>OX637287.1:9097638-10338744 GCA_951799445.1 Pseudisothecium myosuroides | reverse complement strand
TGCATCCGCCGCTCGCCCCACTGCCGTGGCCGCTTCCACCAACCGCGGGTAAGCTTTCCTGCATGACATGGGCTCGATTGATTGCCGTGGCCCGTGGTTCCTCTTGCGCGCGCGCGTTCGTGGGAGTGATCGCGGGGCCTTGCGATCAGGTTTCTTTTGGGTTGAATCGAGTGGCGGCCTCGAGGCGTAGTCGCCTTCGGTTCGTGGTAGAATCGTCGTTTTTCCTGGTGATTAGGGTTCCTCCTCCGGAGCCCTCGGCGTGCACACGTCGAGAACTTGCGCGTCTTGCGCTGTAGTCTGGGAGTCGCCTTGTCTCGGTGCTGTTCACCGACAATCCCAGGGCTTCGAAGGTTTCCGGGGGCGAGTATTCCTGTGGTCCGAGGGCAACGTGAACACGGGAGGGTCGCTGAATTGCATGCGAGCGTCGATTTAGGGTATGCATGCCGGAGCGTTCCTTTTAGTAGGAAAGGACAGCTTTGATCCCCTCCCTGCGTCCTGCGATGGCAGAAGGAATCCGCTGCCCTGGGGGAGGTGCGATCGCCAGAATCGTGGGTAGGGTAGCCGGACGCCGCGGAGCATGGCTGCATCGCTTGGAAAGCTTTCCTATCGTATCCCCGAGAAGTGTCCGCTGGAGCAGCATCGGCGTCTTCGACTTTTGCTGGGAAGAACTTAGGGTTGGCATTGCGCTTGGGCGTTTCTCCCCTGGTTCTTCGCTTCTCGTGACTCCCGGTGGTGGTGGACTTTTTGGTCGGTCGTGGAGACTCTGGAAACTGGCGAGGTGGTGCCGGTGCCGAGAAATTCCAGTTGGTTTCCAGTGCTCTAGGGCGAAACTATTTTTGTATCCGTTCCTCGTTAGACGATGCAGGGAGGTTCGTTTCTCGTAGGGCCCTGCGTGTCTCTGTGTGCTCGTATGCGATGGGGGTTCCGTTCGTCCCGGTCGGGTGATCTGTGAGGGAGTAGTGTCCACCAATCGGAAGGAAGGGAGATTTCCGTGGAGCCCTGTTGTGTGGTTTCCTGCTCGGACTGGCGTATGTTTTGGAGTCCGTGGTCGGCTTTTCTCCGGCCCGTTGGATCCGTGTTTGTACCTGTGTTGTGGTCGCCCTTGGAATGTGTCCTGACGTGTCCTGTTTTGCTATGTGGCAGTGGAAAGCGTGCAAATGGACCTACTGCCTCTGGAAGAGGCGCAGGGCCTCAGGAGCACGGTGTCAACAACAAAGTGCAGCAGCTGGTCTCACCGCAGCACCACAGCCAGCAGCAGCAAGGTGAGCGATCTTTTGCTTGATGCATGCATGTGTTGCGTATGCGTGTGTGAGTTCTCATGGCAGAGTGTACGGTCCGTCGAGCCCGTCGCGTTCCGGCGCCTCGGCTGCACGCGATCTTTGAGTCTCGATTCGTACATTGGAGGGCATTGGATTTGGAATGAGAAGTTCTGATGCCATCCAGCAAGCTGACGTTGTTTTGGATCGCGGCAGCAGTGGTGCGCCAAGGTGCGGGATCTGCAGACCCCAACCAACACTCGCAGATGGGGGGTCCCCAGCTGAATTCCGACTTGAAGGTCACAATGCCTGGTAGAACGTCTGGAAACGCAGGCTCTGGAGGTCCGGGCGTTTCCAAGCAACCTCCGACTAGTAAACCGCCTGCTCCTCCGGCGAGTCTGGCCGCTGGCTCGGAAGCTGACACGCTTTCCTGTAAGTCGTCGTTGTCCTTTTTTTGGTGTGTTTTTGATTTCGCGCTGCGTGTGGGTTTTGCGTTTCGCTTGGGCGTTGGGGTCGCATGTTGCATGGAGTGATCTCTTTCTTTCGAGCACGATCGCTTCCAACTGCTGCTGCAAGGGAGCACTTGCTTGTTCCCCTGCGTGTTTGTGTGTGGAGGCATCGTCTGCGTCCGCGGCACCGCGATTTTGACCGTTTCCGAGGGGCGTGTTGTTGTTTTTGTTGTGCAGCTGCAGCCCCTCCAGTTTCTCAATCGTCGCAGAATCCTTTTGCTTTCCAGTTCGGGAGTTTTGAGCCCAGCTTCGGTGGCGTTTCGACGAGTGGGAAAGCGTCGGCAACTCCTGTATGCACAGCGTTCTGATCCACCCCCGTTTCTGTCACTTGCTGGTCGTTTCTGTCCATGTCCGGTTTTGCGTCCATTAGGGGAGAGATGTTGTCCGAATGTTGTCGTTGCTGGAACTAACTGATCTCTTGCACCTAGCCTTGCTCGGCCGTTGCTGTGATTTCCTTGTGGTCCAAGTGTACCCAGCTTCTGGTGGATCCCACCAGAGAGTCGGTATCAGCTCGAAGATTTGATTTCATGGATGTCGTTTCACCTGATTGCGTGCATGGTTATTGAGAAAATGCACTTGTGTTTGTGTGCATAGTATCCAATGCGTACGAATTCCGCTCCACCGAATCTGGACGAGCAAAAGCGCGAACAGGTGAGTGTGGTGGCACTTGCTGTTTGTTTTTGGTATTGTCGATTGTGCGTGTCTGGCAGGAGTTCCTTTGTGGATTTGGAAACGAGTGGTACTGATCTTTGTCTTGTTGTGAGCTCAGGCACGTTTTGAGCGACCGTTGCCAAGAACGTCGGTGTTCTCATCCGGGCCGCAGCAGAATGCGCAGGTAGTTCGTGCGCTTGTACCTGGGTCGGTTTGCCCTCCTGAGTGGATTCTTTGGGAGATAGGTTCTGCACGCTGCTGCCAGCCTGAATGTGTGTCCGTTTGCTCGTGTCGGATGAATGCGTTCTGTGTGTGTGTGAGAGAGAGAGAGAGAGAGAGAGAGAGAGAGAGAGAGAGAGAGAGAGAGAGAGAGAGAGAGAGAGAGAGAGATGGGGGTGGGGGGACGGGGGTATTCTATTTTGAGCAGTGGTCGACCGAGCCTAAATGTCTGCATGACTGTGTCGTTATCACGGATTGTACTCGCCTGTGGCTTTTGGGCAAGGGTGGTCATTGTGTGTTGTTACGTTTTGTTGTGTCGACTTGGAGATTGCGGGGTTTTGGTCCGTGTTTGGTGCTAAGATGTGTTGCTTGCCATGACGGTGACAGGTTGGTGTACGAAATGTGGTTGGTGCTAGTGACCAACAACCTGCAGCAGCGATGGTGCAACATTTGCAAGCGGGTGTGGTTTCTCAAGGGCTAGCCCCGGTGGGAAGCACGGCTCAAGCTCATCCTCCCCAGCAATTAGGGCAGGCTTCCCAGTACTCGCAGCATCCCCAGCCCAACAACCTGCACATGCCAGGCCCACATATGCTTCAGGTATTGCCAGAAGCCCTCTTGACTGTTTCACGTCGTTGAGAGAGCCCCTTGCTTGTCTAGCGGAGTCCCCGCTCTGTCTGGTTCGTGGACGAGGTCGGAGTCGGGGTTTTAGGTCGAAGTCGATGGCAGAAGTGCGGATTTCTTTTCTTGGTGGCTTTGTCGATGGAGCAAGTGATTTCCTCGGTCGGAAACAGCGTCTTTCGCATCTTCTAGGCCGAGCCGAGAATGCCTGGGTACCTGGATGGTGTGTGTATGCGGTCCGGTCGTTTTCTTCACGAGTAGGGTCTTGATTGCGTCGACGTTTTAACAGTGCGGTGTGACCACTCCTTCTCAGATTGCCCAAATGCAACAACAACAGCAGCAGCAGCAGCAGCAGCAGCAGCACGCCCTGGCGCATCAACACCAGCATCAACAGCAGCAGCATCACCATCATCAACAGCAACAGCTGCAGCTGCAACAACAGCATCAGGCGATGCCGCAGCAGCAGGGGATGGTGCCGGAGAGACTCGGCCCAGTGATGAAGTATTCGCCAGCACCTGGGATGGGTGGCCCCCATCACCTAGGTACTCCCATTGGTAACCAGTTGGCTAATCCGTTGCCTGCGCAAGTTATGTCTTCCATGGCGCATCAGCTAGGACCCAATATGGGTGGCCATGTCCCCTATGGGGCTCCTCCTCCCGCCACTCAGTTTATGACGCAAAAGCCAAAGAGCAGGGCCATAAAAATCGTGGATCCACACACTCACGAGGAGCTGAAACTGGATTCCGTGAAGAAGGAGAGTGTAGAGACTGTGGCTCCATCTGGTCTGGGGAGTGCAGGTAGGGTTTCTAGCAATGGTCTGAATCCAGCGCGAGCCCCCCCCGTGGGCTTCGGCTCCCCACCTCTGGGTCCTTATTATTTTCAGCATTCCCCGGTGTACCAGCAGCAGCCCGGGCTTACGAAGGCTGGCTTTTCCGGCGCGCCCATCTCTAGCTCTCCTTCTGTGAGGTACAGCAGCTACACTCCCCCCCATGCTGGGCCAGCTGTGATTTTTGGTCCCCCTGGAAGCGGTCCAGTGCCCCCCGGTGCCAAAGTTTCCCCTCCACTGGGGTCCGTGGCTCCGCTCGGGTCTGGCACTCCCGTCCCCGTCCCTGTTGAGATGTTGAGCGCGCCTCCCGTGGCTGGGGTGGCGGTGGGGACGCCTTCCGTTCCGGTTCCCGTTTCGGGTATTCCTGCTCCACCTGTGATTTCCAACCCTAGAGTCAATCCACTTCCGCTGGGTCCGAACCCTTCGATCATCTCGAACGGGAGGCCGCCCAGCTTGAGCGTGCCTCCCGTTTCCCCTCCCGCGCCGCTGACCCCGAGCTCTGTGCTTCCCTCACCGACTTCGTCGCATGCATTTACGTTTGGTGACGTGGAAACCTCGGGTTCCGGCCCGGTCGCCGCCAGTGAAGCCAGTAGCGAAGGGTCACTGAATGGCGCGAATGGGCATGCCTCGGCAGGAGTAGATTCTACGAGTGCCAGTGTTGGTCCCTCCGTTGCTGGCGCAGTAGGCAGCCTAGCCTCGCCGGGGTCTTCGGCCCCTGTGCTGATTCGGCCCAGTGTGACTGTCGTTCCTCCTAAGCAGGTAACGGGTTCTTCCAATGCCAGTGGTGTCAGTCCGAGAGTTGTGACTCCTCCTGGCACAGGCGGTGCAGGAACTTTTGGCGAGAAAGTGAAAGTGGAAGCTGCGAAGCCGACCGGGAATTCGAACTTGAGGAAGAGTAGCAAGAAGGAAAGGCAACGGCAGCAGCAGCAGCAGCAGCAGCAACAAGCCCACCCAGCAAGTTATCCAGTCTTTGAAAGTGAGAAGAATGCAGACCAGGCGGTTGCCGCGGGTGGGCCGAGCTTGATGGATAAGACTCACTCGGCAGGTTCAGGTGTTCCCGGCAGCCACAAAGCAGGCTTGCAGAGGACTCAATCTGGAGCGCATGGCAGCAGTGCTGTGTATGCGCCGGTGAGGAAGGCGGAAGAGTCCAAGCCAGTCAGTACGAAAGCTGGTAGCAAAGTGCCTCATCCAGGTATGCATGGGTTCCGTGAGGGCAGTGTCGTCGAGTGCATGTGGATGTTTGGGAGTTGGGTCACGTGGAGTCTGCTTCTCCTTTCCTCTTCGACGCGCGCGTTGTTGCAGGGCCCTCGGCGACGCCGTAGAATGATTTTGTGTGCATTTTTTTTGTTTTTTGGGGTCCTCACACCTAGTCGTCCTTTCTCAGATCCGAGCTCGGAGAACGCGTCGTCTGAAGCGACTGGAGGGATTGGTGCAGCCAAGGAGGAGAGCGAGTTCGTTGCTGTGCAGAGCCTCCCAGGCCGCGGAAAGGAAGGCAGGTCTTTGGAGTCGGACACTTCCGTGGTGATTTCAGACGGGTCCTCTGGATCCACTGGTCTTTCTTCCTTGCTTGCGAAGGACGAACCCTCCGAGCCCGCGGCAGAAGAGCGGGGGGCTTTGGAAGAGGTCGTTGCGGAAGACGTAAGCCTTTCTATAAAGTCGACTTCAGCCAGCTCGAGCCTCGGACGTGAGGCCGAGGATGTCGAGGTGGGACGTGACGCCGTTCCATCGGATCCAAAACCTTCCAAGGCCGTGCCGGTTCACGACAGGGACGTCTTGAGGGAGCCCGAAGCTAGCGTGTCTGAGATTGTTGAGAAGAGTGCCGAGGTTGTTGAGCCGGTCAGTCTCCGAGCTTTGGAGTCTGGGGATGACGCAGCAGCCGACAAAACCGTGGAAGGCGTGTCTTTTCCTGTTTCGGGCGTGGAGGGAGAGCCATCCACGGTCGAAGACCCCCGCGCAGTGACAGAGTCGCTGGAGTCGTTGACTTTGGAGGGGCACACGTCAGGTGGTGTCAGTGAGGACTCTGTAGGGATCGAAGCAGCGGCAGTGGAGGAATCCGGTATCTCGTCCGCCGATGTGCAAGCAGTGGAGGTGACTGACGCAGCGTCGGAGGAGCCGATCGTCCGTCGCGATCCTTCCCCTGGATTGGTTGTTGGAAGTCCTTCGCATCCGGACTCGGACGCGTCTGCGTCCGAGGCCAAGCGGGTGTTTCCTGGCGAGGAGTCTGCGTCTGTTCCGTCTGTCTCCGGCGAGGAGGTTCCGAAGGCCGTGGAGTTCGTTCCGGCGGAGAATGGTTCGCAGTCCGACTCTTCGACGGCTGGAGTGGTGGACCAGGAGGTTCCCCGCGTTGTGGATTTATCGGTCCTGGTGGAGAGCGTGGGTTTGAGCGCAGTGGTTTCGATTGAAAAGGAGGAGGTGAAAGTGCGAGCGTTGGAACACGCGGAATCCACTGCCAGCAATTCTTATAAATCTGAGGCGAACGCCGCGTCCGTGGTGTCCGAATCGGAATCCGACGCGGAGATTCCTTCCTTGTTGAGCAGCACTTCTGGCATTTCGACTACGGAAGTGAGCGAGGTTGTGCAGACGTTGGAGAGCGAAACGGATGCAGTGGAAGCTCGAATCGTGGGGAATTCGAATTCCGGTCAGGAGGGTGTGAAAGTGGTGAGCAACAAGAAGAAGAAGAAGAAGGAGTTTCTTGCGCGAGCCGATGCCGCGGGTAACACGGCCGATCTGTACAACGCGTACAAGGTTCCCGAAGAGAAGAAGTCCGTGGAGGTGAAGCGAGCGGAGGTCTCTGGGACGGGTTCTTCGGGCATCGATGCGAGGGACCCTGTTGCGACGCTGGACAAGTCTTTACCGAAGGAGGTGGATGACTGGGAAGACGCTGCGGAGCTGCCGACGCCCAGTATATCGGTTGTTCCTCCCGTGGATGTCGGTGATCGGAAATACACCCGCGATTTTCTGATCACCTTCAGGGACCAGAATCGGGAGTTCCCTGCGAGCTTCGAAATCCGGCACGATATCGCGGAACTGTTGCTCTTGGACCGCGACCGCTTGGGTGTGGAAGGCCTGGCGAGCCCTGCGCGTAATCTGGACCGGCAGGCCAGTGGCGGTGGCCAACGAGGAGACCGGAGAGGAGGCGGCATGCAGCAGGGAGCCGAGGAGGATCGTTGGATCAGACAACCGGGTCTGGTTCCTTCCCCTGGCAGGAACCAGCCTGGGGATGCGCGCATGGACATGTCCATGTCAGGTGGTTTCCGTCCC
The DNA here is from genome assembly GCA_951799445.1 of Pseudisothecium myosuroides. Lineage (NCBI taxonomy): Eukaryota > Viridiplantae > Streptophyta > Bryopsida > Hypnales > Lembophyllaceae > Pseudisothecium > Pseudisothecium myosuroides. The sequence goes on along the minus strand of OX637287.1, from coordinate 10,331,404 downwards.
GGTCAGGGCATGCAACCGGGTTTGATCACCCAGGTGCCGCAGCAATGGCCTGGGCAAATGGGCCAAGGTGGATTTCCAGGTTTGATTCCCCGGGGTCCCGGGAACGCGCCGCTGCCGCATTTTATGACGCCGGGTCCTCCCGGTCGCAGCCCGAACGGTGTGGATGGTGATCGGTGGCTCCGCCAACCCATGTCCGGCGGGAAGGGTCCCGGTCTGATTCCGTCCCCGCGAACTCCTCTCCCTGCCATCCACAAGGCGGAGAGTAGGTACGAGGTGGGCAAGGTGTCCGACGAGGAGCAAGCGAAGCAGAGGCTGGTGAAGGGGATCTTGAACAAGCTGACTCCGCAGAATTTCGACAAGCTGTTCGTTCAGGTTCAGGAAGCGAACATCGACTCCGCCACGACGCTGACGGGCGTGATATCGCAGATCTTCGACAAAGCGCTGATGGAACCTACGTTTTGTGAGATGTATGCGCAGTTCTGCGTGAAGCTCGCTGCCGACTTGCCTGAGTTCACGGAGAACGACGAGAAGATCACTTTCAAGCGCGTTTTGTTGAACAAGTGCCAGGAGGAATTTGAGCGTGGGGAAAGGGAACAAGAGGAAGCGGAGAAGGATGAGGAAGAGCACGTGGAAGTGAAGATGACAGCGGAAGAGCGTGAGGACAAACGTCTGAAGGCGCGGAGGAGGATGTTAGGCAACATCCGTTTTATCGGTGAGCTTTACAAGAAGAGCATGCTGACGGAGAGGATCATGCACGAATGCATCAAGAAGTTGCTGGGTGAATACCAGAATCCGGACGAGGAAGATGTGGAGGCGTTGTGCAAGTTGATGAGCACCATCGGTCGGATCATCGATCATCCGAAAGCTAAAGTGCACATCGATGCGTACTTCCGGCGGATGGAATCTTTGTCGAACAACATGAAGCTTTCGTCCCGTCTGCGTTTTATGTTGAAGGATTGCATCGAACTTCGTCGAAACGACTGGCAGGAGAGGCGGAAGGTGGACGGTCCGAAGAAGATCGACGAGGTGCACCGAGATGCCGTCCAAGAACGGCAGCAAGCTGCGCGTGGGGCGGATCGCTTGGGCCGCGGCCCCAGCATGGGCGGAGGGTCGTCTCGGGGAAGGATGGGAGCCGGCCCGGAGTTTGGCATGCGAGGTCCTCCATCTCCCATGTATTCTCCGGGTCCGATGGGAGCCGGTAAGCCTCCGATGCCTCTGGGATTGTTTTCTCCGCCGATCTTGGCGCATGTTGCCATGGATACCTTTTCGCCCTTTTTTGCATTTGGGAGACTACGCTTTGGGATGGTTCAATGGGAAGGTTCGGAACTGGCCGTGGTGTGCGATGTCGGTTTGAATGTGTTGGCGAGGTCTTCGGACTCCGGTCGTCCTTTCCGTGCATCCCTATCTGTTGCAAGCCTGTGGTTGGAATTCGATGTAGACTTTGTAGGAACGGCCCTATCTTGGGGCTCGTGTCATCCACGTTTTGGAGCCCTGCACGTGGTCTTTCTTTGTCGGTCGTGTCGTGCGGAGTGAAGCCAACCTCAGCGAAGCAGGGTGGAATGACGTCGTGCGGATGTTTGGTGTGCAGGACCACCGATGAACAGTATGCGAAGGGCGCCTTCTCCACAAGCGGGGATGCGCGGCGGGGGTAGTTTCGTCCAGGACGTGAGGATGGAGGATCGATCGCTTTTGATGGACGTTCGACCGGTGCCCATGCCGCTGTCTCAAAGAGGCGGTGACGAAGGCAGCATCACTCTGGGCCCCCAAGGCGGCCTGGGTCGTGTGGGTGTACGACAGCAACCGTTGAGTAGCGGGCGGAGTGCTTTGTCGGATGCGGCGCCTATGATGTCGGGCGCCGAGATGCGTCGGTTGAGTTCGGGCCCCGTCTTGGGTTTCGGTCAAGAGAGATCGCATTTCGGGGGCGAACTTCCGATGCGACCGTCTAGCGCAGAGAGGCCTCGATCGGCGGAGAGGCCGCTCCTGGACCGACCGATGGGAGCCGACCGGGTGAGCCCGGGCGTGCGAGACTCGCGAAGCACGCCGGAACAGCAGAGAGTGTCCGATCGGTCTACCGGCTCGACTGCGACTCCCAGCACTTATCAGGCGCAGCGAACCGAGTCTACGCCCCCTTTGGTGTCCCCTCGTCCATCGACGGCCCCGCCCCTTTTGAGCGGAGACGAGCTTAGGAAGAAGTGGGAATCGACTCTAAGTGAATACTTCAGGTGAGGTGTTCGTTGGCGACAGTGTGTGCGGGCTGGCCACTTGGTTTAGGAGTAAGCAGGCAGGGCTTTGGGAGACGAGACCACATTGGGGTCGGCGATAGAGAGGGAGCTGTTCGAGGAATCGTCTTTGGTAGAAGTAGTCCGTGTCTGTTGCGAGACTGTTCTGTGCAGACGCGGACGCACGGCTGTTGAGTGCTTCCTCTGTCACTCAGGAGGATAGCGAAGTGAGTCGGACGATTTTGAATGTCGTAGTCGGTGAACTATTCGTCTGGGTCTTGGGTATTGACAAGGCGTGTTGAACTGGGTGTGATGCAGTGTGACGGACTTGAAGGAAGCCGCACTGTGCGTGGAGGAGCTGGGTGCTTCCAACCACCCGTCCGATATGGTGTGCGCGTGGGTATCGGAGTCTCTTGAGAAGAAAGACAGGGAAAGAGACCTGCTTGTAAAGTTACTTGTACATCTGCACAGAAACGAGCCTCCTCTTTTGTCTCACGATCAGCTGGAGAAGGGGTACGTTTTTTTCCCGGGTGTCTTGGGGATAGCCCTCTCGCTTTGTTTTCCGTGGATGCGGATTCGTTTTGTATGCTTGATGGTGCCGATTTGAGCCGCGTGGTCTGGATGTGACGTTGGCGTTGCCGTTTTCTGTTCGGTGCGCAGGATGGAGCGTTTGCTGTCAAGATTCGTAGACACAGTAGTGGACGTCCCCAAGGCTCCCGAATTTTTGGGATTCCTGTTAGGTAGATTAGTTTCGGTTGGGGTATTTACTTTATTGGAAGTAGGCAACTTATTAGAAGCGGCGGGTGAAAGTCCCGGAGAAGTTCGTGAGGAGGGTCTTGCGTTGCCCGTTCTCGGCTCCGTGCTGGACACGTACCGGAAAGAGAAGGGCGAAGAGCAGATGTCGGTCGCTTACAAGAGTTCCGGTCTGGACGTGGAGCACTTTGTGTCCCCTTCGGAGAAGAACCGGAGTGCGAAGCTCGAGGCGTTTCTGACGACGAAGAACTTGCAGAAGCTGCATCCGGTGGGCTAACTGCTGCCCCTGTTTGTCGCAAACACCTGGTTTGTCTTTCCTTTGGGACGGCGAGGGGTGGTAGAGTAGGGCCATGTTTTGTTTGCTGAGGCCCGCGGTGCAAGTGAACGAGTGATCTGGTTGATTCCGTGTGGGAGACCATGGAGCTGATGTTTTCACTCCTTGTTTTTTACCAGATGTTACCTGTAGAGACTCACGTTAGAGACTCGCTTGACAGGAAAGAGCCGATACTGGATCTTGTGAAGTGGATCGAGGTAATTAGACTGGACCCACCCTGTTTCGTTTGGTATCGGAGTTGCCGAGTCGTGCAGAGTGTCGTAGACGATTATTGGTGGAGTAGTCATTTTTGGATTGTGAGCAGTTGCATACTGTGAGCGCCTTGCAAGAGTCCGATCTGAGTCATGTAGTTGAGGTGACGGTGGAGCGGGGTGTGTGCTCACTCCTTTTGTATTGTTTTTTTTTCCCTGTCAGAAAACTGTCCCTAGCGGGTCGTGGGACCCTTCGTTTTTACGAATGATCATGACGCAAGTTTTGAGACATGCGGTGTCGGAGCCCCTCTCCGCTGATTTTACGGTACGCGGTCGAGTTTCTGTTTCGTCGGCGGGATTGTTGTTGTGCCTGTGTTTTGTGTGGCAAGCTGCAAGCCGCAGGGGGGCATTCGAGATGCACGAGGGTTGAGAGTGAGTGACTGAGGGTTTCCACTTTGCAACATGAATGCCAAGATACAGTTGGTTTTTTTTTTTAAGGTTTGTGGCGTTTGTCAGCGGTCGGTCGTACTTTTGAGGGCTGTAAGCTGCGTGTGCGTTTGGTCTTGGGAGTTTCGTATTGCGGTCCGGATGGAACGAAGGGGTGCAATGCGATGCTGGAGTACGGATCTAGTCCCACTATTGTGCACACTTGGGCTTGGCGCTGCATGGCGGTCGATGTGATTGTGTTGTTGTTGGTTGTTTGTACCGCAGCAATCTAGTGTGAAGGTGGACACGAAGAGCTATGCTCCCCTGTTGAAGAAGTGCGCTTCTGGGCAGGGTAAAGCATCTTCGGCCAATCAACTGCAATGTGAGCTCCCGCTGCCTTTTGTCTTCCTTGGGTTTCGTGTTTTCGTGGGGTCGAGGTGAATGAGCGGGGTTGTCCGGTGTCACGGTCTGCACCCGGGATCGGCTCGTAGGAGGGCCGAACCAGTCCTTTGCAGCAGTTGGAGTGGAACCCGTTGGTTCGATTGGCTTTGTCCTGGGTAGCTTCTGCCGCACCATGTTCAGCCCTGCACCCGGGTCCCATGGCAGCCGTGATCGCATGTGTTGATCGCCCCAGCGGGTGTGGTGTGTCATTTGGCGTCATCCGTGCGTGCGGGTTTGGGTTCTGACGAGAATCCTGTGTGCGTGCAGATATCATTGCAGTCCAATTATTTGCCAACGAGTATGGCCATCCGCAAGGTCTGATGCACAAATTATTTGACAACTTTTACAGGGAAGAGGTACATGAGCTCCTCCTCGCCATCGTTGCATGGTCTGGTCGTTGTCATTGGAGATCTTGTTTATCATTTCTTCAGGGGGCGCATGTTCGACACGTTATATATATATTTTGTGAGTCTTTGCATGGTGGTGGAGTTCAGATGGTTTGTGTGCTCTTATCTGTTTTCTTAATGCGATTTTGTCTACGTAGTCATGTTTTGTGCGTAGGGGTCGAGATGCAGGTCTCATGATTTTGAGCTGGTGTCTGGAGTGTCTGGAGTCTTTGGTCCGACCGGATGTCTTAGAGTTCGCTTGTCTGGATGTGTCCGCGTGTGCATTTGTTTTTTACGATGAGGTTGTTCCCTCTTATGATTTCAGCCTCTGCCTGCGTCGTGGTTTCGGGTTCGTTGTTCGTTGTTTTTCTCGTAACCCAACGGTCCTAGTTCTATTTGGCTTATTCAGACTTTGATGTATGAATGGATTGTGTGGTGCGTTTGGTCAGGTAATCTCCGAGAGGGCGTACTTCACTTGGCAAGATGACGTTAACGATTCCACACCGGGAAGAGACAAGGTGAATTCGCACTGTCCTTGACTTTTGAGGGCTTGAGAGACGTGTGAATGAGTTTGGTCCTATCGATTGAGGGGTTTCCTTGATTATTTCTGGGTCCATGCACCGAGCTGTGCTCCGTTCTGGTGGAGGTCCTGAGGTGGGCCGAACATATGCAAGCCCCAGCGCGGGCATTACTAGTTGTTGTTGCTATTGGAGTGCGTGGGAGGGTAGGTGTGTTTCCGTGGGGTTTTCGTTTCTGCAATGGGAGGCTGCGGGTGCTGAGAAACTTTGGTTTGGTGTTTGTGTCGATTGAGCAGGCCATCAGGGATGTGGGCAAGTGGTTGACGTGGTTAGCCGAGGCTCCGGAAGAAGTAGAGGATGAAGAAGATTGATTCATGTAACATCGATAGAGGTGGTGTCAAGTCTTTCACTCTTCGCCTTTTAGAGGAGAGTGTCCTGGAACATGGGCCAGCGGATTTGTGTACAGCAATGGAAGAGACTGAATGTCATAGGTTACAACTTATCCAATTTTTCATTGATTACCTCTATAAAATTTGTGGGCGCGTGGTGCCCTTTGAGCCGACGTGTCAGCGGATCGGGGATGTTTGGACTCTACGTCTATCGTGGGCAATCACGTGCGTCGTTGGTGCATGTGCGCATGAATCTTCGGTTGGGTTACGAATCGGATCGAATGCGACTCTCTGGGGAAGCTATCTCCGAATGTAGAGGTGCGTCATGGTCCGAAGCGCGATGCGTTCTTGATTCGAACGAGGAACAGCTGACCGCACCAATGTCTTCTCCTGCGAGCAGCGCAGGCGTAGCCCACTGATTTAGGAACGTGAGACTGGCAAACCAAGCTCGTACACGGAATGCTATCCAGACAGCGTTATGCAGACGAGAGTCGGGAGAGTTTCCTCTGAGCCCACCGTCTGCCGCTCTCTTTCGCACGCCAGCACGGTCATCACGTGGATGTGGCACCGGTACTTACTCGATGCATTCTGAACGTTTGGGAATACCTGCTTGCATGCAGAAGGTGACTAGCAGAAGGTGACTATTAGTGCGGACGGTTCCTGTACGTTGCTTTCTCCACTGCTCGGCGTACTTTGATTGTTGCCGAAAAAATTGGAGGCCCGCAACCCGGCTCGTGTGTTATCCTTCTGTGTTTGTATGGACGGCCTATGAGCACCGGCGCGGCCTGGTAGGCCAATGGTTGAGAGTGAAGCCTGGACTCTCACACGTCCCCTCAGGACTTTGGAGGAGGTCGGTATCTAAAGTTTGCTTGATATTTTTAGTTTACGTGGAGACATTCCTGACTTCGGCGCAGTATTTGTACTCCGTATTTTGTAAGGATGTCAGTTTCTGTGACGTTATGCAAATGAAGGCTTAGTTTTTCCCTTTTGGGGGCTCACTTTCCTCTCTATCTCAGCCTTGTGTTTCGGGTATGTATGTTGCACGATTTTTTGGGGTAATTGATTTCGTTTTCTATGTTTACTGGGAGCCTTTCGAACCGTTGCAGACCAGAGTGTCTATACTTTGGGTGTGGCATTCGATCCCAATGTCAGTTGCAATTGCAAAGTTTCGAGGTGTTTCCGAGTTGAGTTAACTCTGCAAGCTTAAAAAGAAGCGTTCCCAAGATGAGTACACTTAAATGGGATGAGGCATGGCTTAGAGTGGAAGGCCCTAGGACCGTTAAGAATGTATGGATCGCTGTATGGATCTGTTGGACTCCACATGTGCATTGCAACCAATGTCAACCACGTTGTGCAGTGTAGCGCGAATGCAGTTGTAGGTAAGATCAGAAATTTGAGTGGGAGGCCTCGTCTATACTACAATTGAGTCATAAGCATCTTGTGTAGTGTAGCAAGAATGCGGTTGTAGATAGGATTCAAAATCTAGAGCAGATGCAATTGGAGTAGTTAGGATTCAGATATTGGAGCCAATGCTATATTTGTGAGAAGGACAAAACTAGTATACAGACTTACAATGTTGAACAAAAGATTCACACAATCTTTGATTTGAATAATTTTACGGTCAAGGTAGAAAGTATGCCATAATTTTTATGCCGCATTTAACTACTTTTGGACTATTTAATGAATTTCTGGACTAAACATCCAAAGATCTTGGGATAATAACATCGTGAGATCTCACGATGTTTGTATAAATCCCTCGATGTTTGTATTGATCTCCCTATGCTTTAGATTATCTCTTAACAATCGTCGTGAGATGTCTTGATGACCATTATTAATTCTGGACTTTCAATAGATAGGAAGTTACCTAGACAGTGCGCATATTAGAAGCCACATGAGGTCTATGATATCATTACAAGAAATTTCAGCCACTGAAGGGGCCGCAAGTTTTGACCCCCCAGGGTGCAATTGCAGAAAAAATTCAAATAAAAAATTATTTGATTTCGGGTGCTGATGTGGACTACTTGTGCCACATCAACGCCCCGTCAGACTTTTTTTACTTTTTTAATATTTTTTTAATATTTTTAATATTTTCAATAATAATAATAATAATTTTAAATATATATATATATATATATATTTAATAAAAAAATATTTTTTTAAGGTTTTTGTAATTGCACCACAAGGGTACGAAAAATCATATGTTAACGGCTTCATTGACGGCTGAAACTTCTTGTAATGGGTACTATATATTTGTTGTACCTACAATTTTAAACCGCAAATTGGATGGCTAATTCAACCTTCAGTGTAGGTCACTCATGGCGGCCGTTTTGTTGGTTTTGCATTCGGACTGCAGTAGTAGTACATAGCGTATTTGCTGGGAATAAAACTGTGTTACAAACCACAACATCAACATGGACTCCTTCGAAGATTGTCCACACAAACTATTCTGTTTCACAATTAACACCCACCATCAAGCACATGATCCCAGAATTTTTTCATGGTTCATCCCAAGCGCCAACCCAAGCACGTTCTCCTAAGTAATGATCACAGCAGGCACAAAGAGAAGAGAGGAGAATTCCAGTCGAGGATTCGTGGTCCTCGGGAGGCCTGTCAATACGACACAAGCTGCATTCGCTCTTGGAGAATGTTACATGAAATTTGCTACTCTTCCTGTAATTCTGTGCATTGAAATCGGCAAACAGAGAGAGAGGCGAGAGAAAGTCCGGCCACTACTACTCCACAAGCCTATGCTGCAACTGCTCCTCCTCCTCCACCTCCGAATGCTGCCAGACCCCTGAATTGTGGAAAAAGATGCCACCATCACGGGCACATCACAGTTGCAGTCCCCATTTTCACGCTACAAGGACATTGGGGTAGTCGGAGACATGGAATTTTTGCTTATGATAAGTTACGTTACCTCCACACTATACGCAACAGACACCGAGAAAAACCGCTTTGCATAAAAGAAAATTTGCTTTGCAATAGACGACAACAAAACCCACTTTGCAAAAAAAAAAAAAGTTTGCTTTGCCACAATCTAGATAAGAACAACTTTGCGATGTTCAGGCATGCACTAACTCAACTTTGCCGTCAATGCCACGCCTCTGACTCGGCAAAGTAAACTTCATATAGGTCCTTGTCGGAGGCGTGGCATCAACAAAGCAAACTTCATATTGGTTCATATAGGTCCTTGTAAAGACATTGGAATTTTTTTGTTTTTCTTTTAAATTGTAGGATTTCTATCTTGAGGTCTTAGGGCATAATATCCAACAATAGTACCATCAAGGATTTAGGCAAATTTTGCAAAGGTTGAGAAGACAACTACAATTGGTAATGCCTATGTTGACAGTACTCATCAAACTAATCATTGTTCACTTCAATGAAAATTGGGAAGACAAGGGTGAAGGATTAAGATTGTATTATTGTCAATATTATCTTATATGTGTTGAAATTCAAAATGTGGAGCTATTAAATCTAACTTTAACAAAATTCCACAAGCAAAGTCTGTCCAAATTGGACAAGTAATATACTACTAGAGTATAGACTTAGTATACTCCAATCTTATACACAAGAATCCAAAAATAGACTAGGAACTAACATCACTACATCCAAAACTACCAACAAATAGGAAGTACACTCAAAAGCACATCAAGCAATTTCAACACCCATTTAACCCCTAAAGTTCCATTGTCCCCTCGAGGAACAAAATGGATTTTAGGTAGATTCCTACGATTTCAATTTTTAACGAAACTTTTTGAAACTTTTTCATAAGTTAGAAAAATTGATAAGCTTTATTAAAATATAATTTTTATTTCAATTGGTTCCTAATAGCAAAAGTTATACTACAAAAAGCGCAAAATTGAACTCGGAGGGCAGCACCAAAAAATTTGCAAAAAGTCAAAATAAAAATTTTCAAATTTTTTTCCTAAAATATATAACTTTAAGTACACGTGAAGCTTTGATTCATTCAATTTGGACTAATAATGAGAAAGTTATGGACAATCTTGTTTTTTGGGCAATTTAAGCATCTTCTTCAAAAAATTAACTTTAGGGCTCAATTTTCAATGCAATTTTCAATAATTTTCAAGTTATTTTTTGAGATAGGGTTAACTTTGTTTTCTAGAACAATCTCACCATTGGAATTATTGGAATTAAATTTCAATTTAGAGTTATTAACAATTTAGTTTTTTGTCCAATCTTGGACCTACTTCTACATAACAATTTTTTGAAGAAAGAAAATTAAGTTTTTTTTTCTTGAATTTTTTTTTCTGAACTCTCAATGTATTTTTTCAATACATATAATTTTAAGTTCAAAGTTTGTAGTGCAAATTTTTTTCACAAATGGTAGACAAAGTCATTTAAAATTGCAAGACAATGTTCCAAAACTTGTTCTTTTCCAACTTTGAATGCTAATATCTTCCAATCAATGCAGTCAAACTTCATGAAATTTTCACCACATGACCTTAGATATGTGAAGTGCAAGATTCTATGGTTACATTCTAGAAAATGTGATTTTTCAGCATTTTGGGATGAATGCAATAAAGATGACAGTTTTGAGTGGGTTATTGCAGAAAAAATCCCTTGGGACTTCAGGGATTAACCATTTTATCAATTCTAGTGCAAATAATAATGTCTCTATTCTACTTAAAGTCAAATTTGTCAAGCACACTTTGACCAGGGTTTTTTTTTGGTACATGTCATTGAAATAGCTATTTTATACGGAAGAAATTATACATCACAAGGATATACAATTCACCACCACATTTGGTTGTGGCATTGTAGCATTCATAGTGCACAATGGTGGCATTATTAGATTGGGCGTCCTAATTCTCATACCAACTAATCATCCACCTATACTAAATAACCATTTCTGTGTAAGCTAGGCACTTGCCCGGTAGTCCTTTAGCTATGGAAGTCCTTTAGCTACAAAGGGAACTCTTGAAATTGCTGGAGTATTGGGGAGCTTGAGCCGAGCAGCGAGTGGTAAGCCGAGTAAGCCAGTGGTAAGGTAAATAGTGCTAAGTTATTTGTTTTTTCATGTCCAACTAATTGTTCCAATGGCCGATGCCACAATCAAATAAAATCAAAGTAAACATACTTTTTATTTTTTTAATTCAATAATAACTTTGAAATTCACTAACTTCCACACTGTAGGTCCAAACACCATGAAACCAAGCCCATGCACATCTCCTCTCTAAGAGCTTTTCGACAATTTCAAGCACACCACTCAAGAACACACCAAAAAGTAAAAGTATTTTTTTTCATTTTTTTATTCAATGATAACTTTGAAATTCAACAACTTTCACATTGTCGGTCAAAACACCACAAAACCAAGCCCGTATACCCCTCCTCGTCCAAAGCTTTCCTATAGTACTAAGCCCCCCCTCTGGAATGTATGGTTTGAGAGATCTCGACGTGACGAATTAAACAATAAAAACAAACAAACAACCTTCCTTAAGGTATGGACTAGTGTCACCTGTATTGATGCCACAATCAAGTAAAGAAAAGTTACTTTCTTAATTTTTTATTCCAAAAATCCCTCAAAAATAAAAATAAATGTAATTTTCTTTAATTTTATTGAAAAAATAACTTTGAAATTCTATAACTTCTACACCGTAGGTCTAAATGCCACAAAACAAAGCCTGTACATCCCACCTTGCCAAAAGCTTTCCAATAGTACTAAGCATGCCACCAAGGGATAGATGGTCTAGGGAATCTCATTTTCCTCATTTTTTAATTCAATAAAAAATTGAAATCCAATAACTTCTGAACCGTACGTCCAAACACCATGAAACAAAATCCATGCACCCCTCCTTGACGAAAGCTTTCCGACAGTACCAAGCACGTCTTTGGAGGATGCACAGTCCGGAAGATCTCAATGCTCAATGTAACAAACAAACAAAACAAAAAAATAGCCTTCCATAAGGTAACGGTAATTAATAAAAGTTGGAAAAAGTTGTTCTATAGTCACTTTCAAAATTATTAAAATCATCTATTTAGTCTATTAATGTTGAGAATTTGATGACTTTTCACTATAACTATAAACAATAAAAAAGGTGGCAAATTTATTATTTAGAGATTTTCATATGACCTACTTTGAATTTTGCATGAGGCCATTTCCTAATAGTCTATACTTAACAATACTACTTTATCTGTTTTTCAACTTTGTCTCCTGCAATAATTTTTTTTTAAATCAACTTTTCTTTTTTTGTTTAATTTTTGCTAGACTTTAATAACTAGGTGTGATATTGCTTGTGTGGCAATGAAGTGCAATATGAAATTGTCTATCTTAGGTTACTTTTAATTTTTTTATACATTTAGGGTGCACAATTTACTATCACGGTACTGCTAGATGGTTAGAGGCCACAAAATATTTTTCAAAAATTAGATACTAAATTCTTGTAAAATAAATTTTTTCAAAATAATTTTTTTTGCATGAAAAAACTCATTCTATCTGTAAGAATCCGTTGTATCACATTTTCGAGCATTAATTTGTTATTTTGAAAGGATGCCAACCTAAATCACCATTTCCAATACAAAATAGATTGGACAAATCCGCTCTAGTCCTAATTTGGACGGAATTGGTGGAATAATAGGTTAATTGTAGAGAATGTCTCTAGTTGGAACAATTATGTCAAAGGAAGGTTTCCTCAAAAATAGTACAAAAGAAACACAAGAGTAAACTCCATCAAAGCCTAGTTTGGCAAGGAGTTTCATTTTTTTTTTTTCAAATTCTAGCTCCCAATCCCCACATTTCATAAACTTTAGGATTTACTAAAGTAGTTAAACTGTAATTGCAATTGGGTCTAGACTACTAAACAGGTAGATTGATTAGTTGTAGACTGGTCATGGTATGGTCTTTAAATGAACCACTTTAGTGATTGAGTGAATTGAGAAAAAATTTGCTTTTTTATTGCAAGAGCAATTATTGTCCTTTATTTCCGCAGATCTCTATACAAAATTGCAAGGAGACAATTTTTGGGAGCCCTATGGTCATCGTAGGGTGCCTATTACCCAAAATTTCAAGAATTCATAAATAATTCAAAACTACTAAAAAAAATACAAAATCCATAGGGTTACATTCTATATCTATTTTTCTTTCTCTAAAAAATGAGCTGAAAATATATCTGTTCATGTAAACCTATGGAAAAGGCGGACTAGACCTTGAATGGTCGCTTTTAGAGCCTAATACCTTAACTCTATCACCCCCAAAAAACTTGAAACTTATATAAGTTACCCTTGTCGTTGACCTTTAGACCAAGTCCGGATAAATTGCCAAAAAAATTTACAATGGAACCCCGGAGCCCGGGCAACATTCCATTGTAACTTTCAATTCTAACACTTGTAATGTTGTAATCTAAATCCTAAGTGTATTTTAGTTTTTTTAACCCAAAAATACTGAAAATTGAGTTCAAAATAAGTTTTCAATGTTCAAGGGCAATGAAAGGCAAAAAGACCCTTCTGATGAGGGTCAAGAATGTCATGCTTATTGCAAAATGCCCAAGTACAATCTTCATATGGGCTTTTGAAACCAAAATTTGACACTCAACTTTGGTAGGCTCCTAAACCTCTTTAATAATAATAAATATCTATACCTTAAATTAGGTTGTTTGTTTTGTTTATCACGTCGAGATTTTACAAACCGTGAAATCGTCAGGTGTCCAGTAGTGCTCAAAAGCGCTCGGAGAGGAGGGATGTACGGGCTTTGTTTTGTAATGTTTTGACCTTTGTTGCAAAAGTTATTGAATTTCAAAGTTTTTTATGGATTGGAAAATGGAACAAAATGGCCTTTTATTCTAAGAAAACCTTTGAAATTCAATAACTTTTGCATCATAGGTTCAAATCTAAGGAGACAAAGTTCTTGCTTTCCTTCATGCATAAAACTTTCTCTTCATGCTTAAAACTTTCTCTTCATGCTTAAAACTTTCTCTTCATGCTAATTTCTAGCATTTGGACCAACAATATGACAAGTATGGAACCCTTAAAATTAGATAGTTGAGTTGAATCTATCTTTTATTTGCAATTCAATAACTCTTTCATTGGAGTTTACATGATACAAAACAAAGTCCTTTTATATTGACTTTTATAGATTTAATGTGTTAAAAAATTCAAATTTTTGTTTTACTTTTTGGCTACAGCAACGACATAGGGTACACTAGTCAATACCTTAAAAAAGACTGTAATTGTTTGTTTGTTTGTTTTGATTTGTTTCACATTGAAATCTCTCTAATTGTGTGTCCCTTGGGGGCGTGCCGTTCATTCCATCAGAAAGTTCTCGGCGAGGAGGGATGCACAAGCTTGGTTTCATGACGTTTTAACCTACAGTGTGGAAGTTATTGAATTTCAAAGTTTTTATTAAATTAAAAAATGAGAAAAATGACAGCTCCCGGACCGTATGTCCCATAGTGGCATGCTTGGTACCGTCAGAAAGCTCTCGGCAAAGAAGACTGGACAGGCTTTGTTTTGTGGCGTTAGAATAGAAGTTATAGAATTTCAAAGTCACTTTTTAATTTAAAAATTAAAAAAATTATATATACTAACTTTTATTTTTGACAGTATTAGCAATTAAAAATTAAAAAATAATTTTTACTTTTCTTTACTTGATTGTGGCATTAACATAAGACACAGTGTAGAAGTTGTTAAATTTTGAATTTTTTTATGAATTAAAAAATCTGAAAAAATATTTTTACTTTTTTTTTGGACTGATGATGTGAATGATAATGAATTTTAGAGGATTTTTTTTAAAATAAAAAATAAAAGACACTTTTACTTTTCTTTTACTTAATTGTGGCGATGCCACGGGTTACACCAATACCTCATTAAACAAGTAGGTACACTATAAGAGGCTCTCTCTTTATAATACAGATTTGGTTTTTTTAGTAAAATAGGTACTCAAACTTCAAGAGAATAGGCTCATCAGAGGCTGCAAAGCCTTTCCTACGTCAAATCAAGTCCGAGACGAAACCCTAGTAGCACGGTGTATCTAACATACGTTCTTTTGCACCTAACTTTTTTGCTGCTGCTAGTGCGCCCATGCTCGTTGCAGATTATTCTTGCTGCAGAAGAATCGGTTTTTTTTACGGATTGTGTTGCTTGCTGTGTCGCTATGGACTTTGATAGAGGAGCAACTATTCTTTAAAGAGTTTATTTTTGTCAGGATGAAAGCCAAGGGCAAGGAGAACTTGGTATCACCAAGAGCAACACGGAGCACAAAGAAAAAACACTATCTGAGTTGCTTTGTTCGCGAGATGAAACTCGAAAGTGTTAGAAAGTCATCTCTTGTTGAAATTCGAGCCAGTATCGCAGAGATTGGAATGGACAAGGACCAGGGTTGTCTATACTGATGTGATGCTGACTTTTCCCACTGGGATGTCCGTTAGCATTGGTCATGACGTGTCAAGATCAACGTTAGCCAAATTTTTTTTTTTTTTTTTAGGAGAGTCGGTCCGTCGACTGGGACAACTTGTACGAACGGGCCATCTGCAGAAAAAAAAAAAAAAAAAAAAAAAAAAATTGGATCCCAACGGACGTTGGGTTTGGATCCCGACGGACGCTGGGTTTGGATCCCGACGTACCATCGGTCAGACGGACGTCCGGACGTGACGTAACGGGGACAACCCTAACAAGGACTCTGCCATTACGGTGCTACCTTTACGACCTTAGCGATCCCTAGGACCCCAAGCCTCGCAGGAGAGCCTTTGATCTACTGAAATCTACTTCGTGGAAGCCAATCAATCTGAGTCTGAGTTGACGCTGTTACAGGAGAGTTTGAGAAAGCAGGAGTTGCTTTGCACTGCCAAACAAGCTTCAATCTCTTGATTGGAAGCTCAAGTCTTTGTCCTTAAGTCTCAAGTCTCTGTCCTTACTAAAGAGCTTGCTACCGTCAAAACACAGGTGGAATTTCTCACGACAAAGAAAGCCAATTTTGTCTATTCTTTCTCCGACAAGGACAAATTTTCTACCGTTGGGATGCAGATGAGCATTCGCTTGTTTATTGATCACATACTATCTACAGTTTATCTGAGAGTAGGGCTTGTTGGTGTGAACGCCAAGACCGGTCTAGCGTATTCCGATTCCGATTTAACCGATTGGTTGTGAGGTTCAGAGGCGCCATTGCTTTTTCAGGAAGGAATTACATAACCCTATTTTGTATGGAGGTTGCGCTAGACATATCCCTCCTCACGGTTTTGCGATCTTGCAAATCGATTTCTAGCGGTATAAGCCGCAAATATGCTCATTCATCCCAAACTGGTTTGGTTGCTGCTGCTCTTAACAACTTACAGCACAAAAACTAATAAAAAAGGGGTTAAAAGGTAACTAGTGAAAAAATGACCGGTCACTCAGAACTAACTGAAAAATAACTCAGAGTCGTGAAATACGCGCCAATGTTGACGTGTTGCAAGCTATAGTGATATGTTGAGTCATTGTCCGCAGCAATGGATGACATCCGAATGAGAGCAATGATGAGAGCTGGGGTCATCTATGGTTTTGTCTGTCTTCTCTGGCCCTATTGCTAATGTCGACTACGTGGAGTCATACTCCAATTCCGAAGTCATAAATTGAGTACAATATATGACTACAGTACAACAGAGGAATGACTGACAATGGGACACCGTGGAAATTCGAATTATTCATTTCCATTTTTTACATTCTATAAAGGAATAGTTGTGTTGTAGTCATTTGTTGGGTTATAAATTGTTTGAGATAAAATTTATAAAACATTTACAAATAAAGAAGGGGACATTCACCAACAATTTTTTTTTTTTTATATAGATTATATTTTTATCTACATGGGACTGATGGGAGGCTTTGATTTTTCCATTTGGATTTGTTATATGAAAGTTATGGACAATCTTGTTTTTTAGGCAATTAGAGCATCTTCTGGAAAAAAATAACTTGTAGGATCCATTTTTGACCTTAATTTTTATAATTTTTCAAAAAATAAAGTTTCACAAGGTTAAAATCTCTTGCTAGAACAATCTCATCATTGAGATTAGAATGTTCCAATTGCATCTTAGAGCTTTTAATGATTTAGATTTTCCTTCAATCTTGAACCTACTTCTACTTAACAATTTTTTAATGAATGAAAACTAAGTGTGTGTTTTTGGAATTTTTTTCTAGACTTTCAACTCAATTTTTTATCATAGAAAATTAGAAATTCAAAATCAATAGAGTAAAAATTTTAAGTTATGAAGGTTCAAACTTCAAAGTGAAAAAATGTAGTTGAGCAAGGTGGAAAAAAACTTGTTTCCTTCACTTTAAATGCAAATATCTTGCAATCTACACGATCAAAGTTTGTGAAATTTCTTCCACACATTCTTGAATTAGTCCAATACAAGATCCTATAGTTAGATATGCAAAAAAAAAATAATAGATTTTTGCTCTTTGATATAGAAATGGCAATTTTGACTTTTGAGTGGTATTTGATGGAAAAGAGGCCTTGGGACTTTAAGGGTTAACAAAAAAAATAGGGTGTGAAATGGAAAGACAAATTTCACACCAACCAAAGTGTCTTCACAAAAGAAAAGAGTGTAAAAAAAAAGAAAAATTTCGTACCAACCAAAGTGTCTTCCTCAAAAAATAGGGTATAAAAAACACTGAAGAAAAATTTCACACCAACCAAAATGTCTTCATAAAAAAAAATAGGGTGTAAAAAGGAATAAAATTTTCACACCAAGTTGATATCCTAAGTGTTGGAATACTAAAACTAAGTTGTTTGAAAACGCATGGAACTAGATTGAATTCCACGCATGTAAACTTTGTACTTATTTTCTACCACTTTTGCTTTCACTTTGCTTTTCAATTCATTTTTTTCTTTATAAAGAAATTAGCTTAGAAAAAATTGCATTTACATGGATAGTATAAGTAATGATAGAGTACCATAATATAGGTCATTCCCAAGGAGATCACTATTGGGTTTTTAGAAAATTACATGAGTTAAAAGATAGGGTTCCTTTAATTCAATGCAGAGAAATTTTATATAATATGTAGGGCTACTATAGGGTCTATAAAATTCTACATACTCTATTATATGTAAATTAGGGTGTATAAAAACATCTTGTAGTAGAAATTTTTATTAATAAATTAGCCTTGGCAGATAGATGTTGTGCAAATTTTTCATAGTATGATGAATATAGATGTGGATAGATAATTTCATGTGGATGATAAAATGGATATAGTCAAGAAAATCTACAATGAAGGGTGGTTGAGTGAAATTGTGCCATAATACTAGTAGTGTATATATCAAAAAAATTAAGTGTAAATGTAAGGCATTAACCACAAGTGGCAAAAATTGTCACATTGTACAGTGGGGTCCCAATCAAAATGGCGTTTTGAAATCGCAGGGAAGGGAATTTCAGATCTGCCAAATTTGACAGCCTCCCGAGGGCTCAAAAATGGATCTTTGACCGTGAAGTTTTTACCACATCTTCATCTTTAAGTTAATTATATGTGTGACAAATTTCAAGGTCAAATTATTTACAGAAAAAAAGATATTCAAAGTCTCCCAACTTGTGTAGCCGTGAAAAAGATTTCACTACTGCCAACTTTGACACCCTCCCAAGGACTGAAATTTTTTTCTTTTTCTACAAAAGTTTTGGCATCAGACCATCTATATGTTGATTACATGTGTGAAAAATTTCAAGTCCAAAAGACCCCCACAAAAATAGATATTAAAAATCTCCCAACATGTGTATTTGTGAAACAATTTCACTACTACCAACTTTGACACTATCCCAAGGGTTGAAAAATTGTTTACTTACCATGAAAATTTTATGCTGAAATCATCTCTATGTTAATAACATGTGCGCCAAATTTCAATTTCAAAAGATTCACACAAAAAAAAATGCCAATTCTACCAACATGTGTAGTTGTGAGGAAAAAAATTTCAGCCCTTGGGATAGTGTAATTTTTTGGGTTAAAACTTTCACATGGATGTAGAAAGTCATTCTCACAACTACACATGTTGGTAAAATTAGAATATTTTTTTTTTGGTAAATCTTTTGACCTTGAAATTCGGCATACATTTTATTAATATAAAGATGATCACATGCCAAAAATTTCATAGTAAAATGTGTTTTTTTCAGCCCTTGGGATAGTGTCAAAGTTGGTAGTAGTGAAATTTTCCTCACAACTACACATGTTGGTAGAATTGGCATTCTTGTTTTTGGGTGAATCTTTTGAACTTGAAATTTGGCGCACATGTTATTAACATAGAGATGATTTCAGCATAAAATTTTCATGGTAAATAAACAATTTTTTAACCCTTGGGATAGTGTCAAAGTTGGTAGTAGTGAAATTGTTTCACAAATACACATGTTGGGAGATTTTTAATATCTATTTTTGTGGGGGTCTTTTGGACTTGAAATTTTTCACACATGTAATCAACATATAGATGGTCTTATGCCAAAACCTTTGTAGAAAAAGAAAAAAATTTCAGTCCTTGGGAAGGTGTCAAAGTTGGCAGTAATGAAATCTTTTTCACGGCTACACATGTTGGGAGATTTTGAGTATCTTTTTTTTTGTATATAATTTGGCCTTGAAATTTGGCACACAGATAATTAACTTAAAGATGAAGTTGTGGTAAAAATATCACGATCAAAGATCTATTTTTGAGCCCTCGAGAGGCTGTCAAATTTGGCAGATCTGAAGTTCCCTTCCCTGCGATTTCGAAAATGCCATTTTGATTGGCACCCCACTGTACAAATAGGGAGGTGTACCTAATTTTCTTAGTGGGTTCAATGAACTAAAAATTGAACAACATGAAAATAGAGTTTATAATTTGTTTAACTTCATTCTTTGAAGCCATAAATGTTAAGTTAAACACTCACACTTAATGGGATAGTTTCAATAGGAATTTTGAAGCATTCTCAATGGTGAACTTGTTATTAACCCTTAAAGGCTAGAAGTTGTTTTGGAAGAGAAAAAATTCAAAACTGCCCATTTTTTATGCATTGTCCAAATTTTAATTTTAATTTTTTGAATTTCAACTATACAAAAGTGTATCAAATAAGTAAAGCAATGTGTGGAAAAAATTTCAGCCCATTTGACCGCGTGGATTGAAAAATTATAACGTTTGAAGTGAGATTTTTTTTTTAGATTCCTGCAAATTATGGCTTGTAGATTTTGACCCCTCCTAGAGAAAAATATTTGCTCTACAACAAAATGAATTTTTTTTCAATTCATATATATATATATATATATATATATATATAATGTTAGATACTTAGATTTACCCATAAAAAAAATTTAGAAGCAAATTTGGAGTCTAGCTTACTCTAAATCAATTGCAATGTAAAAAAATTAAATGCATTTGTAATACACTAGTCATTCTTTTGATGATTTCTTGTGCAATAAGGAAATTTTTTAATTTGAAATTCAAATATGAAGAAATTAGAGACAAACATTTGGAATACAGTATGTGGGAAAATTTTCAAGAACTTTGAATTCACAATTTGCAAGATAATAGGGCTTGAAGTAGAAGAAAATGTTCATTCTTGAAGACACATAGCTAATAAAGTTTGAATTTTTATTTTTTTTTATAATTATATTCCATATTTTATTAGTTACATACATGCCAAATTTCAAAAGTTGATGAGCATTTTTGCAAAAGGTGCCCAAAAGATGTCCAAATTGCTTGGGGTGCCAGAAAAATTCAAGGCAACATTACTTTTGTTTCGGGTACTCAATTAGAAAAAAAGTATATTCTCATCAAAGGGATACATGTTCACACCTTGTATCAAAATTTTGTGAACAACCGACCAAAATTGATTTCATAGGATCCTACCTAGATTTTTAATTGTTCATTCAATGGATAATTGGTCTTTAGGGGTTAAAAACAACCACTTAGTCTATTGAACACTTAAATTTTATATATAAGATAGCTCCACTTAAAATACTTCATGAATGAATTTACAAAACTATAGGGTATTAGAAATATGCTCCTCGTAGCTTTTTAAGTAAAAATATGGTCATCTTAAATACAATAATTAACCCCTAAAGTTCCTTGACTATGTTCTCACCAAAAATGCTCCAAAACTGCCATTTCTAGTACAAGTACCAAATTTTTTAAAAATATCATTTTTGCACACATGTAACCGTAGGATCTTGTAGTATTTTGGTTTGAGAATATGTAGAAAAAATTTCAGAAATTTCCATCGTATAGATTGGAATATATTAGCATTTGAAGTGCCAAAAGTCCTTTTTTTGGCCCTGCGAAAAATCGGGCAGCTGCAATTCACAAGGTCAAATTATTATGAAAAAATTTCCAAAATGGTTGTACTTCTTTGGATTCATTCTTCAGGGCAAGTTGGCTACATGCTTGAAAATTTTCAGATTATTTGGAATTGTACAACATACAGGAAAAAAATAAGAAGTAGAAAGAAGTAGAGAATGGTTCAAAACACTAAATTGTTAAGAAGTTAATTATGGAATTGAAAAATGCCAATCCCAATGGTTGCAATGTTGTAATAAACAATCTACACCCTAAAATTTTATTTTTTCTGAAAAATATTGAAAATTGAGTGAAATAAACGACTTCAAAGTTTATTTTAGAGTAGACAATCCATAATTGTCCGCAAACTAAAAATCCTCATAATGTTTGACTCATTGATCAAAATGGAATGATTCGAAGCTTTCCACATATATATAAATCTAATAAACCAATTTCAAATTTTTATTTTTGAAAAAAGTGATTTTTTCTGATCTGCCCGAACTGCCCGAGTTGACCAACAAACAACATATTTGGCCATAACTTTTGACTCGTATTTCCAAATGTCATGAAATTTGGGGCATATGAAAGATATTCCTCGTTCCCACCTTCTATAAAAATTTCAGCCCAAAATATGAAAATCTCCAGTCACATGTACCTGCCCAAAATATCTATGTTGCCAAAAAAGGCATGTTGGTCCTTTAGGGGTTAAGGTATATAGCCCCACATCAAATACCTTCTTAACTCAAGTGTATACCTTAAATTACAAGGAGTGATCTCCCCGGGAGGTCAATTTACCAAATCATATAATTATAGGGGCCCTTTTATTGAGGACTTTGAGGTAAATAGCCCCCTAAAATATACCCCCTTACTGCACAGGGGGCGTATAAAATATACAAAGAGTGGTTTGATCAAGATTCCACTACATTCAGGCAATTTGAATGCAAGGCCAATCAAAAAATAGATATCACAATGTGTATTGATTCCACTACTCGGGGGGATCACTAGCGGTGCAGTAGAAAACTACGTGAGATAAAAAATAGGGTCAATTTAAATCATTGAAGGAAAAATTTACACTTTTGGTAGATCTACCATAGCATTGATAATATGTGCTTAGTACATATATGAAAAAAATAGGGTATGAAAAAATCCTTCATTTTTCAATATAGTAGAAAAAAATAGGGTATCAAACATTGGATACTTCTGAAATTCCTTAGTAGGTTCAGTTTTCTAATTAATGGATTAGGGGGTTGGATGGGTGAATTGTCCTAAATTTGAATTAACTTCTAATTAAGAGCTTTAACTTAACTTAACCCCTAAAATACCAAGGCATTTTCTGGCTCCGGAACCATTTCTGCTGTGATCACTCTCTAAATCCAAAAAAACTTTTTTTTTAGAATCTAACCGTTGGATCTTGTACTTCACTTGTCTCAAATTATGTGGTAGAAATTTCAAGACATTTGACCGTTCTGATTGGAAGATATTAGCATTCAAAGTTGGAAAAAAAAGTTTTTTTGAACTATTTCCTGCAATTTCAGATGACTTTGACGGCCATTTGTGGATTTTTTTTGCACTACACAACATAAAGTTGTAATTTTTTATGTTGAACATTTGAGTTGAGAGTCGGGGAAAAAAATTTCAGAATGTCAAACCTTGATTTTTACATATAAAAAAATTGTTAAATAGAAGTAGGTCCAAAATTGAACGAAACGCTAAATTGTTAATAGCTCTTAGGTGGAATTAAAACAACATAATCCCAATGGTGGGATTGTTCTTGCAAACAAACTTGACCTCATAAAAAAAAAAATTGAAAAAATTTGAAAATTGCATTCAAAAATGAATTCTATAAGTTAGTTTTTTTGAAGATGCTTAAATTGCCCGAAAAACAAGATTGTCCATAACTTTTTCATTATTAGTCCAATTAGAATGAATCAAAGCTTCAGATGTAGACAAAAACATGATCTTTGAGGAAAAAAAATAAAAAACTTTTTTTTGTGTTTTTTTTTTTTCTGCCCGACGAACTGCTTTTTTGCTTTAGGATGGCATAACTCTTGCTCCCAGGCACCGATTGAAAAAAAAATTATATTTTTAGAAAGCTAATGTGATTCCCTATCTTCAAGAAAAGTTTCAAAAAATCAGATCAAAATTTGAGGCCACACGGGCCTGCCCGAAATCTAAAGTGTCCCCCGAGGGGACTTTGGTACTTTAGGGGTTAATTTGGTGGTTTAGGTGGGAAAGAACTTGAACATTGGAGGTCTTGGATAAGTGAGTTGTCTTGAACTTGAATTAACATTTAATTAAGCGCTTTAACTTAACTTAATTTGGTGGTTTAGGTGGGAAACAACTTGAACATTTGGGGGGGGGATGGATGAGCTGTCTTGAACTTGAATTAAATTTTAATTAAGTGCTTTAACTTAACTTAATTTGGTGGTTTAGGTGGGAAACAATTCTAGTTCAAGCTGGGAGTTTCAATGATACATTGCTAATATTGTGTGTTGCATTGATACTACTTCCAATGTTATGGAAAAAAAATTGCTCGCGTTATTGCTTTTGCAATGTGTTCACATTCCTTTTGGTATTCCGTAGTTCTAAAATGTAGAAAAAAATAGGGTGCCAAAAAATAGACTCTCCACCCATTTATAAAAAAAAATAGGGTGCTCATAAATACATGCTGGTAGCTTTTTATCTACCAATAGGGAGGGAAAAAAAGATGGAAGGAAGATAAATACCCCCCCATTAAATACCCCATTATCGCACGTGGTTACTAAAATTTTAGGGGTGTAACTCCCCCGAGTTCCACTAGCTTCATTCAGCCTTCAAGAGTGCAAAGCCAAAATAAAATGGAAATTACAATGCATCTCTTAATCTCAGAATCTCCTTCCAACTATGGTTGGCAACGACAACCATGATTTTGTCTCTTCTGGCTGTTGTTCTTCTTCTGGTCATTACAATGTAGGGTTCACTCTTCTAGTTGCCGTTCCTCTTCTAGTTGTTGCAATGTAGGGTTTACTCTTCTGGCTGTTGTTCCTCTTTTGGTCGTTGCAATGTAGAGTTCACTCTTCTGGCTATTGTTCCTCTTCTGGCTGTCGTTCCTCTTCTGGTCGTTGCAATGTAGGGTTCACTCTTCTAACTATTGTTCCTCTTCTGGTCGTTGCCATGTAGGATTCACTCTTCTGGCTGTTGTTCCTCTTCTAGTTGTTGCAATGTAGGGTTCACTCTTCTGGTTGTTTTTCCTCTTTCGGCCGTCAAAAGTTAGGGTTCACTCTTCTTGCCATCAAAATTTTGGACAAAAAATTGTTTCTTGCTTGTTTTGCTATACTTTCTTTGAGAGAGTGGTTTTTCAAATTGTAGACTACTTATTTTGGAATGCACGATTTGCCTTAGCTAGGTACTCAGTTAAAAGAGGTCTAGGGTCTCTACAAATTGTTGACCCACCTAATTCTTGCAAAGTTAGGGTTTACTCATCTCTATTAATTTATCTGGTGAAGGCATTTAATCTTATGAGGTTGTTGTGAACTACAAATTTTGAGGTGGAAGAAGTTCATACTCGCAGGAATTCATTTTTTTCTTTGTTCTTTCATCTATTTTCTTGTTTTGCCTAATTTTCTGGGGGTTTTGTTCTGTTTTCTTCAATGGCTGAATGTGGTGGAAGAAGTAGATGCATAGTAATCACCATATTTGCCTAGATTTCTCTATATAGTTTTTTTATTCTGTAGTTGAAAATGGTAGAATGCCGTGGCATTGTGCAGATAAAATCCGGGAAGCAAGAAACAAGGGTGAAGCCCCCCCCAAATAAGAAATTACAAGCTGAGAAGGTAAGAGCTATGCAAAGGTTCCATTTTTGAATGTAGTTGAATAAGTAGAATCATTGTCGTTTCCCCCAAAAAATTGGCTTCTCTATCTATTTGGCAGAATGTACAAGGATTAATACATGCATTTTGATTTCTATATTTTTTTTGGCTTGTCTATTCTATTGACTAGTCTGGGTTTGTCACTGGCCAGTCCTTTTTTAGTCATTTGATACTAACTAGATAGTGCATGGATAGTCACAAGCTAGTCATTTTCTTGGTTATGACTGCTATGGAACTATTGACTGACTCTATGAGAACTACCGGTAATATATCATCATTTGTGCTGCTCTTTAGAATGTGTGGTATTCACAAAATACTTGTTGTTTGTCATCATTGCCCCTTATATAACTTCCTTAATGTGGCAGTTTGTGTTTGGCCAAGAAGTTGCTGAATCCAAAGATTGTGAAGTAGAGTATTGCGATAGGTATCATCAGTGTTTAAGGTGGGCCATTCCATTTTTGCATTGATTTTCGACTAGTGAGCAAGCGAAGGTGAAGAATGCTATCAATTCCTCTACTTTTGGGGAGGGGAAGTTCCTAAAAGCTACTTGTTGATGCTGAGAATTGCGGTATGGCCTTTGCCATGTATCTAGGACCTCTCATTGTGTACTTTAGGCAAACCATTTTGATAGACACACAATGTGAGTAGTTGTTTCATAAACACGTTTAATTGTGATCATTGTGGTCACAAAAATCATAATGTCCTTTTTACAAAAATATACGACTACCTATATTTGCCTATCATTCCCTTGTAATGGTCTTCATGTACATGACTGAAGCAATTTTGACGGAGTCATTTGTTCGAGTTGTTGTTGATTCATATATAAGTGGACATCCTCATATTTGCCCACCATTGCATCTCCAAGTTGCTAGTCATATTGTAGTTATCAGTGGAAAAGACAACTTCATCGCAATGGCACAAATGCACACTTGCTTTCTATATGTCTTGTACAATCACTCTTATCCAACTACAATATGTAATGACTATATAAAACCACGCCCCAGTCATATGATCAAGCAATACCATTCTACAAAATGACTCCCTCAACACATCCATGACTTTGTTAATGACTGCAACCAACTCAAAAATCACAAGAAAATGACTGTCATTGCCTAAAGAATGACTACAAAATGACAAATAAGGAACCAAACATTTTCCACGTTAGCTTAGAATTTGTTTGACGTGAAACAAGATCACTCCAAAATCAGCCAATAGAAAACTGACACCTCAGCATGCCAGATCCTCAGCCACGTGTCTCGGCGCCATTAGAGAGGCCCCATATAATTACACCTTAATGAACTTCATCCCCTTCACTTGAATGAAAAAAATAAATGACTGACTTGACCGATATGACTTGTCCCAAATGACTTAGATCCCATATTTGCGATTTGGTCATTCTTTGGTCATATGTGTCCTACATGACTGGTTAGGTAGTCATAAACATCAGTAATTGATAGCCTCTTTTCTACTAGTGGTTTCTGTCCATGTGCGGTTTTGCGTCCACTAGGGGAGAGATGTTATCCAAATGTTGTCATTGCTGGAACTAATTGATCTCTTGCACCTAGCCTTGCTCGGCCGTTGCTGTGATTTACTTGTAGTCCAAGTGTACCCAGCTTCTGGTGGATCCCACCAGAGAGTTGGTATCACCTAAATTGATGATGGTTAGTTCATTTGAAGCATTTAACCTTGGAAGGACAGCATGGCCATTTCTTGTCCAATGAATGACTTAGAATCTTTCTATGTAGGACAAAAGTGCAATTATTCATCCTTGAAATTTTGTATGGAAAGGGGAGGTCTCACATAGTAGTTTGACTTCCAATGAGTGCTTTTGCATTTTTTTTTAAGGCAATGATTCACACGATATCAATCAGGTGAGATGATTTTTAGAATCACTTGCCCGTCCTTTGACCCTTAACCCCTAAAGGACCATTGTCCCCTCGAGGGACAAATGGCATTTTGGGCAGGTACCTACGGGCTGAAATTTTGTCATGATTTTTTTAAACTTTTTTTGGAGATAGGAAAACTGATAAGCTTTGTGGGAATATAATTTTTTTCACAATTGGTGCCTAGGAACAAAAGTTATGACCAAATAAGCTCAAACGAGGGGATGGGAGGCAGCTCGGGCAACAAAAAAAAAATGGACAAAAATTTGAATTTTTTTTTAATATTTTTTTTCTCATAGATTATATTTTTGTCTATCTGGAAAGCTTTGATTCATTTCATTTGGATTTGTTATGAGAAAGTTATGGAGATTCTTGTTTTTTGGGCAGTTAGAGCATCTTCTTGAAAAAAATAACTTGTAGGATTCATTTCTGAATGCAATTTTTCAAATTTTTCAAATTTTTTTTACATGGTCTGATTTACTTGCTAAAACTATCTCACTACACTAATAATGGTATTTAGTGTTACCCACACTACTTGCTTTCAAAATGCCATAAATTTTTACTCTTCATTGACAACCGCAACTTTGGAACATATCAATACCTATGCTCTTGGTAAAAATATTCATCAAGAGTAAAAAGTATAACATTTTGAAATCAATTAGTGTAGGTAACACTAAATACCATTATTAGTGTATTGGGATTAGTGCATTTTAATTCCATCTAAAATATATTAATATTTTAGATTTTCCTTCTATCTCGTACCTACTTCTATTTAACAATTTTTTTAAGAATGATAATTAAGTTTTTTTGAATATTTTTTTTTTTCCTAGACTCTCAACTCAATTCTCTACTTTTAAGATTTAAAGCTCAAAACTCTATAGTGCAAAAATTTGAAGTTAAAAATGTTCAAAGTCAAAAAATCTAGTCCCACAATGTGCTGAAAAACTTGTTTTTTTCACTTTGAACGCAGATATCTTGCAATCTGTTTGGTCAAAAATTCTGAAATTTTTTCCATACACTCTCTCATACTAGTTAGGTGTAGGATCCTACGGTTAGATGTGAAAAAAAAACAATTTTCAATTTTTTTTACTCTTTGCTGTAGATATGGCAGTTTTGAGTGATTTTTGGCAGAAAAAAGGCCTTGGTCCTTTAGGAATTACACGTCGGGGAAGACATTTTGTATCTCATGAATGATAGAGAATCTTTTGTGTAGGACAGAAGTGCAACTATTCATCTTTGGAATTTTGTTGTGAAAATGGAAGGTCATCTACAGTGGTTTGACTTCCAATGACTGCTTTTGCTATTTCTTAAGCTATTGATTGACACGGTAATGAAAGGGATGGTTTCTAAGGTCATCCTTTGTCCTTTATCCCTTAAAGGACGGACTGGTGACTATGAGTGTCATCTATTTTAGAACAATGAGAATTATTGATATAAAAAAATCTGAAAACTCCGAGTGACAATTAAGGTATTGTAGAAGTTCTCCACTTTTAACACAAAATTAGGAGGATGAATAGTTGCGCTTTTGTCCTACACAAGAGAATTCCTTGTCATTCATTGGACACCAAATGAATTCCTTGTTTATGGGTTAAGAACCCCTCTTGGTTTTACATGCCTCTACCTTACCTCATCACTTTGCAAGTTGGTGTAACATGCAATCGGTCCAGAAGTAGGTCTAAATTTGTTCCTGCTCCAAACTAAAAATGAATGTCTTACACCTTAACAGAAGTCATTTTCCTAGTTTGCCAAACAGGATCGGAGAGGATTGTGTTAGCATAATCTAACTGCTTCCACTCAATCTCTTTCTTAGGACCTGCTTCTCCTAAATGACATCCTAGAATACCTGCACACTTACCGCTCTACCGGTGCACTTCTCCCACATTCAAACTCTATCATTAAGAAAGTGGGGAGCGCAAGGAGTAACATTACAGTGGATTGAGTGGATGCAAATCCTCCTGGCAGCGACCACAGAATGAGGTTTTACTGTCGACAATCACATGCTTGGCCTAAACCCTAAACCTTCTCACACTGCCCTCCAGTTCTCCAGCTATGCACAGAACACATGCAGAACTTAAAGCCGGTCACACTAGTACCCTAAAACTGGAGCCAATTTCAGCAAACTCGCGGCCACCCTCTCATCCCGCACGAACTTCCTCGAAAACAGAAAGCACGGCGACTCTGGCACTCCGTTATACACACAGCTCTTCTCCGTGTCATCGTCCCACTTCTTATCAAACTGATAGAATCCATACTTATTAACAGTAAGCATCTGCATCTCTCGTATCGCCCGTGGCGTCACCATAGTATGATTATACGTCACCGGCGAGCTCGACCCCTTAGTTTGATTCAACCAGTTCACATACACCAGCGAATGATGCGAAATCCCCTCAGGATCCGCCACTGCCATCAACGTCGGAATATAAACCTCAGATGACAATCCCCACTGGTACCAGTTATGCTGAAACCTGGGGAACACGTAGTGATCCCCGACGACAACCCCGGCGTGACGCCGGTGAAGCGTCACCCAAAACTCCCCTTTGCGCATAAACTTGTCAGGGACAACCATGGTGCTATTCTCTTTCCAATTCGACCGCCACCACTGCGAAGTCGGGTAAAAAGACTCCACAAAGCTCTGGTTGCTGTTGGTGATGTAATTGTAGACGTAGTCGAATCCTCGGATGGGAACACTGGCATCGCAGGCGAGGTGGAACCAGGCGTTCGGGACGGTCGCATCCAGAAGTGCGTACGCAAGGAGGCGGCGTACTGCTTCGGGAAGCGAGGTTTCGAACTTCTGAATGGGTTGACTAGGGATGGTGCGGTTGTGGAAGAGAGATTCTGTCGGGAAGATGTATTCCGGGTCGTGGGCGTGGACGTAAATGGAGAATTGGGATTCATGGCCGGAGAAGAACTTGCGCCAGACGGGCTCCAGGGGGATGGGACCTCTTGTGAGAAAGAGGAAGGCGATGCGGGGAGGACCGGGGGCTGGGGGGAGCTTGGATTGGCGATGCGCGGCGCAGAGGCATTGAGAATCGGTGAAGTTGCCGGTAAGCCAGTTGGTGTAGGAGGAGACGTCCACATGGTGTTCCCTGCAATGCCAAATGTCGGAGTCGGAGTCTGGGAAGTAAGAGTTCGGCGGCTGAGTTGCTGGAGCAGCTTCAGGCCCCGCTTCAGGCTTCATTTGCAACACCGGAAGCTGGTTGTCCGAATTTGTGAACTCAATTGGGCATGGCAGGTGTATGAGACCTCGGCGACCGTTCCATGGGAGGATGTGGAGGGACATCACGAGGAGAAGCGCTAGAGCTAACACCTTGCTCATGTTGCAATTGTTCACGCCCCACTTCGAATCCGCCTTGGGAGACAACATTTTCGGCTAGCTAGAGTTGCCGAGGAAGGAAGTGAAAACCTAGCCTCTGGGGATCTGATGCCTCCTGCCATAATTCAATTTACAGTACAAGGTGCAGCGGAAGTAAGTCAGAGCGCTCAATTCCCGAGTCCAGCGCTTGCTGAGATCATCAAAAAACACGCACAACGACGGCTGTGCTAGAGAAAGGTCCGTGTTCCTGTCAGGTGTACGTTCCTGTGTGCGACACAAATATTCGAAACTATTCGTACACACGTACCGCTCGAGTAACTTAACCGATCAATCTTGACTGTACCCAGATGCAAAAATATCAGGGCCCGAAAATGAATAGTCCTTGTCAGCAAAATTCAGGCATGCACAGGTTTGGTACTACCCTAGGATATTGTACATTGCAGTGTTTAACTAGCAAGCTAAGCTTTCGTCATCGCCGTTGTCCGTGGCTTCCAGAGGAGGAGCTTCAAATTCTGATTTCAGAAATGTTACAAACAGCGATGAAGCAACCTAGGGTAATTTGCCAACCGCAATACCGAGCTAGATCCACAAGATCCTTCTGAGGATTTCAGAGAAATGCATGACACTTCAGAAAGCAAATAAAAGTCTGCAATCTAGCTAACCTCGAGTCCAAGTAATGCACATAAAAGTACCTTAAGAAAACTGACGGAAGCTTATGTATCAGCTCGAACAAAATTTCGGGTTCGGAACGATCCCTCCACGTCTCAGGCCCAGTCTCCCAAGCGTCGTCGTCGTCGACATCCGGCCTGTAACCCTCATTCTTTTCAATTTCACTCGCGCACAATTGTAAAATAATCCCCAACTCGGCAACGCGAGCGTATTCCAGTTTGTGCAGTTCACGAACTGGCCGTCCTCCCCATCAAAAGTCGACAAAAAGAACAAGCTTCTACAACCACAGTCATACAACTCTAGAGATCTTTGCCTAGTTAGCTAGCTCACACTGTCACAGACCCGAAATATCATGAATTTCTAGATGTCCGTCTAGATCTCGATGTCACGATGAGCCTCTACAATCGGCGCCATGCTAGACGAATACTGACTGAGTTTCCTCGTCCTAGCTTTGCAACCTTCGGGGAAAATCTACAGTATAAAATCGATCGATGCGGTGCTCCCGTACACTTGAATTTCCTCCGAATACGCGCGGAGACGGCCCGAAACTTGCTCCAGGTTGCCGGACTGATGAAAAGGTCCAGTTGGCGTGCATGGCATACATTGACTGGATCCAAATACATTGGCGGGGACCAAATTACGAAAAACAGGGAGCACACCTTTGAACTTTGAAGTACTGAAACCAGCTGCGAAAGAACATTACGTTTCAAGTTTCAACACATGGAGACGGGTGGCAGTGGAGTCAAGAGCTCCACGCAGTAAGAGGTACAGTACTGTACAGTAACGTAGACACACCTATTCCCACCTATGCACCCAATTCTGTCCTCTTGTACCAGTGGGGTCCTCATGTACTAGAAAAAAATGTGCACCATTCGTACATGAAGGAGGAATTCTTAACCCTTACAAGGACGAAGGGTGACCCTCGAAATCATTCTTTTGCATTACCGTGTGAATCATTGCCTTAAAAAATTGCAAAAGCGCTCATTGCCTCGTTGGAAGTCAAGCTATTGTAGAAGATCTTCCCTTTTTATAACAAATTTGGAGGATGAATAGTTGCACTTTTGTCCTACACATGAGATTCTCTTATCATTCATTGGCCGCAAAACATCCACCTTGACATTTAAGGGTTAAAGGAATATGAATGAATATGACTACATTAAGACTGTCATTTTCGTGAAATTAGCAATATGTATTCATACAATTGAAAACTGTGACATATATCTTCATAAAGGTCTAATTTCATGCCACAAACTAAGGCAAGTATAGATTTGGGGTTTGGGTCACACATCCTAAACCACACTAGAGTAATGGAATATTGTCAATTTAACAAAATTGACGATTAAGGTAGAAATATGTTACATTTGAGCTAGTGTGTACAGATGGAGACAAAATCACAATTGGGTGTTATTATTGCCCTATAGGCAAAGACAAATAAATTAAAATTTGGAGAGTTTTTGTACTTTTTTGTGAATTTTCAAAGTCAAGACTTGAGGAAACTTCAAAGTGTTCAATAGGTGCATGTTGAAGTGCCTTTTAAGAAGGAAAAAAACATTCACAAAAAACTTCTACTTTACAACTATGAAGCACCACTTGTAAAATAAGAGCCATTCAAAGCAAACAGTTTGAGTTTAGATTGGAGCTTATATTAGTGACACTTCAATAGGCACCTATTTGAGAGAAATGGTGGTTGAACAATCATGTAGTTTTATTTTGGATAATTTAAGTAAATGATACAACCGGGTTCTATTTCAGTACCAGGTTTCACTTTTGGGGTTTTAGAGTGACCAGGAGAGTGACACAACCAAGGTTTTTAAGAAGGTCGTTGCAAAAAACACTTAACATACATTTTTGTTTCAAAAAATAATGTTGCTTTGATCATAGGATTGCCATTGCTACAATTACTACAAATACTATGCGGGTGCAATGTAGTACAAATCATGAAAATGAAATAAAAAGTCATTGAAATTATAAAAAAGAATTTAAAATCATGAAAAATCAATTGAAGAATCAATTTAAAAAACAATTTAAAATCATTAAAAATTAACAAAAAAATTAATAGGCCCGCTCTGCAGCACTATGCTCTGCTACTAACTTCAACGGACTGCTACAGAACCCGGGGGGCTGACTACAAATTAGCTGAAAATGGATCTACATGATCATTTTTATTTTTAGTAATTTCAAAAAAATCAAAAAAATGAAATAAAAATTAGCCATCTTTAACACTTCAACATGCTTGAATTGCACCAAATATTTTTGATAGGAATTTTTTTTCTCATTCTACTCTTCACACTAGGGACGCACATTTTGAGCCCATGTGCACTCCATTTTTGTCAAAATTTGCATAAGACCTCATCATCACTACTTTTAATCTTAGTACAGCATCTAATTCTCCCATTTTTGGCTCCAAATTTGCATTCTCAGGTCAAAAATAGGATTAAAATCCCCCCAAATGGCAAAAAGAGACATCCAATCGGGTCTCTTCAAAAATAGTAAACTAATTTTCAAAAAGTGCAAAAAATTACTCAATGTTTACAACTATCGCATGTACCTTCATTTCAAATTTCACATACATTGGACGTACACCACAAAAATTATATCTAAAAAACTAACTGTCGAAAGCCAAGGGGACAAAAAATAAGACGAGTATTTCTTGCAACCACCCAAGAACATTGTCAACAATGCTAGGAAAGTTATCCTTGCAAAATATAGAGACATTGTTTTGTTGCAAGAATTTCTTGTTTGTCCCACTTGTGTAATTTGCTATTTTGTCTTCCAACTAACCACAAGGCTCCTGGTGGCTCAAAGCAAAATGAATCTCCATCATTGCTAATCCAAGGAACTATATATGAAAAAAAAAGTAATTTTGGTGGGATTAAACATCTATTGCAAACTTTTTATGAAACAAACATTGAGGTAGGTTCATTTGGCATATCATAAAGTGATTTTCTAATTATGAAACAAATTAAAATTTTGATTTGCACCATGATGTTCTACACTATAATATATAAACACATTGATAAAATTTTGAGATTTTTTAATCATATTTTGTAGTTGGTAAGAATTTTTTAATAATTTTTCTTGATATAATTAAATTTTCAGAGAGTAATTTATTGAAAGCCTAGGTCATATAGATAATATTTGATTTGCAGAAAAGTGTAATAAAATAATTTCGACTCACATTTTTTTAGTCAAAATACTTCATACAATACATGCAAACTACATAGAGAGGGAGAAGATCATTAAGGTAGGAGGCTCGAACTCTGATAGGGCATTTTGAACCGAACATTCCATAGAGGTAAATTTTACTTTCTTCAATTTACTAAAATGTACAAACGGTGTACATTCTAGGAGGTGGTCGCTTCTAGAGCCCTATGGCATTTCAACTTCAAAATTTCATAACTAATTCCACAAAGCTCCAAAAAATATGAAACAACTTGGGTTAGATGCCATTTCCTATTGTCTTTCAAGGAAAATTAATTGAAAAATATTTCAAGATGTTTTACCTCCCCAAAATTCAGTTTCAGCGCTTAGATGGTCGCTTTGTGGACCTCCTACCTTAGAGTGCTCTGATTTATCAACTTTGAAGTTGGAGTGAAGCCAAGGGGAGGCTAGAGCCAAGGAGCAGTTGACAAATTAATTAGACAGAAGTTTGTGTAGGATATTACTAAAAAAAATGAGTCAATGTTACAAGGACACTCAAGAGTCTTTTGCAGCATAGCCGTTTGGTTTTTTCAGTAGGAGGCTCTGAAAGCGAGCATCTATGGGCTGGTCCGCCTTTTTCATGTGGTTTCTTGGATGGGATTATTTTTAGCTCATTTTTCAGACAAAGAGAAAATAGATTCTGATTGTAACGCAAGTCATTTCGTATTTTTTGAAGCACTTATGAATTACTTATGAATTTTCAAACAAGATGAACCATGGGTCCCTATTTATGACCCTAGGTCTTTCATAAATCATTCACATGCAACTTCTAGAGAGAAATAGGGAAAGCAAAGAGAATGATTGGCTCTTGCAACAAATAATATTTTTTTATCAACCCATTCAATGACTGTAGAAGGTCCATTTAAAGACCACTTCTCGTCTATTTCAGATGAATCTATTTGGGCAGTTCAGAACGTCCTCTTGCTTTTAAAGCCTCCTACCTTAGATAATACTGGAGAGCATGTGGGATATAATGTCAAGTCTAGTAGTTCATCTGATAAATGTCCGTATTTGTACTTTTTGCAAATCTAAGGGTGTAACTTACAAAGGGGCTACATTATGAGTTACAACGCTTTTCTGACTATTCAATGAAATGGTGACAAATCTGCGTTAAAAGTTGGACTTGGCATTATGACTTCTATCAATTTGTCTCTCACTTTTTCTCTCAAGGATTTGACTGTTTGCATTGAATTATTGGCTTTACTAATTCATCCTATTAAAGTCACTCAAGTTTTATTTTATGAATAAATACAAGATAGAAATATTTCATTTATTTTAGAAATTAATACCATAAAAAAATATATTAATTTCAACTTACACTAATTTGAAATAGTGGCATAAATAAATTAGTGTCACATGCACTACACCAAAATGGTTATTTTAGCGTAGGTGGATAATTAGTTGGCATGATAAGTAGGATGTCCAATCTAATAATACCATCATTGCACACCACAAATGCTACAATGGTACAACTACAACCAGTGTTGAATAGTATGTCTTTGTGGTAAATAGTTTAAAACATACCAAACAACCATTTTGGTGTATCGGTAACTAGAATAAATCAATGTATCATTTTATGAGTACAAAGTATTTTGCCATTTAGAGAGGTTGAATTCATTGTGAGAGACATCAAGAACTATTGAACTTGTAATGAAAAAAAGGATTTTAAAACAACAAAGGAAGTTGCATAGTAAAAAGTATAAACAAAAGTGCAAATTTGAGTGCCCGCATAGTATATTCTAGGAAACATAAGGAAAATCAACCCATTTTAGGCAAAAGGCCCATCTAACAGACACTTAGGAAAAGTGGCGAGAATGGATGAAATACTAACAACATGATTATTAGATAAACAAACTTTTCTGAACATCCTATAATTGCAAATGAAAATATAAAACATTCTCTCAAGCATTCCAACATCTTGTTAAGCCCTTTGAGGACAACTTCACCACTATTAGAGCGAAGTAGTGACACTGTATTGTACATTTTCCATTGGGATGAAACAGTCATGTTGAAGCAATAACAAGAGCCTAACCTTTAAAACCAATTTACTATATCACCTTGGCAAAGTCAATGTGATGCACTTCAAAAGGAATTGTTGTGCCCCATCTTAAATAGTGTACAACGCCCTCCCAAGATTGCTATCTCCCCTCCCATATAAAGAAAAATAGAGAAGGGCACTTTCCAATGTAGTTGAAGAGGACATCAACCTTCACCTTTGACTAGACAGGCATTGGGAGAATGGCATTGCTTCTCACTGCAAATTGTACTGATATAATGACAAAAAGTAGTGGAGTTGCCCATAAGAGAAAATTTCAGGCCTCTAGAGGGCTGCTCCACAGTTCTCCGAAGGACCCTGAAATAGTGTTTTTCGGGGCTGAAAAAACGTTTTTTGCCCTATTACCGCGTAGCAGTTTCTGCTGTGACAGTGGTGCAGGAACCGAAATTTGCGAGTAAAAAATTAATAAAAAAATAAATTTTAATCTTAAAAAAAATTTAAAAAAATTTAAAAAATCTGCGAAATCTAACTGCTCCGGCGAGCAATCATACACTTTGATTGCTCACCAAGGGCACTTTTCTAAGTTGACAGGCCATGCATGAAATAGCATGGCATGTCAACTTGGAACGGCCCTCCCGTAGGCTGAGATTTTCTCTAATGCCCCCAAAGCAATGAGCTTTTCTAGATTATCCAAAAGTTGTGTAAAATAAATAATTTGATCAAAGATAACCTCTTTTGGCAAGAGCAAGATAAAATACTAAAGTATGTTGTTGTATAGCAAGTCGCCTAGCTCATCCATCCCATGGGTTTATACAAGACATAGACAGGTTTTCATGTACTTTGAGTAGGGCTTGTAGGGCTCTTGAAATAGCTTTGCTTATCACACCCAACCAGGCCTCTGGAGAGTCCATTTTTTCTCTAATGAATCCAAAAAAAATTCCACACTTGAAATTAGTGAGAAGCTCCTTGTGAGAGTAATAGATAACCGCCGGGCAGACTCCCCGTTTCATGGTCAAGCACTATCAGGAAGGACAATCAGATGCAGATACTGCCATAGCATGCTCCAGCTTGCATCACCATATCAAAGAAGAGGTTTAGGGAACCATGTCCCCCTTAATTAAGACAGACCCGGATCATGCCTTGCACAATTCACACTTCACTCAAAAATTGTACAAGGAGGCAGCAGCAGCCGCATGCACAAGCAATGGCATCGGCGATAGTGAATTGCAAATATGAGAACATTCAATTCCCTAAAATAGAGACCTTTATTTCCTTGGACCTAACATTCTCAAAAACTTGGACGACTCCTGCAAGATGAGAGTCCATGATCCACATAGAAGCCATTCCCACAGCAAATATCACTGAAAGCACTTACCCAATCTCTCTCTTTCAACCCAGAATATGCGAAAAAATTTATTCTGTGATAAGGAGTTCTAGCCGCTTGCACTGTGTAACTTCTTCACATCCTTCTTCACTGGGTTTTGCAGGATGTACCTTTACATTCGTAGCTGTTGTATTTTTTCACTTTGCATATCTGATATGCTTAGCTGTTTTTTCTACTCTCAAATTAACTATACATTGAAGTCGACATAAAGTATTACAGTCTTTCAGATCATCAGCTTTGATATTTGTCACCTGAAAGGCTTAGCGAAAATTCTTATGTGTTTGCTGGTGGATCTTGTGTGAAGATTGCAATTGAAAGTAACTAGTTTCCTACATTAACAGCAGCTGCCATTTCTAGAATGGAAATGATAACCTCCACTAAAACCTGGGCTTGACTGTAACAAAAATAAACGAATATGATGGTGTGCTTCATGATTGTTTTCTAATAAAATGGAGTAAGTTACTGCCTTCTAACACGGTGGTACAGAAGTGTGGTTCTTGTTGATCTCATTCATGTTCTTCCGAAAGGTTGTGCCTGTCCTTGTGATAATATAAGCTTACGTGTACTCCAGAAGTACGACTGCAATTCTAATGCAATGTTGACAGGGACGTGCTGAAAGCAGGGGTCGATAAGAGATGATAAATCCTCAAACCGTCACTCAAAATGACAAGGTGGCTATCAAGAGGTTGAACCAAGTAGATAACTGCAGAGATTCTACAGAGCTTGTTTCCGGGTGCTGACAAACTCGTTGGGCCCCGATTGTATTGTACAGAAACTCAAAAGAAAAAATATGAAGAGACAAACAAAGACAGGTTCATGAAAACTGGTTTTGGGGCACATTCTCCATGAATCCGTAATTGCACAGCCAAAACATTCTGAACCACACCTCGA
The DNA here is from genome assembly GCA_951799445.1 of Pseudisothecium myosuroides. Taxonomy (NCBI): domain Eukaryota; kingdom Viridiplantae; phylum Streptophyta; class Bryopsida; order Hypnales; family Lembophyllaceae; genus Pseudisothecium; species Pseudisothecium myosuroides. Next base: position 10,293,351 of record OX637287.1, on the reverse strand, counting down.
GACCTCCCTCTTGTCTCCCAAAATATCAGGACACAACCAATGATACCCCTTCCATGAGATCAAGCCTTTCCATCACGCTTACAATCATGCCTTCGGTAACGCTTACCATTAAAGGAGTGTTAACCAAGGTCTCGAAGTCAATCCCAGGGAAGGATATTCAGCACTGGTGCTGCCATGACAGGATTGTTCACAGGGAGAAGTTTGGGGGCTATTAATTGTCATGAACTTTCAACAAGGAGTAACCGCTTGTAGGGCTTGCCATTCGCATACCCCTTAACAAGCCGGGAGAGGCGAAGGATCTGGTGGAAGAGGTACGTTGAGCTCGATCGTTATTGATGAGACCAAAGTTGGCTTCTGGATCCCAATCTGCGAGTCCTTGACTTGGGAGAATCTAAGACTAGGCAGAAGCTCCTCAGGTCAGTCGCAATGAAAGTAGAAGTGTGTTTCAAGCTCGTCGACCAAGTGGGTGGACGATTCATTCATGAAGTCCGCCAGCACCACGATCTCCTTCCTGAAATTCTGGGAGATGCACTTGCGCTTCCTGGAGGTAGTACAAGAAACCTTCTGGGATCCGGTGGAGCTGATCGCCACTGCCAGCATTCTCCACTCCACACTCCCATCTAACACACAAAACAATTAATTAACAATCGTCCCCCATTAGTGCTACCAAGTCGACCACACTTCGAAGGGCAGTGCTTAGAATTCGATAGTACTCGAACCTTTGAAATCACCAAATGCTAATCAGGCTCGTGTGCATCTAATTTTGCATGACCAGGAAATCGCCGTCTACAGAGCTTGTCCTTCCCTCGATGAATAGGGTGGAGTGCTGCTCAGGAGATACAAGTGTGTAAGTTCATGTGTAAGCTCAGGAGATACAAGACTTGTACATTTCATGGGATGCTGTCCCTTCGTGGGAGATCTAGGGATGATGTACTCGAGAAGAATCTAAGACGAGCTTGCACTTTCAAAGGTTTCGCGATGGCCTCAGCTCCCGTGCACATATTCCTACTCAAACTGTGAAAATGAATTTATGTTCGACGAAATTCGACGGTTTCACTGGCACTCAACTTCGAGTGCGAAGCTAGTCTTTAGAAACCTTTCCGGCGTTCTGTGGTGTGCCGTGGAGACGGCGCCTTCCCGAATAATCCCTGCTTCCCTTCCATTTGGCCAGACCCAGTTTCGTCTAAGGCGACGTACGAGGATGGTCTCACGAGAATCGTGGCTACCTGCAAATAACACACTTCGATTCAACGAATGCTCTGATTCCCCACTGATGTACTCTCGAAGAGAAAATCGCAGATACACTAATCTTCCGCATCAGAGTCACCTCTTTAAAAGCAACCGCGGATTAGAACTATACACGCACAGAAGCTGATATATCCCGACTGCAGTTCCAATTGTGAGTTCCTAACAAAGTCTGGTCTTCTAATGCTTCTACACGAGCTCACAAGGGAATCGAATCTGACCGAGACCCGAGACGGTTCGTGTGGAACTGGGCAAGAGCGAGGGCGCTGCCATGAGAGCCGAGCTTAGAAAAAAGCTGCAGGACTGGAGTCTTGAAGCTGACAGTGGTGGTAGTTGGTCCAGACAGACCTCGCACTTAAATACTGGTAATTCCAGTTTCAAATGGGGAGGGACGGAAGGGTGGGTGGCTAACTGGCTACGATTTTACAAACCCGGACACAGCCCGTGCTCCGCCGTGGCCCGTCCTCGCCCGCTTCTGAACTCTACAGTAGAAGGCTACAAGCCCACAAGTGCTGTCTCTATCTAATTGTGTTACTGAAGTCTTTGAATGGAGTACCCCGGACAGACCACCCTCACGAACGCAGCCGCTGAGGATAAGTAGGCCCGGATGCCAATTGGCCTGATCGGACAATCCTTTTTTTTTAAGGGAAGTTCAGCCAGCATCGCTCTTGCATTTTATTTCCGCCTTGCGTCTTGTCTTCCCTGTTGCTGACAACTCTACGTGTGCCACTGCGCGGTCGTGACACTGAACGGATTTTGGAAACTGAAAACGTAATTTGGAAACTGCGGTCATTGCAGGTACGGTGATGGTGTTAAGCTTGGTAATCATGTTAGGATTCAAATCATGGTCATGTAGTCGCCACTTGTCTTGAGCGACCCTCATTAGATTTCACCTCGTATCGAACCAGGTGTGATGTAATTACATTCGACGAAGAGATTCACTTCCGGAGCCGCGGGATTGAAAACGGCGATTCTCCCATGGTTTATAATATACAAGGACACCCCTGAAAGCTGCATGGGAGGGATGGCCTTAACTTCCTCCCTTTTCATTACTCTTTTCTAGAGGACAGCCAGTAGTACTCTGCGTCTCCAGCAATTCCCTTGTGCCACATTTGAATGTTAGCGGAAAATCGTGGAGACATGTTGTAAATCTCATGCAGTTCAGGATGGGCATCCTGAGTGCGCTCATCGAATGTTTTCAACGCTGAAGTACATGTTTTCTTTAATGCATGAACATGTCTTCTATGCTACATCTATACAGTTTGTTGCAACTTCCTCGTCTTGTTTGTAGAGACTTGGAATCTGACCCACCAAAAGCCCAATGTACTCGATTCCACTCATTCTGGATCGGACAGATAGAGAGCTGCAATCATAAATATAAAACCTGGTTAGTCATACCCAACTTGATGAAACAGAGACATAAATAGACACCAGTTCGACTTGGAGAAACCAATGCTAAGAAAAAAAGGATAATATCTCGTAAGTGGATCGCAGAAGTTATTGATCAGCAAACACACGAGCACAGTTAGGATGATTGCAAAACGGACAAAACCATAAAGCCAGACTGCAAATCCACTAGAATATTCTTGCAAATTTAAACGTGCAAGGAGGTCCTCAAACTCGTCGACAAAGGTGCAGTCCAAGCGCTGTACCTCTCCTTAGTAGTCATTGAAGCGAGGCATAGGAAATGCCAAAGCACCTCAGAATTGAAACTTAAAACAGAGTGTCACGTGTTGTGTGGGACAATACTGGCGAGCTGTAATCTAGTCCATGTGCTGCCACCTGCGAAAATTCCAACTCCTCAGCTCTACTGTTCCTTAACACGGGAAGATAATCATTAAGAAGAAATGAAGAGGAAGGTCGCCATCGCTAGAGCACCTTCAAAGGTGCTCCAATTCTAAACAGCTACATGGTACCCATATAAATCATAATATAGAAAATTGGTCAAAGCATTTCCTTTCGAATAATTCTACTCATGAGAATGGAATCAGAAGCACCACATTACACACTTGACCCCGTCGTCTGTCGGGGTTGCAAAGCATTCAAAGCATACATGAAAGACTGACAATTCATTCCACACTATTTACCATAGCAGTTAGAGCAGAATATCGTTCTTGACTCAAATATAGAGGCTTCCCTCTCCGCAAGTCGATATCCTATCAAGCAAAATTGTAGGATAAGCAAAAAGTCACAACTGCAAATGCAAAGTAAATACAGGCAATGGAGATAAATTGTGGCTATCAGTACAACTGATATCACCGTATCGTAGAAACGACACATGGAGATGGCTTTCAAGAAAATCCAGAGCTTTACCTCTTCACCAAAAGCATCAAGATAAGGTGATGGCCACATAGCTTGTCGCTCGCAGCGTTGCAAAAGAATATTGGTCCTCTGAAAGATGAGCAGAAATTTCAGTCGTTTCTCATCTCTACTCAAGGCACTCAAGAAATTCATTCAGTGATAAAAGACTATCTTACTACATGCACCCAACAACTATGACTCATACAGGATATAGTTATGTAGTAAAATGGCGTATACAAGAGTATAATTAACAGGAATACTTACCCGCAACATCAAAAAAACACCAATGCCTGCTCCGCAAACCATGGCATGCCTGTAACACTCTCCTTGCCGGTTCATGCTGTTACAGAATGAAATCATCATACGACTTTAGTATAGGACTCCTCCTAGACAAGCGATTTTGCTTCAGAAGAACAAAAGAACTGACTGAGTTCAAAAGGTGCTAGAAAACTGGTCGCCCATGATACTCTCAATAGGTATAACGGAATTACTAATCATTATTTATCAACGCGCAGTTCCTTTCTGAATCTAGTCTAACTCCAGTGCGCAATCTCAACTCGCGGCATCTCTCTATAGGAAAAAACATACTGTGCCATCGCGTGCATATAAACCTATAGAAATAAAAGATATTGCTGAATTTAATATCAGAGATGTTAATGACAATCAGTACAAGACTGAGATTTGGATGTAAAATACCAACATTACTTCACCATATAGAGGTCCTTTTCATCCCTAACTATCAATCAAATAATCGAAAGTACCGTGATGAATCTGGAAACTTATCAAACTTAGTACATGAAACTCCAGATTTTGCAGAGTGGGAATAAACCTGCAACAAGAACGTTGACTGACAGCACAGCAGAGGGCTCCACACAATAGGCATAGGGCCGGCCGATCAGGGACTGTGTTACATCGAGGGCACCGCTCTTTGACATAACTGCACATCAGACTCATTCGGATTTAAAGCGTACCTTATTCAGTTGTATGCAAACGCCATAGCCCTTAAAAAGCCCTAGATCCAATAGTACATTAACACCATCGACTGAAGGCAGGAAAAATACATCCAAGACATTGGTAAGAGCACAAATCCTGTTCAAACTACATTTATTTGAACCGAAAGAAAAAACATGCCTACTTATCATCTGTTTTCATTGCTTCTATTTCCACATGAAATACGTACCGCTGCAGAAGATCTTGAAACAGTCGAGGTAGCTGCATCATTCTAAACGGAGCAGCTGTCGTCAGTCGTGGACCTTGGCGGAAGTAACGCACTCCTGTGTCAGTCTTCACATGTCTGCACCAACTCAGCACAAGGTTCTGAACTGTATCCTCCTCCAGAATCTTTGCTAAAGGGGGAATACAAAAAATGCTTTCCAATTGTTCCAACTCTTCCAGTTCCTGCAGAATCTGTTTCTCAATATCCTCCAAACCACTAGAAGGAGAAGAAGGCCCTATTTGAACCCCAAGCCCTTCTGGCAGCTCCCACTGATGGGCCCTCGCAACGGGCAGTCCTTGGCCTGAACCTGCCATCAAATTTTGCAGCAAATAACAGCGCCGGAGAAAAGGCAGTGTCAAGCGCCTCATTATAACCAAAGGTGGACCCGCAGGGATTGCTGCATTTTCTTCATCTGACAAAGGTTGAAGACATGTTCCAACCAAGCTGGCATGCACAGCTGCCATGAAGGAAATCGTTGACGGTGCGAACTCTGTGTCTAGAGCTAAGAACGCACCGGCCTGCGCAATAACCTGCACCAAAGCCAGGAACAGTCAGTGAATCCACAAGAAGATGCCCCAAGTTGCAAAATGAATACAGATTCACCGCAGACCATATTAAACAAGAACATCATCTGAAACGTCGATAAAAGGGGTAGAAAAATTCCTGCGCTTACAATGCCATACATACATCTGAGCATGTATCAGAAAAGACACGAAGAGATTGCTTCACAAAGACGTGGTAGCACCCAGTTGACCAATAAAAGTTGACCCACAGAAGCATCCTAAAAGTACACCATTCTCAAGAGCAGGCAATACCTGGGTGACAGAAACCAAATAAAAAAGGTGGACAAGTGCCGTAAACGGAGCTCCATTTGCAGGAAATGGTAAGGGCAAGCAAAAGAGCAACCACAGGAACGATGAAAAAGAATCGTGAACTAGTACTGGATCAGCCATCCTCTTCCAAAACTGTACATCAGCAGCATCGTGCCCCTTATCTAGATACTGCAAAAGAGAAGAAAAATTGCCTGCACCACAGGCACCATCGAGTCGATCTGAGTTTAAATAGAAAATTCTTAAATAGATAATAGAGACACCAATAGCAAATCAAGACGTAGGAAGAGTCCATAAAACAAGCAATCGAATGCCTACGAAGCTACCAGGAAATTCAGCCGTTAAACTAAAATTGAAAGACGGCATGTTCAAATCTTCACATATCTAAATAATAAACAGACCAAAATCGCTCAGGCATCACTTAAGAGTATTCAAGACCTCAATTTCATCATGTACTTGCAGTTTACGCCATACAATACTTAATCGCTGTTGGGTTTCTTCCCTACCATTTAATGCCGTCTCCGCAAACAAGTCCCTTGAGATGCCATTAGCAATAGAATCCAGCAGCAATTGCATGCCCCTTGCTCTAAGTAGAACAGCCTGACGACTCTGACTTTGTGTAGCTTTAGCAGCATGAAGCAGGAGAGGTAAAACAGAGCCATGTGTTGCATCACCCACATTCACCAAAGCTACCAAGCCATTATCAATCTTCTCAGTGAACTTGTGACTCCGAGCAGCCAACTCTGCAGACATGAGCGAGTATCTGAAGACGTCCCAAAGCAGCAGGCCTTGATGTACTCGACCATGAATAATAGAAGTAAAAGGGTCTTTTTCAGGATAAAACAACCCACAAAGTCGCTTCGCAAGATCCTCCAGAACCCCTTTCACTGTATCCGGGAGTTGCGGATCAACAACTTGACGAAAACCAGACTTGGACACCAACTCTTCTGCTTTCACAAGCAACCGCAATGCGTGCTCCAACTGCATGGTGGCCGGGCTACCGAAAGTGCTAAGTACATCAAGCTGGGGTATACTAGTAGTTTTAAATGAACTGTTCAATCCTGTTTGGCCGGGTAGAACTGGAAGGACTGAATTTGCAAGCCGCCGGCAAACTGGGCAAAGAAACTCCCCCTGTAACCAAAGATGTTGCATAAGGTTACAAATCTAAAGCCTCTTTCCGACACAGTCCCAACTCCTCATAGTGTGGTAATACTAACACCTCCGAATCTTGCGCACAACTAGCAGACCTGAGATTTACAAATCAAGTAGATACCACAACATCTTCCAAGGCAAATTAGCAGAAATGCATGACTAAGTTGATCATACCAGGTCAGGGTCCACAATCTGCACTCCCTCAAACAGAGCTCTGCTATAATATCTGTAGCACCAGCACATATGTTAATTGTGGTTGACGCGCATATCAGTCAGCCCGCAGCAACCGATAATGCTAGTATAATTAGAAATGTAAACAATTTTCAAATAGCAAAATATGCCCCAATTAGAACTTGCCCATAGTTGGATGCTCGCAAATGACAAATAGAAAGAACACTTGAAGACAATATGACTTCGCATTTCACGAACCTCAGCAGCCTATACAACCATACCTTTGCAAGAGCGAAGAGAAATAACGGTCTCGACAGTCCTGGTGAACAGCATGTCCACAACCAGAAAGATAGATGCCAACAGTATCATTCATCCCAATGCTGTTGTACAATGTCGCCTCAGCAATTGGCGGGGCGCTACGTGCAGCAGCCCTCCTCACACGCGTCAGGTTACTCTCTCTTCCTTGTTCTACATCTACCTGTCGTGGCGAGTCCGTTCCTCTTCGACGAACCCATTCTTGAGGTCGGGAGACAGCTGCAACGTACTCTGCTAAGACAGTTGCCGCTGCGAGGTCTCTATTAGTATTGCTCTCTTCTTTCTCAGACCCTCCATGATTGTCCTCCCACCAGTTCCAAGGAGAGACACCTACAAAATCCATTACACCAATCAAACCTGAGGGTAAGCGAGGTAGAATATATCACACGAAGCAAGATACGCAACAAAACAACGGATAATGTTTCATACAATCTCACTGGAACAATAAACATAATCTCAGAAAGCATAACTGTTGCCACCAATCAAACAGGACATGATTGCACAAATCATACCTGTCAAGTTTTATCTAAGAAAATATCACAGGTAGAATCTTATCAAAGACAGATAAAGGAAAATTGGCAAAACAAACTGTCTACGAACCTGGAGAATCGCTAGTCCCAGCTTCACTGATTACATCTGCTTCAGTTATCTCACAGCTAGATTCTACTTCATCAGATTCTGTGTCAGCAGGTGGCGAGGCTGTTAGATCTAAAGTTACTGCGGGAGTTGCACGAACTGCATTCCGTATCCCTGGAGGTAATCCATTTCGAAGGAGCTCCAACAAATCCTCTCCTTCAAGCAAACGCGCCCGAGTCTGAGCATCACCCAAAGCCTCCTGTATCCAATGCCAAAGCTCTGCTGTGCTCTGCAAATCTCTGGATGTCCCATCTCCAGCAGAGGTGCTCACAGTACTTGGTCCACCAGGAGACTCACCCTCCATTTCCGCCTGTGGCAGTACCGCAACCGTACGGCGCTCCCATGACGGTGTGATCCTTTCCGTAATTGCAAGGAGCTTTGATTTCTGTAAGACAAAAGAAATAAATCAAAAACAGATCAGAGACAACCTAGGATAACATGCATCTTACTGCCACATTTGAAATGAAAAGGTTAAGGTGATGCTTGAATATGTTTATAAATCCGACGACGATGCTTACAGAACATTGGACAAGAAACCATTCAGCTCTTTGCATGCTCAAAGCAAGAATCTCTTAGTTTCTGAGAAAACAGCGCATAGTATGATCTGACATCTAAAAAGAGTAAAACCTACTGCAATTATCTTATCATGGCACCACAGGACCCAAAATATCGGCAAACGAACTAGGCATGCAATGGAAAGGTGAATGATATTGACCTGAACAAATATCAAGAAACACAATGGACTTGCACTTGCCGAATCTCGACAAAGTGCGCAGTGTACTTGAGAGTCTTTGGACATTTCGTCATTTCCCCCTTCAGAATCCCTTGCACGTTTCGCATCTGCTTCCTCTCCTTGCCCGTGCCCATTGCCCTCTTCCGCGGGATGGTAATTCACGGCAAACCTCTCCTGTGCGGCTTTCATTTTGGCCTACAACTCACAACAAATAGATTAAGACTCTTCCCCCAAACTTTGTCCCTCCATTTGCGATAGTCGCAGATGTAACAGGAAGAAGGCCGTACTATTTGTCAATCCAACTTCCAAGAAGTACGCATCCTGTAGAATTGCATACGGAGGAAAAAAAGGATCTCGGACAGTATCCTTATCTCTCACCAGATCCAAGATGTGAAACCAAAATTAGTTTACAGCAAAGCATCAAATAACAGAGCCTGCACATCCAAATCAGGGACTTGTGGCAACTTACCATCGCAGCAGCCTGATGTTCTCGAGCCATAGATCTCGATCTGTCGAGTTCAGAAACTAAGGAATCATCCTGACGGTAGTTATCCCCTGAACCACCTCCCCTAAATGTAGTACCAGCACTAGAGATACGCTGGAAAATCTCAGGAGCTAGTAACTCAAGCTCAACCATGCAATTCTGGTTTAATTCAGCAAACCGTCTTAGAAGGCTCTTTATCAAACCTCCAACACTGTAGTTGCCAATATCAGAAGTTGCCATATTATCTCTTGTATTATTCTTCCGCAAAAGAAGAACCAGTATAGAAAGCATACTTTGAGGCTCCTCCATCATAGTCCCGTCTGTCCTTCCAACTTTAACCCTCTCCACGGCACCCAGCAGGAGTGGAAAGGAATTCTCAAGATCTCTGCATTTGGGGGCACTAGAACCATCGGCTAATGGAGCTCCAGATATTGTATCCGTCGTTGCCAGTTTACTCTGATATGCAGCACAAACATCCAGTGCCAAAGCTAGTAGATGTAGTGCACTGAAGAGCAATCCTTCTGGTGAACGTGATTCAGATAGATTGCCAGCAAATGCGGCATGGAATAAAACAGAGCGAAGCATATCATGAACTCGAGAGGTGATGATGATTCGACCCAGATTTTGCAGCTGCTCAAATGGCTGCTTCCAGCGAGGCAGTTGAGCAAACACGGCAGGAGCTTTACATGTTCGCAAGTAACGATCCTCCGCTAATTGAAGCTCCCGAGGACTCCATCGCGGATGATAAAGGTCTAACTCACACCAACAATCGTCTCTTAAGATATATTTACCCTGTTGCAGGAAATCCATTAGTCACAGTAATCAGAAAAATCTAAAGTAAAGCAATCACAAAACTCTGATTTCTTCAGAAATCAGGAAGTCCTTATATGACAAAAGCAGCAAGAAAAATATATCAAACGAAAAATCTGACTTATGAAACTGGGAATAAAGTAGAAAATGTTTCAGCACCAATTCGTAGCAGGGTCTGCACAAAATCAACCTGTTGCATGCCAGATGGGTTGCGATACGCTGCCACCGCGTTTAAGCAATCTTGCACATGCTTGCTCTCTTTTAATCGCGGAGGTAGAGCCTTCAGCAGAGCACTGTGAGTAGCGTCCCCAACAGCTAGCCTCTGGACCAATTCCCGTCGTAAAGCTTCAACTTCTGTCAGTCCGCAAAAACCCCGCTCTGAAACTAATCTGATCATCAGAACTAGTAGCTCCTGTGCCAGAGTCACTTCGTACCTAAATTTAAAAAGACGGAGAATATGGTAAATAATCATTCATCACTTATCACTTACTTTCCTAAAGACCTTCTATCAGGCGAGAGTACAGACATAACATCGTTGAACTTAAAAGAAAGCTAATACCAATAATTAGTTCACAAAATGGAGGGGATCTCTGCTTCACCGTTGCAGCTCGAGCAGACTATAGAATTTATTATACAATATATTTGAGAATCCAATCCTAGTTTCAACCGTAACCAAATAAAGTATGATCTAGCTTAAAATCACAGCACCTTCTATTATAGCAAAAGAAAACTCTCTAATATATTTTTCATGTTCATAGTGACCTGAGTCTTGTCGTTCATGAGACCATCCAACTACACTCATAGCGAGTCGATCTTCCAAAAAGAAATCCTAGTTTCTTGTGTTCTTAAGAATTCGAATGGGTCAGTGATGATGTTTCGACATACGGGGGGTACGCTGACCCGTTCGGGAGACTGGATTGGACACTAGTATGGAGTTTGAATCAACCTAATTCTCATATGTAATATGGATACCCATGGAACAGGAACTGGAACTATCAGGAAAGGGATGTTTGGCCACAGGTGGACCAAAAGGCAAAAGCCCAACCTGTGGACACTCTGGCATAATTGCACAATTAGTCGAAGCCCAGTGATCTCGACAACAGCACTTCAGCACAAATGCCTGCCAGTTAGGACATTTACTGCATGGCTAGCACCTGGTCAGAGTTACCCGTTGAACCTAGGCCTACACTCTAGCTATAGAGACAGGTAGCCAGTTGTAAGGAAAGAAAAGTGGATGTGTGCAGAAAGAGGGGGATTATGTGCATTGAGAGGAAACGAATAATTAGCCTACTTAATGAAAATACAGGAGGGAAACGTCAAATATTAGATAAAGTTTGTTCTTAGAGAAATAAAATTTGCTAACAAGTCCAAAAATGACAAGGCTGGTTGAGAAAATCATACTCATTGGGGCGCCAGAGCACAAGTGTGAAGAAATCGGACAGTGAGAATCGAGCTTGGAGTCGCTCGACAAATTCTTCAGGAGGTGCCATTATAGCGCAACACTGCAGTAAAAACAAGTCCAGCTCGAGACTGTCTTCACACCTGGTAGATGCAGCAATGTAAATCTTAGCCCTTCATCGTTTGGTCACGCCTGTATCATACGGCACAAACAAATGTAGTGCTGGACTGCCAGTACCAACCCTCCTTGCTAAGATCTACGACAACACACAAGAAAATGCAATATCCAAACAACAGATTCGTTGCTCATGAATAACCGAAATGACTTGTTCACAGACAAACGGCTTACCAATGTACTGTATGGTAAAGGTCACACAGCCCACTGGTTGAGTGCCCGTTGCGACGCCACATACCAGCCTGAACCTGAGCACATAAGACTTGCAGGCGAAGAGGATGCTCCATCAGCACAGAGATGAATCCTGCCACCTGCAAGCCTGGCCGAAACATCTGTGCCAAAAACTTCTCGCCAGGGGTATGGATATCTGCAGAAGTATCAGATGAACCAGGGGATACTTCTGAGTTCACAGCATGGAGGTCAAGAGCCTTATGGAGGAGAAGGCCAAGCATACGATGCAATGGGATGTGAAAAGACACCTCCTGGCGACTAACATCAAATTCTACAACTGCCCACTCGTCATCTTCACAACCCGCTGTCGGCGATGGATTTAATGCTTCTGAGCCCATCCACCATTCTATAATCGTATCACACGCCCTTAGCCCTGAATCGTCAACGTCTATGACTGTCTCTGTTTCAACATCCGCTACCTGGAATGACAGTCTTGGTTAGTCCAGGGAAAACGTGTAGAGCCAACATACCTCATCAAATTTGTAACGCTTAAATGGAGGAAAAGTACAAATTTTCTTGGAACAAAAGAGAAAAAAAATTTAACTTGACGTTACCCGTGATATGTCAACGTCCATATCCGCAGTTGAAGTTCCTGGAGTAGCAGTGGAACCAAAAGCACCTCCTGGAACAACATCTGAAAACACGCGTGGCTCCAGCACTTGAAAGTGCCTGCTACGTCGTAACCAGTCGCGAAATGTGTCACCTCGTGCTGGAGGAACCTCTTCTTCAGTAGTACTAACAGGAGTCAATGTATCGTCTCCATCCTGGTTCTGCGGAATAAACAACACTCTGCCCCCTCTATATCGCCATTGAATTCCCCTTCGTGATCCAGGTTCTTGGCCCCCTTCAAGACCAGATTCCCCGGACCTTGCCAACTCTCTCGCAGCATCCAAAGCAAGCCAAGTGTCAAGAACTTGAGTGCACTCAGAAATGAGCGACGCCAAGGAAGCTGGCATGGTCATCCCTGCATCGGAGTTTTCCCTGACATTTTCTCTGTCCGTTGGTTCAGGTGAACTCTCAATATATGTATTCTCAATGGCAACAACTGTGACAGAGATATCGCGCATTTCCACATCTGATCCCGAAGTATCACTGATGCTCGAACCAGCATTCGCATTAGGCTCTCTCAACACACACCCAACCTTGACAAGCCGGGTAACCGAGTCCGAACTGTTCGGTAAATTACTTCCAGGTTCAAAGCTACCACTAGGTTTGGATAACGGCATCTGCCCAGAGCTCGAGTATCCACTGCAAGCAGCAGCTGATCCTGCAACGAAGAGGTGATGGATTGTAGCCATTTGGTTCTCCAAAAAATAGGCAGAGCCCCAATCTTCGTTTTCTTCCTCCACGTGAATACTCGTGATGCGCCGCTGAGGATATATACCTTGAACAAACGCAAGCAGGTGAAGCCACGCTCTTGACAAGTCAGGTCTTTTTTCTGCCACATACTTAGACACTTCCATATGGCTCATCACATATCTTATGTCCTCTAGTACTCGGAAGTAGAGGCGTTTAACCACTGGTCCCTTACTTACCTGCAATCAGATCAACAGTAGTTCGAAAGGAGATTCAGCTCTACTGTGTACTCAGGCATCTCAGGATTCTTATTACAAACTTCATTGCTCTCATAAACACTGTGCGAATACAAGAAGAATAAACTCGAATAATCCAAAAGAACATCTCCAGTGACTATACAAAACAATTACTTTTCCATAAGTTGCAAGAGGTATCCCAAAGCAACATGAAACTTCCCAACTGGGGAGTCTTTTTTTTGGAGAAACAAACTTGTTAAATGTGCCATATAATAACGCTCCTCATGAATCCTAATTTCAGAAACATCCAAAAACAAGTTTGAGAAGTTACCGAAAGCCGGCCATCCTCTCCAGCACAGGCCCGAAAGAACTCTTTCAAAGTTTCAAGCAGCATATCAAGAAGCCCCGACTCCGTGACCAATTTAGGTGTAAGTGTCGGAACGGTAAATAATTGAACAGAAAAGCTGTTAAGAATAGCCTGTTCACGATGCTTGCTCATTAACGCACTTCCAGTTGTCGCACTCTCCTCGACAACGGAGTCTTGTAGAAATTTGGGATATTGAGAAATGAAAGTCTGCGCAAATGAATGTTTGAAAGTACTGTCTCCTAAAAGCTTATATAACAACTCGTGTAATGCTGTACTGACAGGTTTGGGTAAAAAACGCTCTGTGTTCATTAACGTTTCCAGTATCCCTGACTCATGGTTCCCCATCAACCCTGCTGTAAATGCCAACATAGTTTCACCGTAACTGCAAAAATCCAATAACAGTTCAACACAAACCACCGATAGTTGCGAAGCCACCTTCTCCTCCACCGTTAGAAGGCTCCACTTTTTTGACTTACCCTCCGTTACCGTATCCGCTGCTTTCAGCCGTTGAACCCAGTGAAGCAAGAGAGCTTCAAGTACTGGAGTAGCCGTTTCTACAACGGACGACGGCAAAGGAGCAGCCTGACCAAAACCGCAATGCCTTGAGCAGAACCCAGATTGTTTCCAAGCCGTAATGTCGCCACAGTCGCAACAACCTCCTCCTGTGCGGATCATACAGTAATCGTGCGTGGAATGATTGCCAAGTTGAAAGCAGGGCACACAAATTGCACATGTAGGGTCGTGTTCACATGTACGACACCTGTACGCAATGTCGTTGACACCCCAGACAGCTCCACATACGCCTCTTGTGCCCCTATTTCCTTGCCCAGACCCTTCCAAGACAGCCTGTGGTTCACCTTGAAACATTGCCCACCTCGCCCACTTAATTGCATCCCTACATTGATTCAAGAACTCCTTCTGAGTACCGGGTCCTTGACCCTCATCAGCTCCTGATGCAGAAGCAGCCTGCAGTTCCTCTGGTCCAGGAAACAGGCCACCTATCACTCCAGACACTTGATTACTGTGACTTCTCACGTAGTCTGCAACCCCTGCTTGGCCCCTCTCAACATATTCTGCCGGAACTCCACACTTGATCAATCTCTGTTGTCACAAACAACAACCACGCTTTCAATTGCAAGTTCCTAATGGCAATAATCGTCTGATATAATGTGCCGCAGCTTACATCAATTGCTCTTGTAAAGTTGCCAAATGGGACATTATTCTTTAAAAAAAATGACTAGTTAGTGCCCCGGATAAGTACACAACTGTCCAGACAATCATCGGAATGTTACCAGTAGCAGCAAAGAATCCTACCCCCCTTATTCGCATGGCAGATATTATGATTAGCATAAAGCAGAAATACAATTCAGTAAAACGCAGATTCGCGTCGCTTGCACTCAAGACCTGCACCCTAAACATAGCCACAATCCCATAGCGCAACCGCAGAGTGTAGTGTCCACTTCCAGTCACACGCTACACAATCTGAGATGCAAACAAAGCAAATTCCTGACGGTGGAGCTCGTCGTATTTCAAAATTCACTGCCCCCCCCCCAAAAAAAATTCACCAAACTTCAACAACATAGCATACAACCTGCTGTAAACATCTACCTCACAAAACATGCTTGATTGGCTATATAAATTTCGACTTCATTATGGTGACGAGAGGACAATCATTACTCATGTGATCTCGCGATTCATGGTGACGAGAGGCCAATCATTACTCATGTGACCTCGCGATTCATGGTGACGAGAGGCCAATCCCCAAGCACAAAATGCTGTAGTCACAAATTCCATAAAGCTAATTCTTAAGAAGAAATTTCAATCTATACAGTCGTCCCCAAATGCACGATTATTGAACTAACTCAACGTCAAAACGAGCTGCGCCGTTCGAGGATCTGCAAAAGCGCTGGTTCAAAAACCTAATCCTACAAATATAGCGCTCTGTCTTGCAAGTGTGAAATTCCGATTAGCGCTGGGGCATCTCACTCTAGTTTCCTTGTATCTGAGAAATCTGAGAAGTCAGTCAACAAGTGAATGACGAAGCTAGAGAGAGCAAGCACTGCGTTCACACCTTATAACATGCTCTTCCCTCAGCCATTAACCTGCTACTTCACTCCTCAAACATGGCAATAATCCGCTCTTCGCATTCAAAATGTGTTGCGTAACTGAGACACTTTTGTCTTGATCAAATGATTTAGAGATACCACAACCCACATCGCTCGAAAATGATGCATACGCAATTAGAAGCTCAATCCTGCAAGTTACGCTGAGTTCACCAAGTCGAACTACACGCAAGGGATTACAGGTTCGACAATGAAATGAGGCAATGGAGTGTGCACCGTCGATATCATTCTGCTGCGGAATCGCAATTCAATCATGAAATGTATATTGCAGTCCAATTTAATGTAGAAGCCCTCGTTGCGAGTATCAAACACAATGTGATCGAAAAATGAAAAAAAGGATCCAGCAGACGTGTGAGCTTGTTGTTTGAGAACTAACTTGGATGATTGCTCCCGTAGAGCTCGAAGAGGTGGCCGAAGTCACGCTGCTGCCGGTAGTTGAGGTTCCGCCTGTGCTGGTCCCGGCGGAAGAACTAACCGTCACGTGCCCTTCCATGGCGCCCAGGCCTCCTACCACGACCTACCTCCGCTTCCGCTTCCGCTCACACATTGTCCACAAAGTCGCTCCACCTCTCGCACTCCACCACCGCTTTCAATAAAGAGTATTCCACCTCAGTCCCATCGAGTCCATGCCACAAGCAAAAAAGAAATTAAAAAATCCTGCTTTTCGTCGTTGTCTGTCCCTCCGCCTTCTCCCTGCGAATTCCTCTGCTCCGCCCCCCTGTTTTGCTCGTCTCCTGCACCGCAACACGAACTCCCGCTCATCACCACGACCAATCCACACCGCTTCCTAAACCTCATCCCTCCAAATCTCCCCGCAAACCTCGCCAAACCTCCCCATAGCGGAACAGACGCGATGCAGCAGCACTCCAGCGCAAGCACAAAGAATCAAATGGAGGGAGACAAATTCATGGTCGTTTCAGGCTCAAATTTCGTGGAGAGTTTCAATACGGGAATCACGAACGAGAACGCCCACGCGGGTGGCGGTGATGATGGCGTGCAGCAACACACACTGGGCCCGTGCAGCAGCAGAATCCCGGGGGCGCGATGCTTGCAGCCTCTTCAAGCAGCTCTTCATTCTGTCTCGCACGCTCCGACTCATCACTGTGGAGGAGTCACGGGCCTTGCCCGGGTCGCTCGCGTCGCCCTGGCCCGGTCCGGACCCGCTGCGACTCTTCTGTGCCACCCGACCGGGGCCGCACAGATACCCCGCCTCCTCGAACGATCCACCGCTACTGGAGATCAAGGGTATCTTCCTGGAGATCTGGACACCACTCAAGCCCGTAAAATAAATAGGGCACCTTTGTACGGTGTTCCTCAGGTGTCTCCAAGTCAAGCTACGAAGCTGTACCACTTCATCATATATGCCAACGGCAAGAGGTGTGCCGTCCTGGGCTCCTGGACTCCTGCCACTCTTGTCCCAAACTTGAGTTGATTCTCAGAATCAAGCTTTTCCAAGATTAAATATATTCTGCTGATGGGAACACTACTACTGACGGACAGTGTTCTAAAGGTCACAAGAAAAGCTATTGCCCTGGACGTGGTCCTTGGCTTCTGTGTACTTTTTCCTTTTATCAATGGAATTTGTCCCTGTGTTTCACGGAAAAAAAAAAAAAAAAAAAGCTATTGCCCTGTTCCCACTTCCCACTTGGTTCTACAGGCCATGGAGTACATGGGTACAGCTCATAAGTTGATTTATCCGAGTTCGGTCCACCGATCCTCATACCTTAGTGGCTGCCATGCTGACAGGGCCTAAAAGAACGACCTCTGATTCCGTAAAGGAGACGGAGCAAGGAAGTGCTTCGTCACTGCAGCACCATAAGTGCTCAACAAGGAGTCGTTCTTTTACATTCTTCCAAGAATTTACATTTCAGGAATTTATCATCCTCGGAGTACGTACCGGTATCTTTGCAGGAGAAGATACAAACCTGCCCTCGGACACAGACTGCTTTGGTGCCAATGCTAGCTTGACGGCAACAACCAATGGGTCTAGATTCAATTATCTTATAATCCTACGCCGTGAGCCACAAAACTCTCAAATCGCAATTCGTCCCTGATCTTCATACTGTTACTGCACATCAACAGACATCCCTCCTACACATCAAAAAGTAGCTTACTCTGAGTGAGTCTTCAGTCTTCACACCCGCAAAAATTCCTAAAGTCAACGAACGCCATGCCATAAACAATCCAGTCTATTCAATTCGAAGCCACTTCGCTGTTTTAAAAGCTGGAATAAAGCAAAAGTATTGAAAGAGCAATGCCTCTAGAGAATGTTGTATTGCACTGCACGCAGAAGCTAGAAACAACATAAAAGAATGATCAAAGATGTGTACGACGAGAGCTCTTGCACCTCATAAGGCAAGCCGACACTCGATCCTAGTCCTGCACTTCGCCGCGAATTGCTTGCAACGAACTTCAGAAATCAAATCTGCACCGACTTCAACTTGCAATTGATCCAACGTACTCGGCATTACCGTATATCGAATCATGCTAAAATCAGCTAGCCTAGGAGAGCTCATAGACCACAGTGAGGTGAATGCAGATGGAGTGTCAACTCATAGGATTATTGGCTCTGAACTGTAGGTGAGGAGACCTTGGCTTTGACAAAAGCTCCATGTGGGGAAGTTTCAGACTGAGTAGACTTTACTCAAAAAGCAAGTCAATGATGCAAAGATAGAGAGCCTTTTGAAATTGTGCTTCTTAGTGCAATAGTCTTGTGATCGAATGAAAATGTGTATTCTTTGGCTCTATGAAAAAGTTCAAAGTCATTCACTAGACACTTTTTGGTCTTTGTGTTGTTATAGGGTAAACTAAAATCTTCCAATTACATATCCCCCACTTTCATTTGTTAGTACCTCCAATAGTGAGAAAAAAGAGTTCTTGAATTATCAGATTTTCATTGGTGAAAAAGAGTCTAACATGAAACTTAAAAGTCAAGACAAAAGTATCCATACATATTGAGTTACATGCTTTGTTTTGTTCAATCTTCTTCCTTTGGTCACAAGATGGGTTAGGAAAGACTACACTCTACCTTAGGACGGCTTTGAAATTGAATTTTCATTTGAATTTTTAAGGTTGTGACTAATCTACTGATTCATGGGATATGTTTTACTTTGTTCCTCTTGAAACTCATCATCAACTTCAAACCTCAATAATAGAAAACAAAAACATTGGTTGGTCCATACTAGCATTCAAATTGCTATAATAACATATTCCATGTCCAAACTTATAATAGAAAACAACCAACTTCTTGTCCTCGTCCAAGATTGTCTTTATCGTATCAATTATACATCCTTGTCCACTAATTCACACAAATTGAACCACCCCTACATAATTGTATACTAATATTCATTGACATAAATTAAATAAATCACAAATATATAGTTTTCAAATAATGTTGTCATCAATAAAACTTGTAAATTTCGCAAATAAGTTAGTAAAGAGTTTAGAACCTCCCTATATTAGAAATATGTACGTAGTTGTGTAGTCCACTTGTTTCAAACCGTTGAGGCTTAGCATGGGACCCAAATGAATATACATTTAATTCATGCCAACCTTTAACAACAATTGGAGTTACTTCTCCTTCTTCACGATGCCAAAGTTTTCTACTACCTTATTCATTCTAGTCATGTATGAGTTCCTTCAACCATGAGTACAATTTTGATTCCAAAATTGCACCAAGTCCTCTTTTTGTTACAGCCTAAGTGTCCAAATGCACATATATCTCTTATTCTATACCTCCAATGCCCGAGTTGATTTTAAGAATGAGTCTATAGGGATGCAATTACTCTAAAATTGAAGGATATCCTCCATTGATTATTATTTACACTTACTTATTGGAAGTCAAAAGCAAAACACAATGTGAATATTTGAGTTTGGCTTAAGGGATATTTCTACTTTACAATTTGGATTCAAGCATCTAGAGCTCGAAAAAGTTTAATTCACTAATTTTTTTTAAAACTAAAAAAAACACTTAGCATGGAGTAAAAACTAAACATATTATCCTTCATTTGTTGAGCCCTGTTTAACCTCTAAGGACTTTGCAAGCCTAAAGTGGGGCATTTTGAAAGTCAAGCTTGAATTTTTACATAGTTTATAATTTTAAATGTTTTAAAGCTTCACTAAGACTATATAGTTTATATATTAATCTTTTAAATTTAATTTAAGGTTTGTTTTTTTAAATTTAAATTTTAGTTTTTGTAATACTTTGAAAGTAGCATCTTGAAAGCTTAAAACATACCACTTTTCAATTTTCCTATCAAATTTCTCTTGGTGTGAGCTAAAGGAATATACCAATTACACCATCACTATAATCTCCATTTTTGTTTAGAATTTCATAATTTTTTAATCATTTTTGTAATTACTAAGTGATTTTTACAAATTTTTTATTTTTTTAAATTTTTTTTAAATTATTTTATTTTATTTTATTAAAAAAATAAAGATAAATTTGAAAAATATAATACTATTTGAAAAAAATATCAAATTTTGAAATGTATGTTTTAATATTAAAAACCTAGTGAAGTTTGACAAAGCCCAGATATAAAATGTCCTTTAAAGAATAAGTTTTTTAAGAAAAAGCATTCAATTTGTGAAAGTATGGACCTGGCACATGCAATGTGAACAAAATCAAAGAATGTTCTATTTCCCAATACAATATTCAGTAAAGAGCATCTCTACCCATGTACACAAAATCTAATGCTAAAGATTCACATTTATTTTCAAAGATCCCTCATAATTCTTGTGAGGGTGATTGCAAGAAACACTTGTACTATTTTCTGTCACACGTTCAATGCAGAAGTTGTTTTGTGCCATAAGTATTGCAAAAATGATTGAATGAACATGAAATTCAAAAGCAAGCTTTCTATAGCAATAGAAAATGCACTTGAATTATTTCAAGTTTTTCAAAATTAATTTGATAGGTGAAACTGAATTTTAAATATATGTCACATTTGCGATTTGGGTGGTTTTTAATACTATCAAGTACCTTTTCTGAAGAGTTACATCATCAAATTTGGTAAGCTAGCTCTTCTAATAGAAATACACCTTCTTAGAAGAGGGATTTCCAAAAACATTTTCCAAGTGTGTTTTATATTGGCTTAAAGTGTGTTATATTCAGGTTGAATTTATGTTGAATTAAAAATGCTTTTTCAGTTCTAACTTTGATCTTTCTACTTCGCTCTTAGTTGGCAACAATGGCCATTTTTAAAATAATTTTTTCAAACTCATTTCCTAATTTTCAAAAATAGAAACGTGAAAGTCTCATTTTCTAGAGTAAATTGTAGCATGTGGCTCAAAATAGTACTTCAGGGTACAAAGAAAGACTCAATAGTACTGTTGGGGCTCGTAATACCTTCTATCTGCCAATTTAAATTGTTTTTTTAATGGCAAATTAAGTATTTCCATCCATTTTTGTCATCCAATGATGAACATCACATGTTGTCAGAATTGTAAATTTGAAATCCAATTGACCATTCAAATTTTATGTAGTACGCCTTCAATAGTACTGAAGGTGACTCATAGTACAAAAAGTACTAAAAAGTCCAAAAATTCAAAACGCAACAAATAATACAAGTGTTTCTTGCAATCACCCGTTCCCCACCCATGCTCACCACATATGACCAATAAATAGTCAAGTTACCACTCATCAAATAGAATAAAGGATAAAGCAACTAAACAGTGATTTCAAGGACCCTTTCCTTGACACGTTGGGGTTGAGTGTGAAGAAAATATTATAAGGCGTCCAATTGGTCATGAACACTTTTCATCCCACATTTAAAAAAGTGTCGCACCCCAATCGCGTAAGCATGCGTATGCTCCAAAACCTTGAACTTGCCCACCCCTACCTACGTGTCAATGGAGTATAAATCAATATCCAACCCCATTTAGAAAAATCATCAACTTACTATCTTGGTCTACACACAAGCATTAGGTAGTGGGTACCGTCGTAGTACCATGCTGATCCATGACGGATGGAGATCAACACTCCTCCTCCTTTGAACTTCCACTTTTGAAATCCTTTTGGAAATTGTGTCCCTCCCTCGGCTCGGCTCGGCTCGGCACGGCTCGGCACATGATGATTATTGATGGAGTTGTTTCCGCATATTAAACAATTCCAAATAGATGGTGCCGGCGATAAGGCAAATTCAGGGACCAGCCAGACACTCTTGTCCAGTGAGTGAATTGCAGTATAAGACAATCACCAATGCAAAGCATTCTCAGAGTTTTTTGTTTTTTGTTTTTTAAAACAAACGGACAAACGTTCTCTCAGAGTTGGATGGTCAGTAGCCTACTTTGTTGAATGGGAGTATGCGAGTGACTCCAAGGGAATCCCGCCAGATTCAAGACAAAAACAAAATGTCATCGGCTACTTTGCATGCCGTAATCAATAGACAAAAGCAAACCTTGGAAAAGCCAAACCACCCTGAATTCCCTGGACCGGAACTCCAAGTGGTGGGAGTGTGATGTAAGCGTGACTCTGAGGTACACGTTTAGCTGGATGGAGTATGAGGAGGAGGAGAGTTGACAGGGCTGGTACTGTACCTGGTATGGTATTTTCATAGCGTGGTCTCCAGGATTCATGCGCCTGTAGCTTGTGGGCAACTTGTTTGTTAGCGGGAAGGTAGGATGTGGATGACCCTGCAACTGCCTACTTCGTAGGGATTGAGTTCAGTTGCAGGGCAGGGTTCCAGTATAAAATCATGGCAAACAGTGAGGCAGGTACACCTAAAACCGCCACTTTTTGCTACTAAGCCTAATTACTACTATTATTAGACTGATCAGATTTTCATATGTTCTTGTTGGCAAGTGAAAGGAGGTTCCAATGCACCAGGGAACGTGGCATTTTGGATACTACAGTGAAACCTCTCATAATGCAAATTCTCTACTGGCATAAAAAAAATGTAGTTTTATATTTGCATACTCCTTTTGTGCATAAAGTCTACTACACAAACCATTAATGGAGCTGATTGTGTCATATATCACTAATTTTTTTAGTTGAACAACCAATTTGAACCAATCAAATACAATTATTGTTCTTCATGAGCATGTTTAATTAACTGGCCTTTGGCACTTGAACTTCTCTATGTGCATAGAGCTAAAAACTACTTCCACCGTTCCCACGCAGTAAGGGAAGTTTGACTGTATATGCAAAAGTTATGAAGGAACAAAGTTTGGTTCTAAAATGGTTTCTTCTACATAGGTACATAATTGATTTTGAAGATGTACACAAAGTAAAGATGGTGCTTTAAGGTCAGTGGCACATTTGGGTGTACCTACCTTAGACAAATGTAGTGAGTATAGTAGAACCTCTAATAAGAGTCGGGCAGGGACTGTTCTGATACACACAAATGTAGTGAGAGCATTGCCACTGTTGCGCAAAATATTGGCACGGCACGATGGTTACTGAGCCCGGGAGTCATGTGAGCCCCCACCGTGGACTTAGGGACGAGGAAATCTAGGTCGAGACACTTGAAAACATCCCTATGCACGCCATCTTCCCATGTCATCTTCATGCTATACTGAGCTGCAAGTCCGGGGTATCCCGAGGAACAATTGCTAGCTTTTTGTTGTGGCAACAACGTGGCCAAACAAAATGGCCCGACACCATCTTACTATGCATGAACAGTAGCTGAAAAACGAACTTGTTGTGGTGTCATGCCATGGGAGAGTGGGGGAGCAAGATAGCACCGGGTCTACGTCATCACAGTCAACACTGCACATCTTGTTTGTTGAGTCGCATTTCATGCGAAACGATGGCGATGCTTTGAGTACAGTAGAACCTCTAATAAGAGCCTAAGTTGGGACTGTTCTGACACATCATAGTTGAGAGAGGTTATTACATTAACCCCTAATGATCCAAGTGACCATTTTTTGGTTGTTGTCCCTCCTTTATCAGCTGCTAGTTTTTAAATTTTGAGTTTTTTTAAAAGAAAAAATGCTTCTAAAAAATAAATAGTGTTGTGAATCCAATGGCGGTAGTTTCATCAAATTCCTAGTTAAACTCCGCCTTATGGAATTTTTCAAATTTAAGTGGTACAATGTAGTTTACAACTCATTTTTTTGGGTTTGGTTTGGGCATGGACTAAAAAATCAGCCAACCAATGTGATTCTTCCCCACCTTAAAAAAGGTCAAATCTACCTTGAAAAGGACAAACTCCAAGGAGTTCAAGGAGAAGATAAGTGTCCCATTTTTTTTTCTTCTTACAAATACTATTCTCATTTTAGTGACTACCTTGCATTGCAAGCTCCACCATGAATTGAAAAATGTTTGGAATGTTGTGAAATTTTACATATATATTCTTAATTTTATCATCTTTCATTGAGTACAAAAAGGGCATCATTTTAAAATATTCTCACAAAGATATGCTCCTTCAAAGCACATTGCCTTATATTTCCATTGACCCAGATATAACTTCAAACTTAAATATCTTCTAAATCGTACAGTCAAATAATTTGAAATTTTTTGAGAAGCTCACTCTCAAATGTAAAATTCAAGATCCTACAATTATATTCTATCCAATCTCAAGAAAAAACGAGCAAAAAAATTGTTCAAATTCTTAACAATTTTGTCCCATTTTGAAAGTATATCCCCTTGGGTCATTAGGGGTTAAAGGAGGGTCATTTGCATTCATGATGTTTGTATGTGGCCTGGTCTAGGATTGGTCTGATATATTACTTTAAAGAGGTTTATTACTTTAGAGAGTGTTGCTGTTTATAGGTTCTATTGTAGCAAGGGCCAATTTATACTACAGTAGGATCAAGGGACTACAAGCACTCCAAAGTATCCCACTTTGTTGGCTCTATCTTTCAAACAAGTACTATGGCATTAACTCTCGCATTCTAAATCCGAGCTCCAAATCCTATCTACAATCAATTTCATACTACACAATGTAGTTAGGATTTGGTTGGAGTAAATAGAGCTTTTTGTTCACACCATTCTTGTTAGATTGACCATGGGAAGCAAAAGTCCAATACAAAAAAATAGTAGCGACACTTAGCATGGTTTGGGGGTAACCCAAGAGAGACCGTAGCAGGGTGATATCTATTTATTATTGGATTCATTATTATAAACCACAAGATCAATTAAATAGACAAAATCTACGGTTGTGAGATTTTAGTCCATCATGGTCTCCTAGAAATTTGTTAGTTCTACCTCAAAGTGGTGGTTAAGAAAAATGCTCCTAAAAGCCAGGAAAGTATTATCTACTTTGGCCATGTCGGATTCCAAGTAGACTTCTCATCCATGAAAAATGGCATGGGCCTTGGCTATACAGTCAAACTTCCCTTACTGCATGGGAACGGTGGAAGCAGTTTTTAGCTCTATGCACATAGAGAAGTTCAAGTGCCAAAGGTCAATTAATTAAACATGCTCATGAAGTACAATAATTGTATTTGATTGGTTCAAATTGGTTGTTCAACTAAAAAAATTAGTGATGTATGACACAATCAACTCCATTAATGGTTTGTGTAGTAGACTTTATGTACATAAGGAGTATGCAAATATAGAACTACATTTTGTTATGCAAGTAGGGAATTTGCATTATGAGAGGTTTCATTACAGTATCAACCTAATTTGGACAACGTATATCTCTCCACCAATCAATACTTTGATAATGCAAGAAGGCTTTTGGTCCGTTCCTACTATAAATCGGCCCTAATATCCACTGATAACCACAATCATAACAACAAGTTGTTGCAATTGCTTTCTCTTTTCTTTTCTTTTCCATTCAATTACCCAACTTCCACCCATTACTTAGTGTGAGAGTTTGAATAGCATGAGATAATTGGATATGTTTTGAATTAAAATGGTATATCTAGTGTGAAGCTTTAGATGAGTTGTAGGCATAATGAATTATTACATAGAAACTTTGGATGCAAATTATACATTATAGTGAATATAAAAGATATAAATATAAATATATTTAAATAAATAACCAAAATTATGTTATTAATAATTTAGAGCACCATACTTAAGGGGCAATTTCAGCAAGGAAGTGATAAAATTGAATCTTGACTTCAAATTTTGAAAGAACATCGTCATCTCAAACCAATTTCAGTATGACATTTACCACTTCTTGACAAAAAAAACTTAATTTATACCATTTTCAATCCTTGCATAGGATGTCTATGTAAATTTAGATTCAAATATCAATATTAAATTTTTAGTGCATGATGTTACGAATTGTCTATCATTGCATCAAAATCCAATTTGCTTGTGAAAAATTGTCATTGTTGTAATTTTTATAGCAAGAAGTAGAAATAAATTAGTAAATATGAAAAAAATTTAATTTGGATATTTTTCAAGAAGTTCAAGTAGCAATGAAAATTGATATAAATATTCATCAATTATTTCTATTATATTTTACACTCAAGGCACCTTTACCAATGACCTTTAAACCAAATACCAGTGTTACGATCATTTATCTTTTTATATAATTGATATATAAAATTTTGATATTTTTTACTTGTGAAAAAAATTGAATGTTTTTTCTCTCAAAATTGATTTTTTCAGAATTTTTGATGGAGAAATAAAATTACTATAATCTTTTTAAGTGAACAATGAAATAATATTATATTAATTATAATATATTAGAATAGTTCAAATTTTTTACCATAAATGAAGGTTAAAATGAGAAATGTGATTTTTAAATTTAACTTTAATAATAATTTTAAAAAACATATATATAAATGAAATACACATATTATTAGATACTTTGGATCATAATCCGTAAAGCTTGCAGTTGCAATAATTCTTTCAATTTCAAGATTTTTTCAGAATTTCAAAATGAAGTAGAAACAAAACCTATCAAGCTTCATTTCCTTAGTTTAATATAAATATCAAAAATGGTTATTTAGAAAGTTACAATCAAGGTTGACCAAGGTGCATCCACATTGGGGTTGCATAGACCTTTAGGGATTAAACTTACATATGTTTTATATTTACTCTTACTTGTCATATTATTATAAGATTAAAATAAGGTAAAAAAAAAGTTGGATCAAACAAGTTTTTTTCAGATGGACTTGAAATGAAGTTAGTTTGCCTTCATTTTCTATGTAAAATTAAAAAAATTGAATATAACTAGTCTTTGAATAAAACAGAAGTTTATAATTAAATCTTGATTATAATTTGATATTTAAATTCCAAAAATGTTGTCTAATTTGTCCTATTATATTTGTCCTATTATATTTGGTATTTAAAAAAAATTACACTTGTTTTAAAACCATTTTCTACAATCAAATGGTACTCAATAACAAAAATTCATATTTGGAGCTACAATGAAGGAGCATGGTTTTAAAGGTCCATAACTGAAGGGCGATTGGAACAATACTCTCACTCTATGATACCTACTATAGTTAGTAACTTGGGCCAAAAACATTTCTAAAAATAGATGTCAAAGTTATTGAAAAATGATTTTATATAAATATCACGGAGGAAAAAAAGCCTCTTGTGAAATAATTGTATTTTAGCTTCTATCAAACTTCATTCTCAAAAAAGATCAAATATTTGGTAGAAAATTGGCAAAGTTGCGCTTTGAATACAATATATCTTGATGCCCCAATTAAAAAAAATTTAAGTGTAAGAATACTAATTTGCACCCTTGCTAATTGGATAAATCCATATAGTGGCAATTGCAAGAAGCACTTCACGTATTTGGCTCAAAAACGCAGTTTTTGGCTATAAGATTGCCAATACTATATAATACTACCAGTATTATGTTTTCGCAGTGCGCCTGCAGATCCTAGCTGTCAATTCAGTACTATATAATACTATGCAGTACTATAGACTGCTACGGAATACTGCAGAAGCCATTGGTAGCTAAACCTAGAAGAAAAGAGATTTGTGGACCTTTTCATTTTTAATAATTCAAAAAAACATTTAAAAATAAAAATAAAAAAAATTCATTTTTTCTAACTTAAGGATGCTTCTTCTCAACCATATCCACCTTTGGAAAAATTAAATTGTAATTATTCTCTGCATGTGCGCAAAGGTTGTGCACTTTGAGCACACGTGGAAGGTGGACATTTTACTATTTTTGAAAAATCTCTCGTGGGCTTGTGTAAACTTAGTAGAACTCCTTACATCCCAATTTTCACCTTCAAATTTGCATTTTTGGGTCAAAAGTAGTACTAAACCCCTCCAAAAATGGCCAAGGTAGACATCCAATCGGGGGCAGTTTAAAAATAATAAACTAATTGAAAAAAATTGAAAAAAATAATCAATGTCTGAAACTACCATATTTCAAATTTCATAGAAAATGGACATACATCGCAAAAGTTATGAGCAAAAAACTACCTATCTAAGGCTAAGGGGACAAAAAAAAAGGACAAATGTTTCTTTCAACGACCCCTAAATAAGGTCTAATTTACACTACTTTCCAAGTCCAAGAAACTTTGAAATCAAGCAATCCTATTGGTTAAAAACTAGAAATTGAACCCTAAATATTTATACTAGGGTCCAGTCCAAAATTTGTTGAAATGACATAGCATCCACGTGGCATAGATTTAGAGGATAATTTTTTGATCCAAACCTAGTTTCAAGGGACTCAAAGGAGAGTACCAATTATATGGAATAAATTTCATGTCTTGGATCTAATTCCACTTGAATTTATTTTTTCGGGCATTTCTATTGGGCAACTCATTTTTATCCTCTAAACTCCATTTTCTCACATTGTATCTACTATTGGACCTATAGCATTTATACTTGAATTTGGGTCTGGGTCCAAGAAGAGCTCCCTTAACCCTTTAGTAACCGTGGTTGATTTGGGGGGCGGGCGTAGTTTTTCAAGAAAATGAATTTTGTAGCCACTCTAAAGATGTAGTCTTAGATCAAACCGTACAAGGTGTTTCCATAAGGGAGATTCTTCAACCTACCAAAAATCAAACTCATCCAACGGTACAAATTGCTATAAATAAGGTAGGAGGTCCATAAATCAACCTTTTAAGGGCTAAAATTGAATTTTGTGGAGGTGAAACTTCTTTAAATACTTTTTAGTAAATTTTCCTCAAAAGACAAGTAGAATAGGCATCTAATCCAAGTCGTTTCATATTTTTTCAAGCTTTGTGAAATTAGTTACAAATTTTTGAAGTTCACAAAAAATGGTCATATGTGGTCATCAAAATGAATACCCTTCTAAAATGTGCAGATTTGGTACATTGAAGAAAGTGAAATGTACCTCTAAATCATGTTTGCTTCTAGAGCCTTGTTGGAGTTTGAGTTGCTTTCCTTAATTTTCAAAAATCAATTACTTGAATGACCCTTTAGAATTTGCGCTATATAAATACCAATGCATAAGTTTACTTTGCTCATTCATGAGATTATAAAGCAACACTTATACCTTGTCAAGACATCAAGTTACAAAAAATCTCACAATTTGGTTGATATTTTTTTGTATTTTTGTTGAACACTTCCCATTTAAAGGTCCAGGCCATTTGAGTTTGCAACCTCATAGCTAATTCATCAATGCTCCAATTCTCTTGAAATTGGTTTTGTTTGAAGTGCACAAAGACATTCTAATTGCGTTCCTCTTTGAGATTTTTGTGATCAAATGTATTTTGAACAGTATTAGACTGAGAGTCCAAAAATCAACCAAAAAGTGGTCGACCGGTCACTAAAGGGTTAATTTAAAAAGAAATGACCCCAAGTTGTATACACTTGGGTCCAGGTCCAATTTCCAACAATTTTTTTTAATGAGCTACTTGGATCCAATTAGGAGTTTGTTGAATTCAAAATGTGTTTTTTCTAGACCTATGACTTCTTGGTCTTAGACTGTAGGGTAATCCGCCTTAAGGTAACAACACCTAATTTTGTCTAAAGATGCATTTAAATATGGTTCATATTATAAATTTGTATAAATTTATCTTGGATCTTGTTCAAAAGTAAAGAAAAAATTTAGATTCTCATAGCATGCCTATTTTAGACACTCTAAGAATAAAATATGAATTTTTAAAGTGTTGAAAATAAGTGTATCCAAATTCAAAAGACTGCCTTATGCAAGGTATACATTTTAGCCAAGAATATATTCAATAGGGATTAGTTTCAGACAGTCGGGGTGAACTAGCTCCCTCGCTCGGACCTTCCAAGTCATTCCAGGGGTGTAAGTAAATAAATAAGCCCCCTATTTTGCACTTGATTAACCCCTAAATGCCTACGGCCTATTTTGAGCCTTTTGAAATTTGCTCTAAATTAAACAAAAAGTCAACATTTTGATAAGTTGAATCAATTTTTTTAAATTGTAACCTTACAAATTCAAACTAGACATGTTAGAGGTCACATAGGAAAAGAAAACACAACAATATCATTTAAGGATTGAAAGATTATAATGTTTGATCATCACGGTGTTAAAACTATGAAAATCTTTGAGCTCTCTTTTTTCATGTCAAATCTAAAAAGTTCAAGACCAAAAAAATATGAGGTTGAAGGGCCTAACAAACATAACCCCAATCAATTTATGACTTCTCAAAATCTACTCTACAATTTTTTTAAATGAATTTCTAGTGTGATAATTTTTCTCCAAGATCTATTCAGTGTATTTGAGGCTCATTTCCAAGAGCCCTCGACACTACAAAAAGTCAAGATTGCAATGGGGCCCTTTGCACAAAATCTTGAATAGAAAAATCATGATCATTTATTTTCAAAATTGGATTTTTGATGCTAAAACTAGACTTCGAAAAGAATCTTTCAAAAATATAAACTACTAAAAATAGCAATTTGGTAAGGTTTTATTTAACTTCAAAGTTTCTTCGACACCACATTTGGGTGCCTTGGGCATTTAGGAGTTAATAAACCTTGTACATCTCTCCTAGCTAATTTGGGGCCTCTGATTGCAAATATGAATTCAAAATTTGCAAATTTTATCATGCATGGAAACAAAAAAAATCAGCATTTTCTTGAGGGGGTCAGTTCACCCCGCCTTTTCAGACATGCATTGCAATGATAAATCCTCACAGAATTTTCTAATGGATAAAGAAATTGAATGTGCTTGTCCTTGGCTGGGATGAAAAACTCTGCATGAGTCAAAGAAATGTGAAAGACTACGGTACTAAATTAGAAGGTTCTAATATCCGTCCATAGTTGAAATTCTACAAAACTTCAGAGTGTTTTTGTGCACTTTTTTTTTTCCTTGAAGTTTTTGTGCACTTTTGGCATCCTCATGTTCATGATGGATGGGCTTTGTACTTCATTGCTTCTTCTTCACACGTTTCTCAAGATTGGAGTACAGAGAGTTAACTGAAGTTTTTTAGATTGACGTAAATTAACCCATGAAGTATCAAGGGCCTCCAAATTACTCAAAACTCTATAATTTTTGTCTTTCAGTTAAACTTGCTTTTGAAGTGGTTTAATTTCATTTTCTATGTTGAAATTTGAGTTTTTTTGTACCTATTTAAAGTACTTTGGGATGTGCTTCCAATGATAGTAATTTTGAGTTCTAATTGTAAACTGGTGAAAAGTTAGAAATATACTTGGAAGGCTAATATATTGCTTCCATTGAGGATACCCTTTATACAACTTAATACTTGTGCTATAGACTTGTATTTGTGCATACATATACACATTTGTATGATAGTTCATCTGTTTGTTATGCAAATTTTGTTGTAAGGTAACTACACCTAAAATTGTTTGAACAAGCTTTGTGGCATAATTGGCATGCAATAGAACATCATAAATGTTATTGGTACATTGGCACATCAAAATAAAGCAAGATGCAAAGTGGTTAGGCAATTTTAGGAGGCACAATGAATTAGTTACAAATTTTCAAAGATGAAGGTTGTAGGAGGTTATAAATGCAACCTAAAGGAGTAGTACCCACTGTCAACCACGACTTATATACAATTTGTAGGATGTAGTTATTTTCAACCAAAGCTGGAATAAAATTCCAACCAAAGCTTGAAATGTTTGTTTTTTTCCTTTTCAAGATTGCAACTAATAAATTCATGGCACATGTCCCCAAGTAGTAAGCAAGAAAGTAGGAAGTAGTGAACATGAAAGTAATCCTTGAATGATCCAAATTGGAAGAGTTTAGACATTGGCTATGGGCTCCGAGCACTTTTTGACTCCCAAAATTCATAGTAATTTTAATTTTAGCAATAAAATTACGAAAAAAAATCCAATCCCCATATTTCCTATCTTCTTACATGGAAAAAATCAATTGCGCCTTAAATTACTCATGATCTACTACAAAATCCCTTAAGTGATTGGGTATGGGTGTTTTTATCTTAGGTGAATTCAAAATCAAAATGCTGCAAACTTTAAATTGATATTCGTAGTATTAAAACATTCCCCATGTAAGAGGCTAAATTGAAAGCAAAATTACTTAAAAATGTCCCTTCAAAGAACTAATACCTATGCATCAATATTAATGAATCCAATCATGACTAAAAATGGCCCCTAATTCCACATTGGTATTGTCCTTCCACTCTTCACCATTTTGGATCCAAAAGTAGGAGTCGACATTCCTGAGGGGACCATTTGGGATGTGGTTACCGTAATTAACAAAAGCATGTACAAGATTATGATAACTATTAGAGCAAACTTATATGCATACCTGAAAATCAATCAAATCTTGAAACAATGGCAAAAAAAATTATGGCATTACAAGTTAAATGGGTGTTTTTTAAGTGTAGTCCTAATATTATAATCTTGTAAGTAACAACCTTTTAACCCCTCAACGCCCAAGGGCCCCAGAAAAGGCCTCACAAAGTTTCAAGTCCAATTCAAAGTGTTGTAACTTTTGCATCCAATGTCCAAATTCAATGAAACTTGTTGAAAAATTTGCGTTCTCTCTTCTAGTTTGTGTGTTAAAATTTTCAGATCAATCCAAAATGTACTGATTTTTTGTATGCCAATCGAAGTTCAAACGTTCAAGTTGAGATCACCAAACTGCTATTCAAGGTTGCAACTTCAAGGGCTTGTATCTCCTTCATCCAATCTTTGTTTTTTATAAAAATTTGTTGGGTTATGTTCCCCTTGAAGTCTAATTATTTTGGAAAAAATTTCATGTCAATCCAAGTTGGTTTGAATGTTTGGGAGCAGTTTGAAGTTAAAAATCCCAACATTTTTGGATTATAATGAATTTCCGCAGCTTGTTTCTTCTTCATACAATGTCCGTTTCCAATATTTTTTTTGGAAAATTGCACATACTAGTCTAGTTTGTGTGGCTAAAATTTCATATCAATCCAAAAAGTTATGAGTGACTGAGAAGCATTTTAGTAGAAGGAGGTTCAGCTTTAGATGGGTTTTTTTCAACTTTTCTTGCTATTTTTTGACATTTGAAAGCCATTTTGCAGACACAATGAGTCAATTCAATGATTTTTTTTTCACCAATGTGTTTGTATGATGATTTTGAATCACTTTGTAGTTTAAATTTTTTTCATTTGAGGAGGTTTAGAAATCGAAATTCACCTCCAAATGTGTTTCTAGGAAAATTTCAGCATCTTTTTTCTACACTAAAACATTATAATCTTGCAATCTACACGGTTAAATGACTCCAAATTTGATTCACGTCATCTACAACACGTACACTACAAGATTGTACGGTTGAGATTTTTATACCTTACTAACATTTTGAACTATATCACTTCAAAAGCAATGATGTTTTTAAACCCAAAACGGCCCTAGGCCTTGAGGGATTAAGGAGATTTTTAATAAAGTTGTACTAGTTTTACATAAAGTTTTACATATGTTTTCAATAAAAATTTACTAAAAATCTTTGTAAAAGGTCATTACTTGTAGGACTATTTGTAAAACACCCCTTTTTCTTGTATTGTAGAATTCTACATGGAAATGTGCAATAGTTGCAAGAAAAGACTTGGTATTGTTGGCCAACAAATTTTTCACATGAGACTTCTGAAGAATTGGGGAGGCTCGTGAAAGAATGGGAGAGACAAGTTTTTGATTTGTGGGAAACTATTTTTTATGAACGTTTTAGTTGCTTTTAGTTTGACAATAAGGCAAAGTTATCTCTAAAATGTAGTTTCTCCTTCACTCATGTAGAAGTGAAAGTATCATGAAACTTGATGAAGACAATTTCAACTCTAAAGAACTCATAAATTTGTTTCCAATTCCAACGCAACATAGAAGTTTACTCTTAACCCCTAAAGGACCAAAGTCCCCTCGGAGGACACTTGGGATTTCGGGCAGGCTCGTGCAACCTGAAATTTTAACCTAAATTTTTGAAACTTTTTTTAAAATAGGAAATCACATTAGCTTTCTAAAAATATAATTTTTTTTTTCAATTGGTGCCCGGGAGCAAAAGTTATTCCATTCTAAAGCAAAAAAGCAGTTCGTCGGGCAGAAAAAAAAAACACAAAAAAAATTAATGATTTAGAAAAAAAAAATTCCCTCAAAGATCATGTTTTTGTCTACATTTGAAGCTTTGATTCATTCAATTTGGACTCAGAATGAAAACATTATGGACATTCTTGTTTTTCGGGCAATCTAAGCATCTTAAAAAACAAC
This sequence comes from Pseudisothecium myosuroides, assembly GCA_951799445.1. Lineage (NCBI taxonomy): Eukaryota > Viridiplantae > Streptophyta > Bryopsida > Hypnales > Lembophyllaceae > Pseudisothecium > Pseudisothecium myosuroides. The sequence goes on along the minus strand of OX637287.1, from coordinate 10,259,181 downwards.
ACTTATAGAATTCATTTTTGAATGCAATTTTCAATTTTTTTCAATTTTTTTTTTAACAAGGTTTAGTTTGTTTGCAAGAACAATCACACCATTGGAATTATGGTGTTTTAATTCCACCTAAGAGCTATTAACGATTTTGTGTTTTGTTCAATTTTGGACCTACTTCTACTTAACAATTTTTTTATATGTGAAAATCAAGTTTTGATATGCTGAAATTTTTTTCCCTGACTCTCAACTCAAATGTTCAACATAAATTTTTTTAACTTTATGGTGTGTAGTGCAAAAAAAATCCACAAATGGCCGTCAAAGTCATCTGAGATTGCAAGAAACAATACAAAAAAATTTCTTTTTCCTACTTTGAATGCTAATATCTTCCAATCGGAACGGTCAAATTTCTTGAAATTTTTACCACATAATCTGAGACAAGTGAAGTTCAAGATCCTACAGTTAGATTGTACAAATTTATTTATTTTTGGTTTAGGGAGTGATCGCAGCAGAAATGGCAGTTTTCAGTGGTTTTGGAGCCTGAAAATGGCTTGGTCCTTTAGGGGTTAAAATGATGAAGAGAATAATAGAAAAAGATGTTAGTAAATCAAATGCTTAGAAGACAATGGAGAACTTTAACCCCTAAAAGCCCGTTGTCCCTTCGGGGGACAAATGCGTTTTCGGGCAGGTACCTACGGGCTGAAATTGTGTTCTGATTTTTTGAAATTTTTTTTGGAGATAGAAAAACTGATAAGCTTCGTGGGAATATAATTTTTTTCTCAATCGGTGCCCGGGAAAAAAAGTTATGACCAAATAAGCTCAAAACAGGGGACGGGGGGCAGCCCGGGCAGCACAAAAAAAAAGGACAAAAATTTGAATTTTTTTTTTTAATATTTTTTTTCTCATAGATTATATTTTTGGCTATCTAGAAAGCTTTTATTCATTTCATTTGGATATGTTATGAGACAGTTATGGACATTCTTGTTTTTCGGGCAATTTGAGCATCTTCTTGAAAAAAATAACTGTAGGACTCATTTCTGAATGCAATTTTTCAAATTTTTCAAATTTTTTTTTTGGCATGGTTTAGTTTACTTGCTAGAACAATCTCACCATTGGGATTAGTGCATTTTAATTCCATCTAAGAGATATTAATATTTTAGGTTTTCCTTCTATCTCATACCTACTTCTACTTAACAATTTTTTTAAGGATGAAAATTAAGTTTTTTTGAGTTTCTTTTTTTTTTCTAGACTCTCAACTCAATTCTCTACTATAAAGATCTAGAGCTCAAAATGCTGTAGTGCAAAAATTTTAAGTTAAAAATGTTTAAAGACAAAAAATCTGGTCCCGCAATGTGCTGAAAAACTTGTTTTTTCCACTTTAAACGCAGATATCTTGCAATCTGTGCGGTCAAAAATTCTGAAATTTTTTCCACACATTCTCATACCAATTAGGTGTAAGATCCTACGGTTAGATGTGGAAAAAAATAATTTTAGTTTTTTTTAACTTTTTGCTATAGAAATGGCAGTTTTCAGTGTTTTTTGGCAGAAAAAAGACCTTGGGCCTTTAGGGGTTAACCCTTTAGTGACCATGGTTGATTTGGAGGGCGAGCGCCGTTTTTGAATACAAATTTGGAAAAGGGAAATTTCATCACTACACCAAGGAAGTAATCCCATATCAGACCGTAGAATTGATGTTGTAGGCTTTATCCGTGAAAAAAACAAAAAGTGAACATGATCTCACTGACGATGCAATTTGTTGTGAGTGATCTTCAAAGTGCGATGCATCGAAGTAGCCTTCAACTGAAGCAACATAATACATTATTGCCCATAACTTTTGAAACATGCCTCCACAATTCATGGGATTGCTGGGGCAACGCTTCTATCATTCTTAGGCGTCAATTTCAAATAGAATCACATGAGTTGCTGAATACATATGCAAATTAGAAGGTATGACTCAGGTCGGCCCTCTTGTCTTTGGACAAGCACAACTACCTTGTTACTGCACAAAATTCTCTTAAACTGAATTTGTTTGGAGTGCATGCTGAAGCTCTATTTGCGTTACTCTTTGAGTTTTTTCAAATACTGTCTATTGAGGGCAGTAAAAGACAAAGAATCCAAAATTCGATCAAAAAGTGGTCAACCGATCACTAAAGGGTTAAGAGTAAAGGTATGATCACACTTAATATTAGAAGTGTTGTTTGGAATGTGAATTCGGTTCAAAAGTATGTCTAAATTCATTCCTAAGACCCTCAACAACAACACTTTTAACCCCTAAAGTACCAAAGTCCCCTCGGGGGACACTTCAGATTTCGGGCAGGCCCGTGTGGCCTTAAATTTTGATCTGATTTTTTGAAACTTTTCTTGAAGATAGGGAATCACATTAGCTTTCTAAAAATATAGTTTTTTTTCAATCGGTGCCCGGGAGCAAAAGTTATGGCATCCTAAAGCAAAAAAGCAGTTCGACGGGCAGAAAAAAAAAACACAAAAAAAAGTTTTTTATTTTTTTTATTTTTTTCCCTCAAAGATCATGTTTTTGTGTACATTTGAAGCTTTGATTCATTCTATTTGGACTAATAATGAGAAAGTTATGGACAATCTTGTTTTTTTAACAATTTAAGCATCTTCAAAAAAACTAACTTATAGAATTCATTTTTGAATGCAATTTTCAAATTTTTTCAAATTTTTTTTTTTGACGAGGTCAAGTTTGTTTGCAAGAACAATCCCACCATTGGGATTATGTTGTTTTAATTCCACCTAAGAGCTATTAACAATTTAGTATTTTGTTCAATTTTGGACCTACTTCTGTTTAACAATTTTTTTATATGTGAAAATCAAGGTTTGACATTCTGAAATTTTTTTCCCCGACTCTCAACTCAAATGTTCAAAATATAAAATTACAACTTTTTGTTGTGTAGTGCAAAAAAAATCCACAAATGGCCGTCAAAGTCATCTGAAATTGCAGGAAACAGTTCAAAAAAACTTTTTTTTCCAACTTTGAATGCTAATATCTTCCAATCAGAATGGTCAAATGTCTTGAAATTTTTACCACATAATCTGAGACAAGTGAAGTACAAGATCCTACGGTTAGATTCTAAAAAAAAAAGTTTTTTTGGGTTTAGGGTGTGATCGCAGCAGAAATGGCAGTTTTCAGTGGTTCTGGAGCCAGAAAATGCCTTGGTATTTTAGGGGTTAACAACAAGTGTGAACATACTTCAAAATAGGTATCTTTATGGATAAAATAAAATACTTTAAAGATTTCTTTAAAAGGATGAATGTATATCACTCTCGGAACGAATATTATGATCAATCAAATGTTTTGTCGCTTGAACTTTTGTGGGGTTTCAAACAAACTGACTCTTCATTCAAGACGGCCTCCTGATGCGACCAGAGTTCTTCCTTGTTATTATTTGAGTGAATTTTGGTTTCGCTCAAGAAGTAAGGCTTACCACTCAAATTTCTCCATTGATATCAAATGGGTTAAATGCCCATGAGTTTCTCAGCTGGTTTCTCTCAATAGTGCTCTCCTTTTGGACTTGAATGGTATTTGGTCAAATAAGTATGCCACTTTCAGCAAAGAAAAGCTTACAGCTTCAAGACCTGGCCATAAATGTATTTTTGACTGCACTTTAGTTCCTTTTTTATGAGGTTAAACGACATGTTCAGGACCTTAAACAACAATTCCATGCTTTGCTTGGGATCGCACATGCATATGCTTTATTGCTTACAAATCACAACAATTCCATGAACAAATCTTGTCGATGGCTGAGGCGACATTACAATGCAAATAAGACACACCGTCCATAGACCGTACGTGTTACCGTACCATTAAATAGGTTTCAAATTCATATACACCACACGAATGATTATGATGTTGTTTATTGATCACGGTCTGTACAAATTTTATTTTCAAGTTTCTAGAACCTTGAAACTCTTGTGACCTTGACTAAAGTGATAAAGCTATTTACATCCAAAAGTATGTAGAGTATGGGTGAAATATCATCTATTGATTCAAATGAATGTACAGTGGGGTACCATTCAAAATGGCGTTTTTGCATTCGTAGGGAAGGAAATGTCACATTTGCCAACTTTGACAGCCTCTCGAGGGCTAAAAAATCGTTTTTTTACCATGAAAATTTTGGTGCAAGAACATCTATATGTTAATAATATGTGTACCAAATTTCAAGGTCAAAAGATTCACCAAAATAAAGATATTCAAAGTCTACCAACAAGTGTAGCGGTGAGAAAATTTTCACTACTGCCAACTTTGACATCCTCCCGAGGGTTGAAATATTTTTATTTTACCATGAAATTTTTGTCATGAGATCATCTCTATGTTGATAATATATGTGCCAAATTTCAAGGGTCAAAAGATTCACACAAAATAAGATATTTGAAATCCACCAACATGTGTAGTTGTGAGAAACAATTTCACTACTACCAACTTCAACACTATCCCAAGGGTTGAGAAATTGTTTATTTACCATGAAATTTTTATTATGAAATCATCTCTATGTTAATAACATGTATGCCAGATTTCAAATTCAAAAAATTCACAAAAAAAATGGTAATTCTATTCCAACATGTGTAGTTGTGAGAACGATTTTTTGAGCCCTTGGGATGGTGTCATTTTTGGGGTAAAATTTCACATGGATGTAGAAAGTCATTCTCACAACTATACATGTTGGTAGAAATAGAATGTCTTTTTTTTGGTAAATCTTTTGAACTTGAAATTTGGCATACATTTGATCAATATAGAGATGATCTCATGCCAAAAATTTCATGGTAAAATGTTTTTTTTTCAGCCCCTGGGATAGTGTCAAAGTTGGTAGTAGTGAAATTTTTCTTACAACTACACGTGTTGGTAGAATTACATTATTTTTTTTTTTTGTGAATTTTGTGAATTTGAAATTTGGCACACATGTTATTAACATAGAGATGATTTCATAGTAAATAAACAATTTTTCAACCATTGGGGTAGTATCGAAGTTGGTAGTAGTGAAATTGTTTCTCACAACTACACATGTTGGTGGATTTCAAATATCTTATTTTGTGTGAATCTTTTGATTCTTGAAATTTGGCACATATATTATCAACATAGAGATGATCTCACGACAAAAATTTCACGGTAAAATAAAAATATTTCAGCCCTCAGGAGGGTGTCAAAGTTGGCAATAGTGAAAATTTTCTCACCGCTACACTTGTTGGTAGACTTTGAGTATCTTTATTTTGGTGAATCTTTTGACCTTGAAATTTGGTACACATGTTATTAACATATAGATGTTCCTGTACCAAAATTTTCATGGTAAAAAAGCAATTTTTCAACCCTTGGGAGGCTATCAAAGTTGGCAAATGTGACATTTCCTTCCTTGCGAATGCAAAAACGCCATTTTGAATGGTACCCCATTGTACATTCATTTGAATGTGACGATATCAAATTACTTTGAAATCATTTTGGATGATTCAAGGCAATTTCATCTACAAAACAATAGATATAATTTTGCATCTACAATTATGTTTTAATTTCTTCTAAATTACATTTAGCAAAGACTCGCCGCAAATGAAAGTGCTCCCTTAAAAGGTAAGCTTATATGCACAAGAACTGGATATTATAACTTTGAAAAAGATACAACATTTCTTACTATGATGGAGGTTTGAAATTGGAGAGAAAAAAGTAAGGTCATTTTCACTCCTCTTGCTAGGAAAGGCTTATCTTTTTTAGGATAAATTAACACTAAGGATGATGAAAAGTTGGGGCATAATTTACAAACTTTTGGATTTAGAAAGATTTTATACCCTAAAGGACCATTGTTCCTTTGGCGGGTCCTATGGGGGGACAAATTGGATTTTGGGCAAGTACCAATTTATCTGAAATTTTGTCATACTTTTTTGAAACTTTTTCTGTAGATAGAAAAATCGATTAACTTTGTGGGAATATAATTATTTTTTCAATTGGTGCTTGAGACCAAAAATTATGCCCAAATAAGCTCCAGAAAGAGGAGACTGGGCAACAAAAAAAATTTGAAATTTGATAGAAGAAAAATTTGAAATTTGAAATTTTTTTTCTTCATAGATTGCATTTTTGTCTACTTGGAAAGCTTTGATTCATTTCATTTGAATAAGTGATGTGAAAGTTATGGACAATCTTTTTTTTTAGGCAATCTAAGCATCTTCTTAAAAAAATAACTTGTAGGATTCATTTTTGGATGCAATTTTTACAATGTTTCAAAAAAAAGTTCCACATGGTTTTGTTTCCCTGCTAGAACGATCTCACCATCGAGATCAGTGTGTTATAATTTCATTTTAGAGATATTAATAATTTAGATTTTCCTTCTATCTCGTACCTACTTCTACTTAACAATTTTTTTAAGAATGAAAATTAATTTTTTTTTAAAGTATTTTTTTTTCTAGACCCTCAAGTCAATTCTCTACCATAAAGATTTAAACTTCTAAACTTTGTAGTGCAAAAAATTAAATTTAAGAAGGTTAAAAGTTGAAAAATCTAGTCCAACATATATAATGTACAAAAAAACTAATTTTCTTCACTTTAAACTCAAATATCTTGCAATTAGTACAGTAAAAAATTTTGAACTTTTTTCCACGCATTCTTATACTAGTTAGGTGTAAGATCCTACGGTAAGATGTGCAAAAAATAAACAATTTAAAAAAAAATTACTCTTTGCAATAGAAATGACATTTTAAAGTGTTTTTTGGCAAAATTAAATGCCTTGGTCCTGTAGGGGTTAAGATATCCATACTTGATGTGAATGTAATTTTTAATGTGATATATATACACACGTGCATGTGCACACCCACATAGGTATATATACATATACAATTATGTTTGTTATTTTCTATCACTCCTTATTGTTGAAGAATCTATGCCAAAGTCTATCTGATATTGAAAGACAATCTTCCTTCAAATGATCTAAAATTGTCTGAATATGTTCCACACCTCTTTTATTTGTGAATAAAATATATCCAATAGTAGTTACTTCAACATTCTTTGCATCTAATCCAAATTAGGCCTAAAAGATATTGTAATTCTTCTTTCTTCTTCATAAAGAGTCAACACTTAGATTGGATTTCTTTATAGTTGTTTTAGCAAGTCCTTCACTAGATTTGGTTTTCAAAGCTTTTAAATATATAATTTAAAAAAAAATTCTATGATCTTTTTACATTATTAGTTTTTGAAATTTTCTATTGTATAGTATTATCATATTAAGTTGAAATCTTTGCTTGTCAAAGCTAGACTATTTTTTGGAACCAAATTGAATTTTCATAGGTTGCAACAAATGAAATTGTGGGCTTGTTAGTAGCTAGATTTCCAAAATAAGTGTTGAGTTTGCTTGAAAAATAGTATGTTTAGTTCAAAACAACATTATTGAATTTAGATAACATTGGAATATAACTTTTCCAATCTTGGGGAGTACCGATACACCATGCAAAAGTATTATATACCATGTGAAAGCAAAGATAGGGTCATTTTAAACTATAAAATTGCAACTATTTATCCGACTACTTAAAAAGACAAGTAGTTTGCAAATAATCTCCAAAACATTTTTAAATAATAATTTTTTGAAATCCTTAGAATGTTCTCCAAAATGTTCCAATTTAAATTTATTGGATATTTTATAAAATCCTTATTATTTTTATACCTCCATTTTAAATACACTTTGCTCCTTGGGTTAGTATTTAAGTTATTACGGATTTCATTATTCCACTAATGCATCATTTGTATTTGGAAAAAGATACTAAGCATAATTTGCTTGCACAAGGGTCATTTAATTCATACATATGCCATCCCCAAGTTTCCAATGTCTTCCAATTACAAAGAAGAAACTTCTTCCCTCAAATATGCATTACAAATCGGTAATTTCTAACCAACTTTACAACTTTTCAATTACTTAGTATATGATTGAAAATTACAATCTTTACAAATGAAATTAGAAAATATGCAAAAAATTCCCCCCTCTTAGTGTACTTTATCATACATAAACATATTTTTATTTTGAAATTGTGCATCAAACTACATTACTCAAGGCTTCTTCGTCATAAAATTCTATAGCTTCAGAAATAGCACACTTTTCTAATAAGTTACTAGCAATGCATAATTGTTTAGACTTGGTCATGTAGCTACTAACACTATATGTATTGATTTCATGTTTATGATAGATTTTGTGTTATAACTTCTTACAACATTATTTTGTTGCAAGTTTATAGACAAAATGTAACATAGGCATGGTGGATTTCTAAGGTTCAAGCAAGAATTCAAAAATATCAAAATTAATTCCATTACATTTAAATTATGTTGTCTACACCCTAATGTGTTGAGAAGACATGTATGCTTTAGAGTACACAATTGATTATTTACTCAAAACATAAAACATGTCTAACCTTTGATTACCAAAGGGGGCTTGAATAAAATAAAGATGTGCTATAAAATATATTTTTTGAACTTTTTTGAGGTTTCATCTATGGAAATTAAGTTATGCATCTTAAATAGAAATGATCTTTGTGGTCAAACTTAGGAAAATAAATACATTTAAATCAATTTCAAATCATTTTACTTAAAAAATCACCAAAAGCTACAATTTATATTTTCAAAAATGTTATTTCTTTTATGATTGGTCAAAGTTTCTCCCTACATTAATAAGCAAGGAAAAAAAATCAAAGATTTGATCATGAAAACATGATTATGATTGCTTTCCCCTTAAAATTTTAAATACTTTAATAATCTTGTGCATTTTTTTGTTCATTTTGTCATTAAAAAGTTAGATAATAGCAACTTCAATCTGTAATATAACTATTCAAAGACAAATAATTCATTTTTCTATTTGCATAAAAAAACAAAAAATTTGAAAAAAAATTTGTTGATCCAAAACAAATGAAATGGTTGCATGGATCAATAGGGGTTAATGCTTTCAATTATATGTTTTTTTTTAAAAATAATTAATAATTAATCACTATAGGGAGATTAGTAATAGGGAAGGAATGCAAACACAACTAAATTTATGAAAAGACCTAACAACAGTTCATGGAGGGACCTTCTTGTGGTTAACTACTTATATGCTTATTCATAATTGACTTATTTTGTATTAGAGCTTCTTAGGGATCCATGGTCTTAGAAAATGACCAAAAAGATTGAAATTTTTGGGTTGTCTTTCTTTATGTGTAGAGAAGCATTATTACAACCAACAATAAGATCAAATTAATTTTTGAGTTCAAATATGCTTGTATTCTTTGAACTACATAATATTAATTAAGAAGATTTCAAAAATCTATAATACTATATAAACATAGTAACACAAGAATCTATAAAATATATAGATGCATAGAAAAGACAAATTGTGTATATGTAACAAGGTTGCATTCATTTATTTGGTTAGTGATTTTGAAATTTGGTCCATAATTCCTAAAGGACCAACGATGGTGGTATGTGAGCATGAAAACACAAGCATATAAGCCTTGAGCATATATATAACTAGATATTCTACAACCATTGAAGGTGCTTATAATATAAACACCTATAATATAGGTATCTATAACATAGTTACACTATAATCATGAAAGTTTTTTATAATAAAGTCACCTATAACATAGGTGTATAGTCTTTTAGGTTCATAGATTTATGCTCCTAGACTTGCATAGTAGCAACCTTCCCTAAAGGACCAAGGTGCCTATAAGGGACAAAATGGAATTTAGGTAGGCTCCTACAATATCAATTTTCGTCGTTATTTTTGAAATTTTTTTTATTGAGACAGAAAAGTACATTAGCTTTGTAAGAATATAATTTTTATTTCAATCGCTGCTTGGGAGCAAAAGTTATACCACCCTAAACACAATTTTCGCCTTGCCGAGTAGAAAAAAATCCACAAAGATTTGAAATAAAAATTTAGAATTTCTATTTCTTATAGATCAATTATACTAATTTTTGTCCACATAGAAACCTTTGATCATTCCATTGGGATTAGGTAGATGTGAAAGTTATGGAGTATGGCTTATTATCCAGACAATTCTAGCATCTTCTTGAGAAAATAATGTATTGGATACAGTTTTGAACTCAATTTTCACAATTTTCACAATTTTCACAATTTTTTTTCCACAAAGGTTAGTTTGATTGTTAGAACAATGTCACCATTGGGATTAGTATGTTTTAATTTTATCTTGGAGATAATAATCTAGTTTTTCCTTCTATTTTGTACTTGTTTTTGCTTAACAAATTTTTTAAGAATGAAAATGAAGTGTTTTTATTTTTATTTTTTTTACCCAGACTCTCAAGTCAATTCTCCACGATAAAAAAATTTAAATTCAGATTTTATAGTGCAAAAAATTTAAGCTAAGAAGGTTCAAAGTCAAATAGTCTAGTTACACAAGGTGTATAAAAACTGTTTTCTTCAGTTAAATGCAAATATCTTGCAATCTATGTTGCCAAAGTTTCTGAAATCTCTTCTACACATTCTTACACTAGCACAAGATCATACGGTTAGATATGCAAAAAATCAATTTTCAGAGGTTTTGCAATTTGCAATAGGAATGGCAATTTTGAGTATTTTTTGACAAAGAAAAGGCCATAGTCCTCTAGGGGTTACAAGGGTTGAAGAATTGGATGCTTTGGCGCAAAGATTATATATTCTGACTATTTGAAAGGTGAATTGGCATTCATAGCCACTTCACTTCAAAGGCAACTTTTCATTAAAAATTACCCAAAACATGTGGCAACACCTATTATGACATCATGATTAAAAACACATAATCGCTAAACAATAAATTTCATACTCTTTAGTTTGTAAAGAGATGATGTATTAAACATTAACTTTGTGTATCAAAATCAAGGATGTGACTCATTATGACTGTGATTCATTCATTTTATTGCAAATTATGAGCCACAAAGACTTAATTCCATTGATTTAGTTGCAATATTCAAGTAATTATGAATACAAGAGCCACATTGTTTAAAAAGATTTATACAAAATTATAAAATGATTCTACTCCCCCCCAAATGGCATATGACGAGAAGTCTGTGTTCTGGCAAGTTTCCTCATTGTCCAAAATTTGCACATTGGCTTTTGAAGTTTTAATGATCATCTTCCCCATTGCACAACTCTACATGATTGATGCACAAGCTTCCCCAAACTAATGCTGAAATGATTAAGTAGTATTTGGAAAAAATGAAAATGGATCTACGATGCATCTTGGAAGATTTTTAGAAGGATTCATTGGATGATTCGTTTCCTATAGGTTGACAATATTAACATGAATTTTCTTCAAATTTCCCTCATGAATCAAGACTGTCAATTTTAATTTTTTTTCAAACGCGAGCTCATTCGATAGAGGCATATGCAAGGTATGCATTCAATGCAGGTATGCAAGTAAAATTTGACAAGTAAAATTATGTTTTCATTCATCAAGCGAAAGCTCTGAAAGCAAATTCCCTACAGGAATTGAGAATGTCATGAACCTGTTGCTCACAAAAACCACAGATGATCAATTGAAAACTTTTCGGAAAAGATTCTCACTCAAAACCAACAATCTCCTGCAATGTACGTATGGCAGTGTCAATTAAAGCAACACTAAGCTTCACAGCAGAGTGCCATAGGACAGTGTACTGTGCTGAACTGTACATAAGTTTTAGGGTTTAGGGTTTAGTCACACCAACAAAGTAGAGTTGCGGAATGCAAACAACTGCCATTCAGAAGTGGCACAAGAAAACCACCCTAAAGCATTGAAGAACCAAGGTTGAATCGTAATTACAAGCATGTTGTAAGGTGGAGAGTAGAGGATACTCAAGCGTTACCAACAGCTCAACTAATCATACAATTGGTTGCACTGTTAGGCAAGTAGAGTAAGCACGACCATGGTGTCAATGGCCACTGATCTTCGAATGTGAAATTGAAATCGGACTGTCTACTAACCTTCAAACCTCCCACTTTGAATGAATGCATACCAAATTTATAAATTGTGAACAAAATGTGAACACACAAGAATGGGTTCTAATACCCAAAGCAACCTCTCCAGTGAGGAATCTCCCAATGACAGCAAACTCCTGCACACTGATTAAAATGCTTAAAGTGATGGAAATAGTGTTCTCATATCTTCGAAGAAGTATTCGCAGTCAGTGCACATCAGGCTAGAAGATGACCTGCTTAAAAATCTATACCCTAATTGAAGTGCAGGAGATCGGCCAAGGTGGACGTCGGCAATCCAAAAAATGATCTGCTTGAGAATTCATACCCTAGTTGAACTGCAGGAGATCAGCCATGGTGCACGTCGTTATTCTAAGAGATTATCTGCTTGAGAATCCATACCCTAGTTGAACTGCAGGAAATCGTCTAAGGTTGCAATGCGCCCGATTCTTGCAGAGCGCTCGTCTCTTGCAAGAACTGGAGCACATGCTTTGAGAGCTGGCTTTGATGGGCGCGGTAACCGTGGTTGGCGTCCTTAATCAGCACCAGCTTATGCGTTGGAATCCGCTGCGCAAACTGGTAGGCATCGTCTGCGGGAATCACCTCGTCGTTGGTGCCGTGGATGGTGAGCACTCGGGTGGGCTCGGGAATGGCTAAGCAGGCTGCGTGCATGTTGGTGGTCAGCCTGTCTCGCAAAGCCGCTTTCGTCACTTGGTACTCCACGTTGCCGGAGGCGTCTTTGATGTCCAGCACGCCTTCGTCCTCCAGCTTCCGTAGCCCTTCTTGCCCGCCGAAGCGTTCCAAGATCCCTGTACCAAGTCAAGCGGGAGTGAGAGACGATTTCGAAGTGGCGACGGACTTGAACACACCGGATGGTGCATTTCAAGGGGTTATGCCATGGAAAGGAGACTTAGGGTTTCAAGAGTGAACTCGGGTAAGATCCGGCAGTGTTGAAACGAAATGTATCAGGGAAACCCAGATTGCGGAGTATATTCAAAAACAAAAATCTCATGTGCATCTATTATTAATCTGTCAAAGTTGTAGCTTGAAGCAGAGGTACTAAGAAGAGCGTTCAACAACGCTCTCGCTTTCTGCCTCCGCGTCAATTTGATCTCTTCTCCAATGTTATTAAATTACATCTGAAGGGCAGTAGCTCAGAATCACAGGACATTGAAAAGGAATAGCCATAAGTGCAAAACTAATAAGCAAAGAAACTCGAGTCTAGAATATTCGACAATCCGTTCTTCGTAACAATGCTTGGGAAGATTCGAGGTTATTGGAAGTGGAAAGAAAGCAGATGCAAGGGTAATGGGCATGCTTCACGTTTTGGTGTCGATTTGAGAGAGCACAGGATGATTACATGCAGGTAATGTCGCAAGGAAGAGCATCGTGCTGGTGCAGAGCAGAAGATCCAAGTAAAGATTATATTGAGCAGGACAGAGAGCGGGATTAGTTACCCGCATTGCACGAGAAGATGGCAATGGACAAAGCACTGACCTTTCTCAAGGGCGAATCGGCCACTGATGTTGATTACGTATGGTACATCGTGGTACTTGGACGCGTACAACACCACGCAGTTGCCGCCTTTGCTGTGTCCGACTACACAAACAACCCTGGAGCCTTTGGAAGTCCAAAACTCCACCGCTGCTCGCAAGTCCTCGACCTCCTTCCAATAGTTTCCATAGGCGAATGTTCCCTCGCTGTCCCCATTGCCAGAGAAATCGAACCGGAAGGTGCTCACCCCAGCCTCCGCCAACGCTGTCGACAAGGCGCTCAAGGTTCTGCCCTCTTTCGATGACCGGAAACCATGACACAGAATGCAGACCTCCTTGGATCCGGCCCCACCATCCACGAGTAATCCCTTCAACCTCAGCCCATCCTTGTTTACGAATGTAAACTCTTGCCCTGGAGGGCCCTCGGCGCTCGGATTAGCCATAGCCTTCCACCGCAACGTAGATTCTGGATCACGAGCCTCGAATACTGAAGCGCTCACAGTACTATCCCCACGTCGCTTGCGAGAATCGAAAGCACTAGACCTAAATGATTGTTTCCATCCACGGGGCGTTTCGAAACAATGCTGAACCGACAACGAGCTGACTATCGATGAATGTGCACTTAGGACAGGGGAATCCTTAACTAATGTCGGAGATTGCAAGGGTACCAGGGTTGAGCAAGAAACAAATGCACTGTACGTCATTGCCATCGTGGTTGTCAACTTGCCAACGATCTGCCATACCCGTCCCCCATGGCGACACTGTACTAGGCCTAGAGACTTTCTTCTGGCTTCTGTTAACTTAAATTTTGATTATCAATACTTGACTCAAATCTTTCGTCAAATGTTAAATATCAATGCTCGACTCAAGTGTTTCCAGCAGCTCAGTATACTTCAGTAGTGAGAGGAGGATAAGGACTAAAGAAAGTTCATGGAGTGCTTCTTTTCGCAATTGCATTCGTGTCGATTTGTGTCAAAAAGAAAGAAAGTTTATGGAGTGCCAAATGAAACCGTACGGGTTACAGTGAGCGTGTCCACACTCCACAGTACAATGACGGTAGGTCAGAGAAACATTCGGTCAAATCTTAATTATCAATGCTACTACTGAAAGTGCAAGGCGCCAAGGCAATTTATGAGACGGAGTTCTCCGAAGCAAGTCATCTCCCCAAAGGATATTTTTAGAAACTTTCTCAGTTAAATTTTGGTTATTCGAATTGCGCTCCAAGTTCGCAGACTCGCTCTCACAGCCAGGGTTTAACTTAGTTAAGCTTAGCTCGAGTAATTTGCGGTCACATGCCTTTCTATAAACTTTACTCATTTCTTCGTCACAACTTCCGGGAAGAAGTTCGTGACCATGACTGGCATCTAAAGAAGAGCTCCAGAGCGGGTGAGAGCCAAATCTGAATGGAACTGGTTTCCGGTGGTTTGCGTCACGCGACGATTTGGGGGTGAAAGGAAGGTCCTCGTCCGTACAGGGATCCTTTACTCTTGAACCTCCTGCCTCGGGTATCTTTGGTCGCTAGGGTTTTGCAGATTCTCGGGGCAATGGTTTTACTGTTCGGCGACGAAGGGACTGCCACTTTGAAATTGATGACGCCAAGCCATACTTTGCGGATTTCTTCGAGCTGAGTGAGGAGGGGTGCAGAAGCATCAATGTTCGGTGCGTGAAAGGTTAGATGGGAAGGACTGGGGGTTTGTTACGGTTCATCTTCTCTACGCCTGGCGAAGTGGGAAAAAAGTGCACTCAGCTTCGGGATTGAGTCTCGATGCTGCCTGGCTTGTGGGACGCTAGTGATAGTCGAGGGATTCAGATTGGTGGTTGAGTTAACGACTGAGAGCTGCATTTGTTGTTTGATTGCCGTTGTGTTATGGAAGATTGGTGGTGGAAGACGATACGGTGAATTTGTGAGGAAACATCAAGTTTAGAGAGTGAATGGAGGCGGGTTGGATTTGAGGAGCAAGAAACAGCTGTTGTCATGGCTGGTTCAACCAGTCCATGGCGATGGGTGTTCGATTCGTTGCGCGCTGCTATCGAGCCTTCTTCGTTGGTCCCCCATATCCTCTCTCATGCTCCCAATCTACTGCAGTCTGTCTCCAGAATTCCACCTCGGGAGGTACTCTTTCTATTTGGGCCTTCCTTCCGCTGATAGATTCGTCGTTTTATTAGCTCGGCTCGTTTGCAATTACGAGTTTGGTTTGCGAGCTTGAGCTGAGCGTCTGTCTTCCTATTGCATCTGTACTGTAATGCAGTTGGCAAGCTCGTCTGTGACCCTTGTATACATGTCAATTGTTACTGGAAGTGGCGTCTAAGAGCCGGAAATAGTTTTTTTAGGGCATGAGGATTGCAGAAGTCGATTCATTCGGGAAGTTTGATTCACGCAATGTTAGATATCGCACTGAGAGGGAGAGAGTCTTGTCCGATCTTTGACATCTTTGTGATCGCCTCAGGTTGCAGCAGATGTATCTTTGTTGGTGCAAGCAGTGTCAGGGAAATGGCTTCCTGTGGTTAGCGATGAAGCGGCTCGCATCTGCCTGTCTACTTGTAATTTGGTATTTGGATGCTCACAGCACTCTCTCTGCAAGTGCTCTTGGGTTTCGTTTACTAACTTCTCACAGTCGTTGCTTTGCACTGGAGAATCAAAATTCTGCATCTTCCATTTCCGTGCTTATGATTTGTTGCTCTACTGATTCGTTCTGGCCTAACATGCATCTAAAGTTGGTCACTGTTCCATGGCTGCAGATAAATGAAATCAGTTTTCGAATGCAATTGGAATTCAGTTCCTATGCTCTCCTTGCCCTTGTTAACTTTCTTCAGGGAATCATAACTTCAGCAACGCCAGTGATTGCTCAGGTTGCCCTAGAGGAAAAAGGCAAAATAGATGCCAGCAAGGCAAAGGTTGAAGCCCTAACAGCTCTCGGGTGCGCAACATGGACCAAACTTCTCATGTTGACTGTCATTTGAATTTCTGATTATATAGTTGGGACCCTGGATAGTGAAGCTCTCGTGGCAATTAATTTGGGATGTGTACAGGCAATTACTGCATGACAGCGGAGACCAGCTGTCTGTAGATGATGTCACGTCACTCGTTCCATTTCTGCTGGATTTGGTAACTCGCCCGGCGACATCCTTGCGGGGTCAGCATAATGAGTCGAGCTCAAGAACAAATATTGCAGTTTGGTCCAGGCCTGTCGATGATGATATGGAAGTCCAGAGGCTTGTGTTTGTTGCAGTAGGCAATGTGTTCACAAGGGCGGGACCAGTCATATCCAATGACACTTGGAGATACACTGTACAGGTATGTCATAGCACTTGACGTCAAATTCTGAACTAGAGCATATCCAATACGTTTCCAGGCCATATTTTTATATTTTTTTTGTCAATTCACTTTGGTACGATTTGTGTTTTGCGTATGTTTGAAGTCCCAGCCAGTGTCCTTCTAGATGCTATTTTAATATTATCTCATAATTTTTTGATTTGGTTGTCCGTATTGGGGTTAACCCTAAGCGTTTCCGAAGGCCATATTCTGGATGATGGACTCAGTACCTCGGGGTGATGTTTCGTTCAAATTACTTCTTATTCATCGAATCTGATACATGAATATTAAAAAATAAACCTTCCCTACTGACCAGTTTGACAAAATTGAGGTGAATGATATACTCGTACAAAGATGTGAGCAAAAATATGCAAAAATTCAAAAAGTACTCGGTCATTACAGGATTAACCTTATGACGGCTGACAATGCACTCTTAAGAAGATTTCCGTTAGCAAATATTGGGGTCTACTTCACCAGAATATGTTCTCTTGGAAAGGCACATACTCTTTCTTCCGAAAATTGTTGTTTAAAGTTTATTCAGCCAGGCGTTCTACAGTGTTAGGAAATCTATAATTGAATTAAACTTAATGTGGTCGTAGCAACAAGGGATATCCTCAGGATAAAGGTCAGGGACATCCTTCAGTTCTAGTACACGTTGAGTAACAATCGTTCTCTGCTGCTGTTGCAAACCAGGAACTGCGGACATTAGTTGAACATTTCGCAACTAAAGGGCCATTGGCAGAAGATTCCGATGCTTCCAGGTGGGTATTCCTATTGGTATGGTGTCTAGAGAGGTTGAACAGATATATTTCAGATCTGTACGTAGATTTTTTCGTTTTATAGAGCCGGCCTTTTTCAGGTGAAGTTTTTGATTACATCTATGTTCCGCATTTGAAGAATCTTTATCTTAATGGCATTATCATAATTTTCTCAAGTTGCAAGTTTGATGTTTTAATAGTGTCTAGGTCCGTCCAGTCATGAAGTTCACTGCTGTAGTGGTTGTGACTTAACAACGATCATGCTCATAAACAGGTACTTTTCAGCTTTCCTCCGATGCGTGCACCTTGTTTTTTCTGATCGAAAGGGGTCTCTTGAGGAGCATGTATGTAATCCTTTTCCCCACCATCTTCTGTTGGTATTATTGTGACTAGACCACAGCTTTGAGGCCCATCTGAACTTTCTCGTCAACGTCAGACTTTGTATTGATTGAACAATTCCTCTTTGGGCAGGTGGCCTCCTATGTAGGATTTCTGCGCATGTTTTTCCTCTATGGATTGAGCAGTAGCCAAGGTCAAACTTCAGAAACTCGCCCATGGAAAGAGGGCAGCGCGTATCGGCCCCCTCATCTCCGTGGTAGGATGAAGTCTCCTGCACACACAAGCAGTGAGAGCACGGGCATGCTGGATGAATCTCTTGCGAGGGACTTCTCGTTTGATTCTGACCAGAGTGACAGTGATGGTTCTGTTTCGGATATTGATCGCTACAAGAGCTCCAGGTGCCGAATAACTGCCATCACGACTTTGCAGGTGTTCCTTTTTTCCTGTACTTGGTGTTATGACTCTTGGAAGATGCGGGTCTTGATCAAAACTCAATGTTTCTGTTGTGCTCCTTGTTTTAGTTCTGAAGAGGGTTTGCTCTTTGGCTATATTCTCATTCAGTTCTCTGAGTGTCTACTGAATATTCACCGCACTAATTGCAAAGTCACGTGTTTCAGTTCTTCATTTATTGGCTGCGAGTTTCTTACTGGGATGGAAACTGACGTTTAAGGGCTACTTGTCAGATTGGAAAATGACGGCTCACTCTTTTGGGATTGATTAAGCGCTTTACAAATGCCCCAAAGCTTTCAGAGTGTTAAGATTTGGGCGTTCTTTTACTGGTGTTCAAACCTGAAAGAGATGATGAAACTAACAATGGCAAATCTCCACATTGTTTAGGTGCTGGCAAGGGCAGATCCGAAGTCCCTGCATGCACATTGGACTTTACTTTTTCCAACATATGACGTTTTGCAGCCTCGGTAACATGCGTATCCGTCTGTTTTCTTCTTAGCACTATGTATAATTCCAAAAGAATGTGCCTGTTTGCTTCTTTTTAGATCTACAGTAATGCCTGAGAGTAAGGCTTTCAATGTGCTTCTGAATTGGGGTTATGTTGTTGAGATTTGCTTTATAAACTTATTTGATTATCTTCTACACAGACCTTACCAGGCTACGCTGCTTACAACCCTGCTCTTTGACCCTATTGTGAAGGTATATACTGTGCTTGTGCTGATCATGTGGCTTTTGAGGTCTTAATTTATTTTCATCAGTGTGGGTCCTGGGCTAATGCAGAATATGTAAACCTTATTATCTTCCTCCGTTGTTGTATTAATGATGCGACCGATTTTCGGATGAGCAGGCTCGTGCTGCAGCAGCTGCTACGATAGCAGTTATGTTGGAAGGTCCGGTACGTGCATTTCTGCAGGTTGCGGAATATCGGGAACTTGCACAAAAGTCACCATTTACCACTCTATCGGGCACTTTGGGTCAGATTGTAATCCAGCTACATACTGGTATGTCTGCATGGCTTCATCTGTCCATCTGAAGTCCTCAGTTTCTTCTTCTTCTTTTGAAACTTCTATTTTACATATGGGAACTTGATAGTCATTATGAATTGTTTGAAAAAAAAGCTCTAACATGAAAAGTGTTTGGTTGCACCCACTCATGTGAGTATTTCTGAAAGGTTGGTTCTGTGTTGGTGGTGTGGACATATTGTGTATTTTGGCCTGGGCTTTGTTAGACGTTAACAAGGAACTTAACATGGATGAGTTTGAAATTATAGAATGGAAGATCCGCGTAACGTCTTCCTGAAGTGCCGAATATTGCCATCTTCCCAACTGACATGATTTAATGCTCAAAATTATTATATGGATGGTCCACAGGGCTTGTGCATGTTGTATCAAATGAGAAGCACAGTGGCACGCTAGTTGCTGCCTTGAAGGCGCTATCTCTTCTGGTGGCCGCAGCACCGTAAGTCTATACATCCTAATTGTCCATTCCATCATGTATACTGACATGTGTCGCTTCGATATTCTCATCATGTAAACTACGCTTACATTATACTTGCTTACGATGATTCTTTTGATTCATTTTCAATCGATGGTTAGTTGATTCATTTAAACTTTATACTTGCTTTACGTAATACTTTCCCTTTTAACTATCAGAAGGCTCACGTTCGCATCCAGTAACTTACCAATGTTGGGTTTGGACAGATATAATCGGCTTCCTTTGCAATTGCTACCGAATGTTGTCCTCTCTGTTTCCAAGAAAACCCAGGAGTTTTTCAGTTCATCTTTAGAACAGAGCAATACAATGGTATATGTGCCTCCCTTGATCTTATTCACAAGTTCCCACTCTGCTTGAAAGTAATTGCAATGCAACTTACGTCATTGAGGTATTGTAGTGACAAACTTATGCATTAAGAATCTCTTTTGTGACACACGTGCACGCATGGTTGTATGATCCAGACTGCTGCAGTCTCTTGTCTGGGTACAGCTCTAAGTGCTAGTCCTGCATCCAAGCGCATGATCGCTATCCTTACTGGAGAGGATCCTAAAGGTCGGTTAACTTATCATTCTGCTATGGTGATCGAAGTAGCAGCTATGTGTACTGCGTTTGTATTGGCGTTTAATCAATCTTACGGTCCTGAAGTAACTGTGTTGCCACCCCCTAGTGTTGGTTCATGGTTGTGGATTACCACGAAATCGCAGGTTTGTGAACTATTTCGCTGCGAAGTAGATGCTGTTGAGAATTTCAACGTCTTTGATTTTCAGGGTGTGTCACTACAGAGATGACCTACTCATTGCCACCAAGCACTTTCTTGATGGATTTGACATCTTACTGTCGGCCACCTGCATCCGCTGTTGTGCGAGTTGAGGCTTTCCAGGTTGGTTGACATTGCGAAATTTCTCATTCTGTTCGTAGGCATGGGGTTGTTATTGATATTTCCATAGCATTTAACATATAGTAGCTCATGCATCTCGTGGTGTCTTATCTTGCTTATCACAGGCGCTCAAGGCTGCAGTACATAACTATCCAATGGTGGTGCCCAGCTTTTGGGACCAGATTTATGGGGCTGTGACTGAGGTTTTTGACACAGACTGGGAAAAGTCACACTCGACTACATCGAGTCCAGCACAGGGGGGTCTGTCTGCGGTGGATGCTCAACCTTCACGAATTTGTGATGATAAACTGGTGCAGAGTGCAATCAAGGTGTGCATTGTAGTGACGATTTCTCTTGTTTTTAGGAAATTAGTCTTGGTGTTTTAAGGTTCAACAGTCCGTTGTGAGGATTCTTTGCAGGGTTTTCTGTTAATTTTTTTTTATAATATGAAAGCGACCTACTGTTTCAACGATGAAAGCGGTTGCTACTGCTGACTTTATCTATATGTATTGAAGCTTTTGGATGAAGCTCTTCGGGTCTTATCTGGATTTGAAGTACCTGACGAGTTACATGACTCTAGCTCACTGAAGGCAGTTTCAACGCATGTGGGATCAATATCCACCACTTCCTCTTCTAATACGACGGAGGTTGTACGCAAAGATGATGGATGCTCGCAGTGGCTGCAAGCTCTAGACCATCTTTTGCCTGGTGTGCTGGTTCATAATGCACCTATGGTAATTGAGTCCTTTTTTTTTTGTTCTGATTGCTACTTTTCAGACCACGGAGACATTACTTTCTACCTTCATGTTTGAGAATGCATCCAGGGAAAAATTATATGTACATCTGCCATGACTCTTGCATATAGATGAGCACTACCTCACCATGTAGATGTCTTTCCTTGTATTCATTCTTTATTGTTGTATGGTGTAGGTTCGAGGTGCAGCGCTGACGTGCTTTGCTGGGTTGACGGCATCTGTATTTTCTGCTCTACCTGTGCAGAAGCAAGAGTTCATTATATCCTCCGTGGTACGCCCTTTATTGTCCTGCAGGCAGTCTTAATATAACTATAGTCGTTGTTCGATTGACTAGTTATTATTCAGTAATTTTGAAATGGTAGAGAACCACCCTCGGTTTTGAAGTACATTTTACTCTGTTATTATCGTTTTCAGATGTTCTCATTGGCTTTTGTTTTTTCAACATATTCGTGTAGATGCGTGCCTCTCGAGACGATGACACTCCAGCGGTGCGTTCAGCAGCATGCCGGGCTGTTGGTGTGATTGTGGGGTTTCCCGAAGTGTCGAAGAGGTAAACAAATTATAATATTTATAGATAATTACTAGATCTTGGAATATCCATCTTCTAGCTTGTTGCTCTGAATAAGGGTATTTGCATTGTTTATTTTCTTTGGTTCTTTTTCACTTCAAACGTGTGTGATTCCGCATGTTTCGTCAGCTAAAACTAACTTCGTGGTCCCTTGGCAGCAAGGAGAAGGTGATCCCGATAATTACTCTTCTTCTGTTGAGGATGGAAGACAGCTCTGCCGCGGTATTTGCATGTCCCCTTTATCTTTTGGGCATGCTTTTACTGTGAAGTATTTTTGAGCAGTTTAGCTTAGTACGGGTTGATCTTATGTGTAACGGTAATGGTCTTGTGTTAGATCTTATGTCATTTACTCATTCAATAGTATGCTGCTTGTTGAAAATGAGAACCGTCGGTCTATTTATCGTCTTGACAACCGTCCCAGTATTTCAGATTTTGCATTTCAATTGCTGATGGGGGTTATAGTTGTTGTTAGAAATGCAAAGCAGTCTAGTTCTACGTCGGAAGAGATGAACTTGTCGTGTGCCCAAGTGCATTATGTTTGATATGAAAGTGCACTTGAGTAATTGTGTAGTTTTGTGCAGGTTCGCATTACTGCTTCGTGGGCTGTAGCAAACCTCTGTGATGCCTTGTGCATCATTGCGCAGGCAGATGACGGAAAGGAAACCAGTAAGCCTGCAATGTCGTGGACAAGTTGAACTCAAGTGATGTTGAGAGGGTTAATATTTCAATTGGGTCCTCGGGGTCCTTAGCAGATAAATTCTCTTTGTCAGCAACTTTTGTAACCTGTTGACATCGTTGTGTTCAGGTTATTTGCTGGAGGAAGTGCCACTTGCGTCCTTGGCTGAATGCTCCTTCAAGGCTGCGAATGATGGCGACAAGGTAAGAATGTGATGGCCACCTACATTGGATTAAAATTCTGAGTCATGATCTTCTTATAGCGAACTTGAAATCCACCCCAGCTTTTATGCCGAAAGGAGGTGAATTAGCAAAAAAAATTGAAACACGAACATGAAGGGATTGAGTAGCTCATAGTAGAGATGTCGGGACCAAGATTGTTGGTTTGAATATTTGTCAGAACCCTTGCGAGTGAAAGGTACTAAATATATCATTTCTCAGGGCACTGATTTTAGTGAACTCTCTCCCTCCAATGACAGTTGGGTGCCTCCATTCATCCGACCTCATTAGATCTCGGATTTTTCTGCATCCAGAAGATCGGTCCAGAAGATTATATGTCAAGTAGACTTACATTTATTTTTGGCTTTGGTCTGAGATGTGACAGCTATGAGGGTTTTATTGTAAGTTAGGTGTGTGACTTAGATCGCTTTTGTTGGCTTTTTTTTATAATATTGATATCATGCTCTCAAAACACAACAGGTACGAGCCAACGTTGTGAGGGCTCTTGGCAACCTTGCAAGATTTGTGGACTTTAGTGCTGGCCCTTCTGGCCAGAGAGGTGGGATCAATTACGTGGGGACGGTTCATAAGAATATATTTTATCCTCACACAAGTGATGTTCCTGCCTCACAATGGTTGGGTACGATGGTGCAAACTTTTGTGTCATGCGTAACCACTGGAAATGTTAAGGTCAGTGTCACTGTCTATTTTCCTCTTTTCGTGATTAACATTTCAGAAAAATACGTACGTATGAATCGAGTGTGCTGACTGTAGTCTTCGTCAGCAAGTGCGCTCGGACCTCAGGGTTGTGAGACTGAGAGTGATCTTTCATTCCTGCAGGTGCAGTGGAATGTTTGCCATGCCCTTGGGAACCTATTTTTAAACCGGAGTATTCAGCTGTCTTCTGCACCGTGGTAAGCTACATTCAATAGGGAGTTCGGATTGATGCCCTGCTTATTCTTGAATCAGTAATGATCATCGTACTTTGAGCCAGATGTTGCAACCTCGGCCAAGGGCCCATGATGTTTGGAACTGCCAGTGGGATTCTCCCTTGTCTTTTTGTAATACCTGTCGTTATTCTTTTTTTTCCCTGTTTGTTCCTCTTTAGCGAGTTTCTGCTCCCTGTGTTATAGACATTCTCATTTGTAGTTATTTCGAATCGCTTGATGTTCTGGTACCACAGGGCGTTGTCAGTGTTCAGCATACTCCTATTGTTGTTGCGGGGCTCGGCAAACTTCAAGATTCGTATGCATGCTGCTTCAGCGCTTGCTGTTCCAAATTCCCGAGAAGGTATCAGGCAATCTACTGAGTATTTTGTTGTTTGTTGTCATGGTTTTCTCAATTTTCGTGTTTTTAAGGGCCAATAGTACGATCAAATACCAATAATTTTTACAATTCTAATATTCTGGTTCTGGTATCTTATGTGTACTATGTAGGGGATTTTCGAGTCAAGAAACACTTAAAACGAGGCTTTAAGTATCGTCAACAATATTAACAAATACACAGCATAACATTATTGAGCAATAAGATAGGGGTGTCTGTGCGAGTCATTATGTCTTGTAGTTAATTTGTTGATCTGTCA
The DNA here is from genome assembly GCA_951799445.1 of Pseudisothecium myosuroides. Lineage (NCBI taxonomy): Eukaryota > Viridiplantae > Streptophyta > Bryopsida > Hypnales > Lembophyllaceae > Pseudisothecium > Pseudisothecium myosuroides. Next base: position 10,234,770 of record OX637287.1, on the reverse strand, counting down.
TGTACCAAATCACCGTGCAGCCGACTGCCAGTTTTCTTCTCTCCTTCCAACTTAGTCTAAAGTTTCAGACCTAACCTAATTTAGGTCTGAAACCTACGAATTCTAATTTCTCAAACTTTGGAAACTTGTTTGTTGAATTTTTAGTCTTACATGCTGAATACTTACCTGTTTCCCTTTACTCTTGACAACAATTTGGTTATAATGTTATGATACTGTCAACGAATATTTGCAAAAGTGTGGCTTGGTTAACCGTTACAGTGTAATTGTGCAGATTATGGAGTGGCCTTCCGAGATGTGGTGCAAACCCTTGTGCAATCGCTGGACTCTTTAGAAAATGACACTGGTGCAGAACCAACATCAATGAAATATCAAGCTGCTCTTGCAGACCAGGTACCGTATTGTTCACCTCCAACACCACTAGCTGTTTGTAGCTAAGGAACCATCGCAAATCTGATTGCTTCTTTTAGTCTTTCACTCATTTAATAATTTTCTCTTATATACTCATTCAATCATTTGCTTTGATATACACGAAGACGCAAACATCGAAAATCATTCCTATACTAATGAATACATGCTTAAATCCACCCAGATTGTAGGTGGACGAGGGGTTCCCTCCGTGACTTAGATTGGAGATGAAGGTGATTTTTCACTCAGTTTCGGATGACTGACGTTTAATGACTGATTTTGAGTTTTTCTCAGATCACCCATACAACAATTCATGTGCTTGCATTAGGACAACCGCAGGACTTTGACATCCTGAAAGACATGCTTCTAAAAGTAAGCTAAGACTTCCTTCGTCCTATTTTCCAGCTTCAAATGACCCAAGTTTCTTAGCCTTCCTGTTGATTCTTTACATGAGCTAACTCGTTGAGGAAATGTGTCGTCTTTTCCAGCGGGCGAGTTTCTTGCACAAGTGGCTCTCCACTGTGTTGTTTTCAATGAGAAGAAGCTTATCATGCGGTGAAATCTCTCAAGAAGCAGCTTTTGGGATGCCAAGTAAAGCAATTTCTACATTAGAACTCGATGAGAAGCCGTTGCCTCCTCCAAGGGATCAACGAAGCTATCGCCATTTTGAGAGTCAAGAATTTTCGGCTGGCAGTGATAGCAAGCTGTCTACTAGATTAGCGGATGCGCAAAGGACAGTGAAAGCCTTGAGTTCTATGTACATGTTTGGTGGCAGTTCCTCCACTGCTCAAAACTTCCAGAATTTACTGGAAACTTAGTCCATGTAAACAATAAGACCTGAAATGGAATCAAAAGAGGTAACCCTGAACTAAGGACTCAGCCAGTATCCTATGACCATGGAGTTCACTGAAATGGAATATCAGAGATAGTCAGGGCTGTTAGGCCCTATATTTTCTTACTACGGTACATGTGGAGAGAGCCTAGGGTCTATTATAGGTACACTTTGGAAATTCATAATTTATTTGTATGGTGTCCAAAATTCATGCTAAAGGAATCTAGAATCTCTCTTAGCATGATCCAGCAAAACTAAGTCGAGTAATAGGAACTGTGCTAAAATGCTTATTCATATGATTTTAGATTAGTTATGCTATAGGGTTGTTAGACCTTTTGATGAATTCCTATTGAATATTTTTGGCATGTTTGTTACCAACTTGGATACAATTAGTTTCTTTTATTTCTATATTATCTTCTTCATCAAAAATACAATAATATAGGTTTTACTCCTACATGATTTAAGAGTTTAATATGATAGTTCTATTAATGGGGCTTGTGGACATAGTTCTATAAGTGGGGCTTGTGAACAATTCATTTTAAGTCACAAAAAATATATTAGAAAAGACTACATGCCTTAGTCATTAATTTGACTAGTTATTCCTTGTCAACATGGTCAATGGTTTTGCGACGGTTTCAGGATGGCGTTAAATGTTTTCACAAATTTCTAATAGTAGCTATACAAACCCAAAAAATGCCCGTAATCTACTCATGTCTTTCAGCCTTGGAATAGATATCATCACCTATATTTATCTAGTTATCACTCCCAATCCACTAGAATATATCATAAGGCCCAAGTACTCCACCCAATCATAATAAGACTTGCATTCGCTTGCCAATGCAACTTTAAGCTGTGAAGTCTTAGTCCAACAAAAACCTCCATCAATTGAGTTCTATGTTACTTTTGATTGATGCTATAAATAATAATGTGATTAATGTCCTCAATATAGTAGTTTACAAAAATTCAAACTAGGATATATAAGATCTATAACTCTTTGAAACCTAGTAGAAGTATTTTTCAAAGCAAATGGAAGGAACATCTATTGATAAAGTCAATCCTTGTCATCCTTGTTGATTCTTCATAATGTCGTCTTTTCCTTATGACCTTCTTGAAAACCAAGTTGAAGATAACTCAACCAATGGTCTAAATATTAAATACCTTAGCATGACCAATGGCATCAAAGTTCTTTTTCAGTATTGGCATTGCATAATGGTCTGACTTTGTAAATTTATTAATTCTATGATAGTCTGCACACATCCTTTTCTAAGTTCAATTTTCATAAACCTCCTTTTTAGATGGCATAACCACTACTGATGCATATTCACAATCCAATAGTGCTAATTTTACCAATTTTACCTCCAATAATTTCTTCATTTGAGCTTGAATCATCTTATAGTCTATTTTACTATATTTGTACGGTTTGTGATAAATTAGTGCATCATGCGCTAAGTTTACACGTACCTCTTGTTCCTTCAACACTCACAAATCTTTGAGGCTCAAAACAAAACAATCAACATACTCCTTGGGGAACTTTTGCTCTCCTTTCACTTATGCTTCATCCTTTAAGCTTAATTACCAACGGTTGCCAAGTTTCCTTGGTCACCGCCTCCTTCCTATCTTCCTTTGAAGAAGTTTTTTTCCATCTTTGGTTACTATTGTACACTACTAGAAAGAGATCCCTCTTATTCTATGTCAACTATACCATATTGTTTCTCAACTTGGCTCAAATGCTATAGTTTTTTTTGTCTAACTTTATATTTGCCCTTCAAAAAATAATTTCTCTACGTGTTCTTCCAATTGAATTTTTGATTTGACCAATTGCTCCAAATTAGGCAGGCTCATCTATGGAATCATGGAAAATGAAGTATCCTTCCATAATTCCCATGAATGAGCTATGAAGGCCGTTTTGTTCCAACCATGAAGTATGAACTTCCAAAATTTGATAGTTTATTGCCTCTCGTAGCTCATAAAAATCTAAAGTGGCTCAATAGAGTTGAAGCTATGCGCTTTTATTTGGCCACTATTTGTGAAACAACTCAAGAAATGCTATTTAAATCCACAACTTGACGAAGAAGGTATTGCCTCTAAAACTTTGTAATGTTCAAAATATTGGTGAATCCTATTTGGAATCCTATAGTCTATTTCCATTCATTATTGTTGGACTCAATCATAAAAGATTCAAGAAAAATGTCAAAGAAGATGAATGCGAGAAGCTTATGACAAAGAAGAATATGCTTGAAATACCGCCTTTTTAGATGGTTCTTCCTAATTAAGTTTTCTTTGTTGGTTGGTTTTTGCTTGAAAGTTGGAAGAATTTTGCAAACTTATTGTCTACCTTAATATACATTCAATCTTGATTTCTACTAAGTATGCAAGAACTTCCTTATATCATTTGTCCTTATGTCATATGGAGACTATTTTGAAGTTTTGCCAATATAATCTAAAGCTAGCATAGTAAATGTCTTCAACTTTACATATTAGGAGCAATTTGGATGTAAAACAATAGACCTTCTATTGGATGGTTTCAATGAATCTTTTTGAAGATGTCTTATGGATGCACTTTCATAAAACTTGGCATCTTTGCTTAAGTTTAAGAAGTCATAGAAATTACAATATTCTTACAAAAAATATTTGGATTAGAAAAATGCAATTTTTTTATTTTTCATGACCCCTACCCACCCCTTCTAACTATACTTCTGACTGCACATGTGAAAAGTAGTTAAAAAGAGCATTTTTAGGACTATTGGTCTCAATTGATGGAGTTTTGGATGGTATCAGAGTTAAATCCTATCGTTTTGTCTTCCAATAACTGGTGGAATTTTTTTTGGTCTTCTGATCTTCGTAGTTTGTACTTCAGTACTTTCTTTATTCTGAAACACAATTTTGAGATTACCTTCTTTTGCAAGCCAACTTCAGTATACTAAGAATTGTTGGACCTCATGATACCGCTCCTGTAATTTGCAGGTTGATAACCAAATTGGGTACAATTTAATTTTTCTTTCCCTGAAGTACTAACCTCCAATAGTGAGTTTTGGCCTGTGATACCTACCAAAGCAGGTGATCACATTGACTTTGAGAGAACGACTCCTGCCCAGAGTACTCTAGACAGAGACCAAAAAGGGAGCTCTCCAAGAATTTAATCATTCCATGGCGTGCCGGTAGAAGGAAAGAAGCACGTTGACACCTTGTAAATCTAAGTTCATAAAACAGAAATCTGAACTTATCTTAAAATTGGACCATCATCACTACTAGATACAAAGTTACCACAGCCCAAGAACTGGGAAACCCTTGAAGTTTAGCCTAGGTATATGCTCATATTGAGTTGAATTCTAGTAATACATGAAGGCTTCTGTAATCTAAAATTAAAAAAACTTGGCTTTGTATTTACTCTGAATGAATCCTTGATCTGGTAAAGAATGAGACGAGGAATGCATGCACACATTTATGAAAGTTGCTCGTATTTGGAAGAAATTAGACTAGCATGTCTTCCAATATGATGTCAACAGGTTTGGACACTGTTTGGTGACCATGAACAATGTTTTGAGATATTGTACAAAATGATTATGTACATTTCAATCCTTGCGTAAGTCCATCGAACCAATTGGCCCATTTATAAGAGGTAGGGCCGTTGATGACTTTCGTGTCGAGGAAAACAAAGCTTTCACCTGCAAAACCAAAACTGGATTAGTAAGACTCGACGAAATGATATAATCAGGGCAATCTTGTGACGTCATACAGCATAGACTTAGGCACCAATGTTGTTATAAAATACAGCATAGTGAAACAGAGAGCCATTGAAGGGCATAGTAAGGATCAGCATAAAACAGACAAATATTTCTAGCAAAATTACTATTCAAGTTCAGACATTATTAATTGCTTACATCTGGGCATGATCTTTGCAGCATTTTCTGATGAAGGTGAAAGCAGTCACTCCAGTAGACTTTTGCTCATATTTATTACCGACACGTTTCCAGCAACGCTCCAAAATCGGCAAGAATTGCACATTCACCTAGTTCCTGTCCACTTCGTCTCCGTTCTAGAGTGGATTTCTTGTATACCTGTATCCAAAAGACTGCGTGAGAAATTTTAGTAAGATATGGAAGGCCTGCCGTACCCACAGACTTCCTCACAGAAGTATTTAAAGCGTTCTCATCCTTGCCTACAAACAAACTGGCCAGTAATATATCCACGACATGACCGCAGGAAGGCGGAGACCTATGAAACATGCCGCTCTCTTCGTCCCCCGCTATGACATTGCTAAATTAAACTAAGATGATTTGAAAGAAAAGATGGAACGACAAACATTGTCAATGAATCATGCGTCACAAGTTGATGGCAACATATATCTAAGTTCATTCCTCTACCATTAACCAGTGGGCATAGGCTAGAAATTAAAAACAAACAAACAGACATTTGAATCACGCAGACCTCAAAGGAGTGCGGATATTTGCTTCACAATCTCATTCAGGTGAAAGGTAGATGAAAAGTACCGGCCTCACAGTGTTAAAGTCTGCATATCCCGCGAAATGGTTTTGCTTGATTCCTCCCTGAGTCCATCAAACAGGTACCCCTCCAGTACTAAGCAAGAACATACCTAGCTGAACTCCTTCCTGATAATACTGGTGGGCACTCCATAATAAACAGGAGAGGCACCAATTAGGTAGGGCATTAGACAAAGATCTCTTCCCTCCCCAATAAAAGAACCCAAGTTCGACCTGCACTTGATCCCATTGTTTCCAGTAGCACAATTTGTTTTAGAACCATGCTGATCTGATCCCGCCATACGTGGATAGGCTGAATCGAAAGCACTCCGTTCAAGTGTCACGGAATCAACATTATTGGGTGTTCCAAGCCATTTGTGCAAAAGAAACCGGCTAAAGCGATCAATATCACCATCTGTGACATCCCACAAGTTGGCAATGGCGGCCGGGCATCCAGCCATGAGGTAGGAAAGTGGTACACCGACAGGTTCATAGTCTCCTCTAGGACAAAAGCGGCCACTACTGCAACCCATGAGCAGAGAAGCTGCGCAGCGATCAAGTCTTCGAACAAATCTTTCTGGTAGATACTGATCCCCTGAAATGACAAATAAAATAAGAACCCGATTGAAATAAATCAGACGAAATAAACTAGATCCGTTCTGAAATGCTTTCACAAATACCACATCTGAGAGGGGTTGGTAATAAAGGGAAGGTGGAACAAGAGGCGACTATATGCAAGGGAATGGATTGGGAGACGAGTTGGTGCAATTACCACTGCCATGTCCCAGATAAGTGTAGAGATCATGCTTTTGTAGACCTGTTACATACTCTTCAATGGTCGGTACTTGGCCAACTTTACCCTCCCATCCCAGGTTCTCCTTGAACCAGTCCTCAAATGCCTGTTGCGTTTTCGCAAGATCTCCACTTGGGTTCAACACATAATATGTATTATACGGATCAACGCTAGGTTCTGCAACTGCGCCGGCACTCAGTTGTTTGCTCTGTGGTTGACCTTTGCTCTTGTTCGTCAGTAAATGGCTAGGAAAAGTAGCAGAATCTAGTTGCTGGTGAATAAACAGAGCCCTAATACCACCCACGGATGGCATGCGATAAGTCTCGTATCCCCGCAGCACCGACATACTCTCCCATGGTAGGCCTTGCAATTCCGCGTCCAAGACAAGAGTTATCGATTTTCTTGCAGGTCTAACCAGGTCGCGTACATTCGAGCAAGCCTCACTTGGATTACCCTCAGATTCTACAATAGGTGTCACTGAGAAATCTTTTCTAAGCTTTCGTGTCCGCCTGCTTCCAGAAGCAGCAGCAAGCGCACACTCTCCCTTTTGAAGGCTCTTGAGGTTCTGCGATTGCATGACATTGACAAATGCTTTATAGAACCGGTCCACACCCTCACAGTCGATATTTGAATCTTTAATTTGATTCTTGCGACCATGCTTTGCCAAAGGCTTTGAACCTTGCACCTGGTCAAGAAAAGCTTCCATCCATTTGTGTAGTGTTGAAATACCCTCCTTGACTTGATCACTACTGAGGCTTCCCAGGCCTTGAAGCAGCGTTCGCACTAGAGCATTATAGGTATTCCAGTGATCTTCACCCCTGTTGCGTATTCCGCACGAAGTTCTTAGCCAGGATCCAAGTTCTTCTGAGCAGATTTGCAAACTTTCCTGACTGGGAGACGAATCTGGTTCAGCAACAAGTAGGCATTTCCAATGGCCCAGCCATGAATTCTCCATTGACATGAGAAGTTGCAGAAGGCGGTTATCTAATGCCAACCGCCATCTCCACCATTGCCTTTTTTCCTCAACTGTATCAATGTCAATATCTCCTGAGGTTGACAACCTGCTTTCTTCCAAAATTGAGGTGAATGCGCTAGCAATGTCTTGCAACGATGTCTGAAATCTGTTCCGTCCGCTATTAAAAAGCACCTTGGCACTTGATGAAGCTGAAGGGAGTTTCAAATCCTGTGGTCCATCAATATTGTAAGGACAAGATGAACTACTTCCTGAGGTCTCTGAAAGATGCTCTTCACCATCTACAAGGGGATTCGCTGGCAGTAAGACTGACAATGGTCCAACAATATCCGTATATCGGGTAATAAGGATCCACACTGAAGTCTCCTCGGAACTAAATCCATCAAGAAGCTCTCTCTGTTTTAAGAGAGAAGCCATCTCCCTTTCCACGAGACTGACACAGCAGAGGGTGTTGCTAGGAAGTCCTTTCACTAGCCGGCTGATAGATAAATCTTCCGCAGGAAGGTCTAAAGGCTCTACAGCAAGTGCTTTTTGCATTTCTGAAATGCATTGCGTGAAAGACGTATCTACAGATTCCTCTGTCACGGAGACAAGGCTCAGCAGCTTTGAATCTAACACAGCCAAATGCTGCTGCCTGCCTCCCGCGCCAATTGAAATCTGGTGAAAGTATGCCGCTCGTTCCCTCATACAAGAAGAGTCCAGGTTGCGAAGCAGGCCAAGACCCCCACATACGATCGGAACATGCAGAATTGAAAGGAGTCGTGAGATTTTGCGCAGCAGGGGTGGTGCTTGAGTCGAGAGACTATACGCATGAACAAGCCAGTTCATTGGCAAGACAAGCTCTACGTGAATGCCCTCGCTTCCATTCGACTGAATCTTTCGTAGTTGGAAAAGACTCTTATGATAGAGGAGTGCAGCCTCCTCCAAAGGAAAGAAGCTTTTCCTTAGGCCTGTAAAGGAATAGGACGCATAATCTGTACACGGATTTAGCAGGCCTGCCTGAATACCAAGTAAATACGAAGCAGACTCAAATATCTCCACCGCATTGTCAGGATCTCCCACGTCTACATGAAACTTTCCAATCTGTAAAATTACTCGAGCCAGCTGTTGGTGGCAATGCTTTACCCACTTGTATGCTGTCCACTTATCAATGGAAGAAAGGGAAGCTTCTCTAACAACACAAGAAATTGGCTCCTTCTTGCCAGAAATAGACGGGGCGCATGAAGCTTGTCTATCTAGCTCAACGGTAGCTACTTCATCTTGCTTGGAGTCCGCAATTGCATCATCGTCGATGACGATGATCTCTTGAGTCTCTACCTTAGACCTTTTTAACACCGTTCTCTTTCTGACGACTTTCCCTGCATTTGCCGATTTCACCACAGGTGCAACATCCGATGAGGCATCATGTTGCGTTTTGTCAGTATCCTGAGTTTTAAGTTTGGCACTCCTGGTTGAACGCTTCTCTATCTCCTTTGGCTGAACGGGGTCTTTGTCATTACTAGGCTTCCGCCTACTTTTCCTCACAACTGGTACTTTAATATCGTCAATTTTTCCTTCAGTCTGTTTCAGATTCAAATTCGAAAAAGTAGCTGTCAAATCCACCACAATTGATTCTGGCCTGGAGCCAATGCAGACCAGATTAAGATTCTGGGACTCCGTCACGGTTTTACTGCCGACCGTGGCAGGCATTCTTGGTAAGGGGATCTTATCGTTGTCACCCTCAGTATGTCCAGGATATATGCAGGCAGTACACCCGCAGCCCTCGTTGACTTTGTTCAAAACGGCAGTAAGTGATTCCTGAGCAGCAACGTAAAACGGCAAGGCATCACGATGATGTATTACCCCGTCGAGTGCAGGACATTCACCTTGTTTGTACCGTCGTGCTAAGTCACCAAGCCTGAGAGAAATAACAGCCCTTCCAGTAAGGCAGCAGCAGCTGCATGCCAATGCACTCTCTAAGTTCTCATACGCCTCCTTGGCATGAAGAAGCTCGCTTTGTGCTGCTTCCCACTGGTGTCGCTTGCGTCGTACCTCACCTGCAATGGTCAGCGTCAGAACATTTTAACCTTAAGAATTGCTAGAAAGTCATCATTCCAGAGCAAATCGTCAACAAATGACAATACAAGACACAATGCAATAACATAAAGCACATGCAATGTAAGACAACTTTGAAAGTTACTAAGGCCTCAATAAGATATGTTTGGAGCAATTAAATAGTCAAACATGAAGTGCAGTTCGCAAATGAAAACGAAAAGCAGCATATTGTAATTTTTTTTAATGATAACACAAAAGATTGTAGAGCAGAATGATCTGATAACCTACCCAAGCAAGATTTGAAAGCAGCTAGCGCCAACGGCAAGTTCTGAGACAAAGAGACAGAGCAGCCCTCAGAAAAGTTGGCCAGTGCATCATCCACAGCCCCCATTTTTTCACTGATTACACCCATCTGCATAAGACTTTCAACATAATCACCCAAGACTCGCCAAGGGTTTGGCTCAAAGTCCACGGGTTTCGCAAGTGTTGACAGTTTAGGCCACGCACGAGCAGCAACTGAGTCCGAAATGTGAAGCCTGCCCGCTTGTTTCTTGCTCTGACCTGCAGCTTCCGTTTCGGCACTATCGGACTCAGTGCGAGCACCTCTCCTGTACTCCCTCACAAGCCGAAGTCTCAGATTCAATGCCTCCTTAGCATATTTGCATGCCACTCCCAGCTTCCCTTCATCCAGAGCATACTCTGCCAGAATATGGAAGAGAACTGCCAGCTTGAATACATCTCCCGATGATTTTGGGCAGGTCCGAAGTGTAGATACAGCAGTTCGCTCTACAGTCTCGAACGCCCCGCAGCCTTCTGCTTTCGTATCATATCCCTCATTCAGAAAATTCGGATGCATGAACTGCATTTGAGCATTCAGAGAAGTGCCTGGGCATAGAAGTGCACATTCCTCCCAAAATTGCAAAGAGTTACCAGCGACTCCTAGTTTTTGTGTTAATGAGGCGAAGAAGCCGGAAGGATACGGCGCAAGACATAATATGTGACTAAAACGTGTGTTCGCCCACAAGGATGCAAAAAGCTTAGGACTCAAATCCGTACGCGCTGAAGAAAGGAAGGACACTATCAGTTGCTGTACCCTACCCTGGACAAGAGAATAGCCTTTCAATGCCAATAGATCATTTACACTGAGAAGTAAACGTAGCAGTGAAAGTCCACAACATGCAGTCTGACCAAACATCCGAGCATCTCCATTTGCGTCCAGGCCAATCCAGGTCCGACCCGCTCTTGCTGAATCTTCCCAGACAGAGAGAGCTGAAAAGATATTTTGCAGATACTCCTGTCCAGCTGGATCTAATTCATAAGCACAGAAGGCATGCGCACAGTACGCCATTGCCAATTGATTTTCAACGCTTGCAATCTGTGTTTCACTCGCAACTTTCTCCAGTACCTCCTTGAGGATCTTGGATAAGACAGTGACGACTTCGGAGAAGGATGCGAAATCGTAGATACCCCTAAAACGGGCCAACCTCCCTTTCTCCAATAAAATCCTACATCGTTCGACTGGAAATTCATCCTCCACGTACACATTATCGAGAAGACTTTGCAAATTCTGCTCCTTAACCGATTGCATATTATCCGATCCCTGGTCTTCCAAATCATGGAGAACTACGAGCTCCTCTTCCAGTAGGATACCTATAGTACGCAGGTGCAAGGCTTGACATCTAGTGTTTAAAAAGCTGTACAGGCATATATAATCTTGAGTAAAAGACTTACGGACTGCAGAATCCCCGGTATACAGTGTTCTGACCCATATGTGCACAAGGGAACTGGGAGGAGGAGTAGAATGTGGCTGCAATGTTGAATGAATTCTTGCCCAGCGCAATAGCCCATCGCTCAATACATCGAAACCTGCTTGCATCTTCCCGCTGCGCTTGAGAGAATCTGCAAGCTTTACACATTTGACACAGCTATCCAATATGAAATCATTGACTTGATTATCAGCTGGTGGTGAGTAATTCTTCCCCAGGGTCACTTCAACCCTTGCCCATGCAGCATTGTAGGCGACTTTTAAAGGGTAGCAAGCAGATTCATAATCCTTGCTACTATAAATTTGAATCCCCATGTTCGATGCAGAAGCCATAATCCATCGTAGTTCATCGACCGGCATGTTGCCCCTTTTCAGCAGATCATCCATACAGGTTGCACAGTCCTGTACTCCTTGCAGCGACATTAAGGATAGTCGAAGAAGTGATACTGCAGGGGCTGAAGCCAGACTCCAACCTTGTTTCACAATGCTATCTTCTCCACGAGTCAACTTCCTGAAGTCCGAGGCTCTACTTAGCAACAAATACCAAAGATGTAGGACTCTTCGCAAAGTGGAATTAAATGTGACTGTCTCAGAAACTGCTGTGGCAGCCTTCCAATCAGTAATTGAAGATCCCCATGCACCCTGCACATACTTCGCTGAATTTTTCTTAACCATCTCAAAAGCTTTTAGTAAATTGAAGGTATACTTTCTCCTGTCCTCTTCTATCTCTGGCAGCAGGCAACTCTCCATAATTGCAGCTCCGTCACGAAGCAAGTCGTGACATGCCGTGTCAAGATCCAGTATGTCGCTATAAAATTTCAATCCAATGATGTAGAATCCTAAGATAGCGGCAATAGTAGGAAATAACCTTTTAACATGATAAACGAGATCACATAAGTAGGCCCAGCCTTCCACAGAACACTTTCCTGTTTGACAAAGCCATGCATAGCAATCCACGAGCTCTAACATATCAGTATCGACCCATAAACTTTGGAGTTCAATATTGTCATGGCTGGCCTTCATGGCAGCCTGACTCAAGTCCAAGCCAAGGCGGATACAGTCTGCGCCGCGGTATCTCAAGGAGTGAGAAATCTTGAACGCAACCTGGACGTCAAGACGTTTGTCAAAATCGTTCCCAGAATTGTCTTTAGAAACTGAAGCTTAGCACATCGAACGAGAAATAATCTGAATTGGCAGAGGCACAAGAGCTGCGCATAGAATGAGAGTAAAACTACTGCTTGCAGAATGTACGAGCTTAATTTGAAAAATTCCTGATCGTCTATGTGAGTACATGCAACACAACCGGAAAGCTCGGTTTGCAAGCACGATGCAGCGTGCGAAGAAGAACGACGAATGATCAAGACATGCATGTCGCCATGCAGAAGAAATTTCTTTACCTTGAAATACTGCTTCCATGAAGATGAAGCAGCACAATATTTAAGCGTAAGCATTGAAAATTCACGCACTAGGTGATCGCCGTAATGAGAGGGGTTTGCCACCAAAACCGACACACACTTATAAAGACCTTTATATAAGGTATCTTTCTGTTTCCCAGCAGCGTCTGCATCCAGTGCCATCAACCAAGGCTCTAGCAGTCGGGGAAGGGACAGGAGTTCATGATAACTCTCTGCGGAGGTAGGAGCACTTTCACCAGTACACCATATGAGGTCAGTCACAATTCCGGAAACCAAGGCCGCAAGCTCGGGTGTGAGCTCCACATCCTGAGGGTCAGGAAGCACAGAAGTCTGCCCCGTCCTCTTTTTCTCCGTCACAGTTGCAACAACACACTTCTGACCTTTCACTCCTCCAGCTAGTCTCTGCATTTATCATAAATAATCCAATGTTATTAGAAAAATCGCATGACCGCAAGATTCTGCCCAGAACGGATCACCAGCTCGAGGCAGTAAACCTAAAAATGGAAACATGAAGTCTGCAACTAGGAGGAAGATCACTACTCGCAATGAAATTTCTTAGTCACATGATTTAAAGCTTCAATTTTCTAATTGAATCATCCACAATCAACTAAGGCTCTTGTTGCTTACATTACCTCGCGGATACAATAAAATTATCTCTACCGAAACACACAAAAGATGCTCCCGCTGAAGATCAAACCGAGGGGAAATTGCAGTTGAACAAGAGGATAGACAAATAAGACAAATATATAGAAACTAGAGATAAGAAAAAATACTGCACGTAAGAAGTGAATTGAATTGATCTCCAAATCACACTTGTCCCCAAGAAACTGTAAAATTAGCATCAGAATGGCAGTGAAAAATTACCTGTTTGCAAGAACCTTTCTCGACGGAAGCACCGAAATTGAGGCACAAGCTGCTAAAATTCTTCCTGCATTGCACCAAGGCCGCCGAATTTCGTCGCCAGGCCAGCAGGCGCCGCACAAACGAACATCTCTGCATCTCAATTTCGAAAGGAAAGCCCACGATAAACGACCGCAACGAATCCAGGCCATCAAGCGCAATCTCAACGGCCGCGAAAACCTCGTCACCTCTGCCCTGCGCCTCCCCGGCTGGCACATTGGCCGCATTCGCAAAACAGAGCTTCAAAATCCGCACCAGGAACGGCACAAACTGCTTCGCAATCTTGTGCAACTCCGTCCGGGACAATTTCTCCTTCCCTCTAATCCCCTGGAGCGGGGCCACAAACACCTTCAGCCGCTCGCTCAATCCCGTCACATCCTCCCCAAGCAATACCTCCAAAAGCGCCTCGCCATTATCAATTCCTCCACCCGGCGCCTTCTTCCCCTGCAAATCCTTCCGCGCCTTCCCCTGCGCAGCCTTCCCGTCCGAACCCCGGACCTCCTTCAACGCCATCCCCCTCTCTCACCTCAACCACTTCTACATCAAACCTCCCGTCAGATCACAACCCTAAAACCTAATTTCCAGCAACAAATTTGCGAGATCGAAGGCGCGACTAGTCCCATTTTCATTGCAGAGGGGGGTTGGCATGGGCCACTGAGAATGAGAAGAGGAAAACAACGGCAGTGGCATGCAACGGGCCCCTCTCCTCAGCCCCAACCGTGGCTACGCCCGCACATTCAACATCTCCCAAGCAAGGAATCGATCGCAAGAGATTGGGAAACATTGGGAGCAAGCCTCACCGGGCTCCGAACGCACAAGGCTCCCTCCATATTTTTGAATCTGGTGGCGCCCAACGGCCAACCTTGTGGATGAATAATATTGGATGACTTCCTGTTTCGGATGATTTTATCATCCTTCGACTGGAGCGCTACGGAGACCGTGACTCCTCGTGCTTCCTCATGTGGAGCTCAACAACAGCGGCACCGGCGCCTCTCAATCGATACCTTACCGTGTGAACTGAAAGGACTGATTTCATCGATTTCGGTTGGGGTTTCGATTGCAGCATTGCCGGGTTGAGCTTGTACTTGATTCACGCTTCCCTTGCCCCACTCTCGTAGTCGAAGGAGCCCGAGGTTCAATTCTGATTCTCTCTGATTTCGTAAATTTTGGTTTCGTCGCATTCAGGTCGCAGGACTTTGCAAGTTCGAATTTTGACGTTGAGGAAATTGGATTTATTCTGCACTTCTAGCCAGTTTGTGATGTGGAGCTCTCTTCAGCTTTCTCCTCTCACCTGTTAGTCACTTTTCTGGCTATTTTAGATTGGTACCGCTTAATAAGAGGAAGAGGTGAGGTAAGTGATGATGGATTTCTAAATGTTTTTTGTGTAGCCGGAATTTCCTTTTTGATACTATGTGCGAATTGCTCTTGTTGACGTCATTAAGGAGTGCGCTGATTAAGGTTATTCCTGAAGAACTGTCGTTGGGAGAGATAAAAAAGTTGTCGACCTGATCAGAGTTTTGATGAAATTGTTATAAGTGATCTCCACAGAGAGATTCATGTTACGAAGACATTATTTTATCAAGTAATGTATGCGTAACTGAGTGCAGACGAGGCCCAGATCGGGTTCCCTAGCTTTAGGGTTTCGGTCTCTAGGTTCTGGTTCGCGGGGCTTGTGTTTTGAAGGTTTTGTTGTGGTTTAGAACTTTTATTAACGTCACTACGGGCGTCATGGAGTGCGCTGATTAAGGGCTCTGTGATTAAACGAATTATACTTTGGATTGTCGGGAGCGTTAAATTTTTTGTGATTTTATACTTTTCATTGATGCTTTTGATGAAATTCTTATGAGCAATCTTAATTTTTTTGAAATTTTTTGTAGATATTACGAATAGATGAAAATATGATTTAATATATGTTTCTGTGATTACCGGTATACAGGCCATCCTCGTTGTAGATTGCTCACCGTAGTAGTAGCAGTAGAAGCTGTAGTTGTAGCAGTACTGCAGATTTTTGTGTGATCTCTGTTGCTCCTTTTGAGAATTTGATTTGTACTGTGGGGGCTTGTAAATTGGGCAAGCGTCTGGGTCAATGATCTTGTGTGGGATGCTGTTTGTAGCTAAAATTAAGTGCGTGAGGGTAGAGAGGTTGCTTTGGGGATAAGGCTTGTTGGAGTCTTAGAAATTTGTGCCTTAGAATATTATAGACTATGTGGAGTAGCAAAGTGTTAGAAGAAGACGGGTGTCTCGTATCTCAGATAGGGAAAAAAGTAGAAGGGGGTTTCCATTTCGTGCTTGAAATCTGTCTGCGTCTGTTGCTCTCTTAGGATTGCGCTATAGTAGCAACCTAGACTGGCAATTCAAACTCAGGTGAAGCTTTCCTCTTCACACTTGGTTTCTAGCAAATTCATGGCAGAAACAAGTGCTGTTCCAGGGTCAAAAACGACTCCGCCATCACCTTTGCTTGTGTTACATTTGAATAGTGTGCTGGAAACGGCTAAATCGGTGTCATATATGCTGATTCCAGTCATATTCACCCAATACGAGGTGTCGTCATATGTCAGAATAGGGGTGTGCACTTATGCACCATATGGGCAGGAGTTTGGACTGCCCGAACATCTGGGAGGAAGTCAAAGTTGTGGCAGACTGGTAGGGAACGAGACAAGTAGGAAACACATTCAGGGAACTGGATTGATTGATCTGGCTGGGTTGGGGATTGGGTTCCGAGGACCCCTTTGCGGTCCATGCATGTGTTATGACCAGTTTTGATAGTTTTCTTTCTAGGAGCGTCAATTGCATATTTCTATGTATGTCTTTTGAACGATGTAAATTTAAAATTGGCTTGTCACTCATATCAAAGGAGAATTGTAATTTAGTTTGAATTTATAGTTTTTGATGACCTAATTTGAAGCGATGGCAATTTTCAGTAATCAAGTATATTGACTGGGGTTGTATGCTAATCAATGGGTGTATCTTGAATTCTTGCCTCAGCAATCGATTGATCCCGTGGACGGAGCTGCTCCTCGTGAAGCTGCAGTGGAGGTTTGCCGTCCTTGGGCAGCTTGTCTTGCTTCATTTGGCCGCCGGAAGCGTCAGGTATGCGGTTTTGTTTGTGGACTTTATTTAATGTGTTTGGGTTTTCAGGATTGGAGGTATTAGCAGATTTTTCGCACATGTAGTTTCTTCTCAATTTGATGTGTTTCTGTCCACAGGTTCAATTCTGAGGTCCATTCCGGCGTTGTTCTTTGTGATGTTCTTCGTAGTAACAGTTAGTGTGAATTGGTACTAACCGTTATTTTCTGTAATGCAGGCAGATAGTGATGGGACTGCCACCTCAATTGGTGTCGTGGGATTTAGATTGTAGACAACAATGGCAGTGCAGGAGAGAGCAGAGAATCTTTTTGTCGGTGCGAGGACTAGGTGGTGCACAGGTGAGTGAATTAAGCGGTTGGATGACTTGTGACATGGGTTGGACTACTGTGGTCATGTTGACAACAAATGTGTCGAAATATGAGGTCTCCTTTACAGCAGTGTTTGATAAAGAGGTTGTCACATTTTTCCAAACGTAACCGGATATGAACATGGTTGACCGAACTTTAAACCCCGGTATTGATGGGAAGAGCGCTTTGAATGGTACGAAGTTGCTTATTAACAGAGTGTTGACGTTTGTGTACCCAGGATATCTGTGCAATCTCAGTCTTCAGGTCTCCATGGCCTAGCTACCCTTCTTTATCCCTGCCCTTGTCCTCTCACATACGAGGCAGTGGACCAATCCGGTGTTCACCAGTTTCATCAGTTTGGAAGAGATCACCTTCGAATTCCAATGCTTCAGGTATGTATCATATGCCCATCGTCACAGAAAGAGTTTGACTCTCCTGGTGAGAATGTGACTGGCATGGGTAAAGCATGTTGCGGTGGATTCAGGTGAACTACAGTCGGTTGAAGAACTTTGGAAAGAGTACTTCGCGGATCCTACGCAGTGGTGGGACAACAGAGCTGACAAGGTATGACTAGATAAAAGAAAGCGGATACAATACTCGGCTCAACAAGTGACGGGACGTTTCTTGCTTGTCCAAGGCCATGGGCACTTGTGGGCACTTCGTAAAGCAACAAGTATGAAATTGCGTTGTTTGCTGTCATTGAGTGGAGTGAACACTGCTCAGATCATTGCAGTGTCGTCAACAAATATTCCTGGAATATTGATTGTTAGATGCAAAATGAATATGAGACAGTTTTGTAGGATCTGATCATGGGTTGTGGTGCCTACAGAGGAATCCTAGATCACCTGACTTTAGGCATAAGGTGGCAAGGAAAGCACTTTGGATATATGGCTGGTCAACTCCACCATGGGTAAAGGCAATGCTCAACTTGACAACTGAAGGGAGAATGCAACCTCCTGTTGATTATCGCTCCAAAGATTCTCAAGACACAACACAAGGAGACAGGTAACTTTAGGAATTGAGTTGGCTACCTTGTCTAATGTCTAGAGTAGGTACATCTAGAAATATGTGATTTTGGGTGAGTTTAAGGATTTTTGTGTGTGCAATATGCTCTGTTCTTCCTTTTTGGTTATTGGATGCACTTAAAGTGGAATGGTTTGCAATGAATTGCCATGTATGTGAGAGATATTAAGAATTCAAATGGATGGATGTAAATTTGTGGATGTTGAAATATGTGAGTACTGGGCATTAGTGGTCTTGCACATTGTCACTGTGTATCAGTGTTCTTCTTTCGAAGGGATTTCTATTGAAGAATCTATTGATGAATCAGGCTATCTAAGGGCTACAATGGAAGAGGATGCATTGTGCCAAGTACTGCAAGAGAGTCGAGGCATATTGTATCGGGTGGTGGCGGTAGTATGTCCTTGAAAACTGCTAGAAGCACGACTGAAGCAATTGGTAATTTGAAGAATGGACTAGAACAAGGCATGGCCATCGACTCGTTTATGTATGTTGAAGTTTTGAGACGGTGCTTGAAGGAGAAAAACCTTAATGTTAATGTCGTGAAGCAGGTTCACGACTACATCAACCAGAGTGGAATGGAGCAGAATACACATGTGGCAAACAACCTAGTGAGCGTGTATATCAGGTGTGGAGAATTGGAGGATGCACGTGGAGTGTTTGATAAACTTGTGAACAAGAACGTGTTCAGTTGGACCGTTAAGCACTCTTGAGTCTGCTCCCATTACGAAGTAGTCCTCATTATATTGCGTAATGTCCCTGTTATAGTGCTTGGCACCCGTTACGGTGCCAGGCACGATAACAGGAACATTATAGTGCCTGGCACTGTAATCGGCATATGGGCCTCGTGCTTAACGATGTGGGAGGGGGCCTCCCACTATACATTATGATTGGAGGTTATGCAAAGCACAATCTGCTGACAAAGCAATGGAACTTTTCAATCAAATGTGCCAAGAAGGGGTCCAGCCAAATGCATTTACTTTCTCGAGCATCCTGAAGGCATGTGCCGATCCATCAGCTTTGCAGTGGGGCAAAGAAGTTCATGCGTATGTAAGACATGCTGGGCTTGAATCAGATGTGCGTATGGGCAATGCGCTTGTTCGCATGTATGCAAATTGTGGCAGTATCGATGATGCCCGAGTAGTTTTTTGGCGAATGGAGGAACACGACGTGATCTCATGGAACATAATGATCGGTGGACTTGCAGAGCATGGATTTGGGCAGGAGGCATATGGACTCCTTCTTCAAATGCAAAGAGAGGGCTGTGTGCCAAACGTAACTACCTATGTGAGCATTCTGAATCCATGTGCATGTGCAGGGGCTTGGAAGTGGGTGAAGGAGGTTCACAGGCATGTCCTCAAAGCAGGACTTGAGTCGGATTTGCGTGTGGGCACTGCGCTTGTCCACATGTATGCAAATACTGGCAGTGTTGATGATGCCCGGCTAGTGTTTGATAGGATGGACGATCGTGATGTGATCACGTGGAACGTGATGATTGGTGGACTTGCCGAACACGGATGTGGGCAAGAAGCATATGAACTGTTTATGCAAATGCAAAAGGAAGGCTTGAAACCCGATGCATTCACTTATACGAGCATTCTGAATCCATGTTCAAGCGCAGGGGCTTTGGAGTGGGTGAAGGAGGTTCACAGGCATGTCCTCAAAACGGGACTTGAGTCGGATTTGCGTGTGGGCACTGCGCTTGTCCACATGTATGGAAAGTGTGGCAGTTTGGATGATGCACGACTAGTTTTTGACC
Source organism: Pseudisothecium myosuroides (assembly GCA_951799445.1). NCBI lineage: Eukaryota > Viridiplantae > Streptophyta > Bryopsida > Hypnales > Lembophyllaceae > Pseudisothecium > Pseudisothecium myosuroides. The sequence goes on along the minus strand of OX637287.1, from coordinate 10,214,959 downwards.
GGATGGAGGATCGTGATGTGATCACGTGGAACGTGATGATTGGTGGAGTTGCCGAACACGGATGTGGGCAAGAAGCATATGAACTGTTTATGCAAATGCAAAGGGAAGGCTTGAAACCCGATGCATTCACTTATACGAGCATTCTGAATCCATGTTCAAGCGCAGGGGCTTTGGAGTGGGTGAAGGAGGTTTACAGGCATGTCCTCAAAGCGGGACTTGAGTCGGATTTGCGTGTGGGCAATGCGCTTGTCCACATGTATGGAAAGTGTGGCAGTTTGGATGATGCTCGGCTAGTTTTTGACCGGCTGGATGATCGTGACGTAATCACGTGGACCGTGATGATTGGTGGACTTGCAGACCATGGATGTGGGCACGAAGCCCTGGAAGTGTTCAAAAATATGATTGCAGACGGTGTGAAGCCTAATGTGATCTCCTTCGCTGCAGTGTTGTCGGCCTGGCCTTGTGGATGAGGGCCGTGGACTTTTTCTGGCTATGACACAAGATTATGGCATCGAACCTACTGTAGTGCTTTGTACCTGCATGGTGGATGTTCTTGGCCGAGCAGGACACTTGGAGGAAGCAAAGTTCTTGATTGGCAACATGCCAGTGGAACCAGATGGGGCAACTTGGGGAGCCTTGCTTGGTGCTTGTAGAACGTACGGTTATGTGGATTTGGGCAAACTTGCCGCTAATGAGAGTCTCAAGTTGGAACCAATGGATGCTTCTGCCTACGTGCTTCTCTCGAATATCTATGCTGCAGCTGGCAAGTGGGAGGAGGTGTTGTGGGTGCGCACTATGATGCAGGAGAGAGGTATACACAAGGAGCCAGGGCGTAGCTGGATTGAAGTTGATAACAAGGTCCATGACTTCGTCGTAGGGGATACTTCTCACTCAGAAGCGAAGGAGATCTATGCTGAGCTGAGGAGATTGAGTGAGACAATTAAGGCCGAAGACTACGTTCCTGATACCTGGCTAGTGTTGCGGAACATTGAGGAGGAGGAGAAAGAACTTGCTCTTTGCTCCCATAGTGAGAAGTTGGCTATTGCTTATGGACTCCTGCGGACACCCCCTGGACAGCCAATTCGGGTGTTCAAGAACCTTCGAGTGTGTTCAGACTGCCATACAGCAACCAAGTTTATCTCAAAGGTGGCTGAACGAGATATTGTTGTGAGGGATGCCAATTGCTTTCACCACTTCCAAGATGGCGTGTGTTCTTGTGGTGATTACTGGTGACGAGGTTGGCAATCTTGACCAATTGTAGCCTATGTTGTTGTCTGGAGTTCTTCATTGGAATTCGTCATCATCTGTGAATATGTTATGGTGTTGATCATTGATTGAAAACTATTGCATTGGTTGGAAATGACTCCAAGAACATGTTCATAGAGGTTGTCACCTCCTGCATTTTCTTCACCTATTGGTTTTGTGAAGAATACGAAATCAAAGGTTGACAAATTTAGCTATAGAAATTATTGTAGCACTACCATTCACCTTACATCCTTCTGTTGGCAACATCAAAAGCTAAGGATTCTTTATTGAGAAGACTATTCACATGGAAATATCAATTGATTATTTTGAAGTCCTTCCTTCAAGAAGAAGACCATGCAAGTGTTTTTTATTTTCCAATAGCGAGTTTACTCTGGTTGCTTCAGCTATTGTGCTTATAATTAGGTAACTTGATTTTTGATCCTTGCCTTGTGTCAATTTTGGAAGTTAATTCCTACAGGACTGAGAGTACAAGGTTGTCAAAAATTATCATGTTTAAGTGCATTGAGAGAAAATAGAATAGAATTTATTTATTTATTTAAATTTACTTGTACAAAAGTGTACTAGACGGCTACTATGGGAATGTGGAAAATTTTAGCCTATTTGATTGTGTAAATTACAAGCTTATAGAAAAAAAGATTTTTTTGGACCTTGCTTGATAGGGTCAGAAATCTTTAATTTCTCAAGGAATGAGATTTTTGCACTGCACATAGTTTTTTTTTACCATTGCCTATTATATCATGGTAGTTATATACATGCCAAATTTTAGAAACAAATTAGTTATTTTTCACCAACTACTCAAAGTTGCCCTTTTTGCCCAAGAAACTTCAAGCAACATAACTTTTAATTTGGGCACCTGATAAAAAAATATATATGTATTTTGATGAAGTTCATATAAGTCTACATCTTATTTCAAAATTTCACAAATATCCATTCTAAAATGACTTCTACGATAGCAACCTAAACTTCCCGTTGTCCCTTTAAAGGACAATGGACCTTTAGGGATTAATATTGAAGCTAGGTGATTCAAGTGTGTGTGATGTATATCGGTGTCACTATATATTCAAGAATAAAAACAATTTTTGTTCTGGAATTATGTACTTTTATTGTAATTTAGGATTATTTACATGGTACTGTTTTTTCCTCCATTTCTTGTTCTTCTATATGTTTATTGGTTTGAATGGTCTTTGTTGCCATAGGTGTTCCATTTACATTCTAGTTTTGAAGCCAATTGTTGAGTGATTCTGTATGAGTTTTAGGCTTTTCAATTGTGATAAGTGATCCACTTTTAGGAATTATAATTAGTTTGTTATGCCAATAATTTATCTTATTAGTATGTGACACTAATTTACAAATGACACACTATTTGTAATATACTTAAATTTAGATTGAAAATCTTTAGTGTATTCTATTAATTTTTACAGAATAAAATTAGTGCTTAGCAAATCTATAACCTCTACAATCTATCATTGTTGGGTTTATGTAGCTTAAATTAGAGCTAACAATACACTTGACCCTCTCAAGTGACATTGTTTTTGAGGAGAAATGGGCTTCTAAATGAAATCACATGTATTTACAACTTCACATATTAGTTAGGTGTAAGATCCTACAATTAGATATGCCAAAAAAATAATTTTCAAATTATTTTACTCTTTGGAATAGAAATGGCAGTGTCATGAGAGTCGCATGGGCTTGGATTCTGCATCGGATGGCGATTGCGGAGTCGTGGAGGTAATAAAGGAGGTTTGGAGCGCCCAAGACGTCAATGGGGTCCCGACATCTTAGTTGGGGACTTCAAACCCCTTGACCTCCACGTGGAGGTTTTGGAGACTCATCTTTTTCAAGTTGAGTCTCCCACGTGATGGAGTGAGAGGCTTGCCTCCTGGAACTCCATCCAAACATGCATTTACTCTTGAAGAGTGGCATTGGCTTGACTATTGTAGTTTGATAATGAGGTTTTTCCAGTTTCTTTAGAAGCTTTTCCTCATTCTTATTACTTGAAAAAGATCTCGCTATGTTTATAGGTGTATACGTAGTGAAAATTGACACCTAAATTAGTTCAAAATTGAGTTTTTGAGTGTTTTTGAGGTATTTTGCGTGTGCTGGAATTGCAAGACAACTTGAAGTTTTAGCACCATAGCCATGGTTTTAGGGTGTTTTAGCTTTGGAAATGGGTCCTAAACCCATAGTTAGAAGTTGGGTGTACTATTCATTCGGCTTTGCGGGTTAGGATAGAAAAAGGGTGGGTTAGAAATGCGCCACCTAAGAGAAAATTCGACACTATTCCTTTGGCAATTCACTATTCACTTGGCTTTGGGAAAAAGTTTGTCTCTCTCCTAAATTTTCTCCAAGGAAGGACTTGGGGCTTTAGGGGGGGAGTTGGAAAGGAAATATTGGCAAGGGTAGCATGTGAAAGCACGAATACACAAAGCAATTTGTTTAGTGATTGTTGGATACGAGTTGTTTATTGAGTTTGCAGTATGGGGGAATGTGTATCACTCCAACAAGGTGTCGTAGGTATACTGAGCGGTTGACGGAGACAGGTGCAAAGAGCGACGAGCGAGTGTGCCTGCCCTCGTAGCCCACTCCTAGTGCTCTGCTATTGCTGCAAGAAAACTTTCGGTTGTGCGCCCACCGAGTCGTGGTCTGATAGGGTTGGCTCTTGTTCCGCAACGCAATTCTCCACCCTTCGGTGCCCTCGAAAGCTCATTGCGATCAGAACAACATGGGCTAGGTGCTGGTGAGGAACCCAAATGCGGGGGACAATCTGACACCCCAAATGGCAAAGACAAGGGAGGGTGGCGATGGCGGCCATCGCGACTGACAACGGGAACGAGAAGCGTTGGAGGAGAACGATGAGCTTCAACCTGTCCGCGGGAGCCGAGAAAGCCAAAAAGGCGGCCTCGAGCACCGTACAGTACAGCCAGCAATTGCTGTGGAGCACCGGCAAGGCGGCGTGGATCGCCGGCGCGTCGTTCTTGGTGCTCGTGGTGCCGCTCATTGTGCAAATGGACCGCAACGCGCAGAATACAGTAGACCTGGAGGTCGGAGCTTCTACCCCGCCAGCCTCTTCGTCGTCATCGGCCGTCAAATAAACCTCATTCCCTTCATTTCGCTTTGCATTCCGTTGCGCACGACCCCACTTGTGTGTGAACCTCTTGCTGGCATGCCGTTATGCACCATTTCTGCCTTGCGATCACTAGATCAGAATTCTAGAATTTGGAGCAGCTCCTATCGCGCCAATCGATCGGAGGTGGTGGCTCGCCTGGAGCGGAGCGGTGTCCGATCGAAGAAGAAAGCCGACGGGAGCCAGCCAAGAACCGGTTCGATTCGTCAAGAACCGGCCCAAGGCGGGTACCAAGGTGGGGGACGCTCGAGTATCAAGAGGTACGCACGGTTTGAGAATTTGAATTAATTTAATTTAATTAAAAAAAAAAAGAGTATAAAAATTTGAAATTTTTAACATGCTAAAACTTCAAAGAGGGAGTTTAGGTGTTGATTAGGGGTCAATTTCGTGTGTGAAATTTGGCTTTATTTTTTGGGGGAAATTTGAGTAATTTAGGGTTCTTTTGGGAAATTCAGCACCTTAATTAGGGTTAGAAATCCTATTTGGGAGCCCCAAAATCCAAATTTGGCTTTGGAAAATGGGTGCTATGGATTAGAAGCATTCATAGGTGGTTTGAGGAGTGTTTTGGGTGGATTTGGGGGTAATCTTAGGGGAGATTTTGGTTTTGACCCTAAACCCTAAATTTTAAATCCAAAATTTGAGTAGTTATAGGTTTAGGGTTAGTTGCTTATGGTGACCACGAGGGCCCAAGCAGCATGCCAGTCCGACAGGACTTGGTATAGGCCTCCAGCAGTGTTTCCCCAGCTATCAGAGGCAGAGCAATGGCTGCATGAGGCCAATTTCATCGCAGAATTGCTCATCATCATCCAAGAGCGAGTGCCAGTGCCACGAGGATTCCAACATCATGAGCCAGAGTTTTGGGAGGTGTGGCGTGCAGATTTAGCAAGGGCAAAATGCAGTGACGTCGGGGCATTGGGATTGGTGGCTTACCGTTTTTGTTTCGAGTTGACTCCTGTCATTACCTTGGAGAGCTGGGATGATGACCGTGCAGGAGTGTTGGAACGGTTGATGCATGCACAGTTTCTTCATGAGGTGAAGGAGGAGATACTTCAAGTTGGGCTCATCTACCTTGACCGCAACCGTATGATTGATTTTGCACGGTGCTCCTAGGAAATAGGGGTGGACTTAGGTTAACATTAGCCTAGCGTAGTTAGGATATATTTGGCAATTTGTGCCAACGACCAAAGATTATGTATGACACTTAGGGTTGATCCCTATTGTTTTATTTTACCTACACTGAGTTCACTGCTATTTCTCATAGTTTTTTTAGTCTAAAAGGATGTCATGATGAGTCACCATGGACAAGGACAAAGGTGTACCTAAGCCATTTAGACTAATTCCGGTTGGAGAAACCTCAGCAAGGGAGGTGCAGCTTGACTTGACCAAGGAGGATCTTCAAGGTGTGTTGGAATCCTTCCAAACCCTTCACATAGGATCCTCTAGTGACTCAGCTTCACAATCTCAGCCTCAAGAAGCAGCTTCACCATTTGTTCTTTTACCGTTAGCCCGTGACCGTTTGGGAATTCAATCGTTTAGGCATCCAGGCACCAAAGTGTTGGGTCCAAAAGCCATCAAGTTTTGGACTCAACAACGTGGGGTGCGCCTTATTCGAGACTTGAGATCGGAGGTGCCCATGATAGGAGCACCGTTGAGCCGAACAAGTGGACGAGTGGAAGAAGGCAACTTGGTGATTCCACAAGTGGCGGTGGTGTTGAAGAATGAGGGACAACGCCGAGAAGTGGTGAGACACACTTTTGGAGGGGCAATTCAGTTGCCAAACTTCTCGTTGATCTTCACCGAGTTTCGAGCGGGAGATTACTTGTTTCACACCACGTGGCAGTGGGAACAAGGCTGGTGGCTAGAAAGGGCATCGAGTTTGTGGGATTCATTAACTTTACGTGTTCTTGACACGGAGATACCACCCACGATTTACTGTGAGGCTGTAGAGGGCACTCATGAGGCATGGCAACTTTATGTGTAAGTTGACTTGTAGGTAAAACTGGATTCACTTAGGAGACCGGGTTACACTAGGAGTGGTACTCCATTTGCCAGTGACACCGTTTCAGAGTTAATTAGCGGTGTCAAGCCGGTGCAATCTCGAAGTCAGAGACATTTCTTGGGTGAGAGGAATCAAAGTGATTTCGTCCAAGAATCAAGCGAAGAACAAGCAGATTGGGTGGAAGATACTGAGCGTGGTAAGGGAGGAGAATTACCAGTCACTACAGTTGACCACGGGGTGAGATTTGTTCAAAACGAATCTATCTTCGCTTGGGACGAGATGACTACGCCATATGGGGGCGTAAATCGGGGAGTCAGACGGTTTTCCGGTGCCAATGGCACCATGGAAGTGGACGACTTCCGTAGGGAGTTCACCATGTGGTGTGAACTCCAAAAGTCACGAAATGCCAGCTTCAACCCATACATGGTATGGAGGGCATTGTTTGGGTGCCTCGAGGGAGCACCATTGGCAGATTACGGGGAATTTGAGCTTGCTCATTCCACGGAGATCCTGGCTTGGCGGGATTACTACGCTCCAAACTATGCAGACGTTTGGGGAGGAGGATCCATCGCCATAGTACCTGCTAGCAGAGGAAAGAAGGAGGAAGGGGGCGCAAGTGCGGAAGGTCAAGAGGCCACCGTGACTACGAGCCCAGTGCCAGTGGCTAACCCGCCTCCCTTCAACCCTACGGCTCAATTCTTTTTGCAGCTGCAGCGGGATTACTACGGACAAAGGGCCAATAAGATGAAATCACTTCGCATGTTTGTACGTGGTAGTGATGAGTCGTTGCGAGAGGCGCATTCAAGGCTCAGACGGTTGATATCCGCCACCCAAGGAGTGACGGAGCAGCAAGCTGTTCAACATTGGTATAGCATCTTGGATAAAGAGCTAAAAACTCTTGTCCGAGGTGAGGCCTTGAGGTTAGGTATTCCACCAACCTTGAGGTACATTTTTGAGACCTCCGAGAGGATTGAGATCAACCTCTTAGAGGAAAAGGCAGCCATGGGGTTCTTGCGTAAGGAGGAGAAACCGCAAGAGAAAATCAAGATGGCTAAGGCCAGTATTCCAGCTAATACCGGAGACACTGACATGGTATGCTTCAACTGTGGGGGCGTTGGCCACAGACGGCGGGATTGTAAGAAGAAATCCACCAAGGAAGCTACCAAGTCGGGAGCATTTTGCTCTGGTTGTGGGATCAAGGGCCACGACGAGGCCAATTGCTGGAAGGTTCATTCTGAATTGAAGCCTAAGAACACGAAGGAGGCGAAGGGAGGTGATTCCAAAGAGACTAAGTCTACAGGAAGAGAGAAAAAGTCATGGAAGGCACGCTTTACAGAGTTGGAAGCTAAAATGGCGGTCATGAGCTCAACCACCACCACGGGGGCTACTTCATTTTACGCGGAGGGAAGTGACCATAATTTGTGTGGCATGGCAGATGCTCAAGGCACGTCTTCAGACGCCTATGCCTTGACTAGAGGCAAGACCGTGGTGCAAGACCCGCCACGAGGAGCGAGTTCGGGGTTGGATCCACAGAGAGGTGAAGCCAACCGCCAAGCTAGACTACCAGAGTCATTTGCGTTGGAGGATATGGTGCCTACTACGTCCATGATTCCACCACAACGGAATTCAAGCAGTCGACGGGCTGCCCGGGCTCTACGTGGTGATAGACAAGGTACAAGTGTTCTCTTTGACGCAGCTACCGCCATTTGTCAGGCTCCTTTGTTCACGGCATCCATGATCTCTCAGGCACAATTTAGTGCTGCTACAGTTTTCAAATTAGCTGCTACCATGTGTGAGGACGGCGCCTCAGCATCGGTAGATTCCATGGAAGTTGTGCTTGAGCCACAGGCGACGATTGGCAGTAATTGGGCTGATGCAGACGAGCTCTTAGCAACCGCTGCTCGTGTGAAGACCATGCCAGCGCGCCCGGCAATAGAGCGGTCCTCCATTACCCTAGGAGTAGTGGTATTGAACAACTCTCAGGGCATTTTCCAATTGGTTGGGCCCAAAGGGAGAGTTTTTGCGCCTCGCCGGGTACTATTAGATTCCGGTGCACAACCCTTGATGCTGGGAGAGTCAGCAATTGAAGGCTTAGGTTTGACCGAGGATACGTTGAAAACGTGTCCGTGGACGATTAGTACCTCTATGGGAGGGACTGAGCAAGCAAGTGGCATCATGAGGGGCGAAATGACATTACGTCTGCGCCATGATGATGTGGAGAATGCTAGCTTCATGAAGGTGAAGGCCATAGTTACGAAGGCCAAGTCGTATGACGTCTTGGTTGGGGCTATGGTGTTATACCCTATGGGCTTCACCTTGGACTTCTGGGAAGAGACAGCATACTATAGACCGGGATGGCAAGCAGGAGATGGGCGTAGAGCTCAGCTGTCAGCTCGTTTTATACGAGTTCTTACCGGCAATTTGGCTGATCTTTATTGTTTTGCTGGACTTGAGGGTGAGAAGCAACCATGGTTTAAGGAGGATTTTGAAGATCCTTTTGTTGCAGCTTCAACAGATTTCACCAAACCACATCATCAGGAGGGTGAAGACGCTGGGGGCGAGTTGTACCAACCCGGCATAGAAGCTGCATGGAAGACTACTGTGGGTTTGCAAGACGCTGCCAGTAAAGTTATCCAGGAGGTGTGACAACAATCGTTGTTGCCAAAAGAAGATGAAGTGGTTGCAGGCGAGGACAATGAAGGTCCTCTTTTGGACACTTCAACAATCAGGTGGAAACCACCAGAAGAGGGAATAATTCTTTTAGAGTTGTTTGGTGGCTTTGGCACCGGGTTGGCGGCTGTATTGCAGGCGGGCATGAAAGTGAAGCTTTATGTCTATGTGGATAACGATGATATGGCACGGCAAGTAGCCAAGCGCCATGCTCGGCGGTTATGCCGTGCATTTCCATTGTTGTTGAACACGGGCGCTATCACGACCGCATTTTCTGCATTACCAAGCGATATTTCACTCATATCACTCCAAGACATTGTTAAATTGGAGTCAGTGGATCTAGTTATCGCGGGATGGCCATGCCAAGGTATGTCTATGGCTGGCAACCAGAATGGATTAAAGGACAAGCGTTCTTTAAAATTCCATGACATGGTGAAGATATTGCGATATGTGCAGACATCTCAGCGGCGACCGCCGGGGTACATCATTAAGAATGTACCAGTGGTTGGTACATCTCGGACCCGCACGCTTGAAAGTCTTCATCATGTGCACAGTGTGCTTGGGATTCCTGTATTGATAGATGCAGCGGCGGTCGGGTCGAGAGTTCATAGACCACGATTGTGGTGGACCAACTTGGCGCCACCTGAGCTATTACATGCAGCAATTCCACGGATTGAGCGGCCTGACGTATACGTGAAAGATATCTTGGACCCTCACCGATCACCCCGACGTGTTTATCACGACGACCAAGCACCACTTGCGGTAGTGAATCGTAAGGGTGAGCCACGAAGAGCTTTACCAACATTGGTAAGCTTTTCCAGATCCTATGCCTTCAAGGACAATGGGCCTGGGCTGGTGTGGGATGCCCGCACTGAAGAGATGGTGGAACCCAATGCGGATGAGCGAGAGCGAGTTATGGGATTTCAAACGGGCATCACTCAGGTACCTGGCATTACCGAGTTTCAAAGGCGATATCTCATTGGTCAGGCCATGGATTTAAATTGTCTGTCATGGATTGTGTCCCTTGTGACTACCGAGCAGAAGCGATTAGCTTCCACATTGGATGGTCACTTGGGTTTTCACGAGCTGCAAGAGGCTATGAAACCATCAAGTTCTAGGATTCCACACTTGATGGTTGGGGGCGTAGACGTCTGGGCAGCTCATCCATGGGACATATGGAAAAGCAACACATTTTTCACAACTCCAAGGCCAAGTTCAAACAGTTGGGAGCAATTGGCAAAACCGAGGATGGAGTTGGAGGAAGACGTGGAGAAGCTTTTCTTGGAAGAGCACATATCGGATCAAACAGAGGAGCTATGGCGTTTGAGCCAAGTGGAAGAACGATATGGCATGGTGGGTGTAGAGCAAGATGAAGTTGCTCCAGCTGGTGTGCAATAGCAACCAAGGGTAGAGAAAGCTGTTTCAAAGGAAGAACGGAAAAAAGTGGTGACCAAGGAAACTTGGAAACCATTAGTAGGCCTAGAGGATGAAACAGAGAAGGAACATGAACAAGAATTCCTCAAGAATTATGTGGATTGCTTTGCATTTAGTTTGAAGGACTTAGGAGTCCTTAGGGGACAACAGGTCCGTATAAACTTGATGGTTGATGCGCCAATTTATCGCAAACCGTACAAGTACAGTGAGGCAGAGCGCAAGATGATCCAAGACCGAACTAAAGAGTTGTTGGAGGCCGGGTTGGTGGAGTTAGCACCTTCGGACTGTGAGTATGCATCAACAACGGTTATGCCATCCAAGAAGGATATTTTCGGTAATTGGACCGAGAAGAGGATGTGTGGGGATTATCGGAGAATCAATAAGTTCACGAAGTCCGACCGTTATGCGATGCCAACACCGGAGGAGAACTTTGACGCCATCGGCCACGCCAAAGTATTTAGTACTTTGGATCTCCGGTCGGGATATCACCAACTTGGCATTCGAGAAGGTGATAAAGGAAAGACGGCGTTTCGGGGGATTGATGAGGATGGAAAGGACCGCTTGTATCAGTGGAGGTTCCTTCCCTTTGGATTGAAAAATGCACCCGCTGAGTTTCAAAGGGTCATGGACCGTATCTTTGCGGACTTGGAGTTTGTGAAATGCTACATTGATGACATCATTGTCTATAGCATGAATCAGAACCAACATAGAGCTCACTTGAAGGAGGTTTTTGCTAAACTGAGACTCCATGGCTTAAAATTGCATCCAAACAAATGCAAGTTTTATTATAACCGTGTAGAGTACTTGGGCCACATGATATACCCTGGTGGATTGGGTGTGGTAGCTAGTAAAGTGGAAGTGATGGTTTCTATACCAAGGCCGAAGGATGTGAGTAGATTGCGGGCGTTTTTGGGGTTTAGCAACTACTATTAGTTCAGTGTCATTGCAAAGCCATTGACCATGCTGACAAGGAATGATCAACCTTGGATGTGGGGAGATGAGCAAGAGGCCGCCTTCACGCAATTGAAGGAGCGTTTATCATCGGCACCCATCTTGAGGAGGCCGATTCCTGGTAGAACTTACCAGTTGCACACAGATTGGAGCTCACTGGGAATTGGCGCAGTGTTGACACAAGTGGACGATGATGGCAGGGAGTTTGTAGTAGCTTATGCCAGTCGCTCCAACAACAATGCGGAGGCACAGTACAGCTCATACGAGGGAGAGTGTTTAGCAGCGATTTGGACCATTGCTCACTTTCGTTGTTATTTATATGGCAACGAATTTTTATTGGTGACAGACCACCAACCGTTGAAGTGGCTCATGGAGTCTGACAAGCTTACTGATAAGCTTGCACGATGGGCCTTGATGCTGATGGAGTATGACTTCAAAGTTGTACACCGTGCCGGTTTGGTGAACATGGATGCGGACGGCTTGAGTCGCAATCCAAGTCTTAGCCAAGTGGACTCCACGGGGGCTCGTTGGCACGTGGAAGAAGGAGAAGATTTATTACCAGGGTGGCATGTTGTCGCCTATTTGAGTTTGTTGGCAATGACTGGAGACGTTACCGAGGAAGCCATTGTGGCCAAGATGGATGCAGATGGTGGTGAAGAGTCTGGGGGCGCCAAGGACATTTTCGAGGATGGAGATGTGATGAAGTATTTGAAGCTTGGTGAATTGACACCCACAATGTCAGCCAAGGAGAAGGACCGGATCCTACAACGAGCCAAGAGGTTTGTATGGGAGGGGGATCACTTACTTCGTATATGGCCAGATGGCAACAAGAGGGTGGTACCGGCGCCTCATGAGAGAGTGAAGTTAGTTATGCATGCACACGAGGACTTGGGGCACTTTGGAATGCGAAGAACTCACAGCTTGCTACAGATTCACTATTGGTGGCGAGGCATGCAAACGCAAGTCCAACAATTGGTAGCCAGATGCACGGTTTGTGATAGAGTGCGGGCATCATTTAATGCCCCGATGCCTCAACTACAACCATTGCCAATTATGGGATTGGGCTATAGGTGGAGTTTGGACTTTGTAGGACCATTGCCAGTAACACCACGACATAACAAGTATGTGTTGGTGATGATTGAGCACTTCTCCAAATGGATAGAGTTGGTGGCGTTGCCTGACAAGTTGAGTGAAGGGGCCGCTTACTCATTCTTAGACCGAGTGTTGAGTTGCTTTGGAGTTCCAACCGAGGTGTTGACTGACCAAGGGCGTGAGTTTCTTGGAGAATTTCAAGCCTTGTGCGAACAAGCGATGATTGATCACCGCACTACTTCACGGGATCATCCCGAAGCAGATGGATTGGCGGAGCGCATGGTGCAAACCGTCAAGAGGGGACTTCGCAAGTATAGTTTGAAGAAGGGCCATCATAGAGATTGGGACTTACAACTACCGTGGATAGCAATGGGCTATCGGTTTAGTAAGCAAGCATCTTTGGCTTCTTTCTCACCCTATTATTTGTTGTTTGGTCGCCATCCGGTTTTACCGATGGCAATCAAACAAGATGCAGACAAGATATTGGATCACATGGATGATCCAGACACGTGGGCTCGAGTATGCGAGCAACGTGCGGAATTATACAAGAGGGTGATGCCCATGGCTTTGGGGAACCTTTCTATTGCGCAGCATAGAGACACTCTGCATTATGCCACGATACGAGGAGGAGGCTATAGACCTCAAGTGCAACGTTTTCTGCCTGGTGATTATGTCTATTTGCAGCAAACGGCACCTACCACCCTTGACGTGACTGCAGGGCGTATTATTCTACGAGTACGTGAGGTGCTTAAGTCGGGAGTTTTGCTCTTGGAGGGTCGTGATGGCAAGATCTGGAAAGATCACACGCGCAATTGTGCGCCATGTCATTTGCCACACATTGATGGACGTATTGATTCCAGCGGGTCACGGATTTCGGCTGGGCTGAAATGCGTGTTGTGTGGAAGCGCCAAGAGCGCTGCCACTATGGTATTGTGCGATGTTTGTTCCACTGGGTGGCACATGGATTGTTTGACACCGCCATTGCAAGAAATTCCGGCGGGTCGGTGGGTTTGTCCCAAATGTGTGCCGGGGCATGGACAAGCATCTTCATCTTTGTAAGATTTTCCATTGGATTCTCGTTGGTTCTTCGGAGAAGGCCACTGAGTTCGCCAGTGTGAAAGGGGCTTCGACACCGGCGAAGGGGGCGAGTAAAGGAGTGGTTACCAAACCACTTGCTACATTTGGTGTACTCTTGTATCATGGGTGTTTAATTTCTTTACTTTGCTATGGATGTCGCTGGTGGTTAGTGTTTGTGATGATAGGATGTTTTTCGCATTTCTTTCATTACTTGCAGGATTTGCCGTGATTGTGATATACATCACAAGTCACGAGGCGTTTTTCCTATGACCACGATATTCACCGCTGGTCAGGAGCTATTGGACCTTGGTGTGGTTAGGTTACTAGCCAATTACAAGGTCTATTGTTACTTATGGCACGCTTGCTCTCATGTTGGCTCGATATGATCTTGGCACGATGTGTTTGTGCACGACAGCTGTCATGAGAGTCGCGTGGGCTTGGATTCTGCATCGGATGGCGATTGCGGAGTCGTGGAGGTAATAAAAGAGGTTTGGAGCGCTCAAGACGTCAATGGGGTCCCGACATCTCAGTTGGGGACCTCAAACCCCTTGACCTCCACGCGGAGGTTTTGGAGACTCATCTTTTTCAAGTTGAATCTCCCACGTGATGGAGTGAGAGGCTTGCCTCCCGGAACTCCATCCAAACATGCATTTACTCTTGAAGAGTAGCATTGGCTTGACTATTGTAGTTTGATAATGAGGTTTTTCCAGTTTCTTTAGAAGCTTTTCCTCATTCTTATTAGTAAAGGAGTGGTTACCAAACCACTTGCTACATCTGGTGTACTCTTGTATCATGGGTGTTTAATTTCTTTACTTTGCTATAGATGTCGCTGGTGGTTAGTGTTTGTGATGATAGGATGTTTTTCGCATTTCTTTCATTACTTGCAGGATTTGCCGTGATTGTGATATACATCACAAGTCACGAGGCGTTTTCCCTATGACCACGGTATTCACCGCTGGTCAGGAGCTATTGGACCTTGGTGTGGTTAGGTTACTAGCCAATTACAAGGTCTATTGTTACTTATGGCACGCTTGCTCTCATGTTGGCTCGATATGATCTTGGCACGATGTATTTGTGCACGACAGCAGTTTTGAGTGTTTGGGGGCAGAAAAAAGGCCTTGGTCCTTTAAGGTTTAGATTCCTTTGACCATTTTAAAAAATTTTACAAATAGTTTTGAAGGTTAACTATTGAAAACTTCTATTTTTCACTGAAAAAGGTAAATATTTGATTTTTGAGAGATCTTCAACGGTATATATGTATCATTAGTGGAAGAATAAAGCTTGCTAATTTCACTTCATTTCCCAATTTCGAGCAAAGTTTGCCAATTTCACTTGATTTGAGATCTAAAAAATTGTACGCATCCATTTTCTTTAAAAATACTCTTACTGGAAAGAAGACAGTGTTTTCATGATTTTCACCATCGAAAATTTAACATGCAAGTGTTGATTTGGATTTATTTTCAATTTATACTTATAAAAAAAATTACACTTCAACAATTGCAAGGTGGATTGTGTAATGAATTTGATAGCTCTTCATTTGAACTTAAGGTTTTTGGAAGTACATTTTAGTGTGCTAACACAATTTTTAGTTGTTCATATCACCTTCAATATCAAAATACTCTTATATGCAAATTTTTCAAACACTGTGAGGAGGTATAATATACTAAAAACAGGACATGCACATTTTTGTTGTTAAGATCTTACAATTCCTATGCAATTTCACACTTAAAATTAGTATGCACACTAATAAGCAAGCTCTTTAAACATCTATATAGTTAGATTCTGAAAAGAAAAAAACTTTGCTTCTTTCAGAATAACTATAAGCCCATGTCCTTTTTTATAGGAAAGGCTTGGGTACTTACAGGTTAAATGAAAACTTTAAGAAAATTAACATTCAATTCACTACAAACAATGAATTGAAGAAGTCTATCACATTGTTTTAAAATCATATAAATTATGTGTTCACAATAGAGAAGAGAAGATCTTTATATACTTATGGGGTGGTAGGAAGTAAAACAACCCATGTGGGATATGTAAATTACAATTAGTAGGAGCTCAACCATTCATCGTTAAGTCAAAAGTAGGAATTGTGTTTCAATTTTAGACTTCATTTAGGCATAGCAAGAATAACTTTTTTCAAAAAATGTGAATTAAGAAAAGTTGTGAAATCAAGTTAAATTTCATCTCCCAAAATCTATTTATGATTTAGAAAACTCCAGTCAAAAGTTATGGACAAATTTTAGAGAGGGGTTGGGAGGAACATTTCTTTGACGTTTCCAAACATCCTTTCTAAAGTTTATCCATAACTTTTGATTGGAGGCTCTAAACCTCAAATGGATTTTGGAAGATGAAATTTAACTTGCTTTCCCAACTTTTCTTAGATACATTTTTCTTTTAAAGGTTATCCTACTATGCCTAAATGAGGTATGAAGTTTTACTTTAAACACAATTCTTATGTTCTGACAATGAGTAGTTAAGCTCTCATCCTCAAACTATCCCATATCTTTTGAGGATTCATAATGGACAATGGATCCTGCAATGGATTCCATTATAAAAATGACCTTTCTACCCTCCATTCTCAAAAATATCCATAAATCAATCCCTTCACTTTGCAATGAAATTTTTTCTTAAAGGAAGATGAGCCGAAATAAGGTAGATCAGCCCACTACCACACAAATTTGCTATCTAGGTACTTCAAAGAAGTTATTTGTCAGCTCCCATATTTTGAGAGATTGAAAAGTTTGAGAGAAGTCATTTGCAAAAAGAATGAAGACATTCCGATAAGAAGTGAATTTCCTGCCATTTGTCAAAGCTAAAACATTAAAGCATGAATAGACCCTTGTTAAAGAGTGGGCTAACGTGTCCACTCCCCAAGTGCATTGCCATCATGATAAAGGGTTGCTAAGATTGTAGTAATGGATGGGCCATTGATGCAAATAGAAGGATTCTGTAGGTGATGGAATTGAGTGGATGTTGGTATTAGGCAGTTCTACCTTAATATTCATATTTAAATCAATGGATCCTTTGGATTTTTGTCAAACCATCTTTAGATTTATTTGTAGATTTGTTTGTATAGTCCTAGAATTAGCAAAAAAATGGGACACACTATAAATAATTTGCCACTATTGTAGTATTGAAGTTTATTTTAATTTGTTATGATGTATGGATGAATTTTGTGGATGAGGACTCAAATATGCCATATTTTAACTACTTTTGGACTATTCAATGAATTTTGAACTATACATTGGGAGATCCTCTAAAAATGACATCAAGAGATCTCTTAATGTTTCAAATAACATCGGGAGATCTCTTGATGTTTCTATTGATCTCCGGATGTTTTGTATTGATCTCCCGATGTTTTGCATAGAACTCTCAATGTTTTGGATTATCTCTTGATGACTATTATTAATTTTGGACTTTCAAAAGTCCAAAAGTAGTAAAAAATGTGCCATAAATAGAGAAGACAACCTCTTTGAACGCTACTAAATGTTATGACCATTGTCAACAAATTTCCAATATAATGGAAAGGAGGCTATGGAAGGGCTGCCTCAAAGTTGTTCCCTAAGCTGTACACTAGCAAAGTGCTAGAAAAAATATTATAGACTAAAAATATAATTTTAAAATTTTAAAAAAAATTTAAATTTTTTTTTAAATTTTTTAAAAATTAATTAAATAAAATTATCTAAATTGGCAGTTTTCCAACCACGTCAGAATTCTATCTTTTGTAATTTGGGATTCATTTTTTCATTAAGTGTTTTTATTTTATTTTATTAATTAATTAAATTGTCCCACATAATTCAGGCCTTGTAATGTGTTCATTCTTTTTTTTCCATGGATTTTAATGTTTCCTATTGTTTGGGAACTTGCGGCCCTCTTAGACCTCATTCTTCTTTTTGTGACGTTCATTTTCTAGGTGGATTATTTGACGTAATTAGGATTTTTAGGTACATTATGAGAATTTGCCCGAATAACATGGTATTATGCCTTTTTCATCCATTGATATTTTTGTTCATCCATTAAATTCATTATATTACCTCTACTTTCTTTATCTTTAACTAAGTATTAAACAACACAATTATTGTTTAAACTTTGGTCATTTTAGTGTAAATTTTACAAAATTAAATTCAAGATGCATTAGTACAAACTAGAGTAAACTTGAAATTAAACACCAAACAATCCAAACTTGATAATACAAATTCAAATTGAAAAAAAAGGATAAAATTTGATATTATTTTACAGGGAATTTTTTAATTGTATATTCAAGAATCAAATACATTGAAAACACTCAAATTCACAAAAGTTTTTACTATAAGTACTTGCTTCCAAAATGGAAGTTTCCAAAAAACATGTTATACTTCTTAAACTGGCTACAAGGGCTGCTATTATGTGAGCCTATGATTAAGAGCGC
Source organism: Pseudisothecium myosuroides (assembly GCA_951799445.1). Classification (NCBI taxonomy): domain Eukaryota; kingdom Viridiplantae; phylum Streptophyta; class Bryopsida; order Hypnales; family Lembophyllaceae; genus Pseudisothecium; species Pseudisothecium myosuroides. The sequence continues at coordinate 10,196,938 of OX637287.1, read as the reverse complement.
ATGAGTCTAGGAGTCTATACACCTATGAATGTTTCCTACGTCTCTATGCAATTGAATTAAAAATAAATCATCACCAATGCTTTTCAATCAATTATCATATAAAACCGTGAATATTATATGAAACAATTCACCCAAAATGAAATTTCACTTTTTTGAAATTGAAATTGGTATGCTTGATAGGAATTGCGTATGAATTGAATGTTAATTATGCAAGACAAAATATCAATTGTATTCCATATTATACAAAATTCTTTGAATGGCACAATAAACAATTTGTACGATTATTGTACCCTATTGTACATATTTTTTTAAACGAAATTATAGACAAGAAAGATGAATTGATACCTGTAACCAACCCAACACTCACGTGAGCCTAAACTCATCACCCAAAAATAAGCATCTCATTGGTCAATGCATTTATTCCCTCCATTACAAGCTACTTACAACAACCTGCACACAAGTTGCTTACAAAAAATCTAATCTAAGCTACCTTCATGAAATTTTCATGAAATACAAAGACAAGATAGAAAACCAATGCGTTGTTGTGCTTAGTGTTCATTTTTAGTGGGAAATCCTATGCCAAAGGGTGATTTATCATGTGAAGTTGTAGCCTCAACTTTCCCAGTCTAAGCAGTTCATGCTTCAAACGTGATATTGTCGTTTCTACAAATCACCAAGCAAATCAGGATTTAATCTACCTATCTGCATTCATTACTTTATCAAATTCTCAAAGGACAGAGGGAGTAGATCTCGGATTGGAAAGGAATTTGAAAAGAGACAATATCACTAGATCGAAGAAATCTCACACATTTTGGTTGATATTTTGTGTTAACCCCTAAAGTCCCAAGGCCTTTTTCCATCAAAAAACACTCAAAACTGTCATTTTTATAGCAAAGAGCAAAAAAAATTGAAAAATGTTTTTTTTGCAAATCTAATTGTAGGATCTTGTACTAGACTAGTGTACAAACGCGTGGAAGAAATTTCATAAACTTTGACTGCGTAGATTGCAAGATATTTGCATTTAAAGTGAAGGAAACAAGTTTTTTTGGACCTTGCCCAACTACATTTTCCACCTTTGAACCTTCATAACTTAAAATTTTTCCTCTACAAATTTTTAATTTTTAATTTTATATGATGAAGAATCGAGTTGAGAGTCTAGGAAAAAAATTCAAAAAAAACACACTTAGTTTTCAGTTTTCACTCATTAAAAAATTCTTAAGAAGAAGTAGGTTTAAGATTGACGGTAAATCTAAATTGTTAATAGCTCTAAGATGGAATTGAAATAGACTAATCTCAATGGTGAGGTTGTTCTAGCAAGAAACCTTAACCTTGTGAAATTTTTTTTTTTTAAATTGTGAAAATTGAATTCAGAAATGAATCCTACAAGTTTATTTTCAAGAAGATGCTCTAATTGCCCGAAAAACAAGATTGTCCATAATTTTCTCATAAGAAATCCAAATGGAATGAATCAAAGCTTCCCAAGTAGATAAAAATATAATCTACATGGTACAATTTTTTTTTAATTTTTCATTTGAAGTTTTTTTTAGGGTTTTTTTTTGCCCAACGAATTAAAAAAAGGGCTTTCTGTGCCATAACTTTTGCTCCCGGCTCCGATTGAAATAAAAATTATATTTCTGGAAAGCTAACATGTTGTTCTATCTTCTCTAGAAAATTTAAAATATAACAACAGATATTGAGACAGTAGGTGCCTGCCCAAAATCCATTTTGTCCCCCGAGGGGACAATGGGACTTTATGGGTTAAATCTAATACTCCATACAACATTGTTGGAAATAATCCAAATATAATATAATTGTGACTAAAACAATATTGAAACTGAATTATTTTAACCCCTAAAGGACCATTGTCCGTTCGGGGGACAAATGGAACTTGGGGCACGTACCTACGGGCTGAAATTTTCTCCTAATTTTTTGAAACTTTTTGTGAATGTGAAGAATTGAGAGAGGTACGTGGTGGAAAAAAAATTTGAAATCGGACCTTCGAGCGAGAAGTTATGCCATTTCTTGGAATGCGTGGAGACAAGGGGCAGCCAAAAAAATTTACAAAATTTTGAATTTTAAAAAAAAAAAAAAAATTCTCATAGATTATATTTTTGTCTATCTGGGAAGCTTTGATTCATTTCATTTGACTTTGTTATGAGGAAGTTATGGACATTCTTGTTTTTTGGGCAATTAGAGCATCTTCTTGAAAAAAATAACTTGTAGGATTCATTTCTGAATGCTATTTTTGCAATTTTTCAAAAAAAATTAATTCTCATGGTTTAATTTACTTGCTAGAATAATCTCACCATTGGGATTAGTGTATTTTAATTCCATCTAAAATATATAAATATTTTAGATTTTCCTTCTATCTCGTATCTTCTTCTACTGAACAGTTTTTTGAAGAATGATAATTAAGTTTTTTTGAATTTTTTTTTTTTTTTCCTAGACTCTCAACTCAATTCTCCACTATAAAGATTTTATGTTAAAAATGCTGTAGTGCAAAAATTTTATGTTAAAAATGTTCAAAGTCAAAAAATCCAGTCCCACAATGTGCTGAAAAACTTGTTTTTTCCACTTTAAACGCAAATATCTTGCAATCTGTGCTGTCAAAAATTCTGAAATTTTTTCCACACTTTATAATACTAGTTAGGTGTAAGATCCTACGGTTAGATGTGAAAAAAAAACAATTAAATTTTTTTTTTACTCTTTGCTATAGAAATGGCAGTTTTGAGTGTTTTTTGGCAGAAAATAGGCCTTGGAACTTTAGGGGTTAAAACACAATTTTGTTAGATTTAACACAAAACGTCAACTGGAATGGATTTTTCTACTAAATTCATGTGCACCCTGTTTGGAAATTCATCTGCACTCTGTTTGGAAACATTCATTATACTCCCATTTTCAGGAGCTGGAGTGCACGACTGAAATCAAAAAGTTTTGCAAAGAGTACGTGGTCGGTCGCAGTCCCTGGCTATCATAAGCTCCTAGCCGCAAACTCCCGCAAACTCCCAACATCCTCGATTTTCAATGTGCAAGTTGCACGGAACGCCATCACAATCCAAACTTGGGCTGCAAGAGACGAGTCAAAACTCAAAAGCTTCAAGACAGACGAAAACACTGACAGATGTTTGGATATGCTGCACACTTGCTTCGTCATCCAAGACTTGGAAGTGTGTGTTACTGTGTTACCGCATGAACTTAACTTACACACGGCGTTTTTCTACAGGGTCCAGTCCAATTCTGTCAATAAGTTATGATGAGATCTACAGCAACTGAAAGATCGGACAATGATAATTTGTAGAAACCTGATAACTTACTGTAGAACACTGACTATTTCGGGACGCCGGCGACCCTTGACAAAACGATAGCATGTGTCAAGTGGGTGGATGCCACGATCCTGGCACCGGAATCTGTCAAACTGCTCCGTCACTGCGCTTCTGACGCCGTCCGGTAACGCGTGGAGGTGCCGTCAAGACGGCAACGGCAGAAGCACGGGGGACTCTGTAGTCTGTACACAGCATCGAAAAATCCTCGAATGATGTAAAGGTAAGTTACGCTGGTACTGTATGTACACCCATAACCAAGGTAGCATTGCTAATAACGGATATTTCATTAAAATTCCGCCATTTTTCCATTCATTTTCTAGGATTGGTATAGATTTCTGGCCACAAGGTCTAAAATCTAGGATCTATTTACATTTCAGACCACATGGTCTGAATCTAAAAGTGCCAAGTTTGTAGAATATTGCCATTTTAACGAAATATCTGTTTAATCCCATAGTGCTCCAATGTTCCAATTTTGGATGATGAATAGGGAGGTCCAAGGGCTTTTTTCCTAACTTTTTTATCCACAAAATTTGTCATTCATCCAAACCAATGCTTGACTATTAAAATATCACACTTTTTGTATTTGATGAGAATGAGATAATTAATATGTATATTTATAAAGATATAAGCAAAACTATGCAAAAATTCAAGACAAGATTTAGGCACTAAGGAATTAAATAGGGTATCTAGAATCCAGAAAACCTCGTTGCAGTCCAAAAATATTGGTTGAAAAAATAGAATTATCCCTAGTGTAGGCCACTAAAGACCACCTCATAATATTCCTTCTTATATACCTAACTCTTCTTCAAGTTAAATGGGAACAAAGCTTACTAGTGAACAATTTTATACTATGTATAATACTTGATTGTGACATCTACATTTTGACCCGTTTTTTCCTAGATACAAATTATACAGGATGTATACAATCAAAAGATTAAAGTCTATAAGAGCCTACTATTGTTTTTTGATAAACCTAGAGGCCATACTTTAAAAACTCAATACTTATTCTTATTGTGTGTCCAAATTAAGGTGGAGGGTAGTAAAATTGACAAGTTTCTAAAATGGTTCACATGTCTCACCCGGGATCATTTAAGACATAAATAATGACCTTTTAGAACCATGTGAACCATGTGAACCATTTTAGAACACTCTCCATTAATGCACGCCACAATGCATTAGAATCCTCTTTCAATTGCCTATAAGATCCAATAAAAATAATTTATATTTTATGCCTAACAATACCTATGCTGAGTTGTTGATTATAGGTGTGTACACCTACACAAAGTTCTTGCCCAATAGCAAATTGAGGTACATTAACCCCTAAATGCCTGAAGCACCAAATTCTGGTGTCGGCAATACTTTGAAGTTAAATAAAACCTAACCAAGTTGCTATTTTTAATAGTTTATATTTTGTAAAATTCTTTTTGAAGTCTAGCTTTAGCTTCAAAAGTCCGATTTTGAAAATGATGTTTTATGATTTTTCTACTCAAGATTTTGTGCAAGGGTACCCATTGCAATCTTGACTTTCCATAGTGTTGAGGGCTCTTGGAAATGAGCCTCAAATACACTAGATCTTGGAGAAAAAATCACATTAGAAATTCATTTAAAAAATTGTAGAGTAGATTTTGAGAAGCCATAAATTGATTGGGGTTATGCATGTTAGACCAACTTCTTAGATTTGACATGTGAAAAAAGGATTGAAAGAATTTTGCAGTTTTAACACCCTCGTGTTCAAACATTATAATCTTTCAATTCATAAGTGATACTGTTGTGTTTTCTTTTCCTATGTGATCTTTAACATGTCTAGTTTGAATTTGTACAGTTACAATTTTAAAAAAATTGATACAACTTATCAAAATGTTGGCTTTTTGTTCAATTTAGAGCAAATTTCAGGAATCTCAAAACAGGCCTTGGGCATTTAGGGGTTAATACACTTGTGAAAATTCACAGAAAACAGGCTGACTTGGCCGCACTTGGGCGTGATCGACTTTCCTCGAAGTTTAGATGAGGCACAATACCGACCGGTTTCACAGGACGCGTCCTCATCCTCACTCGTCTTGTGCAGCCCCAGAAAAATAGCGTAAACGCGTTCCCGAGTCCCATACAAAAGTAATATAGAGAGCCTCCATCCACTCTTGGCAACGGTATCCCAAGTTTTATCAGTGTTGGAAGACGGGTTGCATTGCCGTGAAACAGTAGTGATAAGCTTGACTTGAGTGGGTTTTGTTGCTCGGAAGATTATCGTTTCTGCTTGCGGAGCTTTGTTTGTGTGCAAGTTAAGTTAGTACTCGTGCGATTGCCGAAGATGGATCCCAACCAGCCCTACCCCCCTCACAATTCTCACCAGCCTTACCCACCTCAAGATCCCAACGCTCCTTACCCTCCACTGGATCCGAACGCTGCTTCAGGCTACCCGCCTGCCGGAGAGGTACGTTGGGTTTAGAGTATGAATGCTTTGATGTGTTTCTTCAATCTTGCGCATCGCCTTTATTTTGTGGACATTGATTCTTGTTTTGCATCCTTCAGTTCCTGAAAACATGGGGCTGTTGTGTCATTACTCGCAAGGAAACGAGATGTAAACGAATTTAGGTTTTGCGGTGCAAATTGGGGTTGCTTTGGAAGGGGGAGATGTGGGTTGGCGTGTTTCGTAACATGTCATGCCATGCGTTGCTCTTGCCCTAGCTCTGTAACATCCCACACGGAAGTTGTATCTTTAATTTTCGCTCCTGATTATTAGTGTAGTATGTGAGCTCTTCCAAACCAAATAGGGGTTTCGAGACTCTCGTTTCTTTTCCGAATTTGGTTCTGCGTGAATCTTGCTCGGCTTAGAAACTTCAAATCTCATTGCTCAAACCTTGATCGCTGGTATGTACTTTGAGGAAGTGCAAGTGTTGAGCTCTACACCCCTTCTTGTTGTTGACAGGAGAGATGAGGATTTGTTCTGATGAGATTCTGCGTTTTGATGATTTTCAGACTGGTGAGAAAGGACTGGGCAGTATCGGCCATGTGGTGCAAGGGTTAGCGCATCAGTACGGTGGTGGACAGCATGGTGGACAGTATGGACAGAGTGGGTATCCCCCGCAGCATGGATACGCACCCCAAGGGTATGGGCAGCCGCAAGGTTACCCTCCTCAGGGAGGCTATGCTCCGGCCGGATATCCTCCCGCTGGCTATCCTCCTTCTGGGTACCCAGCCCCGCAACATGGTTCTCATGGTGGCTCCCTCGGTGGCTCCCATGGTGGCTCTCATGGCTCTGGGGGACCTGGTGTTGGTATGTGCTCAATCAAACTCCGCACTCTGCATGTTTAGAAATTTCGACTCAGATTTGCATTTTGGTAACGGGTTCTCTAGGGTTGTTGTTTATTCTATTTGTTGTGAACCTGAAGTAGCCGCGTACACTCAATACTCGTAAAGGACACATGAAGTAAACTCCCTTGGCAGAATAGATCTAGCAAGAGTTTGTTCAATTTGATTTCAACTGGTTTCTAGGATGAAACATTTGTGGTTTGCACTTCGACTTGCTTTGAGTTTCGGAGCTTCAACTTGGTACATGCTGATTGTTTTGTCACATGATTTGCTGGTCTGCTCTTGCATGCCTTTGAATTTGCAAAGACTTGGATGATCGAACGACTTCTTGCTGCTTGGAATTCTTTTGACGAAAAGAATCTTGAGTGCAACGCCGTGTGTGGAATGTCATGAGTCTGACGTGATATCATTCTTTTTGCAGGCGGTCTTGTGGCTGGAGCTGCAGCATTGGCAGGTGCCTATGGTGTGTACAAAGCTGGATCCGGTTCACATGGTGGCAAATACGGATCCCATGGTGGAATGTCCAGTGTGCCTGGTATGCACGGTGGTGGTGGGCATGGGCACGTCAAATACGGTCATGGAAAATTCAAGGGTGGCAAGAAACACAAGGGTGGTAAGAAAGGCAAGGGATTCATGGGCGGAAAGCACAAATGGAAATAGACGAAGAAATGGATCAATATTCGCTATCAACCCACTTGATGGATCCATCATGTTCACCAGTTTAGTTTTCTTCATGACTAGAGCAGCTCGTGATTTCATTGTAGCTGGGAAGCTCTCGGCTCTGAAGTGGCCGTCTGCCGCCATTTCATGAGGTTGGTTCTTACAGCCGTGACGTTTGTATAGGATTCATGTGATGGTATTTAGTCACCTTCAGAAGGGTTATGAAAGATTTGGTGCACGTTTCCATTGACTTTCCTCTAAAATGTAGCGCATAGATATGACACTATCAGATTTTTGAATGAATTTTCATTTCGCAGTCATCCTTCTGTGCAGCAATGTATGGCTGTTTGATCTTAGTTGCATGCTTCTCTACTGGTAAGCAGTACCAGTACAAGTTCGAGAATCATACTGGTACTTTGTAAGTAATATGATGGCGAACAAGCAGTCATATGGAGAGATACATTCACATGCCTAGTCCGTCTTGTGCAAAGGGGTTGTTGCCTGGTATTGGCGTAAGGTATGAATGTGCACAAATAAGCATCTCAACGAGGTTCTTGCTTTCAGTTTGTTGAGCTACTTGACAAATGAATCAGGACTTTTAACACATTCTTGTTCGTTTGTTTTCAATATTGTTTGACTAAGCTATGAATATTCTAAGTGTCTCAAAGTGAGCATGGTTCATAGTATTAAACTATCTTAATTTTTGTTGGGTCTTGTTGGCGGTGAAAAGTTGATTTTATATATTTTTAGTAGGTAAAATGTTTTGTTGTTGGATAAATAAAATATGAATTTTCTAACTATTGTGTAGAGATGCATTCGAACTTGACCTTAGATTTTTATGTTTAGAAGGTGTGAATACATTTTAGTTAAGAATATGGAACAAGTTGGTTCTGCAAGAAGGTCACATTTACATGTCGTTATCTTGCACCCATTTTGAAAATTTGCAAAATTTGCAAATTAAGTTATTGTGGGGTGAACCAATTGAATTAAGTTGTATAGTAAAAACTTAGAACCTAGCCAATTGATAATTTGACGACCAGACATTGGTATTCAATCTCCAAAGATAAACAAAATCTTTGTATGTATATGAAAAACACCAAAATAATTGTAGAAACTATGCTTTCAATTAGAATGTGTATATTTAGGAAGTTAGAACCTAGCCAATTGATAATTTGACAACCAGACATTGGTATTCAATCTCCAAAGATAAACAAAATCTTTGTATGTGTATGAAAAACACCAATATAATTGTAGAAACTATGCTTTCAATTAGAATGTGTATATTTAGGAAGTGTCTTCTAGGTCAATGTCCTATTAGACTTGAAGGACATTTTGTAACCTTTGGATGATTTCAAGGAGGGCTATAGGATGGAAAAAAATAATTTTTCATCCAATAATTTTTTTAGAAGTTGTTGGAATGCATTTTTAGTGATTAGTATAGCATATTCCTCCATTATGGTATTATTGATGTTTCTATAGGAAAAGATGCTTTTCACATATCATCCTTACATTGTTTTTTGGTCACTTCTAAATATTTATTCTTGATCTGAGTTTTAGCCATAAAAATGATATTTTTAGAATTTTATCCAAACTAATGAAATAAATTTTATCAAGTTTAGTTTCTACTCCAATTGAAAAATTTGAAAAAAATATTGAAATTCAATATTTTATTGTAATATGAACTTTGGACCTATAACCATGGGTTGTTGATTTTAGAATTTTAGAATTACATGGTAATTGTCTTTGGTTTATACCATGATGTTCTACACTATAATATACATTGTGGTATAAATTTCAGTTTTTTTGAGCATATTTTGTACTCCGTATTTGATATGAAGAAAATTAATATCACATATTGATGCCATTCTCTTCATCTACACAATATAGTGAAATTAGGTTGCCCTACACTAATTTCTTGACATTTGACACTATATAAATATTTACCGTTACTGTACAAGAATGCACTACTTTTGAATTAGGTATTGTTGTATTTGGGACTTATTAACTTCCATGTGTACAAATGGAAATATTTGTAGAAGTATTTGTTGAATTTGATGGCTTGTAAAGTAATTTTATTAGGATAAGGCAACCTAATTTCACTATTTTGTGTAGACCTCTCCATAAGTCACATTCTTGAAACCAAATATATACATGTTCAATAAAAGAAACTACAATAGAACCTTTCTAAAGTAATGACCTCTCTAAGGTAATATTGATTTGCCCAGTCCCAGCCTAGGCCACATACACATTTTATTAATTGATAGCCGCTCAACCGCGAAAAAAAGTTAAAAAAGACAACATGCTATCCTTGGACAAGCTTCTTGGTCCTAATGATGTTCTTCATTTGCTAAAGATGTGCTAGTTGTAGAGTTTGGGCATCAGTCACAGGGAAGGTGTTGTTCTATGACTCAGGTTCCCGTGTGTGTGCACGCGCAAGGTGTCTAGTGTCCTTTGTTTGTACAATATGGAAAATGACTATGATTAAGAATGTCATTAACCTTGTAAGGATGGGCTGGTCTCCGCAAAAATCATCCTTTCTGATCATACAATGTGAATCATCTACTTGAAGAAAATCAAAAGTATTCATTGAAGGTCAAACTATGTACAAGGTCTCCCCTTTTTGCACAAAATTCCAAGGATGAACAATTGCACTTCAATCTTACATGAAAGTATTCTCTGTCATCCATTGGACACTTAATGTCCGCGGCAGCGTTACCGGGTTTAATACAATGACCCTTCCTAATGTAATATAGTTAGCTAGTCCCAGCCCTATTAATTTAAAGAAGTTCCACTGTATTGACAAGTATCTCTGTGTCGGAGACAACCACAGAGACAAGGCATATGAGAAATAAGGCAAGTTAGGCAGCTATAGGTGTACTGTGCAGTACTGTACTGCACAGCACATAACTTCTACAGAACAGATAACTTCACGACAAAAGTCTTCAGACAGACCTTATAATTCTTTGAAAATCTCTCATCTTTACAGCAAAAAATGAACTGTTAGGGCATCTCCACCAGTTCACTCTAAACAGTCCCTTCAAAGGGTTTCCCGTGGCCTCAAGCAAAACAAGGACCCACCAGTTGCAGCCTGTCATTGTTTTCAACGCTGATCACTGAAAGTTTTTGTTGCCACACTTGAAGTTCCCGTCCCTCACATGTTTGACTCCAGGCACGGCACTGATAAGAAGACCCGAGTCACAGCACGTATTTCAATGGCGCCGGGTGGGGGCGCAGTTCGAGCAAGAGGAGCAACTACCCACCGAGCAAGGCACAGCATCACAGTTTCCAACCGAAGCATCACAGTTTCGAGCTGAGGCGGGCGGATTTTAGGGCGTTGGAAGCTCGGACTTTTGATTTGAATTCCATTAAAACATGAAAATGTGTTGAGGTGGACCTCAACCCACCTCAACCACTTTTTAGTTTTTATTTTGATCTCAATTCAAATACAAAAAAGTAAAAGTGTGTTGAGGTGTGTTGAGGTGTGTTGAGGTGGACCTCAACCACCTCAACCCACTTTTTAGTTTTTATTTTGATCTCAATTCAAATACAAAAAAGTAAAAGTGTGTTGAGGTGGGTTGAGGTGGACCTCAACCCACCTCAACCCACTTTTTAGTTTTTATTTTGATCTCAATTCAAATACAAAAAAGTAAAAGTGGGTTGAGGTGGGTTGAGGTGGATTGAAGTGGACCTCAACCCACCTCAACCCACTTTTTAGTTTTTATTTTGATCTCAATTCAAATACAAAAAAGTAAAAGTGTGTTGAGGTGGGTTGAGGTGGATCTCAACCCACCTCAACACACTTTCATGTTTTAACGGAATTCAAATCAAAAGTAATTGAAATAGTATTTTCTTTTCAAATATGAATTCCAATAAATACGAAACTTGAAACATCTAAATATAATAAATTCATATTGGAAAAGTGTACTATTTTGGTTTAGGGATTTTAAATCCAAACAAACTCACTCTATTTTCATATTGTTTCCACTATCTTGGTCAATTGATGAGTCTTAATTTCAAATTGAAAGTTTAAGTTGATTCTTGGTCAATTGATAAGTCCATGAAAAAACTAAAAAGAGTTTAAATCTCTTCTTGGTCCCAAATTGGGACCAAGAAAAAAAAATTTAATTTCTTCTTGTTCCCAAAATCCTAGTTTGCACCTCCGTTTTCCGAATAGGGTATGTACTCATCAAGACTTTTTGGCCTCACAACAGCCCGGTACCTAATCGGTGTCTTCAATTCTTGCAGTTGTGAGAATTGAGCATCCTGTCAACCTCGGGATTCCTCCAGCCTGGGGAATTGGACCTTTACGGTGTGCTGGTGGGAGGAGAGGTTTGCGAGAGGGACCTGCTGTCAGACTGTCACTCCTCAAATGAACTTTGACGTGTCAGATTGCAGTGAACCGGTGGAGATGCCCTTATCCTCATCGACTCCGTCCCATCATAAGGGAGTAGATCCATTTTTGACCAAATAAGCAATTACGCATATCTGCAAGGCCGGTTTCTTCAAGGAAGGAATTTTCATGTATATAGAAATAGAGTTCCGCAGGTTTCCATAATTTTTCAGATTTTTATTTCTCAAAACATAATTACTATGAATTTTTTTGCTGAAGATTCTATTTGACCTATACTCGTTCTATAGACCTTCCTATTTCCGACCAAGGGTTGGTTGCAAATCCATCAAAGATTGGTTGCAATATTGAGAATCTTGTAGCCAATCATAATGCGCCACAATTGCGTTGGGAACCGTGCCGCACTTTATGACTGTTAGTCTCCTACTAAGCGTAAAGAAAATAGTCTACATAGCGAAAATAGGTGCCTAGTCGGAAATGGGTCAGCTCCCTTAAATTCAGTGTTAAAGTTCCTTTTTACCTCGGATGGAGAATACCCTACGTGAAGGTCAGATTCAGACATAAATTATGTATTTTTTGGATTGTTTGAATGTTTTGAATATTACAAGTGAAATGTCCAAAATGTTGTAGAATTTTTTCATCTGTATTGTCTGAATTTTAGAATATTTTTGAAACCCTACATCATGTCTTAAGCCCTGCATGACAAGTTTCCTAAAACAAGAAAATCTAGAAGTTGCCGAACACAAAAAAATTCAAGCACCAAAATGTTGAATTTTAACACCAATAGCTCCAGTTGCCGAAACCATGTGTACACTTAGGTGCCGAATGAGACCTTCATGTATGGTACCACGATCAAAATGCAAAAAGTTACTTAGAAAAGGAAAAAGAAATTGAATACAAATGGTCTACAAAAATAGAACACTGAACCCATCTGAAAATTCTAACAACTACAATCTACACTTCGGACTTTACACGACCAAGGAATTCAGCAAAGTCTTCAAGATTTGGAGATTGCAAGAATCTCCCAATTGAATTTCAAAACTTAACCCTACAACAACGGCATCGACAATAAGTATCCAAAGAATGACTTTAGAACTCCCAAGGAATCGGAGGCTAACACATAATCATCAACAATTTTTGGAGTCCCGAGGGGTGATAGGAAAGTGAACAATGTGCATTGTCTTCTTCATTGAAGTCATTTAGGATTCCACAAAAATGTGCTATAGGAAAGATTCAACACACATGTGCTATAGGAAAGATTCAAAAAATAGCACATGTGTGTTCTAGCAAACTTGTAGGGTCTTGGTGCCCTTAGTACAATTTTTTTAATGTAGTCATGTTTATTTCCAAAGTGTGGGGTGTTTAAAACATTGAAAGTGCAATCTTTTGGGACAATGGGCATTGGCACATGTCATTGATGTGCATTTATTGTTGAGAGAGACAATAGTGGCTTGTTGAGCTCTTCCAATTAATGCATGCATTGGTGAACACATTCCAAGGAGCAAAAGGTGTTGTGGGCATATGGCAGTTGCAAGGTTGGACTGTTATCCTAGCTCCTATAATCCTAGTGTCCCCTTGGGGGACAAATGGATTGAGGGCAAGCTCCTACAATCTCAATATTCATTACAATTTTTCGAAACTTTTTGTAAAGATAGAAAAACACATTGTCTTTTTGGAAATATAATTTTTATTTCAATCGGTGTCCAAAAACAAAAGTTATGGCACAAAAAGCCCTTTTTTCATGTGCAATGAGTAGAAAGCCCTATTCAAAAAAAATTGAAAAATTTGAATTTTTTTCTTTCATGTATTGTAATTTTATCTACATGAGAAGCTTTGATTCATTCCATTTGGATTTGTCAAGTGAAAGTTATGGACAATCTTATTTTTTGGGCAATCAAAGCATCTTCTTGAAAAATAACTTGAAGGATTCATTTTTGAATTCAATTTTCACAATTTAAAAAAGAAAAAAGATTTATAGAATTAAGATCTCTTGCTAGAACAATCTCATGGATGAGATTAGTGTCTTCCAATTCCATCTTAGAGCTATTAACAATGTAGATTTTACTTCAATCTTGAATCTACTTCTACTTAACAATTTTTTAATGAGTGAAAAGAAAGATTTTTATCTTAAATTTTTTTTGATTGTCATCTCAATTTTTCAATATAAAAAATTTCAAAATTCAAAATTAATAAGTGCAAAACTTTTAAGCTAAGGTGATTCAAAGCCCACAAATCTAGTCAAACAAGGTATAGAAAAAATTGTATTCTTCACTTTAACCCCTGAAGGCATGTTTTTTGGGCAATTAGAGCATCTTTTTGAAAAAATAACTTGTAGGATTCACTTCTGAATGCAATTTTTACAATTTAAGAAAACAAAAAACTCCATATGGTTTAGTTTTTTTGCTAGAACAATCTCACCAATTGGGATTAGTGCATTTTAATTCCATCTTAGAGATATTAATAATTTAGATTTTCATTCTATCTTGTACCTATTTCTACTTAACAAATTTTTAATGAATAAAAATTTAATGTTTTTTTCCTAGAACCTCAATTCAATTCTCCACCATGAAGATTTAAAGCTTAAAATTTTGTAGAGCAAAAATTTAAAGTTAAGAAGGTCCAAAGTCAAATAATCTAGTCCTGCAATATGCTGAATTTTTTTTTTTTCACTTTAAATGCAAATTTCTTGCAATCTGTGAGGTCAAAAATTCTGAAATTTTTTCCATACATTTTCATACTAGTTAGACGTAATATCCTATGGTTGGATGCTAAAACAACAATTTATCAAATCTTTTTACTCTTTGCTATAGAAATGGTAGTTTTGAGTGTTTTTTGGCAGAAAATTGAAGGCCTTTGTCTTTTAAGGGTTAAATGCAAATATCTTGCAATCTATGCATTCAATGTTTCTAAAATTTCTTCCACACATTTATATGCTAGTCTAGTGCAAGATCCTACAATTGAATGTACAAAAAAAAACAAATTTTAAAGTTTTTGCTCTTTGCAATAAAAATGGCAGTTTTGAGTGGTTTTTGATGGAAATAAGGCCTTGGGACTTTAGAGGCTAGAAGGGGAATTTTTGCTACTGTTCATCACAGCTACAATTCCTTTTTCTAACTGCCCATTGTACCTAGTGACAAGTGATCAAAAATTGTATCATTTGCAACCACAATTTACAATTTATGTGTGCAAGATGTATTCATATTGCAAAAATTGGGTTGGCCTAGTGTTTTTTGTGCATTATGAATCTTGTCATGTTGAATATTGCAATGAATGTGGTGTGAATGCAAGGTTTGTACTTTCCAATTTGAAATCTAGAATCATGGAATTCTTACTCACTAGCTTTATGCACTTCATCATTGAGCTATTTCAGCGATTCCCAATACAAATTTCCTTGTTCTCATGATTCATGCACATCTATTTCACTCCCTACTTGCTTTGCCATCACTAATGTACGCACTTATTGTACTTAGATTGCTATTATTAGATATTTTTGGCTTCAAATCATAATTGTTGCTCGTTTGTGGTGTCGTGAGTACCTTTTAAATGCATTTGCTTATTGTTTCTAATCCTCTACTATTTGTAACCAATGATTTCCTTAGACAAGACAGTAGTAGGATACTTATGTGCTTTTGGCTCACAATTACTTGCTTGGCTTTCTAGGTTTAAGCAACAATTTCAATGAGAATCATAGTACTCACTCCATCCTAAGATGATCTTTTTATTCCCCTTCATTTTTTTACCCCAAATTGATCTTGTAATTGCTCACAAATGATTATTTTTGTTCTTGAAGATTTAGTGAATGGATAGCAATTTCCTTGAAATATTAAAAAAATTGTTGAAATAATGTTATTTTTAGCCTTAGTTCCAAACATTTTGTCCAACCAAGATCATTTTGGAACAGAGTTTTTGTTGTTCTAGGCATTGGTGGTCATGACTTGACTTAATCAACAGATTGCTCTAAAAACTCTATCTACTTTTTGTTGTATTAGGCACTAAATTTTTTTTGGATCAAATCAATGAACATTCAATAGATTTTATAAATAACAATTTGTACATTGTATGTGTATATACAAATTCAACCGTAGTATATAGGATGAAGCCCTTAGTGAGGAGGGATGCATGGGCTTTGTTTCAAAGCGTTTGGGCCCACAATGTGAAAGTTATAGATTTTTGAATTATTTTTGGTTCTAAGAAATAAAAATAATTTTTTTAAACTTTTATTTCGGTTGTGGCAACACTAGTTATTAACAATAATATAGAATATCATTATAAAAAAATTCTATGGCGTTCTATGATTAAAAAATTTGTGAATTAAATTTAAAATTGCAGTAAAATATATAAGATTAGAAATTTTTCAAAATTCCAAATTAGTGTAGAATCTATACTTAATAAACTTTATTTCATTAGATGAACTCAAATTCAAAAAGGATCATTTTTTAGATAAATCCCACAGTAATTGGATTTCAACTTTGAAACTTTGTAGAATATTGCATGAGTATCAAAATATAGTAAAAAACTTAGGTTGGTTTTCACTCAAAGAGGCTAAGATGCTAATAAAAAATCATCATTTGTGACACCTACTAATAGGGACAAAAAAGTGGTGGTTTGGGATGCTTTTACATTCAGTTTTTTTTCTATTGTATCTTCTATCCAACATCAAGGGATTCTTTATCTTTGAAATAATGATCAATTTCATTACAAAAGAACTATAAGGTGAGTCCACCCTTAATAGATACTTATAGCATCCAAGTTTATACTTGCCATTATAAACATAAGTTTTTTTAATTGAATATTTTTTGACAAGTGAAAGAAGATTCCAAAGCACTTAAGCATACATTATTTGGACATAACTTGAATATGTTATGAAATTTACAAGCATTGTTTGTCTATAGGTGTACCAAAATTTAACCTAAGTTTCTCATGGACTCTCTTCGACTCTCATGTTTTGATTGTGTACGTCTTATGTCATTAATGTCCAATTTCTTGTGTTGCTTTTGGGTCCACAAGTAGGCTTCTCATTTTGTATAGCGATAAGAATGGGGTGTATATACCTTAATTCAAACCAACCAACTAATAAACCAATCCACAATAAATGTATTCACCCATATCAATAATATTCATGAAGAGGATTTGTAGTAGAAAATGAAGGCTTGCTCAAGGTTGAGTCTAATAAGTAACAATCTGTAATTATATCTTATTTGCAAGACTATCCCATCTAGATTCTTACTTAAAATGTATAGACTTCAGCAAGCAAGAGCTAAAGGTTGTTTATGAATAAATCTAATTTTAGCAATTGAAAAATTTATGGTTTTTTATATAGAGTTCCAAAAAAACATGATTGTCGACTATTCCTTTTCAACTAATATCAAAACCTTTTACAATTCTATAATGTGAACCTTGCTCAAACCTTCATTCAAATTAGGATGCATTTAGGTGTTATTCCTTAATATGGCCAAGGTGAATTGACTCCCTCGCTTGTCCTCCTAAAGTCCCCAACTTTTTTCCTTGAGGTGCATGTTGAAAAAAGACCCCTACTTTGTGCTTGATTAATCTATTTTCTACACTACTCTCAACAAATTTTGGGCCTTTAATTGCAAATATGAATTTTGAAATTTCCAAATTTTATCATATGTGGAAAATAAAAAGGTCTTCTGTTTTCACTAGGGGGTAAAACTGAGGACAAGTGAGGGGTTGGTTCACCCCGGCCCTTAACCCCTAAAGGACCAACATGCGTTCTTTGGCAACATAGAAATTTTGGGCAGGTACGTGTGACAAGAGATTTGCATATTTTAGGCTGAAATTTTAATGGAAGGTGGGGACAAGGAATATCTTCCATATGAACTAAATTTCATGACATTTGGAAATGCGAGTCATAAGATGTGGCCTAATATGTTAGTTTTTCCATAAACGGGCAATCCAGGCAAATAAAAAAAATTACTTTTTTCAAAAATAAAAATTTGAAATTGGTTTTCTAGAGTTATATATATGTGGAAAGCTTTGAATCATTGCATTTTGATCAATGAGTCAAAAGTTATGAGGAGTTTTTGTTTGCAGGCAAGTAGTATGGGTTCTCTACTCTAAAATAAACTTTGAAGTCTTTTATCTTACTCAATTTTCAATAGTTTTTCAAAAAAATAAAATCATAGGATGTAGATTGTTTATTACAACATTGCAACCATTGGGATTGGCATTTTTCAATTCCATAACTAAATTCTTAACAATTTTGTATTTTGAATCATTTTCTACTTCTTTCTACTTACTATTTTTTTTCCTATATGTTGTACAATTCCAAATGATCTGAAATTTTTCAAGCATGTAGCCAACTTGTTTAGAAAAAAAAATCCAAAGAAGCACCACCATTTTGGACAATTTTTCATAGAAAAGTGAGCTTGTGAAGTGCAACTGCCATGTTCTTCACAAGGCCAAAAAAATGATTTTAGTGAATTTGAATGCTTATATCTTGCAATCCACACTGTGGAAATTTCTGAAATTTTTACCACATGTTCTCAAGTCAGTGTTTTATAAGATCCTACAATTAGATGTGTCAAAAAAAGTTTTATTTTCAAAAATTTGATACTTGTACTAAAAATGGCAGTTTTTGAGCGATTATGGTAAAAACATAGTCATAGACCTTTAGGGGTTATTATGGTCGGGGTGAATTGACCCCCTTGCTTGTCCCCCCCAAGTCATTTCAGGGATGCATGTAAAAAAGAGCCCCCTCTTTTATGTCGTGTTGAATCTATGTTCTTCACCTCTCCTAGCTAATTTGGGACCTCTTTGGGACCCCTGATTGCAAATATATGAATTTAAAATTTGCAAATTTTATCATGTGTGAAAAATAAAAAAATTCAGGGTTTTCCCGGAGGGGTCCGGCAAGTGGACGAAGAGGCTCACTGCAGCCTGCGCCTGATACGGTGATTGATACCCTGCACTTGATACGGTGAGTGATACCCTGGACTCGATACGGTGAGTGATACCCTGGACTTGATACGGTGAATGATACCCTGAATTTGATTTGGTGATACCCTGCCTGGGCTGAGAGTCTGAGAAAGTCTCAATACTAAACGTAACCCCCGGCGCCCGCCCGGCCATCCGCCCGGCCGTCCCCTGCTTAGAGGAGAAAAAGAACTCGATCTGAGTGGTCGAGAGGCCGTGCTCAAGTGGGCACGGGTGGAGGCTCCATCCCGAGGGTTGACCGGCGAACCCCCGGGCGGGACTTGGCGACGGAAAGCCGTGGACACCTTCAACGCCGCTGCGTCGCCTCGGCCTGCGATTGGGGAAGCTCGGGTGGACCCGTCCAACCCAACTGTAAGTTACTAATTTGGAGCTTAACGGAGTATTATTAGTTCGTTCATTTGATTCTCGAAACTGTCAGCCGTGTCAGGATGGTCGTCGTTTCCGTCCAGCTTCCGTCCAGTTTCCGTCCGGATGTCCGGAGGGCCGCTTCTCCAGGGATGAACAGAAGCGCCCCCTCATTGGTTCACAATTACGTCACTTCATCCAACTGAAAGGAACCCCTATTGTTCGTTCGTACATTCAGGGGCTATTTCAAGCCAAATTGATTCCATAAAACAATGCTAACCCCTTTGTCTTGGAGGACACTAAATCCTCCATTCGAAGTGGGCCCTGCGGGCCAAATTTACCCCTGGGGAAAATGCAGGAATTTTTTATTTGTCACATTTGAATTTCTTGAATTCATAATTGCAATCAAAGGCCCCAAATTAGCTGGGAGAAGTTTAGAACATACCCTAGACACGGCTCAAGATAGGGGACTATTTTTTACTTTTATCCCCGTAAAACACAAAATTCACCCTGGTGGTCCCACTTTGAATGAAGGATTTAGTGTCTTGCCTTTGTCTTTGTTATTTCCCGTAAGGTAGAGGCACCCAATGGAGTCCCTTTCTAGGAAAAGAAGTAATTCTGGAACGCAAATCTAGGTGGACTATACATGGTTTATCATTTCAGTCAACAAGTAATAAGCTATATTTGATATGCCTACTTTTAGGTTCTGAAATGACTCTCATTCCTAAAAAGAAACCCCATTGGGTCCAGGGATACTTTCGGGCGCCTTTACCTTAAGGTAGGAATACCTGAATGCAACACTTTTGTTGGTCCTACTATCTCAATTGCCAAACAACTACAAAGTTAGATGAGAACATCAATTAATGAACTCAAGAGAATTGCAACCTAAGTAGTCATTACAAAAAATTTCAAGCTTCGGAAAGGCTGCGAGTTTTGCACTGCCCGCAACTACCCCAATGCATTTAGAGAGGAAATTCACTGTTTTTTATTTTTTAATGAAACTTGCTGATGTGGCACTACTTGTGCCACATCAGCGCCACATCAGGTTTTCATACTTTTTTTTAATTATTTAATTATTTTTAAATTTTTAAAAAAAATATTTTTTTATTTTCTTGTAATTGCACTGCGGGGCGCCGAAAATCAAATCCTTAACGGCCCTCCACAGGGCTCAGATTTTTTCTAATGTTTGTAATTTTTTGATACTCTAGGAATATTTTTCTAATTTTCAAAGTTGAAAATAGAGGTATCCTTTAGATAACATTTGTAAAAAAAAATCAGAATTGTTGTCTGGCAAGATCTGAGAGAGAGGCTCATGAAAAACAGAAGAGGCAACTTTTTTGGCTTTTGAAGAAATAATTTTAACAGTGGAAGTGAACTTTTTGATTGCTTTTAGTTTGACAACAAGACAAAGCTACTTAAAATGAAGTTCCTCTTTACTGACATGGAAATGAAAGCATCATGAAACTCAATGAAGGCAATTCCAACTCTTGGGAAACTCAAAATTTATTTCCCTATTCCAATATAGCATGGAAATTTTCCTTTCCATGTGAAAATGTCACCAATAGAATTTTACTTTGAAATTTCATTGAAACCTCAACAAAAAAAATTAAATTACACTAAAAAATCTCAAAATAAAGTATCTTGAATTTCAAAAATGAGTTTTTCTCATCCCATTCCACCATTCCAAAGGTGAAGTTTCAACTTTTAAATTTTTATTAAGAACTTGTTTGGGCCCAATAACTTAAAGAAGAAATCTCATGTTGAAGAAATAAAATTGAGGGAGGAGTGGGGGGTCCCTTTTGTTCTCCTAAAAAGCAAGAGCCCTCAACATTGCAACTTTCCAATCAGCTAGTGACACTAGTGTTGCAACTTCCCAGCCATCCAATGACTCTCTTCAAAGCACATTGAACTAAATTTACTCCAAAGAATCCGGGGAAGAATTATCCCAATCTCCAAGGGAGAATGGTTTAGTCTCATTAACAATTGTTATAGATGAGTGGAATGGAATTTTGCTGCATCATTTTGGAATAAGCTTAAGCTTACAGTGGGAAGGGAAGGGAAGGGCTGACCTGAAAGACAGGTAATTTAGTTAAGAGGTTCTCGGAACCTCCGACATAGTGGGGTGACCACCAATCCTCAACCAACACTGACTGTTGTATTCTTAATCTTTATCTAGTGACTCCACTCCCACAGCCAAACTAAACTTGGAGCACCAGTCACTGCACGGCCTTTGGTAAGGTAGCAACACCTAAAAGATACGAGGTACATGTTTTGTTTTCCAGTACCTAAAAAATGATCTTAATGAACACTTTCAAGACTTAAAAATCATTAGAATTTTTTAAAAGCAACCAATGAGAAGTGAGGAGTATTCTTGAAGCAACAAATGAAGTTCAAGACATTTTGTCTCTCAAAGGTGGCTATTCAAGGGGAGTCTAATGTTTAAATATAGGCTACCTTATGGTTTCAACTTGAAAATTTGAAAAATATTACAAAGAGTGTCGGGAAATTATTACAAAACCACTTTGATTACATTTCTCTTAAATTTGCAAGTAATCTCATCAAATTTTTTTGGTCATTTGACCTTTGAGGGAGTGGGATTAGAAAAAGGGTCTCTTCTAGGTATTGTTACTTTAATAAATGCCAAAATTATAAGGAATGCATAGAGACCCGTAACCCTATCTACATTGTCCAACATTTAAAGGTTGAAATGTTGAATGAATGTAGATAGGGACAAATCAGGGTTGAGAGTCCATAATGGGTATACACACCTTATTCTAGATGAAAAGTTGAATTCAAAATCTAAAACTGTAGACTCCCAATTAGCTCCAACGGAAATACAAAATGCTAAATTAACCAACTACAAAATAGTAGACAGGATTTTGCTTTAAAAAACTCATGCATAGCTCTGACGCTAAGCATATGGGTTTCAATACTTGACTTAAAATATCCAAAGCTAAAATGTACTCCGTACTATGTTGCACATATTGCAAACTTCAATACTCTATGTTTCCATATATTTCAATAGAATTTATTCTATTTTATTTTTCAAAGATGAAATCACATGTTCTCTAGAAATCTTGAAAATTTTAGACTTTTTAATAAAAAATTGAAATTATTATGTAAATTTTAAAGAAAAATGAAGAAAATTCCTATCAAATACAAGATATGCTCAAAAATCTGAATTTTTTGGCATTTTGTTGTTGATTCTTTTAAGTGGCATATGTCTCAGTGTAGCATCTGAAGTCATTTAATTCATTCTTGTAGAATTTTTGAGACCTCTTCAATCCATGTGGGAAGACAAAAGAGGTTGAAAATCAATTAAATTCTATGACCCTTATAATCCATGTGGCAAGACTAAAGAGGTCGAAAACCATTTAATTTTTTACAAATGAGTTATGTACAAAATGTACACAATAGAAAATACCAAAATTTATACAAAACACAAACACAAGAATCAAAGAGAAAGAGTGTTATGAGAATTAAAACTACATAGAGGCACATGAATGAACATTTTAAGGTTCTAGTGATGTTAATCACAAAGATCACCTCCTGCACTTGTCTTAGGAAGAAGGTCTCCGTGAAGGAGAGCCTTTTCCTTTGTCGGTTGCTATGCATTTTTAGTATCATCTATGAGTATATACTCATGCTCTACACCTTCTTATGCCTCATTCAAGTCTATAGTAAAGCGCCAAATCAAGCAAGCGGGAAACAAGGCTTGTATTTTGAAAAAAAATTGCAATATATCATCCAATTTGAGGGTGTAGGTTGTGCATTTCCATAGCAATGCAACCCTAATATAGGTGATTGCAAGAAACACCTACCAATTTTGTTGCGTTTTACCATACTCATGCTTTTTCTCTGGAGTGCTTAAAAATTAAAAAATCAATTTTTTAATTTTTTAAAAATACAGCCAATGTATACACCTATAAGATGAAGGTAACCACCAAAGGAAAATCATAGAAAAAATCTCTAGGTAAAGGAACTAGAAAAATGCCAAATCTCAAGAAAATACATATTTTGATGTTTTAATTAAGAAAAAATAGAAAAAAATTAAATTAAATTTTTTTATCCATTTGTAACAATTTTATGGAGATGCTCATTCACCAAAAAAAACCACCAAAATAATTTTTTACATATTTAGAAATGCAAGTAGAAAGAGGCTCACTTTGTGAACTTCTACTCAACATATAATTAACTATTTTTAGAAATCCTTTGAATATTAGCTAAGAAAATACTACAAGACAATCTTTTTTAAATTTCAACTCCAAATTTGTTTCTTTGGATACTACTTTGTTCAAAAAAAAACAAAATTGACAAGTCTGATTTAAAATTGGGGGATATTTTTGGATAATATAACATTTTTTAAAAATTCCAAAAAAACTAGACAAGGCGTATAATAGTCATGACTACCTTGCCTATGAATTTTGAGTCATTTAGAGCTAGAAAGCAAAAGTTATGGCCAAAAAACTAATCAACATGCAAGGTGTGACAAAATAGGACATGTGTTTCTTGCAATCACCCATATATTTTATCCCCCCCATCTGGCACTATCCAAGCAATATCAAGGATGTAGGTAGCGGACTTGAACATTTAACCCCTAAAGGACCATTGTCCCCTTGGGGGACAAATGGGATTTTAGGCAGGTACCTACGGGCTGAATTTTTGTTGTGATTTTTTGAAACTTTTTTTGAAGATAGAAAAATTGATAAGCTTTGTGGGAATATAGTTTTTTTCACAATCAATGCTCGGGAACAACAGTTATGACCAAATAAGCTCAAAACAGGGGACATAGGGCAACCCAGGCAGCAAAAAAATTTGCAAAAATTTGCAAAAATTTTTTAGTATTTTTTTCTTATAGATTATATTTTGTCTATTTGGAAAGCTTTTATTCATTTCATTTGGATTTGTTATGAGAAAGTTATGGACATTCTTGTTTTTTGGGCAGTTAGAGCATCTTATTGAAAAAAATAACTTGTAGGAATCATCTTTGAATGCAATTTTTAAAATTTTAAATATATATTTTTTGCATGGTTTAGTTTATTTTCTAGAACAATCTCACCATTGGAATAGTGCATTTTAATTCCATCTAAAATATATGAATATTTTAGATTTCCTTCTATCAGGTACCTACCTCTACTAAATAATTTTTTTAAGAATGATAATTAACTTTTTTTGAATTTTTTTCCTAGACTCCCAACTCATATCTCCACTATAAAGATTTAAAGCTCAAAACTCTGGAGTGCAAAAAGTTTAAGTTAAAAATAAAAAAAATAAAAAAAATATAGTCCCGCAATGGCTTGGGACCAGTCGTAGGCCCTCCGTTGTATGTATTGGAAAACTTGTTTTTTTCACTTTAAATGCAGATATCTTGCAATTTGTAAGGTCAAAAATTCTAAAAAAAATTCCATACGTTTTTATGATATTTAGGTATAAGATCCTACGTTTAGATGTGCAAAAAAAATATTTTTCAAATATTTTTATTCTTTGCTATAGAAATGGCAGTTTTGAGTGTTTTTTGGCAAAAAAAAAGGCCTTGGGCCTTTTGGGGTTAAAAGATGACTCTACAAAGGATACTTCCAAGTTGGTTGTGCATCTTAAATCTACAAAATGTTGCAAATTTTTTTATCAGATTCCTCGATGTATGAACAACCCTATGTTTTGCAAATGGTGTGCCATACTTCAAGTATTTTGCAAATCCTTCTTCAAGTTGCTCACTACTCACATTTTTGTGAACAACTTCGAAATCATTCTCAACTTTGTCCTTCAGGCAATATGCAAACATTCCAATGTATGCATGTGTATCCATGCTATGCAAAACTTTGTAAGTATAGTCTTGACAAAGCACCGCCTCTTTCAATAGAAAACAAGCCTAACATACATTCTTTCTCAACGAATTCCTCTACCTTTTGCAACAAGTCAATACATATGTCAAAACTCCCTACAACAATGGTGCAGCTATACACCAAGATTGTGGTCATTGTAGATGCTTTCCTCTTCCCAACTAGCCTCTAGGTCTGTGTTGATGGGGTTTCTTTATACAAAGCAGCTTCTTTACCTAAATGGTTATAGGGTTGGTTATAAACATTATAATAGCCTCTTCAAATTTCGCCTTTTTAGCTCTACATCCAACTCTAGTTTCTTCCGCTTGTAAGCAACAATTTTGATACATTGCAACATCGCCCCTGCATTATCCGATAAAATACAAACATTGAAATCCAATATTCAAATCCTAATAAATTCCTAAGAAGAGTGCTTGGGAGGGAACGTGCATGCGTGTTGATTAGTGATATGTTTACAGAGGTTGTGGTGGAGGGAGTTTTTGTTGACACTTGCCGACTTTCAATGAACTAGTGAAGGATGGGGCTCTATAGTGCCTTTTGAAGATGGCAAATCTCGACACAAACGTCTCAAAAAACCTTTGTATTTTGAAACAAAAATCCATAAGCTTGAACTATGACTATGTGTAGGAAGCACTGGCAGTAGTAACCATGGATCTAGCTAAGTTTTCTAGTGAGCAGAGAAGTGAGTTAAGAAAAAAGAATATCAAAGGAAACATAAACTGTAAGTGGACTTGTTAGCAATGCAAACTGCATATTTAAAACAACCTAAATGTTTGACTCTTCTCAAACTAAACTACAATTACAAAGAGCTAAAGAATCATTTTCACATAGCAAATGAAGCAACTTGGAATACTAGAAAGTGTGAAGAAAATAACCTGCGCGCTAAACTAGTTGGACTCACTGTAGATGAGGAACCTCATGCAAACCCTTGCTTCAATACCTTCTATATACTTATCTATATACTACTCAAAAGAGTTCACACTCACATAAGCTATATAGAAGATGAATAATGCACATGAGTTGGTTGGAATTGTATGGTTCTTGCATGCCTACGGGTTTTCTTCAACTTTTTTCAAACTTTTGTACACTCATTCTCCATCGGTTGGTCATAGTTTGAGTGCCTTTGCATTCGGAGACATGGAGTGAAAAAAGTTACGACCATAAAAATTATAAGGCTCTATCCAAATGTTGGAACACTCACAACCTCACACAATTGAGGGAGACAGTGAGGGCCAACACAAAGAGCTTGCAATTGAAAGAGACCCAAAATACAAACCAACTAACAACAAAGAAATAGTTTCGTTCATTTCAATGTAACCATTAATACTTTTTTTGAGCACAAGGTAATGATACTTAGCATCATGGCTAAGCATATTAATTAATGGATGGGTGCCTTTACAAAACTGCAAGACACTCTCTTGTAGACGATGTCATATATTTTAGTTTAAAACATCACGGCGCAAACCAAAGTTTTTTGTCATTCTAAAATTAGAAAATTAGCAAACCATGATTATAGACTCAATGTTCAAATTGTAATAAAATTTTGAATTTTATGAATTTCTCAAAAGTTCAAAATGAAATGGAAATTAGGTTGAGTAAGCTTCATTTCATTGGTTGAACTAAAATTCAAAAAAGATCATTTTCATGCCTAATATTCAGATAATAAAAGGAGGTAGGAGTTGTCAAAATATACTAGAAAAGCATCTTTTGTGATCTATTTTAGCATCTTCTTTTGTAGAAAAGTCAATGATATACTCTCTCCATCCCAAAATGATGTCCCTATTGGACAAAATGTTCCAGATTAAGGTTAAAAATAATATTTTAAAAATCCATTTTGCATTGTAAATAGAGTTCAATACACTCCTATTGTCCTAAAAACTTTGTTTCAGAGTATTAAAAAGTAGAATTTTTTGGGCATTTCCAAGGAGCACCGGTGGGCACTTAATTGTTGAGTATGAGGTTGTCACTTTGTAGGTAGTTGGTATAGGCCCAAAACCATGTGTCAACCGTTGTTCTCCTTCACTCGGGCAATACTCAAAGAAATGCAAAAAACAAGAACAAATAGTGTTGATTGACCCCTTCATTTGCTTTTTGATTGATGATTGCATGGATGGAAGGGGAACTACTACTTGAAATTGTTTTGCTAGTCCTAGATAGCAGTTGAAAGTTGAATTTGATCGATTTGCAATGTCACGAAGTGCAACAAAAAGATCATTTGGGGACAAAATTTCAGACCAATATGAAGATCATGTCGGGATGGAAGGAGTATCAATGAATGAATTTACACCACCATGCTCTAGAAATACATTCTAAAAACTTTCTCCAAAAAATTGGATGAAAAACTGCAATTTCACATCCTCTATTGGTCATTCATAATTATCTAGAAACCACTTTTACTTATTGCGGTCCTTTAAGGGTTAATAAAGATCTCTTTGGCATTATAATTCGTCAAGGCCATAGAGAAAAGTCAATATGTTTTAAATATGATTTCACGCTTTTTCTTTTGGGTTCTAGGGTGATTGCAAGAAACACTTCACCTTTTTTTTGTCCCCTTGACTTGGACAGGTGGTTTTTTGCTCATAACTTTTGCATCGTTTGTCTATCTTCTATGAAACTTAAAATGAAGGTACATGTGGTAGTTGCAGATGTTGAGTAATTTTTTGGGTTTTTTTAAAATTACTTTACTATTTTTAAACTGCCCCCGATTGGATGTCTACCTTGGCCGTTTTGAAGGTTTTTAGTACTATTTTTTACCCAAAAATCCGATTTTGAAGCTCAAAATTGGTATACTAGGACTTCTACTAAAGTTACACAAGCTTACCAAAGATTTTCTAAAAATAGTTAATTTGCCATCTTCCACATGTGCTCAAAGTGCACTACCTTTGCGCAAGTGTAGAGAACACAATTTTATTTTTCCAATAGTGAAAATTGGTGAAAAGGAGAATCTATAAGTTAGGAAAAATGGCGCTTTTTTTGAGAATTTTTTGAATTTTTTTACTATTTTTTAAGAATTAAATTCCAAACTGTCTATTTTCTTGCATTTTTCAACCCTCTTTGACCGTGCATAACTCTTAGGGATAAATTTTTTTAGGTCTGAATTTTTGCACATATCATTTTTTTAATGCTTTATAAACTATCCATATTTTATTTTATTTAGCAAAAATTTATTTAAAAAACCACAAATAGGAGTGAAATGGTTGTTTTGAGCCAAAATCGGCAGGTGTTTCTTGCAACTACCCTCTAAAAATTTGAAATATCATATTCAGAAATAATAATTAAAAGAACATGGTCCATCCCACTTAATGCTTTAACTCCTAAAGGACTAAGGTATATTTTGGGTAGAAATTGTCAAAAATTACCACTTTGTAGGACAATAAGAAAAAAATGAATTTTTTTTTTTTTTTTCAAATTCAACCGTACACTACTCATGGTTATTTCTCTTGACATTTGCATCTTGTATCATGTAAATTACATACTTGCCACATTTCAAAATTATAGGAGGAGTTTTGTACATGCTACCCGAGGTGTCCAAAAATTTCTAGGCAAATTAATTTTTTATCCAGATGACTAATCAGAAAAAAATTGATTTTTACCAAGGAGATACATGTTTATACAGTGTGTCTAAATTTCATGAACATTTGACCTAAGATTTATTGCATATGTTGAACGGACACTTGGTCTTTTAGGATTAAGTCCCAAAGTTGTATTGGTCAAAGTAAAAATGTAGTGAGAAGGTGTAGCAAATGTGGGATTATTGAGGATAGAGGAGCTTAAGTGAAAAAATAACAAATTGAAAAGTGAGTGATAGATAATGGGTGTGCAAAAATTAAGAAGATCCATCGTTGGTGTTGGAAGAATTTAGAGTTTCTTTATTGTTAACATTGACATATAAAAAATGCTCAAATACAAGCATGCACGACTAGTGACTTCATAAATTTACTTCAAGGATCTTTAGATTCCATAAACACTGATTCCACGATTCATACAAAGCAATCAATACTGAAAAATACACCTTCAATGTAGGAAAATATATGCTTAATATGAGAAATATTCAACATGGGCGTACACATAATCTTCTACTGGTAATTGATACAAGTTCAATTGTGATTCTTTTGTGATTGTTCAATACTTATATAGGAGTAATTGAAGCCAAAGTCTATGACGAAAGATGGAAAAAATACTTACAAATAGCACATTGTTAACCATTATACCTCAAAGTATTGAAAACATTGCTATATACAATATTACTCATATCATATATCTTTATGGCAACCATCTCCAATTGTGCCACCTTTGTGTTCACTTTCTCCCTAAAACACCTCCAATGTTGTTCAAGATGTAGTAAGGACACATATTTTGCAATTCTTTCTATGTATTGCCATATATGATATAGAAATTAGCACACATATCCATGTATAAACACGTAAAATATTGTACGTAATTTTCCAAATTTGATTGTTCCAATTCACTTTCTATTAGATATATTGGTGACATCCATTTCCTAAGTCACTTTTGATTCCTCTTGGAAGTGAGTTGTTTCTCTCTTTTTTACTCCGATAATCATTCAGTTTGTAATTCCTTGGAACTTAACCCCATAAAGATGGGTTGGTCACTAGGAATTTATTTTTTAAAATATTTTAATGGATCATCTACTTAAATAAAATCCAAAACACTCATCGGAGGTCAAAGTACAACACAAGACCTCTTTTTTTTGCACAAAATTCCAATGATGAACAATCCCACTTCTATCCTACATTGAAGGGATCTTCAACATCCATTGGACACTTGGTGTCCGCAATGTCCTTCTAGAGTTAAAGAATTAAGTATGAGGCTCTAACTCCAACAGGGCATTTTGAACCGAACATGACACAGAGGTACATTTTGCTTTCTTCAATTTACCAAAAGGTACAAACAGTGGACATTCTAGGAGGTGGTTGCTTTTAGAGCCCTATGGCATTTCAACTTCAAAATTTCATAACTAATTCCACAAAGCTCCAAAAAATATGAAACAACTTGGGTTAGATGCCATTTCCTCTTGTCTTTCAACGAAAATTTACTGAAAAATATTTCAAGATGTTTTACCTCCCCCAAATTCAGTTTCAGCGCTTAGATGATTGCTTTTATGGACCTCCTACCGTAAAGGGTTAACATCCCTTTCACTATGCAGCCACCAAGCCCCATTTCTGCAACTGATGAGTTGTTTGATAGATATTTCCAATTTCTCCCAAAGTTGACTTCCGCAAACCTCGTCAGTTGGTGCGTAGAATTGTGGGTACCCAATTCCAAGGATTGGCAACAATGTCCAAGCATAGGTTTCATGTGCACTCACTCAACCATTCAACAATATTATGATAAAAAAATAAGAACTGGTATCTCATGGGCTGGGGCTGGAACTCATGCCTTGACCTGGGTCCCATTGCAGTGAGGGTACGGTATGGAACCAGGCATGATCCACTCTCCATTACTACCCTCCAAGGCCGCGCTGCCACTGGCCCTTTGACGCCTAATTCCAGGGTTAAATGAATTCAAATTTAATGTTACAGTATTTGGGGGAAAGCAAATGAATGAACTTATCTGTCCTCGTGAGAAGAAATGAGCACAAGTTCTATAACTTCACTTAACCCTATGGGGGAGGGGTCGGGGTGAACTGGCCCCTCGCTGGGCCTCCCAAATCATTCCAGGGGTGCATGTGAAAAAAAAGTCCCCTACTTTGAGCCGTCTCTGGGGTATGTTTTAGACGGCTCCGAGTGAATTTGGAGCCTCTAATTGCAAATATGAATTCAAAATTTGCAAATTTTATCATGCCTTGCAAATAAAAAATTTTCAGGGTTTTCCCTTGAGGCCGAGCGAAGGGGTCAGTTCATCCCGGCCACGGGAGGCACCGCATTCCTGACGATTGGGGTGAGTACTGGCCTCTTCACTCGGCCTCCCAAATCATTCCAGAGGTGCATGTGAAAAAAAGCCCCCTATTTTGAGCCGTCTCTAGGGTATGTTTTTAGACCTCTCTTAGCTAGTTTGGAGCCTCTGATTGCAAATATGAATTCAGAATTTGCAAATTTTATCATGCCTCGCAAATAAATAATTCCAGGGGTTTCCCTCGAGGCCGAGCGAGGGGGTTAGTTCACCCTAGTCTTCTCCCTGACCACTTAAGGAATTCCATGTATCTACAAGGCGGCTGTCTTGATTGGATAAATTTTCTTCTATATAGAAATAGAGTGCGGAAGGTTTTCCATAATTTTTCGAGATTTCTTTTCTACAAAACATAATTATTGTGAATTTTTCAAAGGAAGATTCTATTCCTCCCATACCGGTGATATAGGGCTTGCTATTTCCGACCATGGGTTGAAAATGCACCACAACTGCCTCGGGAACCACACCATAATTAATCACGGTCCTTCACCTCCTCCTTCACGGAAAGTGAAGTTAGCCCTTTTCTTCTTGGTGACAAGTCATGAATCACAAAATAAGCCACACTATGATAATGCCAAGCTGGGCCCTCATGTTGTCAACTTGCTGTTTGTCACATTGCGTCCAGGCGAACTTGTTGGTGTACTGTACGTCCCTCCCTCCCTCCCTCCCTCCCTGTTTTGTTCATTCTCCGGATGATTGGGGTGTGACCCCTCCACGCCCTCTTTGTTTGTGCACCCTGCATTTGGAATCTAGAGTCACGGCAGCAGCGGCAGCACTAGGAGCTACAATGCCACAGGGCTCATAAGTAAACAGCAGGTGGTTGGGCGGCATATGAAATTACGGTGAACATTGCATTGTACCAGGCAGGACGCTAAATCAGTCGCACGAAGTGGGACCAGTAGGGTGAAAACGCAGGAATTTTTTTATTTTTCACAAAAAAAAATTTGCAAATTTTGAATTCATATTTGCAATTAGAGACCCCACATTAGGCAAGGGATGTCGACAACATACCCTAGAGATGGCACAAAATAGGGGGGCAAGATTTTAATTTTACCCCCGTGAACTTGCATTTTCACCCTATTGGTCCCACTTCATAGGACGGATTTAACGTCCTGCCACTGTAACAGACAGGATGCTAAATCAGTCGTATGAAGTGGGACCAATAGGAGTGAAAACGCAAGAATTTTACCCCGGGGAAAAACGCAGGAATTTTTTAATTTTTCACACAATTTTTATTTTTTGCAAATTTTGAATTTGTATTTGCAATCAGAGACCCCAAATTAGGTAGGGCAAGTCTACAATATATCCTAGACACGGCTCAAAATAGGGGGCAAGATTTTACTTTTATCCGGGCTACAAGCTTGCGTATTCACCCTGCTGGTCTCACTTTGTGGGACTGATTTAGCGTCTTGCATGGAACAATAGTTCCTGAAATGTCCATTTCAAATATGGTGCATACCCCCCAAACCGTCACTGTTTTTTACTTTTGTACATATTTACTATTGTTTGACTAGTCAAATTTTCATATTTTCTTATTGTCACTTGAAAGGAGGTAAGTTCCAACACACCAAAGAATGTGACATTTGGATAACGTATACAAAAGTTGTGAAGGAACAAAGTTTGGTTCTAAAACGGTTTCTTCCACATAGGTATGTAATTGATTTTGGAGATGTGCACAAATTGAAGATGGCATTTTAGGGTTTTAGTGGAGCATTTGGAGGTGTCCACCTTACATTCAGTCAATACTTACTCAACATTGCTCCTAAACTCCCCCATGGATTCTAGTTAATTGCATCTGCTTGTTAGCTGTGTCCTTTGGACAAAGACTATGACATAGACTTTGTCTAGTTTTTAAATCCCAATTTCTAAATCCTATTTACATCCGCACTCACATTGCACAACGCTATTAGGCTTTGGTTGGAGTGGGGATGTAGAATCCAACTGATCAATAAATTAATATTGTTGTTTACCGAGTACAAAGCTTCACAGTTGTAACCGTCATTGTAATATTTATACTTCATACTAGTTTGTTTTTCTCTATGCTATGCATTTGACTTTCTACACAAGCCCTATTGAGGTCATAGAAGTCTACACCAAAAGAACTTCTAGACATTGAGTGCATCTTTGAATTTAGTATTCACTTCTATTTCAAATACATTTGAAGTATTATAAAAAAGGACAAAATATATATGCTTATATGCACTTAATATTTATAATGAATCATTTAGTGATGACTTTCAAACAAAATTTGTAAACAATGATTAATAGATCATGTACTTAGTTGGATCCCCATTGGATTAAATAATGTTTGTAGATATTATTTGAAACCAAAAATTTAAAGCTCTTTCTAAAATCAATTGTGAATTGAAATTGTAGATTTTTTTAACAATTTTTTTAAGAATTTGAAATGAAAATTCTGAATATAGTGCTTCTTTACAAGATTTTTTAAATCACTGGCTCATTGCCTGCATGTCCTTAAGCCATTTTGAAAGTCCAATATTTTGAACTTGGAAAGTGTTTTTTTGAAGTGAAATACACTTGCCCTTTGTGAATCATTAGGGATAGTCACACCTTCTTCACCTCTCACATTTTGCAAAAGAATGAAAAGTTGGTGAGGAAAAACAAGAGCCAATGGGGAGCAGTTTCGGGTGAAGAAGGTGTGACACTCATTTTGTGTTGTATGGAGGATATCTAGGAAGAATGGATTCATTAGCAACTAAATATACACAAGCCATCGCAGGTGTCGCTCGTTGCTCGAAGTGCAAGGGCAGGCGATGCAGTGAAACATTGGAGCACAAGTGAAACTTTGGAATGCAAGGAGCGCAAGAGAATATATTTAACCCCTGAAGAACCACAAGGCCTTTTTTCTGCCAAAAAACACTCAAAAGTACCATTTCTATAGCAAAGAGTAGAAAAATTTGAAAAATGTTTTTTTTTGCACATCTAACCGTAGGATCTTACACCTACTAGTATAAGAATGTGTGGAATTCGTTTTAGAATTTTTGACCGCACAGATTGCAAGATATCTGCGTTTAAAGTGAAAAAAACAAGTTTTTCAACACATTGCGGGACTAGATTTTTTGACTTTAAACATTTTTAACTTAAAATTTCTCCACTAAAGAGTTTTGAGCTTTAAATCTTTACAGTGGAGAATTGAATTGAGAGTTAAAAAAATAAAAATTCAAAAAAACTTAATTATCATTCTTAAAAAAATTGTTAAGTAGAAGTAGGTACAAGATAGAAGGAAAATCTAAATATTCATATATTTTAGATGAAATTAAAGTGCACTAATCCCAATGGTGAGATTGTTCTAGCAAGTAAACTTAACCTTACAAAAAAAAATGAAAAATTTAAAAAATTGCATTCAAAAATGAATCCTACAAGTTATTTTTTCCAAGAAGATGCTCTAACTGCTCGAAAAATAAGAATGTCCATAACTTCCTCATAACAAATCCAAATGAAATGAATAAAAGCTTTCTAGATAGACAAAAATATAATCTATGAAAAAAATATTAAGAAAAAAAAATTGCAAATATTTTTTTGCTGCCCGGGCTGCCCCCGTCCTCTGTTTTGAGCTTATTTGGTCATAACTGTTGTTCCCGGGCACCGATTGTGAAAAAAATTACGTTTTCACAAAGTTTTTCAGTTTTTCTATCTCCAAAAAAAAATTCAAAAAATCACAAAAAAGTTTCAGTCCGTAGGTACTTGCCCAAAAACGCATTTGTCCCCCGAAGGGACAATGGTCCTTTAGGGGTTAAATGAAGAACTCTTCTTCATGCCTATTATTCACCTCTGGAGGAGAATAATGGACGTGGAGAAGATTTAGCAGAACAAGTATGTTCTGCGTTTAGAAAGCCAATGTGGATCTGCCACGTCCCAATTCTTTGGAAAATGGGCGTGCAATGAAGAAGGTGTGACTATTCCTATTGAAAATTTCAAGTTGTAGATATAAAATCCTTTTTTTAAAATGTTAAAATTCTAACCAGAGGAATTTTAGGAAATTAAGGAGATGGAATTGTGCACATTTGTAGAAGACAATTTGTAAAGATCAAAAGGATGATAACAACCTAAAATGTGACACTTTGGCAATTCATAGATAACATATAATTAAGTTTAACTAATTATTGTTTGGAAGACAATCAAATAAGGCTTTTATTCTTTTTGAAAACAATCTTTTAGCAAGCTTAAGATTATTTACAAGATTTCATTAACAATTAACTTATAAATCAATGCTATAAACTCAAAGGGACAATGAGACATTTTGATAGGATCCTACAAAGTCATTTTTGAGTGAATCTATTAAAAAAGTTGATTCAAATTTGGTAAATATAGTTACCCTCTTTATGGGATTACAACTTTTTTTTTCCAATCAAGTGCTTCAATCAAACTTATATTACCCTGAGTTTTCTAGGCAAGGCAACAAGCTTTAGTTACATGTGAAAAATCCCTCTAATTCTCTTTGAAATTTGGCAAGTGTCTAACTAACCCAATATGACAAGAAATAATAGAAGATAATGCATGTAGTGCAAAAATATTTCTTCAAGAGGAATCAAAGTTTATTGACCTTGCCAAGCAAGATTGAATGTTTTTTTCCTTCTAATTTCAAACGCTAAAATATTCCAATATAAGTGGTCAAAGTTTGCAAAAACATTTATGGACATTCCCATAGTAGTCTATTGTAATATTATAGGGTTAGATTTCAACTTCATCTATTAAAATATATTATAATTAATAAAATAGAAAATGATAATGCCCAACTCATGCTTTGGTGATTTAGAAATTATTTCTCACTTTCACTATTATATTTAATGATATTTAATGTTACTTACCTTATTACTTGACTCACTCTAATCCTCATATAGTTGACAAATAGTGTTTAGGTTGATGTTTAGTGTTGGTGACATTAGTGGTATTTTTGACATTTAGAAAACTACATATCAACATGAACACTACTAAAAATTATAATAGTTGTCATATAGTGTTTATATTAACATTTGTTGATGTTGACATTTAATGTTAGGGTTTATAATTAGTATTAGAATTTTTTATTAGTATTATAAACACTAAATATGATTATTAGTGTAGTTGTTTAAATCACACTCTATCCATGTTGATTGTGAGTACCACAAACTATTTTAGTCAATGAGGATTGTTATTATGTGAGCATAGGATCACATAATATGGGTATTTGTAACATATATATATCCTATAATCATAGATAGTTTCTATAGTCCATACACCTATAACATAGGTGTGTAGTATTCTAGGCTCATAGGCTCTCACTCCCACTAGAAGAAACCCACGTTGGTCTAAACAAAAAATGTGAGCTGAAATTTGTTGAGAACCATGTTTCCAACGCAAAATTCTGGGATTCCAACATTGAAAACATGATTCTCAACAAAGTTCAGCCCACAGTTTTTGTTTAGACCAACGCGGGTTTCTTCTAGTGGGAGTGGGAGCCTATGAGCCTAGAATACTACACACCTATGTTATAGGTGTATAGACTATAGAAACTGTCTATGATTATAGGATATATATGTTACAAATATCCATATTGTAGGTGTTTATGGTACATACACCTTCTATAGTGTGTGGTATCTATATTATAGGTACCTATATTATAGACTCAATGCTCACAAGCTCACATTCTTGGGCTCACATACTAGCACCATTGGTCCAAGGTCCAAAGAAAGTTGGGGTGTTGTATAAAGGCTGCATGTGGCAGAGCAACTAGCCATGCTTTTTTGTTTTTTTTTAACAAATGGAAATGGTTGTTGTATAGGGCAATCCCCGATGATGAGGGCATTGCTTGACGTAAATTGCTGCCAGAAAATTGCAAAATTGGATGAACAATGCAGAATGAGATTTGAATTTGGATGAAAAATCCGTAATGCCCGATTAACCCCTAAAGGACCGTTGTCCCTTCGGGGGACAAATGCGTTTTTGGGCAGGTACCTACGGGCTGAAATTTTCTCCTGATTTTTTGAAATTTTTTTTGGAGGTAGAAAATCTGATTAGCTTCGTGGGAATATAATTTTTTTCACAATCAGTGCCCGGGAAAAAAATTTATGACCAAATAAGCTCAAACGAGGGGACGGCGGGCAGCCCGGGCAGCCAAAAAAAAATGGACAAAAATTTGAATTTTTTTTTTAATATTTTTTTTCTCATAGATTATATTTTTGTCTAGTTGGAAAGCTTTGATTCATTTCATTTGGATATGTTATGAGAAAGTTATGGACATTCTTGTTTTTTGGGCAGTTAAAGCATCTTCTTGAAAAAATAACTTGTAGGATTCATTTCTGAATAAAATTTTTCAAATTTTTCAATTTTTTTTTTTGCATGGTCTGATTTACTTGTTAGAACAATCTCACCATTGGAATTAGTGTATTTTAATTCCATCTAAAATATATTAATGTTTTAGATTTTCCTTCTATCTCATACCCACTTCTGTTTAACAATTTTTTTAAGAATGATAATTAAGTTTTTTTGAATTTTTTTTTTTTCCTAGACTCTCAACTCAATTCTCCACTATAAATATTAAAAGCTCAAAACTCTGTAGTGCAAAAATTTTAAGTTAAAAATGTTCAAAGTCAAAAAATCCAGTCCCGCAATGTGCTGAAAAACTTGTTTTTTCCACTTTAAACGCAGATATCTTGCAATCTGTGAGGTCAAAAATTCTGAAATTTTTTCCACACACTCTCATACTAGTTAGGTGTAAGATACTACAATTAGATGTGGGAAAAAAACAATTTTCAATTTTTTTTACTCTTTGTTATAGATATGGCAGTTTTGAGTGTTTTTTGGCAGAAAAAAGGCCTTGGTCCTTTAGGGGTTAAGTGGGCAGAATCGCGTAATTGGACATTACGGTTTGATTGCACGGCAAAACCCGCCCTGCAAATGAATGGGGAATTTTCTAGCAGTGGTTTACGTTTTGGCATGCCCCCCTCAGAGTTCCGTGTCATGTGATGAATCCTTTCCTTCAAAATCAATTTATCCAGTTCCTAATTTTCAAATTATCTTCTTTTTTTAAATCATTTTTGTCATTCTCACTTTCCAGTGTTTTTACTCCAGCCTTTTTCAGATCGTGTGACTGGTGGAAACTTTGTATAATTTTACATTTGATCAATTAGGTAACTACACCTAAAATCGCACAATTAAGCAATTTTAGCATGGTTCTCATTATTATATTGGAATTTTTTTTGTGGGGTCTTGTTGGTAGTCCAAAAGGGATTCTTGATTCTATGAGAATGCATTTTTTGGATACCATATGAATAAACTATGAATATTCAAAGTGCTGAAAATAGGTGTTTCTAAAATCGATCCTAGACTCTCATGAATAGTGGGAGTACATTTTAGCCAACAATATGTAGGGGTCAGTTTTAGAAATGGGTCGAAATTGGATGTAGTTACCTTAAAACCAAAGAACAGAAACTGAAGCCCTCTAGTTTGAAGGTAGGTGAATTCATGATGTGATGTTCGTTGCATAGAGTAAGGTAGTCTCCTCTTAAATCAATCTTTTAAAAGTTAATTGCCTTTGGAGGGAAGCTAAACTCCTTGAAACAATTTTTAGTAAATTTTTTTAGGAAGAAAAATGGAATTTGTCACTTAACCCATGTTGTTTCATATTTTTTGGACCTTCATGGAATTTGTTACAAATTTTTGAAGTTGAAATATAGTCGTCACTAAAAGCGACCACCTCCTAAAATGTACACTACAGGTACATGGAA
This sequence comes from Pseudisothecium myosuroides, assembly GCA_951799445.1. Classification (NCBI taxonomy): domain Eukaryota; kingdom Viridiplantae; phylum Streptophyta; class Bryopsida; order Hypnales; family Lembophyllaceae; genus Pseudisothecium; species Pseudisothecium myosuroides. Next base: position 10,158,522 of record OX637287.1, on the reverse strand, counting down.
GAAAGCAAAATGTACCTATGTATCAGTGGTTGCTTTTAGAGCAGGGTCACCTTTAGAGCACACTACCTTAATATGCAACTCCCCCACAGTAGTTCATTTGTCACAGTTGAAGACTACACTAAATAGGGTATTTAGTGTTGGCAACACTATTTGCGAACCATGACACTAAATATCATTAAGCCTACTAAAGTAAGTAACATTAAATGTAATTTCTAACATTAAATATACTCTATGGTAAATCTGAAATCTGAAAATGTTTACATTTAGTGTTAGAACTTATTAAAGGAAGGTAGAAGGGAAGAGAAGGCAAATGCGGCGCATTGAAGTTTAGCACTACACTAATCGTCCTAAAATTGACATTTAGTGTAGGGTCAAGTAGGGTGATAATTACACTAAATGTAATCCAACACTAAATACCCTATTTAGTGTACTGAGCTGCCTAATAGCGACACAGTAATAACACATGTGGCCCTGTGGGCTCATCCTATAAGTTAGGTACTGTACAAACGTACAATTCTTCCTACTTTTTTCTCGTTTCAAATCTGAAAGGTCATGGCACCTCAAGTGGTGGGTTAACGACCAGTGATAATGAGGGACCAGTTGAAATTAGGGGTACCTGATTTTGTTGGATGGGACCATGGGAAGACGGACGGAGGGCTCATTCAAGTCCAAAAATGGAATGGGACTTTGTAGGCTTTGGTGTAAACCCACGAGTGATCATAGCCGAGCAGGGGGTATTGAGCTACTGCCATGAGAACTGAAGGGGAAGAAGCTTTGCATTGACTAAAAAAAAGTTGCATGTGAAGAGCAGGACATTATTTAATGGCAGTGTGAGCCATTATACAATAGGGACAAAGCCTTTGTTGTGTAAGGTGGGTACCCCCAAACCGCCACTTTTTTGCTATTGTACGTAGTTACTATTGTTATACTAGCCCAATTTTATGTTTTCTTATTGGCTAGTAAAAGCAGGTTCCAATGCACCAAAGAATGCAACATTTGGATACCGTATGCAAAAGTTATGAAGAAACAAAGTTTGGTTCTAATTAACCCTTAAAGGACGGACCTATGACCACTGATTTCAAGCCTCACTGCCTATCACTTAGTTTTCTACCATTTTGCAACTAGATATGAATGAAATTTTTTTAATTTATTTTTCAAAGATGGAACTACATGTCTTCTATACTTCATAATTTTTTTAGATTTTTTAGTGAAAAATTGATTTTTTTGAAAATTTTTGAAGAAAAAGTGAAGAAAAATCATATCAAATAGAAAATTAAGTCAAAAGATCAGAAAATTTCACCATCTGTGTATTTTATAGTGTCAAACATCATGGTGTAAACTCAATTTCCGTGTCATTCTATAATTAGAAAATAATAGACATTGAAAATGCATCCAAAGTTCAAATTGCAATAAAATATTCAATATTACGAATTTTTTCAAAATTCAAATTGGAGTAGAAACTAGAGTAGATGACCTTCATTTTGTTAGTTGGGCTCAAATTCAAAAAATATCATTTTTGTGGAGAAATTTCAGATTTAGAGCAAGGAGCAACAACTTCCCAAAATACACTAAAATAGCATATTTTGTGATCCGTTTTTTTCACTAGCTTCTCATTTACGTGAAGACAAACGCTTACAAGACTACAAACATAATTGATTACTCTTCATAACCCAACATGAAAGGCCAACAAGAAAAATCCGGATGAAAAAATACTTTCAAACTCTGTCCACCTCACAGTATTGCCATCCGAACGCCACAGAATGGCGCTGGCGGCGTTACTGGGTTAACAGATTTTTGTTGTAATCAACAAAAAAGTGACCGGGACAACGCGACCAAATCAACAAAATTCTGTCAAAATTCCTGCATTTTCTACTAGCTAGTGAATTTGCGGTTTCTTTTGCATAGGTACATAAGTGATTTTTTTTTTTTGATAACAAATGGCAGAACCATTGCATTAAAAAAACAGAAACCAGGAACAAAGCAGCCAAGCCATACGGCTGGACAAGAACATAAGTGATTTTGGAGATGTACATAGAATGAAGGTGGTAGTTTAGGGTCAGTGGTGCATTTGAGGGTGCCCACTTTAGTTGATTGTTTTTGGGTTTGATAATGTGGATCCTAAACAATTAAATAAACCAAATATAGGGGTGTGAGATTTAAGGAGTCATGGTCTCTTAGAATTATGTTGAGCCTAGTATAGCAAAGAGATGGGCAAGAAATATGTTTTTGGAAAATTTGAAAATATTTATTACCTTTATTGTATGGGGCTTTTCATTCGTAAAGAATGACATGGGCCTTGGCCTAAGTGTAAATCCACTTGAACTAAAAATTCTATATTGGTCAATCAACAATTGAATAATTTTAGTGGATCCTTGCTATAGTCTTGGTTTAAACCATCTCTAATTTAGGCCTTGTTTGTAAAACAGGCTCCTATAGATTCTTGCCTAAAATACATACCTTTTAAAAATGAGAACCAAAAGACAATTTTAAGAATATCCATAATCAACAGATAAAAAAATCATAGTTGTTTCATACAATATCCAAAAAATATATGATAAAAGAATTTGAAAATATCTTTTGATTGCCTTTAAGATCCAAAAAACTAATAGAAATCAATGATTGGAATGATGGGTACATCCTTGTTTGGACACTTCATGACCGGGTTTTAAACCAGTTCTAACTTTTTTTAAGACCAAGTCATGGTATCGTGAAGTAAATATCATTGCCACTTGCTCATACATTTAACAGTTCAATTATTTATACAATTTTTTTTCTTAATTTTTTTTGTTTAATTTCAAAGTTGAAAAACACAATTGATATACCATTTTAGGAGTAGGCTTATGCATGGCCCAAGCAATAGCTCATTTCCTTGTTACAAGATCTAAAAGTCAATTCTAATAACTCAACATCAAGTTCATCATTTCTAACGAAACATAGCTTGAAAATTTCATTTCTTATGTTCATTGCATGCACTAGTAGAAACATCAATTGTCCACACAAACTAAACTTGGAAAACTCACACTTGATCTCGTCATTTTTTAATAATGTGATTAGAGTTAGACCATCTTTTCTTCAACTTTTTGGCTCAAAATGCAAAGAAATTTTAGAAGTTAATAGAGTTAATCGTAAAGGTTGTTCCCAGTTGTAACAATGGTATCAAAGGAAGATTTATCCCCTAAAGTTTTTCATGTTTAGAGGCCCAAAACTGCTTCAAAATAGTAGTTTCCAAAGAAAGGCTAAAATCTTTTAGTTAACTTATTAGAGTACATCCTCTGAAAATTTCAGAATCAAAAACCTTACCAATTGCAAGATCATGATGTTTGGGGTTTCAAAAAGAAGTAGTATTCTCAACTATTCTCAAATGGTTAAATTTCATCTTTCAAACATTTTACTCAAAAATGTGTAGATCTTGCAACTTGGTACTCTCCAGTATATGTTGAAGAAATAAGTTGGACATACATATAAAAAATTTCAATTCTTTTTTATATTCATGTTTGAAAAAAATAGTAAGTAGAAAGAAGCAGAGAATAGTTTTAAATACTAAATTGTTAAGAATTTAGTTAAGGGATTGAAAATTGCTAGTCCCAATGGTTGTAATGTTGTAATAAAAAATCTACATTTTATGATTATTTTTTCAAAAAATATTGAAAATTTAGTCTAACAAAGGACTTCAAAGTTTATTTTAGAGTAGAGATTCTAAGTGCCCACAAACAAAAACTCTTCATAACTTCATCTCATTATTCAAAATGGAATGATTCAAATCTTTCCACATTTATATAAATCCAAAAAAACAATTTCAAATCTTTATTTCTTGAAAAAGTGATTTTTTTTGAGCTGCCCGGGTTGAAAAAAAAACATATCATATAATAACATTTTAACCATGTAATCAAAAGTTATGAAAATTGTTGGGCCTTAAAGCTACTCCTCTACCACATGTTGTGTGAAAATTTCAAAGAAAATAAATAAAAATTCCATTCATAGTGAGCTGCCCAAAATTGCTATGTTGCTAAAAAATGCAATTTGGTCCTTTAGAAGTAAACAAAGAATCATACAAAAGAAACACAACACCAACTACTCCATTAGACCTCAATTTTGATACAAGGAGTTTTGTCTTGTGTTTTTCTCAAATTTTGGTTCTTGGTCTTGCATTGCACACACTTTATGATTAATCCCAAAAGCACTGAATGACCGTTGAACGTATGCAAGTGATATTGAGTAGGCGTATGCATATAAAGTCATTTTTTAACAAATGTTCTTAAAATTTTGATACAAGGTGTGAACATGTACTCCCTTAGTAGAAATATATATTTTTTCCGATCGATTTATGATCAAAAGTTGTATTGCCCTGAAATTTTTAGGCAACTCGGGTAGCTTTGGGCAGTATGTGCAAAACTCCTCCAATAATTCTAAAATTTGGCAAGTATGTAACTTACATGATACAAGATGCAAATGTACCCCCCCCCTTGTATAGTGTAAAACCTTACTTTAGAAGGAGTTAAAGTCTAATGGCCAGTTGAGTAAGATCAGAATTTTTCTTCTTCTAACTTCAAACATTATTTAATCTTTCAATTTGTGAAGTCAAAGTTTCTGAAACTTTTTCCACACATTCCCATGGTAGTTTAGTGCAACTTTGTTTGGTTGAATTTTTCATTTTTCATTTTTTTTCATTTTTCTCATTGCCCTAAAAAGTGACAATTTTTTCACAATTTGTGCCCAAAATATGCCACAGTTCTTTAGGGGTTAACTCTAATACGAAGACAGCTTTACCACATCTTCACTAAATGTTTTTATTACCATACTTTCAGGTTTGATACATGCCAATTGACTGATGAGTGATCCACTCACATCAAATCACCTTTCAGTTCAGTTTCTTTTGACAAACAAAAGAAAACAAAAACACTCCCCCCATCATATCTCCTCTCCAAAATCTACCGACCCAAATTTGTCTCTTCGATGGAAGCTTCAATTCTTTTGGGCTGATTACCATCACACTCACACACAGGCACCAACAGAAATATCAGAATCATGCAACAACTGAAAAAAATCAGTGAGTCCCTCCACCACACTGTAGAAGGGCTCTAAAAAAAGGGTCCACCTCCTGAAATGTACAGTATTTGTACATTTTGCTTTCTCATTGTTGCATCAGCAATGAGTACAAACAATGGATATTTCAAGAGGTGGACGCTTTTAGTGGTAGGACGTTAAATCCGTCCCACGAAGTAGGACCAGTAGGGTAAGTTTTATGTTTTTAGGGGATAAAAGTAAAAAAAAAAAGTAAAAGCCTCATGTTTTGAGCCGTGTCTAGGGTATGTTGTAGACCTCTCTTTGGTCTCTGATTGCAAATATGAATTCAGAATTTGCAAAAAAACAAATAAATTTGTGGCAAATAAAAAATTCTTGTGTTTCCCCTCAAGGTAAATCCACCTTGCTGGTCCTACTTTATGGGACGGGTTTAACGTCCCTCCTTATAGTGACCACTTTGTTTTAACTTTAAAAAACTCATAACTCCTATGTATTTCAAAAAATAAAAATAAATAAATAAAATAAAATTCATAACGAATTCTACGAAACTCCATAAACTATCAAAGAACTTTGTGTTAGATGCCAGTTCCATTTTTCTTTCAAAGAAAAAACATGTGTTGAGAAATTAATTTCAAGAAGCCTAGCCTCCCCAAATTAATTAATTTTCAGCTCTTAAATGGGCGCTAGTAAGTTATGAACCTCCTACCTTATTACCTGATCATTTACACAACAGTAGTTTTAAAAATTAAAAAAAAAATTCTTCTATTTTTTTTATTTTTTATTTTTTATTTCCCAGTTGACCGGAGCACTGTACTCACAAGCCCCTGCAGAAGGGGGGGGGAGACGGGAAGCAGGCTTAATTTTGGGGGTCCAGGCTGGGCCCTTCTTGTTTGACTTGATCGCATCCAAACACTTAGTCAGTACTGTAACTTCCGCCCGGCTTGGCACTGTTGAAGTAGAATAAAAATAATATTTTTTGGAGTCAATTGGGGGTCTGTTTTGTCCTACTTGTGCGTATTCCGGGAGAAATATAGTTTTACCAATGATATTTGTGAAGACTCTTTGTCACAAACAAACATATTCAATGGGTAAAAAAAGTGTTCAGGCCTATCATGAAAAAGTTATAACTATATGTAAGTTCATTTTGTAACACACACTAACAAGACAAATCAATCAGTAGCTAACTGATGGTGGACTAAATATGAAATGGATGAAATCATCTTATTCCATAGAGTGATTTTTCCTCTTCTAGCATTATGTTTTTGAAGAGAGTATTATTCTGTCATCATTTGGTGGATTCTTTTTTCTAATTTGTGGAAAAAGATATCTTAATTCACTTCCAAAGATATGGTTTTGGTTCTTATGATATTTCTTCTTTCTTTTGATTGAGCAAAGTCACACTATTTATAATTTATTTAAATAAGTGCATGCTAAAATATTACTATGTTGTATTGAATGATGCTTTTTTTTTTGTCGTTCTAGCAATACTAATTTTGCACCCTTGCTAATAAGGTAGCTACACCCAAATGTCCTTGTCTTTCTGTTTTATGCCATCTAAAATGAATGATTTGCACCTTAAATAGCCACCTACATTCATTCTATTTTCAAGAACAACCAATGGGAGTTGAAGGGTTTTTTTAGAGACCTAATGGAAGTTGAAGCATTTTGTATTTTAAGGTGTTTGTTAAGGTGTTAACCTTGAAAGGATGAGACCTATCACCAAGTTACCTTACCAAAAATAATCCAATTCTTAACCAAGATGGGTGCATTCCTTATTTCTACATTAATTGTGAAAGTTAACCATCAGCTAATTTTGGGCCTCAAGTCCTCAACATCCTTCTAGGGAATTAAGGACAATTAAAGGCAAATGTTGGTATACTATGTAGTTTCAACTTAGGAAATTCACCAAATATTATTCAAGATTTTGAAAAATTGTAAAACCACTTTAGTTGAATTGTTCTTAATAAAAATCTTTACAACCTCACAACAAAGAAATAAAAGATCAATGCTTTGGGATGCTCGTCCTTTATTTCTATAATAAGGACATTGAGAACCTTGCAAGGTTTGATGGATGTTGTGATTGTGGTCGGGGTGAATTGGCCCCCTCGATCTCTCGGCCCCTCCAAGTCATTCCAAGAGTGCAAGTAAAAAACAAAAGACTCCTTTTTTGAGCTTGATTGATTTACCTTGCACATCTCCCCTAGCTAATTTGGGGCCTCTGATTGCAAATATGAATTCAAAATTTGCAAATTTTATCATGCGTGGAAAATAAAAAAATTTGCTGTTTTCCCTAGGAGCATAGCAAGGGGTCAGTTCACCCCAGCCCGTCATTGTTAATAAGTGTAGAAACAAAGAATGCTCCTATTGCTGCTCCAATAATCGGAGTGTTTTGGTGACTAGCTTGGTCCGTCCGTCGTGGGGGCCCGCGTCCTTCGGGGGTTAAGCCAAATCCGTGTCGTGAAGAATCGACAGTAACCAAAGAAACGGACGTACTGTACCCGAGCGCATTCCATCACCATCTGATTAGTACGCAGCTTGCTTTTGCGGTCCGATTCTTTTGGTGTATCCTTTTGCTTTCTCAGCGTCGTCGAGCGCGAGGTCCGGGCTCCATCCAGGGACCAGGGTCCGTCCGAGCAGCGCCCCTTCTCTCCTCTCCTCAAGCTTAAGCTTAATCTGATCACTCCCACCGCTGCGGACTGTTTTTGCTCCCTCCCTTAACTTAGTTTAGTTTGTTGCCCATTGTCGCTTCTTGCGGGCACGGCCCCAGTGCCCTTTCCTTCAGTTGCGCTCCCCCGGCCCCTCCCCCCCGGCCCCCGCTCCTGCGCCGTGGGCTGGCTGTTGTCTCTCTCTCGCTCGCTTGCTCGCTCTTCAAGGTCGTCACGTCCCGCGTGCGAACTCCACCCCTACTGCACTGAGTGCCCCTTCGTTACTCAGCCCTCCCCCCCGTCGGCCTCTCATCAGTTACCTCTGCACTGCACCGGTCGGGTCTCCCGAATTCGATCAATCGGGCGCACAACTGCTGGCCATTTCTGGTTCAGGGTACCGACGATTCTCACCACGGGGTGAGCCTGGTGTTGCTGTTGATCTCTCATTGGGAGGATTGGGCTTTCGTTCGCATTGGGGGGGGCACTCCAGGGTGCAGTGAAATCGTCGACGGTTTGACTGATTTCGGGTCCAGTGGTGTGTGTGCAGGAAGGTTTCTGGGAATTCGTGGAACGACTCGAGGAATTGGAGCTATGGATATCATATAGAGGGTGGATCCGTGCTCTGGTGGGGAGGCGGAGAGAGTTGGAAGAGGTGTGAAGTGGAGTTCAGAGACGTTGCAGTACTGGGGTCTTAAGTTTCAGGCCGTAGTGCACGTGGACCTAGGGGAAGGAGAAGTTGAGCGTGTCGGTTGTGTGGATTTCGCTTTTCGTGTTCCTTGCGAGGAGAGGATTGTGCAAGATGTTTCAGATGAAGAAATACATGAGTCCGGGAATGAGTCCGGGTCTGCTTCAGCAACGGCCCCCAGGCGGACCAGGAGGTCCAGGGGGTCCCGGCGGACCCGGCGGAGTGTTCAGTCCCGAGAAGCTGCAACCATCGCCTTACGGGCCTCCGGGGAGCGCCATGAATGGAGTAGGCGACATGGGGGGTTCGCTAGGGAGCCAGTCTGCCGATCCCAAGCCGCGCTTGCGTTGGACTCCGGAGCTTCACGAACGCTTCGTCGATGCCGTCACGCAGTTGGGAGGCGCCGACAGTGAGTACTTCCTTCGTCTCGTCTCGTCTCGTCTCATCCCGAGCCTAGCTAGTTGACAATTCCTCACCCGCACTAATTCTGTGACCGACTCGTAGTGATCCGTGTTTGCCCCCAATTCCATCGGAGCCAGGTTCCAGTGACGAGTTTCGGTGATGACTGCTCGCTACGAGTTTAATTTTCTTGCATTTCTTGGAAAGATTTTCGGTGGACGTTTTCGGTCTTACTCGTTCGATGATCAGCGCTGTGTAGAATCTCCCCGACTGGATGAGCGAATATAGGGTTCCTTTCTCGAAAGAGCACTGGAAGGGTTGCGGCCAGTGGCGGTTGTTACCAGTTAACGCAAAAGTTCCCATCTCGAAGGAGCACTCGTACTTTCTTCTGAGTACCAGACGTGCACCCAGGGGAATCAGGAGCAGTTTTTGGTACTAGCCAGTGGATAATATTCAGTACAACTAACTGTGTGGCAATTGACTAATTCGGGAGAAGTTGTTCGAGAATCCTCGGTAGCACCGACTTGGGAAACGGTCGACGTTTGGAACACTAACATTTGATGAAAGTCGCAAGTTTGCAACGTGCTCTCTAGTAGGATAGTGAGTTCATTTATGGTGAGAATCTCAGAGTACGTCTAGCGAGTTTTCTTTTGGGAGTGACATGAGAGATTCCAGGAACATCGTGCATCCACGCACCGGGGTTTGTTTTGGTCGGTAGTGATTAAAATGAATGTGACTAGTAGATAGTGTGTCAAACTACTCTCTCTTTCCACAAAGCTTCTTAGAGCCGCGCTTGAGGTTTCTAAGAGAGATTTGTTTGAACTGTCGTCGGTAGTAAGAGGGTCGTTGCCCTCAATGGATATATCATTCAAGTTACCGCCAGGCTGCTCTTGAAGTGTGTTATGCATCCTTTATTTTTTGCATAGTATGTTAATTATTTAAAATGCCATTCAGAGAGTCTTGTTTCCTTTTTGCAGAGGCTACTCCCAAGTCTGTGATGCGCATCATGGGCGTGAAAGGCCTGACTCTTTATCACTTGAAGAGCCACCTGCAGGTAATTTTATAAGTCTGTTTTTGTGTATCATGAATTGGTATTTGGCCTAACGGGTTAATTGAACTCTAATATAGCGTGCGAAATGGTCACTGTGTCCTCTGACGAGAATTATGACTTGGCTGATAGTGTTAGTGGGTGTGCAGAAATTCAGGCTTGGAAAGCAACTCAACAAGGATCCACATCTTCATGGATCCAGAGATGGCGGTAAGCTGTGTAGCCATTCGATTTCGGGCACATTATAGTCTTGTGATTAAGAAAATTCTAGTTATACTATATTCTTGGAGCTTTCTTGCGCAATATTAGAGCTCATTGGTCGGAAGAAAGAGACCAGTATAACAGGCCTTTCTAACTTGTATCAATTGTAGCAGGTTCTCCCCGACAAAATTCTCTTTCAGATGGTGGTACCCCCAAGTCTCAAGAGTAAGTATACGCCATATTCTAGACTAGAATCTTCACAGCTGTGCCTTTTCTAGAATCTTCATCGTTCATAATGCGAAGTGTGGTGTTCAAGGCAACTGTGTGACTGTCTCATATGCTCGTCACTTGAGAATTATAGTCCACAATCTTACTCCTCATCTAAACCCTTGCATCAACTAAAAAGTACAGAAGTAGAGAAACTTGGCATGACGTCTGATAATACTTTCAAGCATAATACTCTTGCGCATAATCTAGTCCATTCCAATCATTAAATTACCTTTGTATTTCCGATATTTTGTGTAGAGAAGGTCATATCAGATATTGATCGAAGTGGACGATGTTGTAATTGTTTGGCAGTGGCTTGCAAATGACTGATGCGATACAGTTACAGTTGGATGTCCAGCAGCGGTTACAAGACCAACTAGAGGTACAGTACTCTCACCTTCTCCATGGCTATCTCCTCTTTTCTAGGGGTTATATGCGGCACAGCCTCATTTTCTCCTCACTAAACGAATACAGTCCACAGCGCACTTTTAACAATTGCTGCTATTTTTGTCGGCAGCGATGTTAGATAGATCATAGTGCATGTAATCCGCTAGATCTTGTGGTAGGTACATCTTGCTACTTTGATGTTTCCCGGACTTGGTGTGATGTGCACATGTTACATGCTGCAACACACTGCATGAAATCCTCTATGATCTCTGTTGACTATTACATGTATACGGTATGCTGCGGCTTCTACTGGGTGCATGGAACACTCAATCTAGCATAGTCAAAGACAAGAATACCAACAAATGCATACCACAATCTTACAGGTTGAATTCTTTGAGTACAATGCAAATGAGGGTGTGCAGCTTTCGCTCCTCATAACCGGGAGTTGACTGTAATCTCTTATCTGTTAAAACGGCGGATTTCAGTGAAATCCGCAGAGTTTGAATGACCCGACCGAAACCTCCGATCTCTACCAGTTTACCCGTCCTAGTTTTCAGAGCTCTTGGAACTTGAAGGTCCTCATTTTGGGGCTCAGAAACTTGCTATTGTAACGATTTTAAAATCTATGTAGAGCGTCCATAGTAAGGGCTGTAAGGCAGACATACACTTGAAGACTCAAGCATTCGACTGAAAAGAAATTGAGATCTGCACACGGTGGCCTTTGACCCCTGACCCTCGATCGATTTGTGTGCATCGTGTTCTGTTGTGCAGGTGCAGCGACACCTCCAAATGCGAATCGAGGCGCAAGGCCGGTACTTGCAGTCCATTCTGGAGAAGGCGAAGGAGACGCTGGCGGTGCACACGTCGAATTCCCCAGGGTTGGAGGCGGCGCATGCGGAGCTGACGGAGTTAGCGTCAAAAGTGACGACCGTGGGCATGATCCAACCCATGGCCAGTCAGTCCGGATTCACCAACAATCAGCTTGGAATGCCGCCGGCAATGACCCAGCAGCAACAGGACAACGCTCTCCTGTCGTCTTTGCAACAACAACAGCAGCTGCCCCCCGCGCGCCAGCCGTCGCGCAACTCCGACTCCTCGTCGCAGAAAAGCTTCCTCACCAATCTCACAGGAAACGCCGAGGACAGCGGAGGCGTGTCGGGAAGTGGCCCGGAGCCGCATGGCGCCACCGGTAGGTGCCCTGGCTGGCTTAGAGTTTGATTGAATGTCCTTTTGTCATCAGCTTCCATGGAATTGAAATGCATAATTATATAGGAACTAACCAACTGATGGACGAAGCAAAACATGAAGCCAGAACATGAACTCATGTCTGAATGAACCACTTACAAGTGGAAATGATGGAAATGCTGTTCTAGCCGTGTCTCTGTCTGGAGTTATAATCTTCTTTTGACTAGCCAACGAGACAGTGACATGGTCGCCTTGAACGCTGGACTTGGCATCTGGTTTTGAATCTGGAGGGGTAGAATTTGTTCAGAATTAGGTGTACTGGTTGAAGGGATGTTGAAATTGATTGTAAATTGATTGTCCGTTTCTGAAAGAGTGACACTGGGGAGCGTGAATATATTGTAACAGTAATAATTACTTTAATGCAGCCGTTTTGAAATCATTTTTGAATATGATGTATGATCTAGACAAAAACCCGAATGTAAAACCCGATAATTATGTAATTTTTGCAAAGGTGTGGTTGAGCTTATGCTATATCGGTCTAGAGATTCGCGGGGGTCTGGCAGCTGCCAACTGAAGTGGGTCTTACTCGTGTTCAGAGGATGAGGATGGTGTTGGGCAGGAGTCTTCCACACAGTTTCAAGAAGAGATGAGTGCTAACCGCCTGCACACGCAGGGATCCGGCAATTTTAGAGTCCAAGCAGGCCAAGCTCACCTTGTCCATGGCCTTGCCGCAGCCGCAGCGGGCGTCGTCTCGTCCTCTTCCCCCCACCATCACCACTCCCCCACGTTTTTGTCCTCCAGCTCCTTCCAGCACATGACTTCGTCCATCAACAACAGCGTCCTGTCCGAGCCCAGTGACCATGTAAATAACGCCAACCAACTGGCGAGCAACATGGCGATGGAGAGGATGAGGGGGTCCATGAACTCCAGCGCGGGATTCTCAAGCTTCCATGATTTGTATGGGCAAGAGCTGGGAAGATCTGGGGTCGCCATGCATGATGGTCATGTGAAAGTGGAAGCTAATCCACTGGAACAAAACGCCCATGGAAACAACAGCTTCCTACAGTGTCGAGGGGATAATGTCGACTTGAATTACGGATGGGAGAGGTATATTTCCTCATGATTTTCTGCATGGTCGGGCTGTGCGGAGTGTGGACGAAGGTGAAGTTTTTTCCTCGAGTATTTTAGAGGGAGTTGGGACGATAGATCGGAAGAGTCGATCTGTGGGATAGGCTTTTGTTCAACTTTTTTTTTTTTCTCTTTACAGCAAGGTTTCTAAGTTGTTTACTATCAAGTAGAAAAGAGATGTCAGTTTGCCCATGGGTACCTGATGCTGGTCAAAAGCTTGGCAAGCTCCTCTTTGGAATGTGCTGCAAAGCTTGGGTTATAAGAACCATTACCACCCTGTAGTTTTAGTGCTCATCTATGGCTTCAATGTCTTTGTATAGTCGGATAAAAATGAGTAGCACAGTGTATGTGGATGATCTTGAGGAAGTGCAGTTTCTTCGATTTCCAATGTGCCATCATAATGTAGGATTCAGCAGGTTGCGGCTCAACAGATCACTGTAATTTGGATCTCACCTCAATAGTGGCTTTTGTTATTCGGGAATCCAGACTTGCCTTCGATAGCTCGTGGACTTGGTACTTCATTCTTTATACTGTACTTCCATGTAGTGATCTACACCTTGCTTCCATTCATCTCTAACATTATTCAGCCATGGTAGTGGGGTGTCTTTGGGTTTCATGGAGAATCAAATTAGTTGATTGATGAATATGAATATAAAACCCTTTTAAAATTGCAACCGTACAAAAAGTGAAGTAGACCATCATGGCAATATGTGTAAAAATATATTCAACCCATTTGACCATCTAGATTGCAAGATTACATCATTTGAAGTGAGATATGCTTTTTCTAGCATTGCCAAACAAAGTGAGATTTTTTGCCTACACCATTGAATTCTACAACTTATTAATGGTAAGTCCCTTCTAGTAGGTACATTCATGAAAAATTTCAAAAGCAAATAAGGACTCTTTGTTATTCTAAATGACCTTGCCAAATACAATGAGGTCAAATAAACAAGTAATGCACTAGCTATTTTTTTGATGATTTTTTGTGCTTTGAGAAATTTTTGATTTGGGAATTTTGAAATCTGAAAATATAGAGCCAAGTTAGAAGAAGTTTTTTTGCCGGCCTTGCTTGATGGAGTCTAACTCTTCTGGCCTAGAATAAGATTCTTGAACTGCAAAAACAGTTTCTAGTTACATTCTTGCCAAACTTTAGAAAACTAGGAGAAATAGAGGAGTTAGTTTTGCACATGCTGCTAGAAGTTGCTCGCCTTGCCCCAATTTTTTTCTGAACATCATAGTTTCTGATCATGACACCTATCAAAAAAATAATGATATTCCTGAGAGGGGCATTCATGTGTCAAACATTCGAACAGATCGGTTCAAAGATGGACTTTGCAGGAACGTACCAAAACTTCCCATTGAACATTCAATGACCAAGTTATCGTGAAGAGCTTGAAGTCAATCGAGCTTGGTGTCTCTCTCTGAATTTCAGGGATCAGCAGAAGCAAGTATCTCACGAGTACTGGAGCAATTGATATTCATTTAATATATCAGTAAGTTGCTTCCATCCGATCTCCCTGTCTAAAACATTTCAAACCAAGCGCATTTTAAGTTAGAATTGTAAGACAAAACTACTGCAATTATAGCAACAAGCAAACTAGCAAAGTGCACAATAATTGGATCAATGACTGAACTCGGTGGAGCCCCAGCCTCACTCGAATCCGCAGCCTGCCGGGCCCAACGTTCATGAGTACAAATGTACGATCGCACCTTTTCTAGAGACCTACCGTATAATACAACCCTAAAACCTTGGGCTTGGCCTTTCGGCTTCACCACTGTTTCTATCCACAACTTGTCTCTCCCTGTGTCACTAGCTACCACGGCTACAACTACACTCTCTTTCGGTACCCACCATGGAGATCGAGATTAACCCATAAATGTCGCATAGGACGTTTTCCGGCCGATGAATGACAAAGAATCTCTCCATGCAGGACAGAAGTGCAACTATTCATCTTCCAAATTTTGAGGGAAAAGGGAAGATCATCTACAGTAGTTTGACTTTCAATGCTTTTGCATTATTTTAATCCATCAATTCACACGGTACCGAATAGATGATTTCCACGGTTATGAGCCCGTCGTTTAAGAAAAAAACCCTGAAACAACAAGACCTATCAACAAATTTTTTTTTTCTTTCCAAAAACGATTTGATTTTAGGACCAATAGGTGCATTCTTCATTTCTACATCAATCTTGAAAAGTTCTTTATTGATCGTTTCTTGGTCTCAACGTCTTTCCACTGCTTCCGAGGTTAAGGTATGCCACCCTGTTCTGGCTGCAATTTCTGATCTAACCTATTGGAGAGTTGAAGAAATATCAAAAATATTATTGAACCTAAAGGAATATACAAAGTAATAGAAAGTGGAATCATCTTTTTAAATAAATTACAAATTAGTTGTGAATTTATGAAGTGCATTGCCAAACATCCTATTTATACCACTAGGTCACCCTTAAAATGGAGGAAATGGAAGCCTATAATAGTCACTCTATGCATCCATAATTGGCACACTATATGGTAGGTCATTGAGGGATGAAATCCAAACCACAACCTTGCACATGCTAATTCAATGCAATGGCCTATCAAAGAACGGTTCAAAAATTATCTACAATCATCACTTCAAAGTGCATTCTCGGTCGTTGCAAGGAAGGGTGTTCAAAAGTGTAGTGTTTTCCACAATACTCATTTTTTCTTTTGGGAGTACTTTAAAATTAGAAAATCAATTTTTTTTAAATGTGAAAAATATGTTTAATGTATACACCTTTAAGAAGAAGGTACTCTAGGAAGAAAAAGCATAGAAAAATTCTCTAAGTAGGAGAACTAGAAAACCCCTAAATCTCATGAAAATAGGACCGGTTACTATAATTTCACATTTTAATTTGTAAAAAATAGGAAAATAATTTTTTTTTTTTTAAAATCCATTTGGAAAGAGTTCATAGTGATGAGAATTCACCAAAAGATTGATTTTAGAACCATCTTCATTGTTCAAAAATTGCGTGCAATGGGAGTGTTGTTTGCACTCATGTGGAGGACACAAAATAATATATTTTTAGATTTCCTTCGGTAGGAATATGCTTTCCTACTATGCAAATAGACCAAAAAGATTTCAGCTCTAGATCATTAATTTTGAGTACTCCAGTACTAAAAAACCCTAAATTGCAAAGTGTGACAAATTAGCTAAATTGAAATTTAAATATAAAATGATTTTTGAATTTTTTTGAAAAGTAAGGGATCTGGTTAACATCAAGTTAGGCATCTTCAATAAAAATTTCATGTTCATTTGACTTGTGCTTCAAAAGTTATAGAAGATAACAAGAAAGCTCGGGGCGGACACTCTTAGTATATTTGGTGCACCACGTACGACGATGGGGTATTTTGAGGGGGTCTATTTATCTCCAAGGTAGAAATTTATAATTTGAAAAATGGGCATATATTATGACTCTCTATGATTACATCACAAAGTTTAGACCCTACAATTTGTCAATAGTTATCATGTGGTTATCGTTGTTTCATGGGGTTGCATGTTAATTACAAGTTATTGCATCATTACGATGGATTACTTCGCATCATTACAATGCAGTTGCAAGTAATGCATTGTAACGATGCAAAAACAATGCGAAGTAATACATTGTAATGATGCAATAAATTGTAATTAACTTGCGAACCCATGAAACAACGATAACCACATGATAACTATTGACAAATTGTAGGGTCTGAACTTTGTGATGTACTTATAAATCTAAAGTCAATGCAATTTTTTATTCCTTATATTATTTATAAGGAAAAAATTTAATTGAAAACCAAAGTTTAGGAAAAGTAAATTTGTTTTTGTCTCCACTCACATGAATCAAAGATTAGGGTACTAAAGAAGGATAGGGTTCATTTTTCCTTTCAAACAACATACATTGAACAAATAACTAATACAAGAATACAAGATTGCTCAAACATCTGAAGTTTCACATTGGACCTAACATTTCAGAATAAACTCACAAACAAGGGACCAGGGGCTGTAGAAACGGAGACGACATAGGGGCTGAGAGCTAACAACAAAAGGCCCTTAGAAACAATAGTAAAGCCAGTTGCAAATAGGATCATTGGAATTCTTGGGTTTAGGATAAATGGTCAGTTTTGAGAAGTAGTACATTCTATGACAGAAAAAGGGCAGATCGTGCACTACAAAGATGAAACTGAGGATGCAAAAAACATACATCACAACAAGCATGATAAGAACAGAAATTCACAAGCTCGTGCTTTCATGCTGACACTGTATTACTGTAAACCAACTGTATTACTATAAACTAGCTGTATGTAAAAAGGATTCTACTGAATGCAATACATGGCATCCAATTCTACAGCCCCTTATTTACATGTATTAATTTTGAATGGCCCCCATTTTCTGCCACCTTATATTATATATATATTTGATTTCCTACTTTGAATAGTTCCTAAATTTATTTTTAAGACTTTTATAAGTTTTAGTTCCAAAGAATAAACTCCTTTGTACATTATGCCGCACGTAGTTTCTAAAATGCGCTAAGTGTCCCCTGTGTAAGAAAGTCACTCTCATTGTGACGGGAAATAGGACCACCCTTTCTTGCAATGACCCTTCCTTGCCTTTTTCAAAGCCCATTGAGTGTAGATTTAGTATAGTTTGACAAGCAACGGTGCTAGTATGTGAGCCCAAGAATGCGAGCTTGTGAGCATTGAGCCTACAATATAGGTACCTATAATATAGATACCACATACTATAGAAGGTGTATGTATCATAAACACCTATAATATGGGTATTTGTAACATATATATCCTATAATCATAGACAGTTTCTATAGTATATACACCTATAACATAGGTGTGTAGTATTCTAGGCTCATGGGCTCACACTCCTATGCTCTCATAATAGCAACCCTCATTTGACAAGCCCAATTTTTTGCCAAATGAACCAACAGTCTAGGTCTAGTGAATAAGAATTTAGAAGAGCTTGAAAACCTGCACATTGACATTTTCAATGCACTTGGAGCCAACCTTGTGATCCTTGCTCTAGGCCATCCGTTGTCAAATTCATCCACTTGTTGCTTTGTGTACTTGCTTCTCTTCTTTTGCATCTTTGAAATTGTTATCCTAAACTCTTTTGGTTGTTGGTTTGTTGAAGATGTGTAGCTAGGTCAATCAAAACAATATATATATATATATATATAAACAACTCTTAATTGCAAATCAAAGCTCTTGAGACAAAGAGTTCAAGAATATGAGTTTAAGAATGCACATGATAAATAAAATATGAGCCCAAATAAAAAGCTAGTAGTGCTTAAGTTTTGGAAAGGAATTATCATATATAATTTTGACTCAATGCAATTTAAATATTAGGTATGAATAAAGAATAAATTGAGATGTTGCATACTTGCATATTGAGGAGGTCCCGTCCTAGTTATCCTAAACTCTAAAATCCTAAAACCACATAGCTAAGATGCAATTCATATTACTTCCACATGATATTCATAGTCTAGATTATCGTGCATCAGTATAGATATTGTGTGCAAACATCATGTAGTCTAGGATTAGTTTCTACAATAGCTAGTAAATAATACAATGGTTGGATGGGCTACGTGCCTTGCATTGCATGTACATAACAATGTTGATAATGACAGTCATTAGAAGAAAAATGTGTCTACTATGTACAACTAGTTAAAGAACAACTAAGTGTCATATAAGATTGTCCTACAACTATAGCCCTTGTTAGTAGCACCAAATCTTACATATACATTGTTGTAGTTGTGAAGAAGTCGTAGAATGAAAGCTAGGGTTAGGGGAGTATAACAAAGTTCAAATTCAAAATGAATGTGAGCTATTCACCATCTAATATTCATCTTAGTTGTCAATGTGGACAAGTCTACGCTCTATGGAATCCACCATGTCGATCTACAGTTGCAGAAAACCAAAATTTGACTAGAAAGTGTTTGCAATTTGACTTAAAAGCGGCTGCAATTTGACTAAGAAACGACTACAACTGCAATTGTGGTTTTTCCAATTGTCTTATATCAATTGTCAAAGTGCCATTAGGTTGGATATACAAGACTTGTAAGTTGTTGTACTTTTATATAATAAATTTATTAATAGAATTCTAAGATTTCTAGAATCTATAAATTTCTACAATCTGTTGATTCTTACAATCTGTAGATTTCTACAATATATAGATTTTTACAATTTGTATTTTATTATAGTCTATAGAAATCTAAAAATATTTAAAATCTAAAATCATTTAAAACCTATAACATTATAAGGTTTTTAAATAAGTGAGATCTATTAAATACCAATATTTTTTCTTTTTAAATCTAAAAAAGAAGCTAGACTTGAAATTTTGAAACCTACAAATCATTGAAATTAAAACTTACAAATTTACAAATCTATAAAATCTACATAGCACTAAATGCCACTTAAGCAACCATGTTAGAAGAATATGTTGATGAAGTTCCAACTAGGCTATTGGATGAAAAACAACCCCATTGTCCTTTGCAACTACACTTCTAAAAGCGACTTGTTGTTAGCAATTACAAATCTCCAACTTAGCACTAGTTGCAAGTGTCCAATGAAACTAAAAAATAGTTATTTTTTGTAATTGCAAAACCTTCATTTTCTTCTATTGAATATCATCATTGTTATGTGCTTGGATAACAATATCAACATTGTTATGTGCCTTGATAACAATAAAGGGCTCTTGGTGCCATGAAAGGGTCTTTCGGATCCTAGGGCCTTTTATTAGTGCTAAAGAAAACTCCTTTTAGATTTTAGAGGTGTGATGTGAAGGACTCTTCGTTCTTTGTGAAGGACTTTTCATGCCATGGAAGGTCCGTCTCTAATCCAAGGGACCTTCCCTTGGTTCCAAAATACCCTCCCTTTAGTTTTATTGAATTGTGATTTAAAGGTGACTCTTGGTTTTAAGGGAGGTTTCTTTCATCCTATAGACTTAGTTTTCTTTAGTATCAAATGACCCTCCGTAAAGGCCTTCAAACTTGCTATGGTAGAGCCACCCATAACCGACCGAATAAGCACCTACGGACATGATGTGGGGTACTTGAAGGCGAAAGAAAAATTCCTGTAGGTGTAGAGACAGAAATGATGGGGATTGCCCAAATTTTGGGAATTTTATCACCCAAAGTCAATTTACAATGAATTTTGCAAGGCAAAAGTTGCGCCGGATCCATGGCCAATATGTACAGTCTTCCAATTTCGATCATTCAATAACTTTTTACCTAATTATTAATTCCTACTTTTTGTTCCACAACTTGGGACATGTGTCATGTATTTATTAGTTCCAACCTTGAAAATGAAAAAAAAAACATTCTAAGCATGGTCAGAAATACGTGCACCTATAGGTCGAGAATGGGTCACTGATCGGTTATGGGTGTCTCTACCATAAAGTCCATGTTGCATGGATGTTGCATGGATTTTTTTTACAAGTTGTCCATCCTCAACAAAGATAAAAGAGTGTCCTTTGGAGTTGAGGGCTCATGCTTTGCAATTTTCATTATTTTAATTGTCCAATTTTGACCACTACTCTTTCTTCAACAATAATTCTAATTACTTTTAAACAATGTCATTCCTTAGGTGGGTAGTTGCACAAAATACTTCAAGTTTTTCCGTCAAAAAAGCTTTTCTGTCCACAGGACTAGTAGTACTATACAATACTACCAATGCTATATGTTAGCAACGCCCCGACAAATCTAAACCGTCGATTCAGGGCACCTGCACATGTACACTGTCAATTCAGTATTATGCTGTACTATGCAATACTACAAACTACTACGGAGTACTATAGAAGCCACTGGAAGCAAAAAATAGCAGAAAAGGCATATGTGGAGTTTTTCATTTTTAGTAATTCAAAAAAAATTCAAAAAAATTCCTTAAAAAAATTATTTTGCTAGAGAAGATTGTGCTCCCATTGCACCAAAAAAATCATGAAGGAAATTTTTTCCCTCTTCATAGCCTTCACGCAAAGGAAGGTCACTTTGACCCCATGTGTGCAACTGACATGTCGCTATTTTCAAAAAAACTTCAGTCAGTCCTTTTGATGTTAGTGGACCTCCAACATATCCAATTTGTGGCTTCAAATTCGCATTTTTGTGTCAAAAATAGGACTAAAATCCCCCAAAATGGCCAATTTAGACACCCAATCGGGGATAGGTTAAAAATAGTAAACTAATTTGAAAAAATTGCTCAATGTCTACAACTATTGCATCTACCTTTATTCCAAATTTCATGCCAAATGGACAAATGATGCAAAAGTTATGAGCAAAAAACCACTTGTCAAGGGCAAGGGGACAAAAAATAGGACAAGTGTTTCTTGCAATCACCCAGGCAAGATGGGAAAAAGAAGGTGATGCACTTGCATATATCGGTATAGCAAATGTCAATCAAATCAAGTTTATTTTTTATTTTTTAATCTAGTATTTAAGCTTCTTTTTAGTTTTTCAACTCCTCAAGCTTTGTATCAGAGAATGTTTTGATCCTACAGATATGCATTCATCTCCAACTAATGATACAAATTCTAAGTTATTTTGTGTGAAATGTTATTTCACAATTTTCATGTCTAAATTGTACTCCAATGAGAACCTTCTCCAACACTCTACCCTCATACTTGACTAGTACTCTCATATTAAATTTCAATTTAAAATTGACTCACAAGTATTTCTTTTGCGAGTTGTTTTCAAAGGATGGGATCACAAAGAATCTGATGCCAAAGCATTTTAGAACTTAGATTGACAAAATTGTATCATTTGGCATATTCACCTTAGCTTAAATATATGGATTTAGGACATCAAAACTTATAGCATGGCGTTAGTATTTGTACTAGAAATGGGTGTATGGTCTGCCATTAGAAAGAAAAAGAGGTTACGGGAGGCTATTTTAAGGTTGTTTCCCAAGCTGTGAACCTATACAGTGCTGGCCAAAATTATTATATAATAATAAATTAATAAAATCAAAAAATTAATTATTATGAGAGTCCATGCCATGTCAAATTTTTGAATTTTCAAGGTTTGCATTTATTTGAACATAAAGTTTTTTTTTTAATTTTTAATTTTAAAATTATTTCATTAAATTGTCATGTGCAATTCAGGCCTGGTAGTTTGCTAATTTTTTTTGGGGGGGATTTAGCCAATGTTCCTTATTGTCCGTGAACTCATGGCCCTCCTCAAACCTCATTCTTCTTCTAATGCTAAATGAGAATTTGAGAAGCAATGACCTAATCATATACTAATAGAAATATAGTCCACATAGACTAAACTTGAAGACCCACACTTGGTCTAATTTGTCATTTTATGATGAATTAGACCAATTGTTGGTCTTAAAGATAAGTCTACACAAACCATGTTTCTATTATGATGAACCGATGTACATGAACTTTCTAAAAATGAAAAACTGAACAAGAAGTTCTAATGGAAGCTCAATCTAAAAATGAGAGAAAATTTAGGAAGAAATGTGAGAAGAAATTTGAAGGCACATACAAATAGAGCACAAGGAAGGATTGGGTTGCATCATGGAATCTCGTCACATAAATATGCTACTCGTTCAAGTATCCTTGAATCCCTATTTCTTTTGTACAAAACTACTTCATTTCTTCTTTGTCATTATAAACTTATATTCCTCTGAAAAAAATAATTGGTATATTTGCTTTGTTTGCGAGGTAAATTTTATACATTCTAAGTGGTGGCATAATGCATACAATTGAGGTTCCATATAAATTTAAGAAATTCAAAATTTTAGCTCATAGCTAATAAGAATTTTTGTGGCTTGAATCTATTTTTTTTAGATGGCAGGCCAAACTATTCTCCAAAAGTGCAATTAAACCGTTCCCATATTTAGTTGTGATTGGTTGAATGTTGATTTTTCGGTTTTATAACCAAGTTATATGATGGTTTAAGTAGCCTACGGAACTTTTCACAATGAAATTCATAATAATTACATGTCTTATTCAAAAAAAAATTTAAAATTTAAAAGAAATTAGAATTTTTGGATTCATGATTTTCAATTGCTAGTACTCCATAATTGTTTTTTCCCTTGAAAAAGGTGCCTCCAACTATTGAATTGCTTGCTTGTTTTGACAGTTAGAGAGTGCTTTCATGGCTTACTGCAAGTTAGTTTGGTTGGAATGATTTGTGAGAGGTTTGTGTATGTGCAGGGATCGAGGGTTGTTGATGTCAGGGCTTTTTTTTTCATTTTTGAAGAAGTGCCATAGTGGCGATATAAAATGTTATAGTGGTGCTCCAAATTGCAACATTCATCGACTTATTGGATGTATAGTATGGTTTTCATCCACAATTAGGCGATTTCA
The DNA here is from genome assembly GCA_951799445.1 of Pseudisothecium myosuroides. Lineage (NCBI taxonomy): Eukaryota > Viridiplantae > Streptophyta > Bryopsida > Hypnales > Lembophyllaceae > Pseudisothecium > Pseudisothecium myosuroides. The sequence continues at coordinate 10,135,237 of OX637287.1, read as the reverse complement.
TCTAATATATTTTTTAATTTCAAAGTTGTCTGGCGATTTCATCCAATTTTCTTGGCATTTTTTATAACCTTTTTTAGCCAGATTTTTTTTTCTGGTGCAATCTGGCACCAGAAAGCCAAAAAAAAAGCCCTGGTTGATGTGGGCCGGTGGTGATCAATGCAAGGTGGAAATAGAAAGCAGTAGATTGACGTAGAGTTTCTGGGATTTGGAAGTGTAAGCATCTCAGTCAGCGTTCAATCGGGATCCTCATATGCACCAGGCATGTCGAGACCGTGGTCAGTGTTCGGGTATCAAGCGAGCTTCTCCTTCATTCAAGCTCTGAGGGATTGAGCTTCTCGTCACGTACTAGAGAACGCGCCACTGGGTGAATGCACGAAACACTTAAAGCATTTTGTCACACCCTCGTTTTTTATTTTTGTTTTGGTTATAACTTCTGTGTTTTAGCTCCAAATGACTCAAAATTTATAGGGAAGCTACTCATAACCATTATACACCTTGCCTAATTTTTTTGGTAATTTTCAAAAATAATTTACTATTTTTAAACAGCCCCGATAAATTCTGACAATGGGCAATTTAGGGTTTTTTTGCACTTTTTTTAACCCAAAAAAACTAATTTTGAGCTGAAATTTGGAGAGAATGGTCTTCTAGTAGACTTATAGCTACTGTCCAAAGGATTTTAAAAAAAACTTATTTTTATGTGGTGTACAAGTCCACAAAGGGAGCTCCTTTCTACATTTTTTTCCAAAGGTATGAAACATTATTTTGGTGAGTTTTTTGGTCAAAACCCATAACCAAAAAGTTTTCTCAAATAGAAAATTTTTAGATTTTTTTTAAGAAAAAAATCCTATTTTTTACAAATTAAAATGTCAAAAGTGGTATTTTCTTCACCGGAATTCTATGTGAATTCTATGTCCAAAAGTCCGGTGAAGAAAATACCACTTCTAACATTTTAATTTGTAAAAAATAGGATTTTTTTTTTAAATATATAAAAATTGAGTATTTGAGAAGACTTTTTTGGTGATGAGATTTGACCAAAAAAATCACCAAAATATTGTTTTATATCTTTGAAAAAAAATGTAGAAAGAAGCTCTCTTTGTGGACCTCTATACCACATAAAAATAAGTATTTTTAAAATTCCTTTGGACAGTAGCTATTAGTCTACTAAGAGACCATCCTCTCCAAATTTCAGCTCAAAATTTGTTTTTTTGCGCTTAAATGGTGCTAAAACCCCCTAAATCAGCCATTGTGAGAAATTTTCGGGGTTGTTTAAAAATAGTAAATTATTTTTTTTAAATCTTAAAAAATCAGGTATAGTATATAATAGTTATAAGTAGCTTCCCTATAAATTTTGAGTCATTTGGACCAAAAACACAAAAGTTATAGCCAAAACAAAAATAAAAAACTAAGGTGTGACGGAACGCAACAAATAGTACAGGTGTTTCTTGCATTCACCCAAATAGTGTTGTGGGCGCATTTTGCATAGGAGCGATCTTGAAAGTAAGCATGGCAGGGCGAGCTCTTGGGCAAGATCTCGTGCAGAATGCACCTGCACCGGATTTTTTTCAAATGTTAAGTGCAGCTCCCATGACGTTCCTATGAAGTTTATCGCGGCAAAATTGACCCCGATGCAAGAATCACCAGACACCAGTTGTTGCCGATTCTGCAAATTTATATGTCCTTCAAAACGGCTAAATTGGCGGGGGCTGCTCTTAACGGTTGTGAAACTGTGGCCTCACGATATAAGTGTATGTGCGGGGACTGCGGACTAACTAATTGAAGAGGAATGTAAATCAGCTACTGAGCTTCCATCCTTTGAGGAATTCTAAAATTCAGAGCAACCATGGACGATGTTATTGGATTTAGTTTTTTTTTGGATTGGACTCATGGGGACTCTCCCCAATCCAACATTCGGGGAGAATTGTTGGTTACTTCATTGTTAGCCGATGCCTTTGGGAAAATAACCGTTGGAGTGTGACAATTAATGGAGGATCCAAAATCGGACAAAAAATTTGGTAGGTTTGGCAACCAATTGGTGTACAAAAATAAAAGGTAGATATGTAGTTGCCGCTTTCATGAAATTGTTAGTATTTTGCCGTTTGTCAATTTGAATCCAAGGCTAATACCCAGGTTGTTGGAGGTAGGTATATTACTCTAGGGTTGGCCATTGAGGGGCTTGGAGTGTTTGGACAAGACGGGGTGGATGTTGCTTTAGGGTTGGTTGTGGGGGCCCTGCTCCGTCATTCATATTTGTCTCATGTTTACAATGAAATTTGGTTTAGTTTCAAATTTGACTTGTCTTTGAAAGAGAAGTCTTGTAGCCTTTGCAAATTTGAAGTTGAAGGAAAGTGGTGGCTCCTTCTACAAAGATGAGGCAAATTACCAAGGCAGCTCTCAAAAAATTCTCAAATGTTGCCTTGTCCACTGGTGGAGTCCTATACTCCAGCGATGGGGTACGAGGACGAGGTCGGTGAGTCGGTCAGTGTGTCAATTTGTTATTACTCAATGTGAGCAATGCCATCATGGTCCTTCCGAGGGTCAGAACTCCTCGTCCTACCCACAATTAGAGGAAGGAATACCAGAGAGACCAGATGCACAATCTGTATTCCACGGACCTTGGTTGTAGCAATGAGAGAGAGGATGAGAGTTTGTTCTAACACGCTGTCAGATGTCATCCGGGGGATCGAACCCTTGCCTCCTTCCACACAATCAGGGAAGATGTCGCAGACCTACTCTGCTTCGCACAAAGTGAGTATCAATGGATGAAATCCATACACATCCTTCTTAGGGTTTCATCTTCTGTTAGGTCTCTAGACGATTAGTCTTGCATTCATGTTAGTGTTGTGCCAGTTTGTTTGTTGCAGTTAGAAGAGCGTTTGTAAGTGAGAGAGAATGTTTATTCACACATTAAGCTCTGAGGATTGCTAAGAGAGTTGTAACATGACTCTGTATTGTAATAAAGTGAGCTTACATCTTATTTGTAATTTGATCAAAGAGTGACAATGGGATGTCATTACTTTTAATAGGTTATGGGCCTTGAGCGCTGATCTGCACCTTTTAGTTTTTCCTCTTGTTTCTCTGCAGTTTTTTTTCCTCTTTAGGTTTTAGTTCTTCTTTCTCTACCGTTTTGTTTCTTTCTAGTTTTTTGTTTTTTGTCTCTCTATTGTTTTATCTGCTATTTTTGACTATTGAAGAGCAAAATTACAATTCAACTCTAATGACTATTGTTATTTTTTTTTTTGATGTTGTTGTCCAAGCTCCTTAATTATGAGCCTCCTATTGAGCTTCTTGTTTCTTTAGATTTTCCATTAGTAGCTACAAATTTCTCTATTCCCCCTCCAGCAAACCTCCTTACTTGTTTTTGTTTTTGTTTTTCTATTTCATGAATTTTTGGTGGTTTAGATCCATAAGCAGGAGCTTGATTTTTCCTTCCCGATCGATGCTATTGTAATTTTTCATTCTTGATTGATAGCTTAAGTGTTTTTTTGTAGTTTTTTCTCATTTTCTTGATTTTCTTGATTTTTCTTATTTCTCTTCCATGGATAAGCACAATAAGATTCCCGTCAAAATGTTTGATGGCACGCAATTCTCCATATGGAAATACCACATGGAAATCGTGTTCAAAGCAAAGAATGAAAGAAAGTCTTGCGAGTAGTTTCTGGTTCTGAAAAGCGTCCTATTTCTGGTTAATCCTAAAAATATCACTCCATAGAAGCTCATTTAGCTTGATGCATAGGACGAGAAGAACACTAATGCTCACATGTTCATTAGCAAGTCCATTTTTCAAAGAATTCTCGGAAAGCTGACTAGCTGTACTACAACAGCAGCGATGTGGCAGATACTACGTTTACTACATCTTAAGAAAACTCCTGAGAGTGTCTTCACACTTCAAGGAAAGTTCTTTGACTACAAAATGCAAAGTACAGATGATATTTCATCACATATTCAGAACATCACCGAGATGGCTATGATCCTTGCTGATCTAGGACATATTGTTCATGATAAGATGATTATTTCAAAAATCATATACAACCTTCCTCCAAGTTACAATAGCATCATCATTGCTTGGTCTAATATATCTGAACAAAACCAAACGGTTGATAATTTGGAAGAATGGCTTCTTCGTCATAAGAGCTTGCTTCTTCGACAAAGTGGTGGTGATCATGAAGCTGATCATGCATTCTTTACTCGTTCTGCTTTTGGCTCTTGGTCTTATCCTTTTTCAAAGAAGGAGCAACATCAGAAAGATCTCAGCTACATTTGAGACTTGAAGGCTCGTACTAAGTGTTACAATTGCCATGAACTCGGACATTGGTCCGCTGACTGTCCGAAACCAAAGAAGATACGTTCCAATGGCAAGGATCCTCACAAGATCGATCATGGACTCAGCAGAGCGAATATGGTTGAGAGCTTACGTATTTCTAACAGTTCTAAGGATGATTCAAAGTCTATTTCGGACAAGAATTTTGCGTTCATGGTTGTATCAACTATCTAGTTATGCTTTTGCCACAAATTTTTATACCAATGCATGGCTTGCGGAGAGTGACACCAAAGAAAACACATGACGGATGAAATCGAGTGGTTTTCCAATTTTCAGTTGATTCCAGAAGGTATCTACACTATCCAAATTGTTGATGACACGAAACTATGGGTTAGGGGAAAAGGTGATATAAAAATCCGTTGTCTCGTTGGTGGCCAATATTATAATGGATTCATGCAAGATGTTTTATTTGTTCCAAAATCCAAATGCAACCTCTTTTCCATTGGCCTTGTCTCCAAAAAAAATCTTTCTTTTGTAAATTTCCCTAGCCAATGTGAATTCGCTACTTTTTTTGGCAAAAAGGTTCTCAAAGGCATTTGATTTCGAAAGTTGTAATAGCTGTCCATTATGGTGGTACTCCCAACACAGAGTACAACCTCTGAAGTTTTGGATTCTGCTCATATTGTGACGGATTATTCTGAGGAAGTGTGTATTTCTCGCTCAATCGTGTCCCATTCCCCTGACGCTAATTCTACTTTTATTGCCAATTCATCGAAAGATCATGATAATCTCGTTCTTTGGCATGCCCGCATGGGCCATATCAACATTGATACTATTCATAAAATGAGTAGTAATAACAATCTTTTTGATTTCAAATTGGAAAAACATGTATTTATTCAACATCCCTATGAAGAGTGTATACTTGGCAAGTAGCACAAGTCTACTTATAGACATGATCCTCATAAACAATGATCTATTACTCATGGCTAGCTAATCCATGGAAATGTTTCTAGGAGATAGGCTAAGACTCCATCCTTGAAGGGCTCTCTATATTTTATTTTGTACAAGGACGATGCAACAACTTGGCTACCGATTTGTTCATTTTGCTAAGCCAAAATCTGAGGCCTTCAAATTTTTTAAACGAGTTGTTAGCATGGTTAAAAGAGACACAGACAACGGGGTGAATGCAAGAAACACTTGTACTATTTTGCGTCACACCTTGCGTTTTGATTATTTTTTTGGCCATAACTTTTGCGTTTTGACTCCAAATGACTCAAGATTTATAGGTGAGGTACTCATGTTTATTATAAACCTTACCTAATTTTTTTGTAATTTTTAAAAATATTTTACTATCCAAAAATAGTCCCCAATTTTATGTCACACTTGCCAATTTGGAGGTGTTTAATACTATTCAATACCCAAAAAAACGAATTTGGAGCTAAAATTTGGAGGGGATGGTCTTCTAAAAGACTTATAGCTACAATCCAAAGTAATTCTAAAAATAATTAATTGGTATGGAAGTCCACAAAGTATGCTTCATTCTACTTGCATTTTGTAACATATAAAATATTATTTTGGAGTTTTTTGGGATGAATGACCATCTCTATAGAGATCTTACAAATGGCCAATTTTCTTTTTATGTATTTATTTTTTTTCTATTTTTAACTAATTAAAACATCAAAGTATCCATTTTCTTGAGATTTGGCAGTTTTCTAATTCTCCTGCTTAGAGAATTTTTTAATGAATTTCCTTTGGTGGTTACCTTCATCTTAAAGGTATATACATTAGCCATATTTTTTTGATTTTCTAATTTTAAAGTACTGCACAAAAAAATGATGAGGACTGTCAAAACGCAACAAAATTGGCAAGTGTTTCTTAAATTCACCCAACGATGTTCTTGTGATACACACAAACCAATGTACAGAATTCTTAAATGATGCTTTCACTCAATATCTGGAAGACATGCACATCTCTCGTCAAACCAGTATAGTATATACGCCTCAACAAAATGGCTATATTGAGCGTGATAACCGCATTGTCATGGAAATGGCACGTAGCCTTATCCATGCTCAAGATTTACCCAAGAAACTATGGGCTGAGGCGGTCAACACGGTTGTCCATATTCTCAACAAAACTATTAATCGCCAGCTTGGAAACGAGACTCTTTACTAAAGATGGTTTGGTGAGAAACCTTCAGTCCAACATTACAAGATTTTTGGCTCCTTAGCGTGGCTTTTTGTCAATAAACAGTTGAAGACAAAACTTGATCCTAAGAACATCAAGGCATACTTCGTCGGTTACTCCTCCACTAGTCGTGCATACCGCTTCTGGGAACCGGTTACCGATAAAATTATTGAGAGCGCAGATTTTATCATTGATGAGAAGTCTGGTAAGTACTCTTTAAATTTTCTTTTAGACCCTGGTTGTGGCGAATATGTTAATCTGTCTATTGAACTGTTACAACAAATAGATGAACCTGGTATTCATCTCCAACGCCCAATTGAAATTATCAGTAGTGGGATAGTGGGAGATTCGAATAGCAGTGGGAGTTGGTCAGAAATTTCAAGACCCCATAATGTTTATGTGCATCTTGAATCAGCTGTGCCGCTTGTTGATCTTCTCAATCTGAATTCGAAAACTGTTCAAAATTCCTTATTAGCAGTGGGAGCTTCATTGACACATGATATATTGGCAACCTCTTCTATAGTGGAACTTGATGATGCACATGAAGAACCTAGTGACCCTAGATTCCGATCCATTCAAGAGCTATTGAATAGTACGCTATGTCCTCTAGAGTACCCCAACTTTCCTGAATTACCATAAGAACCTGAGCCACTAGGCTTATTTCAAATTGATTCGATGCATCATGACACTGTTCGCATTTTGGATGCTTTACTTGTGCAACTTGGCAAAGCAATATTAATTCACAAGCCCAAAACTTATTATGAAGCAGTCTCTTTTGCTGATTCAACCTCATGGTAAGCTACTATGGATCAGGAATATGATTCTTTGATTGAGAATCAGACTTGGAAGTTGGTACAATTGGGAGTTGGAATATGATTCTTTGATCCTAAAATCGTTTACAATAAATGGGTCTACAAGGTTAAATATAAACCTAATGGCAATATAGATAAATTCAAAGCTAGACTTGTGGCTAAAGGTTTCACACAAAAACGTGGACTTGATTTTATAGAGACTTATTTGCCAGCAATTTGTTATGATTCAATCAGAGTTTTTTTTGCAACTGCCGTTGCCAAAAAGATGTGTCTCCAACAATTTGATATCAGCACTGCTTTCTTTAATCCCTAAAGGCCCATTGTCCCTTCGGGGGACAAATGGGATTTTGGGCAGGTATCTACAGGCTGAATTTTTTTCATGATTTTTTGAAACTTTTTTTGGAGGTAGAAAAGCTGATTAGCTTCGTGAGAATATAATTTTTTTCACAATTGGTGCCCGGGAACAACAGTTATGACCAAGTAAGCTCAAAACAAGGGACAACAAAAAAAATTGGCAAAAATTTGATTTTTTTTTATATATATTTTTTCTCATAGATTATATTTTTGTCTATCTGGAAAGCTTTTATTCATTTCATTTGGATTTGTTATGAGAAAGTTATAGATATTCTTGTTTTTCGGGTGGTTAGAGCAATTTCTTGAAAAAAATAACTTGTAGGATTCATTTCTGAATGCTATTTTTGCAATTTTTCAAGAAAAAAAATCTCATGGTTTAGTTTACTTGCTAGAACAATCTCACCGTTGGAATTAGTGTATTTTAATTCCATCTAAAATATATTAATATTTTAGATTTTCCTTCTACCTTGTACCTATTTCTACTTAATAATGTTTTTAGGAATGATAATTAAGTTTTTTTGAATTTTTTTCCCCCTAGACTCTCAACTCAATTCTCCACTACAAAGATTTAAAGCTCAAAACTTTGTAGTGCAAAAATTTTAAATTAAAAATGTTCAAAGTCAAAAAATCTAGTCCTGCAATGTGTTGAAAAACTTATTTTTTTGTCACTTTAAACGCAAATATCTTGCAATCTATGAGGTAAAAAATTCTGAATTTTTTTCCATACATTCTTATACTAGTTATGTGTAAGATCCTTTGGTTAGATGTGCAAAAAAAACATTTTTCAATATCCTTGCTTTAGAAATGGCAGTTTTTAGTGTTTTTTGGCAGAAAAAAGGCCTTGGGGCTTTAGGGGTTAATGGTGATCTTATCGAGGAGATCTATATATTCCAACCATAGGGGTACATTGATCCTAAGCATCCACAACATTATTGTTGAGTCAAAAAGAGCATTTACGAGCTTCGCCAATCCGCCAAACAGTAAAATTTGCTTATATCCAATTTTTCTGAACACTACAAGAGAAAGGGGTGTTTTAAGTAGTGTCCTAGACATCACGTCTTTTAAGTAACGTCTTTTAAGTAAAATTTTACTAAAAATATTATCTTTTTAGTAAAATTTTACTTTAAAACTTACTTAAAAGACGTTACTTAAAAGACGTGATGTCTAGGACACTACTTAAAACACCCTTTTCTCTTGTAATGTCATAAACAGGGTTGTTTTGCAGACTCCACAACAATAGCTGAACTAGTAGCAATGGCCAAATCGACAAAGGAAACTATTTGGTTGTGTCGACTTTTACGGATGATTGATTGTACTCAAGAGTTTCCCTTGACGATTTGTTGTGACAACCAAGCGGCAATTGCTCTAGTCAAGAACCCCGAGTATCACAAACGCACCAAGCACGTTGATATGAAGTATTATGCTATCTAAATGTATTATGACAATAAATTACTAGATTTCAAATATACACATGCAACTCTAAATAGATTGCACTTATCTTCACCAAAGCATTACCTCAAGATTCTTTCCAACAACTTCGACAGTTGATGGACATCCGCACATTCCACGAGAATGAATGGGAGTGTGTAGATAGGAATTCTTTGTAGAATGTGTATGGATTTGTGTGAGTATCAATGGATGAAATCCACACACATTCTTCTTAGGGTTTCATCTTTTGTTAGGTCTCTAGACTATTAGGCTTGCATTCATGTTAATGTTGTGTCAGTTCGTTTGTTGCAGTTAGAAGAGCGTTTGTGAGTAAGAGAGAATGTTCTAGCACACACTAAGCTCTGAGGATTGCTGAGAGAGTTGTAACATGACTATGTATTGTAATAAAGTGAGCTTACACCTTATTTGTACTTTGATCAAGGAGTGACAATAGAATGCTGTTACTTTTAATAGTGAGGCTCAACTCGAATCGGTGCATCAAAACTGGTGATTGAAATTCATTAGACGCTACTGCTAGAGATATGAATAAATCGAGTTATATACACTTCTTCGTTTCCTCGAAGGTGTTGCGGGTGAATGCATGAAACACCTGTACTATTTTGCATCACACCTTGTGTTTTGATTAGTTTTTTGGTCATAACTTTTGTGTTCTGGCTCCAAATGACTTGAGATTTATGGGTAAGGTACTGATGACTATTATATACCTTGCTTAATTTTTTGTAATTTTCAAAAACATTTTACTATCCAAAAATAGCCCCCAATTATATGTCACACTTGCTAATTTAGAAGTTTTTAGTACTATTTAGTACCCCAAAAAATGAATCTCGAGTTGAAATTTGGAGGGCATAGTCTTCTAATAGATTTGTAGCTATGCAAGGAAGGAATTCTAAAAATAGTTAATTATATGTGATGTGGAAGTCCACAAAGTGCGCTTCTTTTTGCTTACATTTTGAAACATATAAAATATTATTTTGGAGTTTTTTGGGGTGAATGACCATCTCCATAGAGTTGTTACAAATGGCCAATTTTCATTTTATGTATTTAATTTTGTTTCCTATTTTTAACTAATTTATACATCAAAGTATCCATTTTCTTGAGATTTGATACTTTTTTAGTTTTCTAGCTTAAAGAATTTTTCTATACATTTCCTTTGGTGGTTACCTTCATCTTAAAGGTGTATACGTTACCCATATTTTTTTTTTTTAAAAAAAACTGTTTTTCTAATTTTATAGTACTCCAGAAGAAAAATCATGAGTACTGTAAAAACGCAACAAAATCGGCAAGTGTTTCTTGCATTCACCCTTGCATGCTTGACCGCAATCCCATCCCTTCAACTGATCCTGAATTGTTGTTCATCCCGAATTGTTGTACTTGAATAGGAATTTCGGTCACCTCTGCTGCAGAAAACAAGAGTCATACAAAACAAACTGAGAAGTGGTAAGACTAGCGATGGGGGCATAAGAAACCATAGCTCAATGGTACGTATGTACAGTACCTTACTAGGGGGATCAAGGGTGAAAAAAGGACACCAGACTGCTAATTAAAAGCAGTTCCTTGTTAATTAACTGTGCTAAACATCCGGTGACGTCCGTGAAAGTTGAACCCTCTTACAGTGGGAAATAACATCCCTCACCACTCCCGTGGCTTAGTATGTTGTTACTCGTAAGGAGACTTCATTTTTCACGCTTGTTTCACGCACCCAGAAATTAGCATGGTCGGGCTTACTGAGGTAATTTTCATAAGACGCTTTCAGCAATGCCGACTTTTTTGAGGTTTACCGTTTGCATTATTTCTAAAGCTTTTTGAATGATCGATTGGAAATTAGACTTGAAATTCATTGATAGTGAATCTAAAACTCACGGAAGTAAGATGCTTTCAGAGCATTAGCCGAAAAGGAGGGCTATAATGTAAGCGTTGCTAAGACCAGCTTCAAAGCCAGCACCAAAGCACTTGCAGAGAATGAGGGTGACGGGTTAGCTAAGGTAACCCTACTCAATATCTTGCACTGTCTGTTTTTCCATTTTCATTGCTTCTTGAGTGATGATGATGTTAAGATTGGTCGATCATAAAAGGAATTGTTGTCATATGCTAGAGTTGTTTGCATGGTGGTGTGAAGATGAACATGCAATTTTCTGGTAGGTATCGGCCAGAAAAATTCAGAATCATATGAAAGGTTTCCTCATGCAAGGATTGAAGAGGGCATGAAATTCTGTCATCACACTCTCTGTGGCCAAGTTCTTTAATGTCCACGGAGCTTCAGTATTGAAATGCAGAGGACTTATGCATAAACTGTGTTGTCGGCAGTTGATATATCGACCTGATACTGGAGAGATCTTATCCTAGATCTCCACACTGCTGACCTTATTCATGAAAATTCAAATGCTCAGTATAGCTATGGGCAATACTATCAAGGTCAGAAACAGAAAAGACGGAGAATGGAATACTTTTACACGGGACCGTAGGACTGCCTGAAGGATGCTACTATTATCATCTATTTAATGCATTTAAGGAAGTGGTGGCGGTTGAGCTTAGCCAAATTTGGTGACATCGTATGAGCTGCTCGTGTGATGGCCTACTTATCAAACAAACTAACTCGTTCTGCTTTGACTTGTTGGAGCTCGAGGATCGCGCAGGTTTCTTCTAGGGTTTAGGGTTTAGGGTCAGACTAAAGGCAGCTGAAACAGTAGCTGTTTGATCCAAGATGTTTTTCAAGGCTGAAGTCTTTGTACAAGCCTAAGCGCGATGTTATCATATCATCTTTGGAGCATTTCTTGTTTAACCTTAAACAGTCCCAAGGCCTTTATTCCATTGAAAAAACATTCAAAGATGCCATTTATATTGCAAAGAGCAAATAAGTTTTTAAATTGTTTTTTTTTCATATCTAACCACAGGATCTTGCACTAGACTATTATAAGAATGTGTGGAAAAAATTTCAGGTACTTTGATTACTTTGATTATAATATATTTGCATTTAAAGTGAAGAAATAAGTTTTTTCTCACCATACTCAACTAGATTTTTTGGCTTTGAATCTTCTTAACTTAAATTTTTTTGCACTATTGATTTTGATTTTCTATTTTTTTTTAAAGTTGAAGAATTGAGTTGAGAGTCTGGGAAAAGAAATTTAAGAAACAAAAAACAAAAACATTTTTATTTTTTATATTGTTAAATAGAAATAGGTGTGAAAATCAGACAATGCACTGTGAACCGGGCTCTCACATGACTCTAATTGCGTTTACAAAGCCTTGTCCAATGTTGCTGTTCAGAATGCTTTTGGAAGTGAGAAAACAGAACGCATGTCTAATGCACACATCTACTCAAGTTATTGAATTGAGCACAATGTCCAGAAGCTTAAATACCTAAAGAAAACTATCATTCAGTTTCGAGGAAACGTTGTTTTGATGCTTAATTTCTTCATGATATCATTTTCCGTTTGCAGGCAACATTGGGAGAGGGGATAATTTGTCAGATACGAAAGTGCTATCGCAGACGAGCATCGGTCCAATTTTCGGTGTTTGTGTTGATGGGCCCCGTGAAGGGCAATCCAAAAAATGGGGTAAGCCGGAGTGTGTACCCAGCGCACGGTATTCTTTAGTAAAAGGCGAAAGAATAGTTCGCTCTGAGATGAGCACCCGGCAGATAGGCTGCATACAGTTCTGATGCAGGATTTTAAACAATCAGAGTGTAAGTGCATGCAGCAACGCATATGGGATAAAGAGAGACCCATATCATACTCGGGCTGTTTAAACTTGCTCACCTCAAATGCTGAGTGTGGCCAGAGTTTCGAGGAAACGTTGTTTTGATGCTTAAGATCTTCATGATATCATCTTCCGTTTGCAGGCAACATTGGGAGAGGGGATAATTTGTCAGATACGAAAGTGCTATCGCAGACGAGCATTGGTCCAATTTTCGGTGTTTGTGTTGATGGGCCCCGTGAAGGGCAATCCAAAAAATGGGGTAAGCCGGAGTGTGTACCCAGCGCACGGTATTCTTTAGTAAAAGGCGAAAGAATAGTTCGCTCTGAGATGAGCACCCGGCAGATAGGCTGCATACAGTTCTGATGCAGGATTTTAAACAATCAGAGTGTAAGTGCATGCAGCAACGCATATGGGATAAAGAGAGACCCATATCATACTCGGGCTGTTTAAACTTGCTCACCTCAAATGCTGAGTGTGGCCAGAGTTTCGAGGAAACGTTGTTTTGATGCTTAAGATCTTCATGATATCATCTTCCGTTTGCAGGCAACATTGGGAGAGGGGATAATTTGTCAGATACGAAAGTGCTATCGCAGACGAGCATCGGTCCAATTTTCGGTGTTTGTGTTGATGGGCCCCGTGAAGGGCAATCCAAAAAATGGGGTAAGCCGGAGTGTGTACCCAGCGCACGGTATTCTTTAGTAAAAGGCGAAAGAATAGTTCGCTCTGAGATGAGCACCCGGCAGATAGGCTGCATACAGTTCTGATGCAGGATTTTAAACAATCAGAGTGTAAGTGCATGCAGCAACGCATATGGGATAAAGAGAGACCCATATCATACTCGGGCTGTTTAAACTTGCTCACCTCAAATGCTGAGTGTGGCCAGAGTTTCGAGGAAACGTTGTTTTGATGCTTAAGATCTTCATGATATCATCTTCCGTTTGCAGGCAACATTGGGAGAGGGGATAATTTGTCAGATACGAAAGTGCTATCGCAGACGAGCATCGGTCCAATTTTCGGTGTTTGTGTTGATGGGCCCCGTGAAGGGCAATCCAAAAAATGGGGTAAGCCGGAGTGTGTACCCAGCGCACGGTATTCTTTAGTAAAAGGCGAAAGAATAGTTCGCTCTGAGATGAGCACCCGGCAGATAGGCTGCATACAGTTCTGATGCAGGATTTTAAACAATCAGAGTGTAAGTGCATGCAGCAACGCATATGGGATAAAGAGAGACCCATATCATACTCGGGCTGTTTAAACTTGCTCACCTCAAATGCTGAGTGTGGCCAGAGTTCCATGGTATCTCTTTTTTGCGGAAATTGAACTGACTGGTGTAACTCTATTCCGCACAAATTTTAATTCATTTCATCACCTCGAGAGTAGTGCGTTGCAGTGGCATTATCACTTGCAGACCGATGTAACATTCAATTGCAAACCAATGTTAAATAGGACCCAACTAGATAGAGGATCTCAGTAGAGACATGGAGCTTTCTGTGGAGTTTAAAACTTCTGGTGTCCTGATTGGGCTAAAATTATACTGGTAGTTTTCCTTCTTCCAAGTAGAAATTAACTCCCGCTCTTACCTTCAATCTGAATAGCCACTACTAAAACATTTTCCAGACAGTGACTTGATCTGCTCGGTGGTTCCAGAAGTCAATCCGGTGACAAATTCAATATCTGTCCAAGCAAAGTATTCCACCAATGCATAGTACGTGTTGTTCGTTAACACGCACGACTGTAGAGTTTCCGATTTCAGAACATCAAGCAATGTGAGACCTCTTAAAGAAGTGAATACACCAGTACCATTTGCAGAGAACTGTCCTACAAAATCGTATTCCAGTATTGGATTTTGCTTTGAGTGACGGCCTCGCGAACGCGAGTCCCCCGTTGCCACAAATTATGACGTGTATGCCCCCGCTTGGGATGTACTAAAGCTCCCATGTCCGAAGTGCGATGGACACAGTTGCCCTACGCCATTCACCTTCCGAATAATGGATAGACCCCGCCCACGTAAGTGAGTTTGATGAAGCAGACTGGAATATTTGAAGGTCTGGTCAATCCATGAGCCATCCAAAGCTATGGGACACCTCTCACGAGACCAATATCACTGCAGTGGATTGCAACTGCAAAGCTCCATGTCCCCAAATTCAAGGGCATGATCAACAAAGGGGATGAACAAGGGGAACTACCCTCAGTAATTCGATAATAATTTTCAAATTGACCATCCAAGGCCCTGGTGTATCTCTCTCCCTGACTACTTAATTGCACATTTCATCACCTTCGCATTTAATGTGCGGTGTATGTTAACGGCATTATCAATTGCCGGCAGATACAACAGTCAAACTGATATATCATATCGTCAATTTCGTTAAATTGCTGCGATTTCGGATCCATAGATTGTGCCCCAAATCTACACAAAGCTCTAGAAACTCGAATTACGTTTCAGGCTGCACGTACTTGAGTCCCAAAGTTGTGGAAACCTCAAGTTAACGAAATTGACGTTTTCTCCAGTTCAATATGTCCAGTTCAACTGAATACCTTGCAACATCACTACCGGTAAATAAATCATTTTGAGGCTGCGACACCATCTAGTCGGTGGCTCCTAAGGTTCATGCAGTGACATCCAATGTACATAGTGTTCTGTCAGTATTCAATCTAAGCATATTACTGGCCAGTAAAATTTTGAAGTTCAAATCCAAAAAGTTTTCACTTACAGAATAACCCAATCGTGTAATGTGCTCCAGTACGTGAGGAGTTCCGTCAGGGCACTATTGCAACGCAGTATGAGTCCTCAGAGTACTGTTTCCACAAGATTTTGATTCCAGTATTGGATTTTGCTTTGGGAGAAAGCCGCGCGAACGCGAGCCACCTCAACCACAAATTATGACGTGTATGACTCCCTTAAAAAGATACTAGACCTCCCATTTCCCAAGTGCAATGGAGATAGTTGCCCTAGGCCATCCACCCTGTAAGTCGCGGATTCACCGCGCCCAGGTAAGTGAAGAAAATTGCGCACACTGCTGTATTTGAAGCGCTGGGTCTACCTCTGAGTCACCCTCAGGTTTGGCATGGGACATCAGCCAATAATCAAAATACTGGCAAGGGTTAATCTTGTTCCAAGCTGGCAATGAAATGAAGTGAGGGAAAATATTCACAAATTCGCAAGGAATGTTTGATTCATTACCGGTATGCAGAATAGAAGGACTCGTCTCGTCCTCTGCCTGCTTGAGAAGCTCAGCTTTCATTCTTATTAGGATCCACAAACACTAGAGCCTGGTTTTTTTCGGATGCAATCAAATGATGAAGCCATTAATCTCTATGAAAACTATTAAGCTCAGGAAGCTGCCCGATGTTTGAGATGATATGATCCGGTGTTGCACCTCCAGCAGGTAGATCTTCCAGGTTGTGCAATTTGACCCAGACAGTGACCTCAAAGCGCGCATTTTGGGCACCCTGCGAAATCAATCCCAGGAAAATTAAATCTAATTCACCGATTGAATACAACTATGTCAGGGAATTTCAAAGGAAAATTTAGGAAGTTACATAAAAAGCCAGTAGACAACTCGCAAGTACCTGTATGTCAGCCTTGTGGAAGTCACCAACCATTATCATCTCTTCAGGGTTACAGACAGCAAGGCTGCAAGCCTTCAAGAACATACTTTTACTCATTTGGCTCCTCTGCAATGTTAAGGAAGCGTTCATGTGCCTACTATAGATGACATATGAGATAATACATCAAAAGAGGCACTAGATTACCTTCGCCCACAAGTATCGCATCAAAAAGTAGATCAGACTTGCATGCTTTCAATTTGTTCCTTTGGACCTGCACGGTAAACAAAAAGCACTCAACATCCCAGTAATTTCAAATACAGATTACAAGCTGTAACAGTAGACTAGTAGAGAAATGGAAGACGTTGGAACGCGGCGATGATCTCACAAGGAAGTGTCCGTCAGTAATAATGCCCACTTTGATGCCTAATTTATGGACCGCTGCACCTTCTGCGATCAGACAACAAAATGGATTTCAAAAAACAGTCTAGTGTTCAGATGCACGTCCAAAAGGGGCTCACGTGATTAAGACCAAATATTCACACCCTTTTCTATTCACATGAATTAGTATAAGACTCGTCAGTAAACATTCACTTGAATTTAAAAACTTGGAACATTTTTTCTCCAGCCAATATCCTTTCCTATGCAACTGGAACAGTGCTGAAACGCTAAAATCATTCATTGTGCGCAGAATTGATTTATCAAGACCACCAGGGCTTGCCTGAACCAGAGTGCCTGGTCACAGTCAATATGAGAGAGTTCAAATGTGTCTACATTCGATGATGGTGTGGCACGATCGTGTGCAGGATATTCCAGAACGTCAATTAGAGGACGTCATCATTAATGTAGACGTCTGAGTGTACGAGATTCTCTTTAATCGGTCAAAAATATAGTAAGTTCTCACAAGTCAGTCATACAATCAGGATTGTCCATGGCAACGGTGTAAACCAGTTGACACTAAGATAGGTTCTACAGAATCCCTCCACCAGCCTGCACACGTACTTTGACAAATTTCTGCACCCCATCTGCTTCTTCCAACCATTTATATGTCGTCTGCCGAAGGCCAAGTCATGTGACCCCAAGCCTTGGTCGTTCATGCCGCAGCTCACTGTCACGGTGCCGGCGGGGATGGCGATATTAATCCCATTCACGACACTGGAGACCAGCAACCACGCGGGGCAACACAGCCCGAGCCAGAAACAAGCAACGGCGCATCCTTAAACCAGGCGCCATAGCTGACATTTATGGGGAACAATTCGGTTCAAATCTGTACAATACAGTGGAGCTAGGTTGAAAGAGAGAGAGGAGGATTACATTCAAGCTGGTAAGGCTTTGTTTGCCAAATGTGGTAGCAAATTCCCGGAGAATATGTCCCTGCATGGGCTCTTGATTTGTGTGTCCTTGGATATGAAGTTGGCCGCGGATTTGCAACCGATCGAGGTGAGAATCGCCGGCCATATTCTGGATCGAAAGCCTGCTGTACTGGATCGATGTAACAATGCAGAGCTGATCAAATTTCAGCATGAATTTGCACAACATGAGGGATGCTCTTGGACTCCACCAAGACTGTTACGTTCCTTACTGTCAAGATAAGGTAGGAGACCCTATTTGTGCCACAATTTCAAAACCATCTTATGTGTGCCACCAGGGTTGTCTATCCGGACGTGATGTGGGCTTTTCACGTCCGGATGTCATGACACGTCCGTCCTGACGCGTCCTGACGCGTCAGGACCCGTCGCCAATGCTGACGGGACCGTCGACGGCGCGGATGAAGTCTGTCCAGGCCGTCGTTGGACGGGCAACCGTCTCCTGGACGGACAGGCCGACGCTGGACGGGAGACCGTCTCCTGGACGGACAGGCCGACGCTGGACGGGAGATCGTCGCCAGGACGGACAGGCCGACGCTGGACGGGAGACCGTCGCCAGGACGGACAGGCCGACGCTGGACGGGAGACCGTCGCCAGGACGGACAGGCCGACGCTGGACGAATGTCCGTCGCGTCAGAATGTTCGTCTACCTGGGTTATTTTAGGGTTTCGGATTTAGGGTTTTAGGAGCGGCTTCATGGTGTATATTTAGGACTTACGCCTATTCAAGATTACTTTTCCTTGCTGATTTTGCCTCTCGTGACTTGGTTGGAGTACAACCATTGCTCTAGAGCGAAGTCCAAGAAGAGTGTGATGTGGTGGCACTTGTTGTGAGAGCAACAAGTGTTGTTTCTACATCACATTTCAAACAGAATACTAATCTTATTGTTTTTTATGCAGGTGGAGGTGGAGGAGAACATATAAGAGCGATGGGAGGAGGAAGGTCACATTGGGAACCTTGGTACACCCTAAGATCGGATGGAAAAGTTTCATGCAAATTTTGTCAAACTTTGTTAAGTTATCGAAAGGATCGATTGCTTTTCCATTTGGGATACAGACGAAATGACAACCTCCCTGGAGTGAGAGCATGCAACAAAGCCAGTGCAGCTGTGAAAGTGGTGTTTTTTAATTGTGGAGGAAATATACCTGCAGTCGCTCCGGATGGAACTGTAGGCGACGTGGAAGTGACATCACCATCAACGATACAACCAAGTGTAGTACGTGGTGAGCAACAACGTGATGCCTCAGTTTCAGCAAATGAGGGAGGGGAAAACACTGGAGGCCAAAGCTCTCAAGTACGATCATCGGAGGCGCCCAACCCTAGTTCGACCCACAATCGATCGATGAGGCAATTGTCTGTACAAGAAGGAATGAACACATCAAACAAGCAAGTACTTGACAAGAAGTGGGCTAGATTTTTCTATGAAGCCAATATACCATTCAATGTAGCGAGGAACCCTGCTTTTTTGGATGCAGTGAAATCAACATCTGAATCGAGAGTTGCCTACAAACCTCCAGCTTACCATGCACTTCGTACAAAGCTCATGAAATCCACAAAAGACGAAGTGGCTGCAACGGTAGCAGAGAAGACAAGGGCATCAATCCACAAATACGGCGTGACAATATGCTCTGATGGATGGGACAATGTCACACATCGACCACTGATGAATGTCATGTTGGCATGTACAAGTGGAGAGGTATTTCTTGGATCAATAGACACAACAGGCGAATGCAAAGATGCTACTTACGTGGCTAATTGTGTGGGTGATTACATTGACGAGGTAGGGGCACAGAATGTGGTACAAGTTTGTACAGACAATGCAGCAAACATGTTGGCCGCTGGCACTTTGTTACTTGGTCGATTTCCACACATATATTTTCAAGGTTGTTCAGCACATGCACTTGATCTTCTACTTGAAGATTGGGGAAAGCAAGACTGGATAACAAGTATGGTCAAGAAGGCAAAGACAATTGTGAAATACATTCGCATGCATCACATGCCACTTGCAATTTTTCGACGACATTCTCCAAATCAAATTTTGAAAAATCCCGTTGAGATACGTTTTGCGACCACATTCCTCATGATTGAGCGTTTGGTGGAGGTGAGGCAAGCGGTGGAATCGACAGTCCAAGATGCGCAGTGGAATGAGTACACAAGGAAATTGACATCACGTCAAAAGCAAGAAAAGGCTAACAATGTGCGACGATATGTGCGAACAGATGAATTTTGGAGGAAATGTTTGAACTTTGTGCACATGGTGGAGCCCGTCTTGGTTGCTCTTCGAGAGTTTGATGGCAAGCACCCGTGCATGGCCAAGGCATGGCTTGTGATGAAGAACGTGGAAAAGCATGTTTTATCTTTGAAAGATCCACCATTTTCATTGGAACCACGGTATGAAGTTCCCGCCGTCGATGCCTTCTACGATCGGTGGAACATGCTTAGGACAGATTTGCATTACGCAGGGGCTTTATTGAATCCCTTTTTACTTGATGAAGTCATGCTAATGGATGACGATGAGGCAAGAGAAGCCATATTGAGAGTATTGCGCCAATTGACAATTGGAGATCAAGCATTTGCTTCTGCTTTGTCTGAGTACCAAGCATTTTGAGATCGTCGAGGCATCTTTGGTGGACTTCCTGATGTACACACCTTAAATTTGGAGCCTCACGAATGGTGGGACCTTCTCGGAGCCGGTGCTCGTATACTTTCACCGATTGCCAAAAAGATCCTCGCACAAGTGTGTTCTGCATCGTCGTGTGAACGCAATTGGAGCATGTATTCGTTTGTGCACAACAAATCCCGCAACAGATTGACATCGAAGCGTGCTGAGGAATTGGTTTACATTTATACTAATTCCAAGACTCTTAGAGAAAGGGCTGCAGCAAATCCGACAAGGTGGTACACCGAGAATATGATGTCAGAAGATTCCATGACAGATGAGTCTGATGGTTTAGACCGTGGTTCGGTTCTCTTTGACCCCAATGATGATGATTCAAATGATGGTTCCAATAATGGCGATGACCCACCAAACGACAGATTTGGTGGGATGAGAAGAGTGGATCCTCTAATTGATGCATCCGTATTTGACTTTCAAGAAGAGGATAATAACAACAATGACCACGAGGGACATGAAAGAAGTCCACCACAAATGCCACAAACGTGGAATGCTGGGCCAAGTGGGGGAAATACGAATGAGGACGTTGTGGCACCGAGACCACTATGTCCAAACCCTACAGATGTACAAGTTGATGCCACTACAGAAAGAGATGGTACTGACGTTGAAAGAGGACATGAACAAGACGTAGTAGTACCACAGGCATTGCCCATGAGGAGCACCCATGGAGAAGGATCCCCTCATGGTGGAGAATCGGATATGCCCCCTCCAAATCAAGTCTCGGATGCACTACAACGTCAAATGCCAGTACTGGATAATCCACGAACCCAAAGTGCATCAAGGCCGTCGACTTCCGAAGTTCGTCCCCGCGAACCAACTTCATCGATAGGTACACGATTGGCTAGTATTGTCCAAACTTTGAATATGTCTGAGCGGACGACTCCAAACCAAACTTCAGTGCGCCCTCCCACCTGTCCGAATACTCGATCTAAGCGTCCACGACAAGAAGGTACTACTGGTGAAAGAAGGGGTCTCAGAACTCGTAGAAGGATGAGGAGGGAAGAAGCAGCAACCCAGCCTTTTGCAAGAGAAGTTATTGTAGGAGCACCCAATACAGATGGTCTTCTAGATGCAACGGGCCAACGACCTCTTCGGACAATGTCTTCTATAGTTCGTCCACAGCGAAACCGCAATTCAAATGCGTCCAGCGAAAGTGGTAGTGCAACATCTAATGATGATGGTGAATCCATCGGTGGTAGTATAGGTGAAGATGGTGAGGTTCCAGGAGATAGTGATTACAGGGCGCCTCGACAAGGTCCACTTGCGGGAGCTGGTGGTAACCAACAAAATCAAGGAGAAGCAAATGCAAACACTTCTGTGCATAATCTTAGGCATGGAAGACGTTGAGTATTTTGAAAAAGACCAGAGTGTCTTCATGTTTCCAAATGGCAATTGGCAAATGCAATGGTTTTTCATTTTTTCCGATTTTGAGGCTCAATGCCTTGCATATTGTATTCAGCATTAATAAATATTACATTTCTTCCTTTCATTCTCGTGAAGGATACGATTTGGCAATTTGTACCCTTCAATGTATATATAAAACATACCTTTAGGAATGGTAATTGCCCGTCTTTCGGTCTTTGGAATTTTTGTGTTTTGATTCCATCTCGGAACTATTAACCCCTAAAATGTCAACTCCCAAGATCATTAGACTATCAAAAAAACACTCAAAATTGTCATTTCTACTACATTTGCCTCAAATTACAAAAAAATTGTTTTTTACAAAATCTAACCGTAAGATCTCGTATTTCAATACTTCACTTGTTTTTTTACCATGTAGTAAAATTTTCATAAGGAGTTGAAAGGATGGATTGAAAGATATTAGCGTTTGAAGTTGGAACAAAAGGTTTTTGGAATGCTGTCTTTGCAATTTTAGATTCATTTTGACCGCAATTTGCAAAAAAATTTGTCACTATTCAATTTGAATTTAAAATTTTTTATATTCAAGAATTGAGTTGAAAATATAGGAAAAACGTTGGGAGATAAATATACTTGATTTTCATCATTTACAAAAATTGCGCAATAGAAGTGTAACATTGTCAACTCAACTGTAGGAATAGGCATGAGATTGAATAGAGCCTAAGAGCCTTAAATTATTAATTATGTAGTTATAGAATAAAAAATGGTCAAGCCAGGCCAAACCAACAAGTGTACTATTCTAACAAATAATCTACACCTCATGCGTCATGCCGTCATGATGTTATTTTCTTGCAAAAATAGTAGAAAGATGAATTAAAAAAAGACTTCAAAGTGTCATTGAAGTACAAATTCAATATTCCATAACTACCGTCAAACTAAAACTCCTCATTACTTTCATCTCATTAATCCCTAAAGGACTAAGGCATTTCTTCCGTCAAAAGACACTCAAAACTGCCATTTCTATTGCAAAGAGAAAAAAACTTTAGAAATTGTTGTTTTTTGCATATCTAACCATAGGATCTTCTACTAGACTAGTACAAGAATATGTGGAAGAAATTTCAGAAACTTTCACCAAGTACATTGCAAGATATTTGCATTTAAAGTGAAAAAAACAAAAAAATTTGCACCTTGTTCAACTAGACTTTTTGGCTTTGAATCTTTCTAACTTAATATTTTTGCACTACACATGAGATTTTCATAATATTTTATGTTGAATAGTTGAGTTGAGAATCTAAGAAAAAAAAATTAGGAAAAAAACACTTAATTTTCATTCATTAAAAAATTGTTACGTAATAGTAGGTTCAAGATTGAAAGAAACACTATATTATTAATAGCTTTAAGAGGAAATTGAAACACAATAATCCCAATGGCTAGATTATTCTAATATGCAAACTAAACCCTATCTAACAATTTTTTGGGAAAAATTGTTAAAATTGCATTCAAAAATGAGTTCTATAAGTTATTTTTTCAAGAAGATGCTTAGATTGCCCGAAAAACTATGATTGTCCATAACTTTCTCATATTTAGTCCAATTAGAATGAATCAAAGCTTCACATGTAGGCAAAAATATAATCTCTTAGAAAAAAAATATTTTAAAAAATATTTTGAGTTTTTGTGATTTTTTTTGTGCTGCCCGCCAAAATCTAATTTTGCTTCACCTCCCTGTAACTTTTGCTTCCAGGCACCAATTGAAATAAAATTTATATGTCCACAAAGCTCTTGCACAATTGCAGAACCTCAAAAAATCCCAAAAAATTTCTCTAAGAATTAAAGCTACAGGAACCTGCCTGGACCCAAATTGTCCCCCGTAGGGACAGACGGTCCTTTAGGGGTTAATCAAACATGGAGTGACTCAAAAATTTAAAGGGATTTTGGATGGAAAAAAGGTAGTAGGACTTTAGAGCTTGAAGTCTCTAATTTCAAATTATATTTGGTAGTCTACATGACCACATCAAATCATCAATTCATTCAGTACCCACTATTGTATAAATGTTTGGAATTAGGATTTGTAGACAACACAAACCAAGTAGCGCAAGACCATTCATTTACAAAAAACTTGCAAGGAACGGAACAAAAATTACACTCATTGTTTAGATAAAAGAAGTTTATATTAAAAAGAAAGTTGTACAAAATGGATTGAGGCCACAAAGTGTGCTACAATGCTACGGATGTCCTCAAGCCTACACTATAAGACCTGCTTGTGCTAAGTAAACACTAATTTTGCAACTATAATAATATATATTAATATTGTTTTCTCTAATCTTCATTTCTTGCCTGTTGGTCTTCAAGTTCTTGTTCTTTGCGTGCCTCGCGGTAGCAATCCATGGGTGGTATCCAAAACGTTGGAGCACCACTTAATCGTTGCACGGCATATGTCACCGAGCGTCGTTGTAGTGGCTCCACCTTGCACAATTCGCCTAGTGTTGCTTGAAATGTACCAAATGCCGTATGGTCCGGAATCATCTCTACATTTCCGTGAAACTTTTTCCATACCTTCATAGCCAATTTTCCTATGGAGTATCCGTCCGTGTGTATACTAACACACGGTGGCTTCACCATGCGACTTGGAGATGTTGAAGTTCCGGTCTGTCCAGTCAAGTACATCAACTCAGGAGCCACCCACCAACGTTTAGATCGAGTGGTCTGCAATGCCCGTGAACAATCAAATTGGTACAGAGAAGGTGTTTCTTCATTGATGCGGCTATCCATTCCCTAATCACATAGACCAATCCATATAGTTCTTCCATCATCATTTGGAAAGTGAAGCATAATGTTCTCGGGTGTGATGTCATTGTGGAGTACAGAACACTGTTGCACTGCATCCACAATGCAGATCAACGCCCACGCAAGTTCGGTGCACTTGCGCCTATACGCCATGAGTCGTTTGGCTTCTTGCATTGTTTGTGCAGTTGCATAGTAAGCCAGCTCCCCGATTTCATCCGGATCTCGATTCTTCTCATCAAGAGTAAACATGGCGCCGAGAGTACCTCCATTCCACCATTGAGAATAGCATTCCATGGTCATGTCATTTATAGCAAAGAATTTAATGACCCCTGGATGATTGCATGGACAAGCCAGTGCCTCGATGGACAACTTTTCCCTTGACTTCTTCAATTGACCAACGTCCAAGGCTGACTTCCCAGCTAATACCATCTTCTCGGGAACATATTTTGAGTTTTGAAGACAAACCTTGCGCACCCTGCCGTGGCCCCCTCGTTTGCTATGGCCGGACAAAGGAACCACCACCACTCCTCTTTCCAGGAAAACCACTCCTCCCGCAGCCACTTGACCGAAGGCCAAGTTATGACTTCGTTGAAACCACGGAGCTGAACGAACGTTGTGTGAAGACAGTGGTCGCATTGCATCATGCCACCAATACACCTTCTTGTGCAACAAATTCAAAGCTTGTTGTTTGGGCGGCACAGTCCTTTGAAAGCCTTTAATGTGTTCAGCAACTTGGGCAATGTTGAAGACACACGTTGAAACTTGTGAATCCAACCAATGTTCGAATGATTCCTTTGTGCGGTCTTCCAACCACTCATCCTTGCTCATTGCTGTCCAAAACAAGTGGCGGAACTTGTTTTTAATGGCATCCACTCCCTCGGATCCGCGTGAGACATATGTTGTGTTCAATTGCGCAATCGTATATTGACCAAAAAATCCAATGCCACTTCATGCAATTTTCTCGTTGCTACCTTCCTTGGCCACTTTTCTGGATTTGCAGACTTGTGCCTGTTCCGTTGCTTTTTCTTTGCCTTCGAAGACTCTCCAGCAGCCACAGACTCTCCACCAACCATAGCATTGACCCCTTCTGCAACTACGGCCTCTGAAACGCAATCCGTTGATTCGAAATCATGTTCATCTCCAATGCCTGTAAACCAGGCATCAACCTTCCTCTTCGAGAAATCGCGACCAGCCATCGAGACAGAAACAGATTATCAAAATGAAAGGAATTAGGGTTTCGGGTTCCACAATGTGAAAAACCGCCCCCCTTATTCCTCAAACCAGCCTCAATCCAAGCGCCCGCACTCCCAAGCAAGGACTGCAACCAATCCAGGACAAGAGAGCACCGTCAGAGCAGGAGAGACTGGTGCGGAACTTAATGAAAAGGCGGGTTATATACCCATTTGCGGGGACGGACAGGCCGTCGGGGGGACGGGCAGGCCGTCGAGGGGACGGACATTCCGTCTCCAGGACGGGAAGGCCGTCGAGCGGGCCGTCCCCAACACTGCTGGAAGTCGCATGCGGGCTTAAATGCTGAATCCTTGTTCGTAGAATTATTCATTTACCTCGTTTGCCACTCTCGGACTTGTCAGGGGTTTGAATTTTGAAATACTACAGTACTCTACGGTGGCGGGAATTTCTGGAGTGCTAATTCAGTGTTCTTGTTTGTTTCAATTACAGGACAAATAAATGCCAAACAAATTAATACTTTTATTAACAAAAAGCCACCAAATCATGCACTCTACAATTTTTTTAGTAACAACCTTAAAATATATAAAATACTTGTGGACTACATGATGCGGTAACCCTTTCATAAGATATGGAATCCCTTCTAAATTTTTTTTTTTTCTCTTAACCCAATCCTCTCTTATTTGCAAAAGTTACATACTTACATAAACTTCCCCAATATCAAATAGTGAATAGTCACAAAAAATTGCAACAAAAAGGAGGGTTTAGGGTTTAGGGCTTACTTTGAAGCATAAGTTGGAGTGGAAACTAGAGTAGATGACATCAATTTTTGAGTTGGGATCAAAAGTGCAAAATGCGGTTGAACCGTTGAAATGTAGACTTTGATTTAAAAAATTTATAGGTTGAGGAATTAAATTTAAAGTTTCAACTTTTAAAAACCATAATGAAGACACCCTAAACTTTAGCACAATGTCTTTAGAACATTCTGAACTCTGAAATATAGATAGGTTGAAAATTCAACAAAACACTATATTTCAGGATGCATTTACATGAAAGGATGGAATTGAAATACAATAATCCCAAAGGTGAAATTCATCTACGAGGAATTTGAAGATTCAGTTGCATTCAAAATTGAGCCCTACAAAGAACTTTAAGGGTTAAGAGATGCTTTGATTGCTAGAACACATGCATTGCCAACAACTTTCTTGGCAATGGGTGCAAATAAAATGCATCAAATTTTTGGATGTACATAAAAATATAGTAGTCTAGGACCCCAATTAAGAAGTTTTGTGTTTGACCTTGGATGATTTTTTCCTATGTTTGTTCCTTTATGTACGTGCAAGTGTGCAACTGAATAGAATTCCATTCTAAATGAGAAGTAAGATTGACTTTAAGCTTCTTAATGTCATTTTATATAGGGCCCCTAAATAGTACACTCTACAAAAAAAAAACTGATTTTAAGTGTGTTAAAACAAACACCCTTAAAATCATGCATTCCGCGATGACGGCGATGTTGTATTGGATTTTAAGGGTCTTAGAACAAATTGAAATAAAATCATGCACTGCACCGATTATTTATTTGTTTTAAGGGTGCATAAATTTAAAAAAATTGCAAAGTGCATGATTTGGGGGCCCTTTGTTTTAATAGTAGTGGTTTCAAAAAAATGGATCAAGGAAATCCAAAAATTATTACGTTTCATTTTGA
This sequence comes from Pseudisothecium myosuroides, assembly GCA_951799445.1. Classification (NCBI taxonomy): domain Eukaryota; kingdom Viridiplantae; phylum Streptophyta; class Bryopsida; order Hypnales; family Lembophyllaceae; genus Pseudisothecium; species Pseudisothecium myosuroides. Next base: position 10,107,864 of record OX637287.1, on the reverse strand, counting down.
TGCCTAAACCCAAAATTGTGAACTGAGTATATTAACTCTACATTTTTGTGATTTATATGTTTTTCCTGATAGTTTATAAATTATAATGCAACGATCCATTAAGTGCTATAGTTTTTTCTTATGGATTGATTATTATGTAATACCTTATGTTTAACCTCTAAAGTCCCATGGCCTCTTTTCCATTCTAAACCACTCAAATCCGCCATTTTTACCTCTAATATAGGAAAAAAAAATTGGAATTTCTAATAGTAGGATCTTGTACAAGAATAGTGTAGGAATGTGTTCCAGAAATTTCACAAACTTTGACTATATAAACAACTATATACATGCGTTTAATGCCTAAAGTCACACTGTCCCTATGGAGGACAACATGGATTTTGGACAGGCTCATAAATTTTTTGAAACTTTCTAATAAGATAGAAAAACTTACAAGCTTTCCCGGAATATATTTTTTAATTTAGTTGGGTTTAGGGTTTAGGGTTTAGGGTTTAGAGGTTAGGGTTGACATTCATTTGCAATTGTTGTTATTCTATACTTCTCATAGCAATTCATTGGATTAGGATTAGATTTCCAAGTAGGTTCGGGATTGATAATTGCATATATGGATGAAAAAATTTATATGTGTATGGATAAATCATAAATGGGCATTTCAACATATAATGGGGATGAATAATGGGGATGAATAGTCGGTGTAGGATTAAATAAATATGCGGACGGATGAATAAAGGGGATAATGGGATATGGATGAACAAAGGGATGTTGGATGAATAAATGGATGAATGGATGAATATCCTAAATCCCTAAACCCCTAAATCCTTGAATCCCTAAATCCTAAATCCTAAACCCTAAACCCTAAACCCACGCCCTAAACCCTTAAATCCTTCAAGAATTTTTTTTTAATCCTAAACAAATAGAAAAAATGCATTCAATTTAGGATTTCGGATTGTGTTTGGAATCTTTTGGACCACATTTCAACTTATAAACTTAAATGAATAAATTTATTTGTAGATTGGCAAAGTTATGTTTGGATGAATAATTGTATATATGTGTAAATTTGGATGTATGGATGAATACTGGGCTATTGGATGAATAACTAAGGTAAGCCAGCCTATGACAAGCAGAATGATTGATTTGGTCTGTTGCCATTAGCAAGAATAATCAATTTTTTTTCATACAAAGACACATGTGAGAAATGAAGAAAGCAACTGAAATTTTAATTTTTGGACAAAATATGTACAAAAATAGAGTTCGGAAGGTTGCCATAATTTTTCAGATTTTTATTTCTCAAAACGTAATTACTATGAATTTTTCTGTCGAAGATTCTATTCAAACCATTCTAGTCATATAGACTTTCCTATTTCCAACCAAGGGCTGATTGCAAAATCCATTCAAGGTTGGTTGCATCATTGAGAGTACTGGAGGCAATCGTGATGTGCCCCAACTACCTTGGGAACCACACCGTAATAAATCACTGCTCATCTCCTGCTTCACAGAAACAGAACAGCCTACATAGCCACCAATCCCACCATAAGGCGTCGATCAGGAATGGGTTGTGTCCATGAAAGTTAGGGAAGTCCTGGCGGTGCATTCAATTTCTAACCCTGGAACGCCGAAGGCGCCATTTTGTGGCGCTTGGATGACTATCCAACAAGCTGGAGAGTGATTGGAAGCACTTTTTCATCCACATATTCTTTGTTGATCTTTTGTGTCGGGTTATGAAGAGTATCCAATTGAGTTTGTAGTCTTGCTAGTGATTGTCTTCACTTAAATGAGAAGTTATTAAAAAAAACGGATCACAAAATATGCTATTTTAGTCTACTTTGGGAAGTTCTTGCTCCTTGCTCTAAATCTGAAAAATTTCTCCACAAAAATGATATCTTTTGAGTTTGAGCCCAACTAACAAAATGAAGGGCATCTACTCTAGTTTTTACTCCAATTTGAATTTTGAAAAATTCCTAATATTGAATATTTTAGTGCAATTTGAACATTGGATGTATTTTCAATGTCTATTATTTTCTAAATATAGAATGACACGGAAATTGAGTTTACACCATGATGTTTGTCATTGTAATATACCCACATGGTGAAATTTTCAGATTTTTTGAAATAATTTTCTATTTGATGTAATTTTTCTTCATTTCTTCTTCAAAAATTCTCAAAAAAAACAATTTTCCACAAAAAAGTCTAAATTTTTTTATTAGAAGTGAAGAAGACATGTAATTTTGTCTCTGAAAAATAAATATAAATTTTTTTATACATATCTAGCTGAATGAAGAGGACGGACAGGCCGTCGAGGGGACGGTCAAGCCGTCGAAGGGATGGGCATTCCGTGGAGGGGACGGTCAGGCCGTCGAGGGGAGGGCACGGTCAGGCCGTCAAGGGGAGGGGACGGTCAGGCCGTCGAGGGAAGGGGACGGGCAGGCCGTCGAGGGGAGGGGACGGGCAGGCCGTCGAGCCGTAATTAATGTCCGTCGCCGCGTCCGTCCAACTCGCGGACGGCGCAATGATTTTTTTTATAAGCCGAACCTGTTGACGGCGCCCCGAACCTGTGCCGAACCTAAGTGGACGTTCAGACCGTCGATCGTCGGGTCGTCCGACGCCCTGGACGGTCTGGATTACAGATTAAAACGGCTGATTTGACCTTAATTACCCCCCCAACCGGCTCGGTAATTGGGGGATATAAGTGAGATTAAGGATTCATTGTTGAGCGCTTCCTCTTTTGAGTTGCATTGTCCTTGCTTGAGAAAGCTTTGCATTGCAATTTGAGAGGAAGTGTTATACATTTGGCATTTGTTTTGCCACATTTCAGTTGCCTTCACGCAACAGAAGGCAAAACAATTTGTCAGTGTATTCGCATACAGACTTTTGTGTGTCATTGTGCAGGTATCAAGGATGGACGTTGAGGGTGGAGCAGGTGGTTCAAGACATGAAGGTCAACCCCCAAATAGAAAGAAGAGGGGGAATAGGTCAACGCTGGATTGGGACACATTCAATGACCGGAATATTTTGGCAAACGAAGGGTGGATGGATGAGCGTGAGCCATGGACAAGAACGACATGTGCGAAGTATGTAGATTGGGCCCACATCAATCGCCATTGGGACCAAGATCGATATCAGGTGTACGTGAATTCAGGCGTGGTAAATTTTGACATGTGTCAACACGCGGCCCTCAAGAAGCGGCTGATTGAAGTGGCATTGTTCATTTGGGGTCGAAGAACAGAGAAAGACGGCACACTTTCATTGACCCAAATGGCATATGCGGATGTTATTCTTGGGAAGGATGTGGATTGGAGTACCTTCCTGGCCAAAAAACGGAATAATCAATTGCCAAACCGGGCTCGCGAAATTCCACCCAATCCTCAAGTGCCATTGGAAGATTTATCGCATGTGCACGAGAACGTGGAAGAGCAAGCTGAGCAGCCAAGGATGGACTTGATGGAAGTAGCGGTTGAGACGGGCACTGGAGTAAATCTCAACTAACAGGGTCCAGTTGGTGGAGTGGAAGCTGCTGGTGAGGGAGTACAAGTTGTTGGCGAGGGAGTAGAAGTCGTTGACGAGGAAGTGGTTCGCTTGCGCCAATTAGTCCAAACACTGCAAACGCAAAAGGAGGAAGCAGTACGACAACATGTTGCAGAGTTGGAAGCTCAAAGAGCAAGGGTTCAGGCCCTTATGGATGAAAATGCCAGACTCGTCGCACGTGAAGTTGACCTTGTAGCCCGTGAAAGGCGGTTGAGCATGGAAGGAATTCCACCACTCGATGTCGTAGTGGAACGTGCTACGTATGCTGCGGATGAAGATAGGCCAGGCCCGAGCAATACAAATGTGTTTCCGGTGCGGCCTCGGGTAAATTTTCCAGGTGTAGAGGGTGGCACATTGGATCTTATGCGTGCACGTGCCGAGCGAGCTGAAGCAGAGGTTGGAAGCACTAAAGCAAGCATTGAAGAATTAACAAACGCAATGCGCACTATGGAAATTCACGCCAACAAAGCTGAAGAAGATGTGCGGTCTCTTACTGCAGCTCAAACAGACATGGAAAGGACCATGAGTGCTATAATTGCTCAAAATCAGCGAATGGTCCAGAATCCTCAGAAGGAGCACCTGCTGCGATTATTGTGCAATATGAAGTTGGTATGCAGCTTAATACTAAATGAGACCGAGCAAATGCAGACTGAAGTGAAGAGAGTGGCTGCGGAATTCAATGATGGAGGTCGACGTTATTTTGGTGTGACCTCGTGGCCTCGAGTGGAAGAAATGTTCTCCGATGCTTTGCCCGTAAAAGACGAAAATTCAAACATTGATTGGAATCATGATCCAGCCTTGGAATTCCAATATGATATCGAGCGCTATAGGTACGGGCCTGTACAACGTGATGGCACTAGGCCACTAGTGTGGCCTACCGTTCCTGAGTTTGTAAAAGACGGGACGACGTGTATTATGTGCCAAGAACCATTTGGCCCCGAGGGTGGATGGAGTCTCGGTACGTGTATACATTTATACCACCCTATGTGTCTCATTCCCCACATGGTCACCAGAAAGAGATGTGCGCAATGCAAGGCTCCATTTCATCGACAACTGTACGAAATGTTTGGCCTCCAAGGCCATATGCCTGCACATTACGAGCATAACGAAGAAAATTTACCGGGCCAAGGTAATAGCGAATATTGGGGTCAAGACTTGACATGGTTTTGGAAGTGGGGAGGGGACACTCGACACCTTCCCGCACGAACGATTGCTGATGTACATTGGGAGAATGACGCCCATGTGACAGAGGTAATCAAGAGGGTGTATGGAGAAGGTGATATAGGGCGTCGAGTATACTTTGCTCAGATAGTTGGTGGACATTGGGACACAGATCACAACATTTTTGTGCGTCAACCACATCCTCACAACTTGCTATTTGACGCTCAGGGCAATCCCATCGGATATCGAGATGATTTGACTTTTGAGCAGCAAACAAATTACGTTGAAGACAATACCTTCCATGAGCCTCAACTCTTGAATGCCATTTATTCCCACCTACACGATAGATATGATGACATGACAGCTGAGCTTTTGAGGACTTTGCAATCAAGAGAAGAGTTGCAGAGATTTTTTAGACAGAGCGTAGCACGTGGCATTGTAATTGAAGGAGTAGAATAGATAGTTTTGGGTGAGATTCAGTACAACTAAATAGATGTATAGAATTAAATACCGGAAGTTGTACAAAGTATACATATGTAAAGGGTTACTACCCTTTATCGGATTTATAAAACATATACATTTATCAATTTTTCTCCACATCGTGTATTGTTGCTTTGCCTTTGACCTTTGTTTGTTGGATTTGTCTATTGGCCATTTTTGTAATAGCGTATAAGAAGCTTGTATGCTTAGATGGTAGGTAAAATAGTGTTCTATTTTATATTAGGTTAACCCCTAAAGGACCACTTGTCCCCTCAAGGGACAAAATGGGTCCGGGCAGGTTTCTATGGTCTGAATATGAAGACAAAGGTTTGGGGTTTTTTGGAGGTTGTGTATTTTTGCAAGAGCTTTGTGGATATATAATTTTTATTGTATTTGATTCCCGGGTGCAAAAGTTATGGCACAATAAACGAAAGTGGAGTTCGACCCTAAAACCCAAAAAACACACAGGGAGTCAGAATAATTTATTTTCAATTTTTTTTTCTCAAAGATTATACATGTGAAGCTTTGTTTCATTCACTTTGGACTAATAATGAGAAAGTTGTGGACAATCTTAGTGTTCCGGGCAATCTAAGCATCTTCTATTCTTCTTGAAAAAATAAGTTGTAGAATTCATTTTCGAATGCAATTTTTAGCATTTTTCAAGAAAAGTTGTTAGACAAGGTTAGATTTTTTGGCTAGAACAATTTCACCATTGGAATTATTATGATTCAATTCCATCTAAAAGCTATCCACAATTTAGTTTTTTCCCCAATCTTGGCCCTAAAACTCTCTTAACAATTTTTGAATGAGTGAAAATTAAGTGATTTTTTTCCTAATTTTTTTTGGTAGATTCTCAACTCAAGTATTTAACATGAATAAGTAGAACATTTAAATTTGTAGTGTAAAAAATTTGAACTAAAAAGATTCAAAGCCGAAAAACCTAGTCAAGCGAGGTGCAAAAAAAATTGTTTTTTTCGCTTTACATGCATATACCTAACAATTTATATGGTCAAAATTTCTGAAATTTCTTCCATGTATTCATATACAAGTCAAGTATAAGATCTTATGGTTGGATATGCAAAAAAAAACCATTTTTAAAAGTTCTCTTCACTTTGCAATCGAAATGACAGTTTTGAATAGTTTTTGATAGGAAAATCAACTTGGTCCTTTAGGGGTTATCTCCTGAAGTCCCAAGGCCATTTTTTTGCCAAAACCATCATAAATGACCACTTTTGCTGCGTTCACCTATCAAATAAATTTTAAAAATATCTTTGAGAATCTACCTGTAGGATCTTGTATTCTTGTTCTACACTTGTCTTAGATACCGTGATAAAAAATTTGTGATGTTTGACCATATAGATAGAAAGTTCCTAGCATTCAAAGTGAAAGAAGAAAATTTAATTCAAGAAATTGCTATGATTGCCCGCAAAACAGGAAACTCCATAATTTTCACATTACTAATCCATGTGGAATGAATAAAAGCCTCCCACTTGGAAGAAAATACATTCTACAAGCAAAAAAAAATTAAAAATTTTATTTCAAATTGTTGTGGATTTTGTTGGCTGCCTGGATTGCCCGGTCTCCCCAATTTTGAAGTTATTGTGGCATAACTTGTGCTCCCAGGTACCGATTGAGATAAAAAATTGTAATCCCCAAAAGCTCATAAGTTTATCTATCTTATGAAAAAGTTTCCATTGAAATAGAGATCATAGGAGTCTATCCGATTTAAGCCTTAAGAATTTAAAAAAAAGAAAAATCAAGTTCTAGTCTTTTGGTTTTTTTAGTTAGACTTTAGATTAACTACTCCCTCATATTTATTTTTAAATTCAAAGTTTATAAATGAAACATTTTCCTCAAATGGCAATCAAATTATCAAAGTCTAATATCTTTCAATTGCTAACTCGATAAGGTCATATTATATGAATTTTTTTCCCAAATCAGTTGAAATAAGTGACGTGATGATCCTATATTAGCATGTTAAGATTCTAATTTTTTCTTTTCTTTTTATTTGTAAATGAATGCAAGCAAAAATGCAAAATGGCAACTTCAAGTGGTTTTGAGGCAATAATTAGCCTAGGGCCCTCATAGATGAATATTTTTGAATTTCTTGCCATACACTCGTACAATATAAAATCAATTTAGCAAATTCTCTAATTAGAAATTCAATAACGCCCTGTGCTCCCTAAATGCTTAAGTTTTGTTTTGAGTTTTTTGGAATTTTCTCTAAACAGACATTTGGTGACCAAAACAGAATACATTTTGATAAGAAGTATAAACTTTTTCAGTTTTTTGGAATTATAACTGTATAAATTCAAAGTAGACACGTTAGAAATCTCATAGGAGAAGAAAGCACAACAATATCACACTAATTAACATTGTAATGGAGTCAAAGATTATAATGTTTAACCCCTAAATGACGGACCCATTACCACTGACTTCAAGCCTCACTACCCAGTACTCAATTTGTTGCCATTTTGCAACTAGATATGTAAGTAAAATTTTATATTTATTTTTCAGAGATGAAATTACATGTCTTCTTTACATTACAAAAAATTCAGATTTTTTGGTGCAAAATTGATTTTTCTAAGAATTTTTGAAGAAAAAGTGAAGAAAAATCACATCAAATTAAAAACTTGTTTCCAAAAATCTGAAAATTTCACCATGTGTGTATATTACAATGACAAACATCACGGTGTAAATTCAATTTCCGTGTCATTCCATAATTAAACAATAATAGACATTGAAAATATACCCAAAGTTCAAATTGCCATAAAATATTCAATATTACAAATTTTTCCAAATTTAAATTGGAATAGAGACTAGAGTAGATGACCTTCATTTTGTTAGTTGGGTTCAAACTCAAAAAATATCATTTTTGTGGAGAAATTTCAAACTTAGAGCAAGGAGCAACAACTTCCCAAAATACACTAAAATAACCTTTTTTTTTTTTTTTTTTTTGTGGTCCGTTTTTTTTACTAACTTCTCATTCACTTGAAGACAAACCCTGGGAAGACCCCAAACTCAATTGAAGATTCTTCATAACCCACCAATGGAAGGTCAAAGAAATGAAAGTGGATGAAAAAGTGCTTCTAATCCCTGCGTAGACCAGACACAATCATCCAAACGCCAGGGTTAACCATCCTGCCTGTCCAGATGTCCGTCCAGAGGCCCGTCGACGGCGGCCCGCCCGTCCAGCCACCCGTCCAGCGTAATCGCCCGTCCAGACCGCCAGGCCAAGCCAGGCCAGCCCGCCCGTCCAGTCGCCCGTCCAGCCTGCCCGTCCAGACCGCCCATCCAAGCCAGGCCAGCCCGCCCGTCGACTAATAACGTCCATCGAGTCCGTCCATCCATTTCTGCAGTTATTCATCCTCTGTCGACGGTTCTCGGTCAGATTTCATCCTGACGGACGCCGGGGATGGATCCGGACGTCCAGACGTGACGTGACGGGGACAACCCTGTGTGCCACTATGTATACAGTATATCAAAGGTGTACATTTTAAAACTTTCAAATGTACTACAATGATACATAGTGACCATGAAGTGGCACAAATAGTCACATGCCACAAATAGGCTCAGTCTCCTACCTTAGGTGGATCAAAAGAGTTCATGGAGGGAATCAAATGAATGATTTTATAATGCTTTGTTGATCATTTCTTTTTGCAATAGAAGAACCTAACCTCCATTCAGAAAAAAGACCACTCAATGTGATTAGATAGCATACTTACATGCCGTGATGCCATATTGTCATTCCAAAAAAATTCAAATTGGATTACAATTCAAATGCATTCTTAGATAGGTATTACAAGAGACACCATGTAAACTGGATTTTCACATGACTTTACAATTAATTCTATTGTCTATCAAAATATTCAATGTTATTTCAATAGTTTCAACATTTTTTCAATAATTTGGTATGTACATCATAAAAAGAAGTGTCAAAACCAAAATAACATCAAATCAACACTTTAGATTAATCATTCTTGTATAAATTGATAATAGAAACATTTTAACACAACATTAAAATTCATTATTGCATTCTTTCTATTTTAGTATTCATAAAGATATAATATACACTAAAATAATGGAACTTAAGGATGTAACTACAATATTGATTTTGGTGTTGTTTTGACAATTGTATAATAGTTTTTTTTGTTCATACTTTACAAATAAAATGAAATTATAATTCATTTTATTTGTAAGGATTATCAATTTCCATACAAATAAAATGAATTATAGCAATAATCAATAGATTAATCAATCCTAGGCATAACCTTCATTTGTCAATAATTAAAATTTGTAGAATAGGAAATTTAAAAACATGTAAAGTCTTGCAAACTTCAAGGTGAATATTTGAAAAATCAAAATTGTGACCTTAACCCCCTCAAGCACTAAGAAGACACAATATATCCTTTCCAAATTTTCAATGGCAAATTCTCAATAGGGTGAAACAAATCTCAATATTTTGTAAACTACAGACTTGTAGAATAACAAATTGACATACTTAATGCATTTTTTGATTCTCAAAATTTCAATGTGAGAAGTATTTAAAAGTTTTATTAAGAAATTGTAGTCTAATAGAAAAAGGAACCAAACATAATATTTTTACAATGAAAAGAGTAGTAGGGGTAGAAAAAAACATTTTAATTCCTGGACATTTCTAATCTTTACTTTGCACAAACAAACTAGATCTAAAGAAAAAAAAAATTAAATTTGCATTATTAGCAATTTTAAAAATACAAGGTTCAATCTACTGTGATTAAGAACACAAAAATAATTAGAGTGATTCCAAGTTTTTTGAAGATGTTCCAAAAAATATGCTAATAATATAAATTGTTAAATTTCAAAATTGACGCATATATAAGTTTTTAAAATTTTGGTAGGATCCAATTTGGTCAGTTTGGGCTTTCTATTCATTTTGTTTGAAAATGTGTACAAATTTGAAAGAGTTTTTATTTTTTATTTTTTTAAATTAAAAACTATTGCATTTGCCTTTGATTCCAATAAAAAAAAATGTGGGGTCTGCAAAATGCATTATTCATCTCCTTATATTTTTTCTTCCCCAAAAGGTGCATTTTTTGCCTACAAAATTGATCATCCAAAATTGTTATAATCTAAAAATCCAACAGTCAATTATCTAATTCCATGTATACTGGACAAAATAGTCTTTGCATTTGTATAGTTAAAATAAAAAATTTCAAGCACATCCATGTGCAAAAAAATAGCAAAGTCGGACAATTCATTGAAAAAATCCTCTATTGTGAAAAAGTTTTTGGACCTTCACGGATTTAGGCAAAAAACTAACTATATTTTCAAGATTCTTCCATCACTTTTAATTAGAAATTACTTATTTTCAATGCATTTTTCAACAAGTGATGAAATTATGAGAAATTTTGAGATATGCTATATGGAAAGTTTGCCTCCAAATAAATAATCAAATCATCAGTCATACATAAGCAATTGATGAATTAGTTTCACTCCTACAATATAAGTCATGAATATTGTCCTTTAGTTTTACGCTCTTTGGTGATTGCAAGAATAAGTGGTCGATTTTGTTCAACTTTGGCAAAAATTGGGATTATGGCAATGAGTACTATGAATACTAGAAGAAAAAGGTTTGTAGTCAATTTTGGCTTGTTGATCATACCACAAATGTGTTGTACTATTGACAAGTTGTTGTTTTTAGTACTACGAAATATTTAATTGTACCCACAATACAATGTCTGAGACTATGTCTTAGTTTTTTACATAAAAGAGGTATGTTAAGGTTTTAATTTATAATAAATCTACCATAGTGGAAAAAAAATTGGTCATTTTTGAAGACTTGATGGTGATCAAGTTTCACCAAAAGAGTGTCATCGAAACCATCTTCAATGTTTAGAAGTAAAGCGGCAGGGAGCCCTATTTGCATAAATTGTAGAGGCCATAAGATAATATATTTTCAGATATCCCTTAAATAGAACATGCCTCCCTATTGTGGAAATAGACCACAAAAATTTCAGCTTTAGATTATTAATTTTAGGTACTCGATAACTAGTATTCAAAACACCTAACCCAAAAGTGTGATAAATTTTTAAAAATTGACTTATAAATATAAATTGATTTGTTTAATTTAAAAAAAAATGAAGGACACAATCACCATCGAGACATCTACCTCCAATAAAAAGAATTCTAGTTCATCGGGTTTATGCTTCAAAAGTTATAGCAAAGGATAGTTCCGTCATGTTCCATGTGACATAACTAAGGACTAGTGTTTGTTTCAAACACCTATTATTCTTTGGGAATAACAAAGAGCCATGACTGCATGCAATGATTGCAATCTAATCACATTGACTTGTCTTCTCCCTATTCTGCCATAGTTGCGTGCAGCCCTTACAATTCCAAGCCATAACATGGGATTGAACGTTTTTAGCATTATTTAATTCTTAAAGGACGAAAGAGTGACCCTGGAAGTCATCCGTTTCCATTACTATGTCAGTCATTGGCATAAGAAATAGCGAAAGCTTTCATTGGAAGTCAAACTATTCTAGAAGACCTCCCCTTTTCACAACAAAATTCTAAAGGATGAATAGTTGCACTTCTACACAGGAGATTCTTTGTCATTCATCAGACACAAAACATCCACCTTGACGTTTAAGGATTAGAGTGCCAAGGAACTTAGGACTCTCTTTGCATCTCGGAGGTGCAACGGTGGGACCAAATCCTCAAAATAGGGAAAAGAAAACTCGACGTGATTTAGAGTGCATACAACCATGCCTTGTTGTCTTTCCAAAAAAAACAAATAAGAAGTTGGTTCAAAGTTCTAAGCAATTTAGGAAAAGAATTGAATGAAAGGAAACAAAGGACAACATTTACTATTATGATAAGTTTAATGCAGGTATTATTTCATGAAAATCCTCCATTCATCCTTTGTTCAAATGGCAAATGCTCACTCTTCACCCAAAGTATCCAACTAGTCCAGTAGTGCCTTCTAGTCAAGCAATCTGTCATTGACAAAGCGAAGCTTCGGTGGCAGTCTCATGCAGAGGCAGAAAGTACAGGTGCTACTACCGCTACTTCAAGGGCCGATTTCACACCATGAGTGAGTGAAACCGGCATGAATTTGCCGGCTCCTGCATGCAAGGTCCATGATCTGTGGATTTGGGAGATTTTCACAAGCCACAGAAGTGAGGCCACGAAATTGCGCCTACGATCTACCACTGTAGATATTCTACAGTACAGCTTTTTGAGCTACACTGATTTGTCCTGTTAGTGTGGGTTATAAAATGAACGTACATATAGCTATAACTTCTTTTAGAAGGGAAGAATATTATTACGCATTACAGTATGTGTACTTGTGCTACCGATACGCATGTTGAAAGACGTTATGCAAGCTCCTTGTAAAACGTTATGCAAGCTCGTTTGGTAGCATGCACTCAGAGAACAAATTAGTGATGCTTCCATCACCAGTTCAGCACCGTCCATCTCAAGCCCACAGAATACGTAAAAAACACCAAGTCATGTCACTGCTCCAATGGTTTTGACCAGAAAGAAAGAGAATGTGCTGCACATGAGCGTTACACAACCACAACGGGAGAAGTCGAGCACGGAACGAGGATTCAAATATGTTGCTAACACCAAAACCGACTGTGAGCGCGAAGTTAGAGCTTGTCCTCAATTGACCAAGAGCATGATGCACTTATTTAATTAATAGTCAAGGTGAGGCTTTACACCCATTTCCTGTTCCCTTCAAGCATCTACACTCAATGTCAAATATGCTGATATTTCACATAAACGGAGATCATTAACAGGTAATGTACTGGGAGCTAAAGTAAGGAAGAGTGGTCTCGAAAGAATTAAGCGAAGAAACTTCGGGAATATGATCACTCGGAAACTAACGTTCGAGAGCCTATAGGTAAGGAGTAGAAGAGTGGTCAGCGGGCGGCAAAAATTGCACTAACGGCCAGATATATGTCTTATAGATATAAGGACTCTCCCAAAACGTCTCGCTTGAATGCAGAGACCTCTAATACGGATACTTCAGTTACCGTCACATTTGCGACAAAATAATATGTCAAAGCAAATTTAAGCCTCAATGTCGGGCTAAGAATAATATTCGTGACGACTCCCCTCCAGATCGCCAGATATATGGATATACTTCTTCATATATATTTATAGTTGTTTTTGTTGATCTGAATCAATCTTCCTCCGTTTGATCCTCACTGGCGTAACGATCCGTCCGATTAATGTTACAGAAACTTGCCTGCGACCAACCACTTCCGCTCCTACTCATTTCCGCCAATTTAATAATGTCACTGCTGCGTCAACCCCCGGAGTTTCTTGTGCTATGCCTCGGACGCTGTTGAATTCTTCATCGTTTGGGACCTGGATTGCTAAGGCTTCAATTCGGGTGATAATCGGTGATAGTGGAGTACAGGGTTTAGAACCACGGGCTCGATTAACGGGTGGGTTGAACGGGCGTGATATTTTTACAGATAGACTTTGCGACTAAGTGGGAGCAATTGAAGGTCATTGTGACCATAATAGGTGGCTGTATACACGGGGGGGGAGCAAAGTTTGGCCGGGATGGTTTTAAGGTATGGAAGGCACACCCACTGGAACGCTGCTTCGGTCTTCAAATCCCCACTGCTTCCAGTGCACGAGCCTGCGCAAAAACTCCATAACCTGCAAAGTCGCACCATAAGTTCGTACCCTAAGCCACTTGTCTTAATGCGGTTTCGTAAAGAGAAAAACGAATGATTTCATTGGCATAGAGACAACAAATACCTCCGATGGGTCCTGAAGGGAGAACTTTGCTGCAGTTCGTTTCGGAACAGAAGATACCAGAATACTGCAACCATGCTTCGTTTCATTGACCATCTGAAAAACGAAGTCATTAAGAAGTGTCAAGAGTGAAAATGGCACCATGCCTTCATGAATACCTTTGTGATCTTAGAATAAAGATGATGTAATATACTCATTGATAATCTAATTTTAAGATAAGAACAATATAAGCTATCTTTAACTCCCAGATCCTAAACCTTTCCACCAGTACGACTTACAGATGAGGATTCATAAGGGTAGAATACGAGATGGCACCTACCTTGAAAGCATCCTCGTCAGTCTTGTCATCTCCAAGATACAGAGGAATCACATCGCTCGTGTCTTTGAAACCTGAAAATTGAAGAGACGAATCAGAAAGGATCTCTATTGCACGCAGCATCATAATTCGGCCAAAACGAGATGCAAACTGCTATCGTAAAAATTCATATGAGTCCTCACCCAGAGACTTGAGAAGAAAGTCAACCGCTCTGCCCTTGTCCCACGCAATGGATGGACGAACCTCCAAAACCTGTTGAAGACATAGGAGATGCCTTAGTGGAAAAAATGAGTAAGTCCAACATAAATGCTAAAATTTCAGAACTGCATATACCAAAAATACAAAGAGCATAATTTTCACCGTCGCTTTAAAAAAATAATAGTACAAAGAGCAAAAGTACGAACCTTTCTACCGTGCGTCAAGCTTAAAGTCGGATAATCTTTCAAAACATTTCCAACACGCTCTGCAAGCGCCTCCCAAAGCTGCACCACAATCAAAACAAGATCCTCCAAATTGAGAATACATTTATGAGTACGGTTCGCTGGGTCAAAGCTTCACATATTCCAATTATCACCGATGCAATAGCACAACTAAGAGATTACATTCATGAAGTTCAACAACGATATTATGCTGAGAGTCAAACACTCCGACATACCTCCTCTTTCACTCTCCGGAAGTGAACTGACACACAAAATTTGTTGTTCTCCACCTTAGCACCCCTGATCACTTTCGTACTCTCAAGCAAAGCAGTAGTTACCTGAAGAAACGTCCCAACAAATGAGTTAAGCCTCCGTAGAACACATGAAAGCTATAAAAAGTAAATGCAATAATTGTCATTTAAGCGTAGAAGATCCATCTACAGAGGGTAACCATTTTGAAATACACAGGTTCTCAAAAGGGAGCATAAAAAGTACCTTGTTGATCAAAGGCAGATATTCGCTAGCCGGCTGGAATAAAACAACATCATTTCCCTGCAGAAAACGGGAAATCAAGTTAGAGGTGGAGAATGTAAAATTCTCAAAATGAAAATCTGAAACCTTGCAAATAAAATTATTGATGAGACGTCGCTGAGTTTCTCAGAACGAGGCCAAATTCAACGTCATAAAAAGTAGAAGTACCTTCTTATCTCTGCATTTGGTTCCCTTCACTCGGAAACCATCAGAGCTCTTCGCAGGTCCCATGATATCCATCCCGTGACTTCCAGCATAATAAAGTTCGGCTAATTGCACAAACTCATACACCTGTTCCAAATACAAAGGAACTGTTAGTGCGTCATTATCGGGAGCATTACTCCTCAGATCCAATATAACTCAACCCTGCGAATCCTTTCACGATACTTAATAACTACATACAACAAAGTACAACGCATGCGAAAAAAATCACGTCCATGCTGTTACACGAGCGTGTGGTACAACGGGAGAGGCAGAACACAGAAAAAATGACATAAATACCTTAGGACGCGATCTCCCACTGATCACTGCAGTTGGGAAACAAGAAGCCACTTCCTTCACAGTCGCCCGCATCTGATGACCATATCAACCATATACTTAAATTCGACCACATTGTCATATTAAAATCACTGAACTAGTGATGCTCTCTTCTGTTCAAAAGAGAACGTGCTCTTCTACCCACTTGTCTACTCATCATTACACAATAATTCCCTGCGTAAGCGTGAGAACTTTCAGAAGAACAAGCGATTGACTAAATGGGCCACAGCGTCATTCTTTCCAAATCCCATCCAGAATACTTCGAGATGAACTAACCTCAGTTGACATGTATGCCCGTTCAGGATCCTCCACAATAGGGGAAAGAGTTCCGTCATAGTCAAGAAAAACCACAATCTGCTTCTTCTGAGAGTTTTTCATGATCACTCTGTCCAACGAGTTCAGAGCCGAGGGATGTCGATCCTGCGGTTGAAGATATCAATTTAAGCAGCCATTAGCTTCGGAAGATATGCTATTCAACATTCATAAGCAGGAGCAAAAAGGTTAGACGATAAAAATAACGCATCTCGACGGGAAGGCCGAGCCAACAATTTGTCAACCCAAATCAGTGCTCCTAGACGAGAAAATAGCTATGATGGCAATAAAGCGCGAAGGTGCTTACAAGCCAGGATTTGTAATGAGCAGCTTCCAAATCATAAGCTTCAGGAGTGTCTCCGTGTAGCGAATGAGTATGAGGGGGCGATTGAGCCCTCATTGCATCGATCCATGTATGAAATTGACCCTTGTCGGAGTACGGGTTGTGCTTAGACTTCGGCAGGGCAATTGGAATTGGCTTCGAGCTCGAATTCAGAACCGATGACTTTGAAGGGGACGTGGAGATTATAGAAGACATTTGATGGGGATGTAAAGATGTGGACCCGCAAGAAGAGGATGCAGACTCAGAACACACTGCTGAACGCTTGGATCGTACCGCCATACCTCCGACGAAGCTCTCCCCTAAATTGGAAATGCTTGCTCGTAGCAACCCTTCCGAGCCTTCAAAATCACCGTGGTATCTATCCAGGCTACCGCTAACCTCGCTCACATTGAGGACCATGATCGCCTCCGGCTCCAAAAAAGATACAGAGTGCCCGGACAAACTGTGCAGCTGACTACCACTGCTTCGCTCCCAACTACCTAACTAAATATAATCAGAGAGTTCTCAGAAGGAAAATATTAACTCTCACCGCTCTGCATAGCGACACTCTCACTTGACCGTAGATGACACACTAACCCGTCAGTCGAGGGGTATGCAGAAGATGTGGAGGCACGCAACGCAGACAGAAGAGGAACTGCTGAATCATTGACTTGCAGAGCAAGATGCCGTTCTTAGTGAAATAATACGGGCAAGAACTGGACTATCTTAATAAAATTGGTCGCGGATGTCAGTCCTCAGATCTCCAAGCATCAGACGAGCAACTGTAGCACAGACACGAAATGTATGGTCAGGGGAGGGTCATCAACCGTGAAAGGGGGAAAAATATTCAAAGGAAAAAAAAGGGAGGAAAAAGAAGACACCACGTGTCTCATTGACAGTCACATTCCTTTTTCAAAAGCCACCACTAACTTACAAGGCACAAGAAGAATCACTACCATGGATGGAAATAAAATTTCAGAATACCACAACTAGATATGCTAAGAGTCCTCGAATTGTCAAGAGAAACCGTCAGATCTTGAATATCCGTAAGGCTTTTATCTGAGGGAACCATTTTTAAAACAACAGGAGGCATTAAATTTAGTACCGACTTCGAACAATTTCTTAAAAGGCATGCATTAGAACTTCCCCTGCGTTGCCAGAAACTGAGCAACACTTACAGAAAAGTAAGAACAGTAAACTTAAAGAGTCAGCGCTACGTCCCGGAGATGAGCCTCGTGATAAAAACTAGCAGACATGATCCCACTACGACACCGTAAATGAAATTCACATCCTAAATACTTCGCGAAAAGTACACTCTCCGATCAATGGTTGCATCAGTAACTGAGAGGAACTCCTACACGGACGACCTGAAAAACTGTGTCAGCAAGGCTACAGATTCCAAGTCTTTATTTTTCTCAGGCATTGTATATTCTCCGCTCTCATACTCAAGAGTAATCTATCCTCGACGAATCCTGTGAGACAATCCCAAACCGAGGAGAATGAAGAGAACGTGGTTGCTTCGCTTACTATTTCATGACTAAGGTGCGCCGGGGTGGAGACGTAGGACTTCAGAGCACAGATCAAGAAAAGCACCTACCAACGCATGGAATGCTGAGTCCAATAATCGCAAACCCCTGAGGCCGAGAGGTGACACACAATTTTGCAGATCGCAGAGAACAACGTACGCACGCGAGAAGGCGGGGATTCAACTTAAACGAACGAGCTACAGGTCTCACTCCTTCCCCACTCACTCGACTGAACCAGAGAAACGCCAGGTCCAGGAAGCGCAGAGCACCTCGACTTTACGCAGAGAAAGAAGGAGGGCTAGCACAATAAGTCGATCTCAACCTGGCTGGCGTCTTTTTTATACTCCCTCGATCCCAGTCCAAGCGTCGACTGAAACGGCCAGGTCGACCACCGAGAGCACGAGTACGCCCGTCTCGTTTCGTCACGTCAGTGCGGCCAGAGGCGCTCGTCAGTCGGACGTCAAAGATCAGGCAGTCCCGGCGCTGTGTGGCACAGCAGTGCATTCAGACAGCATGTCACGATGAATGACTTCACAGTCCACACCGAATGCTTGCCAGTCCGTGAGCCAGCCAGGCACTCCTTCCGCAGACTCGCGCTGTCTGAGCACCTCCCGAACCAACGCGGCAACCGCGAACTCACACTTGACCGCCTGCCGTCCCCAGTGCACGCAATTCAATGCCTCCCTCCGTCCCTCCGTCCCGCCTCCCTCGTCCTCTGCTACCAACAGACCCGCAGCCAGCCAGCCCGCCCGCAGGCTCCTCCGGCCGCCTCGATCTTCCACTCCAACTCCCCAGAAAACGTCCAGAAAACTTCCACACAACTGCCAGAAAAAAAACACCAATGGCGCAGTTCCTACAGGCAGCGTGCTTTGTCAGCGCTGCAATCGCTTCCAGCACAAACGAATCTTCGTCTCCCAACCATCGCCAACAGCAGCACACAATCCTCCCGCCCTCTCACGGCAATATACTTCAGTTACATAGCTCCCTGACAACACAACAGCCACCACCTCCGGAGCTCACCAGCCCCGGCGTCCGTGCCGGAGTCCGCATGTACGCAGGGGGTAGATAAGGCGCAGGTCCGTAATCAGCATTAGTCCAGAGGGAGCCCTGGGATTAGCGACGGAATTAAGAGTCCAAGCCTCCAAGGGTCGCGGTCTTGGCTCCGGCTCACCCGCCCTGAGATGCGAGTTGCGGTGAGATCTACGGATTGGGGATTCTCGCCGGGCGAACTAACTGGTGGCCGCGTCTACTCATCCCTTCGGCATCTTCCATTCTCACTTCGGTGCAACGCACGGTGAAACCCCCACTAATGCTATGGCTCGTTCCATTTGTTAAAAAATAAATTAAAAAAACAAAAAAAAACACTAATGTAACAATATGCAAAACAACACCTATAAGTTACGTCCCATAAATGCTTTGAACATGGTTCCTATTATAGAATTGGTAAGGCTTTTGTTGTGCCTTGTTGGTAGTTGCAAGGGGATTCTAGATCTTTTTACATTGCATTTTTTGAACTCCTTATGAAGAACTTATGAATTTCCAAAGTGCCAAAAATAGGCGTATGAGAATCAACCCTATACTCTCATGTACAAAGGTGGTACATTTTAGGCAAGAGTCTAGATGCAATGGTTTTACAAACATGTCACAATAAGGTGTTGTTACCTTAATACAAATTCAAGGTACTTCTTCCAATCCAACATCCACGGAGAAATATTGAGCTTAACTAGCCAAAATCTAAAGTTATTGTTGTTACTTGGTTATTCATTCATATGTTTTGGCTATTCAATTCATTTTATATGAAATAGTAACTTTTTTGAAGTGTAAATCAAGAACTTACCTAAGTTTTTCATTTTGAACTATCTATTGAAGAAAATGGATTGGATCATATACAACTATATTGATTTGTTTTATTAGTACGTGTTATACTAATATACCAAAGTCTCACCATTTATCAAATAATTGAGTCAATCTAAATTTTAAAAATTATTGTATTGCACCAATTTGTATCAATTTTTTTGTGATTACATTTTTAGGTGATAGTAATTCTTCTTCTCCTAATAGAAAAAGTTAGTGTAATTGCACTTCTCTCCACACTTTGTTCCTAGCTTTTTAATTAAAAATTCAATAACATTCAATTCAGTATATCATTGTTTACAAGTCTCTCTTTTCCCCCATCAATGTGAAAAGGGGAAGTTATAATGTTCCCAAAGATACAAGGGGTCCTTCAATCTCGCCTTCAATTAAAGTGTATAGTACCCCTGAGCACCCCACAAGCCAGAATGTAGCCTCTTAATTTTGAAAGATTTCCTTGTTTGACCATTAATCTTCAAAGGGCAGTCCCTTTCCTTGGAGCTCTAAGCTTATCTCCACTACCAATTGGTACGGGTCAATTTATGTGGATTTTTTTTAGGTGATAGTTTGATTAGAATGAATTTCAAAGGGTTTGGATTTTAGTAAACTTGCGTTGGGCACTCAAAAGAAGATTTCCATTATAAAAACAATCTCATTATACAAAATGGTTCTAAACTACATCAATCCCTAAATCCCTAAAGTTCCAAGGATTTTAGACAAAACACAAATGTTTTATAAAGATAAATTCTATAAATTTTTTGTTTGCATCAAATGAGACAATGTTAGGCATGAAGAGTATAAAATATTTGTATTGTCAAGACATTTAAATTGTTCACAAATTTTCTTGAAATGAATTTCAAAATTGATTGAAAATTGATTCAATTTCTATCTTTAGTATTCATACAAGTCCATAAATGGTCAAAGTTATATTTCAATTGATTTTTTTTTTAAATTTATGATTTAGTGATGTTTTGAAATATAATCCGTAGATCATATCCGTGCAGTTAAATGAATTGTTACACTAACCAATATTTTTCCACTAAAATCAATTATAAATTGAATATTTGTAGTTCTATAAGAATTTTAATTTTTGAAGTTTAAAACATTAAGTTCTAATTATGGTGATGTTTAAGGAATTTTATTTTTCTCATTTTTTCAAGTTGTTTATGAAGGACCATTTTTTTGAATTGAAACGTTACATTTGAATTCAAACACATATGTACCCCTTTGAACTATACAATATTTGAAAAGATAAGATATACAAATTTATATTATGCAAATGTAAAAAGAATATTACAAAAATCCACACACAATTAGGTGGATGAAAAAATGAAGATTTTGTGTGCTTGGCAAATATCTACATTCATCTACTATTTGAAACTCAAAATTTAGCCTTTAGAAATTAAACATGAGTCCACACTTCTCGTATGATCTTCCCAAGATTCATTGTTGCACATCTCTATAAGTTCATGATAGATTAGCAATTGCAAAAGAAGATGAATTATAATTATCATTTTTATAGGACTTACATTTAAACCTTAAAAAAGTGCAGCCCCCCCCCCAACCAAGGTAGTTACCAGAATTGCTCCTATTATTGAACCAATAGGTGCATTCTTTGTTCCTATAGTGAACAATGAAGTCATCCATTGACGTCGACGTCCTTTAAGGATTAAAATCTTGCAACCTTGAAGGTGATTATTTGAAAAATTAAATTGTTCTTAGGGCTTTTCAATTAGAAATATGGCTATCATGTTCACATGGCTTACATTTTGGACAAGGATCTCTCTAGACGAGACTTTTGCAAACAAGTCACAATTAGATAGGTGCATAATCTCCAAGCAAAATCAAATAGTTCATGGAGCTTTGAATTAGAAATATGGCTATCATATTCAATTGCATAGCTTACGTTTTGGACAAGCATCAGTTTGGATGGGACAATTTTGCAAACAAGTCACAATTTGGTAGGTGCAACAATCTCCAAGCAAAATCAAATCGTTTATAGGGCTTTGAATTAGAAACATGGCTATCATGTTTGTATAGCTTACGTTGTGGATAAGCATCTATCTGAATGGGACAATTTTGCAAACAAGTCGTAATTAGGTAGGTGCAGCAATCCTCAAGGGGAATCAAACTATTCTTGGGGCTTTTTAATGAGAAATATAGCTATCATGTTCACTTGGCTTACGTTTTGGATAAGCATCTGGATGGATGGGACAATTTAGCAAACAAGTCACAATTAGGTAGGTGCAGTAGTCCTCAAGGAGAATCAAATTGTTTTCTGGGCTTTGAATTAGAAACATGGCTATCATGTTCACATTACTTACGTTTCGGACAAGCATCTTTTTGGATGGGACAATTTTGCAAACAAGTCACAATTAGGTAGGTGCAACAATCCCCGAGCAAAATCGAATCGTTTGTGGGGCTTTGAATTAGAAATATGGCTATCATGTTCACATAGCTTACGTTTTGGACAAGCATCTGTCTGGATGGGACAATTTTGCAAACAAGTCACAATTAGGCAGGTGTAGCAATCTCCACACAAAATCAAATTGTTCCTGGGGCTTTTCAACTAGAAATATGTCTATCATGTTCACACTGCTTACGTTTCGGACAAGCATCTTTCTGGATGGGACAATTTTGCAAACAAGTCACAATTAGGTAGGTGCAGCAATCTCCATCTCCACGCAAAATCAAATCGTTCCTAGGGCTTTTCAATTATAAACAAGGCTATCATGTTCCCATGGCTTACGTTTCGGACAAGCATTGGTTTGGATGGGACAATTTTGCAAACAAGTCACAATTAAGTAGGTGCAATAGTCCCTTGGCCAAATCAAATTGTTCCTAGGGCTTTGAATTAGAAATATGGCTATCATGTTCACATGGCTTACATTTCAGACAAGCATCTCTGGATGGGACATTTTTTGCAAACCAGTCCCAATTAGGTAGGTGCAGCAGTCCCCTAATAAGAACGTAAGGCTTCCGACTTCCCCAGGAGCCAGGAGGGAGCTGAGTTGAGTTTCAGTTGCCGTCCCGCCCGTAGTCCCGCGTCACCGCTGGAGCTGCCCGTGCATGCCGCTTGCCCGACTGCCAATCATGAAGGGTGCAGCGCGTCCATTGGTTGCCTTTGGGATGTTTGGAAATGCTTTGGATCGTGTAGGGTATAAACAGAACATTCATTGTGGAGGGGGATGAACCCTGGCTTCACTCCACCGCGGATGGAGTTGACTAACTTACCTTACCCTACCCAGGACCTGCCGAACCTCACTGGCTGGCATGGGGGTAGCTTATATTACACTAGTGCACATTATTCATGCTTAACCCTTAAGATTCCCGAGGGCCAGACCAGTGAGACCCCGGGCCGGATTGGTTCGGTTGATCCCCACGGCACTCCTCAACAATGTGGACGGCCTTGACTAGCAATCAGGTGGCTAACTTGTTAAGGTGAAAACCGCACCCAAAAAACGTCAGTCCGAAGAAGCAATGCAGCATGGTTGGAGGCACCTTTTTCGAGAGAGAGAGAGAAGTATTTGCAATTGAAAATCGTGAAATTTTTAGGAGGAAAAAAAAATGATAATTGTTGGATAAGATATGTGGTTACTACGGATTTTTCAAAGTGAAACTCCCTAGGCTGTAGAAATGGTCACGTAAGGTTGTCAGAGCCATTCATAAACGAACGAATAAGCAATTCCAACATGATTTGGAGTAGTGCAAGGCAAGACAAATAGTTTTTAGAGGTGCATCGATAGAAATGATGGGGATTGCAAAAAATTGGTAATTTTATCGCTTGAACTGATATTACTATGAATTATTATGGGAGGCGAAAAGTGCTTGGGACCCATGGCCAATGTTTAGACTATTCCAATTCCGATCATTTAAGAACTTTTTTCCTAATCATTATCTCCTACTTTCTTTCTCACAACTTGGGACATGTGTCATGAATTTATTAGTTTCAACCTTGAAAGGGAAAAAATAAAAATTCTAAGGTTCCAAAAATCTGGTGCAACCTTGGTCAAAAATACCTGCACCTATAGGTTGGGTATGGGTCACTGGTTGGGAATGGATGGTCCAACCTTAGTTTGGTTATAGTACCAAAATCTAAAGAATGAGCAATCAACTATCGTTGTTAAGTATGGAAATGATTTAATTGCACTATTGGGGACACTTTCAATAGAACTCTACATGTCATGAATGGGTATATAGATGGATTTGGATGTTTTCATTTTATAGCAAAATCGTATTCAAAAGTGAAAACATCCAAAAATGTCACAATAAGGAATTCAGCATAGTTGGAGGCACTTTTTTCAAGATTTTTTTATAGTATGAACAGTTAAAAATCATGAATTTCATAGGGAAAAAACATAATTTTCAGATAAGAGATGTGATTACCATCAATTTCCTAAGTCGAATCTCTGTAGACCAGTGGAAACACCACTTAGGCTCTTCAAAAACCAAAATCTAGAGAATCAACAGAACTTCAACCACCCACAATAAACTATAGGAAGAATTTAACCTGGAGGACTATAAGGCCATTAAGTGGCTTCTACAACTACATTTGCAGAAAATTCAAAATGTGACCCTTACTAATAGTCAATCTATGAATAATAAAGAGCCTCTCAACAATTTTTTCCATTGAATCCATCGGGGCAAACCGATCAAGAAATTATCAACTTAGCAATTTTTAGGGAATGGAGAAGGTGCTTTGAATTGTCACTTCAGATCTTTGTCTTTTTTCCACCCCTCAAAATGATCCAAAAAAATTAAGCATCAAAATTATGATGATATATACCCGTGGAAAAAAATCAAAGTTTTGGGATCATTTTGAGGATTCCAGTTTTAGCATATGTACAAAGTACCGCCTAACCAAACATCTTTCATCAATTTTGTCAACTATGGTATTTTCTCAAAAATTATGCGCTTTCATTGATTGTTTTTTTTATAAGAAAGCTACATAAGTTTTATTTCATTTCAATAGTGGCAATCATCAAAATTATTCCACAAAAATGAAGAATTATGCTTGTTACAAGATCTATACTTCTTCCTAATTCTTTAGGGATAAAACCCTAAGGCTCTTTTAATACAAAATGATTTTTGGATGTTTGGGGCATCTAAAGTAAAGTATCAAATTTCATTTTTTTTCTCTCTCCCTTTTTCTGAGATTGAAAAATCAAACAACCTTCTTGGAAATCTAATTTTTACAAAGATTCAATAGTTGATTAAAAAATTATGTTTTTTTTTCCTTCTGTTTTGACCTTTAATTTGGGCAAGTAGAGTAGAGCATTATATTGCTTTGAAAAATTTTATACTAGTCTTTCTAATTTAAGGCTCTACTCAAATTCGAAGTCTTTATATCTTTTTGCAAAGTAGAATTTGAGTTATGGGGCTTGAAAGCTTAACAAGGCCACATTGTCAGAAGCTTGGGGCAACCTTGAGAAAAACATTGTACTTCTCTTTACTCGGTTATACCTCACACATATGGACACTACTTTTAGGCCCCAATTTTTTTAAGGCAAGTCCCTTGTAATAGTCAAAAATAAGATCCTACAGTTATAAAAATCTAAAAAGTGGATAAAATTTGATTTTTGAACCTATTTTTAGAAGGTTCTACTTTAGATAGTTTTTGGAGTATTTTCTAATTGTTGACCCAAGAAACTTTAGGGATTAATTGCACTTTTGGAGATACTTTCAATAGAAGTCTACTTGCCAGGAATGGACCACGTAAGTACTGACCTAAATTTGACTCCTTTCTAAAACCAATCACTCTAGATTCTTGCCTGACATAGACTAAGAGTCTATGTTTGACTTTAGAAACATCTATTTTCAGTACTTCAAAAAATTCGTGGTTTAATCATCCAATGTTCAAAAAATGCATTCTAAGAGAATCCACAATCCCCCTTTTGACTACCAACAAGACTCTACAAAAATAAAATTCAATATAATAATGGAAACCATGCAGAAATTGCTTATATGTGTGTTTTTTAGTGGAGCTACCTTCCATGGACGATTTTTGGGTGTTTTCACCATAAACCCTTTGTCCACTAGCTACATTTTGCTCGGTTTCTACTTAATTTTTTCATACCCTCAGTGTAAATTCAAAAAAGAATCTTCCAAAAATGAACATTTGACTAAAAACCCTAAACCCGTTCTGAGATTGCTGGCGTCCACTGGTCTACTACGTTATGACCACTGATTTCAAAACACCGCAACTAGAGTAAGCAGCGACCTCCGCAACACGCGAGCATATGCCTGCCCATTGCCGGGAATCTGCACCCTCGCTTTGCAACCCAACCACAAGCAAGACAGGTGAGGCCCAAGCTCTGTGGACTGCAAACTGCGGTAGCTTAGCTTAGCTTACTTTACTGTCTGACGCTCAAGGGAGGGAAGGCTACAATATTAAACTATTAGCCCCACACTAATAACAATATAATAAGAAAAATAATAATAATAATAATAATAATAATAATAATAATAATAATAATAATAATAATAATAATAATAATAATAATAATAATAAAGATGGGGAGCACTCAATATTGATATTGCCTGAAAGGTATTTGGCAACTTGGGTAAGTGGTGGTGGATCTGACTGGGAACAGTACAGTACTGTGGGGACTGACACTCCATGGCTCTCTTTTTTTCCTAAAAAGGACAGGTTCACCTATTTCTCGGAATCATTCTATGCCTGGTTTCTTTTCTTAGCTCATTCCCCATCTTAGTAAAATTTAAGCAGTACGTCAAGGAAAAAATTTAGCATGGAAATTGTAGGCACAGGCCACAGGCACTCGAGTGCTACTGGGTATTATTGAGCACGCGGCGGGGATCCAATTCCAATTTAAGGGGGGTCTGGGGGGAGGTCTACTGTACTTTTTTTTCTTCTTTTCTTTATTTTTCGGTTTGGATGAAAGTAGAAAAAGGAATGTACTGTAGGTAAAATTGGGGGAATGGCAGGGGAATATGACGTGGCAGGGGGGGGCTTGATTTGGTGTGTGGGGTCCCACCAGTGGTCCTTTATTCCCCGCACTCAAAAGACATGGGAACCAAAATTATAACCAGCTGGGCTGCCAAGTTTGGGACTGCAAAAAGGCACAGAATTTTTCTCATACATGGGAACTAAATCACAAGAATCCAATCTCCAGACGTGAGCTTGCAGCGTCACTAACTAATAAAGGTAAGGGAGGGAGGGAGGGAGCCAATTGTGGACGAAATTATGGGAGAATTGAAGGCAAAACTGTAATGGTGGTGTATATTCAAGCTCTCAAATGTACATTAGGGGTAGTCAGAGTTCCTCCGAGAATTTTCCACTTCTCGGAGATTGGACGTGTGGCTCCATGTAACCGGTTTCCTGCTGTTTCGGGATCACTCAACCTCTGAGGTTCAGAGTGTGCCGTTCTTCTCCTCTGCAGGTGAAGAAAGGAGCTGCAAAGGGCATTTTCTCAGAGAAAATTTTACCTTTTGCTCCATGATTGGTTTGCCATGGTTGCTGTGGTGCTGTGCAAGTGAACATTCTCGGAAATCTCATTTTCGCTGCAAAAGGGGTGTCACAGCCCCTCCACAAAACAAGGCTCCCCATTGGCTCCCCATTTTATGCTCCTGAAGAAATTTCTCAGAGAAAATCTCAACCTCGGAGGGGCTGTGACTACCCCTATTGGATCAATGGAATTTGTCTGTGTGTTTCAAGAGGAAAAAAATTGTCCAGCCGTTGAGGCTTGGTTGTTGTTCTTTGGTTTCTTTTAATGCAATGGGTCTCCCATTTGTTCAAAAAAAAAAAAATGAAAAAAAAATGTACATTAGAGTTAATCGTAAAAGTTGTCATGTGTTTGTGAACCTGTGTTGGAGGAAGGTTAAATTAAGAATATAACAAAACAAACTTGGCACTAAGCTCAATTACACTTGAGTTTTTGTTTTTGTTTTTAATTTTTAAAACATATGACGAACCATTGCATTAAAAAAGGAATCAAAGAAAACAACCAAGCCTGACAGCTTGACAAATGAAGAGAATCAGAGCAAACAAAAAGAAAAAGAAAGAGGAGGCTAGAAGAATAGGCAAGAAAAACCAAGCTCAATTAGACCTAAGTTTGGGTGCTCTAGGGAGTTTGGTCTTGGTTTTTTTTTCCCAAAATCTAGCTCTTGGTCCCACCTTGCACACACTTTATGATTAACTCTATAGTTGGCATAGTATTTTTTGCCTACAATGGGCTCATTAATT
This sequence comes from Pseudisothecium myosuroides, assembly GCA_951799445.1. Classification (NCBI taxonomy): domain Eukaryota; kingdom Viridiplantae; phylum Streptophyta; class Bryopsida; order Hypnales; family Lembophyllaceae; genus Pseudisothecium; species Pseudisothecium myosuroides. The sequence continues at coordinate 10,079,927 of OX637287.1, read as the reverse complement.
ACCTTATTTTAAAAAGAAAAAAGGGACAGGGATTGTTTACTCATCTCAAAAGAATCTCAAGTCATAGAATTTATTTTTACTCATTTGTTTTTAAATCTCAATTCATTGTGTAGAGGTGATTATGTGAGTAGTTAAAATGATTTTTTTTGTATTTTTTCAAAACTTCTCTATCCTTTAATTCCAGTAACAAGGTCTAATATGATATTTCAAATTCATTCTTAAATTTACAACAACTTGCTACTTTTGATGCATTTTTCTTCTAATTTGTATGAATTTGATACGAATACTGTAGCAAATACACTAATTGTCCTTAAAAGTTCCATTAATGACATAAACCAAAGCATTTATCTTCTAGTTATTTTTCCAAGGTATGTACAAGTTTTTTGTTAACTCCTAAAGACCAAGCATTGAAATTTCAAATAACAGATGAATGCCAATACATCCCAAACACACAAAAATGTGTTGCATCCATCAAATATTAGTATAGATTCTTGTGGTAGTTCTTTAATATTGTATGACATAGCTTTGTAAACATTTTATAATTCAAAAAGGGTTTTACCGAAGCTATAGGGCAGGGTGAGCACATTGATGCTAAATAATTAATTAAAGTTGAAAAATAGAGATGGCACTTTAAAATTAATTCCAAGAAAATTAGCATTAAATTCACAACGAAATCTAAATATTTAGCACCTATATCACATAGCTTCAAAAGCCACTTGATTGGTGAAAGTGATAAGAAGACAAGCTCTTTATAACAACTTATAATATTTGATTCATTTTTTCTAATTTGTATGAATTTGATACAAATATTCTAGCAAATTTACTAGTGTGCCCTGCGCCTTTGCCACAATCAAAAATTACCTTGTGTTGTTGCCACAACCAAAATATAAATAAAAGTAATTTTCTAAAATTTTAATTCATAAAAGCTTCCAAATTTAATATCTTTCTCACCATGAGTCAGAACGCCACGTTCAACTTAATATTTTGAAATTAAAGGAAAAAAATTCTTATGAAAATCAGAAATATTCAAGCTACAATTGATTTTAGAGGAATTTTTTTATTTTTGTCTTCAAATTTAATTGAAAATATTGGTTGGTGTAATGTTTGATTTAAATGTATGGATATGATCTATGAATCATATTTTGCGACTATTGTTTGAGAATAATCCTTTTCATTCTTATTCTAAGCTGGATTTTATAATACATCTTCACAATATTAGAAATTCGGACTATCCCTAGTCCATAAGGAATTAATGCATAATAAAATATATGGGATAATGTATTTCAAAATGAAAAGAAATTGAAGAAGGAAAGATAGTGAAATTTTATGAATTTGAAAGTATTGTGTATGATGGAAGAGGTTGATTACAATTGTTTAATATCATTTGAAGGAATTTTGAGCTACGAAATGGCAACCTCTATAAGTTCTTCCTTCCTTACATTCACTATTTTTTTAGCTATTCTTAGATGCTAGGAAGTAGGCTTCGACAACTTCATATCTTATCAGTTTTTGGAATTAGAAGGCATATTTTATACTACTTAGAAGTGCATTTGAAGATCTTTCCAATGATGTGATAGATGTTGGATTTGATATTTAAAAACTACTTTTTCATCTTAAAATTAGAGGTTTATATGTAAATGTTGAGTTGATTTAGTTAGCAAATATGGCAATTTCTTATCATATTGAGTAAGCCTTGTGAATGTCATAAAGATTCAAATCCTCATAAAGGCCTCACATTCTTTCTAAGTTAAAAGGATTCAAAATCTTGTAATATAGTATAGAAGTTGCCCCCTAAAAGGTGTTTTATTCACTTTAAATGCTAGTATCTTGCAGTCTGCATGGTCAAGATTTGTGAATTTTTTTCCAGCATGTTCTCATACTAGTTATGTCCTCTACTTTGATATGTATAATAGAAAATGGCTTCAATTTATTTTTTTCTCTTTGCAATAGAAGTGGAAGTTTTGGAGTGTTTTTAGGTAGAACATAGTCATAGAATTTTTAAAGATCAATTTTGATCAAATAACATATTGTTAGAAATAATAAGGGAGGATTCTCTCAAATCCTCTAGGCCTCACTATCTCAAACTAATTTTTCTTTATATCCCTCCTTCTCCCGTACTTTTAATTGAAGGCTAAGGTAGGAGGCTCTAAAATGGCATGGGCATTAAGAATTGTTCCTATAAATGGCTATGAAATGGAGATGAGGTGGTTCTAAAATTGACCTCTACAGTCATTGCCAATGAATCAAGGAAAAAAGCATTATTAATTGCAAGAGCCAATCATTCTCTTTGCTTTCCCCATCTTTCTTTAGAATTGCAAGTGAACGATTTATGGAAGACCTAAAGTCATAAATAGGGACCAATGACCCAACTTGTTTGAAAATTCATAAGTAATTCAAAAATGCTTGGAGAAATACGAAACCACTTGGGTTAGATTCCTCATCTATTTCTCTTGGTCTGAAAAATGAGCTAAAAATATTCCCATCCAAGGAAATACACACAAAAAAAAAGGCGGACCAGCGCTTAGATGTGCCGTTTCTGAGCCTCCTACCTTATTAGTGATGTTTCAGAGAGAAAGGAAAAGAAAATTGCTCTCCTGGTCTCGATGTACTGTTTCCTCTCCTCTGATCAATGGGAATCGTCCATATGGTTCCAAAAAAATTAAATTTTATAGTATAAGTGCTTCATAATCAATACGTCATCATTTATATGAAAGAATTCATATAGCCAGCCACTCCCATCATTTATTTTTTGGAAACAAAACGTCATTACCATCTCTTGTTGTTGTTTAAATGAAAAAAAGATTGTTGAGTATTTTAGTCTTTTTTTTCTTTCTTGCCTCCTCGCCCAAGCGAGCGCCGAGCATACTTGGGCTCCTCCCCCGCCTCCGTCATGACCACCGCAGCAGCAGGGAGGCGGGCAGCACGGCAGTTCCTTCGACGACGCCACTCCACTCCAGGAAATGATTGATGGAGATTCCCCGGTGGAGGGTCCAGGCTCGCTCCCGGAACAGTCCATCGGGTACGATGATGCCGGATCCCCATTCAAGTGGCAGCAGAATATGCAGGGTCAGGTGCAGGGGCGTGAGGGGGATATGCGCACTTGCAGGGCAGGGCGTCTTCAATTCGAAATCATCATAAGAAAAATAAGAAAAATAACTGAACTGGAGGACTGAACTGGTGGACTACTGAAGTCCTGAACTTCCGTACAATAGCGACGTCCGTCTGTCAGTCCGTCCGTCGGGGCGACTCCTCCCCGCCCTGACTGAACTGATGCCTGATGAGCGAGCCTGTCAGGCTGTCCTCCTGGACCACGCCATGTGGGCGGTGGTGATTGACTCTTCCTCCCCTGCTCAGTTGCGTGCTGCAGAGCTCATTCCTTTTTGCAGGTGCCTCATCAGTCATCACCAAGGCTGCCTTTGACTTCTTATGGTTATTTTAGGGAGGAGGAGGGTGGGTAGTACGTCTTGATACAGGCAGGCGGGGAGGCAGGTCCTCTCTCTACAGTTCATGACAGGAGCAGGAGCAGGAGGGACTGGCTGACGGAGGGTCGGGACTCGGGACTCGGGCAGCAGGGAGGCTTTGATTCCGTCAGTGCAGCATGCACATAGTTCATGCAGTAACTTAATAGGATATTATTAAGTTCGGAACCGCAGGTTGGACCGGAGTTTTCCCATGGTTGGGCGAGAGGGGAATCTCCTCCTCCTCCTTGCACAGTAAGTTAGTACAGGGGAATATAACTTACACCAAATGAAATATATATATATATATACTACGGAGTATATCTCAGGGATACAGTAGTGTCATCTTCACCACGAGCAAATGAAAGCCGAAGAACGGAACTTCGTTACCACCAATCCCTACCACTTGAACTCACTCGAGCAGAATGTCTGAAAGGAGATTCGCCAATACCAAGGTGGGGTGCTCTGTAGCGTAGCTTGAAATGATGAGGTCTGTCTTCATATACCAAGCTCTGCTACGCTACATACATAGTAACCCAGTGCGGAATTCTGCAAGTTCGGTCCATTTTTTTTTTTTTTTTTTCTTTCGTAGAAAATTGAAAACATGTTTCGGACATGGCCCTTTCCACGCACCAACGGCTGTATACGAAGTGATTCTTCGTAATGTCCTCCTCTATTGCGGTAAGACACTGGCTGATGATGAGAGAGAGAGTTGGCCTTACGGGAGAAAAGCAGCCCGAGAATGGGGGCAACTACTGGTTCAAGGGGCACATCCTGTACTGGATTTCAGTGCACAATAAAAGCCTGGTGGTGACTCACTCCAGAAAAGCATGCCACGAATTCAGCTTCTTATTCTGTGGGGAAATACTGGACTCACTGGAGCACTGGACTACTGGCTAAGCTTACTGGCTACTGGACTGGCGGGGGCAAGCTGGGTACCTTACCTGGGGGACTCCGGGAAAGAAGGAACTTGGGGGGCTATACGAGGGCACCACTGCATGCCTCAGCTGACCTGATACCATTCGGCTACAGACCTGGAAGTGTGGAAGTATGGAAGTCTGGAACTGATGAGAGTGGGGTGAATTAACTTAACTTCATATTGTATTACCGATGTACGGACAGTGAGACGGTCATGATGGACATCAGTCACCAACTGTCCCAACTGAAGCCTGGAGGAGCTAGCACTGCACTGGACTGGCTGGACAGTAGGGGCCAAAAATTATTCCAATTTTTTTTTTTTTTGACACAAATGATACGGAATTTCATTGCACGTAAGATAAAATACAACACCAGCCACAGGTGGCCTGGTGGACCGACTCCAAAATTATTCCAATTTTCAATTCTCCCAAGGTGTAGCAGAACAAAAACTAGGAACTTCAGTTGGAAAAGCTCCGTGCTGTAGGCTCAGAAATTCATCAATTCGCAAGCTGTAAAGTGCGTGGGAAGTGCCTGCGCTGGAAAGATGGTGGAGTTCAATTTACAATAGAATAATAAGATTCCATTACAAAACTATAGCATCATACAATAATAAATTAAAAAAACAAACATAACAGGATGTCTACTATCTAGTAGAGTTAATCATAAAGGAACCCCCACTTTGAGATGGGGGTGTCAAAGGAACCCCTATTGACCCAAGTGACCATTTTCCGGTAACTGTCCCTCTTTTTGAGCTACCTGTTCTCAAATATTGTGTTTTTTTAAAAATAAAAACTATTTCCAGAAAATAGACAATAATATGAATCCAATGGTGGTAGTCTCATCAAATTCCAAGTTAATTTCCGCCTTGTGGGATTTTTCAAAGTTAAGTTGTGGAGTGTATTTTACAGCTCATAATTTTGGATTTGGTTTGGGCATGGACTAAAAAGTCAGCCAACCAATGTGATTCTTGCCCACCTCAAAAAATTCAGATCCACCTTGAAAAGAGCAGATCTAAGGAGTTCAAGGAGAAGACAAGTGTCCCATCTTTTTTCCTCTTAAAAACACCACTCTCTCATTTCAGTGACCACCATGCATTGCAAGCTCCACCATGAATTGAAAAATGCTTGAAATGTTGTGAAATTTTACATGAACATTTTCAACTCTCTAATCTTTCACTGAGCACAAAAGGGCATCATTTCAAAATATTCTCACAAAGATATGCTCCTTCAAAGTGCGTTGCCCTATATTTTTATAGACCCAAATAAAACTTCAAACTCAAATATCTCCTAAACCATGCAGTCAAATAATCTGAATTTTTTTGAGGTGCTCACTCTCAATGTGAACTTCAAGATCCTACAATTACATTCTATAAGATCTCAAGAAAAAATGAGCTAAAATATTGCTCAAGTTTTAGCAATTTTGGCCCGTTCTGAAAATACACCTCCATGTGGGTCATTAGGGGTTAATTAAAAATAGTACAAAAGAAACACAACACCAAACTCCATAAGACCCCAATTTAGATGCTTCAAGGAGTTTTGTCATGTGTCTTTCTCAAACTTTGGCTCTTGGTCCCTCATTGCCTACAACTCTAGTGCTGCCATCTTTTGCTGAAATAACTACTTGCATTCTGTCATGCATAATTCTAAGGAAGGTATGGAGTTGCTCCATAGATATTGTATTCCACATTGATTGAATACTTTGCACCATTTTCTCCTTATTTCTTCATTTACAATAATGTTGCAACAAAAAATTTGACAACCTTCCATACATTCTCTATGGGACTCAAGGCTTGAGAGTTTGCAGGATAGATTGGTTTTGTCCCATTTTGAGCTTGTCTCTATTGTATCAAAAGTAAGTTGCGGTGGACTAAAATACCATCTTCAATAAGTGTCAACTATCTAGGGTGATTGTGCAAAACACAAAACACGCTTAATGTTCTCTCATAAACAAGAGTCACAAAATTGATTATTGTCTTTCTGTTTAGAGGTATAATAACAAGAGGGCATTTACCAAAGCCACTAAATGTGCACCAAACCATCTTAGAAGTACGTTAGATTTGAAAATGGTAGTATAGAATCCCACACTTATCTTTCATATGATTTTTGCCAAGCTCTAATTTGCCTTGAATTCTTACCAATTTCAAATGATGACTCATTTGACCAAATCACATCCATCAATCCTCAAAATTCTAATTTTCATGAGCTTGGGCAAATGCAAGCCTATTTGCATTATGCTTATTATTAAGATAGTGTTTTTTAGTACAATGCAATTTTTGAAGCCCATCTCATATATGTACAACCATGTTGTGTTACAACATATGTTCAAATGGCTTGATATTTTTGACAATGGTTGTCTTCTATTGTCTACAACAAAACGTGACAGCAACCTAGCACTACGATCATACATTTTTTGATGCCTACAACATTGATTTTTTAAAGAGTACACTTCCATCAACCTTCCAATTTGTCAAAACAGTGGAAATAGTTGAACATGGAACATTCAAGACTACTTCAATGTCCTTGCATTTCATCCACCCTCGTGCATCTCCACATACAACTAGCTCTTCAGTCTTCAACATTCTATATATCATGGTACTCAATCAAACTTTTCAAAAGTTTGTCAATTGATCCTATGACAACAGAAAGAATAGTCAGAGTCCTGCAAAGCCAACAATATTACTTCTCTTCTATACAATCTAACTTTCTATAATGTTGCTTACTATAGTATAATAAAATTTGATGTTCCATTCTCTCTACTTTTAACCCCTAAAGTCTTTTGACTATGTTTGCACCAAAAATGCTCTGAAACTGCCATTTCTCGTACAATAATCAAATTTTAGAAAAGAAAACACATTCTTAGACACATGTAACCATAGGATCTTGTAGTACACTAGTTAAAATAGGTGTGGGAAAATTTCAGAGATTTCTACCGTGTGGATTGCCAGATATTAGTGTTTGAATTGACAAAAGTCTTTCTTTTGGCCCTGTGAAAATTAAGGCAGCTGCACTTCACAAGGTTGCATTTGTATGAAAAAATGTCCAAAATGGTGGTGCTTCTTCGGATTCATTCTTCAAGGCAAGTTGGCTATAGGCTTGAAAAATTTCAAGTCATTTGGAATTGTACAACATATAGGAAAAAAATTGTAAATAGAAAAAAGGAGAGAGTGACTCAAAATACTAAATTGTTAAGGATTTAGTTATAGAATTGAAAAATGCCAATTCCAATGGTTTTACATCATCATACATCCTATGATTTTAATTTTTTTAATTTTTTTTTTAAAGTGTTTTTTCCTTACTTGTTCATATTGTTAGGTCTTGGAAAAAAACCTTACATATTATTCAATAATTTTTTAACCATGTAATTAAAAGTTATGAAAATTGTTGGGCTTTAAAGAAAAAACTTGTCCCCATGCTGTGTGAAAATTCCAAAGGAAAAAAATAAAAATTCCATTCATAGTGAGCTGCCCAAAATTGCTATATCTCCAAAAAAAACAATTTGGCCCTTTAGGGGTGAAGTAGTATGAAGTGCAATGAATAATTGCCATAGAAGCATCACAAGTGGCTCAAAGAGCTCAACAATCAAAGATCCATTTCTAAACTTGTGACAATACATTTGATTGAATCTAATAAAATTTTCAAATTTGTAACATTTATCCATGATTTATTGGTGGGAATCAATGAACACCGATGGCTTGACAAATTGCAATTAGTTGGGTGGAAAGGCAATTTAGATTGAAGGAACTTGATTCAGTTGAACACTAACAATCTTTTCATGAACAACAAAGCCCCTCCAACAAAAATTCAAATTATTTTTGATTCTACTGTACATAACATTTGCCTCCTTTGGGTGGAAGGTATATCCCTCCTCCAATTCCTCCAATATTGTGACTTCAAGCTAATTTGTAGTGTTTGACAGGTTACAAATTTCCATTCTACAATGGCTGTTTGGCATTCTTTCAATGAAAATATTGGAGAAGTCCTTGGATTTGTGGAGCAAAAAGAGCCCCCTTTGTGTTGCTTAATACTATTATGCTAAGTCACCATGTTTAGTCATTTTTCTAAGAAGTTTCTTAAAAATGTAGTTATGGCAATTTATCCTATTAGTATATATGACAGTAATTTACTAAGGTCACACTACTTTCAACTAATTAGTGCATGCCAGGCCACTTGTGGCTGGCAGGCTTGTAATTTTACTTTCTGCAATGAAATTCAGTTTTATTTGTGTCAAAAAAGGAACTAACAAGTTAGTGCATGTCAAAATATTAATATACTATACTAATTTTTAGTCAAAAGTATATGTGTAGTGACATTAGATTTATAGTTGACACTAACTATTATGCTCTCACTAACTGAGGTAAATTCATAAGATGAGATTTCCGGGGGTTAAAGGGTTGCGAGTTCCCTTGCATTTCCAGATTGTAGGAACGTGGCTACATCAACAATCTAACGTGGCTGACAATCAGATAATTATCTTGAAAAAATTATTTTAAAAAAAAATCCCAAAATCTGACTACTCGCTGCAGTACTTTTCTGGAGTGACAAACCAAGCTTTGAAATAGCTTGGTTTGTCACTTCAAAGCAGCCCTCTGGAGGGCTGAAATTGCCTCTAATGTACAATGTGGGTACGGGCTTGAAACAACCCTTTAACCCCTAAAGGACCAAGGCCTTTTCTACCAAAAAACACTGAAAACTGCCATTTCTATAGCAAAATGTAAAAAAAATTGAAAATTGTTTTTTTTCCACATCTAACTGTAGGATCTTACACCTAACCAGCATCAGAGTGTGTGGAAATTTTTTGACCGCACAGATTGCAAGATATTTGCGTTTAAAGTGAAAAAAACAAGTTTTTCAACACATTGCGGGACTAGATTTTTTGACTTTGAACATTTTTTAACTCAAATTTTTTGCACTACAAAGTTTTGAGCTTTAAATCTTTATAGTGGAGATTTGAGTTGAGAGTCTCGGAAAAAAAATTCAAAAAAAATTAATTATCATTCTTAAAAAAATTGTTAAGTAGAAGTAGGTACAAGATAGAAGGAAAATCTAAAATATTCATATATTTTAGATGGAATTAAAATGCACTAATCCCAATGGTGAGATTGATCTAGTAAGTAAACTAAACCATGCAAAAAAAAAATTTGAAAAATTTGAAAAATTGCATTCAGAAATGAATCCTACAAGTTATTTTTTTCAAGAAGATGCTCTAACTTCCCGAAAAACAAGAATGTCCATAACTTTCTCATAACATATCCAAATGAAATGAATCAAAGCTTTCCAGATAGGCAAAAATATAATCTATGAGAAAAAAAATATAAAAAAAAAATTCAAATTTTTTTTCATTTTTTTTTGCTGCCCGGGCTGCCCCGCATCCCTTGTTTTGAGCTTATTTGGTCATAACTTTTGTTCCCGGGCACCGATTGTGAAAAAAATTATATTCCCACAAAGCTTATCAGTTTTTCTATCTCCAAAAAAAGTTTCAAAAAATCATGACAAAATTTCAGCCCGTAGGTACCTACCCGAAAATGCATTTGTCCCCCGAAGGGACAACGGTCCTTTAGGGGTTAATCTCCCAAAATCTTATCTAATGAGAGTAGTTAATTTAATACTCATGCTGACTAGTGGTGGATTGCGCAACTAGGCATTTTGAATCTTGTCACTCAAATTTTTCTTAAGGAGTGATTTGTCTAATAATTCTCACTCTACATTCTCTTCTATCAGACCCTTTTTGGTCTTCTAAAACCCCTTTTTGTCCTAAAATTGTTGCAAAGTGGAAACATGCACTATAAGAAACCCTTGTTTTAGGTGACAGATTTTAGGTGACATTCAATGTACTAACCCAAGTTTTTATGTCAACAATAATGTCATTGGATGTCACCTAAAGTCCGTCACCTAAAATTTGTCACCTAAAATGTAGGTTTCTTTAAGTTTAAACTTAAACATTGAAAATTTGAATTCAATAAAAATTTGTGAAAATTTACATGCCATCAATTGAGCACAATATTACAATAATGAAACCTCACACTTGTGAACCCTGGATGAAAGTGTAGGCCATAAAGACACTCCTTTGAGTCATTATCTTCAACGATGCAAGGAGCACAAATTATAAAAGAACTTCAAACCTTGCATATACATAGAAAAAAAAATCATTTGAAGCCAAAATATATATGCCCGGATATCTTATGCATTTCCACAATTCCTTATGACCACATCAAACCCCAACACATCATCCCTCCCAACCAAAATACAATTCCTTGAATTCACCTTCTATTGCATGGATCATCTCCAAAGTTGGATTAGGGGACCAAATTACCTCGATTCAATCCAATCTAACTTTGCATGAGTTAAACTTTCATTGGATTGGGATAGATTAGTTTTCAATCCAATTTCTATGTGGTATAATGCTGTCATATTATATAGAATGGTTCCCCACTAATGTTGGATTGGAGGATCAAATTGTCTAAAACTTTGTGTGTGTAGAATTAGACTGAATTGGAATAAATTAATTTTGAATTGAATTCCTAGCTGTGTGGCAAGACACTATCATGTCATGTTGCATGGGTCCCTTCTAATGTTGGATTTGGGATCAAGGTATCTGAATTCAATCCAATCCAACTTTGAGTGGGTTAGGATTTCATTGGATTGGAAGAGATTAAATTTCAATCCAACCACTATATGGTATAACGCTCTCATATCATATAGAATGCCCCCCCAATGTTGGATTAGGAGATTAAGTTGTCTAGAACTTTGTGTGTATAGGGTTGGATTGAATTGGAATAATAAATTTCAAATCAAATTCCTAGTTGTGTAGCAAGGCATTGTCATATGACGTTGCAAGATTCCCTTCTAATGTTGGATATGGAAATTAAGGTATTTGGATTCAATCCAATTCAACTTTGAGTGAATTAGGGTTGAATTGGATTGTGATAGATTAATTTTCAATCCAACCACTATATAGCATGACAATCTTATATCATGTAGCATGCAATCTCCAAAGTACAAAAAATAAAATTCATTGTTGAAGATCCAAGAATACAAGAAGGTATCTTTTTGTATGATCCAGGAAGTGTGATCAACTCATCTTCTTGAAGAAATGCTTTTAGAAACCTAGATTCCCTTCAATTGAAGAAGGACATTCCTATACCTCATGAATAATGTTCACTAGTAGAAAACATAGTCAAATACAATCAATGAAAAAATGACTGGTCACTAAGAAATGACTAAACAATGACTGCCAGTCATTAAATAGCACCAAAGCAGACGTGTCGTGTGGTGTAGTCATTGTTTAGGAGTTCAAATGACTAGTGGATGACACCCGGATGAGACCAACAACAAAAACTGGTTTCATCTATAATTCAGTCTAATTGCGTTCTAAGCCTCTGTTGTTGATGTAGATTGCACCCAATCATTTTTCAATTGTTCATTCATAAACTAAACGCAATAGCTAACTACAAAATAACTAACAAATGACTGCCACTAGAACAAGTTGGAATTTGAAATAAATAGTTTTCACATTGGGACATTTGATTAGGACTAGTCATAATTTAGGCATGGTTTAGTCATTGTGCAATCATTGTTCGCTAATTATTGTAATCACAATGCAGTCATTTTTTAGTTTTGTTGGCCAGTCATTGTTCAATCATATATCATTGAGTTAGTGGCATCTGACATGTAACAAATTGTGATTGCATCTTGGCAAAAAAATGGACGATTGAGTAGGACAATTCAGATAGATGGCTTTAATGAATGATTTAAATGAACGGCTTAGATGGACTGCTCAAATTACATCTCAATAACAAGTGAATAGATCATATTACCACATTTTAGGTCAGCTGCCACATTTTAGGTTAGCCTCCTTTCCACTTTTAGGGTGGTTGACATGTGGCATGTCGTAATTGCATCTCATTTATTAGTCATTGATTGGTCATTGCTTAGTCATAGCACAGTCATAAAGTACACTATGACGTGGTAGCCCCAAGTTGCATCTGCAACTTTTGAAGATGAACAACAAACATTTTGTCTCTTTCATTTACATTCAAGGTTTAGATTGGCCGCCACCTCCTAAGTGCATCTTCTTTCTTTTTGCTCATGAACATCTTCTTATTTTCTCTTCTTGTTTTTGCCTCAAGCTTTCTAAGTGAAGGTTCTTGTTAGCTACAACCTCTTGATTGTATTAGTTTACATTCTTCTTATTGTTGTTTAGTAGTTTTGTTAATCATTCTACTATTGTACTATTGTGTTGTTTTGATGTTGTGCTATTGTGCAGTTTTGCTTTCTTATTGTTTTGTTGTTTTGTTGTTCTACTATCATGCTATTGTGATATTGTGCCGTTTTCATGTTGTGCTATTGTGTAGTTTTGCTTTTTCACTGTTTTGTTGTTTTATTGTTTCATTTGTTGTTTTGTTGTTTTGTTTCTTTGTAGTTTTTGTTGTTGACTACTTCAATTGGTGGTTGGCTACAGTTCACAATGGACCAAGAGACAAAAGAAGATTATGGTGTGGAAAAAATAAAGAATTTGAAGCATAGTATAGTTATAGTGTAGTTATAGAAATATAATATAGTCAGAATGCAGTCATAGTACAGTTATAACACAACTACTTCATTCACTTGCCTCAATCACATTACAGTAATGTACAACCATTTTCTAGTAATAAAAATAAAAATGACTTAAAAAATACTATTGAAATCCTCTTACTTCTTGTTTTTGTATTTCCAACTACAAAAAATCAACAAATGACTGTAGTAGTCATATATACAATTACTATGTAACCAACATATGACTTTTCAAATGACCAAAAATGACTAGACAATGACTAGAAATTGACTGAACAATGACTTTTGTAGATGCCACGTCAAGTAAATGTGTTGCGCCACGTCGACGAACACGTCACCACATCTACGTCACGCCTAGTCAACCACACTAGTGTACACAAATAGCTTTGTTAGCATCAAAGGTTGTTGAACTTTCACATCAACAGTTGGATGAGAAATAAATCATTACAAGTAAATGACTGCATGCTGTAAATGAATTGTCCAAAATTATTTAAACCCTAAAATCAGGCTTCAGTCATAATTATGTCATAAGTGTCTTAAATGACTAGGTTTGCAATCATTAACACCTGTCATTTATAGCCCTTTTTTATACTAATAGTTATGGTTTTTTCTCTATATTATAGTAAACAAGTGATCCACAATAAACATTGTAATTATTCTTATTTCTAAATTACTAGACCACAAATGTATTGGATGTTGCAAAATCTTTAAGTCACAAAGACAATACTGATTTTTCTATTAGAAAATCCAAAGCCATTTTTCAATATTGCAACAATAATGAAAAAATAAATACTAACTTCAATATTATAATACACCTTTAATATTAAATATTTATTTCTAATACAATATCTATTGGCAAACAAGATACTATTGTCTTGTTTCAAGCCTTCATTGACATTGTATGCACATTTTATGTATTGTAGTAGTAAAGATTCAATATCAAATTTTAGTATGAAAAATATATATTAGTATACTGTATAGCTTTTAAATTTTACATTAGTATTTAATTTGTATTGTTTGTTAAAGTAGTATCATCTAAAATGAAACAAATTTGTATGACAACCATCATAATAAGGGAAGGGACTCTCATTTTTTGACACTTTGCAACTAAAGTTTAGATTGGATTCAATTCAAAGTCCTTTCAACCTGGTATTGTCCATTTTTATACTTTACAACTAAAATTTGAACTAAATTAAAAAAATATGATTCAAAAGGTAATTTCTAGAGTTGTGGCAACATCCTATAGTAAACTATTATAATATATTTAAAATATTAGGAAGTCAAAAAAAAATTTAAATGATTTTTTAAATTGTGTCCTATTTTTCAATGTGTTTATATTGAACATTGTGCAACAAACATCTTCTCATCCTCTAGATTTTTTAGGGCACTCTTTCTAAAAATAACATGTTTGGGATTGAAAGCTCCTCCACATTCTACATTGAACCCTTAAGGTGTAGGATCTGTAATCTTCAAATCTAATCTCCAAAATCCATAAAATCTCCTCTTAGAATCTAAACCAACTCGTAGATCTATGCCAATTCCTACATATATCCCCTGGATACACCACAACTAAGCTAGCACAGGCGGACACACATCTACCCTCCTGCCTGCAAAAAATTCTACGCATTAGAAGATTGAGGAGGAGTGTTGGGTATTGCCAATGATGCCCTTTAAGGTCTTGGTTTTTTTGTATTTAAATTTTTTTAAATTTGGCTAAGTTTTTATCTTGAAAATATCACTATTTTTTCTTAGCAGAAAATTATTAGCACTTCAATGATATTGTACATGCACACTTCGTTTTTTTGTCATTCATTGCAAAAGTTAGACAATATAAAATACCTACTAAAAGATAATCCATTTTGCTATACTTATAAACATGCACTCAAAATTCAAACAACGGATGAGGACAAGCACATTCCAAGCATGCAAAAATGTATTTTTTTGTCCATCAATTTTAAAAAAAAAATTGTGTTAGTTCATTAACATTTGTGCAGTATATATTTTGAAGGGTTTTTTTTGCAAATATTCTATAATTCAAAGGATACATGTAGATTTAGCCTCAAAATATGACTTTTTCAATTCTAAAAATGATCCTTCAAAAATGACTTTAAAAAAATAAAAATAAAAATCTTCAAAAATTACTATGATTAGAACTTAACATTTTGAACTTAGAGGGAAAGAATTCTTATAAAAATCACAAATATTCAATCTTCAATAGATTTTAGAAGGAATTTCTATATTTTGGCTTCAAATATTATTGAAAAATATTGGTTTGCGTATTATGACAATTGATTTAGCAATATGAATCTAATCTAAGGATCTTGTTTGCAACTATTGTTTGAAAGTCATCATTAAACTATTATTCTAAGGTGCATTTTATGATACATCTTCACAATTTTGAAATTTATTTGAACTACTTCCTAGTCCTTTGGAGGTTAAACATGTGAGTGGTTTTCTTAATGATTATTCTTTTAAAACGAAGTAGCTACAAAATATCTTCATGTGTCACCAAGGTTAAAGGACTTTAATGTAGGGTCCAAATAGGAAACACATTATCAAATGATGCATAGAATAGTAATTTTGTAATGACTTTTGTAGTCTAGTTTTTGCTCTATCCAATAAATCCAACACCACTAGTATAGGGGTTCTTAAACAGGAAAGTATAGTGTCTATTGTCACTTTTTAAGTAGAATTAAAGTTTAAGATTACACAAACCTAGTTTTAAATTTTATTACATTTTTTATTTTTAAGGTTCACTTTCTTTCAGTCCATTACCAATGCTATTAGTTGGATGGATGTTACGTTATCCCAATCTTGTCTACTGTTCTATTGGTCCTGGAGAATTATTTCAAACAATAGTTCAAATTTGATCAATTTATCATGCGGATGTCTACCCTATCACCTAATCAAATTGCCAATAGAGTATTTAAAAATAATATACACATATAGTTCCTAAATAATTGTCTTTAATATTTAGGTCAATTTTGTCTGGTCATCACTCCCTTTTCAAAGTCTATTAATGTCACAACTAATTCACAATGCCTAACAATTCCGTATCTATGTCAATTATTCCTATTGTGCAAAAGTATGACAGTTAGATTTTATACCAATGTTCAATTATTTTCCTTTTTAGTTTTGAATTCTAAAGCTCATGTCAAATTAGTAGTCCAAATACACATATAACAATAATTGCCCTAAATCTACATGCATGACATTGGTTCCATTTACAATAGTGCTCAAGTTCTAGCCCTATGATTGTACAGTATAGTATTTTAGACCATGCAAATAAGCTCTATGGGCATCTGAACTCACCTTGATACTATGGACATGTCACTCATTGCTCCAATTAGTATTTTCAATCTCGTTATAACAACAAAAACAATCAATGTGCACATGCAACCATTCAATATCAAACCTTAGCATATACCCAAAGCATCAAATATGAATGTCAGTATCATCAAGTCTATTGATTTGTCCCTAATCTTGTTTATATATCACCTTGGTATGTTATCAATATAAATTACTTCCAAAAAGAGGTTGGTTGTGACTTCAATTTACTTCAGAAAAAACTTTAGAAGTTACAAAACTCTTAATTTAGGAAATTGCACCTCTAGCAATTTGCAATTTCAACATATTGCTAGCTTTGTACAAAGCTTCAATCCAACCCAAAAAATTATATAGCACCTATAGAACAATTTCTTGTAAACCTGAGTCTTTTAACTTATATTTCAACTTTGTTTGTGTTTTTCCTACATTACTAATCACTCAATTCTGCAAGCACTAGAAAAACACTACAAAAATCCCAATCAATTCAAACCACATCCTTTGAATGACAAGAAGCTAAACATACAAGTAATAGGAAAGAAAGATAATAATATATTATGATAAGGCAATAGGCCTTATATACAATGATGACTTTAATAAATTCAAGGGTTGTGACCCTTTATACTTGTGACGTTATAATTTCATTATCCTTAGCACTCCCCCTGAAACTAAACAGTCTAAATACAATGTTCAAATACTATCCCCAAATTCTGTATATAATACATGTGTTTTTCTTTTCCTAAAGCTTTTGAAAGATAATCTACATACATATTCTCGATGCTACAATATTCTAATTTGAGTTCATTACTATGTATTTGTTCACAAATGTAATGGAATTGCATTTTGATGTGCTTTGACTTAGAGTGAAACTTGAGATTTTCTTTCAAAGCTATTGCGCTTTGATTATCGCAAAATATTGTAGTAGGAGAGTCTTGATTTTCTCTGAGATCTCCAAGTAGTTGTCTTAACCATATAGCTTCTTTCCTTACTAAGGTAGTCGCTATGTATTCTGCTTCAGTTGTAGATAATGTTGTTGTAGTTTGTTTCTTACTTGCCCAACTTATGGCCCCGTTTGCAAGTAGAAATAAATATCTAGATGTAGATTTTCTATCAGATGCGTCACTTGCCCAATCAACATCAGAATAAGATGTGAGAGTTAATTTTGACATTGTTCCGTCTCCTTTGTATAAAATGTTGTGGTATTGGATTCCTTTCAAATAGCAAAAAATCCTTTTAACAATCGTCTAGTGATTAGTTGATGGATTTTGTAAGTGTTGGGAAACACGCATTACCGCATAACAAAGATCGGGTCTAGTACAAGTCATAGCAAATACTAAACTACCAACAACTTCCTTGTAAGGAAAGGTACTTGAATGGTTATTTAAATTATCATTTGTTGAAAGAGTACTTGGAGAAAGAATAAAGTTTTGTCCAATTTCCATAGGAGTAGCAACGGGTTTACAATGTTCCATATGAAATTGTTTTAATTTATCATCAATGTATTTTGATTGATGAATGAAAATAGTCTTCATGGCACGGTGGCGGATTACTTCAAGGCCAAGGCCGTAATTAAAGCCTGGTTTATAAGTCATTTGGAATTTGGATTCCAACATATTTTTTACTTCAATCCAATAACCTTTAGGATCATTTGTGAAAATAAATAAATCATCAACATAGAGTGCTTGAGCAATAAATACATTTTGAATTTTCTTGTAATATACATTACCATCCGCATTACAACTTTCAAATCCAATAGAAAGTAAGTAAGAATCAATTTCATGATACCAAGTCCGAGAGGATTGTTTTAATCCATAAAGGGATTTTAAAAGTAAACAAACTAAATATTCATTGCCTTTCTTCACAAATCCTTCAAGTTGACGCATATAAATTTCTTCTTCTAAATCACCATGTAGAAACCCGGTAGAAACGCAGTAATTACGTCCATTTGCATGATGTCTAAATCATATCTTGCAGCAAGAGCCAATTATACGCGTATAGAGGATAGTCTTACTACAGGGGAAAAAGTATCATCGTAATCAATGCCAGGGATTTGTTATATCCCTTGGCAACAAGTCTAGCTTTATATCATTCAATGGATCCATTTGCATGGTATTTCTTACGAAATACCCACTTATTGCCAATTGCAACTCGTCCTTCGGGAAGAGTTGTCAATTTCCATTTTGTAATAATGATTTATATTCATCTTGTATAGCAGTTTGCCAATGATCAGCATCAAGCCCGGTCATTACTTCTTTAAATGTTTGTAGTAAATCTTCTACAAGTTCGGCAGCCATAACTTGAAGATTAAGGGAGCCGACCCAATTCTGATCATAGACCCATTTTCGTGCAATAGGCTGCACTCTTTCCAATCAGCAGGAGAAAGTAGGAGATTTATTATGGCACAATTTTCAATGCAGTTGTGGCGCATTGTGATTGGCTGCAATCTTGGTTGGTTTTGCAACCAACCCGTGGTTGGAAATAGGAGAGTCTATATGACAAGAATAGGTTGAATGGAATCTTCAACTCAAAAATTTACAAAAATTACGTTTTGAAAAATAAAATTCTGAAAAAATGCGGAATCCTTCTAAATTCTATTTCCGCACATGGGAAAATTTCTCTACTGAAGAAAACAGCTCTCCAGATATGCAAAATTGCTTAAGTGACCGGAAATGGGTCGGCTCCCTTATGCTGTTGTTATAATTTCCAAGTAGGTTTGCAGGTTCATGTAGAACACCAAAGTGATGTTGTAGGACTTGAAATTTGTGGGTTTTCTATATCTTCATTGTCAGAATTAACATCATTATTATCAAGTATAGTAGTAGATGTACTAGGTACTTCATTGTCCAAATCAGATGTAGTTTGAGTTGGAGAATTTATAAGAGTCTTATGTGTTTGAATGGGAGGTAATTGCAAATCCTCGGGTTTCCAAAAAATAGAGTGTCTTGCATCATCATCATCATTATTTTGGAATGGAGTTTGCTTACCTTGCCCAGCTACAAGGTCTTTTGTAATTTGAACAAGCTCATCAAATGTAACATCACGGCTAATTTTGATGGTAATTTTTTGAGTAGGTTTATGGTATAAGCAATAAGCTTTAGAAGTTTGACTATAGCCCATGAATATACAAGGGATACTTTTATAGTCAAATTTTTGACGTTTTTTTGTTGGAACGTGCATATAGGCATTAGATCCAAATATTCTTATATGAGATATTGTTGGTTTTATTCCGGTCCACAATTCTTCAAGTGTTTGATTATTAACAACCTTAGTTGGTAATCTATTTTGAATATATGTAGATGTAGCAATGGCTTCAACCCAAAAATGATTTTCAAGTCCAACAAATTGAAGTATGGAACAAGCACTCTCAACTAGAGTTCGATTTCTACGCTCCGCTACTCCATTTTGCTATGGAGTATAAGCTACAGTTGTTTGCCTTATTATATCATGTATTTGACAATATTGGTTAAATTCATTAGAAGTATATTCACCACCGCCATCAGTCCAAAAATTTTAATCTTATGATTTGTAAAATTCTCGGCTTCAACTTTAAATATTTTAAAATTTGTAAAGACTTCATTTTTATGTTGTAAAAAGGAAATTGCCGTTCGTCGAGACTTGTCATCAATAAAAGTGACAAAATATAAAGATCCACTATAAGGTGTTTATATAGGACCGCAAACATCACTATGAACCAATTCTAAGATATCTTTAGCTCTTGTACCACCTTCAGTGGGAAATGGAAGTCTATGTTGTTTATCGGCTAAACAACTAGAACAAAAGCTTAAGTCATGATTTTTATCCAATGTGAGTCCACGTACAAAGTCATGTGATTGCATTAATCTGAATTTTTGTATTCCTACATGACCTAGCCTTAAATGCCAAAGCCTTGGAAGTAACTAGCTTACGACTAAAAGTATTTACAAAGCATTGGCCTTTTTGTGATGTTGTGCGTACAAAATGAGACGAGCCAATTTATACAATCGGTCTTCTCGTTGGCATACAACAAGAACCTTATTACTTGGTTTCTTGTCCATTAGTACGCATTGTTGAGGTGAAAATATAAAAATATATCTAGCATTTGTTGCTTGACTTATAGAGATCAAATTCTTTTTCAATTGTAGAACATAGAGAATTTTATCAATTTGTTTTATTTCTCCTTTAGGAAGCATAATTTCAATTGTGTCAAAGCCCATAATTTGACAACTAGAATTATCTCCTAAATACACAATTCATTATTGGATAAACTTTCTAGTGTTAGAGGGTGATTGCATGAAAGACCGGTACTGAAACATTGTCACAGAGGGAGTGCCAAAGCTTCCTTTTGCTATAACTTTTGTAGCATGACTCGCATGAACTTGAAATTTTTATTGGAGATGCCTCTCTTGAGTTTAATCATATTTCATATTTTTCAAAAAAATTCAAAAATCATTTTATATTTAAAAATCATTTAAACTAATATGTCACGTTTTGAGTTTTAAGGGGTTTTAGTAGTACATGGAGTCCCCAAATTTAATTATTTGGAGCTGAAATTTATATGGTCTATTTCCATAGTAGGAAGTCATGTTCCTACCAAGGGGCATTAAAAAATATTATATTTTATGTCCTCTACGTCCATACAAAGAAGGCTTCCTTGTACGCGCAATTCTAAATGTTGAAGATGGTTTCAAGATTATTTTTTTTGTGCAATCTCTTCAGCATAAAGTCTTTCCAAATGGACAGTTTTTAGTTTCTTTGAAAATTGTTTTTCCTATTTTGTACAAATTAAAACGTCAAACTATGTATTTTCTTTAAAATTTCAGCTCACACTTTTTTGTGAATAACTTTTTATCTAGATTGTTTTTAGGTCTGAAATTTTGGTGATATGCTATTTCTATTGTTATACTAATTATCCTTATTTAATTTAATTTAAAAAAATTCATATGCAAAAAGCTCATAGTACTGGGAGTACTAGCCAAAAACAGCCAAAGTGGAACAAAAACAGCCAATCATTCATGCAATCACCCTAGAAAGCATCTAGAAAGAAACCACATATGTTGCGAAGCACCGGAATCAACATACCATGCTTCTTCATTAATGTCAACAGATAAAGATGTCACAAATAACTTAGCCTCGTTGGAAGCTGTGTTATTCAATTGTCGTGATCTTCTTTCCTCTGCTTGTTTAATTTGGCAATCCCAAATGTGGTGTAACGGTTTTCCACAATGAAAACATATTATGGAGAATTTTCTTTGGTAGTTACTAGTACTTGAATTTGAAAAATTGTGATTGTATAATTTATTAAATTTTCTTGTTTTATATTGATTTGATTTATCAAATTGTCTTGTACGTTGTCCATTAAACTTTGTTGAAGAGGGGTGTTGGCCACCAAATAATGCAGAAGAAGATATGTGAGTATCTTCTCCTTTCCTCAAATCTTCTTTAAGGAGTAATTGAATAGTGACATTTAAAGTACCAACTCAACCGGTTTGGGCCATCAGAAAGCCAACATACGAGGTTGGTAATGATTCAAGTAAATTGGTTGCGGCTTCGGCATCCAAAACTGTGGTGTTGGCTATGGCCAATTCATCTTTCATATTGCAGAAGCAATTAATTTGGGTTTTCATACTATCGCCTTCTTGCATTTTTATTGTGAAAAATGTGCGAGTAATACAATTTTTGCCAATAAGATTGGCCATTTGATACTTTGATTTCAAAGTATCCAAAACCTCTTTAGAAGTATTTAATGTTTTCACATGGACAGCAAGTGGTCCTTCATAAAAAGAAGAATGTCACTTTTTGCTTTTCGATCTTTTCGATCCCAAGATGGTTGAATTGTAGGAGTTGTTGGTTGTTTTTTCTGAACCATCAACAACTCCCTATGTATCTTCTCGGATGAGATACATCTCCATCCGAGTTGACTATGGAGTATAGTTTGTTCCATCAAAGCGATCTATTAAAGTACTAGATTGCAAAGTACTCATTGTGTTGTGTTATATATTTTATGTTGCTTTGTTTTTATAAGTCATTTTGGATGTTTAATTAGTCTTGGACGAAAGTATGAATTTGTGCTTCTTAATATGTTGAAGGTATGAAAGAATATTCATCATCAACAAAGAAATATGGATTTATCTCATCAAATTCATATACTCCTTCAATCCAAGAAATAGGAGCTTGTTCAATGCCGTATGAAATGTCAACGGGTGCAATTTGATCTTGAGTCAATGATATAGTGTCTAATGGTGGGGGCTCAAATTGCAATTGGAAAAACGCATTTGTAATCCTAAGATCATTCTCAATTTCAATGCGCTTGATATCATCTATAAACAAGTCATAAACATTGGGGAATGCTACCCCATGAGCGTGGAGCATAGAGCAGGGATTTCAATTTATTTTTTTTTGAATTTTTGAATTTAGAAAAGTGAAGACCTAAGACCGCGAGTGTCGAGGACCTAAAACCATGCAAAAAATAAGTGCATCTAATTTGAGTGGATGTGAAACCAAAATAATTCAAGTAATATAATTTGACTTTTAGTCTTCTATGTCGCATGTATTGTTCATATTGAACTTATCACACAATAGAAGTATAAAAAATACCTTTGTTTGAATTAGAAATCAATAAAATAAAAACAAGCATCAATCGTATGAATCTTCCTACTAAAGCCTAAATAATTAAATTTACACAAGTCATGGCCTCTACTATGCTATCCTTTGCACAGAATAGGTTTACTTGCTATTAGGATGAAGACTAAAATCTATTAGATGAAGATGAAAGAGAGGAGTTCATAGATTTATCAACACTATGTGCTAATGATATGTATAGCAACAAATATTAAAATCATATCCTTAAATGAGGTTGGGTGTTTTGTTTAGTTAGTTTATTTTGTTTGTTACAATGAGATTTCTGGAACCGTGCGTCCCCTACTTGCATTCTTGGTACTATGAAAAAACTTTCTACAAGGAGAAATGCACGGACTTTGTTTTGTGGCGTTTTGACTCATAGCAAATAAGATATTGAATTAAAAAAATTTATGAATTAAAAAATTAGAAAACTAGTTTTACTTTTATATTATATCATATTGTGGTAATGGCACACAACGACACTAGATATCTGTGCATATTAATGATACTAATAAGTAATAACCTCATTTATTATAGACTAAATTATATAACTATAATTGCCTAGCCAAGATGTAGATTTGGATGACATATAACTAATTTTTGTTCAATCATCAATCACCTTTATTTTTGTCCACTATCAAATCATTGGCCATGTTATTTTATTGAATATAGTCTTTCCTTGAAGTTGAAGGTGAGGTATGATTTAAGTTAACAATAGATGTCCAAAAATTATTGCATCTTGACTAAGACTATTCTAAAGCCTAAAGTATTGGTTAACTACAAGAGACAAATCTACAAGTCTTTAAAGCAACCAAAGTTTAAAGATTTTAAAAACAAATAAGAAGCAACTTGTAGATTTAAAATCCAATCCAATATCAAGAAGGTCAATATTGACCATAAGCAAGGAACCTTGGTATCCAAAAGACCTTTGTCATAAACTACATCATTTCTAAGTACATTAAAATAAATATCCCAAACCCTTTTGTCACCAAGTCTCAAGCACTAAGATAATTCAACCTAATGACTTGGTCACAATACAGCTAGGTTCAATAATCTAACAAACTACCTATTGTACCATTCAAAGAATTTTGCATAATATAGAATACAATTGGTATTTTTGGTCTTGCATAAGTAACATTTGGTTCTTGTGTAGTTCCAATCAAGTATACCAAATATCAGTTTCAAAAAAACAAAACTCCATTTTTAGTGAATTGTTTGATTTGTTTCATCTAATATTCATGGTTTAATATGATAATTGATTGATAAACATTGGTGATGAATTTTTAAAATTTGATTGCATAGATATTTAGAAAACATCCATACTCACATCTTTCTTTTAACAAGCATCTCCATAAAAAATTTAGAATTTCCTCTATAGAAATTTCAATGTTAGGATGACAATGCTTAAATTTTGTAAACAGATATCATTGTATTTAACTTGATTTTGGCAAAGTAATTATACCATCATGCTCAAATATAAGAAATTAGTTATAGTGCAAGGATCAAATAGCAAAATCTAATTACAATAAAGTGACATCTATTTTACAAAATTTGGGCATTGTCACTTCAACATTCAAATCTCTATAGAGGGAATTCTAAATTTTTTTTGGAGATGCTTATTGAAGAAAAGATGTGAGTATGGATGTTTTCTAAATATCTATGCAATCAAATTAAAAAATAATAATTTCCAATGTTTTCCATTCAATTATCATATAAAATTATGCATATTAAATCAAACAAATCAAACAATTCACCAAAAATGGAGTTTTGTTTTTTTGAAAATAAGAAATGGTATACTTGATTAGAATTGTGTAAGAATTGAATGTCACTTATGCAAGATCCAAAATGCCAATTGTGTTCTATATTATGCAAAATTCTTTGAATGGCACAATATGTAGTTTGTAAGATTATTAGACATGATTGTACAATTGCGCTTTTGGCACTAAAATTCTATCTCAAGTGATAGATCCATTTCTATACCATTCCAAAAAATCTGTCATTAATTTAAATTGCATGGAAACATATGCAATTTTTTAGCCTTTTAGATGTTGTCATTGGTATTCACTGCACTCTATTTTGTACCAACAGGTGTCCATAACAAGTAGTCCACCACCAAAATTCAATTCAAAATCAAAATAACAAATAATAATAATTTCATTTTTTTCTTTGCATCTTTACTATTCCAACACAATACCAATTACTAGTGTCAAGTCCCCGGTCAAGTCTCCTAAGAGATTTCAAATACCATTGATCTAATAAAACTAATTTTTTCTTATGTATAATAATGTCGCATCAAAATGTACCCTTATATCATTGTAAACCTCCAACATTTTCTTACTATAATAATTCTCCAAAAAATATTTCTAAGAAAAATTTAATAATATTTATTTAAATTAAATTTATGAACAAAATCTTAAGGACTCAAATGCAATTGCAAAATTCAATTTTTTCAATTTTTTTGGGATTATACATATGTATACATGTAGAGAATTAGTCGGCGTTTACAATGTCCACATACAAACCAGAGTGTAACTTTTTTAAAAAGACAAATTTTAAAAAAGAATTTTTTTGATAAAGTTACAATTGCATCCAAGATCCCATGGGAATAGTATTAGGTCCAATCAGGTCTCTAGGAATCATCAAGTAAAAATGCAACCTTTATAAAGCTTTGATTCATTCCATTTGAATTAGTGATGTGAAAGTTATAAACAATCTTGTTTTTTGGGCAATCTGAGCATCTTCTTGAAAAAATAATTTAAAGGATTCATTTTTTAATGCAATTTTCAAAAAAATTCAAATATTTTTTTGACAAGGTTAAGTTGTTTGCTAGAACAATCTTATTGTTGGGATTATTGTGTTTCAGTCCCATCTAAGAGCTATTAATAATTTAGTTTTTTGTTTAATCTTGAACCTACTTCCAAATTTGGATTAACCTCTAAAAGACAGAGTAACCCATTTTGGATTTTCAACAATTTTGGGCAAGCAGTTGCAAAGCTAATTTTTAAATATATGGTTTAAATTTTCATGTAGATGCATACAAGGATTATCTTGAATGCAAGCCAAATTTCATAGAATTTGGGTCAATAGTTACAAAGTTATTTCTAGTGTAGTCATGTCTTTCTACGCAAAGGCAAATTGGACAACTAAAAAATCTTTTGAATTTTAAGTCTTTTTAAAAAAAAAATTCCATGAGGGTGATTGCAAGAAAGACCGACCGATTTTGTCACACATTGGCAAAATTGGGTTGTCTTCTGCTATAACTTTTGAATTATGAATCCAATGCCAAAAATAGAAAAATACTTGTTTAGATGTCTTGATTATTATTGTATCCCTTATTTTTCAAAGTTTTAGAAAAATCATTTAATATTTAAAATTCAAATTCTCTAATTTGTCACACTTTCAAGTTTAGAGGTTTGGGATACTAATGAGTGGTTCAAATTAATGATTTTCAGTTGAAATTTCTGTAGTTCATTCTTCTAGTAGGCAAACATATTCCTACCAAAGGGCATCTAAAAATACATTATTTTATGTCTTCTACGTTTGTGCAAAGAGGCCTCCTTAGCGTGCGCACTTGTGAACAATAGAAATGTTTTTGACCTCATTTTTTTGGTTGAAACTCATCACTAGGAAGTCCTCCCAAATGTGCTATTTTTAGTTTTTTTAATAATTGTTTTTCCTATTTATTACAAATTAAAACGTCAAAATATGTATTTTTTGAGAAAAATTCTATATTCAAGAATTTTGGCCAAAAAATACATATTTTGACGTTTTAATTTGTAATAAATAGGAAAAACAATTATTAAAAAAACTAAAAATAGCACATTTGGGAGGACTTCCTAGTGATGAGTTTCAACCAAAAAAATGAGGTCAAAAACATTTCTATTGTTCACAAGTGCGCGCGCAAGGGAGGCCTCTTTGCACAAACGTAGAAGACATAAAATAATGTATTTTTAGATGCCCTTTGGTAGGAATATGTTTGCCTACTAGAAGAATGAACTACAGAAATTTCAACTGAAAATCATTAATTTGAACCACTCATTAGTATCCCAAACCCCTAAACTTGAAAGTGTGACAAATTAGAGAATTTGAATTTTAAATATTAAATGATTTTTCTAAAATTTTGAAAAATAAGGGATACAATAATAATCAAGACATCTAAACAAGTATTTTTCTATTTTTGGCATTGGATTCATAATTCAAAAGTTATAGCAGAAGACAACCCAGTTTTGCCAGTGTGTGACAAAATCGGTTGGTCTTTCTTGCAATCACCCATGAATTCTCAACTAAATTTCAAAACATATTATCAACTTGCAAAATTTGTGAGACACACACATTTTATTGGACAAATTTTGAAAGACAAACTATAAATTTACAAGGGCATGTGAACAAACTTCTCTTCAAGTTTATGCATAAACATCTAACAATTAATAGGGTTTAACACTTTGAAATTTTAATAGTACATACTTCACAAGATTATCCAAATGACCTTATCTTTGAATTAAAAAAATAACTTCAAAATTTGACCCCTACAAGCCCAATGCCATTTTTGGGGGTCAAAAACCACTCAAAACTACCATTTTTGTTGTGTTCACCCAAGAAAAGAAAACAAAACAAAAATCAAGGATCTAACCATATGATCTTGTACTTTACTTGTATGAGATCATGTGGTAAACATTTCATGAAGTTTGAATATACAAATTGGAAGATATTAGCATTCAAAGTCAAAATTTTTTTTTAACATTGTCCTGAATTTCAGATGACTTTGACCGCCATTTGAATTTAAAAAAATTTATGTTGAAGAATTGAGTTGAAAGTCTAGGAAAAATAATAATTTTTTAAATTATTTGATTTTCATTCTTTAAAAAATTGTTAAGTATAGAGGTAGTATAAGCTTCTTTGAGAAGTAGTGTAGGAGGAACATCATTGCCACCCTGATTGATAGAAAATCTATGTGGATTTTCTTTAGCCCAATGGAGGGCTTTGTGTTTTAGGTGCATTGAGCTCCATATTTGTTTAGCTGCGGGAAATACCTTGTGGCATTATGTTTGCCAATAATTTGGTAGTGTTTTACTTTAATTTTGTTTCATTTTATTTGTTGACTCTTCTAAGCTAGTAGTACGCTTTTTTTTGGAACTCTTGCAATAAAAACACTCTCATTTCTATCAAAAATTATATTAATCACAATTCAGCTCTAAATTGGGTCATATTATACCATTGGAAAGATATTATTGAGAGTTTTTAGAGGGAACATCACATGTCTAATTTGGATAAAAACTCCACTTGTAGAATTCCATTAAAAGAGTTCACATTGAGAAAAATTAGCACATTTGAGTTTACTTAGACAATAAAGCAATCCTACTCCTTCACTTAGTCCCCCTTATTTACATAGAAGTGAACAATAATTGTTGTAATCTTTGATATTAGCAAAGGTATCACGACCCATGTAAATTGGTCATCGTCTCAAACCTTCACCAGCTTCCCCAGAATGTGGAAATTTGCTCAGTAGTTAATTCCTAAAGCAGAAGCTTGTTCATGGTACTAAAAGATGGAGTAAAGTGGGCCCCCCAAAATGCCACAAATCCAAAACCGCCATCATCACTTTGTATACATTTCCAATATGTACCTATGTGGAAGAAACAATTTTAGAACCTCTACCAAAAAACCTATAACCCTTCATAACTTTTGCAAATAGTGTCCAAATGTTGCATTCTTTGGTGGGTTGGAACCTCTATTCACTTGCCAACAAAAAAATATGAAAATTTGACCAATCTAATAATAGTAACAAAACAATAGCCAAAAGTGGCGGTTATGGGGGTATCCACTTTAAGTTAAGTGGCATCATGAAATCAAATCTAGAGAAACTAGGCAGAGGATCCTGTGTAGATTGAGTTATCCAACTAAAGGCCGCTTCACACTATGCCCAAAGGTCAAGAGTCCGTCGGTTTCCACCAATCAGATTTCAGAAAACCAAGACTCTGGACTCTCGACCCTTCACACTAATACACTATGCTCGAAGATCCAAAGTTTGTCGCCCTCAAAACTACCTATATGACAGCAAATGCCTACATGGCAATGGTCGAGAGTCAGTCAAATTTTTTTCAGAAAAAATGTCAGAAATGACAAGATCGTAGCTGTTAGATTAGACTAGATTTGTAGTTTTGGCAGTAGGTAGGTAGTAGTACACCCCATTTGTTATTTGTTATTTGTTATTTATTATTTGTTATTTGTTATTTGTCGCCATTGGGGTTTGAAACCTAGTCTCCACCATTACAATGGAGAGTCTTTGCATTCAATGAACCTACTTCCCTTCAATGACCAATCCCACCCTTTTATTCCATTTATACCCTTCATATTCCTTGTTTGATGAGAAGAGCATGTGCTGTGATTTTTTTTCCAAGGCCATTTTGGACTTCTTTCTCATGTTTTTTTAATCTTTTACTTGAAAAATTGACACATGGGTGAGGTTTGGACTTTGGGCTTGGCCTTTGGAGGCTTCACACTATGCCCGACCAAAGGCTCCAATTCCTAAATTTCAGGGCCTATTAATTGCCCATTTCTTTGGACTCTCACCAAAGTTTGGACTCTCACTTCCACGGACTCTCGACTTGGTTGGGCATAGTGTGAAGTGGCCCTAAATAGTGCTTTGGATTTTGAGTTCTGAGACCGCATATCTATCAAATATTTCAAGCCCAATATTCATGACATCTCATTGGATATGACTAAAGCTTTGAAAACTTTCAATCAACTTGGGATGGTACAAAGTAAGTAGATTTGGAATGGTTATTAGCCATTTCCAAGCATAAGAGCATCGCCACTGTGGGGTGGCCAAATTCCCATGGTAGTCTGGTGTTGGCATGCCAAATTCAACCCCAGGGCACAGTGACTTGAAGCTCTCCCACTGTGACAAGCTTGTGTGGCCCAGTTTGCGACCTTTACTTACTAAAAACAAGCAAGGAAGCACAAAAGTGAATGGAAAGCAGTCTGCACAACAAAATAGCATGGACATCCATCAAAAAGTTGTTAGACTGGGCCATTGTTGCAAATCTCACCGGGCTCTACGAGCTGTGGGAAACTCATTGAATTTGGCCCCACTCGGTTGCTCATAGTGGCCAAGCTGCGCCACAGTGGGGGAGTATTCGGCTCCTGGGCGTAGCCTATGCCAACCCAGCTAGCCTTGTCGGGCCACGGTGGCAATGTTCTAAATCTTATAGAGGAGACGGAGGCTCCAAATACCCAAAAATACTTGCATTTAGGTAGTTTGCTCTTGAAGCGACCTTTTAAGAGTTGATTGCATTTTGGGGGGAGCTAAACTCCTTGAGACAATTTTCAGTAAAATTTCCTAAGAAGAAAAATGGAATTGGCATGTAATCCAAGTCGTTTCATATTTTTGGGATCTTTGTGGAATTAGTTACAAATTTTTGAAGTTGAAACGTAGTGGTCCCTAAAAGCACCCACCTCTTGAAGTGTACACTTTTGGTACATTGAAGAAAGCAAAATGTACCTGTGTTAGTAGTCACTTTTAGAGCACCCTACCTTATGTATAGATCTAGAATCAAGAATTGCAAGAGCTACACACATTATTAAACCTGTGAGGTTGGGTTGGTCACCTTAAAAATCATCCATTTTGGTACAGTATGAGTCATCTACTTAAAAAAAACAAAAGTACTCATTGGAGGTCAAACTATTGTGCAAAACCTCCCTTTTTTGTACAAAATTTAAAGGATGAACAAGTACACTTTTGTCTTACATAGAAGGATTTTTTGTTATCCATCGACCATTTTGGTCTGTAGTGTTATTACAAGGTTAAATTGCTTTCCTCCAGGGATGGAATTGAATAGAAGAAGTTTTAGGTGTAATTATTCTTGAAAGAAGAATTGCGCTATCTTAATTTTATTTCCTCTAAAAAGTGATGATAACATTGAAAAAAGAGAGAAAAATAATAATATAGTTGATTTGAGTAACCAAATTTTCATATTGTAGCTTTGTGTCCAAAGACCTTTTTATTAGTGGCATTTTTTTATAGCACTTTGACCTCTTTTGGAGTCTATTGATATTAGAGCATCTACAATGCTCCCTGTAGCAGAGACAATAATGGCACTCTACCGTTTGGAAAGCCATTTGTAATTAAATGAATGCTCCAATGTGACTGTCATGTCAGACTGTAATTCCACGGCCTTGGTAATAGCCTTGGTCGGGTGGGATCGACATTTTTCGTTTTTTTGCCTATCCTACGAAGTGTCTCAGCAAGTTGATTTGTGGGCGTCATCATGACGCATCGCTAATTTCTAAACAAGTAGC
Source organism: Pseudisothecium myosuroides (assembly GCA_951799445.1). Lineage (NCBI taxonomy): Eukaryota > Viridiplantae > Streptophyta > Bryopsida > Hypnales > Lembophyllaceae > Pseudisothecium > Pseudisothecium myosuroides. The sequence continues at coordinate 10,048,783 of OX637287.1, read as the reverse complement.
CAATGGATGCCAAAAGGAATGCAACTTCATAACTTGTGAATCATGAACACCTCATGAATCATGAATTAGCTAGAAAATCTACCGCAAGACTTCAGCAACCTATACCACCTTAGATTGACTTTCAATAAAATTGCAAAAAGGGTTTCGTAAAGAGGCCACATATTGGGGAGCCTTTGCCAGAAAACAATTCTTCACTGTGCAAGCCTTGTTCTTTGCCCTGCATTTGTCGTTACAAGGTTGATTTATAGAGCATGCATTACAGATGCTCTTACTTTGCTACTGGAACATAACTAATCAATCATCCCTTAAATTGATGGGTGGATTGTTATAACCCCTAAAGTCCCAATGCATTTTCTTCCTTGAAATCCACTCAAAACTACTGTTTCTACAGTGTTGTTCTAAAACACTTATAAGATGACTTTTTTGACACTCTAACCATATAATCTTATACTATACTTGTATAAAATGACGTGGTAAAAATTTTAGGAAGTTTGATTGTATAGATTGAAAGGTATTTGCATTCAAAGTGCAAATTTTTTTTTGATCCTACCTGAGAATTTCAGACGACTTTGCCTACCATTTGTGGGATTTTTTTACATTATGGACTTTAATATTAAAATTTTAACATGTTCAAACTCATATTAGTCATATGTACACCAATTTTCAAGGAAATCTAAGACATTAAACACATCAAATAAAATCCTACAATGCAACAATGTCTTGAGAATTGACAATACATTGTGTTTTTTTTTATTAAATTTCCCCACAACGTACTTTCAAATTCCAATAATCATAATAGTAGATTCAAACGTATGCTCATACTTGATAAGCCAAAATAATAAAAATTGAAAAAAAAAATCTAAATTTTTTAAGAGCTTCTATTGGTGAATGTGAACTTCCAAAAGCCAAAGCCAATGGACAACCCTCCTACAAAGGGTCCCTAAATGTTTCCATTATGTTCCTGATATGTTTCCAATATGTCTCCGAGGCAATTCTTGGGGCTTTAGGGATTAATCCTCAATGACTTATGCAACCATTTTGTGGAAGTTGTCCATGTCTTTGGCATAAATAACATTGGACTTAAGACCATTGTAGCAAAAGAGTTTTGTGAGTAGTTCTTCTAGTCATACTTCATAGATGTGTAAGGCTATACAACTTCAAATTCTCCTTCAATTTATTGAGTACGTCCCCTAAGATCAATTTTCAAATTTAGCACATCATCTTCCACATGATCCATGTCATATTCATCATTCCAACCTATGATATTATCACTCCTATCTCTTAAAAAAGATATTGCGGTTTGAAGATTATTTAAAGAGATAATAGGGACCTTATGGTAGAGATACCTAGGGCCTAATGGAAAAAAGTAACTCCACATTTGCCTAACCTTACCCCCCAAAATGTGCCTAAGTTAGCTATTTTGCATAAATAAAATTATTAGGCAAAGTTTGCCTAAGCTACCATGGTGGTAGGGGATATGGCTATTAATCAGAGGGTTTCACTTTTGTAAACGGACTTAGTGCCCCATCCATCGACACACACTCATGCCAAGGCTAGGCTATGTGCAACAAGTGTTTTTTTTTCATTTTTTATGAAGTGCCAAAGTGGCAAAATAAAATGTTATAGTGGTGCTCCAAATTTCAACATTCATCCACATATTGGATAGAAAATATCACATTAGTACATATCACATATCCATAAATTTGTTTTCATCCACAATCTTGCAATTACATCCAAGATTTAAAAAAAAAATGAAGTCTTATATCAAAAAACTTCACAATTTGTCGCCATTTTTTAGGCAATTTTTTTTTCTGGTGCAATCTAGCACTATTTTGCTTGGGAAAAAAAGACTAGGTATGCAAACATGTGCTCCCCTCCTTCACATACACACAAGTAAGAGCATCTCCATCGGGGCGCACAATATTGTCTTTGCTAGAGGTTTGCTATGCCCCGGGGCACTCTTCCATCCCACTAATTGAAGGCTTGAGCGTTTCTAGGCATAACAAAATTTCGTTGCCACACTTCAAGCTGCAAGGACCTGCACGTTTGACCCGCCTTGCATTTGGCCACATCTGACGTTGTATATGAGGAGGAGTATTGTTTCCGATTACAAAATTCTTCGAAGACCAGGAAAAGAGCTCCTTGTTTGGTTTAGGAGCATAGGCAGAGACAGGTTGGGATGTAACCACGTCACCGTGTCTCTTGCTTTTTGTCTTGGAACTCAGGATTGTGCAACTGCTGGTGGGGCTTGGTTAAGAGGCGGGTCCTTCAAGTTCGCAAGAACACGCCAAGTGCTCCAGACCCAACCGATTCTGCAGTCTCCTGGTGGAGATGCTCTAGGCGTGAGCCTGAACTTGTGCCCTGTATGTACTGTACTCCCCACGTCTTGACCGAGCTGACCACTTGGAATTAGTGTGGGTAGCAACCTGGCAAGTGGCAACTAAAAAACCATTATTCAACAGGAACTGGATTCCAAACATTGTGGACCCCAAACATGCTTAAGACAATGAGAATATCGTGCTAGGGTTGCGAGCCAGTAAGCAGGCCTCTTTACTCCCGGGAAGAGCCACTACTAGAAGTTACAATTACAGTTATGAATACAGTGGGAGGCCGAGGCAAGCTTCTTTCACAGCAGGCACACATCAGTGCGCTTGCAAATTTTTGAGCAACATTCTCAAGTCACCTTTTTCTTTGTGCGTTCGATCGACGCGAGGCGATTGGGTGGAGTTCAGTTCAGTTGAGTTGGCTTGGCCCACCTTCTGCATTCGATTCCAACACCAGTGAGGCACACATCGTCTTATGTGCGCATCAGCACTGTCGATGAATATTCGGGCAACTACCCCGTCCTCTTCCCGGCTCAGAAATCCAAAAATTCAGACAGGAGTCAGTGACTGACTCTACTGACTGAGTTCCCATCAGAGGGCCGGGAAGATTATTAGTTAAGTTATTGGTGTGGCGGGGGACTGACTAGAGATGATTAGCCGGCACAGACAGGCAGACAGACAGACGGATCCCAAGAAACTCACAGGATTCGCAATTACCTTGAAGCCGGGATCCTTACACCCGGGTCAGATCAGTCGCTCGCTCGCTCGCTTGGGCAGGTCAGTCTGGCAAGCAGGTTCAGAGTGGAAATTCCCGCAGAAATTACGTTACTGTCCTTGCATTGCAACCATGACTGAGACGGGATGGAGTGATGCCGGCGCCCTGTGCTCCTGCAAAATCTGAAGCCGGGTGGGGTTGAGAAGCTGGCTCACGACTTGCACCGGAAATAAGGTAAGTAAACCAGGCTAGGACAACAGGCAGCAGAAGAAGAAGGACGGCCGTTTGTCCTGTTCGGCACGTAAAAGACAAGGTGAGAAATGGGGAGAGCAATTGAAATTTTCATTTTTCATTTTTGAGTTTGACAAAGGATGAATTGGTTATGAATTTTTGAAGTATGGTATCCAATTGGTCCAAAAGTGAGTCTTTATAACATTTTATAGTAGCAGTCAGGTGGATTGCCTTTCCTCCAATGGAATGATGTGGAATATCCCACATCATTTCAACCGCCGGATGATATGATGTGGAATATTCTACACCATATCAGTAGTTACAAGGACAAGTGGCAAACTGGCAATCCAGACGAGACTTGTCAATAGTGCACACAATCAACATCATTAAACACTATAGTACTTCAAATTTACTTTGAGTATAAAAGCAAGTTTTGAAGCTTTAAAGTTCAAACTATGAAACATTGAGCAAAAAATTCATTGTGAACATTGAAATGGCAACTAGCTCACTTAGCTTCTAAAGACATTCATTTCTTGTGTTCCAAATGGAGAAGGCAAGCTCTTTATATACACATGGGGTGGTAGGAGGTAGAACAACCCATGTGGGATATGTAAATTACAATTAGTAGGAGCTCAAGTCAAAAGCAGGAATTGTGTTTAAAGTAGAATTTCAGACCTCATTTAGGCATAGTAAAATAACTTTTTTCAAAAAACTTTGAACTAAATTTATTTGGGAAATCAAGCTAACTTTCATCTCCAAAAATCCGTTTGAGATTTCGAGCCTCCAATCAAAAGTTATGGACAAATTTCAGAGAGGGGTTGGAAGAGACATTTTCTTTGCCATTTTCAAACATCCTCTCTGAATTTTGTCCATAACTTTTGATTGGAAGCTTCAAATCTTAGACGGATTTTTGGTAATGAAATTTAGCTTGATTTTCTATATAAATTTACTTCAATTTTTTTTGAAAAAAGTTATTCTACTATGCCTAAATGAGGTCTAAAATTCTACTCCTAACATAATTTTTACATTTTGACAATAAGCGGTCAAGCTCTCATCTTAAAATTATCCCCTACCCTTAGAGGATTCTTAATGGACAATGGATTTCAATATGAAAATGACGTTTCCACCCTCCATTCCTACAAATGCCAATGAAGAAATGCCTAACCCCAATTTAACTAATTATGCACTATTGTCCAGTCCAAAATTAACATTGCATTTGCAGATAAATGATGAAAAGATGATATAAATATAGTCCAAATGTAGACTTTTGAATTAGAATGGACCAAAATCATCATTTAGGATCAAATAAAAATAAAAAAACAAAAAAATAAGACAAGTATCGGCTATTAGCCGATACATTTTCAATCACAGAGAATGTCCATAATTTGTGGATTTGTCTATAATTAGTTAAATTGGGGTTGCCTTCATTTCACCATCAAAACATGATGGTTAAAATGCATTGGCATATTATCAAAAAAATAAAGCACACTATAAATGTACTGCCACTATCCCAGCACTAAAACTTATATGATGTGTAAATGAATTTTGTAGATGAGGATTCCAAAGGAAAAAGGCAGCCTTTAGATGAAAGCTACTGAATGTTATGTTTGGGTTAGTACCCCAAAACCAACAACAAGTGCATCCACAATGGTCATCTTACATATTGAAAGGGGTCATAGTATATTCTAATGTGGCCACAATATGAAGGCCTAAAAAAATCACTTTCTGTGATGAATTTACACTCAAAAGGTGGAAATTTGTGTTGTAGTCACTTATCACTCCATGACCATCATCTAAGGCATTCATTGTGGCCACGAAACTAAACTTGATGTAGTCCAACTCTCATTTATTGAAAAAAGTTTGTCATGGATTAATGCAAGACTGTAATGAGTTGTTTCCTAGGTGTTTACAGTCATGGACTTTTTGCTTGTCATAGGCTAGTCTACTTTACTATGGTCACATAGCAATTTATCTTCATTTCTTTTGGAAATTAAGGTAGAACCACCCATTCCCAACCAAGGAGCCATGCCCAACCTGTAGAGAACACTATTTCAACCCGCAGGTACGGTGCTCAAGCTTAGAATGTTTTTTTTTCTTCTTGAAATGTTTTTTTTTTCCTTTCCAAGGTTGAGACAAATAAGGTCATGATACATGTCCCGAAGTGTCATAAAGTGTGTGGGAAGTAGTGAACAAGATAGTAGAAAGTAGTGAGTGGGAAAGAAGTTCATCTATGAGCGGAATTGAAAGACTATAGACATTGGCTATGGATTCGGAACACTTTTTGACTCTTAAAATTCATAGTAATTTCAATTTCAAGAATAAAATTATGAAAAATTCACAATCCCTATATTTCTTCTCTTTCTACACGAGAAAAATTTCCACTATCTCACATTGCTTCTCATCTGTCCTGAAATCGCTTAACCCCTAAAGGCCCAAGGCCTTTTTTCTGCCCCAAAACACTGAAAATTGTCATTTCTATAGCAAAGTGTAAAAAAAATTTAAAAATGTTTTTTTTGAACATCTAACCGTAGGATCTTACACCTAACTAGTATGAGAATGTATGGAAAAATTTCAGAATTTTTGACCGCACAAATTGCAAGATATCTACATTTGAAGTGAAAAAAACAAGTTTTTCAGCATATTGCGGGGCTAGATTTTTTGGCTTTAAACATTTTTAACTTAAATTTTTTGCACTACAGCGTTTTGAGCTTTAAATCTTTATTGAAGAGAATTCAGTTGAGAATCTAGGAAAAAAAAAATTCAAAAAAACTTAATTATCATTCTTAAAAAAATTGTTAAGTAGAAGTAGGTCCAAGATAAAAGGAAAATCTAAAATATTCATATATTTTAGATGGAATTAAAATGCACTAATCCCAATGGTGAGATTTTTCTAGCAAGTAAATTACACCATGAAAAAAAAAAAAAAATTAAAAAATTTGAAAAATTGCATTCAGAAATGAATCCTACAAGTTATTTTTTTCAAGAAGATGCTCTAACTGCCCGAAAAACAAGAAAATCCATAACTTTCTCATAACATATCCAAATGAAATGAATCAAAGCTTTCTAGATAGGCAAAAATATAATCTATTAGAAAAAAAATATTAAAAAAAAAAATTCAAATTTTTGTCCATTTTTTTTTCTGCTGCCCGAGCTGCCCGCCGTCCCCTGTTTTGAGCTTATTTGGTCATAACTATTGTTCCCGGGTACCGATTGTGGAAAAAATTATATTCCCACAAAGCTTATCAGTTTTTCTATCTCCAAAAAAAATTTCAAAAAATCAGAACACAATTTCAGCCCGTAGGTACCTGCCCGAAAACGCATTTGTCCCCCGAAGGGACAACGGGCTTTTAGGGGTTAAGTGATCAGGTATGGGTGGTTCTATTGCTTACACTATTCATTCTCATTGGTGTTGCCTCACAAGTGACGTGTTACTCCTACAAACATGGAGTCACTCTATATAGAGCTTTTATCATCAATTACTATAAACTGTATTTCACCCCAAATTTTGGGTGGTAAAAATGATGGTGTTCTATTTTAGAACCTATACATTGCAAACACCGACCATAAAATGGCAATGCCCACATTCTACGGCAAGTAATCCTATACTATTCAAAGTAAAAAAAGAAAAACTTGATCATTGAATAGTGTGGATTACTTCCTTAAATCATGGAATCAACACAAAACAAACTGATTTTTTCAAATACTATAGTGGTAATGGTATCGGCTATTCAGTGTGGACCACACTAACTAAATAAATAGAATGAAGAGTGTGTATTGACATTCCCTGATTGATTGGAATCAGAGAAAGTGAAGTGGACACACCAAAAATTCATGATTTTGTCTGCGGGGGCATGGGACAAACATTCGAAGCTTATGTGTGCATTCCACAACATATATTGGTTGTTCATTTGGCGGTTGTGTTTGGTTCCAAGTGAGTTTCTGATTGAAGTTGAATGTGTACTTCACAATGTTTTCTATTGGCCTCCATTCATTCCTGAAAAGCCCGTCGTCCCTATGGCCGGCAAATAATGTAATCAACTTGGAAATCAACCTCAAAATTCTTCAGTTTGGGTAACAAATTCATTGTTTCCATTATTTCTTTCGTTTTAAATTCTAAATTCTAAACAGAGACTGAAGAAACTACCGTAGTTCAGTTGGATGGCTTGGACTTGTCCAATCTGCACCTTCCATGCCAGGTCAATTTGGATTTTGGGCAGAGTCCAATGAAAGGAAAGTGAATGGGTGCTTTTGCGGTAGCTCAGTTCGTCCTTCCGCAATGGCATTCTAGCAAATACGGAGTACTACGTAACTTGGGAATCTTCTCCTGATTTACTGTTTGAACTTTGAAAGAGTACGCACACAGCTCCACAAGGGAATCAAATCCTCAAGGGAGGAAGAAAAAAAAATAACAACAGTGAGTCTATACTCCGTACGATGAAATGAATTAACAAATTCGTTTCGAACTACTGGAATACAAACACTCCATTCGATATATCCCAATTTTGTACTTATTAAGAGCTAACTTAATGTAATGTAGTGTAATGTAGTTGAGCGCTCTTGAAAAAGACAAATATCTGGATGTTCTAATTTATTTACTAGCTAAAGTTCCTTTCCAAGGCATCAGTATCCCTCCACTTTTCTTTTTCTTTTTTTTGAACAAATGGAAGAACAGTAGTATCCCCCCACTTTGGGTTCATGGAAAAGTTGTCAGAGTTCCCACTTCCAAGCCTTTTCCACGATTTTTTAAATTTGTTTCTGGAAGTCTTTCCCAGCCTTTTTCCATGTTTTGTTTGCTACTGTGTACAGTACTAGTACCACATCACATTCTTAAGCTGCAGTGAGGGTACACTGTATCACTTTGGAATCAGTTGCCATGCCCTGAATATTGGGAATTCATGATGCCTATTCTCTCCTTCCGTCCTTCTTTTCTATAAAAAAAGAAGTGAAAAGGCTGTAGGAAAGGAATCTGATGCAAGCCCACCTGCACATGGATGCACAGGAGTGGCTTCATGACCATTTGTGACCAAACCTGAACAGTGCAGTGTCAGTGCAATTTTGTCGTGAGAAAGGCCGAGTGCAGGCAGGACCTGACTGCTGAATTTGTTAAGTTAGTACTTAGTACCTCCTTGCCGTGTGCATGCATATGACTCCAAAGAATCCAGGCATTATGTACTGTAAGTTAAGCACACAAACATGAGACACAACCCTACAACCTGGTAGGTCCGCAACTCAAGAGCAGACATGCCTACGGACTCCAACTATAACTGCCTCCCATCAATCAAGGTGGAGAGAGCAAGCAAGGTTGGCTGGGGACTGGTTTCCAAGATAAGCTCAACTGCAGCCAGGGTGCACTGTGGTTCACCCATTTTGTCCATCCCTGGGTCTCACTTAAGTGGAATGCTTCAATCGATTGACCCAGCTCTTTTGCAAATCATTGAACCTAGATCGTCCCCTTCATGTTCCTCATGATAGGAACGGGAAAACTGCACCACGACGTCAATTAATAAATCGGGTTCCACACGATCACAAAACGAAGCACATTACTGGAACTTCGTCCTTGCAAAAGCTCCTTTAATCATCAAAGCAGAACCGACTCCAGCTCTCTTTCTGAAGATTAGTCCAGTTGCTGTGGATTACGCTTACGTGAAGAATCAATCACATGGGCACAACCCGCCATCTGTAATAAGTTCAACAAAAATGAACCCTCAGACCCGTCCTTTTCAGGGCTCCAGTTAGGTTTTCGAACACTTTTGAGACGAGAGATCATTCAACAATTGGTTTGACTTTTACTGTTCCACTTTGTGGTCCCCTGAAATATCCGTTGTTTTGCTGGGAGTGAGCACATGTGTATTGTTTAGGTGGATGCTCCTTGGCGTTGTGCACACACAAGAAGGAAGTTGTGGTCCCAAAGGCCAGCGCAATCTCAGCTCGGGCTTGGGCTCAGGACATTCCATGTGATCATAGCTAACCATAGCCCTTCTTCTTATTCTCCCCGCCTCTCACTAGAAGCAAGAATGATCTGCAGGCTTGTATGCATGTTTTTATTCTCAGGAAGCATATCCTTGGATTCTCAGCAAGCATCTCATCTAATTAGCACCTCTTTGACTTCAAGAAAACTTTCGCAAGGGACTGACAGCATACCATTTCTTATTATGTAAATATTTCTTATTATGAGATTTGTTTGTACCTGCCTCTGGATAAGTTTACATCCAAGAATCTGGACACAAGGACTAGAAGTCTCGGGATTCAATCGAACATCTACCATACCAGCGCACACTTGATCACCTCGCCCATGCAGGCAGTATCTTCCGGGCATCCTTTTTCTTATAATGTGCAAAGGACTGGTTCAGCTCCCTAGCTCCACCTAAAGTCACCCACATCATGCGCTCCAGCTGATAGAATATCGATAAATAGTTTGGCCATTGAAGCCTGAATATTGTATGGAAGGCCACAGAAGCCTATCAAGATAACATTGATGTACAAAGGCAGTCAACAAGCAGCAAAAGAGTGCAGGCGGAGGAAAGAAAGAAAGAGGAGAATCCGCAAGTTAGACCTTAAAAGGGTCTGTGAGTACATCAGTTGATTCGATTGCTACGGAAGGCATCTGTGGAGCCACCACGCCTTGCTGATGATATTGCTATGAAATGATTCAGGGAATTCGCTGGCCCACAGAGGTTCCTTGCAGCCCACTCAGGCACTCGCAGTTATCCCCTGGATCTCGGATGATGGGTGGGTTCCGAATCAAGGGTGTATATTGGCTACCCTCCACCAAGATCGGCCACTGTCTTTTAGGGTTGGACTCGGCACCTTTTGGTGGAAGAATTGCTAGTAACCTGGGCCAGGCTATCATCACTTATTCCCTTCTATCGCTGCTTCAGACTTGTCTCGCTCATGCTTTTCTGTAGAAAGTGGGGATGCCCGCTGTCACGGGAGGAAAAGAAAGCTCTGGTGATTATCTTCAATAGTGCCATCTCGAAAAGCGAGAATTTTTAACCTGCATATTGGGTGGCACAAATCTCCGCTTACAGCTTGCATTGTATGTAGCAGCAAGGGTTCTAACTTATGCACCGAAAACCGAAAAGTTTAGCATGGTGTAAATTTTGAAGTTTCAAAAATTTCAAATTCTGAATATAAGAGATTTTCGCCCCTAGACTCCCCTCCTCCCTCCTTTCTAGCAATCCCTCTTGCCTTGCTTCAAGGATAAGTCTAATCTTGTAGACACTTGGCAGCCAACAGTGAGAAACTCTCGAAATTTGATTTGATTTGAAGATCCAGAATGATTCTGCGAGCACGGGGTCACATGATCCAGACCCGTCACCTCACAAGACAGTCACTTTTCCTTCCTAGAATTTCTTGTGTGAGCTTGCCACAAAGCAGTCTATGTGGTCTACAGGGACTTCTAGGGTGAAATGGTTCAAATAGACTGGGAGATGTAGTGACAAAGTGTACCCTAACGGGAATAATTGTTAAGTTATTGCCTCCACGAAGGTTGATGAACCCGTCCTGTATATGAAGACCTCATCACCAGCTTGAGACTCCTGCCACTATCCTGGAACACCCTCCCGTTTGGACTTTCCGTATCAATTTCCAGCCACAAGGTTGGAGATATTCCTGATTATAGTAAAACACTGATGATTGCTTCCCTTGTATATACATAATGTGAGTAAAGAATATTCAAAAATATCTAGCAAGAATAAAGATCGACCGATTTGAGGATTGACAAAAGTCGATATCATACGAACACCACTTGAGTGTGAAGTAGCTGAGTCATATCATTTCCCTTTAAAAGAGATGCTACCCGGTCCATTAATAATAATATCAAAAGATCAAGGTCATGGAGCAATTTAGCACATGCACAATTTCAGGGGCAATGCACGAGGACTTTATGACATCTGCAAGCGCCTAATTCGTGCACTTGTACAGTATTGGGCTAAGCTCTCAATTCAGTCTTCACACTTTGAATGTTTAAGCTGGATACCTTCTTGGTTGTGACGTACAACCGGTGGAATGAGCACCCTCAGATGTTGGGCTGAGCAGAGATCACGAACGCAATCTCCTTCCTTCCCACCAAATCATAGCTTTCCTGTAGTTCCAATCCAACAACGCTACTGCTTTTGATGGCTGTGGTCGGATCGTGGGATCCATGAACATCCAAAGCCCACAATCCTCCAACCAAATGTACAAATTGAACCGACCCCTAGGTTGAAAATTCAAGACCCCGACTTGTCAAGGTACTGTACGTGCATTTATGTTCTGTGCAACTTGAATTGCAATAGTGTTATCTCTACGAATTACACCTGTAATGCATTCGAAAATCTGAAATGTCAATGTCCCATTAGCGCCTGAAAACTACATATTCTGGAAGTAATCCACCTTGTTTCGTCACAAAAAAATAATTCTCAGACCTAACTTACTTCAATTAAAGACTAGTTAAGCGAATCATACTCCGATAATATACGCCACAACTCCACCTGAGTACATCATAATGCTCTTGGTGCTCCCTGTCAGGACCCTTGAGTCCTGCTTTGAAGTTCATTTCCAAGTTCAGAAGTCACGGAGCATTAATCTTTCCAGATATTGACAACAGAGCATATTCGTTCAGAATCTTGCTAAATGTCTTGAAACATCTTTCTTCGTATTTGATTATTTTGACATTTTTAATGAAAAAAGGACTTATAATATAAATACATAAAATGTGAAATTGCAACTCCTTCAGGGCTTTCACGAAATTTCCACTTGAAGGCCTCATCTTCAGAGTCAAGACTTGTGTAGGAACGGTAGGCATTAAAAATTGCTCCTGCACATAAAACTCAGCGATTGGTGAATAAGATTATGCCTACTGCCTTAAGAGCTAGTGAAGAGTAGAGAAACTCGACACATCTACAATCTGCTGCATATGACTAGAAAAATTCAGTAGGAGAAATTAAGCTTGTGATAGTCACTACCTTAACCCTTGCTACTTCGAATCGAAGTCATGAGAAAACATTGGAAATAATTTAGTCTAGGTAATTTCAGTGTTAGTGCCAAAAACTATACTAAAATTTATACAACGCTCGCTTCAATTTGGCTCCTTATGATCTTGTCAAAGAGAATGTTTGCACTTGCATTTCTATCCAAACGGACAAGATTCAAAGTCTCAAGACAAAACTAAGCAAGTAGTACAAGATGAAATATCGAGGAATTTATTTTTCTTAAGCAAATGGAAGACTCAAGATACGCTACCGTCAGGTTCCATGGTGTTTCATGTTCTGCAACCAGTAGCCCTGCGAGGATGGGTTTTGAAAACCCTAAACCCTAACCCAGCATTGTAAGTAGACATATGCAAACTAAAACCACCAGTGCAAACAATTGACAGAAGACCCCACACACTCTTTATACGATACTTCCGAGTGACGTTAAGTCATAAATGCGGAAAGGGTTTTGAAAGTAGGACTGAACTATCTCACAAATGAATGATGCCGGTTCAAAAGGTTTAAACTCTTGGTAGTCAAACCAGATGGAATCAGAATCTCTCTCCAACCATGGACGGTATCAGTTTCGCGGTGCCGTGCAAATCATTTCACACAGACATCCCATCATTGTAAATCTCGTCATGCATCTTGTGACGAAAGTCTTGAGGATGCCTGTCTCACAACTTGTGCAAATGGTAACACTCAGAATGCACATGGTCACTAAAGCCCCAGACAAGCTGATATCCACGCTGACATTCCCGATTTGTCATGTCTCTCAAATTGATGGCCAGTAGGGGTGATTGATCATTTCAAAACCATCGGTCAAGAATTGAAGCTCTGAGCCCTTGACGAAACAAGTTGCATGAAACTCTAGGTCACAAAATCCAAATCATGATGAACTTGCCCCGTTGGATGCGTAACGCCCATCCACAAATTTGTGTATTTGAGACCAAATGCATCACTGACCTCACTCTATTCTTCTAATTGTTCCTTTTGCAGCTCGAAAGTGTTTGCGTGGTCTTTTTAAAAAGTTGAAAGAACAAATGATAAGAGCGCTACTACAGTAGAACCTCTCTAAGTTGATCCTCTCTAAGTTGATAAACCTCTGTAAACTAATCATGTCAGACCGGTCCCGGACTGAGCCACATAACAAAGGTTGTGACTAAAAATGACCTTCTCTAAGTCAATAAACCCCTATAAACCAATATGTCAGACCGGTCCGGGACCGATCAACTTAGAGAGGTTCTACTGTACTAAAAAACATGAACATCCTTATTGGCACTTTGTAATCCCTTTTCTATGTATTAGTTGAGAGGCTACTTTTTTCTCAAAGAAAGAAAAAGAAAACATGAACCAACAATATTGATAATAATTATATGAATTGGGTGTGAGATGTTAGTATGCACTCCCTTTCTCTCAAAATAATACTACGAATTATGTTGTCAATTCTCCTCATGTAAGCAACTGCAACTAAATCACACCCAATTAAATACTTGTTTGCTCATCTTTATAACCTATGAAATCTAAGGTGGCTACATCTAATCCAACTACACCAAAATTGGCCCTATAAACATTTGAATATGGTTCCTATTATTGAACCACTATGGTTTTAATTGGATGTTGATGGCAACTGAAAGAAGATTCTTTTAGTATGAATTTTTGAACATATGAATACACTATGAATTTTTAAGGTACTAAATATAGGTTTACCTATAATGGACCTAAGGCTCTCAAGCTTAGGAAGTGTATAATTTAGGCGAGGAAAAATAGGATTTGTTTTGCAACATGCTCAATTTTGCATTTGGGCACTATATTGGTTAAAGTAACTACTTATTGATCAATTTCATTCTGCCAAAGTAAGTTAATTACGGAGTACATAATAAAATGTCTACAAAAACTTAATCAACTGTTGACCAACAAAAATCGATCTCTCTTGACATTGTTTCTTGCCCATTGAGAGAAATTTTCCTACGGTAGTAGTCTTACCTCCACTATTGATCTTCACGTTCATCTCCAAACCTCTCATGTTGTACAGCTCTGATGTTTTATCTGAGTTTGTACTGTAGATGTGCAATCAGTGTACTATACTACAAAACACTCCATTGAATCATCAATTACATTCATATAGTTTTTGAAGTGCAATTGAAAATGTAGGGATGAATCGATTTGTTTTCCAACAGTCATATCGCTTATGCTCATCTCATTTGATTAGGAATTTGAATTGAGGGGAGCAATTAGCAAGGTGTATTCCACTGCATTCTTAATTAAACTCGTTCAGAGAAAGTCAAAGTGCAACACAATGTGAAAAGTGGGCGTCACCGCACCAACCTTAACCCTAAACTTCAATCCAATCCCGAACAAAGCCAGGCAGCAAAACGAAACATGACGTTTCCACCGGCAATATAAATCAAACATCCCCTTCTGCACAATTCATAAACTGATCTCAACTCACACCTACTTAACTCTGGACGATTTCACCTCAAACTCCCACAACAAACAACTCTCCATGAAACTGTCTCCGAAGGTTCAGTAATGTAACTTTGATTTTGCAAGACAAGCCATTGTTAGTAAAGCAGTGCCCAACGCACAATTCATCCATCAGCAGCGCAACCTGCCAGAGTTTGAGAAAGCAATGGGACTAGATTCTGAAGAAGATTGGAGGCAATGAAACATGAAAAATGAAGATTGGTCACAGTAATTGACAATGCAATTTAGCAGCAACAAGACACTTCGCAATCAGAGACTGATTGGCAATTCAAAGACGGTCTATGCGGTAGGTGATCATGCAGCTGGAAATTTTTCCCAATCCTGAATACAGCCATCCACTCATCAAAAATTGGGAAACATAAACATAATCAACAAAACAAACAATAAAGTCTTCAAAATGCCTGAGGGGTAAACTCTAGTGTTAAATGGAAAAATCCTATCCGAAATAAAATACCGAATTACACCGACACAGATCAAAACGTAAAGAGGCAATAGATCACACTCACCACTATTAGGGTGTAGGATAATTGATAATGTGCAAATAACTGCAAATAATAAAGAGTAACTGATAATGCGCAAAATTGTAGGAGCTGCAATGTGAATATCGTATTGCTATAATCACGAGATTTAACTCGTGTCACCTCACTCTCTTGTCACCTCACTCTCTATTGTTACAAAGCACAGATCTAAAGGCAACTCCCAAGGTTGCATAATAAAAAGGTACACTATACAAAACGGTCTTGCAAATACTCATAAAGGACAGTGACAATCACAACTCCATATCTTCCAAGTCTGGTAACGGAAACCTCAAGATGGCAGCAATACCAGTCAGTTGCTGAAGCTGCTCACCGGAGATATGCATAACAGAAAAAACGAACACCTCCCCGCCTCCAGCCTTCACAGATTCGACCAGATTCACATACCTCCGCCTCGTGTTAATATCCGCACTCCTGAAAAGCTCGTCAGTGATAAGAAGCGTCTGAATAGCAAGGCGATCGTGTGCTGCAAAGACATGACCAGGCCCATAGAAGGCTCGTGCAGAGTCGTTAGACAACATAGCATGGAAGTCATCCAACGCCTTGACCTCCTTAACAGCTTTGGTGTCTTTGATGAGTGCCATCACAGGAGGAGCAGCCAAGACCTCCTTTAATGCATGCTTGTAGCCCGAGGAAGAATGCGTCATAACGATCTTCCCCTTGTTTTCAATAATCTGTCGCAAATCTCGCCTCGTAGCTTCCAACATCATGTAATCAAAGAATTGGTCCTTGGTGAAACCTGGAGAAGCAATGACAAGACAACGAACGACGGAGAAATTCACGTGACGTAGAACAGCTTGAAGCACATTCTCAAAGAACTTGTTCAGCGCTTTGTCGTACCCCGCAATGGCAGGTCCATGCTTCCGAGGAATGGAAGTCTCGACTCGTCCTTTCACGGTGGTGATGCTGGCCCCCACAAGACAAATATTGGCTAAGCCCTCTTGCATCATCACGGCAGCTACGTCTGCACTCGCAGCGGGATCACAAGCCTGCTTGAGATAATCAATGGCCATCGCATCCCAAACCACTTTGGCCAACACGAAAGGCCGTTGCTGGTCGAGCTCCATAGTGTGATACGCCCCGAGCTTCACATGCTCGCTCTCCAACATATTTTTCCCCCGCACTCGCAGCACCGACGCCACTTTGTCATACTCCACGGTCTCCACCTCCACCTCCAGCTTCAGTCGCACGCGTTCTGCTTCCCCGCCTCCCGACGCCGTCTCGCGCATCACCTTTCGCACCGTGATCCCCGAGACGAGATCCCCCTTCGCCACCAAATTGTAAACATGCCACATGTCCTCCGCTTCCTCCGGCACCAGCTTCACGCTCCCCGCCCCATTCTTCGTGATTTTCTGCCACACCAGTTTCATGGTGACCCTCCCT
The DNA here is from genome assembly GCA_951799445.1 of Pseudisothecium myosuroides. Lineage (NCBI taxonomy): Eukaryota > Viridiplantae > Streptophyta > Bryopsida > Hypnales > Lembophyllaceae > Pseudisothecium > Pseudisothecium myosuroides. The sequence continues at coordinate 10,032,156 of OX637287.1, read as the reverse complement.
CCCAGCCGTGCTCTAACCACCAAACCCTAAACCCTAGTTCATTCTCTCCTCCCCGAGAAACCTACACAATTCCAAAACACCAAAACATCAGCCTCGATGCGTCAAAATCTCCGCATGGTCTCTGTTCCCATCCGCAGTTCTAATGATGAGAAATTCGCCTCCTAAACGAAGGTATTGAAATCACAGCACGCACGCAATCAACGGTGCGCAGCAAACATAACACACAGCACAGAACCAATATGCAGTTTGTCTTTTGCATTTCCTTCACTCATTTCTAAGTTAAACCGCGCGGCTATGTCTCGTTGGACAGCTACTAGAAATATGCTTCTAATGAGATATATTACGGCTCCTAAATCAAAGGATTGAAATCACAACGACTGACTAAAGATTGTTGGCTAGGGTTCAAATAACGTCAGGCAACACTTCTGTACCCGTCGTTCCGGCTTAAGTTTCCACAAACTAGCATTTCCAAGCACATCAAACTAAAACCGATATCCCACTGAAGAACATGCAATTGCGAGCTACTCAAAATTTACAAATATAACTCAGCAATTCACGCACAGAAACCCTAAAACCCTGTTCCTGGCGATGAAACCAGGAGAGACGTCATCCAAGAGAGAGAGAGAGGAGAAAACCTAATAGAATCGCTGTGCCCACCCGCTCCGTCCGCGTTACGCGCTTCAATTGCGAACTCAGTCCTTCACACCTCCACATGTGAGGACACGAATCTGGCTAACTCGACTACGCGCACAGAGTAAGAAATAGTCTGAAAGTGCTGCAGCAATTGACAAAGCACTCCACAACGCAGCTGCTCGTCACGCCTGGATCTGTATGACTGAACCGTCTGCAACAAAGTTAGGGCGGTCTTCACGCAAGCGAAACTATGAACGAGAGCTCCCGTAGTCCCGTCCCTTGCGACGATGGAGGATTTCTAGTCACAACGAAGGACGTCCTTACCCAAGATTTTAACTTAAATTTAGGGGTAAGGTAACTACACCTAAAATCGACGCAATTCAAGTCAGCATGGTTCTCATTATTATATTGCAAAACTTTCTATGGGGTGATTGGGGTTGGTACTTGGTAGTCCAAAGGCGATTCTAGAGTCTTTGATAATGCATTTTTTGGACACCATATGAAAAAATTATGAATATTTAAAGTGCTGAAAATAGGTGTTTTTGAAACCGACCCTAGACTCTCGTGAATAGTGGGAGTACATTTTAGGCAAGAATCTATAGGGGTTAGTTTTAGAAAGGGGTTGAAATTGAATGTAGTTACTTTAGTCCAGATAGTTTCCAAAATTTGTGATGATGTATTATAAAATGCAACTTAGAATACTAATATAATGACAACTCTTAAACAATAGTTATAGAATATGATCTATAGATCATATGTTATATAGTTAGATCAATTAGTACCCAAACTAATATTTTTCAAATAACATTTGAAGCCAAAAATTGAAAATATATATATACCTTAATTACCTTAAATGAGTTTGTTTGTTTTGTTTTGTTTGTTTGTTTGATCTTTGGAACCGTGCATCTCCTAGTCACGTTTGTAGTAGTGTTGGAAAGTTCTTTGAGAAGAAGGGAGTGCACGGGCTTTGTTTTGTGACGATTGGACCTACGGTATGAAAGTTATTAAATTTCAAAGTTTTTATAGATAAAAAATTAGAAAACTACTTTTACTTTTATTTTTTTGATTGTGACAACAACACAAAGTATACTACTGTAGTTCTTTCTAAAATCAATTGTAGATTAAATGTTTGTGATTTTCACATGAATCTTTTTTCCTTAAAGTTCAAAATGTTAAGTTTTTATCATTGTGATTTTTAAAGATTTTTATTTTATTTTTTGAGACTAGTCCTACTCAAATTTGTAAAGAAATGATCTAAATTTCTTTACCTAAAATTCTTTACCAAAAAAATGATTCAGGTAAAGAAATTCACGTGAAGATTGAAAAAAAAATTCAGGTTAAGAAATTTAGATCCTATTCAAATCATTTCTTTATTTGATTTTTTTTGAGATTGGTCCTACTAGTACCCTTTAACTTGTAGAACATTTGAAAAGCAAGTCTTTAGAATCTATAACATGTGAATGTTAAAGAACTAATATATGAGTCTACAAAAAATGGATGGATGACAATATACATTTTTCTATACTTGATATGTGTGCATTCATCTGTTGTTCAAAATTTGAATGCCTAGTTCTAAAGGTATTAAAGTTAGAATGACCCTTGTTCCTTTGATCCTTGCACATATTTAGACTTATATGATTCACAAATATATTTTGCACCAGAATAGCAAGTCAAAGAATTTTTTGTACAAATTTTGGTCAAATCATTTTTTGAAAAAAACAATAAACACATAAGAGTTGGTTAAAGTAGAAATACATAGCTACCTATTGTTGTCCTTAGAGAGAGTATATTTGTCCACTTAGATGTTAACCCATGAAAAAATTAGCATTTGCTAGGTAGATTATGAATGTTTTCAAGAGCTTATTATGGGAGTAAGGGTTGCTATTATGTGAGCATAGGTTGTGAGCCCATGAGCCTAGAATACTACACATCTATGTTATAGGTGTATATATAATAGAAACCGTCTATGATTATAGTGTATATATGCTGGGTCATTGCAAGAAAGACTGGTAATAAAACATTGTCACAGAGGGAGTGCCGAAGCTTTCTTTTGCAATAACTTTTGAAGTAGGACTTGCATGAATTTGAATTTTTTATTAGAAATGCTTCTCTTGTGTGTAATCATATCTCATATTTTTCAAAAAAATTCAAAAATAATTTTATATTTAAAAATCATTTAAACTAATATGTCACGTTTTGAGTTTAAGGGTTTTTAGTACTATATAGAATCCCCAAATTTAATGATATAGAGCTGAAATTTCTATGGTCTATTCTAATAGTAGGAAGTCATGTTTCTACCAAGGGGCATTTAAAAATATTTTATTTTATGTCATCTACGTCCATGCAAAGAAGGCTCCCTTACACATGCAATTCTGAATATTGAAGATGGTTTTAAGATCATTTTTTTGGTGAAGTCTCTTCAACATGAAGTGTTCCCAAATGGAAAAAAGTTTAGTTTCTTTGAAAAAACAAAATCCTATTTTTTACAAATTCTCGGGGGGTGCACTCCTTGAAAAAAATAAGGATATAGGTGCGAACACCGGGTATTTAAATAAAGGATATTACTTTTTGTCCATTGAATACTAAGGTCTATCATTATATAATTTTCTAATTTGAACCATTAAGAAGGGGGCATACATTAATTATAATTCCTAATTGCCATGAATATGTCATATGCTATATTAGTTCAATTTTTTTGCACTACTTGCAATTACAAAATTTGGTGTAGGATTTAGAATTCACAATTAGGGTTTTTTTAACTATTTAGTGCTTTGAAGTCCAAAAATTCATATCTAATTCCACAAAGCTCCAAAAATATGAAACAACGTGGATTAGATGCCAATTCTACTCGTCTTTCAAGGAGAATTTCCTGAAAAATATTTTAAGAAGTTTCACCTCCTCAAAATTCAATTTCAGATCTTAAATGGGCAATTTATGGACCTCTTATCTTTTAAGCTCAATTTGTAATCAATTTTTCATTGATAGATTTCCAGTAGCAAAATTGGTATTCATGCAAAGTACAAATATTTGCAGCTTCAAAAATCATAATCCAATTGTAGACTTTGTCATTATCTAGATTGTTTGTTTGTTTTTAAAACAAATGAAATATATTATCATTGCCAATGGTAAAAAGTAACTTACAAACCGGCTAGCCACAAGTGGCCAAGGTGAATTGCCCCCATCACTTGTTTCTCCAAGTCATTCTAGGGGTGCATGTAAAAAAAAAGCCCCCTACTTTGTACTTGATTAATTTATCTTGTACAACCCTCCTTGTTAATTTTGGGGCTTTTGATTGCAAATATAAATTCAAAATTTGCAAATTTTATCATGCATTGCAAATTAAAAAAATCAACATTTTTCCTTGGGAGCAAGTGAGGGGGTTAATTCACCCAGGCTTTATAGGTGGCATGGCCAGAAGAGAAATAAGACGTACATGACCAGACCAAGTAAGACTAGGGAAGAGAAAAGACATTAGACATTGGGTTGGATTGAAAGCTTAATCAACCATTCCATTCTAAATTTTTGATGATACTGCTTTTGGGAAAATGCATTTTTGAATGCACTCCCATAACTTATGTGTTCACAATTTATTACTCACCTGGAGTTATAACCACAGCCTGCACATGGTAGGCTGATACCTTCATTTAACTCTACGACTAAGAGTGGTAGGTAAAATATAGTAGATCATCATAGCTTAAAGAGTCTAAATAAAAAGACAATGTAGTATAAATGTGGGGTTAAATGCCAACCCTAAACTCATAATTAAGACTTTTGACCCACTAAACTAATAAAAAAGGGGGTATCTTAAGTCTAAATTTTTCCTAATGCATCCCATTATTCCACACCCTATAGTATTTACAATACACCCAATGACATTTTACATACGCTATAGTATAATCAATTAGTTTATAATTTTTAGCTCAAATGTTTTTTTGGCACCCTATCATTTGTTCGCACGTAGTTTGCTACTTCTACCACTTACTGCACCCCCCGAGTACAAATTAAAACGTCAAACTATGTATTTTCTTCAAAATTATAGCTTACTCTTTTTCGTGAGTAACTTTTGACCTAGATTTTTATTAGGTCTGAAATTTTTGGCAATATGCTATTTTTTATGTCATACTAATTAGCCTTATTTTATTTTATAAAATTCAATTGCAAAAGCTCACAGTACTAGGAGTATTGGCCAAAATAAAACAAAACAGCCAATCATTCTTGCAATGACGTACCCTGTTACAATACCCATATTGTAGGTTTTTATGATACGTACACTTTCTATAGTGTGTGATATCTATATTATAGTTACCTATATTGTAAGCTCAATGCTCACAAGCTTGCATTCTTGGGCTCACATACTATGTGCACCATTGTTGTGGGAGCTAGGGAACATTTGAAGCACATTCAAGTATGGGAAAAGTTATTTTTGTCTATTTTTTAGAGATCTGATTAGCAATGTTATCACTCAATTTATCATGATTATTGACCAAGGTTATGAATGAAATCATGCAGGGATAGGAAGGAAAATGAATTCATACAAAAATAAAGATTTAGAATGTACTTGTCTCTTAGAAATATAATTTTTATTTCAATTGTTGGCTTGGGAAAAAAATTATGTCCCCTAAGCTCAAAATGTCTTGATTCTAGGCAACAAAAAAAAAACTCAAAAAATTCAAAATTAGTAAAAAAATTTCCTAGCAAATTATATTTCATGTCTATTTGGAAAGCTTTGATTCATTCAATTTGGATTAGTTATGTGAAAATTACAATGAATCTTATTTCATGGACAATTAAAGAACCTTCATGAAATTTTTTTGTACAAAATTTGTTTCTAAGCTCAATTTTCACAGTTTTTCAGAAAAAGAGTTCAATTGCTTGTAGATTGCTTGCTACTACAACCTCACCATCAGGATTGACATGTTTCAATTCCATTTCAGAACTATTTGTGATTAAATTTTTCCTTCTATATAATATTTACTTCTCAACAATTTTTTTTAAAGTAAGAAATTAAAAAAAAATTGAATTTCTTAATTAAATTTTCAATTGAATTCTCCACCATTAAAATTTTTGTAGTGCAAAAATTTTAGTTAAGAACATTCAAACTTTAAAAATGGCTAGGATTGTTAGGTTCAAAATTTTTCTTCCCACTTTATATACTAATATCTTACAATCTAAATGGTTAAAGTTTCTAAAATTTTTCCTACATATTGCCATACAAGTCTTATGCAAGATCCTACAATTACTTATGCAAAATATTTTCTTTCAATTGTAGCTTTTCGCACTAGAAATGCGGACAATTTTGGATTTTTTTTTTTATAAAACATAGTCATGAACTTTAGGGGTTAAAAACTCAAAATCTACAACCACTTTTCTACCGAGGACTCTAAGTAGTTAATGTGGTTTTCATCATTCCTTATATAGTTACAATGGTAATTCAAATGCGTCTTCAAAATTGTAAAATAATGAACTATCCTTTTGTCATGCATAAAAATTCAATTTCACTTTGATCAAAGTTGTCAAAATGCAAACCTTTTATGGTAGAACCTCTCTTAGGCCATCCTCTCTTAGTGCATAATAGGCAATGAGGGAGTTAATAGGTGGGCCCAATTTCAAGCACTTTTTTTGAAAAGTAGTGTAGTTAGAGGCCATGTTAATTAGTGGCCATTATTACACCTCTCTAAATGCATTGAAACCTCTCTTTAGTGAATAGTCCTGGCACCATGCACTAAGAGAGGTTCTATTATACATTTTCACTATATTAGGAAACAAAAGGGTAAAAATTGGATTAACCCCTAAAGGACCGTGGCCTTTTTTTTTGCCAGAAACGCTGAAAACTGCCATTTCTGCTGCGTTGGCTTAAAAAAAAAATAATAATAATTCCAGAATGTAACAGTAGGATCTTGTAGTTCACTTGTATGAGATCGTGTGGTAAAAATTTCATGAAGATTGGCCGTATAGATTGAGAGATATGAGGTTTCAAAGTTGAGAAATAAGTTTTTTTCCTTCATGCCCGGAAATCAGATTTGTGTTTGACCAGTCCTAGAGTAAAAAAATTGCTCTACACGAAGTTGAGCTTCTATTTTCCCATGTACGAGACTATCTTAGGTATATCTTGAACAATTTTCACATCAATCGGACGCTTAGAACTTACATCAAAAAATTGTGGAATGCAAGAAGGTCTAGAAATTAAGACATACACTATGCAAAATTGCAAACTTCATGGACATTTCAAAAATGCAAGGATCAAAAATCTGAACGGTCTAAACATGGACATGTAAATCTTGTAGAGCCTAAAAAAAAAATTTGAATTTTTTATTTATTTACAAGCAAAAAAAAAATTTACAGTGCACAAACAGATCAAAAGGGCGGTCTGTCTTGGAATTCAGGGCCAAGCTTGGACCCTGCGCACTGACAGGCGCTGGGCCGCGGACGCAGGCACTGCCCACCCGCGCAGGCAAGCGCTGGTCTTCCAACGCGTTTTAACACAAATTTGCGTTGGAAACGTGGGCTTCAACAAATTTCAGCCCACGCAAAACTGCGATTTCCTACGCAGTTTTCTTCTAGTGAAATGGTCGGTACATGGAGGTACTACCAATACGTACATGACAAATAAGATATATTCAATTGAACCAATAGAACTTGGAGACCGTACATGTCATGCTCAAAGAATGCATGTGTCCACTCAGTAGTACTAAAAGTGCCCACTTGCCATGCAGTGTGCAGGACTTATTTTGCCAAATAGAATGCATCATTTCCTAATAGAGTTTGTACTAAAGGATGACCTCTTTTGCCTGAACAGTGAGTGCCTGTATAGTATGCAATACAAAGTAGCGCTCTAACTATGAGGAGTACTAAAGAACATGAAGATTTTCAACAGTAAAGAATTTACAAATCCACTTCCTTGAAGTCCATCATGCTATGAAATATCAATTGAAGATTTTGTGATTGCTGTCAGATGACTCATTCCAAATAGAATTTCAATGTTGCTTCACTTTTCACTCACATTGTCCTTCATGAAATGTATTTCACTCATAGTGGACCCCTTGAAGTTATAAAAAGGAAGGGCTTCCACAACAGACATGACTTCATATACGGGGTGAAAATATCATAATCACAATTCACACGCACATAAAATTGAGTAAGGTAAAGTCGTCCATGACAAGGAATCTAGCCATTGAGGACACGTACCAAAATAACCTATGAAATGTCTTAGTCACCCATGACATGATTGTGCTAGTGAAGGTTTGTACGGCTTTTAGCAATTTTATATTGACCTATGTGAGAGTCTTCATGATAGTGATGGAGTGATTTTTCAATGCTTCACAAATTCATACAAGCAATATGTCACTTCATGAATATGAAGCATTTTCTCTTTTGTAAGGTTTTCACTTCATTAGACATATTGTTGGCTGATTAGGATATTTAGTCATGCTCGTTCAAGCTGCTCAGAACATCATGACTCCATACTTTTCTGTGTCTAAGTTACTAAATAGTATGTACACGTGGAAGTGGCCAACACATATCAAAACTTCAGTAAAAAATCATACATAGTCCAACAAATAATGGTTCAAGTGCTCTCTCCATTGCTGACCTTCTTCACTACAGAGAAATGAAATGAGAATTTGAGAACGATGAGAAGAAGCCTTACTAGTAATTTAGCATGTCATAGCCCTATTTAGTCCAATTTGAAATGAAAGAATCTATGATGTTCACATGGTAGTAGGTTGAAGACCCTGGAAGTCCAATAATTTAAAGGAAAACTACATGTGCCTATTCCCGTGTTTTATCATTCCAGACATCATGTCTCAAAACTGTCCTAAGTAATTTGGGGCCAGGAAGTGCAAATATGAACTAGGTAATGCAAAGAATGGAATGGAATGCAGAGAAGAATTTTAGCATTTTGCCCAGGGGAATTGGAACAGCATCTGTAACAACGGGGCTCTACCAGGCAGTCCATCTGGTTCAAAATTTTATTACATTTAAAAAAATTAAAATTAAAAAATTAAAAAAAAATTAAAAAAATTAAAAAAAAGAGGACGAGCAAAACTGACCTACCGATGTCGAAGGGGGCTCAGGGCGGTCAGTGCCCGCAACTGCAAGGTCTGGCGCACTCCATTTTGCCTCCACTTGGACGCTGTCGGATCCGCTGCCTGCGGGGTCTCCGTCAACTGCACGGGAGCGGCGGCGAGACTGTCTGCGGGCTAGAGTCGGCGATGCGCTGCAGGTATTGTATAGCATTTCGGGGGGCCACAATAATTCCTCGAGAAATCTTGTTTTGTCATGGGCGTAATCACCTTCATCGAATTCGTCCTCCGATAATTCCTCCTCCGACGAGTTCGTGCCTGGAAGCACATGCTCTTGGCTGTCGATAAAATCAGGATCACATTCTCCAATTACTAGATCTGTGTCTGCATCAAAGAAATCTCTGATACCTTTGTCAAGGGGAGGGACATATTGTGGCGTTGGATACGTAGTAGAAGGAGAGAAGGGCGGAGGTAGTTCAGGTGTAGGACTCCTGGATGGCGGCAGCGGAGTCTTGCTTGTCGATGCTTCGTGCTCTAGAAATCGGCAACTTCTTCTCACAAGCAAGCCATCCCAGGCGACCTGCATATGCAACCCTACCAGTGTGAGTTCCCTCAAAACAAAATTGTTGTTCATTAGCAATGTACCATCCCTTGTCACTCATGCAGAGCGTGTGAGAATGTTAAGAAATTTCATGTGCACGATAAGAAGTGGAAGGACCGCAGTGAACTAAACATATCAGCAGCTCTTGGACTCAATTGTATTTGCAAGATGAGGACAACAGCTCCATGGATCTACAAACACTAGGAATGAGTGATGCCGATCTGCTCACCTCAGGGCATTTTTGTTTGCCTCCCCTCAATCTAGGCATCTTTCTGGCAAAAAAATGCAAGCAATTGACAAATTGCACTATGAACTTCAAATGCTACTGATCTATTGCACAGACAGCAGGTACGCAAGCAAAAAGCACGGAAGATTTTGCACACAGTGAAGGATTGAGTGAGGGACATCAAAATCGATCAATTTCAAAATAGACATGTGAAACTGGATAAACGAGCAACATTGACATACAAGTTTGGAGGCATGACTGATGTTCTGTGAGGCATGGTCGAAGCTATACAATCTAGGTGAAATGACAATTATGGCGATTGAATGCATTACTGCTCAAAGTAGTTTAGGTGCTACTACAGGCCTAAAGTAGGTTTACTTCCCAATATGATGTGCATTACTACAAAAGTATGGAATTGAATGCTAGAAGTTGCATTGCATGACATCTGATTATAATTCATGCATTACACCAATAAGAAGAATTTCAAAACTACAGCTGTGCAAGAGGAAACTCATCATTCACCAAACAAACTTGCAGTACAATTTTTTTTCCATATAAATAGATTTATAATACACTACAAAATCAGATTTGAAGGCGGCCTCATCAAATTTGAAGGCGGTTTCTCAGTTTTGCCGGCGCCGCGCCTGCCTCCTCTTCTCGGGCGACAAGCTGCCGAAGCCGTGGCCCGTCGCCGTGGTCGCCTCCCGTGCCTCGCTGCCGTGGTCAGTGTCCGCCTCACTGGCAGCGGCATGACTGGCAGCGGGCGCCTGACTGCAAGTGGGCGTGCGGGGCCGACCCATCCCCTCCTCTTCTTGGCCGCCCTGCACTTAGCGCACGGGTTTGGAGCTGGGCCGATATTCAAGTCTCCAGTTGCTGCCCAAGCTCATTTCCCAAGCCGTGCCCCCATTTGTACCCTGTGTCAGTCAACGCAGCCTCAATGGCCAGAGCGCTTGCCCGGACTGCCCCTCCTCCCCCTGTTTTCATAAATTTGTGCATAACTTCTTGCTACAATCTCGGAATCGCAAAAAAATTTGACGAGCACGTAGTTCTCTTCATTCCTCACCTTCGATAAAAATTTCAGAAAATCTGATGAAATTGTCCGCCCGGAGGTACATGCCCAAAATGTCATTTGTCCCCCGAAGGGACAATGGTCCTTGAGGGGTTAAACTAGAGGTCACTACTAGACTCAAAACAATTTTGGATTTATCAACCTTGTAGTCAACTAAATTTGCTACAAATACTATTGAAACCTTACCATGATAATATGAGACCTTAACTCCTAAAGGACCATTGTCCCTTTGGGGGACAAATGTGTTTTTGGGCAGGTACCTACGGGCTGAAATTTTGTCGTGATTTTTTGAAACTTTTTTCGGAGATAGAAAAACTGATAAGCTTTGTAGGAATATAATTTTTTTCAAAATTGGTGCCCGGGAACAAAATTTATGATCAAATAAGCTCAAAACAGGGGACGCGAGGAAGCCGGGGCAACAAAAAAAAATGGACAAAAATTTTAATTTTTTTTTTAAATATTTTTTTTCTCATAGATTATATTTTTGTCTATCTAGAAATCTTTGATTCATTTCATTTGGATTTGTTATGAGAAAGTTATGGACCTTCTTGTTTTTTGGGTAGTTAGAGCATCTTCTTGAAAAAAATAACTTGTAGGATTCATTTTTGAATGCAATTTTTTCAATTTTTCAAATTCTTTTTTAAATGGTCTGATTGACTTGCTAGAACAATCTCACCATTGGGATTAGTGCATTTTAATTCCATCTAAAATATAATAATGTTTTAGATTTTCCTTCTATCTCGTATCTACTTCTACTTAACAATTTTTTCAGGAATGATAATTAAGTTTTTTTGAATTTTTTTCCCCCTAGACTCTCAGCTCAATTCTCCACTATAAAGATTTAAAGCTCAAAACTCTGTAGTGCAAAAACTTTAAGTTAAAAATGTTCAAAGTCATAAAATCTAGTCCCGCAATGTGCTGAGAACTTGTTTTTTCCACTTTAAACGCAGATAAAAAAGGCCTTGGTCCTTTAGGGGTTAACAAGAGGACAAGTACCGGCAAAATAAATCACCAATCATTCCACTGAAACAAGACCTTCACAAAGTTTCCATCAATGAAGATCAAGTATACCCACCGTAAGTCCTTATGGCAAGGTTGATATAAACTTAGTGCTCACAGTGGTGAGAAGAATAACGGGTTTTGTTGAGCAATATTTTGCTCAACATTGATACAGAAAAATGTTGAGGGAATATTAGGCAACATATCCCCCATTTTCAATGGATGAAATTGTATTTTGTAGATGCTACATATTCTATAGACAATATTGCTCTTTATTGGATGACTGTACATTCTATTGGATGAATAGATTTCATTCACATTTTACATGTTTCATCCATTTATACAGATGTAAACAACTGCATCACTCTAACAAAGATCACTTTCTGTACTGCCCATAATGAATGAAAAAAAATCCCTGGAGAGCCAGGAGCATGAGTGCATATGCTTGTGCATAACTAACTTATCTGTTAGTACTGCGAGGTGATGATTCCCCCACAATTATGAAGCAAGTAATTGAAAACCTGTCGGTGTGTGCTTGGGCTAATCTATAAGTTAGAGCGATGGAGCCTGCGTGAATTCTGTGTGAGCAATGGATGGAGAATCGCCCTCCACGAGGCTAGATTATTGGAGCCTTCAACTGCAGGGCATTTCAATTCCCTGAGATGTGCAAGATTCTCCGCAGCTCCTCGTCATTTTGCTCCGAAATGCCATCCAGCGGTGGCCAGAACAACCAATGCGCACTCAAAAACACAAACCCCAGCGTCCCCAGCGTGGCCACCACTCTCGGCGGGCGCGTCGCAGGGTAGGCACGCTTCCATGCCCCTTCGACAGCCACAGCCACGCCTTGCACCAGGAAGAAACCCATCATCTCCCACGTCACCTCCGAGGTCGCGTAGTACACCAACAGCTCGTGGCACAGGCCAGACACCAGAAACACAGCCTGCATCGCCACCAGTTTCGACAAAGCAAAGCGACGTCGGCCGCCCTTCTGTTTCCCGGCGTATTCTGCTTCCGGAGAGGCGCGTCTCAATCGTTTGTCCTTCTCTTGGGCGACAGATACTGATTCCGAAGACGACGCGCGTCTCGATCGTTGCGCTGACCCTACAGGTTGCGAACCCCTAATTTCCTGGGGTGAGCTTCCCAGGAGAGAGAGAACCGGATTGTACACCGTCTCCCGAAGGCAATTACTTATTAGCAGATTCCACCGACGACCCCAAAACTCCTCGAGCGAATGGGCAACGAACGGGTTATCGAAATGGGGCTCCAGCATGACCCCGAACAGGGCACTCGCCACCGCGCCCAGAAGCTCCAGCACAATCGTTCCGAAGAGGTAAACCTGAAGCGAGAGGAGAAGGTGGATAATCATCCCGGGAAGCCTGTCTCGAAAGGAGAGTACATACAAGAGCAATGCCAACACCACTAGCTTCACCAGAGAGCGAAACACAAGCACGTACCAAACCTCCGACTTTGAAACGTGCTCCCACCATGAGGAGAAGGGGTCGTACTCCACGCGCTTCACGACCTTCCCCGTTCTCTTCACGTGAACGGGGTAGATCATGACGATGGCGAACCGAGGGAAGGACGAGGGCTCGCTCCCGGGCCCATGGCCCCAGCACAGGAGCAGGATCTTGAAGGAGGAGATCCAGGTCAGGATGCAGTACAGAGAGGCCAAGCCCACGAGGTGCGTCGATCGGTTGAAGATGAACGGGAGACACGCGTAGACGGCGAAAACGGGAATGCACGAGATGAAGCGGGAGAGCCCGAGTGAGAGCTTCGTGACGAGATAGTAGCAGTACGCAGCTGCAAGGCCTGCGAGGACATGGCTGAGCAGCAAGCCTTCCATCCATGTCTGAACCTCGAACCCGAACACCGCCATGGTTGCAAGGTCTCTGAATCTGGAATCGGACTTACGACATACAGAAGATGAGCTCGCAAGGAGGACATGGTGATGTGATCAGTAACAGGGAATCAAGTTGCGCGCTTGCAAGGTCTGATGAGAGCAAGCTGCAATTGGTAAGCTAGCCTAGCAGATTCTAGATACGATTGTGAGAACTTGTAACGCAAGTGCGGGGAAAATTGGAGGAGTGCAGATACATTGGTTTACGATGGCGCCGTCTTTTCATAACAGAACTGTATAAAATATCAGCCTGATCTTTGAATTCAACTTTTAACCCTTAACCCCTCACCGCCCCAGCTTGAACTGCGTGTTCAACAAGTTTTGGGAGCGGGCTGAACTTGATCTGACCTACCGATGAGTGAGTGCAAAAGCAGAGAGGTTCACCGTTGATTTGCAAAGGGACCTTCGGTGTGCTGAGGCAGGCTTTGTCGGATCATAAAATAATGCATCATAGAGTGACATCATAAAGTTCGATCATCGGAGACTTTGCAGGATAAACTGCAGCCTTTTATGTTCCTCGACATTCGCACCCACGTTGCATGCACCTCCGATTAGGGATGTGGGTCCTGGGGGAATCCATGATACCCCCGTCAGGTGGGTTTTTTTGGTCTTTGGAGTAGTGCTGAAGTGGCATCATACGAGAAAATAATGTAGCCAAATATTTTAGTATTCATCTATATTTTGGATAGAACTATCTTTTCATCCACATATTTGGATGAGTTTCATTTAAAGTTGACAATTTCATCCATTTAAAAAAAAATTGGAGCAATTTGGCATCATCATCCAATTTTTCTTCAAATTTTTTCTGAAGGCTTGGTGCAACCTATTTTTTTTTGAGGCATTTGGGCCTCATAAGCCCCCCCAAAAAAACCCTGACCCCCGTCGTGCAAATTTTTGAGGCCATAGACGAACATCACCATATGAAATCGGCAGGCGACCTCTGTCACTAGGTGACGTAGTGACCGACAATGACCGCCTTCGAGAGCCGTGTCAACGGGTGATCTTCGGTCTAGGGTCCGGGAAGAACTGGCAGCTAGTTCAAAGTTAGCCGGTGGATTTCGGAAAAAAACCGGTTGCAATTTTAAAATATCTGCAAAAACCCGATGAAAATGTCTAAAAAATTCTATTTTGAATGAAAAATAGAGAAAATAACCGGACTTGGTACTTGAAAAACCAGTTCAATATGGGAATTGGAAGAAATTAGCTGGTAAAACTAAAAAAACTTCTCGAACACTGCTTCGGTCAACATTCTTTTACTAAAATTAGTGTGGGTTCACTTAGTTTTGACGTGTAGTCATGCCAGCTTGCACTTATAGCGTCCACCAAAAATTACAGCAATTTCAAGTGAAATCAAAGGACAATGACGTCCACTAAGACAAAGCTACTTCACACACAATGCACGCTCGGTTTACTACCGAAATACAAGTTTTCCTTCTTGCTGATTTTATAATTGCAACAACGGTTTGCTTAAGCTGTGACAGTGTATACTTAGCTGGCCGAAGACTACGCAAAAAATGCGTCACTTGAACTTGGAAAATTCGAGAGTTCTTCAACTAATAGAACACAGACGACAAACACATCGACGTGCCCACCTACAGGTAATAAAAACATGGAATTCACCACCCTGCAGGTCCTACCTACAAAACTATCCAAAACCACCGCAACTGCTGGCAGACATAAAGCTAATCCTTACGCACAGCGCTCACTACGACGACTACTTCACTGACCACGCCAAAGCAAATAGAGTAGCATCCACCCGCAACCTCCGCCACAGCCTCACCGTGCACGTTCCTGCCGTGCCACCTTCCTCCACGCCGTATCTTCTCAATTCCTTCTGTTGTGGCTGGCGGAGCCTGGAGACTTCATAGAAGTGCCAATCAGCCAAGCTATACATAGAAGACAGACAATGAGGTCACTGGGAAAGATGGAACGCCCACTTCCTCCTCGTGTGCGCCTTGAAGAAGCAAGGGTCGTCACACATGAAGACCCCACATGCCCTACAGTGACGATTCTGCCTTCGCTTGCAAATCTGGCATCGACCTCGTGTAGTTGGGTGGGGAACGCTGTAGTGTAGGAGGTTCGCATTACGATTATGAAGGCTGGATGTCATAGCTGGGCGAATCTGGGGCAATACGAGGTCCACCGCTATACTGTAGTAGAAACTCCTACGAGTGAGCTTCCGCCCCCCTTCTCCACAAGAATCTCGGTCATCCCTGTACAGTACCCATGCGTTTTGCAGAGAAGAATCTACGGTGAAGAACAAGAACCTATGCCACCATTTTCTAGAATAGAACTAAACAGTATACTCGCCCCTCATCTGGTCAATGAGATCTACTCCCCGCATGTTCTCTTGGTATTCAACCTGCTGCGGGGATGTCGACATCTCCTTACGAACAACATTGATCCACTGCAAGGCAATTGCGAGACTAAGGGGGTTGGCGGATGTGCTCAAAAAACTAACAAGCTTCGAATCAAACCATGTAGTTGCGGCCATTTTCCGGGTCTCATGCATCTGCTAGAACAAACTATTGTGTAGATGTGAGCCTCTTTGGAAACCACTGAGGACTAACGGATAACCTACTCAAAGGAACTTCATTGTTCTAGTGGCTTAGATGCAACGCTCCAATAGCGAATCAAACAAGAGAAAACTCGTAAAGTAGTTGTCACACACAACTACATGGCCCCTACGACCCAACCCCAAGGTCAATTCATGAACCACACACTCTACATGCCCTTCCTTTGTTGTACTACCTTTGCCAGTGTAAGGGATAAGGTTGTAAATGTAACGAGTCGGGTTAGAAACAGCGGCCCAAACCTTGAAACCATACCGAGTTGATTTTGTTGGCAAGTATTGACGACAAGGAGAGAAGTGACCACGGAAAGCAATCATAATTTCATCTATGGTCAAAACTTCTCACAATTCCACAGCTCCTACGAACGCATGACAAAGTGTTGCAGGAGCCATTGAACCTTGCCTAATTTGTCATAAAGCGGACTAGCCTTATCACAACAAAGTTCCGAGTTATCCATGACATGAATGCACTACAACAGAGACTCAAATCTATCACGGGTCATGACGCGTGGAATAAATCCACAGCGCCAAAACGGATTGCTCTTCTAATAATTCCAGATGGACGACGACCCCTTCAAGCCCATTAGAATTGTAACTCCGAAGAAGGCCCACATCTCTGCTACAGTAACAAGTTTCCATTGAGGACCTCCGTTCAGACCAACTGACTGTCCTCAGCGACGCGAGTCATTTGTAGACGTATATCGCTGGCCAGCATAGACATTAGTTTGGGTCACTACAGTCTCTAGCGTAACATCATCCCACCACAAACGGAAGAAATATTCAGGGCCTCTTTTATGCGGTCTGTATCGCTAAGTGGGGCCAAGAGTAGGTCCATGAAATGTGGCACGGTCTCCTAAAAGCTTTGACTGCTCCTAACCCCACTTAGATTCCGCATAATGCAGCTGGATATCCTCTAAAGTTACCTTCCGATCCCTATCCAAATACATGAACTTGTCATAGTGCTCCACTGCTCCAAATTCAAGGACTCTCCCTAAGACAATCGGTCATCGTCATCCTCAATTAGCAACCAGTTGCTATTGTCAGAGGCAGAGGAATTACCTGCAAAGTCCGAGTACGCTGCCATCCAGGAAGAATCTTTCGAGTCCTCCGTCCACACTTCTTAGTTCACAAGGGGCACATAGCCGGCGATGTCCACTGGACTCCTGCTTGTACCAAATCGCCTTGGTCCTCAAGGTGGAGTGACATCCCCGCCTGACTCGGTCGCTGCAGGTGCAAGGGCCTGTGACCCCGTCACAGAAAAAGAGTTCTCGCGTCCGATGCTCTAGTTTTGGAGCCGCCCAACGCTGCCGTCGTGCGACGGAGAGGGAGCGCGTGGCACCTGCGTCGTAGGGCTGGGCAATGTATAAGGTGTTGGAGTTGGATTGCGTTGGAAATCCAACATCATGTAGTCGGCTTGTGCCACCTTCCTCCAACCAATTGATCTGCCAAACTCTACGCCATACCAGTACACGCCATCGTCAAACCACCCTTGGCAAACGGCGCCCATGAAATCTTTGAGTCCCCTGTGCTGGATTGGGTTGTACCCCAAGATACGTAGTGAAACCCATACTTCATCGGGGAGGCTGCATCCTAAGTTACCACTGTTGTGACCTCTTGGGACACAAGCTACAAGTGGTTTCACAAGTGTCTTTGCTGTAGACGTAGAAACCCCTTGCGCCAATGCTGCGTGGTGGCTACAACGATGCGAAGGGAGGTACCAGCGTCTGATCTGGCCCATCGCGAGGCTTGGCCATTTTGTAGATCTTCCACCGGGACTTCAGTTGCCGCAAGGTTAGTGACGGTTGTCAACCAATCCTCTATGCGTGCGGCAATAGCAAAAGCACCGAAGAGATTTTTGGGGCCCATGCAGTTGTTGAGTACTGCCTTGTTGGTAGGGGATCTGGGCCCCTTGCCTCGCTTGGCATGCCGCGGCACAGGGGAATTTCCTGGCAAACGCGTGAAGTACTGTTCCCACAATAGACATGCCCCTGCTTCCTCCGTTATGCCGTGAAGGCCTCCACAACTTGGACATGGTTTAACCCGTTGACTTGACTTTCATCTCCGCAACATAGGTGGGGATGTTCGCGTTGGGCGAATTTCTGGACGGGTCCACGGAATCTAGCCCCTAGCAAACCCACATGAAGCACCACGGCCACAAGTGCTGTCCAGCACAGGTAGGATCGGGTGCTGAATTCCGTCTGCATTAGCAAGTAGTCCTGCCCCTCCTCCCTTTGCTCAACCAGCCGCGCGTCGTCCACCATGATTGCGTCTCGTGCTCGCAGCAGGTGGCGGTGCATTGACTACGTCGTCCGCCCGATCTCCTACCGTGGCAGGTAAGGCTTCCCGACCCCTTCGTTGGTCCTTGTGTCCACCAGCCCGCGACACTCTTGCATTCGGAGTAGAATCAATGACAATTGGCAGGAGACTCTTTACCTTCGAAAGCTGCAGTGGATGTTCTAGTTGAGCTGGGTCCTGGATTTGCACTGGCGGATGGAAATTGGACTCCACCTGTAGTGTCACAGGTGTGAATTCCGTCAGTGCCGTCTGAGAAAGATCGCCCTACGGAATTGTCACAGACAAGGTCGAGGGAGCAATTCAGGCCTCCATCCTTGCTGCAGCTGACTGCCTAGCCGAGTGCTTCATCTGTGAAGGTAGGCCAATGCTTTCGTCGTAGGAATGCATTTAGAAAATCCGGAATCCCCCAGGGGTGACCCTTGGAATAAAGTTGCGACCACCCTAGCAATTGAGCGATGTGGTGCCTACATAGATACCTCCAATTTTGTATTGTAGGGTGTACCGGCTAGTGGTGCTTCTCCTAAGGGTGCAGGAGAGTCAGCAAGTAATCCTCCTGTAGAGAATTGACTACCTTCTGGGCAATCACTGGACTCTCAGAACTATCGAGGGCCTAATGATAGAGCTTGTCTTGTACTACGAAGACTTCGTCTGCCGTTGCTCTTTCTGCCCACATAGTAGTAGTCATTCCACGGAAATTCGAAGAGGAAGACCTGTGAATTGAAGGTGGATGTGTTGCTCTTGTACATTGGAGGTGGGGTGCCCACATCGGCGTTGTATTCATGCTGTCAACGGCCCCCCTAAATCCTACGAATTTGCAGGACGGCAAACGGCTTTGCCACCCAACACTTACGATCATGATTCCAAGGCTCACGAGGACAAACCCCGATAGACCTGATTTGTTGGAAGTCGTCCTTCCGCAGCCACCTTCTCCCTGAATCCACTTCCCCCAATCAAAGTCGTGAAGGGAAAAGTGCGCAGAAACATGATTTCAATCTGTCCCACACAACCTATGAAGTGCAGGCGTGTATCCATCGCACTGGTGTGCCACCTTCTGCACAAACCAAGCCCACTTGCAATTACACTCAAAACTTTGCAAGCCCACTCCCTCTCGCAATTGACATCTGTGTTGTCCAAGCCCTAAAACGTGAGAGCATTCCAATCAATCCCCCACCTCACCCGACAAGCAACACCTCCACGAAACGAACTCCAGGTCTTTGCTTGCAGAACGGCACAGTACTAGAATAGTCTGGGTGGATCCTAGGTGCAACGGTCTTTGACTGGCCCTGCCTGGTCAGAAAATGGACATTGGACGACAACTGCCATGTCCGACATTTGCCAAGGCGAATCTAAACCCTAATTCCCACTCTTGCACGCGCCCTGGGCTCCATCGCAAATGGACCTCGTATTGTCCTCTACGAACCTTCTAATTTTGGTTCTTACCTCACCCGCATCCCTTGCCGCAATTGACTGCAAAATAATTTTGAAAATCCAGAGCAACCACATTTCGGCCGCTGGGACAGTCAGGGGTTAAAGGACGGACTGGACTGACCATGGAAATCATCTGTTTGAATACCATGAGAATCATTGCCTTAAAAAAAATCGAAAAGCACTCATTGGAAGTCAACCTACTGTAGAAGACCTTCCCTTTTCACATCAAACTTTGGAGGATGAATAGTTGTACTTCTGTCCACATGCAAAGATTCTCTGTCATTCATTGGACGCCAAACGTCCGCCGCGTTGTCCAAGGGTTAACCCCAGAAACACAGACTGGTCACCATGAAAATCACCTTTCTTGGGTACCGTGTGAATCACTTGTGCTTAAGAAAATCCAATAGCACGTCATTGGAGGTCAAACTAATGTGGAAGACCTACCTTTTTCTCACAAAATTTCAAAGATGAACATCTCACTTCTGCCCATTATAGAAGGATTCTCTATCATCCATTGAACACTTAGTGTCTACAAGGTTCTTTTAGGGTTAAGTTGGATTCATCGAAATCAATTAGTTTAACCTTTAAACGTTGAGGAGGATGTTTTGCGGCCGATGAATGACAAGAAAATCTCATGTGTAGGACAAAAGTGCAACTATTCATCCTCCAAATTTTGTGTGGAGAGGGAAGATCATGAATAGTAGTTTGACCTCGAGTGAGCGCTTATGATTTTTTAAAGAAGATGATGTCATGTGTTGCCAAAAGGGATGATTTCCATGGTCACCAGCCCAGCATTCAAGGGTTAAATCAAACTATCCTATCATTCTTGAATGGCAATTAATCGAGATAGGATGAATGTGACTTAATGGATTTGCTTTAATTTTAAATTCAGTTTGATTTTGTTGCGTTCTAATGTAGTTTTTATTGCATTGAGTGTGCAATTAGGACTCTAAGTTTTGGAATTGGGTTGGAAAGTCACCATTTAATGAATTCAATGAGTACAATCATTAAGCTTTAATACATGGCAAAAGGTTCATTCATTATTTCACTATATTGTACAAAGGGATGCTTTTAGATCTCCATTGGAACCATGTAGGGAAGTAGAAGAGTCACATTAGAATTGAAAAGGATTGTAACAATAATCTCCCTTAGATCCCATAATGGGAAGCTATATGTTTTTGTTTTGATCTCGCCTATAATTTATCATTTTTTCTTTAAAATTGAGTTGACCAAAATACATGTGAAATAAACCTATCTTGTTGTTGTTTTTGCAAAAAATAAATTTTGAATCCTCTAATTGTATTTATATTGAGTGACCAAATAATCCACAATAGACTTCTTATTTTACTGAGGTATTAGAGTAGTTATTCTACTCTTCACATCCTAGGTTCATCTACTATTAAAAGGAAAATGATGGCATTCAAGACATTTAGGAATCTTGTGACATTCACTTTTTTTGACAATCTTCCACTAATATTTTGAGTTCAACATTTTAGAAACAAAGTCCAATTCAAAGATTGATGATTCATCATGGTTCTAAAGTTGCCTTGCATTAGAAAGAATTTTGAACCTTAAAATGGAAACCTCCCTTTGTCCTCCATCCTCTATATTCTTTATATTTTACATATTCTTCTCACTTTTCTTTAATTTTTAGCAATAGAATTTAGAGACTTCTTATGTTTTTAGTTTTTGGAATTATCAAGCACACTTTATATTGTTACAAGTGTATTTGAAGAGCTTTTGAATAGTATATTATGCATTTGATTTGATGAATAACTATTAATAATGTGAGCTTAAGTTGTGAGTGACTAATTAAAGGTTTTATTAGTTATAAGCCAACTCAATAGTCATGAACTCTAAAAATTTACAAGATGCACATTTTCGGAATTATATCATCAAGTATTCTATTGATCCTTGATGCGTGCTCAAAAAGGTACAAGACCAACCCCATAAAAAAATTTATTAGTACACAAAGGCATTTTACTTTTGCTTACTAAAAAGTGTGAGTATTACCCTATTAGAGGGTTAATGAAGTGATTGATGTAAATTATTGACTTTCATCCACAAATAAGTGTCAATGTAACCCCACTAGAAGGTTAATGATTGAAGTAATTGATGTTAATTAGTGGCTTTCATCTTCAAATAATTTGAACTCAAGACATAGATGGATATTTCCTAAGGATATGTTTTGAGGAAAGATGTGAAGTGATTGGAATATCTTGGGTACTTTATCTTTCTTTGAATTCGAATATAAATCCAAAGCCTATTAGGATTTTTTAGAAAAAATCATATGGTGAAAAACTACACTTTGATTCTTGAAACAAAACAACAACCTATTGCTACAATCATCATTTATTAAAGTATCCATTGAATAGATGAATTTGTGTATTTTTATATTCTACAAATATGAAGAATCATTACTCAGACACTTTTTGTCCTTCACATCCTTACAAGGTTAAATTATTAAGTTATTTGACAAATTAGTACACTAAACAATTCAATATTCAATCTTCCCTAGTTGGACATTTCCTATATATATTCTAAAATTCTCGCATGGTGTCTACATATCTTATTAAACAACCTCCACATGTCAAATGGTATAAGGTAGAAGTATGTAAAACTGCTTGCCCCAACAGTTATACTATTAAGGCTAGGGCTATTTGATGTATCATCAATAATACTTTGAAAACATCATTGTAGAATGTCTTTAACTTCACACATAGTGCAATGTATTTGTCAAATATATCCTTAAATGAATGGTTTCAATTCTAAATGTAGATGACTCAAAGATACACTTGAATAACACTTTAAAGTTTCCTTCAAGTCTAGACTTTGAAAATTCACAAAAATTATAAAATTCTCCAAACTTTATGATTATCATTTGTCAACAACTAAAGTAAAGTCCCTAACTCTAATTTAAACTCTCTCTCTTTATATGAGCTTAAACAAACAAAATTTTCACACCTGACTCATATACGTGCATTTAAAAGCCCAAGTGCAATTAGAGAGGGTTGAGTGCGGTAAAACGTGGACCAACGACACTTATGGTCACATTCAGTTGCTATTAGAGAAGTAGTGGCTGAATCTCAATCCAGTCGTGAGTCGTGACTTCCACCAACTCACTAACAAGCTGTGGTCTCGCTTGCTCTTGGCTTGCTCATTCCGGTCGCCATTTCCCTGCTTCCCTCTTCTGGAACTCCATTTGCGTTCTGGCTTTCGCTTCTCATTGCTGGATTAGGGTTTCGCGGTTTCCGCCTTTACTATCTCTCGATTCCTCGTCGCAAACTCTTGTGCTTCTTCTGTAGGACATCGCCGTCGTGCTCTTTGCGGTTGGACGACGCCCTGGCTTGAATTTCTCTTCTCACGCCTGGTAAGGTGGATCGATGGCAGAGCTCTGTTTTCTTGAACCCCGCTGTATGGCACGCAATTGCGGTAAAGTAATTCCGCTTGTGTCATTCCCGCAATGTAACGCCGACACGTACTTACGTGGAATGTGATTGAATATAAGAGAATTGACGGAGCTGCGGGTTGTTGGAGAATCTGATGAATGGACTTGGCAGTGTCTGAATTCTGAATGCAGAGAAGTAGCCATGGAATTGGAATTGGAATTGGAGACCGGGTGAAAGAGGGATTGGAGATTCTTGCCGTGGTGGAAAATTGTCTTTCTCGACGATAATGGATCTGCTATCCCAGGTGTTGTCTCTTACTAAACAACTCAGAGTGTATTCCAGTAGTGTTCGGGTAATCACAGTCGTAGCTTCCGGTCGTCTTTGTAGCGTCCAAAGTATTTGCTAAGCAGTTATTGGATGTCAGCAACATTGAGGGGCGTGTTTGGAATATTTATCTGACTTACGGCGTGGGGACGCACCAGCTCTCACCTTCAGCTCGTGAATCAATTTTGCGGGGTTGTATGACATTGCCTCGTCAGTATGCGCGACCTCACTTTCTCAAGCTATCGAAGAGGGTGAGTGTTCTTCCCGTAATCTCATTGTCTTGTGTTTCCGACGGGAAGTTGCAATATATTTACAATCACATGTGAACACAATTCTTACCCCTGCATTACATTGTTTAATGCTAAGAAAAATTTGTGATTGCGTTTCACTTTTAATTTACGTTATGATTTATTATTGAATTTTAAATTATTAATACAAATTTCTTACAAATTTTTGGAGTAAAAGGATACACTATATAGTTCAAAATAAACTTCAACCCCAATATTTTTTAAAGTAATCATTGATAACTACAATAACTACAATAAAAGATTTCCTCTAGTCAATGCTCGATCTTAAATTCATGTATCAAAAAGTTTGAAGACATTGTCTCTTGAATATATTCTATACAACAGTTCTATATGAAAAAAGTGACCGTTATAGTTCAAGCTTTCATCCATATTTTAGAATTTGTTTCAAATTTATTTGAGTGCGGAGACTCGGTCATTTAATTACTATATTCATGATAAAGGAAAACGCAGAGACTTGGAGCAAAAATGAAGTTTTAAAAAAGGAAATAAGGGTCCAGTTATGTCTTGTTTGCACGTAGTACGTCATCGATAGCTTTTCCTCTTCAAAGAGTTGCACCAAGAATATCTAGTTTACAGATTAAGGACGAACATCAGAAGGTGATATACTTGGCACTCGTGTAGCACTTGCTGATGGCTGACAGAACTTGGTGCGAGTAATTATTTACTTGTCTTTATGAATGATTTTTCAGTCGTTTTTAATATGATATCTTGAACTGAATTGTCTATGTTAATGGCGGTGCATTGTGAAGCCCTAGTAGAACATTCAAATTTGTCAGATACATCAAAAGTGATATAGGTTTCAGAATTTGATGCTTTCACAATATGCAGGTTCGATTTGGCCATAGGAGTTCTCCATGTCGGCTGGAGTTCGACCATGGCAAGGAGTTCAATGTTAAACGTGGGGGTATTCGATCTCAAAGTATTGGTTCTGACGGAGTTCGGGCTACGGTTCTCGGGGGAAATAATTCTATTGAGTTCTCGGATGCTCTTCAGAGTATGTTTCATTCTTAAATTTCTCAAGTCTTTGCTCTCTTTTTACAATTTCTTTTGCGAACTATTCATAGTACTTTTGGGCCAGATGTACTCACGAGCGTTACGAACGGTTAGGTTTCTCTTGTGACCTGCACGAATGTGTCTACGCTCTGCTGAAGCAATGTTGTGGACAATTTATGGATAGGTGTGTTATGGCGTTGCTCACTCACGTTGCATGCCCATAGATTCTGTATATGGATTTTTGTTTATTTTTTTCTCTTGTTACCCGTCGTAGACCAGAGCTTTAGGTTCTTAAATTTCTAGTTTATTCAGGTTTGATTCTTCGTGTATATAATTACTTGTTTTGGCATTAAGAATTATAGTCCTTTAAATCATAGAAGCCTTCTGATGTTGCTGACTGAGCCTGATCGACTGAATTGTAACACACGTGTTGACAGCCGTTGCCAAGGCCCTCGAGGAAGTTGCAGTGAAAAAAGCTCTTGCTCAAGATGAGGCTGCGGAATGGAAGCATAAGTATGAAATGGAGCTCCTCCGAAATTCCCATCTTGAGCGCCTTCTTGCTGATAATGCAGCTGTTGGTAATAACTTTCTTCTGAATGATGCTTTTCAAGCCTGTTTGGAGGATTCTATTTTTTTTGTCTGATCAGACTCCTTGGTTGTCAAATATTTTGTTGGTTGGCCGTTCATCCTTTTGGGCTTTCTGGTACTACTGATTGACTTTTTATTTGTGTGCATGAGACAGCTCTTGGCATTGCTGATATAGCTTACAAGTGTTCAACAATGCTGCAGACGTTCCAAGACAGGCTGAATCCTCAGCCATATCTAATGTTGAGACTGACGCTCACGAATCAATAGAACCAAATCTGTCAACACAGGAGCCACCAATAAATGGTTCTTCCCAATCTATTGAAACCACTCGCAACCAGGAAGTTCTGAACTATAGTGCTGACTCTTTTAACAGTCTATATTTGGACACGCAGTTGGAGGGCGACGTGCCTGAAAAGGTAAGAATAAGGAAACTGTTACTTGCCTCCATAATTGGTTATTTTTTGGATAAACAGCCCATCCTTGAGGTCCCTACTTTTGGCTTCATTTAGCTGGCATGTTTGGTCTAGATCTACCTGTTACCTGGATCTTTATGGTGTACTTGAAGCTCCCAAGAGGCTATTGCTTGGGTTCAAGGCTCCAGAACTTCCTCATTGCCTGTGTTGTTGAAATGCTCCTTGTTTTACATATTCGCAGGTCGTCTATGCGTAACCACTAGCGGTCGATCAATATATTTACGTACCCATGTATTTTTTCTAGCTCAGGCATCATTTACACTCACTTGGGATTCCGCCGCCGAGAGGAGACAAACGCAGTATCACGACCTTGTCTCGTTTGAATCTGGCGACATCAAGACAGAAATCCGAAGCAACAAACAGGTGCTCTCCTTTGCGATATTGATGCATTTGAATTGTCCTATAGTTTTTCGTTCAAACATGTCAATGGCTTTGATTCAACCAAGCTCGGCCTCTTCTTGTGCACCGTTTTCTCATGACAGTATGATAGTCTCTCTCACAAGTTGTCCTTCTATTTGATAGATTACTTTGGTTTGGAAGTCTCCACCTCAATCAGTGTTCATTCTGTTGAAGCCGAATGCAGCAGCCGTGCAGAGGCTTTGTAAAGAAATGGTTTGGTAAGTGAATTTCTTTTCTTGTGGTGTTGGTGAATCATTACAGACCTTACAGAATAGTCAGCTGAGGTGTTTTGAAAATTTTCGTACTTTTTCTAGGATGTGCATCGAATTTTCAAACGTATCTTCTTGCTTACTTTGTTTATTCCAGCATATATTTTACATTGTGCAGAAGCCTTGCATCTCTGCGGAGAGTTCTTACCGCAAGTGGAGTTTGACAGTCAGTGTTATATATGGTCTTGGCTCCTGTACTGAGCACGTCAACCATGATCCGCAGGTGGCTCAGAGAACAGAATATTGCAAATGTTTATGTGGAAGCAAGAGTCAAGGCAGAATTGCTGGAGGATAGTACCGACTTTGAGTTCATCCAGACATATGAAACAGGTATATTCTTTGAAGTTGCTTTTAAACATCTATGCTGCAGTATTAATGGTTCGCATATTTTTAACACCATGCAATAGTGAATCTTACTTCAATCCCCGAAGACCCCAAGACAATGCTTTTACAATTACCTGAGTTTTACGTCTGGAAATTTCTGACCTGGGTTTTGATGTCTGGAAGTATCGATGCAAGTTGATGACATGGAAGCAACATATGGCTGTCCAGCTTATTCCTATTTTAATAGAATAGGACAGAATATCATCAATTAAGTGAATTGGATTATACATTGTGAATTTGTGTTAGCAGAGGATCAACTGATGGACATGGACGAGCGACTGGACCTGATCATCACTTTAGGTGGTGATGGAACGATGCTCTGGGCAAGCTTACTTTCTCTGTTCATGCTTAGTTTAGAGTCCATCACTAAGTAAAACCTAAGCTTTGTGTTTTCCTCAAACCGATGTTCAGAGTGGATACGGATTTAGTTACGATTTGGTTTACGTGAAATTTGCATTGTTTTTAATAATTTCAGGTCTTAATGATTGTTCTAATGTCCACTAAAGCCCAAATAAACCTATTCGTTTGTGTATATAGAGCTGTGATCCCTAAAACAACATTGTACAGTAGGAAATAGATCACATTTGGGTTTTGAATATGATGGATACTTCAGGGTAAAGTTCAGGCATGATGAACCTGACTTAATTTATGTCCATCTGTCCAACTTGAACTGTTATGCTGCAGGCGGCGTCTCTATTCAAAGGTCCTATGCCTCCGTTGATAGCCTTCTCGATGGGCTCCCTGGGCTTCATGACAAAATTCCGTATCCACTTAATCACTTTGCTGTAGGCTGAATTTTCTTTTCCTGTCTATGTTGAGCTTATGGAGCTTGTTCTTTCTGGCAAGAGTTGGTCCTTTTTCCTTCACAAGGAAACTGGCACTTAACCTTCATGTATTCCTATATTTGCTGCAGTCAAATTCTTAACTTTGCACTCCACAGAAAGCAGTCTGTACAAAGAAAGTTTACAAGCCATAATGAAAGGTCCCACATACATCACACTGCGACACCGACTTCATTGCCAGATTATTCGCAACAGTTCTGCAGCAGACGAAAATATGAGCTCAGATTCCAGTGAATTTCTTGTTCTTAATGAAGTTTCTATTGATAGAGGCATGTCATCGGCCCTTTCGAACTTAGAGTGCTTTTGTGATGGTCACTTCGTCACTATTGTGCAAGGTGACGGCTTAGTAATTTCAAGTCCATCAGGAAGCACAGCGTATTCTTTGGCAGCTGGAGGCTCTGTGGTGCACCCTCAGGTATTATTCTGCAGCCTTGAAGTCTGCGTTCAGGTTACACGCGGTTCTCAACTAACGAAGGATTCTATTGTGAAACCTTGCCAATCACATCAGGCTTTTCTAGTCTTGACTTTAAGATCAAACCTTAAGAACTGGGCCTTATGATCGAACCCGTGGATATCATCCTCCTTGAAACTAGAATATTGAAAAGATCAGATGAGATGGGTGTTTATTTCAGTGGGAGGAATTGATCAAATGCTTACAGAGAGTTATCTATGCAGGTCCCAGGCATTCTTTTCACACCAATTTGTCCGCATTCTTTATCATTCAGGCCATTGATTTTGCCAGATTATGTAACACTGCGAGTACAGGTGGGTGTTCATCACTTGGTTGAGTAGATAGATTGTAGAATCATTCTTTTCTTCAGTTACTACTAATAGACCCAATCGGTACGCCGCTCTTAAACGCTTGGAAAATCAATTAATCTGGAAATCATGTCAGAAGGTAGGGGATACTCTTATCGTCACTTGAAGCTGTTAACAAAATTTAGGAGTGTGATTTTGGGGAGATGTATACAGCTGCCGAGAGGTCTTTGGGTACAAGAGCCGTTTTTTAAAAATT
Source organism: Pseudisothecium myosuroides (assembly GCA_951799445.1). Taxonomy (NCBI): domain Eukaryota; kingdom Viridiplantae; phylum Streptophyta; class Bryopsida; order Hypnales; family Lembophyllaceae; genus Pseudisothecium; species Pseudisothecium myosuroides. Next base: position 10,003,431 of record OX637287.1, on the reverse strand, counting down.
CAACATTTATCACTTTCTATGAATTTCCGATGAAATTTCGAAGTCAGAGGTTATAAACCGTCTTTAATTGACGTGTACAAACCCATTTTTATTTAATGATTAATGGCCGCAGACATTTAGCGAAGTCATGTTACAGTACTTGATGTATGACGTAACTAACAAATGGAAAGATGAGTTCTTGTCGGTAACTGGGGTCAGTGTAGGAGACGGGATCAGTTTCCTCACGGTTTAGTATCCTCTACCTTAATAGTTTTTTGTGCTGCAGTTGCCCTTACACTGTAGGGGTCAAGCTTGGGCGAGCTTTGATGGCAAGGGACGGCAGCAGTTATGGGGAGGTGATGCCTTGATTGTCCGTATGTCGGAATGGCCTGTTCCTGCAGTGTGTGAGAAGGAATCAAGTGGTGACTTTCTTCGGAGTGTGCGGGAAAGTTTGCATTGGAATCGCCGGAACATCCAGCTGCCAGACGAGCGACCTTTCTATCCGAAGTGAAGAACAAAAACTGTTCCTTACCCCACAACCAAGAAGCTGGAAAGTCGAATTATTGTAGCTTGTTGTTGTACTACAGAACTCAAGGTGCAGGTAATTGATAAGATCTCTGGCTTCTTTTTTTCTTCTGGATTTTCAGAAATGGACTAGTGTCTTCAGCATCATTTGATTGGAACCTTGATCCTGCATTCTGAAAGAAACATGAGTTCCAAAGTGACCTAAAGGTATGAACTCTATACAATAATGTACACAGCTTCTTACCTTGCTCGTACTTGTCTGCAAAGCTGTAAATCTTCAATAACTAGTTTTGTACTTGTATTTGGACCATCTACCGTAGGGTGCAAATGAGGTTCACGAGTCAAGAAATAAATTTTGAATATTGTGTTATAGGTGTTTTATTCAATTTCCAAATTGTTTGCACAATGCCTATGTCGTGCAGCTGCATGTGTTCTAGAACTAGAAAGGAATGAATCTAGCAAAAGTTAGGGGAGTAATGTTCAACTTGGTGACTGTAAGAGCGCAACATTGAATTTAGACCATCTCCTTAGAATTTAATTTCTTGTTGAACCTTTCAAATATTTTGTGTTCTTGAAATGGTCTCCCTCTGTCCCAGTATGATCTTGTTGCACTTTGTGATGTTGCGAATTGAATAGATTTGGCTTTTGATTGTTATTTGGGACAAACAAAACAACTTTGAGTAGTAGTCTCCCCTCCATCCATGCAATGATCAATCAAAATTCAAATGAAATGATTGAAAGGGTCAATCAATATTATTTGTTCTTATTTTTTTATCTCTTTGAGTGTTGCCCAATTGAAGGAAATGAAGCTTTGGAAGGTGGAGTAGAAGTCATTACACATGGTCTTGGGTCCATGGTAACTATCCACAAAATGTCAACCACACATTCAACAATTAAGTGCCCACTAGTGCTCCTTGAAAATGCCCCCAAAATTTCAATTTTTGTACTCTAGAATTGCACTTTGAATAAGGTTCTAAAATTCAAAGTTTCTAGGATGATTGGAGTGCACCAAACTCTACTTATAGTGCAAAACGGGTTTTTAAAATGTTGTTATTAGTTTCATCTTCAATTTGGTACATTTTGGCCAATAGGAAGATTAGTTTGGAACAAAAGGAATATTTTATTTGAATTTCATGCAACATTAGTTTTTCAGAAATTTGCCATCTTCAAATTTCAATAAATTGAAATGAGTAGCGCACCACTAATAGTGAGTTCCAAGTAGGGTAGTAGGCATTGCATACTAACCTAAATGACCAAAACAAGTTATCCAAGTGACTACAACAACTATTCAATAGTCTAGAGAAAGAAATAGCTTCAACCCTTGTAGTTTATGTGAGTTAAGGGCTTGTTCATTTTGGATCCCCCGGGTGTTAAACCAAGTGACATCCGATGCCAAAATTACATACCTTTGTTGACCTTGAAAAGATGAGACCTATAACTAAGATATTATTCTAATATGATGATTTGATTTATGAACCAATAGGTGCATTCTTCATTCTTCAGTTCTATAGTAATTTGGTAAGTCATCCATCAGTCTTTTTTTGGCTTATATAGTGTTTGAAGGTTAAGAATGAGGTTCTACATTTCTAATTTACAGTATTATGTGTTGTGGCATATTATAATTGCCATAGTAGGTGCATGTAAGGAATTGATTGATGTGATGTTTTTGAAGTAGACATATAATGAGTATTTGGTTTGTATTAGTATAAATCATAGTTATAGAGGATCCGTAATGATGTGGGTTGGTTGGTTATTTTCAAGGAATCATTTGTTAAAGAGTACGTATGAAATGTATTAAATAGCAATTTGGTTGAGTATTAATAGTTTTTTTTAATGTCCTCTTAGGAGATATGGAATGAAGAATGTAAACACTTGAATGGATGGTATGTACCCTATATCTACACGTAATAATAAGAACTAAAGTGGTTTTGTATACCATCCAAGAGATGCTATGTTTTGCATTAAAGAATTGTACAGTCATGTCCAATAATCTTATGAATATTTCTTCCTAGCTAGGCAGATTCAACTAGCAAAAAGTTCATGAACTTTAGGAAGCTTTAGTATACTCAAAAATGGACAGACAAATTTCTAAACCGCAAATTGTGTTCAATTTATAGTGAAGATTAATTGAATACCATACAACAACTTTTAGAGAAGTAGAGGCAAGCTCATATATGGTATGAAGAAGTTAGTTTGGCTTCCTAATTCACCATAGAAAACCTTTCAAAGTGAGAAAGATTTGTTGCAACACTAGAGTAGACCGATGAACAAGCAAGAAATGATACAAGCAATTCAAGTGGTATGGGATCAAGTATCTCTACAACATTTGTAAATGCTCATTTTGAAGATGCCCAATAGACTGCAAGCTATAATTTCAACAAAGGTTGGCAACACTAGGTGGTAGATAGTATATAGAAAAGATTCAAATTGTCGTATGATTTTGAATTTCACATGTATATTTGTTATGATGATCAAGTACTCTTCATTAAAATTCAAAGACAATTTGCAGTTTGGAAATCCATCCATTTTTTAATATGCTAGAACTTCCTAAAGTTCATGAACTTTTTGTTGGATCTACATGGGGAACAAAATTTATAAGATTATTGGACCTAATTGTATTTGTTGGTTTTTGAGGTGATAGTAGTGCATGGGTGTCAATTAGTATGTGGATTCAATTGTCTACATTAAGCTTCACCTTGTTTGGAATAGAAGGAGTTGTAGAAAAATCCTATTCGTACTCAACCTTCATAGGCTCTTCTTCTTTAAAAGCAAACACTTGTTGCAGTCATCTAGACTACTTACTAAGAGATGATGCTATGGACAATTGGAATGTATACTCATGACTTGTATGGGGGCAGTAATTGAATTATTGATGGATCTACCAATACTCAATTGCAAAAATCATTCATCACTAAAAAAATCCTCTTGAAATTCATTTTCTCCATAAAATAGAAAATTTCTTGAAAAAATCAAGCTTATAGATATTTTAAAATATATAAAGTAGCATGCCTCTAAAGATATTTGTCTATTTCAAGTCAAAAATTATTTTAAGACATCCAATATTTCTTTAAAAATGCTAGATTCTTTGTCTTATTCTTTTGGTAAATTCAATTGTAGGATTTTCTAATTCACTTGTTGAAGTACATCCACCAAAAAATTTACACAAAAAATCCTAACCAATTGCAAGATCATTGTGCTTGAGTTCTTAACCCCTAAAGTCCATTGGCCCTACAGGGGCCAAAATGCGACTTTGGGTAGGCTCATACAGTCTCAATATTCTTCATAATCTTGTAAAACTTTTTGTGAAGCTAGAAAAATACATAAGCTTCTTGGAAACATAATTTTTATTTTAGTTGGTGTCCAAAAGCAAAAGTTATAGTACAAAAAGCCAAAAATGGAGGCCGGCGGGCAACACAAAAAAAGTCAAAAAAAGTCAAAAAAAAATTAAATTTTTTTTTCCTAAAATATTATATTTTTGTCTACATGTGAAACTTTGATTCATTCTATTTGGACTAGTGATGAAAAAGTTATGGACACTCTTGTTTTTTGGGCAATCTAAGCATATTTTTGAAAAAAAACTTTGTCCGACTTTGAATGCTAATATCTTCCAACCTGTACGGACAAATTTGATGAATTTTTATCACATGATCTCAGACAAGTGAAGTACAAGATCCTATGGTTAGATTCTAAAAAAAACAATTTTTCTACTTTCATCGATGAATGTAGCAAAAATGGCAGTTTTGAGTGGTTTTTGACAGAAAAATGGCCTTCGGACTTTAAGGGTTAAAAACAAGGATTTCTCAATACATCCTAAAGGTAAATAATTTTTGCCTCTTCAATTTAGTTTTATATTTGGATTTGATTTTATAGGTGTATACTTACATGGAAAGCTTGCCCAACTTGAAGAGGCAAAAATTCTTCTCCAACTTTGCCTTGCCGAACTTTGTTTCCAAATAACTTTTGCAATACTTATTGGAATTGCACAAAACAAAGCTTGACATGAAGAGGATGATGATTTCAAGCCACAGAAAGAACATCAAAAATTGAATCGAAAATTCAAAGTCACTAGAACTGCTCCAAAACTGCTCAGTAAAACCCATTTTGGTCGATGAAAGGATTTAGCGGTGCTAGAGTGATAGACTGCACCTGCCGTAGGATAGGATGTCAACAGTGATAGGAACTCCGCAGGAGCTTTTGAAATTATTTTGCCGTGAATGAGGCGAGAACCCTGTCGGCACTTTAGCATGGACAAATGTCGATTGGGGCATGTTTGTCTGCCATGAGATTCTTCTGCTCACTAATAAGTCAAGCTTATCGAGAATTATGCGGCACAACAAGCACAGAAACAAGCTTATCGAGAACTATTAACCCAGTAAGGACGCCGCGGACCATAAGTGTCCGATGAATGACAAGGGATTCTCCAATGTAGGACAGAACTACAACTATTCATCCTTGGAGTTTTTGTGGAAAGTGGAGAACATCTACAGTAGCTTGACTTCCAATGAGTACTTTTGGATTTTTTTTATTCCAATGACTCTCACGGTTATACAATGCATGATTTCCAGGGTCACCCCCCGCGTCCTTACAGGGTTAAGGTAAGTTAAGTGTCTCTCTGAACGAAGGTGGTTGCAAGGTGGCTCTCAACTGAACTGAAGTTAAGTTACAGCATTTCGTAGCACTAATTTCGTGGCATGGCGTGGGACTCATGCCGGCATGTCCTCACGTTAACAAATTGAAATCAATGACAACAAACCAAGTGTGAAGAACACATTGATGCCGTTGAACCAGCCAAAGCCTCCAGCCCTCCACAGAATTAACTTTCAATATCTCCCTTCTGACCTCCCTTTCTTCTCCGAGAAAATCGAGACTTCCGATGAGAAATCCCAAGCTGGAGATTCAATCCAAGAGCGTTACAAAGGAAGTGATAGAAGCAGTTAAGAGCTTCTCCACCGCGCACTTGAAACGACACTTAACCGACACTTTAGGAGTCTCTGCTGCACTTTACGTCCCCACCGCAAAGCCGCTAAAGAGTTTCCAGCTTTCGTGGGCCACGCCAAAAGGCTCCGTCCACGGTACTCTTACGGTCTTTCGAGTATACGGAAGAGCTCCCGCGACGACTTTCGTGGGTATTACTGCACCAGTAATATTGCTGCAGCTGCTCTGTTGTTGTGGAGGTCAGCTTCGACGTCCATCTGTCTACGATGAAAATTATTCTTGAAAATGAAGTTACTAATGTACATAATGAAATTTTTTCTTTTGCGCACATTGTTTTATTTTAATTAACGTGACATGCGCACAGCAAGGAGACACGACCGCATAAGTTTAGCTACCTCATTGTCAAGATTCCATACAGACAGTTTTTACCTGAATTGATACTTGTGAGCAACAACAATAGCATAATGTTTTCACAATTTACACCATTCCCAACCGTACTGATTGAATCCAAAGACATACCTTGGTTTTTATACATTTTTCAAATGAACAGTGCGACAAATCGGGTGCACTCATAGAACAACACAAGCATGCTGGGTGTTTTAGTATATCAAAACTTTCAAGCTGTCATCCTCAAGTGCTTCAGAAAGTCCGTCACTGGTATACAGAGAACGCAAATGTAATTGACAAATGCATCCAATGTGCACAAAACAACTTTATATAGAAAGCTGAAATGCTCACGACAAGGTGTAAGATTCAAAAACTGGCATGCTTCATAATTATGTCAGAATTGCATCCTCTGATGGCCCATTCAAAAGGTTAGCATCTTTGCTACATCACAACAATTTTGCAAATTTCTGCTAATCCAAAATTCAGACTTTCTAAATCACACTTAAGCTTCATCAGACGTTTGTAATCCAAATTCTGGTAAATCAAAGAGCGCGTTGGTTCCCTATGCTGAAAAACCGAACCTCATTGAGCAAAACAATGTGTTTGCTCTAATAATAAATATGCTCTCCTACTCCGCAAAAAATATTGTCACGGCAGGGACTACCACATGTAGAACAAATTCCTCTGCCATTATTATGTATATGTACAAGGCTTATTTACAAATATTCACAATGAATACAGTGAGTGGTTTTGAAGGGGCATACCACGTGGATGCGGTGGGGAGTTGCGGTAAGAAACGGGGAGCTTCCTCAACCTTCCACGCCGTGGCAGCCTCCAAAACTCCGTTCACGGTGGGTTTCACGTGAATGCGGTGGAGGTTACACGGATGTTTGCCAATCACCACGTAGATAAAATTCAAATCCTTCTCCACATAAACAGAGACTTGTATGTTTTGAAATTTGGCATGATCATTAAATGTCATGTTAAGATTCACCTTCAAAAAACAGAATGCAAAAAGATTTCTTCCTACAAATTTTATTGTAATCTAAAGGTGATGAAGTTGAAATATGGTTAAAAATTCTTTGCAACCCTTCAGCGTATAGCGTGCAGTCATTGGGTGGTGATACAAAATTTAGTTTTCATCACAATTGAATTGGTAGTTGAATTGTGCGGGTAGTGTTCAATAATTGAAGGGATTGTTGCAAATGTGGTTTTTGGATTTGTGCAGTAAATGGTTGGTTTAATTATTGTAGGAGGTTTATAAAGCACCCATTTAAGAGGTGCATGCTTAATTTGGGGAAGTTAGTCTTCTTGAAATATTTTTCAATAAAATTTTCATTTGAAAGAGAAATGGAATTGGCATTTTCATTTCAAGTTGTTTCATATTTTCTAGAGCTTGGTGGAATTAATTTGAATTTTTGAAGTTGAAACGCAATAGTCACTAAAAGCGTACACCTCTTGAAATGTACATTGTTTGTACATTGTTGAAGCATTGACAAAAATGTTCAAATAGTGTACATTTCAAGAAGTGAACGCATTGAGAGTCAAACCGCTTTATAGACCTCCTACCTTTCTCAGAGTTGTTGCCACGAGGAGATCCAACTATAGTTTGCAATTTTAAGATCTTGGAGTCTTTATACTCAAAATTGAGATTATTGTGGTCAAAACTTTTTTCATAGGAAAATAGCAAAAAGTCTTCAATTTTTGTTTATTGTTGGAAAGTCTACTATTCGGAAGAAATATTGATGTTTTTGTCCTCATCATATAATACTTTAATATTAATTTGGAATAGATCTATAAATTAATCCTATTTACTCTAAGTAAGCATATAGTGTTAATACGCACATTTGGTACATGTGTCATTTGATTGAAATAAAAAGGATTACATTATTCATGGGGTGATAGTGACAAAGCCAAAGCCTCACTATTAATAAACTTGAATCTAAGTACCCTAGCCTTGTTTAATTTTACGATTTTTATTTATCAAATTCTGAATAGTGAACCAATATCAACTCATGTTGCTAGTAAAAGATATAGAATGTCTTGTATATGTATTTGTATCTCCATTTATACCTATATACATAATTAATACCATAGGTCCAATTGAACCCCTCATAAAAGAAACCAAAACTCATCCAATGCCATTTGGCTTTCTTATTTCTTTCATCCAATGAAATGAATAGTGATTTTTTTAATTTATTTTGGGCAACACAAAAAGCGAGCACTGCTAAAATGATGCAATTGTTTCCATCTATATAAATGGATGAAACATGTAGAATGTGGATGAAATTTAAAATATTCATTCAAAAGAATGTACATTCATCCAAAAAAGAGTGATATTGCCCTAAAAATATGTAGCAATTTTGCAAGTTTATCGGTTAAAAATGGAAGAATATACTATCTAATATTCCCTCAAAAATTGTATTGCTTTTACGCACAATATCACTAAAATAATATTGCGTATAAAACACTCTAAGACACAAGGATTGGCATTTTTTGGGTGATAGTGCTTTAGTATTTTTGTACTTGGCCAAGTGCACTCGCTATACATGCAACGACCAACACAAAAAAAATCTTTATCTTTTGGGCCACCATTGGCACCCCGGAGAGCTCCAAGGGTGCACTTACTAAGTATCCTTCGTACTGGTGATACCGTACGTTAGGATCAGATCCCCTAAGGCGTAAATCTTTTCTTTTTGTTGGTATTTCCCTTTTGTTAACCGCGTTTCGAATTTTCAGAGTTTCAATTGATGACTGAATGCTTTACATGACTGCCACCTCCGCGCCACGCAGAACTTGCTCAGTTTAGCTAAAGTTTAGAATTGGGGAACAAGTTCCGCCAATTAAATCCCGGAAACAGTCCCTAATATTTGGCACTCAAGGCTTCCGTTTTGTTTCGAGGATTCAAATTATTTTCATTAACATTTGCCACATTTGCACATTTGCCATGTTATAATTTCTGAAAATTTCATCACATGCCATATATAATTATATTTTGAATTTTTTTTGACGAATCCAACCTGAGCGTAGGGTAAGACAAATTTTCTTGTACAATTAGTAAGTGCAATTTCATATGGCCAATTGTAAAAATGACAAATTGTTGGAATACCTTTAAAATCGTTGAAAATTAAAATTGTTGAAAATTTTAACATTTCCTTTAATCATTGATGTAACAACTAAAAGGATTTCTTCGAGTTCACTCTAACTAGGACTTCATGTGTGTGTTCTTTTTTTGAAACCTAGTGGACAATTTTACAAAATTGTTTTTTTTCCTTGACAATTACAATGGCAACTTCTTCATTCATGCCTGATAATTCATAATCAACCTAGGTCCTAACACATATTGGTGTCTAGTACATCCAATTTGTACCTATTGCTTAAAATTTTGTGAAATCCTTTGTATTCATTTTATTCACAAAATTACCTTTAAAAACATCAAAATCTGTTAATAAAATTGTAACTTAGACGTAACATTATTCATCAATAGAGCATGGATGATATTTGAGTTCAAACAATGAAATATAATATAAGCAAAGATCAAATCGTTACTATTTTTTCCTTTGTGTAACTTCATGACTCAAGTCTTTTTCAAACCATTGCAGGGCCTTTTGCTCAGTTGATTCAACTTGGCTATGTTCATTTTTCCTACGAGCTTCACCTTCTAGTTGAATTTTCAACACTTCACAATGAAAACATTCAATCTTGAGGATTCAATGTCAATGTAGAAAACATCAAAAGTTGTTGAATTACATTATGTCTCCTTCTTTGTACAACATTCAATATTTTCTAATGACTTCCTTTATAATTTTTCATTTTGTATATTTCCTCAAAATTTGTCATATTATATACTTGTGTGATTGGGCATTTTCAATTTGGGTGATTGCAAGAAACACTTGTCCTATTTCTTGTCCCCTTGCCCTTGGATAGGTGTTTTTTTGCTCATAACTTTTGCATCGTTTGTCCGTTGGGCATAAAATTCAAAATGAAAGTACATGCAATAGTAGCATATATTAAAAAAAAATTCAAAATTTTAAAAAATTAGTTTACTATTTTTAACCTGCCCCAATTGGATATCTACCTAATCTATTTTGAAAGGTTTTAGTCCTATTTTTTATCCAAAAATGCGAATTTGAAGCCACAAATTGGATATGTTGGAGGTCTACTAACATTACAAGGACAAACTGAAGTTTTTATGAAAATAGCAACATGTCAATTGCACACATGGGGTCAAAGTGACCTTCCGTTGCGTGAAGGCTAAAAAGAGGGAAAAAATTTCCTTCATGAATTTTTTTGTGCAATGCAATCACAATCTTTTCTAGCAAAATGGCTTTTTATATGGAATTTTTTTTTTTTTTTTTTTAATTACTAAAAAACTCCACATACCCCTTTTCTGCTATTTTTTGCTCCTAGTGGCTTTTGTAGTACTCCGTAGTAGTTTGTAGTACTGCATAGTATTGAATCAACGTTTTAGATCTGTAGGCGCCCTAAATCAACGGTTCTACGGTTTAGATTTGTCGGGGCGTTGCTAATACAAAGTATTGGTAGTAGTGCATAAGACTGCCAATCCTATGGCCAGAAACTAAAAAATTTTGACAAAAAAATGTGAAGTATTTCTTGCAACTACCCATTTCTACATCTCAATATTTTGAACACATATTAAGTATCTGAATTATCTTAAACCCTCCAATTAAATTGATGTGCATAGAAAGAGTCAAAGTTACAACTAGAGGTTTTGTTTTACATGTATACAAAATAATAGAAATCATAAATTTTCAAAATAACTTTATAATTCTTGGAGAATCTTTGTGTTTTTTGTGAATTTTTCTCCAAGTTAAAACTTGAAGAAATCTTATCCCTAAGCATTCCAAAGGTCATATTTTGGATGATAGACAAAGTAGTTGAGGGCTATCTTTTTCCTCTACTTCTTATAAATCCATAGTAACGTTTGAATTTCAAAGGGTGACTGTACAAAACACCTGTCAATTTTGTTGCATTTTGAACAGTGCTCATGAATTTTTTCTAGAGTAATTTAAAATTTTTAAAAAAATTTAAATTTTTAAAAAAATATGATTAAAGTATACACCTTTAAGATGAAGGTAACCACCAAAGGAAATGCATAGAAAATTCTCTAAGTTGGAGAACTAGAGAAGTGCCAAATCTCAAGAAAATAGATATTTTAGTGTTTCAATTAGTTAAAAATAGGAAATAAAATAAAATAAATAAAAATTGGCCATTTGTAACAACTCTATGGAGATGGTCGTTCACCAAAAAAACCCACCAAAATAATGTTTTATGTGTTTTAAAATGCAAGTAGAAAGAAGCTCACTTTGTGGACTTCCACACAACACAAAATTAATTATTTTTAGATTTCCTTTGGACAGTAGCTCCAAGTCTACTAGAAGACCATTTCTACCAAATTTCAGCTTCAAATTCGTTTTCATGGGTACTAAATAGTACTAAAAAACTCCAAATTGGCAAGTGTGACATATTATCGGGGGCTATTTTTAAATAGTAAAACATTTTTTTTTAAATTCCAAAAAATTATGCAAGGTGTATAATAGTCATCAGCACCTCGCCTCTAAATTTCAAATCATTTGGAGCCAAATTGCAAAAGTTATAGCCAAAAAACTAATCAGCATGCATCGTGTGACAGAAAATAGTACAAGTGTTTCATGCAATGACCCCAAAACACAATCTCTATTTTACCTATATGATGAAATTGACTTTCATAGCATATTTGTACAAAGATATATGCAAAAAAATTCAAAATTTCAAAAAAATAATGAGTTTAAGAATTAAAAGATTAATCCAAAAAAGACAGGCAAATCACCATAGAAATCACTTTTTGGGATACTGTGTAAATCATTTACTTAAATGAATCCCAAGAGCACTCATTGGAGGTCGAACTACTACGCAAGACCTCCCCTTTTCACAAAAAATTCCAAGAAATCCATGAACATCTGCACTTTTGTTCTTCAAGTAGAAAGATTCTCTATCACCCAATGGACACTTAATGTCCACAGCGTCCTTCTAGGATTAAAGTGTCATAAAGGTGAATCATTACATTCCACAACTTGGACAATATAATATATGGGATTGATTCAAGTTAATAATAACATAATAATAACACTTTCAAAAGGCCCCTCCATATACCATAGAATTTTGGGGGCGAAGTATTTGGATAGACTAGACTAGAATTTGGATAGTTTAGAATAGTTTAGAACACGATCGCATTGAGAAGAGTGCCTCCTTTTTGTTGTCCCATCGGCGCAGGCCGTGTGCTTCGAGAGGTGGAGCTAGAGTCGACAATTAAGGGAACTAAGCTAATGCAGCAGATCGATCGAATGACAAGACTCGAACCAAGTCGACGCCACTGAACTCACGGCCTTGAAGCGGTCCACGGCAAGCCTCCACTTGGACTGATGAGCACTTCCAGTGCTGCCTGGACTCCGTCAGTAGTCGATAGGAACTTTCAACAGAATATATATCACTCTCCCAGGCACTTGCACAACTTACAGCAATCATAAACACATTCACAGTAGGACACGTTTCTCCTTATGCAGCTCTATTTTTGAAGTCATTCCTAAGGTGGAAGTGGAAGCAGCTCCCCTTGACCGACCCACCCAATCGGATGTTCGAGCGAGCTCGAGTTTCGATTCGCACATTCATCAGTTAACCGGAAAAAACGAAAGCTAAGCTACTGTTAAGCTAGTGACAATCCACACACACACACAGGTGCAAGCTGCAAGTGGTTCTCTAGCTAGCGCAGGCTGCTGGTGACATCTGCACACTCGGCTGCTTTTATCGATCCTCAACAGTGGAGCAATGCATCTCAGAATGTGCTTTGAATTGTCTGGTGTAACACACAACTGAAAACGGAAGTGCTGCAAATGATAGTATACAATATGTCTGTGGACTGGAGAGACCGGCCTTTGCGTTATAGTCCCGTGGAAAGGAGTCCTATGAATGCGAGAGAGTGAACATGCAGAACGGCAGGATCGAGTAAAATATTTTGGAACACAAATGTGTATTTAACTTCCACTTGCATGCTGTACGAAATGACTTGCCACTTGCTTGGTTGTTCTTTATTTAGCTAGGCACCAACACTCAAGTTCGGAGATCCTTCAATCAATTCTTCAAGGAAGCATTAAGGTAACCAGACCAAATTCCGATCCAAGGGAAAATCAAACAAGGAGGATATCCAAAATGGTGAGCATTAGAAGGACATTAGAAAGACAAGTATAACGTGGAATTGGGGGCTCACAAGGAGGGCCATTGTATGCCGTAAGTCCACGTGAGAAGAGGATTGTCCATTGTAAACCACCAACAAGAAATGCAAAAGCAAATGACAATTGTGCAAATCATCCGTTAGAGCAAATGAAAAACCCGTAATCCCTTGACATTACGACGGTTTTCTTCTAAAGCACAAGATTACAGAAAATAATCTGCCCGAGAAATGAACAACGCATTTCTCAACAGCCAATGGTTTATACTTACTGAATGGATCTATTTATAGTATTGTAGAATTGGTAACCTTACAAGAAGGCAGTTTGAAATACAATTTCTAATGTTTTAACTTCTTCTTTATGACATGTTTTGATACTAGTATTATCATTTCTTGATGTGCATCAAATAGAATTTGGCATCACTTAAATTATACTTATAGCCTCCTAGATCTTGCATCTTTGAAAATTGGTAACTAAATAATTCCTAGTGATCTCAAAATTGATGCAACCACTTCCATTACGAACTTATAATTCAATTGAAAGTATCTACTGACAAAAATTGATTGTCAACTATCATTGCATACCCATTTGTCTACAAAGCTTATTCGAACGCATATAGGATTTTAGGTGTAGTACCTTATTTCAACAATTAATACTAATAGATCAAATGCTCTCTTGTGGAAATGTGGTCTGCTTAGATGAAAGAAATGACTAAGAAAAGACATGAACAAGTGGTCTTATTTTCCATGCAGGTCTTTTCATGAGTTATTTCTTTGGTGTCTACAAACCTTGTTTCTACTCCAATCCACTGTTTTATCCTATTGGTAAGGAATGGGCAGTTTTGTTAAAATGGCGATATTTTTTTAAAATGGCATGAAAACAGTTTAGAACGACCATTCTGAAATCTATACCTGTCCTAGATGGTTCAGAACGGCCGTTCTGAAATCTATACCAGTCCTAGATGGGGAAAATGGCACACCGTCAAAGTGGCACTTGGAATACCGCCATTTTAACGAAATTGCCCATAGGACAAAAACTTAGTGTGACCTTCCATAAATTATTTTTATGAAAATTAGTAAAATGCAATGATGTTTCTACTTTCACTAATTTAAAATGTACATTAGTATCACATGATCACATACACTAACAAGATAAATATTAATCAATTAGTGTTAGTAGTGGCTTTACGTACACATTGAGTTTCCGCATCCATAGAGTGGAATTTGTCTCATCTTTCATTGGAGTAATGAATCCCAGCAGTAGGTCGGTTTGTTGGTTTCTAAAATTATTGACTGTTCTGGTTACCCACCGAGTCTGAATTTTAGACCCACATTCAGTACCTTTTGTACATCTCCAAAACCGCCATCATCACTCTGCGTACATCTCAAAAATCAGTATGTAACTTACATATGCTGAAAATATGATTTTAGAACATCTACAAAAAAACAAGTTTGACCATTCATAACTTTTGTATATGATATCTAAATGTCGCGCTCTTTGATGTGTTTGAACCTCCTTTCACTTGCCAACAAAAAAATAAGAAATTTTGACTAGTCTAGTAATAGCAAAAAGTGGCGGTTTGGGGAATATCCACCTTACATGATATTTCATATAATATATTTAATCACAAATAATTATGACACTTTTGTCTTGAACCCCTAATTTTACACGCCATTTTTAGTACAAGTACCAAATTTTTGAAAAAAAACTTTTTTTGACACATATAACCATAGTATCTTGTAGTATGCTGACTTGAGAACAAGTGGTAAAAATTTCAGAAATTTCCAACGCTTGGATTGCAAGATACAAGCATTCAAATTCACAGAAATCATATTTTTGGCCCTGCAAAAAACAGGGCAGCTGCACTTTACAAGCTCACTTTTCTATTAAAAAAAATTTCCAAAATGGTGGAACTTCTTTGAATTCTTATTTATAAACAAGTTGGCTACATGCTTAAAAAATTTCAAATCATTTGGAAATGTACAACATATAGGAAAAAAATAGTAAGTAGAAAGAAGTAGGGAATGATTTACAATACAAAATTGTGAAGAATTTATTTATAGAATTGAAAAATGTCAATCCCAATGGTTGTAATGTTGTAATAAACAATCTACATCCTATAATTTTTTTTTTTTTTTTAATATTGAAAATTGAGTGAAATAAATGACTTCAAAGTTTATTTTAGAGTAGAGAATCCATAACTGCCCGCAAACTAAAATTCCTCATAACTTTTGACTCATTGATCGAAATGGAATGATTCAAAGTTTTCCACGTGTATATAAATCTAGAAAACCAATTTCAAATTTTTGTTTCTGAAAAAAGTGATTTTTTCTAATCTACCCGGATTGCCTAGTTACGAAAAAAAGTTACATATTAGGCCATAACTTTTGACACCTATTTCCAAATGTTATGAAACTTAGTGCATATGAAAGATATTCCTTGTCCCCTTCTTCTATTAAAAATTCAGCCTAAAATATGGAAATCTCTAGTCATATGTACCTACCCAAAATTTTTATGTTGCTAAAAATAGCAGGCTGGTCCTTTAGTGTTAATAAATTCAATCACAAATTGTGACCATGCAAATGAAGAGGTGTAGAAGGAAGAATGAATTAAAAAGTTGGGTAATTTAAGATCATACATTTTGTAACTATAGTGATATCCGATCATTCCAAGCCCAATTACCATATTGTGTTTTTCCACCTCCACCTCATAATTTTCATCTCATTATTTGGAAATGAAAGGTTCAAATGTTTTTGTGCAGGTATCAATCTAAACAATCAAATTAAATTAAGTAATTTATATTTAGAATATATTTTTAGTTACTTGATTTGACTTTGGAATTAAAAAATACTTATAAATTTTGTAACATTTATCGGAATGAAGTGAATCAAAACTTCCTATACGTATTAGGATGATTAACATTTATGCTAAATATTATATAAAAAATATATAAATTATGAAGTCAATAGAATTTGACCAAGTTTTTAAAAAAAAAACAAGTTTCCTAATCTTTTAGGGATTAAGCTAACTTTAAAATTCTTCCTATGGTTGTGCAATGTACATATTATGAGTTGGTATCTTTGGCATTAAAATCCCTTATAAGGTGACTCTAGATGTTTAATGTCTTTTTATAATGAATTAAGAACAAATATTTTAGATATATAAAAATAAATGTAAAAGTTGTTGAATTTGGTTATATTAATAATAAATAATTATATGTCTCTCACAATTCTTAGTTTAATGCACTAAACTTATTCTACATACATCTTTATCAATGTTTGTAGATATAGATATATGTATGTATGCTTGAATGAATGTATATATGAAATCATGTACATGACAATAATGAGTTAGACTAATTATTGTGAGTCTAAAGTTCAACAAGCATTTTTAAGGTGTGTGTACCTATAATCATCATTTTCTAAAATGCAACACCTGCATTTGAACCAAAAATTGACACTATTTAACCTATATGTTGATGATACAAGATATACTCAATCAAACCATGAGAGTCTATAAGAGAGCCTAATGTTGATTTTTGATACACTTGCAAATAATATTTTAAAATTTCATAACTTCTTCATAAGGTACATGTTTAAACAATACAAGCTACAGTGTGTTGAATCATTTTTCACTTGCCAACACTAGTAGAAATGATGGCCTCATAGACTAGGGAGATGTACCCAATATGATCCCACTAGTGATCAAGTTTGTCATATGGGGCCTTCTTGTGGGTCTTTTCACTAATCTATGCAACCACCACATCTATTAGTGCAATAAGATCCTTTAAAAAATAGTTTATATTTTATTAAAGTTAATATACTCATATGCAATTAGTGTCAATTAATTATAGGTGTACATACTTTAGTTACTAGTTGCAATTTATCAAGATTTATCTTTAGAGGTTGACCAAGTACTTTAGTCAATGCAATTCTAGAAACATTGCGCCTTTGTTGGACTATGCCTCTTGGGAAGGCTTCTATTGCCTTGAGGTCTAAAATTGACCTTTGATGCAGTCCTAATGCAAAATTTCATTGATTTCACACTAATATAGAAATTTCTATTTGCACTTGGAGGGAAGTACAAGATCATCATTAACCAAAACTGTCACATTTAGATTCTTACCTTCAATAAAGACATTAATTTTGACAATGTATAAGGATTAAGCAATAGAATTTTATGTCAATTTATGGTACACTAATCATTAGCGCTTTAAAAATTGATAGCTTTTTTCAAATAATGCATCGTAAATTGTATTGGAATTCCTATTCATTTACCAATTCAACCCAATAGAAATAAATCTTAACATTAAACAATAATTATGCTTAGTTGCAATTAATTGCGATTAAAGATATATATACCAATGTACGTGTTCATCATATAGATTTTGTGGCATTTTGTTGATGTTTTTAACAATTGATAGGTGCTTTATTTGCTATATGCAATCCGCTTTCTTCTACCTCAATGGATGTGTAAATTGAGTGCATAGGAATTGAGGTTCCTTCACAATGTTATTGTAGTGTAGTTGTTTTGAACTTGTTCCAAGTTTTCTAACATGTTCCAAGAACAACAAGGTCATTTGGTGGTTATGACATTAATCCTTAAAATTCCCAAAGTCCCCTCTAGGGACCCTTGGGATTTTGGTTAGGATTGTATGACCTTAATTTTTGACACCATTTTTCGAAACTTTTTTTGAAGATAGTCCTAAACTTACATTAGCTTTCTAGCTAGAGATTGCAAACCAACTACCTTTTCTTTTCATCTACAATGTAGTGCACTTTGTTTTTTGCATAGAACATGTACGTTTTAAATACCAAAAAAGCCATACACCTAATAATGTTAAAGCATCTATATAGTACATGAGGTTGTTTGTTTTGTTTGTTTATTATGGTGAGATCTCCAAAACAGTGCGGACTGTGCGTCCCTTGGTTGCATTCTTGGTACTATTGGAAAGCTCCTTGTGAGGACGGATGCATGCACTTTGTTTTGTGGCACTGGCACCTACAATGTGAAAGTTATTGAATTTCAAAGTTTTTATGAATTAAAAAATTAGAAAATCACTTTTACTTATATTCAAGAGGAAATGGCACACTATTCCATACCTTAAATTAGCTTTAATTTTTTTACTATATTTAGATATCATGTTTTGTTTGTTTGTTACGGTGAGATCTTTGGAACTGTGCATCCCCTAGTTGCATTCATGGTACCGTTAGAAAGCTCTTTGTGAGGAAGGGTGAACGGACTTTGTTTTGTAGTGTTCCAATTCATAGCAAAAGATATATTAGGGTTATTCATAAAGTGAGCAAACACAGGACCAAGAGCCGGAGTTCTAGAAAAACACAGGACCAAACTCCCTGGAGCACCCAAACTCAAGTCTAATTGCGTATGGTATTGTGTTTGTTTTGTTTTATTCTCAGTTAAACCTTCCTATGACACAAGTTCACAAACATGGGACAACTTTGCAATTAACTCTATTGAATTCCAAAGTTTTATGAATAAAATAAAATAAAAATAAAATAAAAATAAAATTATATATATATATATATTTTTTAATTATACTGTGGCAACGGCACAAGGCATACTAATTTCCAATGAACAATCCTGGGCAGAGACCTGACTCGTATAAGGTAGTGTGCTCTAAAAGCGAGCGGCCTCTTCAAATCGACCCTATATTTAGGTCTTAAATGGATATTAGTTGGTTCTTAAATGGACCTCTCAAGCCATTGAGAGAATCGAGAGAAAAGCTTTATTTATTGTAAAAGCCAATCATTGACCTTCATTTACTCAAATCACTTTAGAAGTTGCAAGTGGTCAGATTTTGGAAGACCTAGGGTCACAAATAGGTGCCTACAACAGTTTTTTTTTTAAAATTCATAAGTAATTCAAAAATGATTCAAAAAATATGAAACCACTTGTGTAACATTCCGCATCCATTTTTCTTTCTCTGAAAAATGATCCAAAAATACTTCTGTTCAAGGAAACCTGTGAAAAAGGCAGATCAGTCCTTAAATGGTCGCTTTTAGGCCATACTACCTTAGTACCGGATATCTCACCCAAATCAAATTCTTGTACGCTTAGAAAAAACGCTGCTCTCGAGCTCGCTCTCCCAACGAAGCTCTCTGCACACAGCGCAGGCAGCTTTCAGTGAACAGCCAGGGCTGAGGATTGAAGCGGTGAAGGAAAGCAAACTGAACAAAAAAGAAAAAACAAAATACTGCCATTCTAGATTTGGATGGTTCCGCTGCAGCCTCGGCTGGAAATGAACTAAAAAAAAAAAAAAAATTATAAAAAAAAAATAAATAAAAAATGAACTAATAAATCATATGATCTATACGAGGGGAATCGGGGGAGTGTGGATAAGTGGATGGGGCGTGGCAACTCGGCACTCAGTTCGCTTCCCACCTGGAAAAGGCCATTTTTGGTGGCCTTGCTTTCTGCAGCCTAATTTAATCAGCTTCCAATAATGCCCCTCCTTTTGGGGGGTAAAACCAGTGGAGTGTGGACAGAATTGCAGAACTCGAAATTCAAAATTCAAAAATTTCGCTTTGGAATTATCAGTTCTAAAGGATTTGTAGATAGATAGATAGATAGATAGATAGAAACTCCTGTCTTCGAAGAAGGTCGGCGTGAATAAAGTGTTTGTTGGTGATGACAATGAGCCACTGTCCACCGGATCAAGGGCCATAGATAAAGGATTTGTACATTAAAAGATGAGTGGAGTTTGTTGCACAAGAGAAAATATCAATAGCGTAGCGTGCAGCTCAGTGAGGAGATTCGCAATTCCCGTGTACCGTATGCATTCATGCGATATAATTGGGGATTAAATCTAATGTAGGATTGACAAGGTGCCATGAGGTAGAAACACCTAAAAGCAACACATTTTAGAAGGAGCATATGAGTAAGTGTTCATATTTTATATTTTTTACAAGACAATATGAAAATTGAGGTCTTTGGAGGTACCATAGAATACACACAATATTTCAAATGTATTTCAAAAAAATGCTATACTACCCCCTAAAGTTCTTTGACTATGTTTGAGGTTTAGTACTCAAAAACTTCTATTTTTAGCTCCGTAGACTTAAATTGAGAAATGAAAGAGTTACTTTCATATTCAATTGTACAAAATCAAAGTACGCTATTGTAGAAATGTCTTCTACAATTTTCAGCAACTTTGACCACATGGGTTGAGAGATTATAACATTTTAAAATGGAAGAAATTATTTTTTGGCCCTTGCCTACTAAAATCAATGAACTTTGACCTCTCATGGGTGAATTTTTTGCACTAGGAAAACTTGGGAATTCATAGAAACCTATAATTTATCATGTTAGGTACATGTCCAAAGCAAATTTTGAGAGGAATTGCAAGCCTATAATATACATCAATTTTTTTCCCAGTATCATGTCCCCCAAAATGCCAATTCACTTTCCAAAGTTTTCAGAAACATTACAAGAAAAATAGGGATTGAAGAAGACCTCCAAACTTAGGATCATCAATGATGTTAATGTTGCTCCAAAAAAACAAGAAATGACAGTCCTAGCTGGTCAAATTTTGGCCAACAAGGACTATGATTATTTAATTTAATCTAATATTTTGGAATTTAAAAAAATATTAGATTATATACATATATATAATATATCTAATATTAGATATATTTTATTTTTGTTTTAAAAAATTCAAGAGGTGACATCAGTGTTGTTTTGGTGTCTCGGCATTCTTCAAGCCCCATTTCTCTTATAATGGACATTTTGAGCTTGATTTTTCATCAATGAACATTTGAATGGTAAAAATGACGTCACTTGTTCACTCTCGAGGGCCAAGGTGAAATGATCCCCTCGCTTAGCCCCTCGAAAAAATGCTGAAATTTTTTATTTTCCACACATGATAAAATTTGAAAATTTTGAATTCATCTTTGCAATCTAGGCCCCAAACTAGTGAGGAGAGGTGTAGAAGATAAATTAATCGGGCACAAAATAGTTTTTTTTTTTTTTTACATGCACCCTTGGAATGACTTGGGGGGCTGAGCGAGGGGGTCAGTTCACCCCGACCCTCTAAGGGGGGCGAGGGTGTATGGAATTCTTGCAAACTTGTGATAAAAACAAACAAATTTGTGTTTAATTATATAGAGCTGCAGCTCTTACCTCATGACTTGGGGCATACTTTTGCACTCAATCTAGCCTTAATTTGTTGATTGCCCTACCTGACTCAAATTTTTTTGAAACCGGCACCACTTTTTTGGATCACCCATGGACAGGTCTGAGACCCCAATCAAAGCAAATAGAGGTTGCTTAACCCTTCATCGCCGAAGCCGTCCAAACATGCTTAAAAGCATCCTGCCTTTGCAAGTGTTAAAAGTCTAAATTTCAGTAAAGTATGAAAATCTCAACTGTACAATCTTGTTGTGTGCATGTTGTAGATGGTGTGGAACAAATTTGGGGTCATTTGACTGTATAGATTGAAAGATTATAATGTTTTAGTGTTGGAAAAAGGTGCTGAAATTTTCTTAAAAACACATTTGAAGGTGAAATTCAATTTCTAAACCTACTCAAGTGAAAAAACATCAAACTGCCAAGTGATTTAAAAATAGAATGCAAACTCTTTGATGAAAAAAAATATCATTCAAATGATTTATTGTGTTTGCAAAATGGATTTGAAATGTTAAAAAACAGTGAAAAAAGTAGCAAAAAATCACATCTATTGCTGAACCTCCTTCTACTAAAATGCTTCTCAGTTACTCATAACTTCTTGGATCAATATGAAATTTTAACAACAAAAATTAGACTAGTATGCGCAACTTTTACAACAAAAATTATTGAAAACGGACCATGTATGAAGAAATTATGAGCCGCCAAAGTTCACTATAATACAAAAATGTCTGGATTTTGAACTTCGAATTGCTCTCAAACATTCAAAATAGCTTGGATTGACATGAAAATTTCACCTCAATGACTAGACCTTAAGGGGAACAAAACCCAACAAGTTTTTATTGAAAATGAACATTTGATGAAAAAGATACAAGCCCCCAAAGTTGCAGCCATGACAATGCAGTGTGCTGAACTCAAATTGAACCTGTGGACTTTGAATGGCTTTCACAAACTCAATTTGTCTTGGATTGATCTGAAAATTTTACCACGCAAACTAGACTAGTATGCGCAACTTTTACAATAATTTTTATTCAATTTGGACACCAGATGCAAAAGTTAGAACACTTCAAATTGGACTAGTACAGTGTGTGAGGACACTTTTCGTCCCCTTCAGCGATGAAGGGTTAACCCGCCTAAAGTCCCAAAGTCCCTACGGGGGGCTCTTGGGATATTGGGTAGGCTTGTGTCATCTCAATTTTTGACTTGATTTTTTGAAACTTTTTTTGAAGATAGGAAATCATATTAGCTTCATGGAAGTATAATTTTTATTCCAATCGGTGTCCGAGAGCAAAAGTTATGCTACTTTTAGTCCAAAAGCAGCTCGAGGGGCAGCCCAAAAAAAATCACAAAAAAGGAATTTTTTTAGTTTTTAATTTTTTTTACTCGAAGATTATATTTTAATCTACATTTGAGGCTTTGATTTATTATGTTTGGACAAGTGATGAGAAAGTTATGGACAATCTTGTTTTTTGGGCAATCTAAGCATGTTCTTGAAAAAAAACTTTTTGTCCAACTTTGAATGCTAATATCTTCAAATCCATACGGTCAAATTTGATGAATTTTTTACCACATGATCTTAGACAAGTAAAGTACAAGATCCTAGGTTAGATTCTTTAAAAAAATGTTTTTTTGCTTTCTTGGATGAATGCAACATAAATGGCAGTTTTGAGTAGTTTTTGACAAAAAAATGGCCTTAGGGCTTTAGGGGTTAATCGAGCTGTCCAATATTTTTTGACTTGCATAACTTTTGCATCTATGGGTCTGCTTAAAAAATATTACAACCATGAGAACTAGTAGAAAACATGTCCTAAATAACTAGAAATTGTCCACAATGAGTCATTGTGAAAACTTTTTAGTCATTTAGGACAACCGTTTAGGATAGTCATTTAGGACATGTTTTTCTACTAGTGGAGAAGCTACTACTAGCCTCTACCTTTTCAAAAAAATTCAAAAAAGGATGTTGAACTTGCCTGAGCATTCAAAAAGCTTTGAGCTTATTGTACTTCATCCTAGTACTTTGTCCCACCTTTGTTGTTGCATCTAAAGACCAATATATTGTGCGCAACTTCTAGGCAACTTGTCCTTATACTACTTTGCATGGATAGATTATAGTTGTGGGGCCACTTAGTGGTTAAACCAACCCTACAAAAAAATTCTCCTACATTTGGATGAAAATGAAGAAGTAGAATGCCCAAAATGATTAAATAGTAGAATAATTACTTGAAAAAAAAAAACAATATGGAATAGTTGGCCGTTTTTGGTAATGAATGGATATACTTATAAAAATGTGGAGGTGGTGGTTTGTAGGGGGATGCGCAACATATTGATATAATGAATATCTTGCTTAGTGTGCATCAAATGAATCTTAAAATGACCTAGGATAATCTTGTAGACTCCTGCGGCTTTCAACTTTGCAATTTTATAAGTAATGCATGGAACTTCAATAATTTATGCAGTGACTCACATTTTGCTTCTTAAGTATTTTTCAATGGACGAAAATTATCCATCATTGTCTTTTGCATGTTCACAGTGATATATAGCTAATAGGGTTGGTTTTAGATGTGGTTAATTTATTGGAATCAATTCAAATTAAAGTGACTTTTCAAAGGTATAAAGTAGAGATATCTAATTCTATCACAAAGACCAAATTTCATACACCCTACAATTCAACCATCCCAATTTCACTCTTATTCATGTTCATTCTATTTAAAGTCAAAATGACATGTATGAAGGTTAGGTGAGCTCAAGAAATAGGAGACAATTATGGCAAGTCTTT
The DNA here is from genome assembly GCA_951799445.1 of Pseudisothecium myosuroides. Lineage (NCBI taxonomy): Eukaryota > Viridiplantae > Streptophyta > Bryopsida > Hypnales > Lembophyllaceae > Pseudisothecium > Pseudisothecium myosuroides. The sequence goes on along the minus strand of OX637287.1, from coordinate 9,979,461 downwards.
CAACTCTCATTGGATGGTAATAAGCTTTTTTAGTGGTAGTTAAGCAATTCATGAATTACCACATGAAATTGATGGTTTAGGTTAAATTTTGCATTCATTAAAAAATATTTCAAGGAGTCAAGATTAATAACAGGTTTTAAGAAATATTTTGAGTGTTTCAAGGATACTTTTTCATAAGCTATAAGTCAACTTGTGTTTGAATATAGATTTCTCTTGAGATATTCCTGACCCCTCCTTGTGGACGGTTTTGAGTTTTTCAAGATTCCCACTTTGAAAATTTCATAGAAATAATATATTATTATTTTTAATTGTTTCCACTCACATTTTTCTATATGAAGACTTATCTTTCTATAACGCAAATGTTTGCCATTAGTTTGTTCTCCACTGTGTTCAGATTGCTGTTAGTAATGATAGATACATTTGAAGTTGCGCCATTCTTTTGCAATTCCAAAGCAAGCAGAAAAGTTTCCGACATCCTCGGAAGAAATCCAACCTCGAAAGGAGGCCCGTGTGTCTTACATCTTGTGCAACTTTGGCAGGGTGATGTCTTCTAGGGTTGAATGGATAAACTCTCAGTCCTTTGCAAATCCATTGAGGTACCAGAAAAGGAAGCACAAAAAAAAGGGATGCTCTAACTTGGATAACCATGACGTATGAATCATGTGGGTACAAGCTTTGGTATGAATTGTTTTTGTTCTCGTTTTTATTGCTCGTTTTATTATTATTGCCACACATTGAAATGTTTTCCATTAGCAACTTGACGATGAACAAGACAAAAGACTCCCGGCCCTGAAGATGAAGCCAATGGCGGACAACCAGATTGCCAACCTGTAAGAAAAAGTTGTATGAATAACTTCTCAATGCTGTTAGATAGACAAGACCATTACCACCCGGATTAGCTATCTGAATAACTTGGGGCCAACTCCAAGAGGGACACATATTATTCAGAAGTGTGCGCTTGTTTCATGAATTAAACACAAGTGGAATTATAATTTTCTGATTAAAATTGTAATTTTTGTGAATTTTTGAAGTGGTTTGTCCTTAAATTACAAAATCGCTCATAGAGTGGAGTCATGAATATCCTATAAACAACCTAGAATTGCTCACCTATGTATCCAATAGAACTTAACCCTTAAAGGACATTTCATGTTCTGGCTTGATCAAACTTCACTAGATTTCTATATTAGAACACACATTTCTAAAATTTGATATTATTCACATGTAATAATGTATGTATGAAATTTATTCTCATTTTCCCATAAATATAAACACCAAGTTGAATATTTATGAGTTTTAAGAGAAATTTCTCTGTAAAAATAATAGTATGGAATAATTTGGAAAAATGTAAATCATAGTGATAAACATCATGGCATAATTGCTATATTCTTTGAGCTCATACCAAGATAAATTCAATAGAGAAGATTCCAAAGCAATGTATTTTGAACTTTTAAGATATTGTCTTCAAAGTGTCACAAAAATTATAATTTTAACAATTTTGAAAAAACTAAAATGGAGTAAGAGTAGATTATTGGAGCTATATTCCTTTAGTGAATCATAAAAGCATTTAAAATCAATAACTATGTGAAAAATTCAAGTTTGACTTTCAAAATGCTCATCAAGCTTGCAATGTCCTTTAAGGGTTAAACGTTCACCATTAACTCTGGAAGGATTAAATTGCGTTTTTTTCAAGAAGATGCTATGATTGCCCCAAAAACAAGATTGTCCATAACTTTCTCATAACAAATTCAAATGGAATGAATCAAAGCTTTCCATATAGACAAAAATATAATCTAGAAGATTTTTATATATTTTTAAAATTTAAATTTTTGAATTTTTTTTTGCTGGCCCCCCCCCCCCCTCCCTTCCCTTATTTTGAACTTGTTTAGGCATAACTTTTGTTCCCAGGCACCGATTGAAAAAAAATTTATATTCCCACAAAGCTAATCAATTCTTCTATCTTCAAAAAAAGTTTTAAAAAATCTATAAAAAAAATTGATACAGTAGGTAGTTGCCCAAAATCCCATTTGTCTCTCGAAGGGAAAATGGTCCTTTAGGGGTTAACTTCAAAAATTCGTAACTAATTCCACAAAGGTCCAAAACATATGAAATGACTTGGATTACATGCCAATTCCATTTTTCTTCTTACGGAAATTTTCTGAAAATTATTTCAACGAGTTAGCTTCCCTCAAAAGGCAATCAGCTCCTCAATGTTGGCTTCAAAATCAGACTACCCCATTGAAATTGTTATGTGGCTTCCACTGAATTCCACGTCACACCCGAGTGGCCGCTATTAGAAAAGCGAAAATATAGGTGGGGGCAGCTGGAAGTTGAGAAACTGACGTTAACTGAAAGCACAGAGGACTGCCACAACTACCATAGGTGAAGGTCCTGAGTTTCCAAATAGTTCTATATAATTATTTTTTGCTGCACAAAGGTCTTCAGACAGTTGGAACTATTGGTGTTAATTTAAGGTAAAAGCACCAGTAGTCGACCTTTTAACCCCTAAACGTCAGGATTCATCTCCAAAATTGACGATTTGAGAAAAAACATTATAAACTACAATTTGGAAGAATATTTTGGAATTGGTATACAAACAAAAGCTGTAGATTTTGATTTTTAAATTCTATCCGTACGGTTAGATCTACTAATGCTATCACCAATCTTTTTCTATAAATTTTGAAAAGAAAATTTCAGAATTCCTTCTAAATTCAATTACAAGTAAAATATTATCATTTTTTTGAGTAAAACTTGTTGGAATGGATTTGAAATAAGGTTCTCTTCATATGGTGATTTTTTGAAATTTTTGTGGCCTTTACATCTTTGACCTCATTTTTGCACTTCTAGTTTTGAACTAAAGTCAATGCAAATTGACCACTTGACATACTTCCACATTTGTAATTTTAGAAATATATATATTCTAGTAACACCAAATCCAACCGATGGATAGGACAACAACTTGATAAAGTATCACCAAAAATTAGGATGACTTTCATTCAAGCAGGAATGAGACAGAAACAAGGATCTGAATCTGTTCATCGTCCAGAAAATGGATGTCGGAGCGCTCCAGGGTTAAGCAATTTTGGAGCAGATTGTGTGTAGTAAGAGGTGGTGGGAATTTTTCCCGTAGGAAGATAGGAAATACGGGGATTACAAAATTTTCAGAATTTTATTCCCAATATTGAATTTACAGTGAATTTTGGGAACCAAAAAGTGCATTTCACTAGTAGCCACTCTCTAGAGTTTTCCAATTCTGATCATTCAAGAACTACTTTCCTGCTCATTACTTCTTACTTTCTTACTACTACTTTGAGACATGTGTCATAACCTTGTTAATCCCAACCTTGAAAAGGACCAAAAAAGCACATTCCTAGCTTCCCTTTAAATTTGTTCCAACCTTAGGTCGGAAATATTGTACCCCTGCAGGTTGAGTATTGGGCGTGGTTGACTATTGGTGCTTCTACCTTAGTGGTTAGGCATTTTGGCATCCAATTTTTTTTTGTGTTTAGCAACTTCTAAGTTTTCTTGTTTTCAGAACCCTCTCAAGTGGGGCTTAAGGCATGATGTAGGATTTCAAAAATATTCAAAAATATAGACAATATGGATGAAATTTGTTTGCAACATTTTGAATGTTTGACTTGTAAGATTCCAAACATTGAAGAATTCCAAAAAATACTTAATTTATGTCTGAATATGACCTTCACGTAGGATTCCCTGAAGCAGTAACTGATTGAGTTTCGCACTTTGGCAACAATAGTAACTAAGATGGGCACCTCCAAGTGCACCACTGACCCAAAACCACCATCATCACTATGGGTACATCTCCAAAATCAATATGTACCTATGTAGGAGATACAATTTTAGAACCTCTAGCAAAAAATTTGGACCCTTCACAACTTTTGTTTATGGTATCTAAATGTTGCATTCTTTGGTGCGTTGGAATCTCCTTACACTTGCCAACAAGAAAGTATGAAAATTTGAGCAAACTAATAATAGAAATTAGTTGTTGTAACAAAAAGTGGCGTTTCGGGGGGTGCCCATCTTAGACTAGTGTGATTTATTCCATTAGAGAGGGCTCAAAATTAGTATCACCTGCAAAATAATTGAGTGGATTGATTCTCTATTGCTTGAAATGCACTCATAGGATAAATCATTGTTAGTTCAACTATACTAATTAATCCCAATGTCGCATGCAACACTATTTTAAATAAGGCCACACTATTTTGAATTAGTGTTGATTGAAGTATCCCTATATTGTACCAATTTCCACAAAACAAATTTTTTTGGTGATATTAATTTTCTAGGTGATGCTAATTCCCCCTCTCCCGTCACTATTAGGACAAGTTAATGCAATGCAAGACTCAATCACATACAATTGGAAAGAATATTGTATGCATGTAGTATAATTTTGTGAATATTTGGATGAATGTCTTGGCAAATGTTGATGAAAGGTGGATGAGTGTTGTATAATTAGTGTGAATAGTTGGATGAATGCTGATGCAACTTGGATGCAAAATTAGAAGATAATCACACTACACTAAATAGGGTATTTAGTGTTGGATTACATTTAGTGTAATTACCACCCTACTTGACCCTACACTAAATGTCAATTTTAGGACGATTAGTGTAGTGCTAAACTTCAATGCGCCGCCTTTGCCTTCTCTTCCTTCTACCTTCCTTTAATAAGTTCTAACACTAAATGTAAACATTTTCAGATTTCAGATTTACCATGGAGTATATTTAATGTTAGAAATTACATTTAATGTTACTTACTTTAGTAGGCTTAATGATATTTAGTGTCATGGTTTGCAAATAGTGTTGCCAACACTAAATACCCTATTTAGTGTACTTGAAATTGTGTAAAAAGAGTTTACGCCCTAATAGATGAGATTTTATCTAAAGTATTGTAAACTTGAAAGGAGTGCATCTTGTAAATCTACAATATTCCAAAATTAGTATGTATTAGTGATATTTGACCTATAATAATTTAGCCCATTTTGGACTCAAGTTTGGATAAGCCCATTGCAAGGCAAATTCTTCTTGTCATGTAATGTACATTTCACAACACACATGTACATGTTAAGAAGAATTTTGTCTATTTTGGGATTATCCAAACTTGTGTTTGCAATGGATGGAGTTATTTTAAGGACGTTGAGGCCAAAAATTGGCCAATGGATGAGTTTTAAGAAGTTTTTAGAAATGAAAAATGCACCTACAAATCAGATCATTTTTGATAAAATATGGTGGTGTATTTTAAAAAAATGGGGTAGTACATCGACATCAACAACCAATACTTTTGCCACTCCCTCCAAAACCAAGCAAAAAGATTGGTCCCTAATATAGATGTATTGCCCAAATAAAAAACTTTGCCTTGGTGATAGCTTGATAAGCCTCATCCTTTAGAGGTTACTTGCAATGTAAATGTTTTTGTTGATAGGTGATAGCATGATAGGTCTCATCCTTTAGGGGTTACTTGCAGTGTAAATGTTTTTATTGCTTTGTTGTCCAAAATCAACATGGTCTAGGGCCAATGACAAGCCTATAGGATGTTTTAGTTTTTATAAGCAACTTGTTGCCAATTTTTTCTGAACTTGGCTCTAGAATTTGCCATATCTTTTTTTATTATAGTAAATCATGTAACTCAGATGGATCAATAAGAAATCGATAGAGGTAAAAGTAGCCGAACTAGGCTATCTGATTGCCACATCAGCAATATGGAAAAATCCAAGAAATTTACGCTGGTTCCCTTGAATTCCCTTGTGCAGGAAGCAGGTCAGTGCAGTTGGTGGCCATGGAAGTAGCCCAGCGAAGACCAGCTAAGCTTCGCAGCACTGGTTGGAGTGGTTGTTCATCAGTGCATTGACCGGATGCAGCCCAGGCAGCCTTCCTCAGCAGTGGCATTTGCGGCATGCGGATGATGCTTTGCCGAATATGCCACTCCCAGCTTGGGAAGATCCGGGGAATTGAACCAGATGCTTTGATTCCCAAGGAACGATTCTTCGCTGGCTTGCTGGGAAATCAGCGTTTGTCGTCGCGCTGTCCCACGTCCCGGGATGACTGAGGACGGCGGCGATGGACTGACGGGGACGGATCGAGGGACAGGATGGACTGGAAGAGCCGAAGCGGATTGGATCATGGGACGCCCCCGCTCGTCGACGCGCTTTGCTTCAGAACAGTTCGGCCTCATCCCGGCCTCATCCCGGCCTCCCCGTCCCCCGCCAGGACGGACTACAAATGGCTGCTCCAATTCTGTCTCTCACATCCTTTCCGATCGCCCCGTTCACCTCGCTCTCTGTTTGCGTCGTCTCTTCTGTTAAGTTCTTGCATTGTGCGCGAGCTGCCAAGGTCCACGACTTGTTGGTGGGAGTGTTGTGTGGGATTACTAGGCCCTCTTGTCATTGGGAAAATTCATTTGTGTTTGGGTCGGTGGTGTCCTGAGGTCGTGTTTGGAGGTTACGGGAGTGTGGAGTGGGTTTGGGAAGAAGAGTTCACGTGTTTTTGAACGTAAGTGCTCGAGGTTGAGGACGACACTCCATGGCGATGATCGCCGGTGAGTTTGAGATTTTGATTGCTCTGTACTTTTTACTTCCACACTAATTGTCATTGGTGTGATTGCGCTTTTGGAGTGGAAGTCAAGTCGTCCCTGATGACTGTGTGAAGCGTGAACGTTGTTGTGTGCATTGCTTGATGCTGGGAACAATTGCTCTTGGGACCGTTTTCTCATGGTGATGGCTTTCTTTCTTGCGTGTGTGCAGCAGATGAACCCGCATTGCCGGCGTTGCCCGGCCATAGCCAGAGCTTGGCTTTGGAGATTCCTCCTCAGATGAGTCCGTTTGGAATCTCGTCTAGTGGTGAGTCGTCCGTCTGTTTGCACTCACCGTCCCCCTAGCAGTGCACATGCGAAAAGTTTGGTCATTGATGCTAGAAAAGCCCTAGGGGCTTATCGAGTGTTAAGCTCGCGTGTTTCAATGTAACAGATGAATCGGACAGCAGCACGGAGGCCGCCAGCGCCATGTTCCTGGTGGTGGGTCACCGCGGCTGTGGCAAGAACAAAGTGCTCCCAGAAGGCATAGTGCCGGAAGCAAGATCCTCCATCCGAGAGAACACCATCACGTCCTTCAACTTGGCAGCCCGCAACGGCGCCCAGTTCGTGGAGTTCGACGTGCAAGTGACGAAAGACGGCGTGCCCATCATCTTCCACGACGATGTGATTCTCACAGAGAACAGTCGGCCCAGACACATCGGCGAGATCACGCTGCAAGAGTTTCGTTCCATGGGGCCGCAATCCGACCCAACCCAAGTGGGTCTCTCCCTCTACCGCAAAGCGGTGGACGGCTCCATCGCGCTGTGGACAGCCGATGTGGAGGATTGCATGTGCACCCTCGAGCAGGTTTTTGCACAAGTGCAATCCACCACCGGCTTCAACATTGAACTGAAATTTGACGACGACGGCTCCACCACAGAAGCCGAGCTTCACCGAGTGATTGACGCCACCTTGGAAGATGTGAGAAAATTTTCAAACGGACGCATGATCTACTTCTCCAGCTTCCACCCCGATGCCGTGCAAATACTCCGCACCAAAATGTCGGTGTATCCCGTGTTCTTCCTTACCAATGGAGGCGGGCAAATCTACAACGATGCTCGCCGAAACTCCCTCGACGCCGCTCTGGACGTCTGCCGCCGTGGCAACTTGCAAGGCATAGTCAGCGAAGTGAAAGCCGTGTTGCTACACCCGGACAAAGTGGCCCTGGTCAAGGCACATGGACTCTTCTTCTTCTCTTACGGCGAGTTGAAGTGAGCGCCTTTCTCCAGTTACCCTTGTGATTTTTTTTCCTGTTTTTCCTTTAAATTAAAAAAAGTGTAGGTTTATCCCTGAGATGTTTGAATGGCTAAAAGTGGTCTCTTTCATATCATACAGGAGGGGAAATTAATCCTTCCAAGAAGCTCGAAGGAAAATAACACCAAAATATTGGCCTAAATCTCACTATTTTAAATCAGTGCAGACTGAAACACTCTACAAAAATGACAATCAATGCAGTGCCACCAAAAGGATGAAATAGTTCATTGTGAATCAAAAAGAAAATGTTCCAATAGTTGGCTGTCATTTGAGGCTTTCTAACGGACCATCCAGACCATCATTGTGAGAAAGAAAAAACTGATATCATGGTGTGTTGTGATGATGTTTGCAGCAATGTTGGGGAAGCCGTTCTCAAGCAACAAAGTTGGGGTGTTGATGGTGTCATAGTGGACCATGTTTTGGAGATGGTTCGTGTGGCGCGACAAATGGAGGAGCCTGCGTCTCCATCATCAAATGCTGCCTTGGGCGGCAGGAGAAGAGTTTCAGTGGCTTGAGATTTTTTTCCCCCAACAAATTAGTGCCATTATCTCTACCATTGTATAATAGTATTCTTTGATCAAGGAGATTGTCACTGTCCTCACTCACCCTGTGTAGAAGGACAGGTTCTAAAAACTTCTGATCAAGCTAACACCATTTTTTGGATATGTACGTTGATCCGCACTAATATCCCACCCCACCTCACCTCCACACCTGAATTTTGTATTCATCGTGTAAGTTACGCCATTTCTTATAAAGAAAAGTAGCATTTTTGAGCCATCTGTTGCTGCAAGTGTATGAGTGTTTTCTGAGGTTGTCCAGGCCTATGAAACAGATGGAATGTGTGTGGAGTGACAATGCTTGACAAGTATGCGGTGATGTTCAGAACTTCAGTTATGGACGTTACCACAGGACTGTTGGCCAGGTCCACACCAGGGCTTTTTTTTCTGGCAAAATTTCGCCAGATTCCGCCAAATCTGACCACTATGGCTCTGTCCCTCCAAAAACTGGCCAGTGCAGTGATGCCAGAGGGAGGGACACGAGTCCAAAAAAAAGCCCTGATCCACACAGCATGATTAAGATATAAAAAATTCATCATTTTCCCCATATCATGGCCTTTCAATGACTAGTTGTTGATGGAGTACTGACCTGCTTTGCATTGCCACTAACTTACATCTTGCATGTGCCACATTTGCTTGCCTGAAGTAGACTTCAATGAAAAAAAGTCCCCTTTCAACTGTTCTTGTAACTCTTAATGTGGGGAGCACTTTGTGGATGTCATGGTGGACATACTTGTAATTCAAATCTTTCGTATTGGTTGATGAAACTTATAAGAAAGAATAAAGGTATAAAGGTACACTAGTAATGATTTTTAGTGTTACCTACACTATCCTACGTGATGGTGAAACTAAGTCATTCTCATAAAAAAAAAAGTGCCACATGTTATCTTCTGAATGGTGTGAGGTGATGTGGACCCATGAAAATCTGACGTGGAAATTCAATTTTGGCATCTAAGTGTTGAATTAGACCTTTGTGTACGGTAATTGATTTGAAAATGCTAAATTTTTACCTTCAATGAATAATCTAATGAACTATGATTATTGAGATCCCTTTCTTTTTAGAATGAATATTGACTATTCTCACCAATATTTTGTTCCATTAAGTTCAAATAATGAAATTTAATTATAGTGATTTTTGAATATTTTTATTTAACTTATTTATTCAAGTCGATTATTAATCCTTTAGAGCTCCAACATCCAATTTCTAGATGAAAAACAAATTGATATTCTTGTTTCTTTTTCACAAGAGCTTGAATGAAAGTCATCCTAATTTATGGAAATATTTTATCAAATTGTTGTCCTATCTAATGGTTGGACTTGGTGTCACTAGAGTGTGTATTTTTTTTATTTTTCTAAAAATGAAAATGTGGAAGTATGTCAAGTGTTTGACCAAGCCAAAATTGCATTGACTCTAGTTCAAAACTGAATTTGCAAAAATGAGGTTACAGATTTAAAAAACACAAAAATTTCAAGAAATTACCATATTAAGAGAACCTCATTTCAAATCCATTCCAACAAATTTTGCTCAAAAAATGATACTACCTCTATTTGTGAAAAAGACTCGGGTTTCCTTTGTAAATACAAAGGAAACCCGGGTCTTTTTCACAAATAGAGGGAGTAATATTTTGTATGTAATTGAATTTAGAAGAAATTTTGAAATTTTCCGTTCAAATTTTATAAAATAATATTGGTGATAGCATTGATGAATCTAATTGTAGGCATGAAATCTAAAACTCAAAACCTATAACTTTTATTTGTAGGTCAAATCCAAAATAATCTTCCAAATAGTCTATTAATATGATGATTTTTCTCAAATAGTCAATTCTTTTTACATAATGAAACTTTCAGGGCTTAACATTTTTCAAAGTCAATGCTATTTAAATGCAAAGTTTCACCGGTTTTCCATTAGCACAAAACTTTCTACCTATACTTGTAAGGTAAGTACATTCAAAATCTTCATTAACCAAAAACCATCACATCATTAATTTGAAGGATATCAATAAGGTTTAAACATTATAATTTTGTGTTGATTAATGTTACTCCTCAAAGTAGCACTTAGAAATTCATAAGTTGCCCTTGCAATGTTCAAATAATGCATTCTAAATGGTTCCAGAATCCCTTTTCATTTACCAATTTAAACCTATAGAAACAAATATTTTCATTTAATATAACTATTCTTAGTTGCAATTTGTAGCAATTAGCATTGTGTATATTAGTGTATGCATTCATCACATAGATTTTGTGGTGCCTCATTGTAGTTTCTAGCGTTCAAGAGTTGTTTTGTGATTCCTTTTGTTCTAAGTCATTTGCTTTCTTCTACCTTAGTGGTTGTATAGATTGAGTGCATGGAAATTAGAGTTCACTCGCAATCATGTTGTAGTGTAGTTTTGAATTTGTTCCAATCTTTCTAATATATTCTTGGAAAGTGAGATTGTTTGGTGGTTGTGCCATTAATTTTTAGTAAATAACATTTTGGAATTGAAGAGGAATGCAAACAAATGAGCTTTGTTATGTCTTTAGTGCACTTTTTTATTTTATTTTAGTAATAACATGTAAATTTTAAATACCAAAAAATACCATACACCAAATAAATACTAAAAGAGAACAAATGTAAAACTTTGGGCAAGGCCCTTGTATTGTACTTGATATCTTGTTAAGCTTACTTCAATAATGAAAGCATCCAAACCCTTAATCCCTAATGACCCAAGGGAGTGTTTTTTTTCAAGATGGGCCCAAACTGCCAAGAATTTAAGCAATTTGTTTGCTCATTTTTTCTTGAGGTTGGATAGAATGTAACCATTAGACCTTGTAATTCACATTGTAAATAAGAGCCTCAAAATATTTAAAATTATTTGTCTGCACAATTTAGTAGGTACATATTTAAGTTTGAAGTTTTACTTGGGTTAATGGAAAAACAGGGTAGTGCACTTTGAAGGAGCATATTTTAGTGAGAATCTTTTGAAATGATTACCTTTTTGCGCTTAGTGAAAGACAAGAGAGTTGAAAATGCTCATCTAAAATTTCACAAAATTTTGGTCACATTAGATGAGAAATCAGCCCTGTGGAGGGTTGCGTGTTCCCAACCTGTGGGACTGCTGAATTCAGGGCCGCGGTATCTCGCTGACGTGGCCGAGCGACTGCCACGTAGGAAAAAAATGATTTTTTTTTTCATTTCAAAATTGATTTGTTTTTTTGAAATTTTTTTGAAATTTTTTTGTTGGAAACAGCCGTTCTCTGAAACTATGGGGGGACTAGCGTCGGGAACAGGCTCGAAGTGGCCCTCCCGACCCCCCAAAACTCATCTAATGTTTTGCAATTTTGGGTGGAGCTTGCAATGCACGGTGGCCACTGAAATGAGACGGTGTTTATAAGAAAAACAAGAATGGTCACACTTGTCTTCTCCTTAATCTCCTTGGAATCTGCCCTTTTTGAGGTGGGCAACAACCGCATTGGTTGGTTGAATTTTCATTCCATGTCCAAATTGAACCTGAACTACACTACACCACTTAACTTCAAAAATTCCACAAGGTGGAGTTTAGTTTGGAATTTGATTAAAGTAACGCCATTGGATTCATAATATAGTCTATTCTAGAGAAATAACTAAAAAAAATCCTTCAAAATTTGAGAATAGATAGCTCAAAAAAGAGGGGTAGCAATTGAAAAATGGTCAATTGGATCATTAGGGATTAACCATTGTTGTGAGCAAAGAGAGATCGAGAGTCCAAGAATCACACATGGCCAGCACAATGGCCTTGTCATGCTTGAATCTGAGCGGCATTTGTCCTATCTAGGTTGGTGTGCCTCACACCGCTAGGAACACAAGGTAGGAAACAAATCCTTAAGGAACTAACCTCTAAAGTCCTAAGGCCTTTTTTTCATCAAAAAACACTTAAAATTGTCATTTCTATTGCAAAGAGCAAAATAGTTTTAAGAAATTGTTTTTTTTCTATATCTAACTACAAGATCTTGTACTAGGTTGTTATCAAAATGTGTGGAAGAAACTTTAGAAACTTTGACCGCTTAGATTGAAAGATATTTGCATTTAAAGTGAAGAAAACAGGTTTCTTTTGCACCTTGTTTGACCTAGATAAGAATACCATAAACGGTTAAAATAAGCATTTTAGCATGTAGGATATGCAAAATTATTTGATAAATTGAGCTCAATATGTGTAAAAACAAGGATGAGGAAGGATGCAAAAAAAAAAAAACATAATCTTTTCCTCATGAATGAATATTTCATGCAATTACATGTGAAATCTTCATTTGGACTCCATTCTTGTCTCATAGGTTCACCTAAAATGGCTACCTTTGGAACTTGTTCCTAATCAAATGTGAGCCAATCAAATGCGAGCCAATCAAATCTTTTTCAAAGCTTATTATTGTTGATTTTAGGACACCCTACTCTGCCATTAGAAAGGAGTAACCGTTATTGGTATTCATACTTCAGGTTTTTTGCCTTTGAATCTTCTTACCTTAAATTTTTTGTACTATTGATTCTCAATTTCTAATTTTTTATGTTGAAAAATTGAGTTGATAGTCTAGGAAAAAAAACACTTAATTTTTATCATCAAAAAATTATCAAGTAGAAGTAGGTTCAAGATTGAATGAAAAACTAAATTGTTCATAGCTCTAAGATGGAATTGCGACATAACAATTCCAACGGTGAGATTGAAAGCAAACTTAACCCTGTCTAACAATTTTTTTTTGAAAAATTGTGAAAAATGCATTCAAAAATGAATTCTATAAGTTATTTTTTCAAGAAGATGCTTAGATTGCTTGAAAAATAAGATTGCCCTTCACTTTATCATCACTAGTCCAAACATACTGTAGATAAAAATATAATTTATGAAAAAAATTTAAAAATTTAAAAATTCAAATTTTTGTGATTTTTTTGGGCTGCCCCTAAAATTTCTTTTTGGACTTTGGGTGGCATAACTTTTGCTCTTGGGCATTGATTGAAATAAAAAATATAATCTCAAAAAGCTAGTGTGATTTTCCTATCTTCGAAAAAAGTTTCAGAAAATCATGTCAAAAAATTGAGGTCACACAAGCCTACGCAAAATCCCAAAAGTTTTTTGCTTGGACTTCAGGACTTTTTCAAAAATGAGCAAATGTTTAAGGCTTTATCTAAAGTTGTGTATTCAATGTGATGCAACAAAATTGATTGTAGAGATCATTTGAAAAGTCCATCATCACTGAACAGACTTGACAACCTTATAATTAGGTTTATACACCCTACTCAAAATGCCACACCTACATTTGAACCCAAAAGCATCACAAGAATCAAGATATTGATTACACAAAATGTACATAATCAAAACATGAGAGTCTATTTAAGCCTAGTCATGGTTTTGGGGATGCCTAAAGACAATACTTTCAAAATTCATAACTTATTTATAAAGTGTCCAAATAGTGCATGCTAACAAGTGTTGGAATCCTCGTTCACTTGCCAATAAGATCCAATAAAAACTCATGTCTAATGTTACATTTGATAAAAACTCATGTTTAATGTTATGTTTAATAATAATAGCTCTGCTCACTTGAAATTAGTGCTGATTGTAGGCACTAATAGCAACAACACTGAAGTCAATGTATGGTAGCTCTACTAAATAGTGAAATTGGGTTGCCTTGACAATTAGGTTGCCTTACCCTAGGTGAGTTACCTCATGGCTAATGCTTGTCCAGATGGAGGCACATGCCAATCTCTAATCTTGAGCCACAAATCAGTGCACCAACCCATGTCATCCACATAGTTCATAGTTTACCTGCATCCTTCTAAAGTAATTGTACACATTGATTTAGTGTAGAATGTTGAGAAATTAGTGTGGGGCAACCTAATTTCACTATTCAGTGTAATTAAAGTACAATGAGATGCAACAAAATGCGCTCGTGAATTGAATTCCATCATGTGGGCAATGGATTGGCCTCGTCATTCATTTGTCAATCCACACTAAATATTTGTGTGGATGGGGAATTTCATTAAAATGGCGGTAAGATAGGAGGCTGTAAAATGGAGCGGGCATTAAGAATGGACCCTATAAACGGCTGTGAAATGGACATGAGTTGGTTCTGAAATTGACTAGTATATTTATTGAATGATTCAAGGAAAAAAACATTATTAATTGCAAGAGCCAATCATTCTCTTCGTTTTTCCCATTTTTATTTAGAATTGCAAGTGAACCGTGTATGAAAGACCTAGGGTCACAAATAGGGACCTATGACCTAACTTGTTTGAAAATTCATAAGTAACTCAAAAATGCTCGGAAAAATATGAAACCACTTGAATTAGATTCCTCATCAATTTTTCTATGTCTGAAAAATGAGCTACAAATATTCTTGTCCAAGGAAATACATGAAAAAGGCGGACCAGCCCTTAGATGCTCCATTTCTGAGCCTCCTACCTTATTCCGTGTGCCACTTTGATAGTGTGCCATTTTCACCATCTAGGACAGGTATAGATTTCAGAACGGGTTTAAGAACCATCTTGAACAGGTATAAATTTAAGATGCAAACGGTCCATTTTAACCCCTTAAGGACAATTGTCCGTTGAACGGACAATTGAAAATCCGGGTAGGTTCCTATGAAGTCAATTTTGGTCGGATATTCGTGAAATTTTTGACACAAGGTGTAGATATGTAACCCCGTAGTGAAAATCTAATTATTTTTCCGATCGGGTGCCCGGATCAAAAGTAATGCTACCCTGAACTTTTATGCCAGCTCAGGCAATTTGAGAATCTTTTGCAAATAAGCTCATTAACTTCTGAAATTTGGCATGTATGTAACTTACATGATATAAGATGCAAATGTAAAAAAAAAATAAGCATGCATAGTGTAAAAATCTCACTCTAGGAGGAGTTAAAGTCTGCTGGCCCTATCAGGTTAGGCTGGAAAAAACTTTTTCTTCTAACTTCAAACGTTATAATCTTTCAATCTGTGCGGTCAAAGTTTCTGAAATTTTTTCTACACATTCCTATGGTAGTCTAGTACAAATTTTTACAGTTGAATTTTGAAAAAAAACTTTTATTTTTCATTTTTTTCTCATTGCCCTAAAAATGACAGTTTTTCACAATTTCTGCCTGAAATATGCCTCCGGGCTTTAGGGGTTAAAGGAATATTGCCATTTTAATGAAATTGGCCATGTGGGTCCAAACCACGCAGAGAAGTCCCCAAAGTCCATACATACTTCAGCCAATTCTGTACTCAAAAAGCCGAGAAATTTTTTTATAAGTTAGTTGCACTACGATAATGAATTGGGTCTATGTTATCAATGGTGGCTTTTTGCAGAATTCAGTGGTGTCATGATGGGGATTGCTGGAATGGACTTCAGGGAGATGCAATCCCTGAAACTTCATGTGCATGCCTCGCCCAATCTCGTATTTTTTGTATTTTTGCAGCACAGAGTACCATTCAGCTGGCTTCAGGTATCATTGGATTAGATCGGTCCGCCAATGGCTTGGGTGAACTCATCTTGCCGTTCTCGGTGTCCAAGGGCTGTTTAATTAGTACTGCCGTACTTCCGTCTCAGCTAAGGAAGGAACACCTGAGTGGACTGCTGAGGCAAAAAGAGGCCGCAAGGAGAGGTCAGAAAGACGGGAGGGGTACGGTGACAAAAAAGTTCAAGAGATCACAATAATTGGGATCTTCGGAACTTTATGTGGTTCCCTTCTTTTGAAACCTTAGAGCAACCCCACTGCAACTTGCCAAATTGGCTTGGCCAAACAAATCAATGGCAAAGAACCTCTGATACAAAGCTAACAAGCTAACAGTAAAGGGGGTAGAATGTAGCAGTGACGACCTCACCGGCCATTGCCGGATGAATGGTTGGGCACCCCCTACTTCATTCAGGGCAATGGATGAAACCTAAACCCTGCAGAGTGCATCGAGTAGGGTTTAGGCCTGTAGCAAAGCGCCGTTAGGTGTTGAGCTACAGTCCTCCTTAGGGTTTACTCAAAGGGCTTAGGGTTGGTTGGCCAAGTTCTTTTGGTTTTATTATTAAATTTCTTTTTTGAAAGATTGGGTGGACGGGCAAGATGGATGTTGTTGGCTCATTGGACAAAGAAGTGGGGCGGGAGGCACTCACTCGGCCATTCTTCTGGCAATGGCCGGTGAGGTCGCCGCTGCTACATGTGTCCCTAGTAAAGGTCTTCCATTGATTTGTTTGGCTGAGCCAGTTTGGGAAGTTGGAATGGGGATGCTCTGTCACCTCTTGGTAGTAAGCTTAAGCTTTAGTGGTTGTCTCTTTGATTGTCATGTATTGTCTCTTGGTAGGGCAAGATTAGAGGCTTGATTAACCCCTCATCGCTTGGCATGTCTGCGAGTTGTCAGGGCCCCTTGTACAAGACGGCTCTGCAGTGTTTCTTTGGAAACTTAGAGGCTTGCTACTCATTTCACCATTGACATTTCCCCGTTGATTTGCAATCCCAAATTGGTACCATAGCTATCTTCCAATCAAAACACTCCATTTGTTTGGACTCCAACCTTTTTGGTGTAAACAGGCCCTCAGTTATGTTTTGGTTGATAGAATTTTTTGGGAGTTGATTTCACTGTCTTGATCTTGAGATTGTAACAAACATGAGTGCCTCATCTCCGGAGACAATTTCTCTCATTCTGTGCACTTAAGAGAGAGGCGGTGAACAAAGCATTGTGTATGAAACTAAAAAATTTCGGAGGTGGTGGTTTAGGTAGATTTAAATGCTTGCTACAATCTTCAGCAAATTTGGAAAAATACCAATATGTGGGAGACAATCAATTTCATGGCGACCATAGTCCAGAAGCAAGAGCCACTGGCTATCGGTGATGGTACTCGGATACAGACACATGGAAGTCAAGTTGCATTGAATTCTCCGTCCAAGCAGACCCAACGGTCGACCACCGGCTACACCCGGTTGAATTGAATCCCGATACCTAGCCCAAATTGCCATGTTCCAAAATACTCTCGGCATCATAACATTCAATAGCATTAGTGTCCATTGCTTTGGCTCTACGGTGTTGGGCATGGAATATCCACACCCAACAACTTCTGCATCCTCCACTTGTTAGTAGTTACAGATGAAGGACTATTGTATGTAGAATATTCCACACCCAACACTCTAGAGTCAAGGCAGTGTATAGTAATGCTACTAAATGTTATGGTCAATCTAGCACACTTTGTGCAAGTCCAATCTCCTAAATTATACCATCAAGTATGTCCCATGATTCAGGAAGGAACACCTAACAAGTTTACTTTTTAATTTTCTTCAATTCTAGATCATTTGCCATCACAGTTGTTGAAAAATTATGTGGGACATTTTTTCCATTGTTGGGCCATTGAGGGGTTAATCATATCATGGTTTCAATGTCTCAAGTGTTGCCATTTTAGATTGTGTAGGCAAAGATAGTAAATTTGGATAGCCATTAAAGTTATCTTAAACGTTATGAAATGTTGCCCTCCATTTGGTCCCTCTTTCAATCATTTTTTTCTAGATTGCATTAGAATTCTTATTCAAATTATATATCTTTTGGGGATTGACAACAAAGCATGACACTAGAAACTCATATCGCGTTACCGGTGAGTCTCACATTTCCTTGTGTATGTGTAGTTGCGACATGTGTCCAAAGTGACTGTAATTAGTAAAGTTTTTACAAGTGTCAAATTTTAAAGTTCAGTGGGAAAAGTGAGACTCACTGGGAATCAACACCGGAAACATGATATGAGTTTCCTGTGTGATTGCATGCAATCTTATCACTTTGAGTTGTCGTCTTCCTAAACTGAGTTTTCATTAGGTCCTTCCTTTACAACTCCACGCCACACAGAGTGGTCGATTTTGATCCCCTATCTCTAAACCACATAATACTTGCCTGAAAACTTTGCCATTTTTGCACCAACCAAGCTGGAGAAGTAGTGCTTGGAAATCCACAGCTTAATTGCAGGCTTCCTGAGCTCTGAACCTGGAAAAAACTGTCTCAAGAGAAACTGATACTCAGTACACTAAATAGGGTATTTAGTGTTGGCAACACTATTTGCGAACCATGACACTAAATATCATTAAGCCTACTAAAGTAAGTAACATTAAATGTAATTTCTAACATTAAATATACTCTATGGTAAATCTGAAATCTGAAAATGTTTACATTTAGTGTTAGAACTTATTAAAGGAAGGTAGAAGGGAAGAGAAGGCAAAGGCGGCGCATTGAAGTTCAGCACTACACTAATCGTCCTAAAATTGACATTTAGTGTAGGATCAAGTAGGGTGGTAATTACACTAAATGTAATCCAACACTAAATACCCTATTTAGTGTAGTTTTAACCTGACTCGGAGCTGCTAGTTGATGACATTCTTTTGACCTTCATGAGAAAGCAATCCCTCTCATGAAACTCAATGGTGATTCTAAAGCTACTTGCAGCCCAGAATAACCCAATCATCTACCGTATTCAGCCCAGTGCTTCCCAATCTTGCTTATAGAAGTTGGAACTTTCAACCTTCACATCAAGATATATGGATGACCTGTGACTTACGATGATTAACATGGTCACATTGGGAGGTCAGGAGTTTCTGATCAAATGGGGGTGATTGCATGAAACACTTGTACTATTTTCTGTCACACGTCTCGTGCTGATTAGTTTTTTGGCCATAATTCTTGGGTTTTGACTCCAAATAATTCAAAATTCATAGATAAGGTACTGATGACTACTATACACCTTGTCTATTTTTTTGGAATTTTTTTAAAATGTTTTACTATTTAATAATAGCCCCCGATATTATGTCACAAATGCCATTTTGGAGGTTTTTAGTACTATTTAATACCCATAAAAACGAATTTGGAGCTAAAATTTGGTAGAGATGGTCTTCTAGTAGACTTGTAGCTATTGTACAAAGGAATTCTAAAAATACTTAATTTTGTGTGGTGTAGAAGTCCACAAATTGAGTCCCTTTCTACTAGCATTTTGAAGCATGTAAAAAATTATTTTGGTGGGTTTTTTTGGTGAATGACCATCTCCATAGAGTTGCCACAAATGGCCAATTTTTTTTTATTTTATTTAAGTTTTTCCCTATTTTCTACTAATTAAAACATCAAAGTATGTATTTTCTTAAGATTTGGCACTTTTCTAGTTCTCCTACTTAGAGAATTTTTTAATAAATTTCCTTTGGTGGTTACCTTCATCTTAAAGGTGCATACATTGGCCATATTTTTAATTTAAAAAAAAATTGATTTTCTAATTTTAAAGTACTCCAGAAAAAATCATGAGTACTATTGCAAAACGCAACAAATAGTACAGGTGTTTTGTGCAATCACCCACGGATAGAATCGTGGTTCAAGACTAAGTTAGAGGAATTACAATTTCTAAAAGAATTGATCAAGTTCTTTCCAGAAAAGAGAAGCCTTCGGTCGGAGTATTGAAGCAAGCTCATGTATAGTACACTAAATATGTAAACAAGAATGGTATGAGTATGATAAGTCCTCTGACTATCAGTTCAATTAGCACTTTGAACAACAGCACATATATGTGACTTCTTCCAAGAGCTATATATGCCAAAATAGCTTTAATAGTCTTCAACTTCAACGTTCCTAGATGCAGGCCCATTCATGATTTTCAAATAGAATGGTCTTGAGAAGCTTAGCACCTCTAGATTCAGGCCAATTCACTGAAGTAATTATACCTTTTTTTTTTTTGACACAAGCGTGTTGAACAACACACTGCAAAGGGTTTCCGTCAGGTGTATAGGCTAATTTCACGCCAGATAAACACAACTTGTCGCCGCTAGGTATCGAACCTGCAACCATGCCATTCGGTTTGGGTACCTTACCACCATCATCCGGTAGTTTAGGGTCATCTCGGACCAAGCAATTATACCTTTCAATGTCACATACAAGTCACCGTTGGCTTGCTTTGGTCTCACTCAAGTAGTAAGATAATTATAAGTTACATCTAATACATCTTAATGGTACCCATGCCAAATGTCTATGCTTGAATACCTTAGTGGAATAGGAGCACATACCAATTTCTATCTGCTGTGGAATTGTGGACTAACTCTAATCTATGGCTACTACAACACTGTAGTGTTATCACAGTCTCGTTAGGAATCACAGGAGAAACTGTAAGTTAAGTATTGTGTATACCGGTACGCCTAAACGCCTCAATCCTTTTTTGAAATTTTGCAGATTTTTGCTTGTACCTTTATATAGAAACATCATTTACTGGAATTTCATGAATTAGGTCATTAAGGAAGGTTGTCTTTTCTAGATTCAAGTATTACATTGGATGAATGAAGAAGTTAACGGGACTAAACAGTGCCCTGAAGCCCTCTGTTCATCGTCCAGAATATGGACGTCGGAGCGCTACAGGGTTAAGCGATGATATTAGTGAGATGACTCTGCAAATTACCTGGATTTTGCAAAATCATTGATTTTTGCCCAAGGTCAATCGTCTGGTACCAAGGATTTGCAATTTTCAGAGAAAATATTATTCGACAGTCTGCCTAAAACATTGAAGGGCAATTTCAGTCGGTTACCGCGTACAAGAAGACGGACACTCTTCATTGATGTCGGGACTAATTTATGAGGTATAGCTGCAGTTAGTGCATGAATGTCCGCACCGGAAATCTTCGGATTCACCCGGAATTCATCAATACAGTTCTATCAAGCGTTACGTTTCAAGCTTTTCATGTTCCTGGCACTCTTATTATTTGTGGTATTAGAGTTGCACTCGAGCTACAAGTGGTGCAAATTCGGCTGGCAAGCATTACAGACATGAACAGACCAAACAATGAAGTAGAAAAAATGATCAGGTTTCTAGGGTTTAGGGTTTAATGCCGGGCAGAAAGGATGACTCTAGTTGTGTTGGGAGAGTTTCCGTCTTTCCGATCCCGACCAGTCAATTGAAGGAGGTGCTCGACCAATCCCTAGTCAAACACATGCATTGAAGCAATGCTTCAAATTTTTGACTTTTGGAAACACGACGCTACAGTGGAGCCCTGGGCAATTGCGCAATACAGTGGATCTGTACTATGCCCCGGGCTAGGCACAACAGTACTTTCACAACAGGAGGAGGGTAATTGGGAAATGGGAATCAAAAATTGGGAATCAACACGTTCCTAGTTTTTTCAGTTGACTCTGACCTACATTGGCATAACCTCGCGGATGCTTCCCAAATCTGTCCGCTTGGGTCACCATTTCGGTCTTCTCTTGAGAGTTTTGCAAGTGACGGGGTTTGGGTGTTTGAAGGGACCGACAGTTTGAGATTTCCAAGCGATTTCAATTGCTTTCGCAATTTTAGTGCATTTGGATCGACGAGGGCTGGAATAATTGTTCGAGGATTCATCATGGCTCCTGCGGTTGCCGACATCGAGGGGCCAGGGTTTAGCATCCGCGAGATGCGGGTGGAGGATGTGCACGACGCCGGCGAAGTCTTCTACCGCGCCTTCTACGTGGACAACCTCGCCTCGGGCGTTCCGCCCGACTTCAACACCCAATCGGCGGAAGCGGGGCGGAGCTTGATCGCCACCATGGTGGCCCATCCGTCGTACTACAACCTGGCGGCATTTGATGGCGAGGGCAAAGTGATCGGCTTCGCGTGCATCGACATGGGTGAGCACTGATCCAGGCTCCGTCATTTGCTAAATCCAGGCATTGCAGCTGCATCTTCGGGGAATCATAAGCTTACCTTCACGAAGAATGCCATTTGGTCATGAACATTGAGTCATGGAATACTTAGGGTTTTGTCTTAGTGGTTTTATTTCAATTTTCTGAGTAGAGATGAGCAAATTCTCTCTACTTAACAGAAGCTTGGAACATCTTTCTACCATCCTTGCCATCTTCTGGAGGATTCCAATGTGGAGAACTTTTAACCATTTTTGTTGGAAGATTGGAATTTATTTTTTGAGGGTCTGAACTAGCTGGGAACAAGCCGCTAAAATGTATGTGCCTTGTTATTTGTGAAAAGCTAGTTAAGCATTTCCGTTCCATTCTGTTCTCTAGGGTGTCAAAGATTCAAAGTGAGGGATGTTTCAGGTCACAGCTTTGCATTCCCATGGTTGCACAAGTGCCAAGCACTCATATCATTGAACAACTGCGATTGATGCCTAGTAATGGTGTGTTCCAGGGGATAGCTATGCAAGTGGCGTTGGACCCGTTGCTGTGAGCCCTGACTCATCGAATCGAGGGGTAGGAAAATCGCTCATGAAAGCAATCGTAGAGCAAGCGCAGAAGAGGAAATCACCGTCCATCCGCCTCAACACGGTACAATTTCATCTTCCCAACCTAGTTTGCGTCCAACTCTAAGCATTTAAACCGATATGTAGGGTGTGCTTTCATGAGGAGATCACTATAGAGCTGTGGAGAGATCAGTTCGGGTACTAGAGCTAAACTCTCTTGAGATCAATTTTTTTGCAAAGTGGGAGGTTGTATACTACTATTGAAGGGACAGTAGGCAGCCCCAATTTCATCAAAAGGTCTGTGACTAGAGCTATTTTGCCAAGCCACTTGCTAATTGAAGGCCAATTGAGTTTATTGGAAGAGATGCGTTTGTTGATAAGAGGGAACAGTGTAGGAGACGGGATCAGATCTAACAGTTTTAGTATCCTCTATGGACAAATTGACTTTGATGATTTACCTCGAATTGTTATTCTAATTCGATCTGATTGTTAGTTTTTCTAACTTGAGGTTACTGGCATGTAGCCAGGGGCAAATCGGAAGAGCTTTTGCCTCTATGCAAGCCTAGGGTTCAGACCTGTCGAGTGCACAACATCCTTCTTTGGTACAGTCGAACCTGATGCTGGAATGCAAGCTGCATCCTCCGTAGGCATCTCCCTTGATGGTAAGTCATCCAAGTGCCCCATCCCTCAGCAGTGGTTCGAATGATCAAGAAGGGTACTTCTGCTGTGTGCATAAATCCTCCAAAATTCTTTTTGTAGGTATTGAGCAGCAATCTGTAGAGTAATCGCAAGCTAGTCGGTGAAAGTATAATTCAAGGATCACGTGATTGCAATGGCGCCCACCTCTCACTTCACCGGAGATAGCCTGAAACTGTTTTCTAAGTAAAACTAGTGCGTTTCAAAACCTGTGGACAACATCGTTAAGAAAAATCTTTGCCATAATTCGTAAGGAGATCTCCCTATGCTCACACGAAGGCCTCTTCAGATACCTACGGAAGCCTTCATATGATCACTATGACCATAAGGAGCCTCCCCATGAAAGATCTTTTTTTTTATCTCGTCAACAAGGTTTTTAAACAATCTAATTTCCTATGGATATTATACTATTCTTGCTAGTACTAGGGGTCTGATTTTTGAGTGCTCAGCTGTGGGTAGATTTTTGAGTTCTTGAGGTTGTATTAAGTTCTTTATTTTTTATGTGGCCAGGTATTAGCAGCCGAAAGATGGAGGAAGCTGATGTCAAGGCGTGTGGAGAACTATTTAGCAAGGGTATGGGGTATGAGCGTGAAAACAATATAAGAGGAATGCTCGCAAGATGGCCAGAAGCGTGTTGGGTGGCCACAACTAATGACGACACCATTGTGTAAGCCTCTCCAGCAGTCATTTATTAAGTGCTCCACAACTTGAGCCCGAATAGTGGGGATATTCCTATTTCGGAGTACCTTATTTTATCTGAGGTTTAGGGTCTTCATCTGCGAGGGTCTTCAGTGTATTAAGTCTTGATGAAAGAAACCTGTAGTATAGGCTGTGCTTCCTCCTCTGGGTCCTGTATGGTGCAAACTAGCCACGCATTAAATGATACTGTGGCCTAGGTCGTGGTGAAACGTTCCATAATGGAGTCCAGTATGAACCCTAAACCCTAAAACCCTAAACCCTAAACATCCACAAACTTCAGCACTTTGGGCCTTGGAAATGATGCAGGGGTTACACTACTGGTCTGTCCCTGCTTGGTCATGCAATGGCATCGAGTGAAGCTGCGTGGGTGGCAGCCATCAGCGGAGCAATTAAAGAGAAAGCTGGAGTGGTTGCGTGTGTGACCATCCCAGGTGTTTACTATCCTCGACTCATCAACTGGGCACTCGCTGCAAAGCTTGTGCTTGCAAGGTAAGCCTCAGATCAGCTTGAGTTCCATCAAATTGCCTTTAGTTTCTATTTTTCAGGCTTGTTTTCGCAAGATAAAATCCACATCCAAAATGTTTGTGTTCTCAAAGTGGCAATTGGATTGATTGTGGTAACTGGGGATGCTTGTTTCATGGTTTGTGTATGGCATGGGGGCTGTTGGAATCATCTCAATTCCAGAAGAGGATGCTAACCGCACATGGTCACCTGTTTGGACTGCAGGCATAACTGGTACATGGTCGTTGGAGACTATCAGAAGCCGAAAGATGGCTTTTTCTGGAGTCCAAGTGCACAGAACTGATGTGCAGATTTTCGTTTCGCAGTTGCAATGTTTCATTGATTCGTGAAGGACCTGAAAGGTTTATAAACTTGCTGTAGTGCAGATTGGTTTGGCATTTTTTGACCATTAGTCTTCTTACAGTGTCCAGGAGAATATCACGGGAATATCATTCAAGGTCAAACTGCAGCAGGTGATCGAAACCTCAAAAAACACAATTTGATTATTTTTTAAGGAATTTTAGGGGGGTAAAGGTTTAATCGCCCTCACAGTGATTGGCATTTATATATGTATGTACAAGTAGTTGGAGCGCGTAGTGTAATGTTGGTGGGCATGCCCAAGCACTAACTTTGACCTTTACCCCTAAATGCAATGCCCAAGGCCTGTTTTGAGCTTCTTGAATTTTGCTCTAAATTGAAAAAAAAGCCAACATTTTGATAAGTTGTATCAATTTTTTAAAATTGTAATCGTACAAATTCAAACTTGACATGTTAGAGATCACATAGGAAAAGAAAACACAACAATATCAATTATTGATTGAAAGATTATAATGTTTGATCATGAGGGTGTTAAAACTAAGAAATTTTTTAAATCCTTTTTTCACAAGTCAAATCTCAAAAGTTGGTCACCAAAAACTTATAAGGTTAAAGGGTCTAACATGCATAACCCCAATCAAGTTACATCTTTTCAAAATATACTCTACCATTTTTTTAAATGAATTTTAATGTGATCTTTTCTCCAAGATCTAGTGTATTTGAAGATCATTTCCAAGAGTCCTCAACACTACAGAAAGTCAAGATTACAATGGGTACCCTTGCACAAAATCTTGAATAGAAAAATCATTACCAATCATTTTCAAAATCGGATTTTTGATGCTAAAACTAGACTTCAAAAAGATTTTTTCAAAAGTATAAACTACTAAATATATAAACTTGGTTAGGTTTTATTTAACTTCAAAGTATTGTCAACACCCAAATTGGGTGCCTTGGGCATTTAGGGGTTAACATTGCGTTACCGTTTCCGTTGCCTCCCAATGCTGGAGATGCTGTAAGCCACTGAAGTGGCTAGCAAGGAACCGAATAAGGTAGGGGGCTCTAAAAGCGACGAGAAAAGCGACCTGTCTCTAAATGCGATCTGGTAGATTCTGCCTTGTAACATGTACCAGAAGTGTACATTTCAAGAGGGGGTCGCTTTTAGAAACCACTGTGTTTTCAACTTCAAAAATTCATAACTATGGTAGAGCCACCCATCACCGACCAGTGACCCATTCCCGACCTATAGCTGCACGTATTTTTGACCATGCTTAGAATGTGTGTTTTTTTTCATTTTTAAAGTTGGAACTAATAAATACATGACACATATCCCAAGTTGTGGAAAAAAAAGTAGGAAATAATGATTAGGTAAAAAGTTATTGAATGATTGAAATTGGAAGACTCTACATATTGGCCATGGGTCCGGCGCAACTTTTGCCTTGCAAAATTCATTGTAAATTGACTTTGGGTGATAAAATTCCCAAAATTTGGGCAATCCCCATCATTTCTGTCTCTACACCTGCAGGTATTTTTCTTTCGTCTTCAAGTACCCCACATCATGTCCGTAGGTGCTTATATTCGGTCGGTTATGGGTGGCTCTACTATAATTCCATGAATGTCCAAAAAATATGAAACAACTTGGGTTAGATGCCAATTCCATTTTTCTTACCACGAAAATTTACTGAAAATTGTTTTAAGCAGTTTAGCTTCCCCCAAAATGCAAATCAGCTCTTAAGGGGTCGCTTTTACCGCCCCCTACCTTAACTTACTGCCTGAAACAAGTGGGGGATCAGTGAAAACAGGAATGTGCCCCCAAAATGGTCCAGAATGCAGGACACGAAGTTGCAGAGAATCACCGACTGCAGCTTCGTAGAATGAACGCTGTGTATCTGTACGTAAGTTACCCCCAGAAGGACGGGCCTATGACCACAGATTTGAGCTTCAATGTACAGTTAATTGGTGGTGCTCCCATTTTGTGACTCTCAATTTAAGGATCTAAGCAAAGCACTCCTATTGGTTGGTTTTGGTGGTTTTGAAATTGGGCTAGCAATTGGGCTTTAACCCTTTATGCCTTAAACCCTAAAAGTATTTGATGGATGACAAAGAAACTTTCTATGTACAACAGAAGTGTAAATGTCCATCCTTGAAATTTTGTGTGAAAAAGAGAGGACTTGTACAATAGTTTGACCTCCAATGAGTGTTTTTGGTTTATTTTAAGCAAATGATTCACAGGATAGGCCTATAAGGATGATTTCTATAGATATCAGCTTTGTGTTTCAATGTTACGGACGTTGGAGACTTAAAAGTGTTTTTTTTTTTTTTTTTTTTTTTTTGAAATATACGACCATTGAGGGTCGTAGCAAGGACTGACTTGACATTGCCATGGATATCCACAATTTCAATCCCTGCCAAGACCAAGTGAGGGACAAACCAACTCTTTGTGCGCCAATACAAAGAGCCCACACGCGAGCAACGTCAGCATGGGGAATGGAACCGGGAACCTCATGGGTTCCAACGGAAGTCCCTACCACTTGGTTATTACCCAAGGTAGTTTAAGGTCATTGCGGACCAGGACTTAAAAGGTTTGATGGATGACTTTGTTGTTAATTGTAGAGACAAAGAATGCACCCACTAGTTCAATAATTGAAGTATTTTGGTGACTCCCTTGGTATGTAGGACACTAAAACCATCCCACAAAGTGGTACATGTAGGATGAATTTACCCCTCAAAAAAAAAAAAAAAAATTTAATTTGTCACACATGATAAAATTTGCGAATTTTGAATTCATATTTGTAATCAAGTGCCCCAAATTAGCTACAAGAGGTGAAGAACACAAAACTAACATGGCACAAAATAGGGGGCCTTTTTTTTTTTTTTACAATTACTTTACAGAATACAAAATTCACCTTGCATAGCCCAATTCATTGGACCGGTTTAGCGTCCTACCTTTAGTATGGGGCGACTACATCCTTCCAAGGTTAATATAATGTGGCCCTTAACCCCTAAAGGCCCAAGGCTTTTTTTCTGCCAAAAAACCATCAAAACTGCCATTTCTATAGCAAGGAGTGAAAAAGAATGAAAAATGTTTTTTTTTCCACATCTAACCGTAGGATCTTACACCTAATTAGTATGAGAATGTGTGGAAAAAATTTCAAAATTTTTGACCGCTCAGATTGCAAGATATCTGCGTTTAAAGTGGAAAAAACAAGTATTTCAGCACATTGCGGGACTAGATTTTTTGACTTTAAACATTTTTCACTTAAAATTTTTGCACTACAAAGTTTTGTGCTTCAAATCTTTATAGTGGAGAATTGAGTTGAGAGTCTAGGGGAAAAAAAAATATTCAAAAAAACTTAATTATCATTCCTAAAAAATTTATTAAGTAGAAGTAGGTACGAGATAGAAGGAAAATCTAAAACATTAATATATTTTATATGGAATTAAAATTCACTAATCCCAATGGTGAGATTGTTCTAGCAAGTAAACTAAACCATGAGAATTTATTTATTTTTTAATTGCAAAAATAGCATTTAGAAATGAATCCTACAAGTTATTTTTTTCAAGAAGATGCTCTAACTGCCCAAAAAACAAGAATGTCCATAACTTTTTCATAACAAATCCAAATGAAATGAATCAAAGCTTTCCAGATAGACAAAAATATAATCTACAAGAAAAAAAATATTAAAAAAAAAATTCAAAATTTTGCCAAATTTTGCTTGCTGCCTGGACTGCCCAGTTACGAAAAAAAAGTAACATATTTGGCCATAACTTTTGATTCCTATTTCCAAATGTCCTGAAATTTAGTGCAAGTGAAAGATATTCCTCGCGCCCACCTTCTATTAAAATTTCAGCTTAAAATATGAAAATCTCTAGTCACACGGACCTGCCCAAAATTTCTATACGGCCAAAAAATGCATGCCGGTCCTTTAGGGGTTAACTTACCTGCTGCTTGTCCCAGAGCAGAGTTTTGAGTAAGATTAGAGGCATAACATTATTAACCTTCACTGGGGGGGTCTCTTTTGCTCCCCCAAAATCAGGAGCCCCCTAGCGAATGAGATTCCTATCTTTGACAACATAGAGATAAAGTCAAAGTGCACAACCAATGAGATTTGCAACATTTAAACCTAATTCTCCCCCCCCCCGGTATCGTGGGGGGCATTATACCTCCACCTGGGGGAGGCACCCCAGGCAGTTAACAATGTTATGGGGGCGCGGGAAACTAGTCCCCTTACTCAGCCCCTCCAAGTCATTCCAGAGGCGCACGCAAATAAAAACAAACAAACTATTTTGAGCTTGATTAATTTACCTTATTCACCTCCCCTTGCTAATTTGGGGTCTCTGATTGCAAGTATGAATTCAAAATTTGCAAATTTTATCATGCGTGGAAAATAAAAAATTTCAGCGTTTTCCTGAGGGGCCGAGCGAGGGGGTCAGTTCACTCCGCCCGAAAACAGAGGATCTGAGAATGTGATAGAAATGGGTTCACCGACTGTGCGGCTTCCTCGATCTTGTCCCATGACGTGCTTCCGTTGCGCCCGTGTGTAGTAGCTCATCCATCCCCGCGGTCTTCACCGCCACAATTCGTCGGTGCCTGGGGACTGACAACCGATCGAGGAATCCAGCTTCCTTGAAGCCCGCTCGATCGATTTTGACTGCTTTCAGTTCCTTCCAGTAATCGTTGTCGACTAGCTTGGCAGCAATAATAAACTCTTCCTTCTTTCAAATTAATGGAATTCTTGCTGGATTCTTCAGCCGAGACACGAAGCTGGCATTCATATATTACATTATCCGGGGACCCCACCTCGGGATTCGGTTGCATCGGCAGAAGCGGGTCTCGGTGCGTCCACGCCTCCATGAATAGCGATCCCACTCTCCACTACTGTTCACTCGGCGATCGCCAAGCTCGCAGGGAGGCGTTGCAGGACTTGTCTCGCACGCCAAGCGGGGTCACTCGGGAATCGTCGATCTTTCCACACATCGATTCGACAGTTGCATTGTGTCGAATATTTTGACTCAGGTTTCGATTCGCACTTGTGTGTCGGTTCGTGTTTTCGGATGTTGGGTCGCATTCTGGAGCTCGGGACGCATCTAACTTAGTCGCCGAGCAGGAATTAGGGGATCGGGTAACGTCTTTTGGAGTCTGAGGCCGGAAAAGCTTCAAGGATTAAGCGAAAAACTCATTTCGAGTTCGTGGTGTACGTTGTTTTAGATTTTTTTAGAACATGTCTAGCCTTGTTGAATCGAAGAACCGGAGGTTTTAGTTCGTCCGTCTGGATTTGCGATCGTTGCGATGAATGGTCGTTCGGCGGATCCGGAGAGCGGCCGAACCGTCGGAGGAGCCGAGCGAGCCACCGCGAAGAAGACGCAAGCGAATGCGCTGTTCCGGAAGAACCTGACCTTCCAGAAACGCAACTGGCGAACCAACTGCTGCCTGGTGTTTTTCCCTATTTTCCTTTGCGTCCTCCTGGCGGTCATTCAAGTCGCCATCAACAACCTTCTGGGCGACGACTTCAAGTGCGGTTGCGAAAACGAGCCCAACCCGAACGGCGGACCAACGCCCGTGAAGGTGTGCGGCATCCAGTACTCGACCTCGGACCAAGCGCCCTTCTGCGGGATTGCCAACCCCACGCCATGGCCTGCCGTGCTGCAAGTCCCAGGGCCACAGTACCGCGCCACGCAAAGCGACGCGTTTCCGGACCTCACGCAGAACGGCTCCATTTGCAGGGAGGCGGGGACGTGCGCCTTGACCATTCCGTACACCGGCAGCAACCGCACCGCCGCTGATGGTAAGCGTCTCTCTCATTCAGAGCAAAGAGTAATTAGCATTTCGGAGGAATCTGAATAGAAAATGACCCTGTTGGTGTATCAAAGTTTACGATATCAGTAAAAATTCCAAATTCGGCCTAGAATGCCACTTAGTAGCGCTGTCTTGTGCTCTCAAACGGAGGCGATCACAGGGAGATTATCCTTGCTTCCGTTAAGGAAACATCAGAACTTTCTTAAGAGGATTTTGCACTGGGAAAGGGGAAATCAGGGAAAAACGGCAAACAGTGAAAATGAGTGGCACGAATTTTCCTTGTTGACAACAGTGTGAACTGGGAATGGCAATCCGGGAAGAGATCATTCTCCCTGTGGATTTCGGCAACGTAACTGGAAGGACTACTAGAGGCCTAGCGCTTTTCAGACGTGATTCTCGAGCCGGGATGGACAAATTTTCGAAGGAAAGGGAGAGTCACGTTGCAAGAATTGCGAATTTTGACACAGTTTGAAATTGCATCCAAGTCTCCAACTCTGACAGCCCCTGGCGATGGAGTTTACTACTGCAGTTAAGATTTCCATGTGCAGAAGGTTTTTGGCTGTTGTTTTGACAATTTTTTTGTGATGCCCAGCAATGGCGAGCTACCTGTTAGGAACTGGTGGAAACATAAGCATCTCCGACCCGTTGTATTCGCTTGCTTCGGTCGTGGTGGTAAGTTTTTACTCTATCGAAATGTTTGAATAGCTGAAATCTGCGTGTGCTTACCCTTCTCAAGTGGATTTTTGGAGGGTTTGAGAATCCGGTCACGTTGGTGTAAGTTCTAAACTTGTTGTGGAGATTGTACCCTTTTTTGAATTGTGTTTTTCTCACGAGTGGATGTTTTAGGGTTTAGGGTTCATGTTGTGTCATTTCCTTGCTTTTGCGTAGGAGTGCTTTGTTTGGAATTTAGATGCATTGACTATGTATTTATCGTACAGGGTTCAGATACAATTACGTACTCGAATCTTCTGATCGAGTCGGCATTTACTTCCTCCCAGCCGGCGGACATCCTTCGGCCCACATGTGCAGGGTTGAGTGACTTCAACGTTTCATTCAGTGCTGGCGCAGGATATTCTTTCAGTCAAGGTCTGCCCTTGTCCACCCACTCCTAAATTCTGCTCTTGATCTTGAATTGTTTTATGTTTATTCAAGCTTACAACAAGGTTTTCAGTAAAACTAAATTATTTCATGAAGAGAATCTTTCAAGAAGAGGTCAGGACCGCGTTGAGAGACCTCTTAACGAACCATGAGGAAATTCCCATTATGAGGTTCTCTAAACGTTTCTAAAAGTTCCTAATTTTACTGAAAGCCTTAGTTTATTGTATTTTCGATCGACCCTTTGTGAGTCGATGTTCAGCTCTTATTGACGAAAATCCACAGGTCTTCATTTTTTTTTAAGGTTCCTTGGGACTTTTCCGAATTGATCTGTACCTTGCATTGAGTTGTACACAGATTTTACATGCTTGGAAACAAAACCATTGTGGCGCGGCAATGCTTCCTCGGTGAACGATGCACTGTACAAAGGCTATCGAAAGGGCAATCCTCAAGGAGAATTCGACGAAGTCCCTGTTGGTAAATCTCTTTTTGTTTCTGCGTCTGTTGATAGGGCTTGAATTGATGTGATCCAACTTCGGTTGCAACTTGCAAAGGATAAACCCTAAACCCACCATTAGCAACCACTACTAGAGAGGGGGTGGTCCTTGGGCACCAAGGAATAGTGCCAGAGCATGGTGCCCAAGTTGATGCTAGCTTCATAGAACTTCACCAAATTCTCTAGAGGTGCATTAAGCTTAAATTCTGATAATGTGGTTTTTGCATAAAGCATTTTTTAGCCAAAAAAAAACGATTATCAAAGAGAGTGGAAAGGAGCTGTTAGTAATCACCATGTTAGAAGCACAATGGAATGAATGGATGTAGTATTGAAGGTTGTATACTTGGAATAGAATAACGAGAGCAGAAACAAGTCGAGAAACCAACCTGTGTGGATGACTTTGTGCACTTTTAACAAAATGGGTGAACTGAATTTTGTGTTGGATTGTTGCAGCTTATGACTTTGGGAACACAAATCCAGCATTGTTTGATGTGAACATTTGGTACAATGATACCTATGCCAACCGAACTGCGCAAGGCCCCTCCAATCTGATCCGCATTTCTCGTGCCTTGAACATGGTTAGCCCCCTTTGGCTATGTAATATCTGAGCGTCTGTTAACAGACTGCACTGCTTTAATGGAATAAAAGATAGTAGGACTTTGATATTTAGAGCATGATTTCTTTCAGTTATTACATTTTGATGTATGTTGGTTGTTCAAGTTATTCAACTTGCTGGAAATAACTTATGTGGGGTTTGTAGGCGACGCAAGCCTTCCTTCGCTTGAAGGCGGGGCCAGTGACAGACCTACCATTACTGTTTGTGAAAGAAATGCCTAAGCCCGACACACAATTACGGCTTGATTTCTCGTCGCTGATTGGACCCCTATTTTACATGTGGGTTTTGGGATTCCTCCTTCCTGTAAGCTTCCTTACCTGATGTTTATTTATTTCTTTGCTTTGATTTCCTTGAAAGCAATCAACATGAAACTGCTAGACAGTATAAGCTAGAATTCTAATGATCTAATTGATGCTTCCAGATTCGAAATGGGCACATTTCTCTCAAAACAGCTCAAAACTGACTTCAATCCTGAAACACGTAAATAAGGAGAAACTAACATTTTCTTGTAAACTTGGTGGGCGCAAATCCTTATTTATACAACCGTCAATGGTACTGCATTCACTATGCTCTGTAATATGAGCTCGTGGAGGTAGAAGGTTGCCCAATAGTATTTTGTGCAAAAACTGCTTGATAAGAATTTACGCTTAATGCGCAACCATGACAAATTTGGTGTTTGTTTGATATGGTTTAGGTGGTGTTAACTGCACTGGTGTATGAGAAGCAGTATCATCTCCGGATGATGATGAAAATGCATGGCCTCGGTGATAGCGCTTACTGGGGAATTACTTACTTATATTATTTGAGTATCTTCTGTCTTTATATGATCTGCTTCATCATATTTGGTTCCATCATTCGTAAGTGAATCTAACTTCTTTCTTGCTCATTGCTGTCTTTTCAACAGAATGGTCAATTTTTCTTTAGTGCATCTTTTAATCCAAGGACCGGTGCTTACAATTTCATCGTGCATTGACCTGTTTTCTTCAAATATGCCACCAACATGATTTTACTATTTTGCTTAAACCTGCTGGTGTAATGGTTTTGCAGGGCTGAATTTCTTTATAAAAAACTCATACAGCTTACAAGTTGTGTTCTACTTTCTCTATGTCAACATGATTATTTCGTTCAGCTTCCTGTTATCCAATGTTTTCCGGAATGTCAAAACTGCTACAGGTTTGCTTGTCAACTTTATTCTCTTCAGTCTCGGTGGGAAAATTTTTGTGTTTGAATATAATGGAATGTGAGATTGGATTGTCCAAAAAAGTGCAGGTCTACTTTTAGTGCAATTATTTCAATAACTATAGATTTCCATTAATGACCTCACACATTCTAGCTGATGTTAAATCTAACACAATTGTGTTGGAAATAACGCAGATTTAACAGAAGTGTGACTAAAATAATGCTGAAACTTCGTTATTTTAAACACAATTGTGTTAGATTTAACATAAAACATGAGATGGAATGTGTGAGACTTCTTCTAGTGATTCCTCAAGTTTTGTTTGGTTGTTAAAACATGATCACTTAGATAACCTCTTTTAGTTGAACAGTTCTTACTTCTTTAGAATTGAACGAAAAGGCTTTCATGTCCATCTCGGACCTCCCAGTCCTTGACCGCTTTTCTAGTACGTGACTCACACGCTATAATTCTTTCTGACACTTGGGTGGCAGTGGTGGGCTATTTGTACGTGTTTGGAAGTGGACTACTCAGCAGCTTCTTCTTCCAGAATTTCGTTGTAGACTCGCACACTAGCAGTAAGTTTGACTCTTCTTTCACTTTTCTTTTGTACTCAAAGTTGAGAATTGTTTGGCTCATAGTGGAAAAAGTTCCTCTGCAACTTGCTCTTTTCAGAAGTAGGGCTGCATAAAGTTGTTGTGTTGGTCAACTTTTATCATTGTTGGATTTTATTTTATTTTTCAAAACATGCTGATACAAGGAATCCGGCATTCTGTTTCTGGCAGGGAGGGTTGTCACTGCATTACAGATCATTCCCCCATTTGCAACGTATCGTGGTCTTTTTGAGTTTTCACAGTATGCATTCAAGGCTGTGTATACGGTAACACCTGAACCAGCAACTGGTTTTGAGCCACTGTACCACCTTTTGATAGTCCTCTTCATTCACTTAGAAATGCATTTCAATATTGACATCTCCTTCTATATAATGATGTTCTGCTCTTGCTACAAAATAAAACAAAACAAACAGAAATAAAAGGGAAACAACAAACAATCAAATGAACAATGTGTGAACATATTTATGGCAGTAGTTTGAGTGCACACATATGTTCACAACAGTAAAGTAAGACCTTTTCAGTGGTTTTTGGACTTCAAACATGGGAGCTGTACAATGAGGAGATGGTAAATAAGTAGGACAATCAAGGGAAGACATCCTCATTCACTTCATTGAAAGTGTTGAAAAGTTGTGATCTGATTATTTTGGATAGTGACATAAACACCTTGGATAGTAGGTTGTTAAAAGTAGGTGATCGTAGGAGGTTCCTTAAACCCTAACCCCTAAACCCCTAAACCCTAAACCCTTTCCATGAATTGCATCGTACATCGTGCTTATATTACTTCCTCGTGATATTGTCTAGAAGTTCTTGAAACTGTCTAATGTTACTGAAAACCCTGTTTTTTATGCAATATGCGGATTGTGATTAATTTGAATCTTGGCTGGGCTCAGGGCAGCAAAGGCATGCAGTGGAGCAACCTGAAGGACAAGAAAAATGGACTGTCGGACGTTCTGGTGATTTTGTTTGTGGAATGGATCGTGTTCATGACGCTGACCCTGTACTTGGATCAAGTGGTATCCTCTGCGGGCGGAATAAACAGGCATCCTTTGTTTTTCTTGAACTTCAAGCGCGAAGACAACACTTCTGCTCGTGCACTCAACTCTGGCCGCTCCAGCTCTCGCAAAGTGACTGGCAGTTCGAAATCTCTGTCGCACAGGAATGCTGAAGACAAGAAAACGGTCGTTGATAGACCCGATATTGAACGAGAGGTCAGCCATATCATCCTCCACGTTTGCTTCCTTACCAATTATGTTGGCTTGTCAGTTTGGCTTCACTGATTCACAAAAATGTGAATACCAGTGTTCAAATTGGATTTTTAGTACATTAAATAGCAGCTGAGTGTTTTGGGAGCTTGATCTAAATTATGAAAACCAGATTCACTGAAGAGCACACCAGTTAAAAAGCACACCGAATTATTGAAGTGCATTTGATTTTGAAAAGTGCAAATCAAGCATAATTCTTTCTTATGAAGCGACTTTTGCACAAATCAACAATAGTGGGATCATCAACAATATTGGGAACAGGGGTGTGTGGTTATTAACCCTTTTGGCTTCAATCATCTTCAAATTCCCGTGTTAGAAGAGCAATGATACAATGTTGAAGACTCTCTTGGTGAACGGGATGATAAGGTAACTTAGAGAATCACGCACATGGCTTTGAGCACACTGGATCTCCTGATTTTTTTTTTAAAATTTGTTGTTTGGAAATGTGTCAGAGGGAACAAGTCGAGGAGTTAGCTGCCAATCCCAGCACGGAGTACCCAATCGTGTGCGACAATCTGAAGAGGGTTTACCCTGCCAGGGATGGTAATCCTCCCAAGTACGCAGTGAAAGGATTCTCTCTGGCAGTGCCCAAGGGTGAATGTTTTGGAATTCTTGGACCCAATGGTGCAGGGAAAACGAGCTCCATTAATATGGTACTTACCTTGAAACATATAGTTTGTTCCGTGGAAGCCAAATAATCATCGCCTTTGGGATATTATAGTCACAACCTCTGATTGATATTAGAGATTCAAATTGGCTGGACGTGGTTTACTGATTTCACTTTCATGAAATTGAATGCAGATGATTGGGTTTTTGAAGCCAACATCGGGTACTGCATACATTCAAGGGATGAACATTCTTACAGATATGGATAAAATTTACACTTGCATGGGTGTTTGCCCTCAGCATGAGTACGTCTTCTTTATTTCTTACCTCACCGTGACCCATTCCTTTCATGTTATGAGTCTTTAAGATGATTTATTACAGGCCTTGTCAGTCACATAGTTTCTAATGAATAAGGTGATTGTTGCTCCTGGACAGTTTGCTATGGGGACAATTGACTGGCCGGGAGCATCTTCTGTTCTATGGTCGCCTGAAGAACTTGATGGGAACAGAACTGAACAATGTAAGCAGTTGAGAAACCTCTTGTATTTTGAAAATTTTATTGTAGGGTTGATTTATCCTATTAGCGAGGTCCCAAAATTGCTAAAAATCTGGTCCATTCTGTTTTATTTTTCAACACTTTGGGTTTGTGTCCCCTGAAAACTTTGTATCACTAGAAAAAAAAATTGTTTTGAGGAAATTATTCCATGTAATATCACTCCCTGCACTAATTTAAAATAGTGTGGCTTTAGTAAATTAGTGTTACATGCACTAATAGGATAAATCACTGTAGTGATACCCGTTGCTCAATTTTGAACTTTTAACTCTCTTGTTTGTCAACAAAATCATTAAGAATTGTGTGAAATTTGTTGCTTTGTCACAGGCTGTTGAAAGCTCCTTGAGAAACGTGAATCTTTGGGATAACGGTGTGGCCGACAAGCAGTGCCGGAAGTATTCCGGTGGGATGAAGCGAAGGCTAAGCGTTGCCATCTCCCTGATTGGAAACCCGCAGGTAAACCCACATCTACCTTCTTTTTTCAGTTTAAATTCCAAGTCCTTGCCTTATTATTATTCCCTTCCGACTCAAACTTCGTGCCAAGGTAATAACCCCAAACTCTGAAACACAGTGAAACCTTGAAAAGACTCCATTGATTCGTTTTCCATGCTCTTTAAAAAGTTATTGTGGTTTGAGCTTTGATTATTTTGCAGGTGGTGTACATGGACGAGCCGAGCACTGGGCTTGATCCAGCGTCTCGGTATAACCTCTGGAGTGTGGTGAAGCAGTCGAAGCAAGACCGTGCCATCATCCTCACAAGTACACTCACTCTTCCTGTTTTAATTCTTTCCTCCTATTGCCTCGGTCTATTTTTCTGGAAACACCATGTTGGAAGGAGATTGACCTTGCATTAATACTTGATGCGGTTGCAGCTCATTCGATGGAGGAGGCGGAAGCTTTGTGTGACCGCCTGGGGATTTTTGTCAACGGTGAACTGCATTGTATTGGAAATGCCAAGGAGGTAAGTTTCTGATCTGTTCATCTAAATTTCTTAAATTTTTTGGATGTTATCCTCATGAGGGTTAATTAATAGGCATAAGTATTACCCTCATTGCTAAAGAAAGTCATGGACGGCCATGGTTTCATTTGGGGAACATGTAGAATCAGCACTTTGGAAATTTATGGTTTATGCATATGGTGTCCATAAACTACATGCTAAGATGCATTGGAATCCCTTTCAAGTACCAACAAGTCTCAACAAAAATAATAATAATAATAATAGGATACATGCTCAGATGTCTATTAGAACGCTTTTGAATGTATTGTACATCGCTTTAGTGAGCGTTGGGGGTCTAGTAAAACTCTTCTAATTGGATTTTGCTACCATACTCCAGTTGACTGCCAGATACGGGGGCCTCTACATGCTCACAATGACAACACCCGAAAAGGAGGAGGCAGGAGCAATGGACTTGGCCCTGTCTCTCACCCCAAGTGCCAAGAGAGTGTACGCCCTCTCAGGCACACAGAAGTTTGAGCTCCCGAAGTCCGAAGTAACTGTCGCCAAGGTGTTCACTGCTATTCAGGAAAACAAGAGGCGGCTGCGTATCCGAGCGTGGGGCCTGTCGGACACCACTTTGGAAGATGTGTTCATCAAGATTGCACGAGGCGCGAATGGTGGAGCGCCATTGCAATAAATCAAAGAAGGATCATCTTCTCATGAGTTATCACTTCTTGAGAGTTCATATAAGTACCCTTGTCTAGTTGTGACAAATTAAGGTCGTTTCTTGTGTTTACATGACAGTACTGTGATCTTGGCATGGGACTCTTACATGACCTGAAAGACGGTGTGCGAGTGTTCTAGCCAGTCATGGCTTGTTGAGCGATTCTTACCCTGATTGTGGTTATAACAAAACACCCTGTGTATGACCTGTCAGATTCCTTCTTTTCTTTTTTGGAGGCCTTGAATACTACATGAAGGAACCTTGTGTATGTTGATACACATAAATAGCACTCAACACGCATGGCTTTCAAGAGAAATTGCTAGTTTTCTTACGATCTTTGCAATGCATTCATGCTGCAACTGCAACAACCATGGTTTCGAAACTATCCTCATCTCAATATCGCTTGAACTCCCTCTCAAAAATGCAGTCAAGAGCGCCCTACATAGGCTGAGCTCCGGACAACGCAGCCCAGGACTTCAGATCATCCCCAATACTACTGTGTTTTCAAGGCATGGAGATATGCCCTTGAAACCCCATTTTCAGATTTGTGTTTTGATTCTTGGAATGGCAGTTCGAAAATTGTACTTCTGACTTGTGCATAGGTTCCACGGTGTAGATTTCCTCGCTTATATTTTGTGCATTTGTAGGTTCCCTACTCCTAATGTCATTAACACCTGTGAAAATTACACTTAAGAAAAGTTCATCCTATCTTTGATCCCCCCCGATCATAAGATTCTCGTAGAATTATGCTAAGGTAACTTCGACAAATAGTTCAGTGTTGGAAAATAGTACATTCTTTGCCGCTCAACATGTATTAACGGGCACTTCATTCAGTACTCAGTACGTACTGTAATACTCATGCTCAGTACTCATCCCAAGTACTTGTCCTACCCTTTTTCCCACGAGCCCGCACTGAGCTCCTGAAATTTCCTAGATTTCATTATACAGGCTGAGCCATCAGTAGCCAGTGTTCAAGTCAACATGGTTATCTGCACTCTTTACCAGCTTCAACAGATGGGTGTTGGCATTCACCACTGAATGAAAAGACACCCCGTAACATGCCTATCTTTTCCTTAAAATCGAGTGAACAATTCACCAACACTGACACCCACTGTTGTCAAACAAAGAGGT
Source organism: Pseudisothecium myosuroides (assembly GCA_951799445.1). NCBI lineage: Eukaryota > Viridiplantae > Streptophyta > Bryopsida > Hypnales > Lembophyllaceae > Pseudisothecium > Pseudisothecium myosuroides. Next base: position 9,939,725 of record OX637287.1, on the reverse strand, counting down.
TGAAATTGCAGTTGACTATGAGATTACCTCTATTGGCAAGTCAATTCATAGTCATAATAACTCATAGTCCTCCTCTTCATTCAAAGCCCGAAGATCAACCAAAATGTAAAAGTTTGAACGTTGTTGATTGCGTAGAACAACTTGACATTATGTTTGATAATGGCTCTGACTTGACTTATCTACCTTGTTCTTGAATACTCCAAATTCAATAGGAGTAATAAATAGGTAGCTATACCCAAAACCAACTGTGCACCTAAAACCAACACAATGTATTGATGTTGTAGTTTACAGAGTGTCAATTTTCTTACGTTATTGGTTTTGGGTTTCTACTCACCTTAGTGCAGTTTGACTTGACGCAGCTTAGCGCTTTGTCAGAAAAGAGTCAGCCTGACGACTTGCTGATTCCAAATATGCACCGAAGATACTGGTAACCCCAAATTACACGGTTTGAATCCGTGATCCTTCTTGTCTCTGTGCAATGATTTGAGCCTGAAAGTGAGAAATGGAGGATCGAGGTTCTTCTGGTGATCAGGTGGAAAAGATGGAAGAGGAGAAAGTTGATCGAGTGGCTGCATGGGTCGGAGTCGGACCGAGGCAGCTCCATTGCGCACAGGCTCCAAGAGAGAAAAAAAGCTCCCGGGAGTCCAGGAGGAATAATAATAATAATGAGTATTAAGTCTTTGAATCGGTAAGCACGTGGCACCCATTCTGGCCTCTCTCATTATTTATAATGCTATTTATAAGCAGTCTGCATTTCATTATTGGTGTTGAATCTCCCAAATAGCTTGACTTGCTGACTGGCTGATGATCGAGTCCCTCTCTCTCTCTCCGTCCCTGAGCGAGTTGCATGCCTTTGGCCAGAGCCTCCTTTGATCGTCGCCATCAATGGCTAATTTATGGACTCAACATAAAGCACTGGTTAGTACTACAGAATTTCATCAAGCTGGGCGTTCATGAGCAATTAGTTTAAGTCAACGAGAGTGCAGCTTGTTCGTGTGGGTTCGACCACAGTTTTTGTGATACAATGAGGTTGAAACTAGAGACTGATGCAGTGGTATGAGCGAGGTGGAGAGTGTCACATTACTTGTTTATTCTTGCAGTTTTTATTATCTTCTTTATCTTATGGTGAAGATGTTCAATTCCTGCTGCAAACGTGTACACAACACTGCTTGGGTAGTGTAGCTTCAGAGAATGCGGTATACCTGCACAAAGAATTCTTGCGTGAATCGCTACTGAGACTGGGTAATTGCACTGCCTGCAGATGGGACATAAGAGCACACAACTGAATTCGACCCCGGATTAGTACGTCGTTGTAACTTATAATCATTCAATTCACGGGATTGGAGTTTCCAATAAGCTTTTGCGTAATAGGAGGTGTCAGACCTCACGGTTCCGGCTCCACAATTTGCAGGTTTGGACTCAACGCAACTCTTCTTTCCTCGAACTAATCGTCCCGCCGTAGTGTTTTCATAGGCAATGCTGAAATCAGCTTCTTCTGCAGGCCAGCTGTTTCAGCCCCGAAAGAAAACGAAATCATATCCCAGCAACAAAATGAGCAGAAGGTGGTCAGATGTGGACAATGGAGATGGTCAATTCTTCAAGCTGATAGAAATCCCGTTCTCGCCTTTCCAGAACGAGTTTGGAGACAGTGACGACGAGCAAAGCGACTACCCAGCTGCCAGACGAAACTATGGCAGCAGCAGCAGCAGCAGGCAAGAGTATTTGCGCAGCTTCACATTCTCCAGGAAACAGACGTTGCAGGAAAGGGTGAAGAGCCGACTGGGGAGGCTCAAGGCGGCCGTGTGTGCCGTGGTGGCGTGCAACTACTACTACAGCCTTCCTCGCCGAATCCGAAGGATTAAGAAGAAGCTGGCCCTGAAATCGTTGCGTAGTAATCGCACCCGTGGAGTAAGATCACCTCTCCTGCAAGGGACGTGCTTCCAGGGGTAATCAACAGCGTTTCAATTTGTAGAATTTGCATGATTTTGTGGAATTTTAGAAGAACGGAAGAGTGACAATCTGAATTAAACGGAGTCAGACTCTTGAATATTCTGCAACCACACCTGTAACTTGGGTGACAAAATAATCTACCTTGTATGTTATGACTCGTCATTCTAAGTTTTGATACATCCGTCTACATAAATTGAAATTGTATTCTACAAATCAAGAGCACAGAACAGAAAAGGGGCTCGTTTGTAGTAGATATGAGGGCTTGAAGGAAGAAACCCAGCATGCTGCAGGGTTTCTTCCTCCAGGTCTGATGGTTTGAAGACCCACAGAAGAAGACCCCTAATCCCGGCTTCAATATGACCTATTGGTTCTTGTAAATACTCTAGGATCTTCTATACATCAGAAAGACTTCGTTGCCCTTGATACCTTATAGACAGCTCGTGTGCACGATGGGTCTTCTATCCCACTTCTATCCCCCTGAAAAGGTATCATTAACTTACTTCGATCGAGTATTTAACAAATGCGCTCATCACAACAGAGAGCCAGTACCCCAATTACAGTATGCAGAAATTTGAAACAACTGCTAACATTCGGAGGTCTGTATAAGTGCAAAATGGTAACCATTTCTCGTAAGAATGTGAAAGATCTCTTACTCTAGATTTTTCCAAATGAATGCCAATTTCTTGTCCAGTAGGCTTACTGTACAGAAACAGTCCTTGCATAAAATTCGTACAGTAATTCAATGAGCCATTCTCAGACTCTCCTCTTGCATTCTAATTCCAACACTGACTACGGCTGGAACAACCACACAATTTTAAGTCTCAAATAGTAGATCGCTTGTCCTTCGGATTTCCAATCTCCTCAAGGCAAAGGTTACATGAAGTGCAAATGTCAAACACCCCCTACCTAATATAAAGCGTATCAGTGCTAAACCCTAATTCGACGAGATAGGTTGAATTTGACACAGATATACCTGGCCCCTGGCCCTGGAAAATCATTCAACTCAAGTCCATGATGCTCTTCATCCGCGGCGCATACAAATTGTACACAACCGCTTGACGCTTGGCCAATTCTAGCTGCTCCTTTCCGACGGCGTATGCCGCTGCAGGATCCGCGTGCTGGTCGTGAAAGCCAGCCACCGTCCTGCGCTTCACATACTCCCGGATGTTGTAGTTGGAGAATTTGCGAGCTTCGCGCACAAGCGCTCGGTAGAGCTCACGGGCTTGGGCCGGCGATGGCGCCATCTTCTCTGCTGGCGGAACTGAAATTCAGTGTGCGCACAGTCAGGCTAAGAAGTGAATCCCTCGAGAGGTTGCGTGTTGCGGCGATTCCCCAGGCCCCTTCATACGGAGTATGCGATAGAGGGATCTTAGAGCATCCCCTACGGCCCTTCAAATATTTGACGCCCAATCTTCGGTGGATTGGCGTTTGTGTGAATCCCTGCAGTGCACTGAGCTTCAAAACCCATGTGGGATATGTAAATTAGGATTTGTAACAATTCAACCCTTTGTAGTTAAGTCAAAAGAAAGATTTGTGTTTGAAATATAATTTCAAACCTCATTTAGGCGTAGTAGAATTATTTATTTATTTATTCTTGAACTGTGTTAATGTGGGAAATCAAGCTAATTATTGTTTTCCAAAATCCGTTTAAGATTTAAAGTTACCAATCAAAAGTTATGGACAAATTTTTGAAGTTGAAATTTAGCTTGATTTTTCAACTTTCCTTAATTCAAAGTTTTTTGAAATTTTTTATTCTACTACGCCAACATGAGGTATGAAATTCTACTTTGAACACAATTCCTTTGTTTTGACAATGAATGGTCAAGCTCTCATCTTCCAAATCCTTTGAGGATTCATGAATGACAATGGATTTAGAGTTGGCAAAAAATTGAAGCACACCATAAATGTTTTGCTACCATATCGGTATTGGAGCTTATTTTCATTCTCCTTGATATGCTGTGAATGAATTTTGTGAATGAAGAATCAAGAGAGGAAAAGGCAACCGTTAGAAATGCCTTTTTTGTTCATTGAATATCCTTCAAAGATTGTAACATTAAATATTTGAAGAATGCATACCGTAGGCCTAATTAATCAAATGTCAATTTGTGCAAATAATTATCTTCTTACAACTTAGAAAAGGGTACTCAATGAACAAAAATAGTTGTTAACACAGGTCAAGACCTAGCTCTACCTTTACTATATAATAATATGACAAGACTTGTAATGCTTTATTTTATTAATTTTGCTCAAAAAAACAAAAAAACATTGAACACTAAAATCAAGGATCAAGAGCAAAAAGCCCAAATTTTTGGAATACACTTTTGGTTTTTGAAACAAAACCTTGTATTCAATCTATAAATTAAATAATACTGCTTAAAATTAACTCAAACATATCAACATGCCGTAAACAAAGTTGTTGGCAAAAACTAGATCAAAATCGTACATGATATTATTTATAATCAAGAACTATTTGACCATTCAATTGCTACTTCTTGGTTCTTGCAACCAATAAGATTAATATTTAGAAAAGTCTGTAATTCCTTGTTAGTCACTAGTTAGAGCCTTGCAGGATTTTGAGGCCTAAAATACAAACCAAAATATTTTCTTGGAAAACAATGTTAAAATCTCTATTTTCTTTATTTCTTGATGGATTCTACTATAGGATCTTATAGTGAGCTTGTTCAAGTATTTCATTGTAAATTTTTAAAAGTATAAATCCCATATTGATTGCATAATTGTCATGCGTGAACTTCAAAAATAAACTTCTTCAATTATTCCCAAAGGTGAGGTTTCATCTTCCAAACTTTTTAAATAAAAATAGATGTGCATTCTATGATTGGTGATATTTAATAATGAGTTGAGAGCGTATCAAAGAAAAATAACAAAAAAAGTTGTATTTTTTTGAAAAAAAATTAAATGAAAGGAGATACATGATGAAAAGAATGTAAAAGTACTAATAACGTGTCAATCCCAATGAGAATTTAGTAAGGGACAAATATCTTTTTTAATTTAGTTCCCAAAATGAAACTTGTAACTTTCATTTCAATTATGATTAAAAACTTTCTAAGGAGATTTGAATCTATCAAACCAAATCAATATTTTTGCTTTAAATAAAGTGGACTACTTTCCTACAATGTTGAATTACCAGATAAAAGTCCAAAGAAGAAGAAGAAATTATAGCTTCTGCAATACGTAATAAAATCACATGAAACAAAGCTGAACGTATAAAGTGTGACAATCAAGAGCTCCCTTAATTCAAGAAAAAATAAAAAAAACTTTGCTCAATCGGCCTGCCCCAAAGCCCCAAACGGGCCAATCAGGGCAGAAGGGGTTAAGTTACAACACCAGCTAAATAACTCTAGAGTGGTGAACATAAAGACCTTGGCGTAGCCCTTGCACTTGATTGTTGGCTTAATCTCAATTCAAATGTGGTGAAACTACTAAAACAACCTTCAGTCCTTCATGGGTTCAAGAAGGCACAAGAAATGACAGCTCATCAATCTAATCATGTCAAAAACCAAACCACTAGTGATGCCATGACATTTTAGCATCAACGACTAAATTTCAGCATGTAGCTGCCTATCTAATCCAATGTAATACAATTGTAAGCATTCAAAGCTTACAGGGTAAATACCTCAATGATCCCTTCTCAACTCCACACCTTCATGTGGAAGGGATGCTTCAAATTTCAGCCTCCAACCAGTTACTGATCTTTCTATTATTACTGTCACCGGTCCACGCGACTGCTGATACCCAGCCCATTGCAGGTCAATATCAAGCTCTTAAATCGCTTAAGATAGTCCTGCAGTCATCACAAGCAAATGATCCATTCTCAGTTTTAATAAAAAGCGATGCCACCAATTTTGGAGTCTTTCGCTAAAGGATGCAGAAAGGCATCAGACGTACCCTGTTAGAAAATTCAACTGCTAAGAGGACCAGAAAATCATGGACAATTGTCGATAAAGATGCAAACAAGAAATCAAAAGTTGTTACTCACGGTGTAATTGTAATCCTGAAGGCCGTAATTCCCATGGATGTCATACTCGTGTCGCATCAATGGGTCACTTAGGACTGTCCTTGACAAACCAAATCATGAAAACACATGGTTCGATTCAGAATTAGATTGTGCAGGGCGTGAAGATATAAATGCATAGTAAAATGATAATCTAAAACCACACAATGAAGTCTGTATGGTTTGATTCAAACACACATAGCTTGACTCAGGAAAGCAGCTTGGTATGAATTTCACTACGCGACGGTCAGAAATAAGAAGACAGTTGCGTTCTATTCTTCACAACTTGTTGCAAGTCATTCAGTGTAGGACCATCCAACGATTCTCTACAAAGCAGTACCAACAACCACACAGAAAAGCTAACCTCGATATGCTTCACTAATCTCTTGAAACTTGAGAGTAGATGCACTGGCACCATTGTGTTTATCGGGGTGCCATTTCTGTAGAGGAAGGTAAAGATATAAGGCCTATATGCCTAATCTTAATAAATGAAATCATCAGAACAAATGAAGCGTTTAATACTAATCCCCAGAGAACAAACACAGATCAAGCACCTTAGAGATTTAAATACATGGCATTTAATCTTTACATATAACTTGGAGACCTTCCTAAAGCATGAGTACATGTTATTTCACCGACCAGAGCGAGGCGCAGATAGCTGGTGCGTATAGAGTCATCCGTTGCGTCATAATCAACGCCAAGAACTTTGTAATGATCCTGAAATGACATCAGACTCAACAGATTAAAGCCCAAGTGGACCACAAGTCTAAAAATTAGCATAGTGTCAAAGTTTGGGAATATTTAGCCGAACATTGGTTTTATTAGCCCTGAGTAAAACCTTGATCCACCCTTGACAAATTGTCAAACTAACTGCAGAAACTGTCGCGACTTCCCATCCGCAAGTCTTTACTTATCACAAGCATGGCGTAACAATTTGCCAAGTCTTTAGACTAAGAGGCCCAAATTGGGTCTCATATTTGTTTTAGCAGTTTTGAGTAGATCATATGGGGATTTTCTTTGTTCCATTTCATTTAAATTCTAACCAACACGTGCAATGTTCTTCACTGATTCAGAAAATATAAAATTTGCCACCATCTCGATTAATTTTTCACAATATAATCAGTCGAATTGGTCAGTCATTTTCAAACATTGGTTCTTAAGGGGTTCAATACAACACTCCGAAGCCCAAAACCAGGCAAGTAGGAAAAGGTACAATATCAGGAAGTAGGCGTCTCACAACACGCACCTGATCCAGCCGACTGTTTGGGCTCTGCATCCTGTCCTGTTACTCAAAATCCATCACAGGCATCCCACTTTCGAAGGAACCCTGAACCACTCTTATTCGCCACCTGAATCATTCAAATTCTCTTATCAACTCCACAATCCTACCCATTAACCAACTCTCAAACTTCTGTGTACTTCCAACTGGAGCTAAACAGAAATCAGCAAACAGAATCTCGGCAATCGAAAAAATATAGCCACCGATTAGTTCCTCAACTAAAATTTACCGCCACTAGTTTGTAAGAAACCCCGATTGAATACTTGCCCTCGTACAACACACTCATGCCACCAAACGGATTAGGGTTTCAGGCAAAATGCAATCCTAACATTCGGCAATTCTCTATCTCGTAGCGCTTCAATTCCAACTGCAGGTAAAGGGAAATCAACAACTCGAATTTCGTCAACTGCAAAACAATTGACCGATGAGTTCCTCATCAATCCTAACGCGACTCAGTTGTACGAATCATCCAATTGCCCCCGTTCAGCTCGTCCATTACACTCATTCACACGAATTCCGCATGCCAGCAGGGTTTGAAGGCCACTCACAGCGCCAAACGGAAATTCTCGACGAAGGAAGCGGGGGCACCACCCAAACCAGTGCAATTCTCTCATCGATTCATCACACGACGCATCCAAGACACAAATAAGCAATGATAGACACAAAATAAATGAATGCAGTACTGTACTGTACTGGCAAACCCTAAAGTGCGTTGCAGAGGCAATAATCAATGCGTGAGGTGCAAGGAGAGACTGCCTGATCAAGTAAGAGAATTTTCTATAACTTATATAGGAGGGTGGAAAAGAAAGGTCATATATTTCTCAAAAGAAAGGGTTTTGGGGGAAAGAGGTGAATGTTTTGGGGAAATATAAATCATCATGGAGCATTTTGAAAGTGTAAATTATCGGACTCTTTACCCCTAATTTCAGAATAAATTGTGGTTGTTTGGAAGTACAAGAATTGTGAGCGCAAAATGTTTGAAGTTTGGAAATTATATCCACAAGTTAATTACCCTTAGTCAACCGAATTCAAGTAATTCAATTTTCTCAAGAGATTTTAGACTCTATTCTTTGTCTCTATATTTGCAAATAGGAATCCCCAGGGTTTACTTTATATATCTACATTTGTACTTCTTTGTCCTCTTTCAAGTAATTTACACAAAATCAAGTGGTCAATTTCAAGTTGCAACTACAATTGACAACCGATAAATGTCCAACTACTTTAAGTAGAGATATTACACTTTTCTAATAGTTGAAAACTTTAAGGATTTGAATACTACAAATTTGCAACATACACTCTCTGTTTTCAAAGAAAAATTTGATTTCTATGACCAAACAAAAGCATAGCTATAAAATGACATGTGCAAGAGGTTTGGGCGCATAAAAATGTACGTCAATTGAATGGTGAAACTTTCCAATCAACTCTATGTTTAGAGGTGAAAGGATAAGAGAAACGTTTGTGGACCTTGTTGAAATCCTTTAAATCCTATTTTCAAGTGCTGAAAGCCAATTTTGGTAGAAATTGTTCATTTCATCACAGGTCAATCAAAACTAACCACATTGTACAATATTCCCATTGAAAATTAGTGTTGTTATAAATTACTACGGAGTATTTATTTTTGTGAAAATTAGTAATTACAATACAATAATATTTTTGTACGACTATATTAATTATATTATAAATAATATGACCTTGATAAATTATCGTTATACGAACTAATATGATAAATTCATATAGTCAAGGTCAATTGATGATGCTTTAGTGTCTCTCACACATCTTCTACCAGCAAAGATTATTTATGGAGAGGCTCTAAAGGATTGGTCACAAAAACCTTCAAGATTGCCAAAAATATTTATACTCATTGAGTTGGCAACAGGGCCTACACTATCAACACTAAATCACAAGAAATCCTAGATAGCTTATTATAAATGATTTGAAATCTTGTACGGATTGCATTGGTTTGCCACTAGTGCCTACTAGATGACAACTTTGAAGTTTTGTAAGGAAGAGCTTTCAATCAAGCCATGGAAGAAATGACAACAAATGAATCTTTTTTATTTAACCTTCTACTTCCAACCCCTTCGTCCCCCTCCATGCCTTTTTTTCTATATGAAGTAGCCTTGAACATTCTCAAGCTTTGTAGGTACCATTCTATCTTTTTGCACACAACAATGTTTATTTTTCGTTCTAATAAGTTTAATATGAAGTATATCACCTCTTTATTTCTCTAGTGCAATTTTGAGGTTTGTTACCAAATTTAACACCAATTATGAGATTGTTTTTTTAATCAAAATACTAGCCCATTTAAAAAATCTTTCGGAACATTCTTTACAAAATGCCTATTTTGAGGCCAATTCTAACATCTCCATTTTCTTGTAGGCATTTGAATATTCTATCATCATCATTTAAGCTTCAAATATGGCTTAATTTAGAATGAAAGGAACCCATTTTCTTTACATGTACAAGTTGTGTAAAACATTGCTTCTAAAACCACTTCTTCCTTTGAAGGTGACTATTTCCTCGGCCTTTTATTGTGTTCACAGGAAAGGAGAATATTTTACCTTTAATTGACAAAATAAACTCAATAAACTCAAGGTGTGGAAAAATCTTAACTAAAATCATAACTTTTGAATTTGAAGGTGTATCTCAATCTTTCATAATAGTGGGAAGTTATTTTATCCCTCTTAGAGTTGACATGTGTCCTTTGATAAGAATGTACTTTTCATGTGAATATTAAATTTTTAATCTTGAGGATAATAAGAACCCTCATATAGGTTATTTTTTTAATTTGTTTTAAATCTACAAGGTTAAAATTAAATTTTTTGGAAGAAGTAAGATTCTAACTTCTAAAAAAAAAAATTTGACATTACACTTGAACTTTTTGGTTTCTTTTAGTTTGACAGCAAAAACAAAATTACTCCTAAAATGTAGTTTCTCTCTACTCATATAGAAAAGAAAGCATCATAAAACTTAGCAAAGTCAATTCCAACTTGAAAAAACTTGGAAATTCATTCCCGACCACAACACAAAATGAATGATTGTTCTTATTTGTATAGTGTTCAAAAAAATACAAAGATGAGAATCTGGAACCTTCTTTGATTTTCAATAAGGTCCAACAAAAATTTAGTCAATTTAATTCTAAGAATATTACTCAAATGCTTCTTGGGACACAATTAGGTGTAGTTACCTTAGGACACAATAGTGAAGGTTTAGGACTATCCTTTTCAAATAGCCAATTAACTAGGTAGTGTCCACATTCCATATGTACGGATGCGAGTACAACATACAATGTAAATTATGGATACAAATATGTATGTGTGATGACATGGATACGGATGTGGATCTTCATTATCCCATAGCTTTTGGACATCTAAAATCGATCACGTAAGGTGAATACACCCAAATCCATCTGTATATTAATTCTTGACAAGTAGACTTCTATTGAAAGTGTCTTCTAATGTGCAATTAACTTGTTCCCATATTTAATTGCAATTGTTTAACTGCTAATTTTCTAGATTTTGGTATTATGACCAAGCTATGTGACAATTTTGGTGGCCTAGGAGATTCTATTTTGAAAATTCATAATAATTACATGTCTTATCCAAAAATTCGTGTTTTTCAATTGCTAATACCACAAAAAAAAAAATTTCTTGAGAAAGGCATCTCCAACTATGTAGAATTGCTTAATTTAACGTTTTTGGGTGGAGTTCTACCTTACATAAGGTAGTCTATTCTAAAAGCGACTATCTTCTTATAATTAACTCTGGAATGGATATAAGGTGGTCTTCTTTAGCCATTCATTGAGTGGATCGAGAAAAAAGTGTTATGAGTATTGCAAGAGCTAATCATTCTCCTTGGTTTCCCCAAATCTCTTCATAAGTTGCAAGGAAACAGATTTTGGGATACCTACAGTCACAAATGAGGTGCTTATGACAGAACTCTTTGAAAATTCATAAGTAATTCAATAATGCTTCAAAAAACATGAAACCACTTGTGTTCCATGCTACATTAGTTTCCCTTTGTCTGAAAAATGAGCTAAAAATCTTCCCGTCCACAAAACCCCATGAAAATGGCTTGTGTTCCCCATGCTGACGTTGCTCGTGTGTGGGCTCTTTGTACTGGCGCACGAAGAGTTGGTTTGTCCCTCCACTTGATCTTGACGGGGATTAGGTCCATGGCAGCAGTCCTCCAAGGTCTTCCGTTTTGGAATTTTTTTTAAAAAAAATGGCTTGTGTTTCCCAACTGGGACATGAACACGGCAGGGTACTTATTTAAAATACTTTTTTTTTTTTTTTTACACAATAAAAGGTCGGCAGGATATTTCCCTGTTGGACCCACTGGCTGAGTCCCCACAAGCAGGCTGGCAGGCCCTTCCGCAGTTCCGCAGCAGTCCCGCCCCTCCCAGGCCCAACATGCAACAGCCTCCCGTACGCCGGTCGCCGTTGCTTCTCCTTCACTAGACACTGATCTTTTTCTGTCTATCTCGGCCATGTTGAGGCCGCATCCATCACCATAGCTCAGGCTGCACAATTGGCAACGCTCAACTGGGCTCCCCCTCGCACGGCGCGTCGAACTTAGATAGATAGAGCGATAGATAGATACCATTGCTCAAAATGAAGTCAGTCGCTGTGGATACTAACTTACTCAGTACGTAGCAGCGAGCTAGCTAGATAAATATTCTCCTCCGGACGTACCCCGGCCTTGCGCGCGCTCGACTCTCGCTCTCGCTGCTGCTGTTCGTTTAGTGCAGCTTGGAGGTTGCGAGTCGCGCCCATTATTGAACGAGATTCTTATGGAAGAGATATCATAGCTAGATGGCAGGGGTCAGTGGACACGCCGTACGTACGTGCGTCAGCGAAATTGGATGCTAGCTAGTGGTGCAGTGCAGTGAGGATTTGTATATATATATGACACGTTGGACGGGGCTGTGTTAAGGCTACCCTTGGGAAGTTTAACTATGGATTTGGTGAATGTCTAAACTGTAGAGATTCGAAGAGAAGCGAGGAAGGCGGATGGCCGAGCACGCGTGGAGCGTCCTCAAACCCTCGCGCGCGCGCGTCTCGGTCGCAGGCCACCGCCGGCCGGATTCAAGTCATGTACACCATCAAGGGAGTTTGCGAGGGACGGATCAATGGATGCCCACTGCGAGCAGCGACGAGTCGTCGTGGGGCGTGGCGGCGGCAGGACCTGGTTGCCTGGGTCCTCCAAGTTCCGGCTTGGAGGTTCCTTCTGCGCCTGGAGCGCTCAAGCGCTTGGTTCCTGAGCGTGCAGCAGCAACTGGACCAGCAGGGCATGGTGGAGTGTTGCAGCATCGCCAGGGCTGGAAGCGATTCTCCATCCCGACATGGGAGGAGGGGAAGACTACTGATGCGCAGCGCCATTGTTCCCTGTTCGACAACACCCCTTGCTCGGAATTGAAGCTGGACGAGGAGCTCACCATGTTCGAGTCGCAAATCACGCGCACGGTGTCTGATCACCTCTCCAATTTGACGTCGCGGACGTCGTCGTCGCTTAGTCAAGAAATAGCCGCGCTTGGCAACGAAAGTAATTCTGGCGTGGCAGAAGCGGGAAGCTCCGGGGAGGAGCTGACGAAGCCCAGTGAGGGTAAAGAGCTCAAGCGGCAACGATCTGCAGTTTTTGAGACGGATGGTCAGGTGGGGGTGGGGAGACAGAGGCAGCTATGTCTTTTTTTTAAATTATAGGGTTTCGGATTCGGAATTTTTTTGTGCATGTTCGTTTCGAGCTGCGAAATGGACATATACCGGTATTGAAGTTAGGGCTATTTCATTAACTTCATGCTCTGATGGTTGTACGTGGTTTGCAATTGTAGGGGGGTCGTGGATGGATTCACCCGTTGAAGCTGCTCGTCCGCAAGGGGCTCACCTTGTCTGACGTGGGGGAGCTGGGCAGAATCATCATCCCAAAGGCAAGAATGATGAATTTTGTCTAGCTGCATAATAAATTAAAGTTGCTCACGGGTGCACGTCGATATATATGTGGACGACTGCATGTGGAGCTTCGACTAATTCAATTTACACCCTCTCTCAATATCACATAATTACGTATGGACCCTGACTGCGGAGACGACAGACATGGCTGCTGGTCAAACCTAAATTGCATATATTGCTGAAAATTATTCCAAACGTCGAAGAGAGTATTAATCCACGACCCGTTTTCCAGACGACGAGAATGTCCTCATTTTCAAATAACAGTTAGAGATTTGTTCAAAGTTGATTTATCCTTCAACTCATATGGTAGTCAACCCTAAATCAAAAATACTTTGTAAGCTCCTGCAGATCCAATCAGGTTAACTAATTTGTTGAATATTTTTGATCCACCTCAGTGTTTTTCACCGACACAGGGTTGGCATTTCTGACTTTGATACAATTAAAGGATTAATACTTGTATTTCATCGGGGACACGGCAACAGTCCATAGAGGATATCTCAAGTAATAAAGTGAAGAGTCCAAGATATTAGCGGAGTACCTGGAGAGCTAGTGCACATACGATTATACGAAGGCTTAAAATCATGTACTGCATATTCCGCATGAGCAATTGCGTATACTGCGTAATTATATATACTGCATAACCTGAGGTTTATGCCGAATTTAGCTAGGCATACATTGGAGGGGTCTAACTACTCTAATCACCAGATTGGTGAGGGCGAAGTTAGTACGCGCTCAGTAGCCCGTGATATTCGATCTGAAACCTAGTGATATTCATTGTTTGCAGAAAGATGCAGAAAGTCAGTCATTCCCTCAGATAGACACCAAGGAAGGCGCAGTGCTGGAATTGGAAGATTACTCCGTGTCGAAACGTTGGTACTTTCGATTCAAGTACGTCCAATTTGTAGGACCCTTTTGGGGGGGCTCCAGAATAAGCGATATTTGTACAGGAGAACTCGTACTACAGCATTTGATTGCTTCTTATGGCAAAAGGAAGATGCGTAGTTAAGGCTAGGAAGGCTGAAAGGCATTAATCGCTTCCTGAAATTGGGTGGGACAGGTATTGGATCAACAACAAGAGTAGGATGTACGTCCTGGAAAATACTGGTATGTGCAAGCTTGTGATTTTACCTTTCTCAATTCAGATCAAGAGAAACAAACTACTTTTATATATATGAATAGCTACAACTTACGGAAACATTCATGCATTGATGATGAGAACTGCGTTTCAATATTCGCTGCTGCGTTGATAAACCTTGCAGGAGAATTCATCAAGTATCACAGCTTGCAGGAACATGACATGTTTTGCGTGTATGAAGACGGTTTTAAAAAGCTAGTAAGTTTCTGGATGATATTGAAACAATTAAGCAGGTCGCAAATTAGTTCTAAGTCTAAAGGTCGTTCTAAGTAGGCAATCATGTGATCCATAAATTGCATCACATTTATCTTGCCTTCTCGCTCAATCTTCCTATGATGTTTAATTAAAAAACACTTGAAAAAAAATAGTCTAATTTGATAAAAAAAAAAACATGTTTGTAGCAGAAGTGTTACAAGTGATGTATGTGATTGAAGGTTTGGTTATGTAAGATTCTGCAGAAATCCCCTAACAGGTGTCAGTCTTCGATGTCCCTCCTGTTCCTCCTTAGCATCAAGGGGTCGAAGTACATCTTTCGAAATATATCAAAAACGTGCCATGATTCTCGACATGGATTTGTCTTCTAACCTCCTAGAGTTACGGAACATGTTAAATCAGGACGACCTTGTTGGTTCACTCATGCGTACACAACTCTATATTAAAATTTTGGTCTGTGCCTTTTAGACTAGGTTGTGGACACATGTTAATCACGTAATTGCCATAACTAGAATATAAAGAAAAACAAATTATTGCACAAAGGATTCCATCAATCGGGTGGACAGAGACTTTAGGCTTTTCGTTACTGGATTAGAGACGTCAAGAATGATGAACCTGTAGTGAGGGAAGAAATGACGGTTGATATTATAGAATTGACTAGAGTTTCACTTGTTTCTTTTGAAAGCTTTTTGATGCAATTTGAGTGCAGGTCGTTTGTGGTTGGAAGAAAAGCAAGTCTGGCAATTTGTACCCATTGCTTGAGGTTTCAAAGTTGGAGAGCTCTCCTTCAGAAACACCACCCACCACCTCCCCTACCAAAGACGAATTAAGCAGTCGCACCACCGACGTCGATAATAGTGTGGCGGCTCGTTCCTGAGGAATCATGGTAGGAACAGTTTCAATTATGCTTGAGTTGAATATCTTTCAAGGGAATTACCGGTGTTAGTAATACTGGTCACTTTACTTTGCACAGGTTGAAACAACAAACTTAAGACAAAAAGAAATCCTACACCTTGAGCAATTGATTAATGAAAAACCATCTCCTTATGGTGGATTGCACACTTGTTACCTTTTATGCATCGTTCAGGTGTTCTAATGCAAGAAATATTCTAAGCTTATTATCTCACCAAATTTTAAGCTTGTTGCTTTGAACTTCGCAATCTCAAGCGACCTTAAGACTTCTACTCTGTCTGATAATCAGATATTCAGAATTGATTTACTTGATTTGTAACTCGTTGCACTAACTTCATCTCTGTTTTCCTTTGGTTTGCAGCAAAAATATTACCGTGGCTGTCATCCGAGTTTCCCATTGAACCCGACTGTAGTTCTAGAACTGTAAATTGAATCAAGATGCCCCACCCAGATTGTGCCCAGGAAGATGAGAAGTGTATTTTAAGAAACAGCATGTCAAGCTCCGCAATTCCGCAAACGATGTTGCAAGGATGGATAGAAATCTGAAAATCTGAAAACCAAGTTCTTTTATTGGATTCATTGCCCACTTTGGCACCATGACTTCTTATTGTGGTTTTCTTCATTGTAACAAGATTATGTCCAAAATGGGGCTGCCTTGCAATGGCAATGAAGGGTTGTTTGCATTACATACCACTTACAAGACTACTGTTGCAAAAACTTTCTAAACGAATGATAAAAGAAAATTTCTCCATGTTTTGTGTTCATTGTGGTGGCTGAACCTACGAGGCAAAACTTCAGGCATTTGGGGTCGAATTTTGCAGGAGGAAATTCGTTCTAGCTGTGCAAGAATGTTACCGTCGTCGTTGTCGTCGTCGTCGCAAAACTTTGATTAGGGTTTCCTCGCCCGCCTGATCAGTGCCGATCGATTCAGGTCGCTCCTTCGCATTCAAGTCCCCTTCCTGCACCCACCCCACTGCAATGCAAACTTCGCAGGTAGTGCCGGGATTTTCAATAGGTGTCCGCAATTAGGGTTTCAAATTTCTCATCCCTCTGTCCGCCATGGTTAGGCTTCCATCATCTCTTGCTTCACCATGGATGCTCTCTTCCACGCTTACCCGGAATCCGATGACGATGACCACCTCTATCCCCTGCCGCCCCCCAAGCGCCACAAGCCCCTTCCGCTTCCTGCCACACCGCTGCCCGCTCCTGCGCTTCCTCCCTCGACAGGTGCTCTTTCTCCTTCGATCGCTTTCTTCTGCACTTCGTCTTGAACCAACAATCCTTCAGCCAATTCTCACGCACCGCAGGTTCTCTTGCAGGGGTTTCGGGCAGATATGTGTCACGAAGAGAGCGTGCCGCCATGGCTTCCCATTCCCTTGCAAATCCTCCCCCTCCTCCCCTGCCCCCGCCAACTGGTACTCTCTCCTGCTCCCATTCCATCAGAGTCGGGTTTTCATGGGGCTTGTGCGTTGGGTACACATTCGTCTAATATTGTCCGAGTGCGCAGAGCTTCCGAGTGTGTTGAACGCCGAGCTACCTCCTCACGTCCAGAGGAAACTGGATCGCGCCAAGGAAAGTGCTGCCAGAGCTCGCAATCGGTGCCCTCAGGGAGAACGGGCCTTGAAGCTGGAGGGTCATAGCAAAGCTGTCGTCGCTGTCCGGTGGTCTCCCACACACGGTACGCAAGGACTGGAACTTAGACTCTCAGAATTGGAAAAGATTTGAACTAGGGTATGGTTTTTGTGGGAATGAGCGTCCGCCTCGACTAATTAGGGTTTTTCCTTATTTGCATGAACGGAGCTTCTTACACATTAGGGCCAATCTACTAAATGGCGGAAGAGTCAAGGTATACAAGATAGATGATCCACTTCTTAATTTGACACACATCAGTTCAAGAAAATTGGAGAAGGAAGTTGTGGACATCAATTACTTCAGAAGCTCCCTTGTTACTAAGTTAGCCCCTGAATTGACACTTGTAAGCAACCAGAAAGAGGATATGCTGTTGCACACCAATGTTAGCCATATTGATTAAATCCAAATCATATCTTGTTTTAAATGTTGTTAGATGAATAGTGGGGTGGGTGCACTCATAGAACCACATAAGAATGCTGTGGAGACTCTCAGAATTATTCAGCAACGGAAATGATTTAAGAAGGATACCTTTTCGTGTGCATGAGCTTCTTCCTCGACCAATTAGGGTTTTGCTTATGAGCATGAAGAGATGACTTGTTCTGCCTTGCAATGCCAGTGATAACCTTGCACTGTTGTCGGACAGGGGCGTTGCTTGCATCCGGTGGACTAGATGCGAAAGCCTACATTTGGAATGCATGGGCAAGTCCAGGGAACCAGATGGCGCGATGTCTCAGCTGCCACAGTCATGCTCTCAAGGATATTCAATGGTCCGGGGATGGCGCTTCAGTCCTTAGCTGTGGATTTGATCAGACAGCAAGGCTAAGCGATGTGGAGACGGGCGCCCAGACACAAGTTAGTTTCTGAATTTTCGGTGAGAGAATTTGGATTGTTTGGAATTTTGAGACTAGACTTGTACCAGCCATTGTGATTGCTGAGGTCCAGGAACATGGTTTTCAGTTAGTGTAGACTGTTTCAAGACAACATGATAGGAAGATCGATCATGGGGATGCAATACAAGCATAATGGAATTCGTAGGGAAACCTCCTCATGATTCATCTGGAGGCCTCATGATCACCTGCTTGTACCTTCCTGCAAGGTGCTTACCGTATGTTACTATCAGAAATATTTAGATCACAACCTTCCAATAATTTCAGTGAAGTTAATGTGGATGTCCCCCTGTGATTAATCATCTCCTCATTGCATGCCTCCCCGTGATTGATGTCCAACAAATTGCTGAAATGTCTAATTTTATTGAAAACCTCGTTCAGTGGTGTTTGTTATTTTTGTTCGATGTGATTCTCATCCCCGTGCTTGTGAAATTGGTGCAGGTGTTTTCAGAGAACCAAGTTGTAAATGTGGTCAGGTTCCATCCTTCTGAGCACAATTTGTTTCTTACAGGGGGCTCAAAGGGCTCTGTGAAGCTCTGGGACATCCGATTAGGAAGCTCCGTCTCGGAATACTCCAAAGCACTTGGTCAGGTGATGGATGTGGACTTCAGTCCTGATGGAAGCAGGTTTGTTACCACATCCGACATTGCCAAACGAAACTCCAGCGACAAGTCCCTCGTGGTGTGGAACTTTGCAACACAGATTCCCCTTTCCAATCAAGTGAGTTTATCGTCCCTCTTCACCTTAAAGTTTCAAGTCCTTCGATTTTCGCATTGCTGTAGAACTTTGAATGACATATTTGTGACTCATTTTCATTCCCATTCCCATGATATCTTAGGTCAGTTTTCTGCTTATAACTTTGCTGTCCCTACCCCCAAGGGAAGAGGCTATTAAGATGTAGAAAGCTATGGTATCCAAAGAAATGAGATATGTGTTAAAAGCAGTAGTACCATTTTAAGGGCCATCATTCCAAAAAATTAATTTCTTATGACGATTAGAATTGTGCCATGTGGTTGTAGGAATAGGAGCTTTTGGGGATTGTCAAATCGGGTTTTCAATCAGTGAGGATTACACAGAGGAATGAGGCATATGAAAATTTGTGCAGTTCTATTTGGGGTAGAAACAACTGCAATTAGGCGCTTGCTTCCATCATCTCCTGAATTTTAGGCAATATTGCAGGTCTACCTGGAGGCATACACGTGCCCAAGCGTCCGCTTCCACCCCTCCGAACAATGTTTTATTGCTCAGTCGAATGCAGATTACATCGCAGTGTTCTCCGGCCGCGTCCCCTTCAAGATGAACAAGATCAAGCGCTTTCAAGGTCACCAAGTTTCAGGATATCGAATACAGTGCAATTTTAGTCCCGACGGGGAGTCTGTGGTGACAGGCTCTGCAGATGGCTGCGTGTACTTTTACAATTTCCGGACTGCCCAACTCCTGAAGAAGTATGCATCGCACAAAGGGGTCTGTAGTGACGCCGTGTACCACCCGTTTCTCCCTTCAGTTGTTGCTACTTGTGGTTGGGACAGTAGTGTTTCAATCTTTGAGTGATAAGGTAGGGTATACATATGTAGGAGGTTTTTGGTGGGGAGACCTGTGGAGAGAGCATTCCGTGCAGAAGCCAAGTTTGTGGAGATAACTTTTTTTATGACGATTTAAGAATTCATAAAGCGATTTCAAAGAGATAGGTTGTCGATCAGTGTCTGTGGCAGTAGATGACTCCATTTCCATTACAAGATCAGTGGTCAGTGACAGGGGGCCGAGTAATGCTTACACTTGTTAACCCCTGAACGGCTGAACAGACCTTTCGGGCAAGTTGCTGGTATTCAGCGTATTTTCCGTGGAGGCAGTGTCCTGTTTGTATCTGACAAAATGTGAGCAAGAGAGAAGATAACTTAGAAAGTGGCCTTGTTGAGATGTGGGTGAAATCTGCGGTTGAAGCTACTCCACAAACTTAAGAAGACAAACGATGCGAGTGTAAGTGGTCCGAGGCCGTTGCAATGGCGAGAAGAGTTCTCAGGCTCCAAAAATCCCTGGCCACTCGTTTTGTTGAGCGCTGGCAAGGGCTCCCCTATTTCTTCTGCGCTTTCTGAAGGAGCACAAGTGAATTGGACACAACCATAGGATTGTGCTTTTCCAAGGAGCGGAAGCTCATCAGACTCAAAACTCAGGAGCTTATGCAAGGCGGGCATGTGGAATGTGGGGGTTTGCCGTCTGGATGTTGTACTGGATCACTGGTGCTTTTCTCTGTCCATGTTCAGGCCTCCAAATGAAGGTTGAGGCACTAGTAACTGACCATTTAAGCAATTTTGGAGCATGACATGGTGGAAATTTTTTCCATGTAGGAAGATAGGAAATATGCGTATAGCAAAATTTTCAGGATTTTGTTCCCAAAAATGAAATTATTGTGAATTTTGAGAGTCAAAAAGTACTCTTGACCCATAACCAATGTCTAAGTCTTCCAATTCCGATCATTCAAGAATTACTTTCTTGCTCACTACTTCCTACTTTCTTGCTCACTACTTTGGGACATATGTCATAACCTTATTAGTTCCAACCTTGAAAAGGACATAGAAAACACATGGCAAGCTTGAGTTCTAGCCAAAGGTTGGAAATAGTGCACCCTACAGGTTGGGTACCGGATTGGCAATTGGTGCCTCTACCTTACCGGTCATGTGAACCAAATTGTTGGAAATGTGGTTGGCAATTGGTGCCTCTACCTTACCAGTCATGTGAACCAAATTGTTGGAAAAGTGGTTGGCAATTGGTGCCTCTACCTTACCAGTCATGTGAACTGAATTATTGGAAATATTCAAACTTACCAGTCAATCTGAAGAAAAATATTGAGAGATGTTCAACTCAATTGTGATTTCCTTCACCCATTGAGTTATGTAATATACTATATTATCTACACAAAATAGTGAAATTAGGTTGCCCCTCACTAATTTCTCGACATTTAACACTATATAAATATTTTCTCTTACTATACAAGAATTCACTACTTTTGAATCAGGTATTGTTGTAATTGGGACTTATGAACCTCCATGTGTACAAATGGAAATATTTGTAGAAGTATTTGTTGACTTTGATGGCTAATAAAGTAACTTTCTTGAGGTATAGCAACCTAATTGTTAAGGCAACCTAATTTCACTATTTTTTGTAAATGTCTTTCTATATACCAAAGTATATGTAGGGATTCACTAGACAAAATAGTGAAATTAGGTTGCCTTAACCCCTAAGCTCCCATTGAATGTCCCCTTGGGGGACAAAATGGATTTTGGGTAAGCTCCTACGGTCTCAATTTTTATGGTGATTTTTTGAAACTTTTTGTGAAGATAGGAAAATCACATTGGCTTTCTGAAAGTATAATTTTTATTTCAATCGATGCCCGGTTGCAAAAGTTATGCCACCCAAAGCCCAAAACAGAAGTTTTCAAGCAGCACAAAAAAAATCGCAAAATGTCAAATTAAAATTTTAAAATTTTATTTCTATGTTTGGTCTACATGGAAAGATTTGGTTCATTCTATTTGGATTACCGGTAGTGATGAGAAACTAATGGACAATCTTGTTTTTCAGGCAATTTAAGCATCTTCTAGAAAAAATTACTTGCTGAATTCATTTTTGAATGCAATTTTTATAGTTTTTCAGAAAAAAAGTTGCACCAGGTTTAGTTATCTTACTAGAACAATCCCACTACTAGGATTAGTGATATCCAATTCCATCTTTGAGCTATTGATGGTTTAGATTTTCTTTCAATCTTAAACCTACTTTTACTTAATAATTTTTTAAGGAATGAAAATTATGTTTCTTTTTCTTGAATTTTTTTTCCTAGACTCTAAACTCAACTCTTCAACATCAAAAATTAGAAATTCAAAATGTGTAGTGCAAAAAATTTAATCTATAAAGATTTAAAGCTTTGAAATCTATTCAGAGAAGGTGCAAAAAAAATTCAGATCTCTTCACTTCAAATGCAAATATCTTGCAATCTATATTGTCAAAGTTTTTGAAACTTCCTCCCCACATTCTTATACTAGTCTAGTGCAAGATCTTACAATTAGGTACGCAAAACAAACAATTTCTAAAGTCTTGTGCACTTTGCAATAGAAATGATAGTTTTGAGTGGTTTTTGATGAAAAAAATGCCTTGAGAGCTTAGGGTTTAACCATCAGGCCTTGCCTTATGTAGAGAAGTTACCTCATAACTCACTGCTTATCCACGTGGAGGTGCATGCAACTCTGTAAACTTGGACCAAGAACCAATGCACCAAACCATGCAACACATATGGTTCTTGCATTCAATTAAAATCTGTTTGTATTCTTACTAGTATTTAAGTCAATGTACTTTAAGGCAATATGCTTAATATTAGAAAGTTTGTTTCTTATAGCCAAAATGGGGATTTTAAGTTGTTGGTGAAGTGATAATGAACTTAAAATTGACATTGTTAACAGTAGGAGTCCTTTTCAGTAAATCATTTTAAGAGGAAGCCATTGGAAAAAACTTTGAAAAAGCGTCATTATGGGAATCCACCATGTTTTTGTTCTTTACATCTTTTCAACACTAAAAATGTATCAATATGTGAATCCACCATTTTTTGCGTTTTCTACATTCTTTCTACTTGTTGTGCTTGATTAATTGTTGACCCTACTATGAATCTATTCAAATAAACTTTAGAAGTGAATATTTCTCTATTTTTGAACCAAAACATTGTTTTACTTTCACTTTAACAAGCCTTCTTTCATACTTCCAACATTGTTTTTTTACTCAAATTCCAAACAATTTTTGAGCCATCACAATAGGTGGCAATAGTGAGTGACTTCTCATACCTTACCTATATCTACCCAAACATTTTATCACCATCCTTTGCACCCCAGAGACGATCTTGAAAAAGAAAGTATTGGAAAAAATACTCTCTATGGATGTAGATAGCTTCATCATCCCAATCAAGATCAATCTTGGAAAATTGAAAAATAAAATCTGTATAGTACAGTAGAACCTCTTTAAGTCGATCCTCTCTAAGTCAATAAAGCGTTGTCAAGAAGTATTGATTGCTGGTCCCAACTTAACAATATGAACCACATATGAACATGATGACCCTCCCTAATGTAATAACCTCTCTAACTCAACGTGTCAGACCAGTCCCAACTCTATCGACTTAGAGAGGTTCTACTGTAGCAAGGATACGTTCTTCAACACCGACTCATCCAAACTGCACCGGTAATCATATAATCAACAACCGAGTTCCTGATCATGCTGAAAGCCGAGCACTCAGATTTTCTTGGTGAGTCTTCAAGTGCACTGGTTTCAGGTTTGCAGGCGGCCTTTACAGTACTAAGGTAGTCGGTGCAGCCAACAGAGCCCTTTAGGGTTACGTTCCTGACATTCCGCCATTCTTAGATCTACCAAAACATGACAAACAAACCCATTTCATGTATGACGAGCACAGCTGGACATTCAAGCATTTGTAAGAGGAACTTTTGGCAATTGGATTGCCTGTGGATTGCCTGTGGATTGCCTTTGGATCGGATTGGACCTGGCCCTCCTCACTTTACAATGCCAGCCAAGCACTAAGGTAAACCAGCCTATGACTGGTCTGTCAGGTTGGCATTGTTGAAATTAGAAAAAAAAAAATTCCACAAAGATAAATGTAAGAAACAGGGAGAGCAACAAAAAAATTATTTTTTGGACCAAGTATGGATTTGATATGAATTTTGAAGTGTGATACGCAATTGGTCCAAAAGAGTCTGTAGTCACCCCAAAAATCAACAAAAAGTGTATCCATAATGAACATTGTACTCACCTGAAGTAGTCACGGCCACAAAATGAAGGCCTAAAAAAGCCACTTCCTATGATGAATTTACACTCAAAAAGTAAACATTCCTATTGTAGTCACTAATCACTCCATCACCATCATCCAAGACATTGATTGTGGCCACTAATTCAACCTAATGTAGCCCAAATCTAATTTATTTAAAATTTTTTGTCATGAGTCATTCCCTAGGTGTATGATGGATTATTTGCTTGTCATAGATTGGTATACCTTGATATGTTCTCACCCTCCAAATCTTGTCCTTGCAAGCAAAATTCGCCATCAAGCTTCCAAATATCTGGATAGAAATGTGTCATGCTTGGCTTGAATCGGTCACTTACATCTCAATTTACATGAGTACCATGACTACCATCAAAGGACTCTACTTAAAGCAGGAATCACTTGGGAAAAGCCTCAATGTGTACCAAAATATGTTTTTGAAACAAAACAGAAATGGCAGACCGCAAGACATAGCCAATTCTTCAATGTCCAAGCTCTTACAGGTATTTGAGTACAAACCAGTTAACCAGTAGCAGAAATCACGTCCTGTTCCAACCAGGGAGTACACCCAACTTGGCAACCAGTTCAGATAAGTACCCGTAACAATGCACACTCCAAAGCAGGAATCACTTGGCAAAAGGCCTCTCAATGTATACGAGAAAGATTTACTGCAAGATAACGATTTCAAAACAAAAAACCCATGGTAGCCCGCAAGACATAGCCAATTGTTCGATGGCCAAGTCTTTGAATGTACACAGCTAACCCTAACAACAGTCAGAAAACTCCAGGAAATGAAATGGATTCATTCCAAAGTGGAAAATGAGGGACTACTTAATAATGCTCTCCGTAACCTGAACTATCATGTCTATACACACTCTCCCCGTCCAGCTTATTCAAACGGTCACGTAACCTCAACTACCAACAAATTTGAGTCTGAGGATTGAAACAGCACCCTTAATTTTCTATCTTGTATCCGAATACAATTCGTAGCTGTAAGTAACGAAGTGAACACTATTCTTTTTCCAGATAGGAGAAAATCTAGATAAAATAGATCAAGCTATTTGAAAAAAAAAGAAAAAAGAAAAATGAACCGACAGAAAATCCCATCAATTGCTTTTTACACACTTGAATCCCTTGCAGATGCCCAACCAGATAGCGAAGAGAATGCAACACACGGCGAGGTCCAAAACCAGCACAAGCTTCACATTCCGCCACCACATGCGGGACGCCAGTTGTCGACCCTTCATCTTCCGAGAAGAGCCACATCCATCCATGTCGGATGAAGTCCCACCTCCTTCAAGTTTCTGAGCCTTCCCATTGTTTGTAATCATGATTTCCTTCATCTGAACCCCCTGGATACACCATATACAAGAGCCATTAGCATAAGGGTAGAGCGTACAAAAAACTGTTAGGGACCTGGTCGCGTCTGATCCTTGTTACCCACACAAGTGATTTCTTCCGATAGATTCTGTTGGCCTTCAATTAGCAAAAGGAGTACGTTTGACTTGGCCAAATGTCTATGGCCACTGATCTTTGAATGGACATGGAGTTGTCTACTTACCCCTTTAATAGTGGTCTATTATTGACCACTATTGACTGATTGCATAAGAGATTCATAAACATTAGATCTCAAGAGAGTTTGGTTCTTGAACCAAAAGTAGTCTCTAGAGACTCATAATGATCTCTCAATGTAGCACACTCCCACATATTTTTTTAAATGCTAAAGAGACGCATACAGTATCCTTGACCTCAGTGATAACAACATCTCAGAGATCAGTAGAAATGCATGAGCTTAAACTCGATCTGCAGTACCACAGAAATCAAGAATAGAAAATTAAAGAAAAAGTGGGCAAGAATGCATTAGAAGGTGAAACATTACACGCACCTGCTGGTGTTTGGTCGACTTCTTATCAGGCTTAGAATGACCAACATTTGCAGTCAGCGGCGGCGGGTGGTGCTCCCGTGGTGGACTCAAAGCAGTGTCATCTTTCGAGTCCAAATGATTCTCGTTGTCCAAATCGACCTCTTTCTGGGGCACGCCAAAAAGTGGCTTCACCAGATGTTTAAACACACCTGAAAACCGAATTTGTAAAAAGTGCACAAGGCATTTAATAAAAGGACATTGAGTGTGAATTTTTCTCTCGCAATATTCGCACTATGATGATCATCAAAGATATTGGAAAAGGGAGTGGAGAACTGCATAGCTTCAATTACCATGTTAAACGCAAAATGGATGAAGGTAGTATAGGTGCAATGAGACAATAAGGCAAGAAAGGTGCACAACACTATTAGCACATTGAATCCCTAAATGTTTTGAAAAGTTCACCTTGTCCAATTGATATTCATTGAAGAAGTTAAAAAAAAAGATCGAGTAATATATCAATGGAAAGAAGAAAGCATGCTCTACATGAAGCAATAGAAGTTTATATTGTTTTTTTTATGAACTTTTAAAACAAATTCAGTGTTAGAAGATCAAACACTTCGGGGTTCACCGAATTTGGGGTTACCTGCAAAGTCGGAGACCAACGCATTCCGTTCCAGTCGGGAAGCATCCAAGCCGCGAGACCGAAGCAGGAGCTTGAACTCATCCCTCACTAGCTCCAGGAATTGTACGCCTTTCATCTTCCCTAAGGCCTCGTCCACAATTGCGCAGTACGTAAAAGTACCGTCCATGAGGAAGATGAACATGCGCTGCTTGATGGTGTACGTGAACTGGTTGTGGAAAGGGGGCACCCTCTCCAGGCATTCCACTGCTTCGTCTCCGAGGTCTTCCTTCGGCTTCTTATGGTCAGCTAACACTGTGCTCCCCCTCGCTACCGATGCATAGTACACCAGATTCGTGATCGAACCCATTGGGAAAGGAACCCTAACCGACACTTATCATCAAATTTCACCCTACCGACAACCCAATCTGAAGGGGAACTCGCAGTCTGTCAAACTGCGCAAAGGAACAAAACAATTACAGCCACGACGGCGCAACCGACCCCAACCCTCGCCGAGTTGCGTCCTGATCCACCTCCTTATTCTAAACTAATGTCGTACCAACCCATACCGACAGCTCAACCTAACAACGAACTCTTCGCTTCATCCACATTCGAATCCCGAGGTCACACCATCGCCGACACTCTTCACTCCACTCCACTCCCCCGCTCCAAAACCAAAACCTGGACCTGCAAACACCAAGACCTCCATTAATCAAACCAGACAAAACACAAAATCGTTACTCTCTCTCGCACTCATTTCCATGAAAATCATACCAAGCTACATCCCTTCCTCCCCGTACACACATACAGCCACCACGGAAAACCGACAAGACCTCGATTTATCAAATCCACAAAAACTCAACAGCCACAGCCACAAAACCTCCAAATCCTCTCTCCCACACTCGACTCACTCTCCCCCAAAGCTCAACACGCTACACCAATACCACCATCTCTTTCTTCACATTCACAGTCCCCCAGGAAACCCTAAATGTCCGCTACCCACTCCTCGGAGACCAGTAGCGATTCCTATCCTGCGCGTTGTCGGATAACAAGTCCTCGTCGTTGCAGACCAAGAGAAAAGAGGAAAAGCAGGAGAAAAAAAAGAAGGAGATGAAGAACAGTACCCCGAGTCGTCGGCCGGACTTGTCGAACAATCCTTGAATACGAATGCTCCGCCGTTAGGGGTCGAAAAAAGGAAGCGCGAGGGCTCGATGGAAACGTGGGAGAATGGGGGGGACGATAACGCGAAGCTCGCACACTGCGCACATCAGGGAGATGGAGATGGAGATGAAGTCCGTCGAGGTTGCGATGAGGCCTGAGCTGCTCCGCAGACCGCGGACCCGGTTGGTAAGGAGAGACGGGCAAGTCTGCGTGCCCGGCGATGGAGGCTGCAGCCGCTCAATCGGAAGTCGCGCTTGGCGGGCACCTGGTCCCCGGACCCTCACCTTCCCAGGGGCCTGATGTAAGGTGGGCACCCAAAAACCGACTCTTTTGGATACTATTAGTAGAGTGGTAAAATCTTCATTGATTTTCTTGTTGCCTCTTGAAAGGAGGTTTCAACAAACTAAAAAACAGGACATTTGGATCCCGTATGCAAAAGTTAGGAAGGGTCAAAGTTTTTACCGGACCTGATATAAGGTGGGCACCCCAAAAAACGCCACTTTTGGATACTATTAAGTTAGTAGAGTGGTCAAATTTTCATTGATTTCTTGTTGGCTACTGAAAGGAGGTTTCGACGTACCAAAGAACACGACATTTGGATACCGTATGCAAAAGTTATGAAGGGTCAAAGTTTTTACCGACCTAAATGTAAGGTGGGCACCCCCCAAACCACCTCTTTTGGATACTATTAGTAGAGTGGTCAAATTTTCATTGATTTTCTTGCTGGCTATTGAAAGGAGGTTTCAATGTACCAAAGAACACGACATTTGGATACCGTATGCAAAACTTACAAAGGATCAAAGTTTTTACCACACCTGATGTAAGGTGGGCATCCCCAAAACCGCCACTTTTGGATACTGTTAAGTTAGTAGAGTGGTTAAATTTTCATTGATTTTCTTGTTGGCTACTGAAAGGAGGTTTCAATGTACCAAAGAACGCAACATTTGGATACCGTATGCAAAAGTTAGGAAGGGTCAAAGTTTTTACCGGACCTGATGTAAGGTGGGCATCCCCAAAATTGCCACTTTTGGATACTGTTAAGTTAGTAGAGTGGTTAAATTTTCATTGATTTTCTTGTTGGCTACTGAAAGGAGGTTTCAACATACCAAAGAACATGACATTTGGATATCATATGCAAAAGTTAGGAAGGGTCAAAGTTTTTACCGGACTTGATGTAAGGTGGGCATCCCCAAAACCGCCACTTTTGGATACTATTAAGTTAGTAGAGTGGTTAAATTTTCATTGATTTTCTTGTTGGCTACTGAAAGGAGGTTTCAACATACCAAAGAACACAACATTTAGATATCATATGCAAAAGTTATAAAGGGTCAAAGTTTTTACCGAACCTGATGTAAGGTGGGCACCCCAAAAACCACCACTTTTGGATACTGTTAAGTTAGTAGAGTGGTTAAATTTTCATTGATTTTCTTGTTGCCTACTGAAAGGAGGTTTCAATGCACCAAAGAACATGACATTTGGATCCCGTATGCAAAAGTTATAAAGGGTCAAAGTTTTTACCGACCTGATGTAAGGTGGGCACCCCCAGAACCGCCACTTTTGGATACTATTAAGTTAGTATAATGGTCAAATTTTCATTGATTTTCTTATTGGCTACTGAAAGGAGGTTTCAATGCACCAAAGAACGCAACATTTGGATACCATATGCAAAAGTTAGGAAGGGTCAAAGTTTTTGGTGGACCTGATGTAAGGTGGGCACCTCCAAAACCGCCACTTTTGGATACTATTAAGTTAGTATAATGGTCAAATTTTCATTGATTTTCTTCTTGGCTACTAAAAGGAGGTTTCAATGCACCAAAGAGTGCAACATTTGGATACCGTATGCAAAAGTTATGAAGGGTCAAAGTTTTTTTAATAGAGTTTCTAAAATTGTTTCTTTTACATAGGTACATATTGATTTTGGAGATGTAGAGAAGGTGATGATGGTGGTTTTGGGTCATTTGTACATTTCGGGGTGCCCACTTTGTAAGATAGGACGCTCGCTTAAGGGCCTTTCTAAAAATAAGGTGCCTTGAGTCTACAGGCAAAGCCCCAAAGGCTGAGGACACTTTCTTTTCAAAAAGGCTTGAGAATAGGGCACCTTACAGAGCATATCGTAGGATTGAAGGCTAAAGTCAATTTTGTAAGGAATAATTATGATTATTAGGTGCCCTTGTTTTGGATGGAAAACCTTGAGGTTTGGTCCTTACAATGCCTACTTTGAATGAGCACCGGGGAAGGAAATCAATCCTCTTTTTTTTTTTTAAATTTTGATTTAATACTTTTAACCTCTAAGGGTTCAAGGCACCATATGTGGATGTCAACTAAATTTTGAAGTTATATGAAATCTTTCCAAAGTAAATTTTTTGTACTTTTTTTTTAATTGAATATCCTTTAAAGTCTATTTTAAGCATTAAAACTCCAATTTTGGAAAAAAATGATTATAATTTTTCTATAGAAGATTTTGTACATCCTAGGTGTCCATTGCAAAATTTGTCTTTTTAGTGTCCAAGGCTCATGGATATGAGCCTCAAATACACTAATTCTTGAAGGAAAAATCACATTGGAAATTCATTTAAAAAAAATTGGAGAGTAGATTTTGAGAAGTTGTAAATCAATTATGGTTAAACATATTATAACCTTTAGCCTCATCTTTTTTTTATCCTCTTAATCAAACATTATGATCTTTCAATTCACAAGTAATATTGTTGTATTTTCTTTTCTTATGTGATCCATAACACATCTAATTTGAATTCCTACAATTACAATTTTTTTAAAATGGATAAAACAAATCAAAACTTGGGCTTTGAGTTTAGTTTCAAATAAATTCCAAGAAGCTCTAAAAAGGCCTTTGGCATTTTGGATTTAATTGGATGACAATTGCAAAGTTGTTTTGGTGAAGACAAGAATATAGACAAAAACTTCAACAAGTGTGGGACTATTGAAGATAGATGAGCCAAAATGGAGAAAGTAACCATACTAAATTGGAGAATACGTGATAGACAATAGGTGGGCATGTGGGTGGGCTGGCCAAAAATTAGAACTTTCTCTCATTTGTATTGCAAGAACTTAGAGTATGCTTGTAGTGTATAGAACATCATTGACAACAACGTATGAAAAATGGGCAAATGCATGTTTGTAATACTAGGTGAACCTTGTAACATATTCACTTTAAGAAATTCTAGATTCAATAGACATTGCATGATTCATTATTCATACAAAGCAATAACTCTAAAAAATCCACCTTCACAGTATGAAAATACATGCTTTATAAGAGAAGCAATCAACATGGGGGTACATTGAATCTTCTACTCAAAATTGGTGCAACAACCGTGCTTCTCTCATGACTTATCAACACTTACGTAGGGGTACGTGAAGCCAATGTCTACAACAAAAGATGGAAAAAATATTTAGAAAAAGACTCAGAATTTTTTTATAGTTGACCATAATTCATGAAAGTATTGGAAATATTGCTATAATCAAGTTTTTTTACGGTGACCTTATTTCCAAACAGTGCTTGTCCACATGTACCATCTCTGTCTTTGCTTTCTACCCAAAAACCTGCCAATGCTATTCAAGTTGCCACCAACTATAGAAAAAATACATCTTTTGCACTTCTTTCTATAAATTATATAGAGATTCACAAATATATGCTTGTGTCTAAACAACATAAGTGTTGTATACAATTGTATTTTTTAAAGGTGAGTATTCTGATTCATTCTCTATCTAATGAATTAGTAACCTCCATTTCCTAACTCACTCCCAATTCTTTTCAAATTAAAAGTTATCTTTATTTTTTATACTATAGAAACTAGTTTTGGACTTTTTTTTTTCCAAAAGGTGGAGGTTGAACCTGCATTTTGGAAGAAAATAATCTAATGTGAGTAGGTAGTATATAATCATGTATGCCTTGTTGTCATCCAAAAAAACTACAAGTTGATTATAAATTCAAATGCAACTTAGGATTAGAAGCAAACAAAGGAACAAAGAAAAGATGGCTTTCAAACTTTTAGGATAACTCTTTGTATAGTAGAAAAATCTAAGATTTTGACCAAAAATGAAAGTTAGAATGATAAAAAAAAATTAAATATATTTTAAATTTAAAAAATACAAATTAGAACACACAATTTAGTGCGTAAGTTGGATTAAAACATGTGGATCTTGCAATTGCAATAATTTATAGAAAATTTGTAATTTTGTCAAATTTTAATATGGAATAAAAACAAGCTTGTTAGGCTTCATTTTTAATTTTAAATCAAGTACCAAAAATAATTATTTTGAAGATAACAATCAAGTTTGACCAAGGATCATCTACTTTTTGAATATGGGAATTTGGATGGATGCATGGTTTGGTGTCTCACTATTGTCACTAGTTGATTCCATAGTCAACCATCTAAAGAGGGCTTTTATGAATTATAGGCTAAATGGGGTTTCAAAACCGTTTAAAAAAAATTCAACTTTTTTTTTTGGAAAACAAGCCCACTTAGAACTTCAAAAATACTTTGCAATGAAAAGAAAAGAAAAAATTTAAAAATTTAAATCCATATGAAAATGACTTCCGAAAACTGGACCTAATTTTCACTTTATAAAAGTCCATAACCATATGAAATACAATGATGTTGGCACCAAAGAATTCATTTTTAGATAAAGAATGTTTTCAGTTACTCTTACATTAGTCACTATAAACCATTTCTATGTATTTATCTCTTAAAAAAAGTCCATATGTAAAAAAAAATTGTTGTGACAGTCCATATTTTTATCTTTAAGAGTCCATAAATCAATGTTGATAGACATTGGTTGGCAAAAATAATACAAAGATGTCTTCTTAATCAAGTTCTTATATATTTTATCCAAAATTAGCATTAAAAACTATAATACTTTGTGTGATATTCACTTTGGAATACATACCCCTCTTTGAAATCAACCGTGTGACACAATTATTGAGACACCAAACCATGCATCTACCCATTTATATAAGTTAGTTGTAAAAGGATGACAAAAGTTATAATCATGCACATTTTTTAAATCAATAAACACAAGTCCTTGGGTTTAATTTTTTATCTCCATGCACGAGGGTGATAAAATTGAAAGCTTGCATATTTGAGCCCCACTAACTTATATAAATTCTTAACCCTTGAAGGACAAATCAACCCTAAGGAATATGCTAAAAAGTCAAATATGAATTTCACATAGTTTTTTATTAAAAAAATTTTAAGCTTGGCTATGAAAATGTAGCTCCAAAAATCTATTTTTGATTCTATTTTAATTTTTTTCCAAAATGATTAAAATTCTAACTTTTGTGACACTTTGAAGGTAGCATCTTGGAAAGCTTAAAATACACTACTTTAAAACTTTTCTATCAAAGTTTTCTTAGTGTAAAATCAAAGAGTACTAGTATATCAATGACACTACAATGTTTATTACTATCATCCTTATATTTGCTAAAAAATTCAAAATATTTTTAGCAATTTTTAATTACTATGGTTTTTATAAATATATAATTTTTGAAATCATATTCAATTCATTTGAATTTTCTAATTATAAAAAAACGAAGTTAACTTTTAGATATATTATTACTACATTAGAAAAATATCAAATTTTTGAAAAATATGTTTTATTATAGGAAATTAATGAAGTTTGACCAAGCAAGAAGCAACATAGAATGTCTTTTAAGAATTGATCGGGCAAGACAAAAAACATCTTGGCCAAGTTGAGAAAGGGGCGGGTGGGACTTGCAAAGAATTGAGGACAAGGATAAAGGTGTATGTACTTGTAGTAGTTCCCATCAAACAATTGACTCTAGGCAATTGACTTTTTTTCCCACTATTTGGATGGACTATAAAGAATCCTTATTTTTTTAGATGAATTTTTATGGACATCCATTTGTTTTTATGTTAACAATAATGTCAAATGTAATGTCAAAAACATGTGGATGTCTATAAAAATGTGTCCAAAAAACACACGTTTCTTATAGTGGTGGGAGATAGTGCCAAAGCTCATGTATGATTGATAATATGAAGGAATGACAATTAATAAGTCAATATGTATTTGAATTAATGGTTGTACACACTAGACAATTTAGCAAAAGAAATTTTATCCTAATTTGATGATACAAGTAATTAGACATGTGAACCACCTAAATATAAAACTCTAATAAGGTATGCATACCCATTGTGGACCCTCTTTCCAATTGTGTCCCTATCTACATTTGTTCTACATTTTAGCTCCTTCAATGTTGATTGGATATAAATGAAGATGCAATTGGGAAGAGGATTCACAATAAGATTGTTTACCTTAGTAAATGTAGAGTTTTTAAATGCTTTGTAGTGAGTTAAGATTGGTTGGCTAACTTGGCTTCTAACTTGCCACTGGGAATCTGGGATCAACCACTCTTTCTACTTGACCAAACATTCCAAAGTTGCTTTATCAATTTGGAATAATTAGCATCCATCTAACTTTATACATGCTAGCTCTACTAAACCTTCCAATCCAAAGTATCTTGTAGTGTTTTTAAAAAAAAATCATTTTGGAGAAATGACTAGTTATTTCTTCAATACTCATATGATACTTGGGTGATATTTTGTGATATCTATATCAAAACTAGGTGATACTTAGGTAAAATTTGTCTATTGGTCTTAAAATATGATAGTAATTTGGCTATTTTGACCTAAAAAATGAAAGTTTCCTTTACAAAAAATAGCCAACATCTTTTGTTTGTAACCAAATGGCGAAATAGTTTGCATAAAAAAAACATTGGCATTTTGGTACCTTTATTTGAGACCAAATCTAAAACCTATATAATTTATACCAAAACCAAAGATGAAACAAAAATGGTTGGATAAGATCCCACGGAAGTAAGCCAATAATTTTGAAAAATTGATCCAGTTCTTGAACTTCAAGATACTGACAAATACACCACAAAGAGCTTCAATATGTTGACAAAGTTCAACATTGGAATATGATGAAGTTGAACGTTGCAATGAAACAATAGATTTTTGTTAGTAGTAGGGTTTTGCATGGTTCATTTTTCAATAAGTTAGATTTGAGTTAGATTTTATACCCTTTAAACTATAAAAGATTTATAAAAGGAAGTTGTGAAAATTTATACAATCCAAATGTAAAAGAGCTAACACGAGAATCTACAAGTATGTGGATGGATGGAAAAACAATTATTCTATGAGCTCTAGACATGTTTGTATTCATCCATTGAATCAAAAGTTGTTGACAATTATCCTGAGTAGTACACAACATCTTTATAAAAACTTGTACTATATTTTTGGTAATTAAGTATTAGTAAGAAACTATTTGAGCAATAGAGGTTGAGGGGATTTTATAGATTAGAAATATTCTCAAAATTTTAACTTAGTTACATATATTGTTTATAAACATTGAAACAATTAAGAAAATAATATATGTTATATATAAACTCTGAAGGGGCTATCATCAAAAGTTTGTGAGGATAATTAGTTAGTCATCATTATCCATATAATGATATGAATACATCAACATTCAAAACTTTACTTTCTTTCCTAAGAGCATCGCCAATGGCAAACTAGACCTTGCCAATTGAGCCTCGACAATGCTACTCTAGCGTTGCCGTGCTTGTCCAACGCCAAACAACTTCACACTAGCACCCCTTCACGGTGTGACAAGTTTTGCTCCTCTTACTTGTCACTCCCACATTTGCTTGACAATGGAGGGCCTTTATAGAGGGTAGTTTTACACATATTTATTTGTTCAACTTTTGACTATAGCCTCAATGGATTAGGTGGAGGCTAGTGGAAGGCAAGCGAAGAAAGGGAACAACTTTTGCGAGGATAAAGAGAAGCAATCGAAACTTGACACCTCCAATGGTACTTGGATAATGATGGTTTTAACAGGTGGCTAGTGCGGAGCATTGGGAGTGTATGGCATCACAACATTTCATGTGGCAGTGAATGCCTCACCACCAATTGCTGTCATGGTCAATTGCAATGCAATTAGTGGCAATGCTCTAAAAGCATCCCCATTGTAGCTCAACATACATGGTTGGAATGCCATTGGCTAGGCCCAAGAGCCCAATTTCCCCCCATTGTAGCACAACCAATAGAGTTTCAACTGCCGGGCATGCCTAATGTGGTTGTTTTTCCCATAACTTCCGATGCATGGTGAAATTTGCAAAGAGCTCAGGGTTGACTGCTTTTCCATTGATTTTTGTATTTTCTTGATGGGTTGACTACTTTTTCCTTGATTTTTGTGTTTTTATACTAGATTGATTGCTTTTCCATTTATTTGTGTATTTCACTTACTAGCTTTTTCATAAATATTCAAGCTCTGACTAGCCTGCATGTTGCAAGTCGAGTCGGCATGGCATGACATGTTAGGGCCGGGGATCTAGGAGCCACTCCGCCGGCTTGGTGAACTGAGTATGCGAATGCCCCTATGTCATGGAAAATTGGCTGCCCTATGGTAGGATGCTCTAAGAGCATCATCAATCCATATACATTAGAAGAACACAACAAACCTAAGATACCAAGTCACTGTAGTAGGCTGTAAATGTATTGATATATATGGCAGACGCCCCGCTCCAGTGGATCCACTATATCATTAGAAGAAGTTTCGAGCCTCGAAGAGGCTGTTAACATATGATTTTCGGCACCCCTCCGGTGCAATTACAGAATAATTAAAAAAATATTTTTTTATTTTTTTAATATTTAAAAAAAAATATATATATATATATATATATATATATTTTAAATATTTAAATATATATATATATATATATATATATATATTAAAAAAATATTTAAAAAATAAAAAGTCTGACGTGGCATTAGTAGTGCCACATCAGCACCCGAAATCAAATAATTTTTTATTTGAATTTTTTCTGCAAGTGCACCCGGGGGGGTCAAAACTCGCGATCCCTTTGGGGGCTGAAATTTCTTGTAATGGGGGCACTAGAACTTGTCCACATAAGCGATAAGGACGAGATGACAAGTTTATGATGTTGAACAAAGTGAATAACATTAGATGGGGCCATGGTTATCCTACTATAGAATAGAAATTGGCTAGGGTGGCCATGCATGACATTAAACAAGCTTTGTCGTGTAGAGTAGCGCTTGTATCAAAATTGCAAAATAATGCAAAAAATGCATTTACTGCAGCACATCACTAGCATTCCGCATACCGTGCTTGCATTGGGCTAGAAATTGTCCCTCCCAATAGATTTGCTATGTTGCGCTAGATAATGTGTTCCATTCATCTCTCAATTGGCTAAATCTTGATGTGAAAATTTGCCCTCCATATACTATACAATGCCTTACCAAAAGTTTTTGCGCTGACTCTCTCACCTACCAAAAGAATTGGCACAAAAACTTTTGGTAGGGCTCTGTATACTACTCACCAACAAGTTCACTTCAATCACAACAGTCAATTTACAAAAACAAAGCACATACTTCCAATTTTGAATTGTCACCGCATGCTCAAAAATGATCCAAATTACAAACTGCAAAGTACATTCAAAAGATAGTGAAGGCTACTTTATTGATATCTTATGCATTTACAAAAAAACTTGTAAAATTATATATAAATATAGCATTTTTTGACTATCTACCATCTAGTGCTTCCAGTATAGCTTTGATTATGGCCTTCATACAATAAGGCATGCTAGTAAGGCGGAGAACTTCAATCATCTCTAGACTGAGACACTTCTTTCCATGTCCTTTGAATGGTGTTGACTAATTCTTTTTTGTTTTGTAGTAGCACTTCATTTTAGACAGTGTCTTTTATAATCTTCCACAGGTTTTGGATGGGGCTTAAGTTAGGAGAGTTTGCAAGCCATGAAAGCTTTGTTGTGCCATATGCTTGCCTCCAATCATTTGATTCCTAGCTACAGTGCACTAGAGTGCCATCTTCCATGAATATAAGTGTCTTAGGGTGATTGTAGAGAAAGTAAAAGCCACTCAATTGACTTTCATAGACTACATCAATAAAATCCTACCTCTTCATCTATCACGTGGCATTATAACAAGAGAACACTTATTGAAATTGGTGAACACACCTCATATCATCACTATTGAATGAACAAAATTAAAAAATGGTGCTAAACAATCTAAAGAAAAACATTCGTGTGACTTCCACCATACCTTCACTTGCCTTGATCTTTTTCCGGTTTCAAATGAAGATTTGTCTGTCCATATTATATTCTTTTAGTCAATGCCATTGAGTGTTGGTGTTCATAGTTTTAATGCACACCTTACATCACCACTGAAGTCACTTGTTACAATTAAGAATACTTACAATCTCACACAATCTATTTTTGTCTCTAGAAGTATACCTACTCTCCAAAGCTCACACACAATGTACATATCCACAAGCT
The DNA here is from genome assembly GCA_951799445.1 of Pseudisothecium myosuroides. NCBI lineage: Eukaryota > Viridiplantae > Streptophyta > Bryopsida > Hypnales > Lembophyllaceae > Pseudisothecium > Pseudisothecium myosuroides. Next base: position 9,901,953 of record OX637287.1, on the reverse strand, counting down.
ACCACATTGCTTGGCCCAAGCATGTTTTGCATTGAGAGGTTGTGGAAGTTCCATATATGAAGCTCAAATTGACAAAAATCTGAATTTTGTTGGCATGAGAAAGCATTGATGTTGCCTTCATAGTGTAGGAGCTACAAACACAATTTGAAGTGCAATCAATGCAATTTGATTATTCTTCGACATGTGGCTTGAAATAGCATCCAAATGACACCTAGACTATAGTTAACTCATTTTTCAACATTTAGGTGGCAATTTTATGACGTTTGGAGGTCTGAAGTGAGAGATATGATCAATCAAATTTGCACTTCATTTTCAGTGACACTCAGAGTTCGAAAATTTGAACAGAAACTTGTTGGTGGGTAATGTACTGTAAGGTACAATACAAGCCACCGATGATGGAGAAATGGGCAAGTTTTCTTGATGAGTTTTTCATTTGATTTGCAGCAAGGGGTTTCAGCCACCACTTATCGAAAGGTCAGATAGATGACTACTGTAGTTCTTTTCTAAGATAGCTGAGCAGAGCAGTGAGGAGAGCAGTAAGGTGCAGTGAGCACGTGATAAGTTCGGCAATGGTTCACTAGTTTACCGCGTGCTTAATGGCCTGTGTAGCTAATTTCCTATCCCCAGAAAACAACCAGTCCATGGCACCGCCATCTAGATAAGTCAGTATCTGGTTGACCGATGACAAAACCCATCGCCTTGTCAACCTCGGCAAGAGAACATGCCAAGTAGGCAAGTTTCTTGACTTTGCTTGTGAAGAACTTGAGAAGGAGGATGCCAGGCAACACCGCTCTGACAACACTGCACAACGTCGAAACCACATTCACAACGTTACAAATAGTGTTAGAGCTAGAAAACAATTTGAGAAATATCGATACAATCCATCTCTATGACAGGGAGAGACGATGTTCAAGTAGCGTAAACAGAGTAGAACTACTCACAACAGACTCTTCATGAAGACCAGAGTTATTCTTCTCTTATCTTGCATAATAATTAGACAAGTAATACTCCAGTCCGAGTCTTGCTCAGAATTCACGGTCCAGACCTAGCTGCTCATATGCTCAGAAGGTGTTACACACCACGTAAATGCAACGGCACCGCTTAGCTTGATGATCATTGATACTTTGAAGGTGCAAATCCTCCAAAATTTGGCGAGCTGCAGTTGCAACTAAGATTCCCTGTCCATGTCGAGATCTCAGAACACAAATTCAGCATAGAATACGTTAGCAAAAGGGACCATGGTGCCACTGCGTGACGGGCCATTGCCTCATTCAGACTGCGGGGTAAACGAGAACCCAAAATACATGACTGCCAGATGAAACCTGAACTACAAGTATCAACTTTGTCAATGTCATATGTGTCATAAAGAAGTCTCATGGCATACCAGTGGCGCCAAGCATGAGTGGCCTTATAGGAGGAAAAGAATCGGCGTAGTAATGTTTCCCCTCCACCCCCATCACAAGGAACACAGATCGTGGAAATATGGTTTCGCCCTTCACAGATTAACCGCAATCGCACAGTGGTCTCATGAATTCAACAACTATCATTAAAAAAAACAAGAATCTCAGAATCAAATTTAAATAAATCAATGGTGATAATGTAGGCACAAAGAAGAAATAAGAACCGCTTTACTGAGATTTTGAAACATGTCTTTGCCTAATTCTAACCCAGCGCAGAATAACCTACATAAAGGTCGAAATTGCATATGACTTGCTAAGAGTATTCCTCTCAATCACATCAAGCAAAACCCTACTTTTTACTCTGCATTTCATCTCGAATGTGCAATAAAAAAAAAGCACTCTTCACCTTGACAAAACCTTCTCCTTGCCTTGGAATTGGAAGCCTGATCCCCAAACAAGGCTGCTGCAGCGCGTGTTACAAAATTCATCAGAACCAAATTCAAGCCCTCACTGCGGTGGCTGTTGTTGAGGAGGGGGCATGCCAGGCCGAGGTCCACCATACATGCCAGGGGGAGCCCCAGGAGGAGGAGGCATGCCAGGTCTTGGAGGTCCCTGCATGCCCGGGGGCATGCCAGGTCGGGGCGGACCGCCAGGGCCACCCATGCCTGGAGGAGGTCCGCGCATCATCTGAGGAGGACCCATGGGCCTCTGTCCATACATGCCTGGTGGGGGACCAGGAGGAGGCGGCATGGGTCGTCCACCAGGCGGCCCTTGGCCATAGCCTTGCGGGGGTCCTTGTCCCGGAGGCCCTTGCATCATCTGGCCAGGAGGACGCATGCCTGGAGGAGGTGCACCTGGAGGACCTGGCATTGGACGGGGCGCATATTGCCCTGGAGGAGGGGGTCCAGGAGGTCTCACTCCCGGAATCGGCCCAACAGGCGGGGGCGTATAGGTCACAGGCCCAGCTGATACTTGCGGTCGCGGCTGCATCATGCCTGGAGCAGGGCCACCGACTCCTCTTGCAGGTCCTGCAAGTCCGGGTTGAGCTTGATTAGCAGGCGCCGTTGGTATTCCACGTCCTGCAGCTCGTCCCACTCCAGGACCTCCAGCAGCGGCAGCGGCAGCTTTAGCCCTCGATTCATCAGGTGGTGGAGGCCCCTCCACCGTCATCGAAATCACTTCCTCCCCGCGGAGAAGGAGTAAACCTAAAGTTCTCCTCTCCTCCCTCTCTTCCTGCGTTTTGCCCTTCTTCGGCGGTACACGACGGAGCTCCTCGCAGTCGCCAAGCACCAAGTTCATGTGACGATCGAATGCCATAAACTTCCCAACCAGTAGCCTCCCGTCTTGTATAGTCACTCGCATCCGCCAATTTATGTACTGTAACATCTTGGAAGTCTTGGACATCGCCATCTTGGCGAACTTTTTTGAACCACCACAAATATTTTTCTTCGGAGAGTTTCTTCTCTTCCGACTCCTCCAGACGCTCCTCCAACCCTAATCCTCCCACTGTAAACCCCACAGAAACCTTAAAACCCTAATATAGGGTTTTCCCAATAAATCTACGAAGCCCTAATGAACCGCGACAGAACGCAATCTCGACCAATAAAATCCACAGTAACGAAACCCGAAAAGAATGCAACACACAAATGCGAACCACCACCAATCCGCACAAAAAAAAAAGCAGTATTACTTATTCTAGCGCAGGTCAAATTCAATACTGACTCAAAACACGAGGAGAAAAGCTCATTTGAAAGGCAAATACTGAGGGAAGATGAAATACCTGCTGGCTATGGCGGGCAGATGCAGCAGCGCCGATCAAATCGACAACAATCACCTAGCAGTGGAGGGACGGGGCGCAGCGACAAGGAGGCGAAGAAGCAGAATGAGTTTGACAATCGCGGGAACAGACGGATTTCGAGGCACACTCGATGGATGAAGTTGAAATCGTCGATGACTGCTTACTTTAGATTATTTTCATCCAAATTGAAGTCTGCAGAGGACCTAATAGTGTACAAATACCGTAGGTTGTGGTAGATTTGGCACTACTGCAATGACTTTGTAAGATAGAAACAAAACTAATTGTTGAAATTTCTCTTCATCCGGGATGAAATTGAATGAAACCCATTTGGAGCTAGAAATATGGCTTTGGGCACAATATTTAATGTAGGACTATGATTTTTTATAAAATTTCTATTTGAGAGTACTTTGAATGTACCCATTTGTAGCGGATGGTGGTGAAAAATCCTTTGTTAAGATATTTCTGCCTTCTCTATAGAAGAAAATGCAAAAAATGCAAAAAATCACTTATCTAGTCAATTTCTTTTGGTTTTCCAAAATATTCTACTTTATATCATGACTTAAAAAATTAAAAATTAAAAACAACTTACAAAAAAAAATATGTGCCCAAATTTACGAATATATTATTCAAACATTAATAAAATCTACAACAAGCCACAATAAGTATGTGAATTTTGGTTTTATAATTAACCCCTAAAATATTGTGGTGTTTTAAACTCCAAACACTACTCTAAAATACTCATATATTCAAGGCAAGGTCAAAACCTTCATCTATATTTATTCTTTAACAAATCCAATTGTAGGATCTTTAGATAACTTGTTCAAACACATACTCCTAAATTTTAGAATAAAAATCTCTAGAAATTATAAGTTCAATGTGCATGCCTAAACTTCAAAAAAATAGGCTTTTCTAGCCCTTTCCAAAGGTGAAGTTTTGTCTTTTGACATTGTTAGAAAAAAACATGTATGTTGAAAATTTGTGCATTGTAGCCAATATTTTGGAAATGGGTTGAGAATTTATGTAAAAACATTTAACCAAAAAACTCTCACATTCATCTTTATAAAAATATGAAAAATATAAAGTGGAAGGTACTATTGGATGAAAGAAAAAACTAAGACATTGATATATATTACAAGAAATTGAGAGTTATTAATCCCAATCAGCTGATAATGTTTTAGTGAACTGTAGGTATTTTTTCTTTTTGTATTAATTTGAAAATTTTCAAAATTGAGTTCATAATACAACTTTATTATATGTTTTTTCTACCTTCATCGCCCACAAAATAAAACTCCTAATAATATTCACCTCATTATTTGAAATTGAATGGTTAAAATATTTTTAAGGAAGTATCAATCTAAGCAATCAAATACAATTAATTAATATTTGTTTAAAATATATTTTTAGCTACTCATGTTGACATTGTAAAACAAGACTTACTACAAGAAAGCCATGGGCTTCAAACTCTGCACATAACAGCCAAGAAAGCAACAAACAGACAAAACCAACCTCCTCAAGGTATGTGAGAGACAGGAATTATTTTGAAAACCCTAAGATGGGGCACTGCCCGGTACACCTCGACATATACATGCACCGCACACGGCAAACTGCACTGCATGTTCAATGCGCTTTGCCGTGTTCCCTCATCCTAAGATTTTGCTAAATTTGTTGCCTGAATGGATGTGTAACAAACAGTTCAGCTGCAACTTGAGAGAGGTACATACTTAACCGAACGTTTGGATCTATCAATGTCAATTAGCCGAGTCTTTGCAAGGATAATCAATGGCTTCAATCATGATCTCTTCTCCAGTTGACACCAGAATTGCACTGGTAAGGTCTCAAATGACTTGCCATTTACATTTGAGGGCAGTTTATCAACTCTAAAATGTATATGGCAAGTCATTTAATGCCATAATAGTACCGCAACCCTGCCAGGGCCACAGCTATGGTGTGCTTTTATCACTTGAAATCGGTGTGATTTCATCACTGTTCATCTGAACTCAGTGGTCATGGTTGAAGTCATTGGCTACACTTACTGAAGGTCCCTCGATTTGTTGCCTAATTCTTTCACAATCGTCGAGCCTGCACCCTCCTACCTGTTCCTAATTCTTCTCTTCGACAGCTAGAGACTGGTACTTAGCTATTGCAGGGTAAGGATTGGAGGCCGACAGCCTGGTGTCAGTTTCAGGTAAAAACCTTGGGTCGGTGTACCTTGCTGAATCAGATCACCCAGCATTGCAGATGGCAAGATTTCATGAAAGAACGGACGGAATGAGGATGTGAAATTGTTTACATGTACCTCTAAGCTTTTCACTTGAAATTGTCGTCACGGGGACTGACAGCCTCGTCGTTCAGGTATTCACATTCATTGTAAGCTGATCAAATCCTAATTCCGACCACAGCCCGGCCAGACATCCCCAGCTTGGACAGACTTGGCTTCGACCAAGGGTGCTCGATCTTCACTGGTACCTGGAAGTCTAATGATCTGCAAAAAACACAAAAATTCTGGCAGCAACGAAGTGTGTCAGGCCTGTCAGGCGAGTGAACATGGGCATCCACATATATAGTCGCAGGAGAAACAGGAAATGCCAATCATTGCTTGCTTGCAAGCACAGCAAAGCTTTTGGCTGGCTCACCGATTGTTGCTTTCTACAGGAACAGGACAAGCTATGTGACAACGCACAAAGGTCAAGGGGGGTTTGCTACTTGACTTTCTGGAGTATCAAACGGTGTCACGAGGGTACGATGCCACATCGACGTGCATGAGTGGGTATCCTGTATTCGTAGTCCCTGCTTTTACATTCAACAGATTTCCAACTCTGGGGGAGTGGGGTAAGCCTGCCTGTTTGCTCATTCATTTTGGGATCGATGAAGACGTGAAATTTTGGCAACGATTGTGGTTAGTTGCCGATTCCCAGGACAAGAATTGGATTGATGATACCGTCTAGTACTTGAAACACGTTCAATGCTTAGTTTGTTGGTTCTGGACCTATGGGAATGAGGCCATTTACATCAACTCAAGCTACATCTTCAGTAGTAAGAAAATTTGAGTAGGCTCTTATGCCCAGTGTTTGTTACTACAAAGCACTCGAGCCGTAATTCCCAACATGAGAAAGCAATTGTGTATACTTCCTTCGGACTCCACAATTAATGTAAACGTAATTTGTTTCGGTTTACTGATTATAAAGGCCCTAACTCCTAGTAGTAAAGCCGTTTACACTAATCCACATTAAAGTACACACAAAGAAATTTCACCTTTCCTATTGAGACATGAAATAAACTAAATCTACAGAGCAGCTTTGAACAGTATGAAATAAGTTACAGAGGTGTTGCGCCTTCCGTATATGCTTGTTTCTACAAGACTCAACTGGGGATTTGTCGCTATCACCTTCTAAGAAAAGCAAGCAATGATGAACGATGTGGACCCTATTGACCAATTATCTCGAGTACTTTTCAACGAAGCAAGTCAGCAACATGGTAATCGAAATATTGTAGCCTAACATGTGGCACAGCCCACAGAATGCATGTATGACAATAACATATCCTTCTCTGGTCACATTATTTTGTATTAGGCCCAGGGTGTGCATTTCATTACTCTCACCCATGAAGGAAAGCATTAAGAGATCGGCCAAAGAGACGCCGTTGTTTCCTTTCTGCTTGAAAGGAGTTGCGACAATTTCTGAGGGCAGTGATGAAAAACCAATTGAATGAGCAAGCCTGACTGTCAAATCGAAATGTGAGATTGTCGAAGGAATTTGATTTGGGGAAATTTTTTGCTGAGTGTCAGAAAGTTCCCATCAGAAGTTTGCCTTACTACCCTGGAGGCACTTTTGTGTCAGTGGCCAGTGTTGAACAGGTCACTACGGTACTACACGACGCAAGATGAGTCCAGATCAATCTCCGACAGTGCCAAACTCGCTCCTTAGAAGACTTCTGTGGCAGATTCTAGCGGCACCATGAATAAGTCTGTGCGGCAAGCGCGTCCTGAAGTGTATTATGTCGAGCTGCGCAACACACGTATAGAGACTAGCTGGGGCCACCCACATACTCAATCGGAGCGAACATGTCAATGATGAGGAGCTGTGCTGCTTATTATTGGAGAGTTGATTGCAGCATGGAAATACTTTAGGATATCTAGCCTCGGGATGACCTAACAGCTATGGCCTTTGCTTATTGCCCTACTTGATCACCATCCGAATCAGATTCAGGCAGTATGGCAAGCCTTCGGTGTCGAACACTAGCAGAAGTCGTTGTACAGTACACTTGTTGTTCGCAGTAACTTATATTAAAAGTTACAATGCCTACAGTGCAACACTTCAGCAGGACTTCGCACTCCGAATTACAAGAGATGATGCCGTGCAGCTCTTGGTAGCTTGTCAAACAAAAATTTATATTACCAAATTCTTTCAAAAAGATAGTCTGGTTGAATTAGAGCAATGAGCGTGAACTAGCTGCTAACTTCCGCACTGTCTGCATGAGGATATGGAAATCGAGAGATATCAGATTCACAAAGCACTTGTTTTCACGTGCAATTTAGCCTTAAAAATTCTCATTTAGACTTTCATTTAGTTTTATAGATTTGCCACATGGGTTCAAATGGTTTCCATGAACATACACACTGTCAGCTATTTCATGGGTGATATACATTTGTTACAATTGTTAATCAAATATGAAGAAATGCTGATTAAAATAACCTTAATGCATCCAATCAACTCAAAATTTTCGCACTAGATGCGAGGAGCAATAAGGAAAAATTCTCTCAAACACCAAATCACCCGCAATCTTGAACATCGAGTCAAATTTCAATTAGAACACATGTGATAGAGTTTAAGGTCTTCACGTGTAATTGATGTAAGACTTGAATTTTCACCGAAATAATATAATTATAGAAAGGAGAAGACACCTTATTTGATAAGCTTCCATACAAAGCTTGAATCAATGAATTTAAACAGTAGATGAGAAAGTAATGGTTCTTGTTATAGTTAGTCAAACTTGGACTTTGAACTGTGTAGTGCAATCGAAGGTATTTGGTCAAGTGCTACGCTTGTTCAACAAACTGTTTAGTGGCATGAAAGTTTGCAATCGGTTGACGTGTAGGTGTTAGATAAGTGTACCCAAAATTAACTGTTCACCTGAAACTGACACTGTGTACTGATATTTGTACCTAAATGTAGGAATCTTGTACTTAGTGTCAGTTTTCTTAGTTTGTTGGTTGTGTCCTTTAGACAAACAATATGACATTGACTATGATTTCTGAATCTGAGTTTCCAAATCCTATCTACAACTACATCCCAGTGCAGAATGTAGTTAGGGTTTGGTCGGAGGGGTTTTGACTAGTCGGACCCTACCTTTTTGATGACTGGTCGCATGGGGGTTCTAATTTTTTTAATTTTTAATTTTAATTTTAATATTTATACTTGCTTGCATATCATCGATTCAATGTTTTCTTTGTTTAATATCCCCTATCCACTATCAATAAACTATTGTTGTTTATCTAGGACAGAGCCTCACAGTCACATTGTTCTTGCTGGTTCTGGTTATACTTCATCCTTACTGGATTTGAGTCCCAACTGCCAGAGTACGTGGCTGCTCAAAGTTAAATCTTCAGTGGAGATGAGGGTACGAACAGTTCCTGCTCAGTTCTTGGTAATTTGTGTTTCAAGCGAACATTGGCTTGGTATGTGCAAGTGAATAAGCAGTCGAAATTTTAGGGTTTAGAATTTGCAAGCCATTCGTATTGATACACAAGGATATCGGCACATCTCTGTACATGTACAGGAAGATACAAATATATAGATAGCTTTATTGGTCATTTCGGAAATCACATTCAAAGATCTGCTTATTCTTCTGATGTAGAAAAGCAACTGATAACTTACAAGACAAATTGTAGAGCTAGGTAGTAGCTAGAATCAGGTCTTGCCAAAATCACAGTTGACTACTTCACCAAATTCCACAAGCACATGGCTTGAGTCTGATTCCAGGCCCACAGCTAATTCTCTCGTACATTGTTTCCACAAATGTACACGAAAATAAATTACTCAATCCACAGGAAGGCAGTTGTAGTAATTAATCAACTGCCATATACAACAGATGTTCTCGGGTTGTTCACAATATACGATGTGATTGAAGCCATTGATTAGGCTCTGTTGATGGCAGCACCAAATCATGTTTGAAGCCATTGGTTACCGTTGATGAAGCTCACACTGGAGAATGCCGCTGCTTGATCAGCGGAGAGCTCATGGGACCAACCCACACGTCCACTCGTTACTGCTCCAGGACCAGAGCACTGGTATTGTCCATAAAACACCGTCCTGTGAAATAGAAAACAAATTCATTAGAATCAACTACCCATTTTACCCCCCCGGCCTGGCAAATTATCATAGCTTTCGTATGGAGACCAATCTCTTCTTCTTTACGAAGAGATACAGCGAATTCGATTCTGAGATTTAATAAAAGAAGAATATTATCAAAGCATATTTGCTTAAGAGTGTCTCTATGATACAGCCTGAACAGGATATTGCTAGGGCAAGCTGTTATAAGACAGGGTGAAGTCCCAGCTCTAATCCCATAGAATGTTACGATCTCCCCGAGTAAGGCAATGGTACAGGTCTCACTCCTTGGTAGGAGAAGAGAATTAACTCTGGTCTTAAGGCCATCATTAATGAAGAGATTTAAAGGAAATTTCCCCCGAATGACAAGCTAAGTACTATTGTACTGAACTTAAATCAATATGTACAACTGTCCAAGTTAACAAGGAAAAACCGCGTCTGAATCTCATTTTTCGCAATACCAAACTCGCCAATTTCAGTGAAATTTTCTATATGATGGAAGAAGCTCTATAAATCGCGCCAAATTGGACTCATTGACGCTCTTTTGCAACAAAAATAATACTGGAGAGATGCAGAGAGGTGAAGTACTTACTTCTCTCTGCTGCTGTCGCCCCAGTTGTACCACCCAGCTGGAAGAATCAGATCCTCAAATTTGCAGTAGATGAAGACGACGCGAGAGTTAGGGCCCCAAGCGCGCCCCAGATAGATAGGACCAGAGCCAGTGATTGAGCAGCCCACAAAAGAGAAGCCTGTGTTCTCATTCCCAGTTCTCTTTTGCGCTGTCAAGGATCCGCTTCCAGGACGTGCAATAGAATGCAGTTGACAATTCTGTGAACAATGAGGACCAGGTATAGTAGGGCATGAGTTCAGAATTTCGACAAAGAAACTGAAAAATTCACTGAAGCTGGTCATAGGTTTGAAATTTTCATATTAAAATGTGCACATGGAAAGTGAATTATTCTCGCTCTTCACAGACCTGATACAGAGATTGGCCATCGCCGCAAATGAAGTCGATGGACCCCTCGATGTAGCAATTTTTGAAGTAATGGCGACCTTGTTGATCATACAGGGTATCCTGAGCCCCTAGGAACTTGCAGTCGTAGAACGCCCCTTTGTCTCCTGTAATTCGAAGAGCCACTGCTTGTTTTCCAACCGCACCACCTGCAGGAGCGGGGGCAGTGTTCTGCTCAAAGGAAGTATCAACGTTCACCCGCCAATTACACAGTCAGGGCTCCATTCAATTCATGTAGACTTCAGCAATCTAAAGTCTTCAAACAAAAGCCTTTCGAATACAATTTAGAAGTTAGATCTTGTTTCTGCTTAAAATGCTTGAATCAGATCTCGTTTGGCCAAATTCAGTCCTGAACTCTGTTTTTCATTCCTTACCTGGAAAGTGACTCCAGTGGCGATGAAGTCATCTGCCAGAATTGCAGTAGTCGCGCTGTTTTGAGTGCTTCCTGCCGAATTCGCATCATCACCGTACGCAATCACAGGGTTCCCAATCCCTTGGAATGTCAGAACCTTCCCTTTCGGCACAGTCACCTTCTCTCTACATGAACACAAATCCAAGTTCAGATTTCGCAATCAGATAACAATGCAGTTATGTAATGCATGCAGCTTGCGCTGAGCATCCCGAATTGAAGTAAATATATATGACTAAACAAATAGTATGTAGTATCCATTCTCCACAGGATCTTCTGGAAAGGAAACACAATTTGATCCACGTTCAATCAGAACCTCAAATTCGTTAACACGGCAGATTTCAGTGAATTGGCGCATGAAGATATATAGACCAGTCCTAGTGATAGAACTCTGGGCACTTGATTGTCTCAATCTTGGCGCTCTAAAACATGCCAATTGACAAATATGACCAAGCAGATACTTATCATGTACATGTAATTCTCTGAAATGGCGAAATTGGCAAGTATCTGCTTGTTCATATTTGTCGACATTTATCGAACCCACAATTATGCAGACTGATCGATATACATACCTGTAAGTACCGGCGTTGATCTGAATGACTGTGCGAGTTCCCGAAGGCGCAGCATTCACGGCATCTTGCACTTTGTTATATCCCCCACCGCCGACCACCAGAGTGTTGCCCGCAGCCAGGATATGGTTGTGCTCCTTGTAGCCCAGAGCAGCCTCGCCAGCCTTGACGCTCTGCAAGTGGCCTTCCTTCACTTGCTCAACCCACTCCATGAAGTCGGACTCCACTGCCCGCCAGTTGGCAGTCCGGAAGGGATCGGTGAACATGCCACTCTGCGCTCGTACTCCTGCAGGGGGCCATGCCAACAGGATGACCAGCAGGCACGCGCCCACACCAAAGGCAGCTGGCCAGCTACGGGTCGACGAGGTCTGCATCTTGATCAAGCAGCTAGCTAGTCCAATTCAGGTACTTGTGAGAGATGGATGATCGATCGATGTGAGTTCTGTGACTGCGGAAGTGCGGAAGGGTTATATACTCGTGTAAATGCATGATTGCTCGGCAAGCTTACTTAGGGGCGACAATGATTGTGGGGCCAATTGCTATGCAATTCCTCAGCTCGCTTACTTACCGAGTTGGTTATGTCAATCTCTTGAATTGGTTGAATATTATATACTATACGTACTATTCCATTGTTGCGAATTGTGGTCTCAAAAAGCGTTTGGTGCACCAAGAGACTAATTGTAGACGTAAACTTGTCTTCGACTTACCACCAGACGAGCTGCATGGATGTTTGAACAAGCAATGATGCGACAAGACTGAGTCGATCTCTGTCGGTCGCTAAAACTTGCATTGGTCATTTTGATTATTTTCTGATTTGAACTGGATGTATTCTTCACATGTCTCATCGCTTATCGCTTAGTGTAATTAATGTGCTTACCTTCAATTTTATGTTCATTCTTGACTAATGTATGAATTACACATCACAAAATGTCTTGCCCATCAAAACAAATTAAAATGTAATACACTTTGAGGTCTTTGTTGCATATATAGTCCTACGGCAAAGGTATCATTTGTTGTGATTTGAGGTACGCACGTATTGTACCCCTGGATCGAAAGGCATAAGGTGTGAATTGGATTCAAGTGCTATACTAAAGGTGTGACTTCGGTTCACTAGGCATACGGTGTGAATCAAGATAGTGCAATTGCACAAGATTCTGTCAATGGATAGTGACAAGGCTCTCTTGACCTACAAATGTTTTCTACCCGGGCAACAACCATAGTTTACACAGTGCCTCTAGCCCTCTATCCCCAAGGGAACGAATCCCAATAAAATGATGGATTTTCAATTTGTAATTTTGCATCAAGATTAATTTCATGGTCACTGGGGTGCATGATCAAGCGTACAAGAAGAGTGTTTGTCAAAGGTTCCACCTGTCCAAATTTGAACTGAGCCTCCAACTGCTGGGATGCAAAAGCAAAAAGGAGGATGCGGGCCAGACGATGGTGCGTCCATATCCAGATCTGTCAGTTGGCGGCGAAGCTTATTCAACCCTGAAGATGCACTGACGGTCAGGGTCTGAATTTTGAGCACACTGGGTACCACTTTGCAGTACTCGGCGTACACGAAGGGTACGCTCAGCTTTTTATCCTTTCAGATGAAGGTGCAGTACTGTAGTTCACTTTGGGCGAAATTGACTGTGTTCCTGCTCCGAGTACGTAATCTAACCTTTGATCTGATGTACTCGCATTTGTTACTATCGATTGACACCGCAATAATTTCGACCTTGATGTATACATGCAGTTGGTAAGCTACAGCTGATTGCGAAAGGGTGGTCCTACTGAAATTGCTTTACAGTATTTATTTATTGAAATTTGGAGCTCGTCCACGGAATAAGGAATATGTGTGGGGCATACGTTTCCTAGCTGGTTGGGAAAAGGACTGTCTATGTGGAAGATACGGACGTGTTGGCGAGCATTTTGTCAAATTGTAGATCATATGAGTTATCCGCAGACTTGTGAAATGGTCTCACTTGCCGATGTTTCACACCAAACCTTCCCATGATGAGTCTGACTCAGGCCGACTTTGTGCGGCGTATCAATCATCACCAACTAAAGAGGCACACTTTTGTATCAACATTTTCTGCCCAGAGGATGCCCCAATTCAGACACTCAGATTCATTGCTTTCCAGAATTTCAAGTACAGACATATAGATATATATAAATATATATATTCCAGCATATCGTGCAGCTAGGAACGTAACATGGCTGCACATGTTGAATCGTCAACGTCGCTAACTTAATGCAGATTTTGCTCATTCCAGGAGGTCAATAAGGTATCCAACCTGTTTCTGACCTGGGCCCCATTTGCCACAAGATAGGGTGACCTATTTTCATGAATGAGGGGAATATGATGTCGACCAGGGCTTTCATTATTGTGTGATGAATAACACATTGGTCAACACCTTATGAAGTTGCTAAGACTAGTTATTAGTTTTGCACTTCTGGGAAATAGGTTTGCCTATAGATCAAGAACAAGTAGGACTATAATCTACACTTCCTTAATTTCTACTAATTCCAAACTTGATGAAAAATTAGCAAAAAATAGTAAAATCTTCATTATTTCTCTTCCATGATAGTAGAAAATTATCCCCCCATCATTGCTCAATCGGACATATGATAAAACGCTTAGCATTGTCGTATACCTTAATCACGTAAGACTGAGGAGGACGTCACACTTAAGCATCTGGAAGCAGAGGGGAGAGCTACTTAGAACAACATTCGGATGTCCTTAGAACATTGTGATTGTGACGCGTTGAAATGACATCAAATAATGTAGTCCCAATGTGCTATAGCAATTTCCTCTGTAATTATAAATTCGTGTGACTCTCTGACAAGTCCTACAAAAGGCAACTTCAATTATATTGAATGAATTGGCGGAAATATACAGAAATTGCCACTTCCATACTATATGGGCGTAGCCAACCTAAATTTGTACAAGTCCTTCAATCTGTATTTTTTTGAGCCTTGTGCAGGTGAATAATGGCACAATTTCGGCGTTCTGAATTCGTGCCGTGCCAACATGTTACGAAATTGACGTAACTGTTGCAAGAACTGTCTTAATTTCGCTCCTGCTCCACACCCATGCCACTTGCGATTACAATAGAATGAACTATTTCCAAACAAACTTTACTTTTTGCCATGATTGTGTGCACTTGAGGTCTGACATTTTGGTCACACGTTGGCAAGTCAATTGTCGCCGATCGAGCTTAAGTGAAGTCCAAGCAAGAAGTCCAAGCAAGGTGTTCGATTATTATATGCAAAAGGTATAAAGAGCTTACAGATTAGAGGATGCTTTCGGTTTGGCTCTTGGTTCTAGCTCATCGAGTTGCCGGCGGCATCAATTAGAGGGAGGCGGGAGCTGCAGCTGGGTACAGTTACAAATCTAATGTGCGAGCTTCATCGGCAATCACTGTAGCTGGCGAGGGCAGGACCCACAACAAGGAAGCATGCGAGAGCGACAATAAGTGTGAGCGCTTGAGTCAACCCATAACGCCAGAAAAAAACAGCCTGCTAACTTAGTCGTATGTGTCGACGTCGCCCTGCCGCTTCCCACGCGTCGATTCATGTGCTTTCTTTGCCAAACCACGACCCCCGCATTCCATTCACGTGCCGACGTCGCATCACTGCTTGTAAATTCAATCCGCAATGCTCGCGTCAATTCCATCGATCCCTTTCGCAATTTTCTTCAGTTTGGGCATGGCCATGGCGAGGGCAAGTGCCATGGCACCTTCAATTCATGAAGTTGGATGCTTCCACATCGAAATCCAGCTGGAGGAGATGGAATGCAGTTTGTACTTGCGGAGTAAGTTGGGATCCAGTGCGGGGGATTAATTCCTTCTCTTCCTCCGCTAATTAATTTTTCTGGCCTGGCTTGATCGAAGACTGGTGCAGCTGTTAATTAGTAGCAATGGTGCTGCTGCCTAACCAAAAGTGAGCAATTGCTGTGAAGGTAGATTGGGCTTGCAATTGTATTGCTGAAACTCGCAAAGGACGTACGTTTTCAGAAGACCAAGTGGGGTGGGATGTTAGATCTGCAATATTCATTGTCTGAAGTCCACGACGCCTTACCAAACTGCCTTGTGGAGAATTGATGAGCAATAATTTCAATCCAAGTTCTAGCGGAGTGGCCCGAGGACAAGGCGGGTGGACTGTCAGCCTGGGATCCGAACGCTGATCCAAAATCCAACACCCCCCAAACCTGAAACCAACACCAGACTCACTTTGAACCTGCACCAAACTAAAAACCACACACAAGAGCAAATAGGGGTAGTCACACCTCCTCTGACTCTTAGACAATTCTCGGAGATTGGATGCGTGGCATTCTGTGTGTGGTTTTCTGTGGCTTGTGGGGCTCTCAACCTCCGAGGTTCTGGAAGTGCCGCTCTTTTGCTTTGGAGGTGAAGAAACGTTCTTGAAGAAAAATTTCTCGAGGAATTTTTTTGTTTTGTTGGCTATGCTTGGCTTGCGGAGCTCCCATCCAGCTTTGTAGGTAACGCATTTTTCAAGAATTGCTCCAAACAAAAAAAAAGGGGGGTCACACCTTCTTCACACAAAACGGCTTGCCATTGGCTCCTTTTTTCTCTCACCAATTTCTCTGACTTCGTAGAATTCTGCTTCTCGGAGAAGGTGTGACTACCCCTAATGTAATCTATTGGAGGCAAACCATTCCTGATCACCCTCCCCTCCATTCTTGTTATGTAGATTGTTCTCTTTCCATGAAGGAGGAAAAGAACAGTGGTTAATTATGGTATGGTTCCTGAGGCACTTGTGGCACATTTTGATTGGTTACAAGACTCTCAATAGTGCAACCACCCTTTGGTCGATTTTATTTTCAACCTAGCCCTATATCACCAGTATGGGAGGAATAGAATCTTCCGTTGAAGAATTTATAGTAATTATATTTTGAGAAATAAAAATCTGAAAAATTATGGAACCCTTCCGAAGTCTACTTTTGCACATGGGAAAATTTCCCCAATGAAGAAATTTGCCCTACATATGGTCAGATCAGAAATGGGTTGCCTTCCTTAACACGAAATTGAAAACCAACTTCTAAACTAAGGTAAACCACCCCATAACAGGCAAAAGATCCATTCCTGGCACTTAGAGAATGAATGACCCATCATAGTCTTGCATCAACCCATGATACACTTTTTTCAATAAATGAAATTTGGGCTACATTTGATTGAGTTAATGGCCAAAATGAATGCCTTGGGTGATAGTTATAGAGTGATTAACCCCTAAGTAAGTGCCTAAGCCTTTCCAAGTCTGCTTTTGCTATAAAGAACATGGACTTATTATTATCTCCAATGAAGCAAGTTGATTTTTTTTGGAAATCTAACCATATTGATGTTTAATGAACTTGCTTATTAGTGTGCGTACCAAATTTGATTGTGAAACTGCATAGGAGTTGTGAGATTATAAAAAAAAAATGTCTATATCTTATTTTTAGTATGTTGTCCCTCTCCATAGTGTTTCAAAAATGTGCATATAAGAATTTTTTGGAATTGGAGGTGACATGAACAATTGAAAATAGTATTAGTACACTAAAATGCACTTCTAAATTCCTTAACCCCTGAGTGCATTTTCTAAAATCTAGACCCTTATGAACTCTGTCCAATAAAACTATCACTTAACAAGAAATCCACATAAATTGACAATACCAATTGGTAGTGGAGACAAGCCCGGAGCTCAAGAAAAAGGGACACGTCCTTTGACCGTACCATCAAAAAGATTATAATAATCAAACAAGAGAAATCTTTAAGTTTGGAGAGACAAGATCCTATTGCTGGGGCGCTCAGGGGGTAAGTTCAAATGAAGTGCTATCAAACTCATTACACAATCCATCTTGCAATTGTTGAAATGCAATTTCTTTTGATAAGTAGAAACGGCAAATAACTCCAAATCAACACAAAAGTTTTAAATTTTTAGCGGTAAAAATCACAAGAAGACTTTACACTTTCTATTGGAGCCATTTCCAAAGCAAATGGAAAAGTACAATTTTTTAGATCTCAAATCAAGTAAAATTGGCAAGCTTTGCTCAAGGACAAGAAATCAAGTAAAATTCACAAGCTTTACTCTTCCACTAATGGTACATATATGACTTTGAAGAACCCTCAAAAATCAAATATTTACCTTTTTTAGTGAAATATAAAAGCTTTCAGTAGTTAAACAGCAATACTACTTGTAAAAAAATTCAAAACGGTCAAAGGAATTTATTTGCCCGCACCAAAATGAACCATATATAGTTGGTTAGGTAGTTAAGGATTAAGGTAAACCAACCTATGAAATGCAAAAGGCCTACGACAGACACCTAAGAAATGCAAATCTATTACTATTTTGTGACTTGCATCAATCTCTGCCAGATTTTTTTCAATAAATGAGATTTGGCTTACATTAGGTTGAGTTAGTGGCTATAGAAGGAACTTCCACCTTTTGAGTGCAAATCCATTAGAGGAAGTGACTATTTTAGGCCTTCATCTTGTAGTTACTTTAGGAAATATTGTATATGCCGAATTGTAGTATAAAAGTTAAGTATATAGAGCTCAAAGCTTTTGATAGAGGCATTTGTAAGTATACACTTAGTCTTTGGTTTAGAAATGCATATAAGTTGTATCTGCCTGTTTGCGAGTATTTTTTAAATAAAGATATGCACATTTTACTAATCTCAAGCATATTGTGACTATTGTGTCTTTCAAGCACTATTCTAAGTTTCCATTTGAACTACTAATACAAGTTTATAGATCACTACCACTGTAACCATACAAAAGATTACCATAAATTAAAATATAATAACCCTTGATTGTAACCAATGAAGTATGAGTCTTATAGAGAATATGTATAAATAAATTTGTAAATATAGAACCCCAACTAGTAGGACACAACTCTCGGGCGCCAAGAACAACATCACCCTAAATCCTAAACCAATGTGGTGAATATTTACAAATGTATCTATACCTAAAATTATTACAAATTGTTACTAAACATAGTTATTTTTACATTACAAGATTTATTTTTATTTGTTTGTATTTATTTCAAAAGGGATCTTAATGTAATTTACTATGCTTGTTAAAGTACATCTTTCCAAAATTTTAGAATGAATATTCCATTGATTGCAAGCTCAATGTGTCTAAACTTCAAAATATTGTTTTTTCTAGCCCTTCCAAAATGTAAAGTTTTGGCTTCAATATTTTAAGAAAAAAGCATATATCCCTTAACTTGTGAATTTTAGTCAATATCAGTTGGAAATTTGATTGAGAATAAATGTAAAAAAACTTTCATATTCATCTTTAACCCCTACAGTCCATAACCATTTTTTTTGTCAATAACCACTCAAAATTGCCATTTTCAATGCAAACATCAAAAAATTAAATTTTTTTTAATTTTTGCATATTGAACTATAGGATCTTACACTAGACTAGTATGAAATTTTTTAGAACCTTTGATTCTTTAAAAGCCTTGATTATAAAATATAAGCATTTAAAGTGAAGAAAACAAATAGAACATAAGGCTTTGAATCCTCTTAATTTAAAATAATAATAAATTTGTACTACAAATTGTGAACTTAAAACTTTTTATTTTGAAGAAGTGAGTTGAGAATTTAAGAAAAAAAAATTCAAGAACTCGTCTATAATTTTCATTCTTTAAAAAATTGTTAAGTTGAAGTAGGTACAAGATAGAAGGAAAAATAAAATTATTGATAGTTTTAAGATGGAATTGAAACACACTAATAAAATCCAATGGTGAGATTGTTATAGAAAAGAAAACCATGTGCAAATATTATTTTGACAAATTGTTTAAATTGAATTCAAAAGCAGATCCAATGCATTATTTTTTCTATACGTTTTTATAATTGCCTGTAAAACAAGAAGCTTAATAATTTTCACATTTTTTTATCTTGGGGGGGGTCACTTCCCGCATTTTAAAAACAACATGCGGCTTAAAATAGAGTGGATTTTATTCATTTTGGATAAAATTTATAAAAAATTATAAAAAATTTACAAGTAAAGTAGTGAACATTCAAAGTTACAAATCCATTATAAATAATATAGGTAGCCTACAAATCTGGGCCATTAAAAATTTAGTACATGTAATTTAGGGGCCAAAGAATTGGATCCTAGAAACCGTATTTAGTATAATCAGTGAATACAGGTGGTTGTACAGCTGGGTAAGAGGTATTGTAGATGAAAAGCTGTGTCGTTGGCTATAATTAACTTTGTGGACAAAACAACGATGTGGAAGAACGTCAGTTAGGGTTCTTGTTTTCAAACCCTGTAGCAGTGTTTTGTATTGTGATTTATGTTTGTGTAGGTAAGCTCTAATAGAAGTTGATTTATGTTGTCATTTAACCCCTGAAGGACCAAGGCCTTTTTTCTGCCAAAAAACACAAAAAAACTACCATTTCTATAGCAAAGAGTAAAAAAAAAAAATTTTTTTTCCACATCTAACCGTAGGAGGGTGAATGCAAGAAACGCCTGTACTATTTTGTGTCACACCTTGCGTTTTGATTAGTTTTTTGGCCATAACTTTTTCATTTTGGCTCCAAATGACTCAATATTTACAGGTAAGGTACTCATGACTAATATACACCTTGCCTAATTTTTTGTAATTTTCAAAAATAGTTTATTGTCCAAAAATAGCCCCCAATCATATGTCACACTTGCCAATTTAAAAGTTTTTAGTACTATTTAGTACCCAAAAAAACAAATTTTGAGTTGAAATTTTGAGGGCATGGTCTTCTAGTACACTTGTAGCTATGCAAGGAAGGAATTCTAAAAATAGTTAATTATATGTGGTGTGGAAGTCCACAAAGTGCGCTTCTTTTTGTTTCCATTTTGAAACATATAAAATATTATTTTAGTTCTTTTTTGGGTGAATGACCATCTCCATAGAGTTGTTACAAATGGCTAATTTTCATTTTATGTGTTTAATTTTATTTCCTATTTTTAACTAATTTATACATCAAGATATCCATTTTCTTGAGATTTGGCACTTTTTTAGTTCTCTAGCTTAAAGAATTTTTCTATGCATTTCCTTTGGTGATTACCTTCATCTTAAAAGTGTATACGTTAGTCATATTTTTTTGTTTTATAGTATTCTAGAAGAAAAATACCGAGTACTATAAAAACGCAACCAAATTGGCAGGTGGTTTTTTGCATTCACCCAATATCTTACACCTAACTAGTATAAAAAAGTGAAGAAAAATTTCAGAATTTTTGGCTGCATAGATTGCAAGATATTTGCGTTTAAAGTGAAAAAAACAAGTTTTTTCCGCACATCGCAGGACTAGATTTTTTGACTTTGAACACTAGGGTGATTGCACGAAACACTTGTACTATTTCTGTCACATGTTGCATGCTGATTAGTTTTTTAGCCATAACTTTTGCATTTTGACTCCAAATAATTCAAAATTTATAGACAAGGTACTTATGATTATTGTACACCTTGTGTAATTTCTTGGAATTTTTTAAAAATGTTTCAATATTTAATAATAGCCCCCAATATTTTGTCACAAATGCCAATTTGGAGGCTTTTAGTACTATTTAGTATCCATAAAAACGAATTTGGAGCTGAAATTTGGTAGAGATGGTTCTCTAATAGACTTGTAGCTACTGTCCAAAGGAATTCTAAAACTAATTAATTTTATGTGGTGTAGAAGTCCACAAAGTGAGCCCTTTTCTACTTGCATTTTGAAACATGTAAAAATTATTTTGGTGGTTTTTGTTGGTGAATTACCATCTTCATAGAGTTGCTACAAATGGCCAATTATTATTATTTTTATTTAAGTTTTTTCCTCTTTTATACTAATTAAAACATCAAAGTATGTAATTTCTAGCGATTTGGCACTTTTCTAGTTCACCTACTTAGAGAATTTTTTTAAGAATTTCCTTCAGTGGTTACCTTCATCTTAAAGGTGCATACATTTGACATATTTTTTATATTTTTTTAAAATTGATTTTCTAATTTTAAAGTACTCCAGAAAAAATCATGAGTATTATTTCAAAACACAACAAATAGTACAAGTGTTTTGTGCAATCACCTTCTATTAACTTCAAATTTTTGTACTACAGAGTTTTGAGGTTTAAATCTTTATAGTGGAGAACCGAGTTGTGAGTCTAGAAAAAAAAATCCCAAAAAACTTAATTTTCATTCTTAAAAAAATTGTTAAGTAGAAGTAGATATAAGATAGAAGGAAAATCTAAAATATTAATATCTTTTAGATGGAACTAAAATGCACTAATCCCAATGGTGAGATTGTTCTAGCACGTAATCTAAACCATGAAATTTCTTTTTTTTGTAAAAAATTGCAAAAATTGCATTTAGAATTGAATTCTATAAGTTATTTTTTTCAAGAAGATGCTCTAATTGCCTGAAAAACAAGAATGTCCATAACTTTCTCATAACAAATCCAAATGAAATGAATCAAAGCTTTCCAGATATACAAAAATATAATCTATAAGAAAAAAATTAAAAAAAACAAAAAGAATCCTACAAATTTTTTTTGCTGCCCCCCATCCCCTATTTTGAGCTTATTTGGTTATAACTTTTGTTCCCAGGCACTGATTGTGAAAAAAATTATATTCCCACAAAGTTTATCATATTTTCTATCTTAAAAGAAAGTCTTAAGAAATCACGACAAATCACGACAAATGATTGTGAAAAAAATTAGCCCGTAGGTACCTGCATGAAATCCCATTTGTCCCCCAAAGGAACAACGGTCCCTTAGGGGTTAAATCCACACATTGCCTTGTGTTTTTGAACACATGTGAATGACAAATTCGTGCAAGTCCCTTTCCAACCTCAAGTTTTACTTTGATGTATTTGTTTCCTACTTGTTTGAAAACCGCGTTCTGTTGTTTCCCCTTGTGTTTTCCTTGGTTATTTCATGCTTGTGAAAGTGGAACATCCATACAACTCAAATTGCTTTCCTTGCTTTTAACTACAAGCTATTTTGCATGTTCTTTCTATACACATAACCACATTGAAGTGTGATCATTGTTTGAGAAAGCAATCTTTTGCTTTCACATTACTTTTCAATTAACTTTTTTTACTTATAATGAATATAGCCTACAAAAAATGCATTGAGCTTGGAAATATAAGTAATGATAGAGTGCATTGAAATGGGCCATTTTTCAAAATTAAATAATTACAGGGACCCTTTTAATGATGCCTTGGAGGTAAACAGACCCCTCCAAAATACCCCCTCGTCGCACGTGGTGTACAAAATATACAAAGAGTGACCCACCCAAGCATTTATCCAAATGGAATGAATCAAGTTTTTCCACATAGAAAAAAAACATAATATATAAGAAACAAATTATTTCTATTTTCTTATTTTTTTTATCCACCTTCATTTGTTTTGGGCTTATGTGGCATAACTTTTGTTCCTAGGCACTGATTGAACTAGAAACTATATTTCTTGAAAGCTAATTGGTTTTCCTATCTTGAATAAAAGTTTCAAAACATCTTTCCAAAAATTGAGATCATAGGTACCTATTGAAACCTTCAATAGTCTTTCAAAGGAATTCTTGGAACTTTAGGGGTTAAAAAATTATGATATGGAAGGTGGTACTTGAAGAAAAACAAACCTAATTTGCTATTTATTTATTAAAAAATTAATACTCATAAATTCCAATGGTGAGAATGTTCTAGTAAGCAACATACATCTTATGTTTCTTATTTTATTTTAAAATTTTAAAACTGAGTTTAGAAAGCGACTTTAAATATTTTTCCTACCTTCAATATCTACAAATTCGAATTCTTTGTAATTCTCACCTCATTATTTGTAATTGTTCAAAAAATTTATAAAAATTATGCTCCCTTCTTCAATGAATTCACCTCGATAAGTGTTGATTTGGATGAAAGTGAGGCTATGAAACTTCATAACTTGAATGAAATTGAATTAGGTCCATCTTGTTGTGGTTGCAATTGGCATTAATAGTATTGTATATAGCTCACAGTATCTTCATACATCATCCATTCCACACAGGTACTACACATTCAACATCACGCAAACAATAAGTTATTAGCCATAAACTCTATTAACCTTTTTGGAATGCTGAAAGTGCATTACACTAAAAAGGGTATTTAGTGTTGGATTACATTTAGTGTAATTACCACCCTACTTGACCCTACACTAAATGTCAATTTTAGGACGATTAGTGTAGTGCTAAACTTCAATGCGCCGCCTTTGCCTTCTCTTCCCTTCTACCTTCCTTTAATAAGTTCTAACACTAAATGTAAACATTTTCAGATTTCAGATTTACCATAGAGTATATTTAATGTTAGAAATTACATTTAATGTTACTTACTTTAGTAGGCTTAATGATATTTAGTGTCATGGTTCGCAAATAGTGTTGCCAACACTAAATACCCTTTTTAGTGTAGTGACCTTGAAAGAATTCCTGGAACAAAGACCTACTAATGTTGCACCTCTCATCCAGAACATTCAAATACTTCCAAAAGGAAATAGAATTTTGGCATGCACAAGAATCTAATTAACTACTTTAGTTTTGTCAGTTCTTCCATTACGCTTAGATGTATAATGGCATTCATATCTTACGTATTTTTATCCTTTATTCATGTAAGTATTATTGTTGTTAATTCCAAAGTCACATAAGTGTTATTTGTGTAAGTGTTACAAATTGTCTATGCTACTTTCTATAAGTGTTATAGTGTTAACACCATATAAGTGGTACAAGTTCCTTGCTCCAAAGTGTTAATAGATATTGTGGGTGAACTATGTAACAATGGTCGATTGTTTTGCTACGGCATGTTTCAAAATGTCAATGTGCACACACATTAGATGTTTTTTGGGGGGTCGGGAGGGCTGTTTCAGGCCCGTTCCCGACGCTGGTCCCCCCCGCAGTTTTTTTATCGGCTGTTCCCGATAAAAAAATTTCAAAAAAAAAAAAAAAAAAAAAAAATTTTAGTCTTGAAATGAAAAAAAAAAAGAATTTTTTTTTTTTTTTTTCCGACGTGGCAGTCGCTCGGCCACGTCAGCGAGTTGCCGCGGCCCTGAATTCGGTAGTTCCCACAGCTGGGAACACGCAGCCCTCCAGGAGGCTGAAATCTCATCTAATGGCTCTACATACTCGGTGTGTTGTAGATGTGAGGTTCTAGATGGACAATATGAAAACTGCCAATGCCTTGGAATTTTTCCATTTTAACGATTTGTTCATTTGTTAAAATGGCAACAAAGACTAGGTCAGGGAGACTTCCAATGAAATTTCAATTTGTACATTCATGATAATTTTGCTCAAATAGATTCATAGTGGTTTTGTAAATTTATCTACAAACTTTAATAGAAAATCTATACTAATCATACGATGTAGGTGGTTTGAAATCATTGTAATAACATCGATTGAGTTAGGATCGATCATTGGACATTCTAGATGGGCAAACATATCGGATAGTTTGGGCGGACTGAAAGGACAATGTGACTATTTTAAAATAGTTACATTGGGTAGGTTAGGGCCACCAAATGTCTTGGATGGATAGACAAGGGTGATTGCACGAAACACCTGTACTATTTGTTGCGTTTTGCAATAGTACTCATGATTTTTTCTGGAGTACTTTAAAATTAGAAAATCAATTTTTTTTAAATTTTAAAAATATGGCGAATGTATGAACCTTTAAGATGAAGGTAACCACCGAAGGAAATTTATTAAAAAATTCTCTAAGTAGGAGAACTAGAAAAGTGCCAAATCACTAGAAAATACATACTTTGATGTTTTAATTAGTAGAAAATAGGAAAACACTTAAATAAAAATAAATAAAAATTGGCCATTTGTAGCAACTCTATGAAGATGGTCATTCACCAAAAAAACCACCAGAATAATTTTTTAAATGTTTCAAAATGCAAGTAGAAAGAGGCTCACTTTGTGGACTTCTGCACCACATAAAATTAAGTATTTTTAGAATTCCTTTGGACAGTAGCTACAAGTCTACTAGAAGACCATCTCTACCAAATTTCAGCTCCAAATTCGTGTTTATGGGTACTAAATAGTACTCCCTCCGTCCCTAAATAAATCCAGGGTTTCCATATATACTTGTCCCAAATTAAATTTGGTGTTTCTTAATAACTTTTGCATACAGTATCCAAATGTCGTGTCTTTGGTGCGTTGGAATCTCTTTTCACTTGTCAACAATAATATATGAAAATTTGACCAGTCTAATAATAGTAACAAAGCTCAGTAGCAAAAAATGGCGATTTTGGAGTACCCATCTAACATATGCAAGATGAACAAATTGATCAACAAGTTATTGAAGATATCCAAAAGCAGACATGACCAACGCTCTAAATAACAATTTCACCACAGTTTATCAACATGGCCAGGCCATCAAATATTTTTTTTCACAAGTAACACAATACTCTCCAAACTGTAACATTACAAATGTCTACACTCTGAACACGCTCTGAACTTGTCGTTCCAGAGACTTCATCAGTATATTACGGGGAGTGGGGTTGACTTTTTTGAAGAGCGTCTGATTGCAGCTCATTATCAAGAATTTCGTGGACTTCAATTTTGAGGCATCATCAGATTGGTATACCGAGATTGTCAATGGACATCTGTACACCAACAATGGTGCAAGATTGTTCAATTTTCATAGCACCGGAGCAACTTGAAAAAGGGGTCCATTTTGTCAATTTCGCCGCGTCTTTTCAACTTCCCAATTTGACTGTTGACTTCCATTCTTTTACACTTAGTAGACTTTAGTACAAGCTAGGTTACTATGCAATTCCTTGAAAATATGAACAAGTTACGCACTAATCTAGCCATTTGAAAGAAACCTTGAATTTATTTTGGGACGGAGGAAGTACCCTAAACCCCCAAATTGGCATTTGTGACAAAATATCGGGGGCTATTATTAATTAGTAAAATATTTCTAAAAAATTCCAAAAAATTACACAAGGTGTATTATAGTCTTCAGTACCTTGTGTATGAATTTGGTTTAATTTGGAGTCAAAATGCAAAATTTATGGCTAAAAAACTAATCAGCATGCAACGTGTGACAGAAAATAGTACAAGTATTTCATGCAATCACCCACAAATTGGATGGTTTGGACGGACAGTCCGTCCAATGTGACAACTACATTTGAAATGATAATTTTAACTACCAACTAAATGTGTACTTTTCTCTATTATTACATATGATATCTCATTTTTAAATTTGAATAATTATATTGTGTCAACCTAGATTTCTTTCCAAAAAAGTTATTAAGAAAATTTATTTCACTTATTATAATTGCATAATCAACTTGAAAATGGATTTATAATCCAAACACCCTTGTAGATTATAGTCGAGTTGCTTATGTGGGAAGGATGTATACTCCAGGTGTCGTAATGTCAGGTTTCAACACTTCCAGAGTCAAAGGACTCGGTCCTCGTGAAGAAAATTCAGTTATTGTACGTGCAGGCTTTGTACCAAATTGCGTTCCACTAAACTTGAACTTGGCAAAGGCTCCTTAGTCGACTTAACATAGTCCATGATAATGGCTCCCTTGGCGCTCACAAGCATAGAAGACAAGAAACCTAGATTTGGAGTCAAGTCTTTTTCAAACTCAACACTATTCACGATCAACATGCCAAAAGCTCATGCGTCCTTGACAACCATACCTTTATCAATACCATACGGCCAGTTATTCCTCCTTGCACACAAACTACAGTCTTCTCCTTCACAAGCTTCGGATTCAACAAACCAAATTCACAATGGAACCATCGGACATGTTTTTCAAGGCTGCATGACCTCCAAAAACCAAAGCATGGATCTTTTGTGATTCAAGAACTTTAGTGCTATAGAATGATGCTCTCGGGAATGTTGAGCCATTGCCAATTATTACTCTAAGAGAGAATTCTCTGTCCACGGTGCTAGCTCCAATAGAGATAGGGTGCAATATTTGCGACATGGGTTGAGGTCCCTTGTTTCCAAGTGAGCAAGCCACAAAGATTTTTTCATCATGGCTCCAAAAGCACCAATGAAAATTGCATCCTCAGCATAGTCAAGGACTACACCTCCATTCCGTCTGGCCTAATTGAAAGCAGCTATGTAAATATAAAAATTTTGAGCAATTTCCTTTTTTTGCTTTTTTGTTTCTTTTTACATTAGACATGTCTTTCCATTTCTGTTTTGAAAAGTCGAATTGCTAGATAATTCATGTAAATATAAAAAAGAATTAATGTAGATTTGAAAAGGGCAATTTGGCAAGATTGGAAGGGTGGCTATTTAGCTTAGTGTCCGTTTAAAACAAACATTGGACAAGTTCACTAGAAGAAAAACGTGTCTGCCTGTGAGCGCTTATTTACCCACCCTTGATAAATAAACGAGCACAACCAGGCTCTTCGTAAATAACTGTTTAATTCGATCTATGGGTGTTCTAGCACCAATCCATTGTGCCTTCTAAGCAATGGATATTTCCTATGTTCCTAAGATTTGCTAATTCGGATAATGGAAACAAAACCCTAATTGGAATTACTATGACTGCTAAGTCTGAGTCAAAGCCTAAGAGGCTCGGTGGTTTTGGAGAGGAGGTAATCTCAGTCTAAACTCATCTATCATAAGTGTAAGAGTACCTCATGCCATTTCTAAAAGTGTAAATTTTGTTTGATTTGAACTTTCCTAGAGAAAGTTATGGATGGATGAAGTTTGACCGCTACTTGGTTCCTCAAACTTCATCCATTCGTTTCTAAGGACTTCCAATTCCAATTTGACTTGAAATTTGGGCTATGAGCCTGACTCCCTAAGGTTAACTTAATTACCAAGTCTTGACTCAAATGGATGAAATCCTCTACGGTTCATCCATTACTTGTTCCGGACTTCATCCCTTCCTAACTGCTTTGGTTTTAGGTCTTTCCTTAAGTTGGGTTTAGTTTTTGGGTTACCTTAAGCTTGTTCTATGAGTTTCTAAATCTAGGATTGACCTAAACCTAATCCTAAAAGCTCCTAATCCACTTCCTAGTTTTTACCTAAAGGGCTTAATTACGCTTGGTAAGTTACTATTTTTAGAAAGTTTAGGACTTGTTCCTTATAAACCCTGATTTTAACTTCCTACTAGGATTAGTTACATTAGGTTTAGTGTTTCCTAGCAAGAATTATTCATGGATGAAGTTTGACCGCTACTCGGTCCTTCAAACTTCATCCACTGATTATGGCTAATCTTAATTTCAAAACTAATTCTTAATTCCAAATTTGGGTTTCTAATTACTTCCTATTTTCAAATTCTATTTCTTGTTCCCCGTGGATGAATTTTGCTAAGTTTCATCCAACATGACTCCCTAACTTCATTTACTCATAACTTCTTTGTTTTGACTCTGATTTTGACGTGTTTTAGGTTTTTGGAAACCTCTAGACCTCTACTATAAGATTCTAAATTCAATTCTAACCTGGCTTTGCCTCTTGCCTACTCTAGCTCTCGGCCTCCCCTAATAAGTGCTAGTTTTGGGAATTTAGAATGCTAGGAGGGAGTTTAGTAACCCACCTTGTCTTGGAGATCGCAAATTAAGTTGCTTAGGTTTTCCTCGCGTGCCATGTTATCCTTGGATTTCGTGGGAATGTGGCCCGTTGTATTATGGAAATGTCGCTTGACTTCCCTAGTTGTCTTCTTCCTATTCCTATCTTTTCTTTCTACTTCTATCTTTCCTTTCTACACTATTCCTCTATGTGGCCTTTAATGTCTACCAACTACCTCTAATAATGCGAATGACGCATTCTCTTTTTTCTTCTTACGCTTGGGGCAATCGATGGCCCACAATGGGTTGTAGGATTTTTGCTAATCTATTCCCTATTCATCTTCTTCCCTATTAGAACCTCCTTCTTGGTGGTCTTCCTTATGTCTTGCTTTTGTTCTAGGAGTGTGTGAGTGTTTGTGAGGAGTTGTGATTGAGTGGTGGTGGAATGATGAGCGTGCAAGTGCCGTCCGGGTGTTTAATTTGTACTATGTCTTCTCCCCTGCTAATTGTGCTCCTATTTCTAATTAATCGCTTCTTGAATTCTATTGTACTTTTCTTCCTCTCCTAATTCTACTTTACTTCCTTTGAACCTTGACTTCCCTTCCCCTTTAGTTTGATCTCTATTCCCCTAATTCTAATACTACCCCCTAATTTAAATAATAACCCCTAACCCCTATTTTTCCTTTCCCCCTTTTTTTCTAGTTTAGTTTAGAGTCAACAAAAAAAAAATGGGAAAAAATGTGAGTTTTTGACCTGCAAGCTTGGCCTGCGAGCTGGGCCTGCAGGCTGCCTACGAGCTGGGTTGGGCTGCCTGCGAACTTGGCCGGCTGGCCGCCGAGCTGGCCTGGCGTAGTTTTGTTGAAGGTTGTTGGTCTTGCAGGCTGGCCTCGGGCTTAACTCCTTTGGGAGGAACAAAATAACAATATTTCTTCCTTTTTAAGGGAACAATGGGGGGTTGTCTTCTATTGTGAGAAACCTCATAATATTGGTAAAGATGTTGGCCGTGGTACTACTTGAGCCAATGTACACCTACCCAGGATATTGTAGCCTAATCTATGGCTATGTACCTAATTTTGGACGCTAAACTTTGGTAGTTTCCAAATTCCTTTTGGGAACTAAACTTTGGGTTTTTAAACCCGGGGGAGTTCAAAGCTTTGCCGTTCGATGAAAAGGGGGTAACTGGCTACTTGCAAGAGGTTCAAAGCTTCGCCGTTTGGTGACAAAACTAGATAATCTTGCAGCTAAGAGGGCCTAAGCTTTGCCATTTGGTGACAAAAACTAGAGGAACAAGGTAAACAAGGACATAGATCACCACATTAGCACTATGTGACTCACGCCAAGACACTAGAGGTCCCCCTAAGCGGCATCGTCAAGGTACGAAGGGAGGGGGTCTCTAGGGTTAATACACAAAATAAACTAATGTAACAAGTACCAATGATGACCTCAAGAACTACACAAGTGTCTTGCTCTTCGATGGACAACAAAAGAGGGTAGTTTGAAAGCTTGAAAGAACAACAACAACGGGGCAACAAAGGCCCTAAAAACACCGCTAGGGTTTTTGGCTAAAATGCCAAAATATCCAACATTACATGGACCCAACGGACCCCAAAACAAGCATGGGGGTGGCTTGAGAGAGAAATGAGGGCCCTTTTATAGGTTTCCCAAGGCCCCCACTTCCCCTCTTTTAACTTAGGTAATCCTATCTTTCCGGATTTTCATCCTTATCTTTTAGGATTTTCACCTACTTTGGGGTTTACACTGGTCCAAAACTCTAACTATTGGAGATTAACTCCAAATTGAAAACTAATTGCGCCATTACCCCCTATTCCGACACCAAAATCCCATCGTAAACTATCGCCAACTAGAGTCAGTAAAAAGGGTAAAATCTACTTTTTAGAGGTTACCTTTTCTGACTAAGGTGACTAGCAAGGGTGGTCTGGAAGGTCTTAGGGAGTAAGAAAAGACCCATCGTTGACTTCGTTCCGACTTCGTGTGCTCCCGGGACACCGGTCAACTCCACGTAAATCCTGCCAAGTGGATGATTTGAAGGGATGTCGGTGATTCGGACGCCTCCCGCTATCGGAATACAATGAAACTTGTTGACAAGAGTTATTAGCAGAAAAGAAGTTAAATTAATTTTTAGTGAGATTTTACCGCCACCTGGGTAATTATCGTGAATTTCTCATCATGATTTTAGGCGGTTGACCGTCCGGAAGGGATATTTCTTCAATCCAAAAAATTCCGAAACTTCTTGGGGAACCTCTCATGGAGTTCCCCAAGAGATGTGCAAATTCACATCTTGATCTTGCATGTCTTGATACGGAAGGTAAAAAGACACTTGCGTTGGTTTACCGGCAGTCAGGGAATCTCCTGCATACGGGAGAATCTTGGCAAATGGATTTCGCTTTTGACTTCCCGGTATGATTCCGACCCAAGATCAGAATGCGGTGGCCATAGATTCCTCCGCTGGCCCGTCTTGAGAAAGTGACACCTACATACTAACAATTGGGGTTTCTACTATTCGTCGATGGGATGGAAAAACTGAAACCTCTCTCGGGGAATCTATCTAAGAATCTCTCTCTACTTCCCTCAGACCAATTTAGCCAAGACTGGTCACATGCATAGTGGTTTTAGGCTATTTTGGGTAAGAACCCTCAAACTTGCTAGCTCCCACTACTTCCGTGGTTCTAACCTATTCACAAGTGGGTTTTAGAGCTGTTCTAGGGATAAAAGGCTATTTAGGACCAAAGGGGCATATTGGTATGTAACATGTCCGTTTTGGTTTTACACTCTTTTTAGGGCTTTTTGTATATAATTACAACTTAAATTGCAAAATTTAGAAAAAAAGAAAACTATGAGTCCCAAGTGACGAATTGGGAGCTCACACCACCACAACCACCTAAATGCAACTAAGTGTCCTATACAACTATCTTGCAATTGTAGCCCTCCCTATTTGCACCAAATCTTACTTCATAGTTTTACATCATCACCACATTGTTTTAGTCATAAAGTAATTGTAGAATGAAGTGTTTTATATTGTTTTAGTTGCAATAGTCGCAAAGCAATTGTAGAATGAAGTACAAGATTACAAGAGTTGTACTTGAGTTCACATTTAGTATGAATATGAGCTATTTTCCATCCAATATTCATCACAGTTGTCGATGTGGAGAAGTCTACACTTTGTGGAATCCACCACGTCAATCTGTAGTTGCAAAAAACAACTAGGAAACAACTAGAAAACAATTAGAAAACAACTGCAACTATCAAATGATAGTAGTTGTTTCCTAATCGTTTCCTAGTTGTTTCCTAGTTGTAGCCTAGTTGTTTTGTAGTTGTTTTGTAGTAGTTTTCCAATTGTCTTATATCAATTGTCAAGGGTGCCATTAGGTTAGACTTATAAAATTTGAAAGTTGTTGTACTCTTATATAATGAATTTTGTTAATATAATTCTTAGATTTCTACAATTTGTAGATTTTTACAATGTATAGATTTCTACAATTTGTAGAAATCTAAAAATATTTGAAATCCAAGAAATTTTAAAAACTGGAAAATTATTAAACGAGTGATATTTATAAAATACCAATATTTGAATTTTTGAAATCTAAAAGAATTAGATTTGAAATTTTGAAATTTACAAATCATTGAGATTAGAATTTCAAAATCTACAAATTCTACAAGTCACAAATAATACACAATTGAGTCACAAATGAGTTGTAATGAAGTCATAGGCAAGTCGCATAAAATCACACTGAACGAATTGCAATAAAGTGACAAATAAGTTGCAAATAAGTCACAGATGAGTCATAAACAAGTCTCTTAGGGTTTTGCGACTACAAATTCCACATGTGACTTGTCCACTGCAATTGCATGACCGGTCTCTAAATTATCACCAGTGCAATTGGGTTACACTACTCAAAAACTAGTTGCTCTTTGTAGTCGAAAACCCCTCATTTTCTTCTAGTAGTTGCCATGCGGACTTTGGGCTATTTAGTAAAGGTCAAGTTTTTTTTTAGTTCATATCTAAGCTAATTTTTCCTATATGGCTCATTGATGCTTTTGTATTAGTGTATTCTTTCAATCAATTTCTATTCTCCAATTATTTTATTTGCAATTTTGTTAAATCTATTTGCCTGTATATGTGATGGCTATGTTGTGCGAGTATTTTGTAAATTTAGAGATGTTAGATAATTTTGGAAGTGTCAATTAAACTTTGTGTTCACGCCACTAGATTGAGAGTGGTTCAAGAAAAAGTTAGTGTAGTACTGCCAATTGAAAGTCAAGAAGCAAATTGATTTGGTAAATCAAGTTGCTGATCCGGCTAATAGCGTGAGCCAAGGAGGGATTCTAAAGCAAGCTTGCCCGGTTGACAATGGAGTCGAGCAAGTTCGGGAATTAAATCAAGCAATAAGATAAGTCGCTTTCTTTATTTAAACAATTGAAGAAGGCTATTTGAGATTATAATTGTTTGATTGTCATTTTTCATTTGTATTTAGCTATGGTACCACTTGTAGTCTAAAGTTGTGTAAACTTTGGTTAAGCAATTAGCCTTGTGGTGTGTCTGTAGCAAATTGCCAAGATAGGTTGTTTTTCTAATTGTCTAGTTGATATGAATGGATAATCATGCCATATTTAACTACTTTTGGACTTTTGAAAGTCCAGAATTGATAATGGTCATCGTGAGATCTCACAATGGTCATCGAGATAATCTAAAACATCAAAGGATTTATACAAACATCGTGAGATCTCACGATGTTATTATCCCGAGATCTTTGGATGTTTAGTCTAGAATTCATTGAATAGTCCAAAAGTAGTTAAATGTGGCATAATCTTGAGTATCCAAATAGCTATTTGGCCTTAGCAAATTAGTTTCATGAATTGTTAGTTTTGTGAGTATTGTTTTTTGTGTCAATAGAGACTTGTATTAGTTGTGTAAATTGCAAAGTGGTACACTTGGGCTTGTGGTGACAATTACGGGGCTGAAGGTGGTAAATGATTGACAAAGGTTGCGAAGTCAATACAAAATAAGTTTTAATAGGTTGTGAGTATTTTGATGTAGTGTTGCTTAGGGTCTAGTAGACTGTGTAAATGATGAGTTCTTCTATTGTGCTGCAATAAGTCATTATATCTAATTGCCTGGTTTGTTTTAGAAGATATTAAGCCTAGATTGTTGAATGACTAAATTAGTGGTTAACATGAGCAAGTTGCGAGCCTGCTTGAATGTTTAAACCCTAAAGGACCAAGGGATTTTCTGGCTCCAAAATCACTGAAAACTGCCATTTCTGCTGCGATCACTCCTTAAACCCCAATTTTTTTTTAAAGAATTTAACCGTAGGATCTTATACTTCACTTGTCTCAGATCATGTGGTAAAAATTTCAAGAAATTTGACCGTTCAGATTGAAAGATATTAGCATTCAAAGTTGGAAAAAAAAAATTCTGAACTGTTTCCTGCAATTTCAGATGACTTTGACGGCCATTTGTGGATTTTTTTTGCACTACACAACTTAAAGTTGTAATTTTTTATGTTGTACATTTGAATTGAGAGTCGGGGAATTTTTTTTCAGAATGTCAAACCTTGATTTTCACATATAAAAAAATTGTTAAATAGAAGTAGGTCCAAAATTGAACGAAACACTAAATTGTTAATAGCTCTTAGGTGGAATTAAAAGAACATAATTCCAAGGGTGCGATTGTTCTTGCAAACAAACTTGACCTCGTCAAAAAAAAAAAATTGAAAAAAATTGAAAATTGCATTCAAAAATGAATTCTATAAGGGTTTTTTTTTGAAGATGCTTAAATTGCCCGAAAAACAAGATTGTCCATAACTTTCTCATTCTGAGTCCAAATAGAATGAATCAAAGCTTCAAATGTAGACATAAACATGATCTTAGAGAAAAAAAATTTAAAAAAAAAAAAATTATTTTTCTGTTTTTTTTTTTTTCTGCCCGCCGAACTGCTTTTTTGCTTTAGGATGGCATAGCGTTTGCTCCCGGGCACCGATTGAAAAAAAAATTATATTTTTAGAAAGCTAATGTAATTCCCTATCTTCAAAAAAAAGTTTCAAAAAATCAGGTCAAAATTTCAGGTTGCACGAGCCTGCCCGAAATCCCAAGTGTCCCCCGAGGGGACTTTGGTCCTTTAGGGGTTAAGAGAAGAGGAAAATTGGCCATGTTATGTTGACTGAATTTGGTATTAAGGTTTGTATCAAGTTAATGAATTAATCTTTTAATTCTTTATGTGTTGATGTTGCTTTGGAATTAACAATAATTGATCCTTTTCTATTGCTAAGGTGACTGCTTCTGAGAATTAGCAGTTTGAAAAGAGTGTAGGAGAGATAGCTGTAAGGTAAGAGGTCCTGAAATCGACTGGGCATTAAAATCACCCACCCTACTCATATGTACACTGCTTGTACATGTTTCTTTTCCATAGCCTTCAGCGATGTACAAATAGTGTACATTTTAGGGGGTGGGCGATTTCAGAGCCCTACGCCACTTTAACTTCAAAATTTCATAACTAATTCTAGAAAGTTCCAAAAAATATGAAACGACTTGGGTTAGATGCCAATTCCTCTTGTCTTTCAAGGAAAATTCAGTGAAAATATTTGGAGGTGTTTCACCTCCCCAAAATTCAGTTTCAGCTCTTAAATGAGCGATTTCAGGACCTCGTACCTTACATGTCAAATTTTCAATTTGTGATTAAGTATTAGGTTGAATCACTCTAGCTACTGTAGTATAGTTGTCTGTGAAAAGTGAATCAGTTTTGGTCTTTTGTCACAGTCCACTCACGGCTGGCTCGTCACAACAATGGATGCCCCCTTTTTAAGACCCTCAAACATGCAGGACGTTAAATCCGTCCCATGAAGTGGGACCAGCAGGATGAAAACGTAGAAATTGGGGGGTAAAAATAAAATCCTTGTCCCTATTTTGTGCCATTCCTAGGGTATGTTCTAGACCTCTCCTACCTAATTTGGGGTCTCTGATTGCAAATATGAATTTAAAATTTCCAAAAAAAATTATGTGTGAAAAATAAAAAATTCCTGCGTTTTCTCCGGGGGTAAAATTCTTGCGTTTTTACCCTGCAGGGCCCACTTCGTGGGATGGGTTTAACGTCCTCCCTCAAACATCCACTCGCAGCCAAGTGAATCCACATGTGATAGCAGAGGATCTGAACACGATGTGCAGTCCACCTCGATATGGTTCAAACTGTTTTTAACTGAATGGTTCAAATGTTTTTAAATTGGCGTCATTCCATATGTCAATCAAATAGGATAAACTTATATTTTTAGGTGCCTGGTTTGACATTGAAATTAAGAAAACCGTTCTAATTTTTGCATTATTTACCAGAATGACCTTAAACAAAGCTTCATATGTAGATTAGGATGATTAGCATCTTCCCTATCCATCCTAAAAAGCTCATGCTAAAATTACAAAAAATAAAGTCAATAGAGCTTGTTGGAATGCTCAAAACATCTAAAGTGGGCTCTATTTAGTTCTTTACTAAAGGATCCTACAATTGGATTTGTTAAAGAATAAATATAGATGAAGATTTTAGCGTTGTTTTGGGTACAAGTATTTTGAACCAGTTTTGGCCTCAAAACATTGCCATACGGTAGTAAATCAGGGATTAAAATGTGGTGCAAGTAGGGGCTCCTACCTTATATAAATAAAATATGAATATTCAAATTGCCAATGATAGTGTTGAATGGATTGACATTAGGTTTTAATACTTTAGTGCTCCAATGACCCAATTTTGAACAACAAACAAAGAGGATCCAAAGGATTCTTCTTATCACAAAACTTTTCATTCATCCAAACCAATGCTATGAGAAAACTATGCAAAAATTCAAAAATGGATTCAAGTGTTGAAGGATTAAGTTAATGGTCAAACTTTGAACTCTCTCAAAATTAATATGTCATTCTAGGTAAGAACTTAGATGTGATGGTTTTTGATCAATGATGATTTTGGATGTCCAAGTGTACCTTACATTCAAGTATACATAGAAAGTTTTATGTTATTGTTACAAAACTACTGAAACCAATGATCTCAAAACTAGTTCAAGGTTTTTAGCCAAATGTTCATTTTTGGAAGATTTATTTTGAATTTACACTGAGGGCATGAAAGAATTAAGTAGCAACCGAGCAAAATTTAGCTAGTTTTGAGATCGTTGACTGAAACTATGCATTGGGATTGCTATTAAGGTTTATATTGGACTTGGGGCAATAGAGGCCCTTCCTAAAAGGTAGAGACCCTCCAAAAGTGACATCAAGTGTAAGACCTTTAGAATACTTTAATTATTGCAATGTCGAGGGAGAAATTAATACCCTAAAGGTTTGCACATCTCCAAAGTGGATGTGCTTTGGTCAACCTTGATTATAACTTTCAAATAAACCATTTTTTGTCTTTGAAGTAAACTAAAAAATGAAGCTTGACAAATTTTGTCTATAATCCATTTTGAAATTTTGAAAAAATCCAAAAATTAATAGAATTATCACAATTGCAAGTTCTATGTACTAAAATCCAAATTTATAATTTTGTATGTATTCATTTGTATTTCTTCTTTTTGAATGGTTTTTAAATTCAAATCATAAAATTATTTTTCTGATTCTAACCTTCAATTCTGGTGAAATTTCAAATTATTCTAATATACATTATAATTAATACTGGAATATATAGTTTTAAAAAAATCACAATAATTTGATTTTCCTATCAAAAATTCTGAAAAAATCAACATCAAGCAAAAACACATTCTTTCACAAGTAAAAATACCAATTTTTTTTTATATCAATTATACAAAAGGATAAATTTAGATTGGTAGTGACATTTGACTTGAAGGTCCTTGGCAAAGATGTTTTGAGTGTAAAATATAAAATAATGGATTGACAAATTTTCACACCTATCTCCATTGTTACTTGTACCTTTTGAAAAAAATTCAAACTAATTGGATTGTTTTAGATTTATGCACTAATTTATTTTCACTTTTTGCTACAAAAATGATAACAATGACAATTCTTCACAAATGAATTGAATTTTTTATAATGACAGTATGACACACAATCCATAATATCATATACTAAAAATATCAAACTGATATTTGAACACAATTTTGAAGCCAAATTTTCAAAGGCTAAATTTAGCTCAGACATGATGTTTGACCATATTTGCAAGGGATCTTGTTCTTTGGGGGTTAAGCAATCATGGTGCGTGGATCTTTAATTTCAACTTTCAACTCTTATAAAGCAAAAGCCAAATGAGATTGCAGAGTAGGCTCAATCTGTTACAAATAAGTACAACATGGAACAAAGATGAGGAATACTTCCAAAATGTAAGTTCTCTCAATCAAAGTAAAAAGGATGCATTTCCATTCACCGTATACAGAAACAAAATTGATGTGGGTCTCAAATGACAACCCACTGACAAAAATGAGGGGTGCCTCATTGTACAACTTAGGAATTACTCCGAAATTTTAACCTAAAACCTGTTCCGAATGAATACCATGCTTGGTAAACAATAATCCTAACTACTGAAGTATGTTACAGCATCTCATTTTTAGAGATGATTCCCTTGAGCATGCACTTCTACACCTGCTCCCGATTGTGAAGAGCGTCTGCAAGGCATAATAGAAATAAATTAGAATCTGATGTCAAATATCGGCATACGAGACAGACCACATGACAACTGGGGGAAAAAGGGAAATAGCAGAACCGAAGAAATTGTGTCATCTTACCTTCATACTTGCTCTTTCCAGCTAAACCACAGCCTCGACGCAGTCATAATTGTTGAACTAGGATCGCTGCGTCAGCTCAAACCACTGCCGTAATAGATCCGCCAATGTACGAGGAAGTGATTCAATATCCTGGAGAAGAATGTAGTAAGGGAAAGGGAAGGAGTCTAGATACTTGTTAAAGGATGGGGCTCCATTCGAGAAAGAGACCGACTGCATGTCAAGGATAGACTCCCGTGGGTTATCCAGCACCAGGAAAGCTAGCAACTGCTTCCTGTCCATCGCCTCTCTTATGCGCCTCCTCAGACTCTCCTTCTCATGGAACCTGCCATCTGCAATCACTAGCACCAACTGCTGTAGATCATTCCTTCCTGAAGGTGCAGTTGAATGTCTGGCTTTGAAGTCTAGCATGCGGGTCAGGTAGTGTAACAAATCCACAATCGGCTCATCTTCGATAGTATTGTCTTGCTTGAATGTAAACTGTGAGACCATGTTCAGTCCAGACTCCGTTGTAAATGGCTGGTCAAAATCGTGAAGAAGACGAACATTCCCTTTCTCTCCGAAGCTTGCAACCGCCATCTCGCCAATCTCAAGCTGGGACATCGCTTTGCAGATGGTGATGAGGGCCTCCAATGCCATATGACCACAGTGACTCTCTGACATACTGCGCGAATCATCAATGGCCAACACGATCTGGTACTGCCTCTTGTTGGCCTTGGTTCTCCGCAACCATATCTTGTCCTTCCGAAACTGACTTGCCACATAAGGGATAATTTTCTTCATGTTGATGCGTTTACCAGAGCGATAGTCACCTTGAAGCTTCGCTGCTAATGTGGGTTCCAAAATAAGGCGTAGTTGCTCCGCTAACTCTTGCGATAATCGTACTGTCATCTGTTCCAATTTCTGCCACACCACTCTTGCACTTTCCATGCTTCCATCCCCGTCGTGAATCTTCACTTCTAGATCCTTCCTGATCTCTCTCAGCTCCTCTTCCGTCAAGAGCTTTTCTTCAACTCTCCTCAACCCTCCATCTTCCAACGCTTGTGGCATGCGAAGTGAAATAAGACTTTCATTTTCCTTGCTTCTCTCGACTGTCTCAGAACTGAAATCCTCTTCTGGAGGTCCGATGGCAGCAATGTCATCATCTTCACGGTCTTCAGTAATTGACTTCTTCGAATCTGCGGCGAGTCCCTTCTTCAGAACATGGTGAGTGGTTTCCACTCCTTCCATATCATCCTGTCCTTCCTTGTTGTCCTCAAGTTGTAGTTCTTCTATACCGGGCAGCATAGATTCCGGATCATCATTCGCCTTCTCATCCTCAGGCTCCAAACCCTGCGTATTTGTCATTTGCTCATCCGTAGCAGCTCCAAGCGCCTGTGCACTGCCTGCTTCCTCTTTGGGAACATACTCGAAAGCCGCACCCGCAGTTTCTTCTAAACTCTCATTATCCTCTGTAACATTTGCTTCAGGTGCAGAACTATCATCCAGCATCTGGATCATCTCCTTCCACTTCTTCAAGGCATCACCCAAGCTTCGGTTAGCATTTGCTTCTGGTCTGTCATGCTTCTTAGTCTTGTCGTCAGACAGCATGGACTTTTTATCTGCAGACCTCTTTCTCCCCAGTAGATCCTCAGCAGCTGATGACTGCATCTCAGACTTGGACTGATCAATTTGAGCATCAGCATCCCCCATCTTCTGATCTTCATCATCTTGGCCCACTTTGACGGGGTCCCCTTGTCTGCCAGAGACACCTGCTGGAATAGCCTCAGCACCTCCGGAGGCTCTAGAATCAGAAGCCGCGTTTTCTGACATTTCAGGTAACGGGAGCTCAGGCTTGTCAGACTCCTCGTGTGATAGACCTTCACCTTGTAACTCATTACCATCCACCTGCATGTCCTCTTGATCCTTCTTACTTGAATCACGCTCATCATCCTCGATTTCCGTCTTCCCAGTCTCTTGCTCTCCTTGGTCATGTTCCCCTTCAGTTTGATCTTCTGCGATGTTTTCTTCCTGGTCAGCTTCATTCTCATTCTCACCACCCTCATCTTCATCAAGTTTGTTCGCGTCATCATCAACATCCATTGGCTCCGATTCTTTCAGTCTATCATCTTCTTTGACAGTTTCCTGTCCACCTTCCTCTTCTCCCTCTCCTTCTGTACCCTCCTGGCCCTCTTCTTCCGCACCTCCATCCAAATTAAGATCGTCAGGGAGCTCCAGTTCTTCTTCTACTCGTGGCTTCGCTCCCGTAGGATCTTCATAAGCCTCATCTTCCTTCAACCCCTCATCGTCATCCTTTCCATTCTCTGCATTGTTCTCTTGTTCAATGGCTGTTGGATCTGTAGTCTTCTCCTTTCCTTCTTTTTCTTCTTTTTCCTCTCTGTCTTCCTTAGTATCGTCATTGTTCTCTTCCTTAGCCCGCATCTCCAGATCTTCCTCCGCTGCACCCGACATCCCTGCATCTTTTTCTTGCTTCTCTTTCCCTTGTTGTTGCGGCTCCTTATCATCTTCACCTTTCCACAGTTGCTCATCTACAACTTCACTCTTTTCACCCTCCTCTCCCATTTGTGACTCCAACTTGTCGTCCTTCTCTTCCTCTGTCTCGTTCTCCTCATCAGATTCATCGTCACTGAGGTCAAGCATGTCAGCATCGAAGTCCTGTTCCATCTCAATACCCTTTTCTTTTTTCTTTCCTGTAACGTCGTCCTTTGGAACGTCCTCATTCTTTTCAGTGCTGTTGAGAAGCTGATCCTCTTCTTCGATTTGATCACTGACATCCTTTTGTCCTTCACCCTCTCCCATGCCAGTCCCATCCGCATCCTCGAACTTCGTTCCACCGGCTTCACCCTCCTGCTCCTTAGTGAGGCAAAAACCTTCCGAGTATAAAGAACAAAACAAGTTGGACAATATGTAGCCAAGTTTGGATACGGTCTTTTGCAGATCAACGTAGTCTGCAAGTAACTGGGTCCCAGCCGCCTCCAATATCTGTAACGGAGCATATATGCAACCAAAAAGCTTTCCCAAGGCCGAACCAGTTCGGACAGCAATGCCATGTTCTGAATCAATCATCTCTGCCCCTGCAACAAAAAACTCTCTAGAGATGTCATTTCCCGTGGTGTCGCGCAAAAAAATAAATATGTTCCTAATGCAAGCTCTCTTCTAAAAGGAAAGAATGAACAGGAAGCTCAATTAGATAATGTGCACAATAACAAGCTCAGCAACCATAAAGAAAGCTAACAACAAGACACAAAAACAAACTAGCCGTACAAGTCACATGAAGATTAGTAGTCCATTCACCTGCGCGGATTGCCTTCAGCAATACGTCGTAAATCTTTCCTAAACGCAAGGCCGCCATTTTTTTGGTGATGGAGAGATCCACATCTTGAATAGTGCCTGCAAACTCGGACTCTCCAAATAGTGATCCAAGTACTTCTTGAGCAGCAGAAGTGTTCCATGTATTTGTTCGTAGGTTCTGAACCGCCAAGAGGATTTCAGTAACAATCTCACGGTAGTGCTCTGTGAAAGGCGCAATGTCCAAAGACGTCTTCTCTTCGAGAGAATTCGAACTACTCGAACCCGCTAACTCTTCCTCAAAATCATTGGCCATCTCTAGTGCTCGAGAGAAAAGAAGCTGTAGGGAACTCAACCCTGGTACCTTATCTCCACTCACACATCTGCATGCTTCTTGCAAAAGACTATTTGTAGTTCTCAGGGCATTAAAATTCTTCACAACTACCTCTTGCATGCCTGGTGTGATCAACAACGGCCAAGACTCTTCCAAAGGTCTAGAGCCTACTGAATCACTTCGAGGAACCAGTAACTGATCCAGCGAATTCTTACAAACCTCCAGTTTGCTTGATATTTGTAGAATGGCTTTACTAAGCAGCGCAACTTCAGTGCAGTCAGCGTCAGGTGAACTCTGTGATGCTTCTGATGTTCTGTAGAGGAGAGTCAATTCTGAAGTGGCATGGCCGAGAGAGTCCAGAAGACCCTTTTGTAGCCACATCGATTTCCTCACTCTCCCCTGCCGAGGAAATTTACTGTTCACAGCTGCAAAGTCTGGAAGATGGAAATATTAGTGACGACTCAAACGAAGGTACCAAGTATCTTAGAAGCAACAGCAGAAGCGAGAAAGAGCAAAGAGAGTACCTGAAAAGAGACTAGTCAAATGGACAAGTGCACTGAGCTTCGATGAAAAGTCAAAAGCAGCAAGTCGTTGTTTTCTTTGCAAAAACAACAAATGCTCCATATATTTAGTAGAGATCTCAACTTCACGCAAACTCAAGGCTTTGTTGAAGTCGAGAGCTTTCTGTTCAAGCCGTTGAAGAAGTGCAACATTCTGGAAATAGTAAGCTTTGGCACGTGTCCAAACACTGCAAACAGTGTCAATAGAAACGATACTCGATAATCCCGCGACAACTTCGACATCCAGATGTGCCCACAACATCAACATCTCTGCTAAATCAGAGACTGGCTGTTGAAACCAATTGTTGACGTTTCTCTCATCCTTGGGAACCGCTGACTTGTGATGAGACAATCCAATGTCTCTCAGTGCTCTAAGAAGATCAATAAGAGCCTTTTTCTTCACTGCAAGTCTCTTCTCTCCCTTCCTTAGCTCAGCTGACCGTTGGATAACAGCAGTACTAAGGTCTTCCAAAGTACAAACGCAGCCTTCCAGCATGTTTCGATTATCGGGTGCAAATACTCCAACTCCTAATAAGTCACCCATCCTTGATGTCAGAGATGGTAATCGCTGAATCTCTGGAAGCTCCAGACCACCTCCTGAGGACATCAAAGTCACCTCTGCAACCTTTAATCCACAATACTTGTTCCATTCAGTAATGACAGCACTTCCTCTACTTGCAGAGAGCTCTTCTACAGGAACAGGCACAGGCACAAGTACAGGCGCAAGTAGAGGATTGTTGTCGATGCCCACAGACTTTTCTGTGGACTCTTCGTCAGCTTGCGCAGGCTCCAATGGGTTGGTCAACGTCGCAAGTGTTTGAGAACCCATGCGTAAGGATTGCTTTGATAACACCTCCATTGCAGGTTTCTTCAAAAGCTCGTCATACTTACGAATTAACTTGTGAAGCTTCCGGTGCGTCTTCTCTGCTGACAGAGCTAGTGCATAATAACCTCGATCTTCCCACTTGGTCAACTTCACAAAGCCCTTCAGCTCCTTCTCAATGGGAGCCTTTCCGACCGTTACAGCCTCTTCCACAGCAGGGAGGAACTGTGAGTAATACTCTCGGACATTATACAGAATATTACAAAGCTTCTGCACAGCAGTTCTCGATGCCCCAGCATGAGGGTCATCACAAACCTCTTC
The DNA here is from genome assembly GCA_951799445.1 of Pseudisothecium myosuroides. Lineage (NCBI taxonomy): Eukaryota > Viridiplantae > Streptophyta > Bryopsida > Hypnales > Lembophyllaceae > Pseudisothecium > Pseudisothecium myosuroides. The sequence goes on along the minus strand of OX637287.1, from coordinate 9,857,947 downwards.
CAGCAGAAATTGCCCATGGAAAGAACTTAACAAGTCAAGTCGTCTTGAGAACTCCCCAAAGGGAGAGGTTTGCATAAACTCTTCTAAGCTGGAAATTGTGGCTTCCATTTCCTTGTGGAAATCCTCACCCAGCTGCCTGTGAAGTAACCCGTGAAGGAAAAACCACAATCTGTCAGCACTCTGCTCGTGCTTTTCTACAGTGCATTCTATCAAAGCAGGCCAGCTTTCGAGCTCCAACTTGCGCCATCGTCTTACCAACTTCATCAATTCACTCATCTCTCGTGCTAACGAGACATGTTTGGCCGAATTCTCCTCCCAGAGTTGGGCTTTGGAAAGCAACAGCTCAATTCCAGTAAGAGCCTTCATGATCGGGGCTTCTAGAGAAATCCCCACCAGGGCCTTAGCGATACTCAGAAATTGCATCAAAATTGGGTGATCTGGCCATTCAGCTAATAAACCACTGACACGCTCCAAAAACTGTCTCAAAGGCTCCAACATCAGAGCCATCTCCGGGGGATTGGGATCTTTATAGATATTGTGCTTAGTAATTCTAGTCTCACAAGACTGACGCAAATCTCCAACTCTTTTATGCTCGATACCAACTTGCATCATATGAGATGCCATCAGTGCATCCTCAACCTGAGCAGAAACTCTGTGACCAACAGCTCCGAGTAAGCGAACTCCAGTATGGTAAGCAAGTGAGAAGGCATTTTCCCTTTCCCTATCTGACACCAGTGGACCCTCAGCTCCTCGCTCGATATTCAGGATTGTGGATTTCCGACCAAAAATGTGCCTGTGCACTGACACAACATCCTGAATAAGAGGCTCCTGGATTTTCAACCATGCCTTGTCGGATCTTTGTTTCGCATCCTCAGCAGCCTTCTGTTTCTCTTTCAAAGCTGCTTCTGCCCTTCTATCATCCATTTCAGCACTCAGCATCCCAGTATCATCGTCATCGTAACCTGGGAACTCAGTTTTGAAGTCTACGAACATCTCTCGGAAGGACGCTTCTTCTATTTCATCCTCAGTTTCCAGAGTGTGTGTTCGCGCAGTGAAACGTATAAACTCCTCCTCTTCCTTGTCTCTCGCCACTTGTCTTTCTCGAATCTCGGACCACACAGAGGCCAAGGCAGCAAATATGTTGTTTGTAGCCTTCACAACATCCTTTGCCTTGAATCTTGACTGCTGTACGTCAATGCCACAACGCAGAATAGCAACTCGCATGACCATCACTTTCAGCTCCAGATCCAGGACCTCTTTGTGCACGGGGCCAGACAACAAAGAATGGGCCACCTTGCTGATGACTGCTTCTGTGGTATCGGTCACCAGCTCAGTGCAAGATGCTGAAATCTTGTGATCCACGTCGCTTCTCATAGTTGGAAACTGCATGAGGGAGCTCAGAAGCGCTACGAAATTGTTCTCTCCAGAACCCACATCATTGTTATCGAAAAGCTCCCCCTGCACGCAGCCAGCTTGTAGCAGAGATAACCCAAATTTCAGCTCGTAGACCGACAGTTGCACAGGTTGGACCACATCCCTGTATGCTGGAAACTCCAAAGCCAACCGATTAATAAATTGCTTGGCATTTTCCTGCCATGTGGCAACTTCGTGAAGTGTTCGTGTACCTTTGCCTCCAACCAGTAATAAATCGGATGCCAAAGCAGACAACCTTCCTTTGTCAACTGACGACTTGATGAACTGAAGAACTTCAGTCAAGAAATTCCTAAACTGTGGAGGCTCAGGCCTTGGAACCAACTTTAAAGACAGAGACGTCAATTCCTGTTTCGTTTCCTCCAGCTTCAGTAGAAGATTCCGAGTCTTGGGTGAATATCTGCTACCTCTAACTAAAAATTCACTCTCCTGCCGCACCTTTATGTCCAAATCCAGCCGCGCAGACTGAGTTGTGAGATGGGCATATTTATGACTGTATTTAGCAACTGGGTCACAACCGTCTGATGGCAGCAGCAAATGTAGCCTGAGCTCCCCCAAATAAAGCCATACTCTTCCCAGGTTCATCAAGCAGTTGCTAAAACTCAGGTTTTTCCAACTAGTGGAATATAAGAGTTTCATACATGGGAGTACCAAAGGCTCAACAAGTTTCAAAAACTCGGCATGCTGTGATTGCATAAGTACGGTTGCAAGCCTCCCAAGTATTTCAATTTCGATCCCCGACTTATTTTCTACAACAGCCGAGTGTAACACAGAGAACATACTTACCAGCGTCCTGTATTCATCTCCACGGAAAGATTTCCCATGAGCACATATAATCTGCTGGAAAATAGCACTCGCACTGCACACATTAGACACAAAGACATCACTAGCCTTCTGCTTCGCCTGAGCCCAGACGTGCACTGATGCCAACCTAAGCTGGGTAAGCTTTGCATAATGGTCCCTTACTGCACCTGTTCGACCAAGTAAATTGGCAAAATGTACAGTCTGTGAAGCATAGAAAATCCGTGCAGGACCCATCATTCTACTCCAGTCCTCCAAGGCATTCGGAACAGTTAGCATGTTTGTCCACAAGGACGAATGCCACCTGTACACCAACTCGTGACTAACCTCTCGAAATGCAGGCAGGATCCCAAACTTTGAAGGATGTGACCCGTCCAGTAGCCACAGAAGATGTTGGTGGGGAACTAGGTCAGCCGGAGATCTTGAAGAACACGAAATGGCAAACTCGATCATTCTCTTCAAAACATCCTCCGAGATTCTGTTTTTGAGCATCCCGAGCAAACTTTCTTCAGTCGCATGCTCAACTCCGGCCAGACGTGAAACTTCAGCTATAAGTCTTGTATCTTGACAAATACTTATGTTGCTCAGCCAAGGTAAAAGCTCAGCCCAAAGGACCCAAGCGCTTGGCCATCGCAGCAACTCTTTCGGAAACGAAACACGCTGGAGATCCCTTCTCGCACTTTTAGGAACAGGACCAGATGACATCGGTAAAGGTATGATATCATGATCGCCCAAAGGAGTGATATCCTTTTTTTCGAGTTCAACTCTTTCCTTCAGCATCTGATAGATTGCAAGAGACTCAGAGTAGCTAGTGCTAGCTGTAGCCCCACCATCCGGATTGATGACATTAATGCTCTCTTCTGTCACTGGTACAGCGTCCTGACCAAGCCAGCGTATGATGCTCAGGCCTGTGGTGGTAAGCTGACGAATATTACCATCTGTACTAATGGTGATGATCTCTTCATTCCCTCCACACTGCCATAGGTCTTCGCAAATCTTCAAAACCTTAACTTCCAAATCGAAAACGTCTCTAGAGCGAGGGAGGCCCGGATGACCAGCATATTTCCATACGAGTGGCTTTGAGAGAGGATTCTCCCCTAAAGAAAACGGCTCGTCTATTAACTTGACAAGGCCCCTAACTTCATCAACCGCCTTCACAATAGATTCAGAAGTCCTGCATGCTTTAGAGGCAAGGGCCTGAAGACTGCGTTTCAGTGAACCCCAGTGAAAAAGGAAGCATTCAACATCGAAGTTGGGTCTGCTCAGGTGCTTCCAAAGAGTTTCATGCCACTCCTGCACACTCGAGAAAGAAACTACTATACTCTCCCAACTATTGCTACTGCTTGATAGTAGCACTCCATTCTCCAATTCTCGTAGGGCAGTAAATAATGGATACAGATAAATCAGCATCGCTCTTGGATACTGAGCATATGAAAGTCGAGACCGCTCTTCCCGGTGGTTATGTTGCCGGAATGACTGCATGATTGCTCCACTCGAAGAATTGCAGCCCAGCTTTTCAGTCATTCTATACTGCTCCTCTTCTTCTTCCCATTGAAGCAAACTTCTTCTCAGAACCTGTACTCTGGTTAACATAAAAACCAACTCCCCCAAACTGCCCTTCTGTCCTGGGAGTTTCGAATTGCTCGAAGTAGATGGCGGTTTGGACACCTGGCTGACAAAACCTGATCCAAGGGAGGAAAATGAGCTAATATCATGATTCTCTCTCATCTGAAAGTGCTCCTCCCAAGCAATTGACAGCTTTCTCGAGAGTGGATGAGCAGTCTCACGTTCGATAGCGGCAACCACACGTTTCACACCATCAAGCGAACCTTGCAAACTCTTTGCCAAGTGGCTCAACCACTGGATCCGGAGATTGATATCCACATAGCTTCCTTGCTCCAACATCCACAAGCTGGCAAAAAGCAGAGCAAGGTCCAAATCCTCTGGTGTGACATCAGGTAGAGGACTGTCGACGGTTAGCGCTTGCTCTGGATTCAAGAGGCGATGGAGAAAACTGACTGGAACATATGAGGCTGTATTTCTTGTGTTTTCAAAACTTTGCAATAGCTCACTCTGCCCATCCTCCATCAGCGGCCACCCCCTAGAAGATTTGAAGGCAAAAAATTGAGCACTCAGATACTCTAAGAGTGCACTATCCCGCAAAACCATTGCCTCCTTGGAGGCCAGGCAGTACTCTGCAAAAGTGAGAGGAGAAGGCCAACCTCCTGGAATACTGCATGAAAGTTGTTTCCAGGTAACAGCACTCAAAAGGTTTACAGATCCTAGCCTGGATTGGAACTTCCCCATAGCTTCTTGTCTTGCCTCCACATTATCAAGACGGCGCGAATAAACTTGCTCCCAGCTGCATGCCAAAGACCATGATAGAGTGCCACCCCTTTCGAGGAGCTGCTGGAGCAATGACACCCATTCATAAAGTTCTCGTAAGGACACAGGCAACCCACTGTGAGTGACCTCTGTAAGGATTTGAACGTCAATGTGTGCACTGCACATGCCTTGCAGCAAGGCAGGGCCTGGAACTCCAGCCTGAGTAAGAACTTTCAAGTTATCAAGGTCAGAACCAGAAGATCCTCCCAAAAGTTCTTCCAAGATTGGAGATTCATTTGCTGCAGTCCGAGGCCAATCAGGTTGGAGGATAAACAGCTCAACCCCTCGATTGCGCATGGCTCTTGAGACTTCACCATGTGCTGGATCCACTGTGAGAAAGAGGCGGAAATTGGGATGGGCATGAACAACCATAGCCTCACCTTCAACGAGACCGCGTTCATTAACCATGATGCTACCTCCAGGTTCAAGAAGGGGATTCAGCCGGTCAAGAACCTGTCAGGACATATCCAGAAAAGAATAATTTAACGGTAAGGTGTGAAGGCATACGATAGCTTTTCATTTGCAGAAATTCAATGAATAGGCGACATACTTGAGAATACTCGTAAAAATGGCAATGTTTCAGGACTACACAGTAGAGGACCCCCCGAAAGCAGCGAAGAAGACGCAGCGGATCATCCTGTGTAAAAGCTTCGAACAAAATTCTTAACCTAACACACAGCAGGAATAATACACCAGCAGCTTCATATTCATAGATCTATGAATGATAACGTACCGTTGGATTACAGAAATTTGCGTTCTCCAGAACTACCCACTCCCCACGCTCAATAGCTTTCAGTAGTCCTCCATCCACCCATTCAAATCGCCCAGCAGTTCCCAACTGTCCAAGACTAGATCTCAAAAGTGCCACTCTTTCATGTAAATTATTTGGGTCCAACTCAGGATCGTCCATCGACAGGCCACAGGATGTAACTGTCTGGCGCAGCTGATCCAAAAATAGTAGTAGCATGTTGACAGCCACCGGGTCTACCACACCTTGAACGAACTCCTGCTCAATAGTGGTCACATGGCCACGAAATATCTTCTGAAAAGCAGCCCAAGACCCAAGGAGGCTCTTCACCATATTCATTCTCAGATCGGCCTGCAAGGAACCTTCTGAAAAAGAGACACCAGGGTTAGCACGAAAATCTCTCTAAATGAAATTGGGGTCAAACTGGGTCTCCTACCAAAATGTACGTATTGAACACAAACTGTATGTGGCATAGAACAGTAAGACGCGTATACCCTATTCAAAAGCTCTAACAAGACTTCGCTTCCATTCTTGTATGAGCCGCATGATATTCCCAAGGCCAGAACAAGCAAACACTAAGTCGTACTCATCAAAAGGAGGAAAATGCAGCATACTTCCACTACCTGACAAACAGAAGCTGCAGGCGGTCTTCAAAGAGTTATGACTCATCTTCACAATCTCCTGCCACCGCCGAAAGAGATCATGTTGTTCAAAGCAACCAAGGAGCTCCGTTGTGTCTGTTGCGCTGGATAAGGTAAACTCATGCAAAGAATTACCAGTAAGAGCGGCCATCAGGCGCACAAGGGAAGTTTTCCCTGCCGCAGGGGGTCCAACTAGGATACACATCCAACCTTTGGAAACACAGTGCATGGCGGCTTCCAACCTGCTCCCAAACATGACTTTTCAGGAACAAGAAAGGACTAAATCGACAAGATAAATTTGGATCTATAAGCAACTCATCTCGACAAAAGTGTATCAATCAGCTCATCAAGCTCTGTATAGATAAGTGGGTTTTAAGACGGACGAGAAAGAAAGGCTGTTCAAGGATACAAACACAGAACAGAAATTTTCTACGAGACACGACTCACAAAAAGTTACATGACGCAAATCGACAATGAAAGGCATTGAAAGAAACAAAGAAGCCGATAGATAGATGCACAACGCTAACCTGTTTGCTGAACCTGGCAAAATTTGAAGCTGTTTATCAAAGTCGCCTTGTAACCGTGGTCCATATCTACGAGGAAGAGTTGCTAGCCCAACTTGTAACCTCTCAGGAAGAACAGAAACTGCTGGGAAAGTTTCAAGATCAACATGTGAACCAAACACCTCTTGGAAAAGGCTGAGCACTCGACGTCTGTCGCCAACAGTTCGCATACGCTGCAGGTACATGACATCGAGGAAGTGTTCTGGTGCAAATGATTGCACTTCACCGTCCGATGAAGTGCAATTGTGCCTCTCCATCAGTTCACACCACCGTAAAATATCCCGAAGGTTAAATTCCCAAGGAGAGCCAGAGTGACCATATTTATGAAGAACCATTATGTCCTGATGTAAGCGAGAATTGAACTCTATCATGGTTTTCAGGATAGATTTTGAAAGAGAAGGATGCAAGATGCTTGCAATTTCTAAAAAGTCGTCTTCAGAGAGGGCTTCTACATAGACTTTAGTAAACCGATTCAAGAATGATTTTGGAAGCCCTTTGCGACCGCCTCCTTGAGACAATGGATTTTGACATGCAAACACACGGAATGTGGAAGGGCATTTGAAGCTCCGGCCTAGCTCAGGTATGAAGAGCTCCCCTCGATGATCGAGGCATGCATTAAGACCCTCTAAAACTGATTGTGATGCTAGGTTGAGTTCGTCGAGAAGCACCCAATGTCCGGCTTTGAGAGCCTGCCAGAAAATAGTTTGTCAGACAGATACATTGCAACTACAAAAAGAGTACAAAGCAGTGAGAAATTTAATTACTCCTGTCCACTGAAAATACATTAAACGCTCCCTGACACTTCCAGAAGTAAGAATATGGGAGAAACCATAAGTCGGAATTTTTAGCACTTAGACAAAGTATCATGTTTCTCACCCCCTACATCTGCCTGACGTCCCAAACTCACAAACAGCAAAACTGACATGAAATTGATACAAAACAGCATATCACCGTAGACAACAAGGAATATGACAGACCTGCAAAAATACTCCATCCGACCATTGAAATTCTGCTCCAGTTCCTCCTTCAACTGGCATATCCGATCCCAGTAAATCCATTATATCTGTCTGCTCAGAAAGATTGATCCTTACTAAAGCGTGACCAGAGGCTGCTGCTAAAGCTGCCACCAGGCTCGTTTTACCAACGCCGGGACTTCCTTCAATAAGGACTGGCTTATGCAGCTGCATGGCTCGTAAAATTCGCCACGCATTTCGCTTGGTCGTTGGTGCATCCAATGCAAAGCTAATGTTCGGTGGCCTGTATTCACCTCGAGCTATATGAAAGGGGCGCATTCCAAACAAATTGTTACCAGACAAGGTGTCGACCTCCATTGGATCCAATTCCATTGACCCAAAGGTATGATCACCCAATTCGGTTGATTCAACTGCAACCTGTCTCTGATGTTCAGGTAACCGCTCAAACAAATATTTTGCGCACTCCGTTTGCACCTGTTGAGTAGCAGAATTCGACAGCCCAAGCCCAAAGCCAATTCCATCCAGGAGGACCAGGAAAGCGCCATGAATAAATGCAGGAATTTCGCCAATCTCTAATTCAGCAACATTGATGTAAGTAATCCAAGACAAAAGATCTCGCACTGAAAGTGACCTTCCGCCCTCATGATGATGCTGAAACCACTGCCAAAATTCAAGCATGGGATCTACTAACTGGACAAGGTCGGGCCTTGAGAATCTATCCACAGCAATGCTTCTTAGGTCCCCTATATCGTTGATTGGAGGAACCCAAATCTCAGTAAAACGATTTCTCAAAGCAGGAGACAGCTCCTTTTTGCCAAAGTCTCCTCCAGGGTTCATTGTCGCCAAGATACGAAAGCTTGAGTTAGCAATCAGCTCCTCTACATCAGGACCTCCTTTCTCTGCTAAAACCTGTGAAATGATGATCCGAATTTTACAACATTGACAAAGGCTATGAACAAAGATATTTTCGCGTAATATTTCATCAGCATCAAACAGTCACAATATATCTAGTTAATCGCCCACAGAACAAAATAAAGACAAATAATTGCCAAGATGAAAAGATATAAATTACCAATAGGCGTTTGGGCTCAAGCACACTGTTCAGTCTTTCCAGAACACTGTCTTCTGCAAGAGATATTTCATCAACAAGAAACATATCTCCATTGCGCATAGCCTGAACGAGCGGACCGTCATGCCACACAAAAAGAGATTGCCACTCTTTGTGGTACGTCGAAATTTCCTTCAAAGCTTCTTCCAAAGGCATTGCTCCTTTGTTCACTTTGCCCTTCTTGTCTGGTTTTCTTTTCTTCAATTCTGTCAGGTGCAGAAAAGCGTTTCAATAGAATAAGAAGTTGAGAAACTACTAGTCCCTTCAAAATACAAGAACACCAACACTGAAGATCTAAGTCCATGAAGCATTTCATCGAGAGCTATCATTCAAGACCGGCCAGTGAAAATCAGTCATTGGTTGCATAGTCTAACAAAAGCTGATCAACAACCCTACTGAACGCAAGGGATACAATGAACATACAATCTAGAACAGAAGAGGATGAAGAGCATCGAATGAGGAATAATAAATTAAACATACCTGACAGAGCATTCTTCACCATTGTCAATGTCGTCCCAGAGTCTTCTACCTTCACCGGCAACTCACCAGAACAAACGTCTTGGAACAAGTCCATGGAGGCGATTCTCTCGGCAGCTTTCTGGAACTTAATAGCAAGGCTGTCTCGATCCCGAACTGGACGTAAGCCACCAAGAAAGTCCGACGTCTCTGAGTGCTGATGGCAATTTAATATATGTAGACGTTGTTTGTACAGCAAAGAAAGCAGCTGGCATACCATGGTCTTCCCACATCCAGTCTCCCCTACTAAAAGAACAGGCTCACAATGCCTAATGCAATGCTCAACTAAATTAAAAAGTCGCTTCATGCTCTTCGTCCAAACGATCCTACCAAATATAGACACATGCTCTGGTGACTCTGACAACTTCTTAACGGCCTCAAACGTCTCGGATGCTTCCATATTATGCAACAGGTTCACATCCAACTTCACGCGCATATGCTTTTCGAGAACTCTTTGCACAACTTCCTTCTCCTCTAAATTCCGCAGCCTCTCTGCCAATAGCATGTAACCATCCCTGGCTAGCTCCTCGTACCCGTTCCCATGTCGTTCAGCCCATCGAAAAAGATCACGAGCAGTTATGAAGCCATGTTTGCCAGCAAAAACCTTGCTACCTTGTCTATGCCGCTGCAAGTCCTTCATCACCTCAATCATCTTGGCGGCATAACTTCCTGGAATCTGACACCGTTTCTCCAGTATCATACACAACTCGTCGTCAGGAATATCATCAACGTGAAGTTCCATGAACCGATTTCGAAATGCTCGAGAAAGCACCTTCCGACCACCATAAATTCCAGGGGGGTTTTGAGTAGCAAACAACATGAAATGCGGATGAGGCTTGACTGTCAGCTGGAGTTCTGGAACAAATAACTCTCTATTGTCATCTAGCAACCGATTGAGGGCTTCCAGGACATCAGAAGGTGCCAAATTCAATTCATCCAGCACAATCCAGTAGCCTTTCCGCACAGCTTCGACAAGTGCTCCTTCCTGGAAAACTAACTTTCCTGAAGAATCAGTCACATAGGAGCCAAGATATTCTTGAAGATCCGTATGTTCATGGTTGTTGATTCGGACAAACCGATGGCCTGTTATGGTCGCCAGGTACTCAACCAGACTTGTCTTCCCACTTGAAGTAGGTCCCTGTAATAAAACAGGATACTTGCGAACAAATACTGCCCTAGCTAGATTCTTGAGATGTTCTGTGATAGTCTTCGTCAGCACATACCGTTCTCGAGATTCCAATGACAACCTGCCAACGTAACACATTAAAAAAGAACTAGAAAATAGGACAAATGATTCATCACTCAACATGCAATATCAACACACAAACGGGAATACTAACGATGCAAATGAGAAAATTTACTAAAAGACGAAGAGAAGCAGTTCATGCGACTAATACTAGAGCATACAACCTCAACCAAACTACAGAAGATGTTACTTGCTGACCTTGAGGGCTGAGCGTTACCGCTCTCCACCCAAATATGTTCAACTAAAACATGGGCTGGACTTGGCTGAGGCGGGACTTTGAGAAGAGCCTTCAAAGCTCTTGTCGCAGCAGGTCCCGTAGTCTTGAATAAAGCGACGTAGATAAGTTGCTCCATAATTAAAGCGCTTGGTTGATCAAGGAGAGTCAGAAAAGACATGCAGATACCATCATACAATGATCTCAAGAAACCATATGTAGACATGGCAGCACATGTATACTCAAGTGCTCTAGCAAGCGACCTTAAACTGTACTGGGGCTTCTGATTCGCCCCATCCAAGAGCCTGGTCCCAGCTTCGTGTCGAGCTTGCAGGTAAAAATTAACGATGTCCTCCACAGGCGGAGAAGGAACAGAGTTCTCGAGATAATGAAATACCAAAGCTTGCAAGTCCTCTTTCTGAGTCAATTCATCGACGTACAACTCCGTGAAGCGATTTCGTAGAGAGATTGGTAAGTCTCTTTTTCCAAAGTCAGTTGCTGGGTTCATGCACGCAAAAATGCGAAAGTTGGCGTGGCGGGACACATTTTCCACGTCACCACGTTCTGTAAGAGATAATGTGCCTGCTGCCCCTTCCAAAACACCTGTTAATCTCTCCAGCGTCTCAACTGGGGCCAGATTGACTTCATCTAGCAGAAGCCAATGACCCTCTCGAATAGCCTTCACTAGCACTCCCTCCACAAATGAAAAAGCAAAGCCTGTATAGGCAGCTTCCACTTGCCGCTCAGCCTTTCGCAACTCCGATGTGAAAGCTCGCCACCGGTTTAAGAGTTTGCTGTTGAGAGGACGCTTTCTTTTGGGGCTCTGCTCCTCTACAGAATGACCATTAGCTGCTGATTCCTTCACTTTTTCAGTGGGTACACTTCCATCAGATTCAAAGGATGCTCCCAACAGCGTCGACACTGTCCCCAATACAGTCCGAAACGACTTCAATAGCCTATCCCACTTCCTCTTCTCAGCAAAGCGCTGCACATGTTCCAGCAAATCAGCATTCCTCTTCTTTGGAAAACTATCTCGAAACAGCGCATTGAAGGCCTCAAGTAGAGGTAAGCATACACCCTGTGCTTCAACTGGCTTGTACCCTCCAAGAAAGTCTGCACTATCTGTCTGCTGACTCATGTTCAACACGATTAGAGGCATTCCCAATTGCCAAGCAAGATGTTGCACAACACTGGTTTTCCCAGTACCTGTCTCACCTACAAGAAGAACTGGTTCCTGCTGCTGCACACACATAGATATAGCTTCCAAGCTACGTACAGCATGTCCAGTGTTTGCAAAAAGGCGAGTTGCCTGAGGATTCCCTGTTCTAGGCTGACATAGTAGACTAGCCCTTCCCACTTGCAATGTAGACATATTCTTCTGGATGGAGGGCTTATTGAGTGACGAGTAAAAGTTAACACGGTCCACAGGAACATTCCAAAACTGTCCGATTACTGAAAGAGCCAGATGACGATCTGAAGTATTTGCTATCGAGACACCAAAGCAGTCGGCAGCTTCCACATAAATCCGTTCTCGAGCAAAGCTCGACAGAATCGACGATCTTAAAACTTGAGAACCTAATGATGAAATCCGCGCGCACCACTTAAACAAATCTCGAGTAGAAAACTGACGGCCTACATACACTGAAACATCTGGTAACCCTTCAGCAGGACTTTCAGACTGCGAAGCAATGTGCTTGACTAGATTGAAAGTGCCAACGAGTTTTGGGACTACGAGTGAAAGAGACGGGAACCGAATGCGGATAATGTCAGCAAGTTCTTCGTCATTAGGAGCATCAATTACTACTTTCCTCCAAAGATTGCCCAGCATTTGGGTTTTCCCTCCTACGAATGCACCACTGTGCCTAGTCCTGGTAACGGTTGAGAAAATTCGAAAATTGTCGGCGGCCGGTACCATCTCTCCACGTCCTGGTATGTACAACTTTCGATCCTCGAGCAATGGAATAAGAGCAGAAAAAATCTCGAAAGGGGCCCTGTCAATATCCTCAAACACAACCCACATGCCTCTCACAACTGCTTGAGTAAGCGCCCCAGGCTGCCACTTAAACTCTCCCGGTATTTCAGTACAGGCATAGTTCCCCAGCAGTGTCTTGCTGTCCATCTGGTCATCCAAGTGAATAAAAAGGAGGTCCAAATTGCCAGTAGCGTACGCCAGCTCCTGAATCAAAGAAGACTTTCCAGACCCTATAGGTCCTTCTAAAAGCACTGGACATCGTTGGCTCAATGCCAGTACTACAGCCTCCAGGTTCCGCTTCACTGTTGGTGTCAAAACTAATGACTCACTTGACGGTGGCAACGCCCTGGAAAAAAATGAAAGAGTCAGCGTCAGAAAGATCCAATCACCGTCCAAAAAAATAGGTGACACCAACAGATCGGTGAACACGCTAGCATCATAGCTGCATGACCTTCCGGACACTCCAGTAATTGAGCTTTGTATGGATGAAAAAACGAACCTGCCCTCTCGCAAATCCTGCCGAACCGGGAGCTCAATTCCACAAACTTGCAAATGAAAGCTATTCGTCCCTTTCCAACTTTTAACGCTGCTCAAACTCCAATCAGGACGAGCGTCCTCAACTACAATTAAGTCTTGTGCTCGACCAGGTGTTTCTAAATACATTGCTAACTTCTCGACAGCCGTCTTCTGGCAGCGACATCTCCATCGAAGATGAGAGCCAAAACTATGTTCTTCACTCAGCCCTGCCACTGTGTAGCTAAATTCCAGAGTAGCCTTGTCGCTCATTTGCAAAATTTGAGATACAATTTGTACTCCGCACCATCGAACATCTATACTTGCTTCATCTAAAGTCTTAGGTAAAGATCGTAATAAATCTAAAAATGGACTCCAGTCCCAAAGTTCCCGAAATACGGTAGATTCCAATTGCAGAAGACGGTAAGATGCATATACAACTTCACTGAATGCAGGTGCTCCGGACGTTGAAGGTCGCTCCTCACCAGCACCTAGCATAGACTGGTAGTTTTCTGGACCTCCGTGCAAAAGACGCTCATAAGGAGGTGGAGCAAACTCGAAGTATTGGAGAAATGAACTGATCATAAGCCCACACCAATGCACCAACGTCAGACTTATAAGATCAGAAGTCGTGAAAAGAAGAGCAGTCAGAGCTCCCTTAAACCCTAAACCCTTACATCGTAAAACCTTGACCCTTAAACCTTAAACTTCAAACGCTGTCCAATTCTATACGTCGACGAAAGCGTTGCTTTCTACGCTCTTACACACACTATCACCAACTCTTATCGCACTTAAGGCTAGCGGGTCTAACAAACCTGGCCAAAAATTTCGACTTGCACTCAAATTACGACAACGAGTTCCAAGACTGCAATCCAGCAAAGCGAACACGTACCTAAGCAAGTACGGTGCCAGGTCCAGCAGTCGGCTGAACATAATGCATGTATACTCATGCAACCCAAGGTCCCATCCACCGCCATTTCGCAACCGCGTAGAAATGCCAACGAACCCCTCGCCCTCTCGACCCAGAGAGCCTCTCCCCTGCCTCCATAGTTGCCTCAACGAGTGCACCAACGTATCTAAAACCCTGGCTAGAATTGGCCGAAAGCACCCCAGCGCCGCAAGCCCTACATCGGGCCGAATCACAAGGTTCTGGACCACTTCCAGGACACGATTCTCCTCAATTCCGTTTCCTCTCTGTGCCAGCAACGTCGCAACCTCGGAATCATCGCGTAAACCCGGGTGCCTCGCTATCAACCTCCCCAACGCCACGCCACAATCAAACTCTCTCTTGTGCTTCATCCTTTCAGCTCAAACCTCCTACTCACTTGGTCCGAGTCCCTCACGTTCCGTCCAATTCCATCAGCTCCGTCTTCAACCTGCGCAACAAAACCACAAACCAGCACAACAAAACCCGGGGCGGCAGGATTCAAGCTTTAAACAGGGCTCAGGGTTTAAGCAGGTTCAGGGTTCAAGCGGGGTTTAGGGTTTAAGAATTTAGGGCTTTCAGGAGGAACCGTGAAAACAGAAATTGAGGAATCGGCTGCAATCCAATGCAACAAACGAACTTTGTAGGGAATCAATTCCTGCAAGTCTGTTTCTGCAAAGAGGCAACTGGATTAAGGCCGTTTTCACTGTGCCAACATAGCCGCGAATTCCTTCAGCCCTAACTTAGACTCTTCCTGAAGCCATGCTTGCCTGCATTCCCAGTTTCGTTCATGTCCATTAGGGCTGACACAGACCTCGGAGTTGACGAGCGAAACTACCGGGTATAGACCAGTGTTGGGTACGGGTGTCATTGTAATCCGGGTATCAAATTTAGCATTGATACTAGTGCAGTGCCATTGATACTAGTGTGCCGTTCCCACAGTCAAAATAAAAATAAAAGTATTTTTTTTAATTTTTTAATTCAATAAGAACTTTGAAATTCAATGATTTCCACACCGTAGGTCCAAACGCTACAAAACAAAGTCCGTACACCCCTCCTTGTTGAGTTCTTATCAACGATACCAAGCATGCAACCGAAGGACACATAGTCCGGGAGATCTTACCGTAACAAACAAACAAACAGCCTGATTTAAGGTATGGACAAGTATTGCAGTAGTAATATTTAGTTGAAGTACCATGGTTGTTAACCAACCTTGAAGGTTTCAATTTCTTTAAACTTGGCCTCAAATATTATTACTAAGGTAGTCCACTCTAAAAGCAAATGTGTTCTAAATGGGACCCTATTTAGGAATGAGTGACATGTTGCTTGAAATATCTATTACTGTCAATGATGAGTTAGGTAGGCTTAAATAGTGGCTTTAAGAGTAGACCACCTTATGAATGCAAATCAAAATGCCTGTAAGAGGATCATTAACGTAGTTCAAAAACTTAGAATCTACTAGTGGCTACTAGTGGCTACTTGTGGTTTTGAGTACAACTATTGCAATTTCATGCATTCCGATTGGAGTGGAAAAATTACAATGAGTCAAATTAATTTCAATAATGCTTGAGGTTCTAAAAAAATACAAGGTCATGAAGTTCATTCCTATTTGTAGCGTTGTATTAGATTCTTAAGCTACACATATATAGAAACCAATCTTTCTGCAGTTTATTCATGTATTAGTTAAGTGCCAATATGTGTGAATTACAAATATTCGTCAACCATTTAACAATTGGCCAATCTTGGTTTATACCATTGGATATACAAATCTAATATGCATTTCCAAAAGCTAAACTCATAACAATACATTGATGTCCACAAGGCATTTCTAATTTTATTGATACCTTAGTTTGTTTCTTTGTTCAAGTACATTCTAAAACTCTAATAACTTCAAGATGAATGATGCTTTTTGAAAATGAATATCATTATGCATTCGGTATCTCCAAAAGCAAATCCAAATCCAACATTAGCCTAAACTATAAAACAACCATTCATCAACTGATTGCATTATTAGAGAAAGTGAAATTCCTTGAAGTATTTGTCTTTATATGTTCATTAAAAGAGAAATAGTATTTTTGATGATACATGAACAAACAAAATATTCAAAATGGTTAGTAGAAGGATAACACGGTCAATGGACTTGAGAAATATTTTAGGTGATGACGAGGTCCATTTATAATAATGCAGAAGTGGCAACTTTGTGAAGGGATGGTTATGGTAAAATTTCTTTCAGTTTAATTTATTTCTTGGATAATGTTTTGAATATTATGACCATCTTCTTTTATATACAAGGCTGATTTTTGATTCATTTTGTATAGTTTACATTATAGACTTTAAAAACCTTTTCCTTGCTAATGCAATTTACACTACTACTTGCATTTGTCTTCACAAGGATTTACTAATGTGGAAAAAATTCATTGTATTTTGTAGCTTGCCTATGGAAAATCATATAATATTTAGGAGTTGGTTTTAGATGTAGTTACCTTATCAAAATACTCTACAACCAAACCTAGTGTTGAAACTAGTAAAATTACTACAAAACTGAAAGAATTTATAAATTAATTTAGAAAAGGGGATTATAATTCAATTTTCATATAACATTCTTCATAGTTTGAGCGTTGGACTCAATGTCTACATCCAATGGCTCTCAAAATATTTTGTATATTTACAAAAAAATTATAGCTAACTTAATAAATGGACAGTTTCGTTAAAATGGCATGAAAATAATTTAGAACGGCCATTCTGAAATACATACCTATCCTAGATGGTTCAAAACGGCCGTTCTGAAATCTATACTAGTCCTAAATGGGGAAACTAGCACACCGTCAAAGTGGCACTTGGAATACCGCCATTTTAATGAAATTGCCCATATAATTAGATTTTTGGAAATATTGTTGTACAAGTAGCACATTTGCATAAAATAATTTCTCAATTTATTTTTAATAATTTTTTACTTAAAAAAATTTATTAAAATTTATTAGTGAAAAAATCTCTTAACACAAGTAAACTTTTTAAAGATTCTTTAGTAAGTGGAATGACAATTCTTTTAATAATTCTTTGGTAAGAATTTCACAAATTTTTAAATTTTATTACTAAATAAAATATGACACCAAATATTTTGAATTTTTATAATTTACTCCAAAAATCACCAAAAATTGTGGAAAGTATAAAAAATATTATATACATATATATATATATACATACATACATAAATATATGTATGTATGTATGTATGTATGTATGTATGTATAAAACTTCCAACTATATCATTTTCAAAATAGTATACAAATTTTGTCTACGGAAACTTTGAATTCAAATTTTAAACCATATTTATTAAAGAAATTTGATATTTTAATTCAAGAGAACTCAATAAAGCTCTCAAGCTATAATCAAGCATTTCTATTGAAAATTGTTTGGTTTTTCATGTAGGGAATGGGGCTAAACAACTTAGTCATATTGGAAATTCAATTTCCACAAAAATAAAATTTTCTATTGACATTAATTTTTTAAGTGGTAGTGCTCCAGGCTCTTTCATTGGTAGGACAAATGAGTTTTGCATAATTTCTTACATTTACAACACCTACCTTCAATACCATATTTTATAAAATGAAGCAATGGTGCATGATGCAAGTAATGGAAATGTGACACTGTCTTCATCAAATCTTGAAAATTAATCTCATCCCTATGAAATTTAAAAATAGTAATCAATGTAATTGGTGTCCATACTAAACAATATCTCCCTCCACAAAAGAATCCAAGAATGGAGGCCTAGTGATGGCATGGTGACTTTAGGATAAATTGTAGTGAATGCTTGTTGCCTTCATATCCAATGTTGCCCTTCGAATACTCTAACTCTTGAGTGACCTTGAACATCCATCAAGACAATCATGGAAAAATTTGGATGGGTTACTTGTATATGCTTATTCCCAACAAGACTTACAACAAAATCTCTTTCAAGATTCTCTAAAATCAAGTAGCTTTTCAATGACGAAGATAAATAAATAATTCTTGACCTTTTAGTTTGGTTTCTAAAGTAAAAATCACCCGTGAAATAAGAAGAGCTTTTCCAATAATTCCACATTTTCTTAGAGACCCATCAAAGAAATGACAAGTTGCCAAAATCAAATTTATAATATAACAAGTCCTTGCTAAAAAAATAAAACATAGTTTACATGTGAAAGAGCTCTAAAATCCCAAATGACATTGAATGAAAATCAATTTATGTTGATCATGTTTCTATTTTTTGAGGCACCACGGGACCAAAGTGCACTATTTCAAAAGAATCCTCTATTTTTAGTACTCAAAGAATATTTATTCTTTTCCAAATTTTTTTCTATCAAAAATGTGGATGAAATCTCAAATTTTGAATGAAAAAGTGCATGACTACAACTACAAAGTAATAATTTATCATAAACGTGGACAAATTTACAAATACATTAGTGTTAATTGTAAAGTCATATTAAAAACCTTGTTCAATATTTATTCTCAAAAAGCAATGTAGAGCCTCTTTCACTATTTATTCTAAAAAGCATTTGAATTCTTACACTACTTGTATGCTTTAGGAATCATTGAAAGAAGTGCTCATTTGTGTTTGATCCCCCTCTTTTTGCAAATGTGTGACCCAACCCTCCATTTAGGAAGAAGCCAACTCAACGTGATTTGATTGTGCATGGAACATTCCTTGTTGACATTCCAAAAAAATTCTAGTAGATTATGTCCTATGTACATAATGTCAATGCAGGAGAGTTTTGCCGTCGTGGCATGTTTCTATTGGTTAAGGAGAGGCATATTAAGACTGATAATGCTCACTAGAGTCACTGTTTGCCTTGTGCAAAATTTCAACAAGGTGGTATCAAGCAAAATTTTCATTGGTGTGGGAGTGAGAGAAATCTCTACTACCACCAACCACTATTAACTTATTGAGTGCGGATCCACCTAACATAATGTAAATGCAAGAGACTTTTGCCGTTGTGGCATGTTGCCATAGGTTAAACAATCAACAAAGTCAAACGGCTCAACTCTCCTACATTGACATTATGTCCAGTAATTGCAAAGTAGGCCAAGTTATCAAAACATAATCTCTAGTTAGGACCTACCGAGCCTCGGGCGGCTCGATACTAGGTCCTAACCGGCGATTATGTTTTGATAACTTGGCCTGTTTTGAAATTACCTAGTCCGTTGTTGTCATTCCTAAAAGCATACAAGCAGTGTCAGAATTCAAATACTTTCTAAAAAAATTCTAAAATGAAGAAGGCACAACATAAATGGTGTTTTTTTTGCTTGACTTTACAATCACAAATACATTAGTGATCACCATCTTGGCACTTCTTCAAAAATGGACTGATCACAGTGATGTGAATAAGGGAACAGATAAGTGAAACAGGCAAAACAGCATCTTGACTCAGCTCCACATCACTGCTCCAGCCGTCCCAACAGAATTCTCTTCTTCTCTGCATCAAAACGCTCTTGCCTGTACTTCCAGTGTCAATGCAGGCTCTCATACCACTCGCTCTCCATCGTGGCTGTGGCGTAGATCACATGCATGGCCCAAGTGTCGTGACGACGGACGACTCCTCTTCACTCACGCATCTAGCTCCAACACCCAATTGTCGTCCTCTCCCCCGCAACGCACTTAAAATTTTGCAGCTGAATCCATCTCTGGTGCATTGACTACCTTGTGTGGTGTTCAGAATTGGAGCTAGATTTGGGCTGTGTGATCTGCTGCGATGGTGGGTTTGGTCGCTGGTGCGAGGAGGCTCTTGTTGCCCAGATGGCGGGCGATCTCCGCCTGCCGTCGCAGCTTGTCCTTGGCTGCTGATGCGAGCAGGAAGGAGGCGGTGCCCGAGATGCCTTCGTTTGATTTCACGCCTCAGCCGTACGATGGGCCCAAAGCCGACGAGATTCTGGCGAAGCGGAAGAAGTTTCTCAACCCTGCGCTTTTTTTGTACTACAAGAAGCATGTGAGTTTTGGTGCTCGACTGGAGAGTGTAATGCTTGTGTAATTTTTATTTTTTTCTCTTCGTTGGAATGGTGGATGGGGTGCCGCAAATTAGGGTTTGCAATGCGTCTTGATTATGGATGTGTTAGTTCTTTGTTGGGATGTGAATCATGGATTTGTTGTCTAGATGTGGTTTCGGACTATTTAGAAAGGTGACGTCTTGGATGTGGTGGTTGCAGCTGAATATCGTGGAAGGGAAGATGCAGTACCTTTTTGATGAAAGCGGTCGGCGATACCTCGACGCCTTTGCAGGCATTGTGACAGTTTCGGTAGGCCATTGCCATCCTGCAGTGGTGGATGCGGTCGTGAAGCAGACGAAACTGTTGCAGCACACCACGACCATTTACCTCCACCACGCCATTGCTGATTATGCCGAAGCTCTTGCTCAGCGTATGCCCGGAAATCTCAAGGTGCACCTCCTGTTCCACAATGGTCCTTCTTTGGTCCTTCTTGATTTTGTGTGCTTTGGGATATGAATTTTGGAACTGTTATTTTGCTAACAGCTTCATCTGTGTTTCTTACAGAATTTTGCTTATACCATAATAATTTTTTATTTTGTATACCTTGTACAAAATCTGTGTTTCGGACAGCATTCTCTGTTCCGGTGTTCACGTCAAACTCGGTCGAAAGCGTGGATGATAATTGATTGACTTGAGTGGAGCAGGTTGTTTACTTCGTCAACTCGGGATCCGAGGCGAATGACATGGCCATGATGATGGCTCGCCTCTACACTGGAAGCTTTGATATTGTTGCGCTCCGAAATTGTTATCACGGCATGAGCCCCTCCTCCATGGGCTTAACAGCGCATAGCACATGGAAGTACAACGTTGCTCAAGTTAGTAAGCTTGATGGCTTTTAAATTTTTTGTTTTTGACACCGGTGCAGGTAGCCTGCGTTTATGGTGAGCGCGTCATGCATTAACAAGACCACTCCTTACTTTCTGGTTAAAAAAGTATCTTCTGCTGGCTTGGAATACAAAGTCGAAGCATAACATATTGAATCTGGTGCAGGGTTTTGGAGTACACCACGCAATGAATCCCGATCCTTACAGAGGCCCCTTTGGTGCTGATGGAAACCTCTATGCCAACGATCTCGCCAATCTTCTAGAGTCTGCTACACCTGGTTGCATTGCTGGCTTCTTTCATGAGACAATTCAGGTCTGCTTTATTTCGTGAGACTATATTCTTCTTCATCTTCTTTATATGCAGATGCTTTGAAATTGGAGGATCTGGATCCCTCTCTTAGTTGTTAGCTTTTTAACTTTATGATAATTGATGCTTCAGGGTGTGGGTGGAGCTGTGGAACTTGCACCTGGATACTTGCCAGCTGCATATGACATCGTGAGAAAAGCAGGTGGCTTGTGCATTGCTGATGAAGTGCAGACCGGTTTTGGTCGGACAGGTAGTAATTTTTGGGGATTCCAGAATCAGGGTGTAACTCCTGACATCGTGACACTTGCTAAGGTCAGCAACATTCGATTCTACGTTTACTTTCATGTTCTACAGTGCAACATAAATTTGGAAGGAACGAGTGCTGTTGGTATCTGCAATTCGAATTCAAGGCTCGGGGTTAAGCCTGTTTTTTTTCCATTACGCTACGGGCTACGCTACATTGGAATGGTTGTTGAGAGTGGAGTTAAAAGGAGCCCTTGCGATGACTTTACACTCCCTTGCATAACTTTGTGGTCTTAAATTCCAGGGAATTGGCAACGGGCTGCCATTGGCTGCTGTGGTAACCACACCAGAGATTGCACAGGTGTTGTCACAGCGTTTGCATTTCAACACATACGGAGGCAACCCAGTGTGCTCGGCCGCAGGCCACGCTGTGCTTGACGTGCTTGACAAAGAGAAGAGGCAGGAGCATTGTGCCACGGTTGGAGACCATCTCCTGCACCGTCTGCGAGCACTTCAAGAGAAGCACGATAGTAAGTGTCTGCAGGAAATTTCATCTCTGTTATTATGCCCCGTGCACACTTGTTTTGAAGTTTCTAGAGCAATGTGGGAGTTTAGCAGAGTTGTGAACTCATTTTGTCCCTGGTTTTGGTTTTCTAGAGTGCATGTAGTCGTAGATCTCATTCTATTTTTGAACATACTACTTGACAATGAGTCATGATCATCATGTTTTTCTCTTTCTGCACATTTTATTTCGTGTCCCTCCCTTTGTGTTATCCCAGATGGGTAGAGAATTTATTATGGATGGGCTTACTTGGTGCAGTTATTGGTAATGTCCGCGGACGGGGTCTTATGCTGGGCATTGAGCTAGTGAAAGACCGTCAATCAAAGACTCCAGCAAAAGAAGAAACTCTTCATCTTTTTGAGGAACTGAAGGGTAAAGTTGCACCTTATCTGTGGCCTTGGCATATTTTTATGTATACGAAGAATTTGTTGCACTGCATTGTGGGAAAGTAAAGCTCTTCAATGAGTTTCATTGTCTTATTCGGTGACGTCTATTGCTATCGCAGATCTTGGAATTCTAGTTGGGAAAGGAGGGCTTCATGGAAATGTCTTCAGAATCAAGCCACCTATGTGTTTCTCAATGGAAGATGCAGGTAGGTTTGCTTTTCCAATTTTCTGTCTGAATATGTTTCTTTGTTTTGATTTACCTCTGTACTGTTTATTATGGGCCGAGTTATGGGCACCTGCAATTTCTCATTCCAGAGCTCATAGCTTATATACTAGAAATTATGATCTTAGCTTGTTAATACTCGCCAGACACTTAATCAATTGGATGCTTGTTTTGTTGATTGGATTTTTCAGACTTCTTGGTTGATGGCATGGACCATGTCATGTCCAAGTTGTGAAGGAATCCAAAGCCATTGTTCGTGCAAGTGCGTAGCCGGAGAATTTGGGGACCTTAGAACATTTCTTCTCGCTGATAATGCTGAAAATGTGGGTGAAAGGTTGTAGACGCAGGTTACCTGTCGTGTTATTCATTTCGGGTTGAACCTGACGTAGTCACAAGTTTGGTGATGATTCCCACCAAGTTGATCCTCAAGGTTACTGTATCATACCTGTATGTACGTAAGGCCACATGTAATAAAGTTTTGTTCTTCTTTTCTCTATTAGAACGCCTCGGAAGTAGGTTTTACTGGCAATGCCTCGGTAGCATGGCCAATCTTTTGTATATAAGCTTTGCAATCTCTCCTCAGGACCAGTTGTTGTGAATGCTGACTATTCAGTACCTATCGTTCTGTCGTGTATAGTCATGAGTATCCGATGAGAACTAGAGCATTATTCATGTGGGTGTTACTCATGTGAGTTCTGAAATTTTAAGGAACGCGTTTCTATTGCAACAGTATTCTGAGGAATCAATTGTGGCCTCCTTCCATAAACGGTCAGTATAAAGAACTGCCCTTCTCCCTTTTTGTAAGTTAGGCCCTTGCACTTGTAGTTTGCTGTCTTCTGGTAATTTTCTGGTAACCCTCTGATATACAGATTCTTGTCTTCCTTGGAATTAGGGTTCAGTTTACTTCAGCTGAGTTCTGGTAAGCGTTCTGGTAGCAGGTGTACACAGAGAGATCTAGGGAACTGGTTCTTTGCTGTCTGGCATTTCATTCACATTTTTTGCGCTACAGCTTGAGTTTCAGCAGCTCATTCGTACAGGCGGAGGAGCTCCAACCCTCGGCCAGGTAACGCCTCCAGCACTTCTGTTTTCAATAGAAGTCTTGCTTTTTGTGTTGTATTCAGGTGGGTGACATCCGTTCAACGGTATCGTTGGGGTGTGCCCTTGTTTTGAGAACTTATAATCTGCTTTTTGTTTTCCACGACTTACATCTCTGTATCGTGAAAACAGAAAGCAGGTTCTCTCCCTCGTTATAGAAGTCTTATTTCTTTGTGGGTCTCAGGTTTACTCCGTCGCTGTTAGTATAGTCTGTTTTTTCTGAGGCAAAAATTTCTCCCAGGATGGTTTGCGTTCTCTGCAATAGATTTCTCATCTTATTGTAAGGTTCTATCACTCCAGCTACCACCAGCTGATTGCTTTTGCTGCTCTTACCGAAAGATTATGCTTTAAATCTCCAGGAGCTGCTTGCTTTTCTCGAGCAGAGTCTCCATGTTGTAGAATCCATAAACTTAATGTGGAAAGACAATGAGGGTTATTCATTAAAGAGAAGGAAATCCCTAGCAAGTGAAGTACAAGTATCGTCGTTGCTTTGCATTCAAGACCAAGGCTCTGTGCAAGCTGGTTTGTCTTGCAAGGCACAAATGTGTAACCCGCAGGGTTACTCATGTGCTCGGGCGAAACAATGGTCACTTTTAGAGTATGAACGCCTCGTTTTAGTTTCAGTTTTGCTCATTTGGCAGTAACGAACTCGGGATGTTATTTTCTTAAGGTTGTTCTTGAAAAGGGTGTGAATGTCGGTGGAGAAGTGAATTGTGATGGGCTGAATTCGCCACCATCTCGTTTCACTTGTGCTCGTGAAGGCTTTAATCCTTGAGGAGGGAATTTTAGAGAGATTGATATCTTGACATGGTGAAAAAGGTAGTGAGCTTTTTCCTTACTGTAAGTGAAGGAAAAAGCTCACAGGTGCCTAGCTTGTGACGCATTTATACCTGCTTTTTCGAGCGAGTAGTGTACAGTGCTAAGATTCTGCTATGAAGGTGTGTGTTACCAGGGTCCTGAAAATGGCCTTGCATGCGATTCTCTCTATGCATTCGCAATTTCAAATCTGTGAACGTGGAGGCTTGAATTGTTTCTTTTTGCTTACTTTTTATGTTCTTTTTAGTCTTCAGACATCTGCTTGTGACGTGATCTTAAAAGCGATTAATTTGGAAGCAAGTGTGCCGTGGGAGAACTTAGACTGTAGACCATGATTTTTCAACTAATGCTTGATTGCTCCTAGTTTAGGAGGGTTATAGTCAAGCCAGTTACAATTAGTGCCCCGTAACCTGTCCGTACCAGTGGATTGCACTGGAAATTGGGAACAGGATATTACGCTATCCTTCCAAACGTAAATGGCCCGAATGATTTCCTAAGGAAAATCTGGTCCAAAGATTAAGCGCATGTGATGATGGTTTTGCTGAACGCTATGTCTTCCAATACAAGTATCGTATTTATGATCGTCTGTTCGGAAGGAGAGATGGATAGTGTCGATTGTCTCAATCTCATTGTTCGATCATTCCGTAGATCTCATTTAATTAGCCTGTTGGAACCTATTCTCTTTGGAAGATACAACAGTTGGTATTTTTCGACCGCTATATATTTATCACCCGGTTCTTCATGCTCAATTCTTGAGCTTGAATATTTATTATTGAATCTTTATTTCACTATTGTGATGCTTGTGTTGTCTACTGTAGACCATTTACTCCGTTGTTCGTTCCTGAAGTCGGTGAAGTAATGAGTTGCCATAATTTAGTGAAATTGCTCTAGTCAATGTCCGTTAATTGATCTGCTAATTAACTTTTTCTGTTTTGGTTTCAGCTAGCCTTGCAAAACGAAAATGGGGAAGTTTGCAGCCTTGTTGGCTCTGTTGGGATTATGGATGTTCGTAGAAGCTGGGTTGTTTCGACTGGGCAGATTCGCTTGGACTCTATGTACATTGTTCATGTGGACAATTCTCAGCTTCCTAGCTCAAAGAATGTCCTTACAACGCCGTTCTCAATGTACAGCAATTTGTTACAGGGTATAAAGTTTGAGATCAACACTATTTCAGAGAATGATCTACCAACAGCACAGCCGGTGCATGTCTACCGCCACGCCCTCCATGGATTTTCAGCTCGACTTACGGATGAGGAGGTCAAGGTCCTTCGAAACATGAAGGGAGTGCTTGGGGTGCACCTTGATCAAGTAAGACAACTGCACACCACCCACACTCCCGAGTTTCTTGGCTTGAGTGACAGGAACGGCCTTTGGCCAGCGAGTGACTTTGGAAATGATGTCATTGTTGGCGTTTTGGATACGGGAATATGGCCAAAGAGTGCCAGCTTTCACGACGAAGGTATGGGGCCCATTCCATCTCGCTGGAAAGGAATATGCCAAGCTGATGAGAATTTTAACGCCTCTCATTGCAACAAGAAGTTGATTGGCGCTAGGTTCTACTCCATTGGATATGAACAAGCTCATGGAAAATTGAAAGAGCTGAGGTCGGTCAGAGATGTTGAAGGACATGGCAATCACACGTCGTCGACAGCAGTTGGTGTTTCTGTACATAACGCAAGCTTGAATAGATTGGCCAAGGGAACGGCCCAAGGTATGGCGACTAAAGTACGAATTGCAATGTACAAGGTGTGCTGGGAGCAAGGGTGTATGGATTCCGACCTCGCTACCGCTTTTGATCAGGCTATTGCAGACGGAGTGGACATCATCTCCCTCTCCGTTGGAGGTGGAGTCTTTGACTATGCTGAGGATGCAATTTCCATTGGTGCTTTTGGAGCCATGATGAAAGGAATCTTTGTGTCTTGCTCAGCTGAAAACGAGGGACCTCAACCCATGTCTGTCACAAATATTGCGCCTTGGATCATCACTGTTGGAGCTAGCACTGTGGACAGGATATTCCCCGCAAGCGTAATACTCGGCAATGGTTCAACATTCCCCGGAGCGTCATTCTATGGCACTGAAGATCCCGAAGCAGAGAAGATCCATGCTTTGGTTTACGGAGGTCATGCAGCCTTGAAAAATGTATCTGATGGCGCCCATTGTGAATTTGGTTCGTTGAATCCGAAGCTTGTGAAGGGGAAGATTGTAGTTTGTGTGCGAGGAGGAATAACTGGCCGTATTGACAAAGGTGTGGTAGTCAAGGACGCAGGAGCTTTTGGCATGTTGATTGTGAATACTGTTGAGTTTGGAAAAGACTTGACTCCTGATCCAGGTCTCTTGCCTTCTATACTTGTGAGCGCCAAGGCTGAAGCCATTATCATGGACTATGTTAGGTCGACTAAGGAGCCTGTTGCCAAGTTCAAGTTTAGTGGGACACAATTTGGTGCAAAGCCTGCACCTACAATAGCTGAATTCTCTTCACGAGGACCGAGTCCTTTGACTCCAGAAGTGTTGAAACCTGACATCACTGCACGTGGAGTGTACATCCTTGCAGCGTGGATTGGTGTTGTAGGTCCAACTAGTTTGAATTTTGACAACAAGAAGGTGGCATATAATATGATCTCCGGAACCTCGATGTCGTGTCCACACATCAGCGGATTGGGAGCATTGTTGAAAGGCGCCCATCCTCACTGGAGCCCTGCAGCGATCAAGTCTGCCATGATGACCACGGCCAGTGTTATGGACAACAGCAACGGTATTATCACCGACGATTTTTCCGGTGAACCGGCAGATCCGTTTATGTTTGGTTCCGGGTATGTGCAGCCCCAGCAAGCATTGAATCCAGGGTTGGTCTATGACATGGGTGTTGAGGATTACGTCCAGTTCCTGTGTGCTTTGGATTACTCGTATTACCAAATCAAGATGTTCGCTGGCGAAGGTGTCGAATGTCCGCTTGTGATGCCAAGGGTTGAGGATCTGAATTATCCTTCGTTTTCAGCGGTTTTCAATAAGAGTATGTCACCTATTACTTTAAGAGGACGGTGACAAACGTCAGATACGCTAATTCTACATACAAGGCCACTGTCCATTCACCGAACATGGTTTCAATTTCTGTGCATCCAAAGGTGTTGAGCTTTAGTCAGGTGGATCAGAAGAAGCAGTTTACTCTGACGGTTATGTATTAGATAACCGACGAGCCGCGGTAGCGGCGAGTAGGTTATCGGACATAACCGGTTGTGCACTTTTCAATCACAACCTTTGATCTTCATGATCCAAGGGTGTAGGAAGCAAGTTGAAAAGAGAGAAGGTTATGAGTTGCAACTTGTAATGGCAATGGTGATGGGTTGCCAATGGGACGGTGCCACGTGAGTGTTGAAAACTCAACAACCGGTTATGGTTTCCATGAGTATGATTCATGCAACTGTGCCAGATGCCTCTACGACGGTGTTTGGATCAATACAGTGGTCAGATGGAAGACATATTGTGAACAGCCCGATTGCAATCACTGTGCAGAAGTAGATAGTTTATCTACTGTAGCGATCATTCGCTTTTGCTCCTCTCTGCAGGTGCTGTAAGTCAATAACATCTGTACAGAATGCTGTACTCGTTTGAATAAAATTGAATTTCTTTAGCTCCTTACTTCTTCAGTTCAGTCTTCAAATGTTGGATGCATCTTTTTAACCCTCAAACACCCGCCGGCGCCACTTAGTGGCGTTTGGATTACAATCCAAGGAGTTGCAAAGCTATTCAAAGAATTTTTTTATCCCCCGTTTCCGTGTTGACCTTTCATGTTGGGTTATGAAGAGTATCTAATTGAGTTTGTAGTCTTGCTAGTATTTGTCTTCACTTAACCCCTAAATGCCCAAGCCTTTTCAAGAGTGTTTTGACTATGAAAAAAGAGCATGGGCTTATAGTTAACCCCAATGAAGCAAATTGTATTTTTTTCAAAATCTAACCGTATAGATGTTTGAAGAGCTTGATTATTAGTATGCATACCAATTTTGAGTGCGAAATTGCATAGGAGTTGTGAGATTATAACAAGAGAAATGTATGCTTTCTATTTTTAGTATGCTGCCATGTTTTAGAAACTTGCATATAGAAGTTTTTTGAGATGGGAAGTGACATGAATGACTACAAATAATGTTAGCACACTAAAATGCACTTTCAAAAAACTTAATTTCATATGAAAAGCTATCAAACTTATTACACAATCCACCTTGCAATTGGTGAAATGCAATTTTTTTTATAAGTATAAATCGCAAATAACTCCAAATCAACACTTGCATGTTTAAATTTTCAATGGTGAAAATCATGAAAACACTTTACTCTTTCCATTGGGACCATTTTCAAAGCAAATGGATAAGTACAAGTTTTTAGATCTCAAATCAAGTGAAATTGGCAAAAGTTGGGAAATGAAGTAAAATTAGGAAATTTTACTCTTCCACTTTGGGACATATATGGCTTTGAAGACCTCTCAAAAATCAAATGTTTACCTTTTGCAGTGAAAAATGAAAGTTTTCAATAGTTAACCCTAAAAACTGCCCGAAAAAAATTTTAAAACGGTCAAACGAATTTAACTGCCCATACCAAAATGAGCCTGAAATTTCAGCTCGACCATATATGGTCGCTGAGGCAGTTAAGGGTTAAATGAGAAGTTGTAAAAAAAAAACGGATTTCAAAATATTATATTTTAGTGTATTTTGGAAAATTGTTCCTTGCTCCAAATCTGAAATTTCTCCACAAAAATGATATTTTTTGAGTTTGAGTCCAATTAACAAAATGAAGGTCATCTACTCTAGTTTCTACTCCAATTTGAATTTTGAAAAAATTCCTAATATTGAAGATTTTATTACAAATTTTATTACTTTGGATGTGTTTTCAATGTCTATTATTTTCTAATTATAGAATGATACGGAAATTGAGTTTATACCATGATGTTTGTTACTGTAATATACACACATGGTAAAATTTTCTGATTCATAGAAATAATTTTCTATTTGATATGATTTTTTCTTCACTATTTCTTCAAAAATTCTCAAAAAATCAATTTTTCACAAAAAAAATCCTAATTTTTTATGAAGTAAAGAAGACATGTAATTTCAATCTTTTAAAAATAAATATATAAAATTTCATACATATCTAGTTGCAAAATGGCAACAAACTGAGTGATGGGCAATGAGGCTTGAAATCAATAATCATAGGTATGTCAGTTAGGGATTAAGTTACCTTTAAGGACTGATCCATGACCATGGATTTCAAGCCTCCATGTCCATCATTTTGATTGCTATCATTTTGCAACTAGATATGAATGAAAAAATTTATAGTTATTTTTCAAAGATGAAATCATATGCTAAGAAGCCATGCCTGCCTTTCCAATTTCCTTCATATCCATTAGGGCTGACACAGACCTCGTAGGTTATGACCAAAACTACCTGGTATAAACTAGTGTTTGGCATTGGTGTCACTATAATCTGAATATCAAATTCATCGTACTACCTTTGATACATTCAAGTGTTGCAGTAGTAACATTCAATTGAAGTACCACTATTGTTAACCAACCTTAGAGGTTTCAATTTCTTTAAAGTTGACCTCATACCATTACTATGAGTGCAATTCAAAATGTTGTAAACAATATCATTAACATAGTTCAAGAACTTGGAATCTACTAATTGCTATACTGGTGGTTTTGAGTACAACTATTGCAATTTCATGAATTCCAATTGGAGTAGGAGAATTGCAATGAGTAAAATTAATTTTTGTAACGCTTGAGGTTCTAAAAAAATACAAGGCCATGAAGTTCATTGACCTATATGTAGTTTTGTGTTAGATTCTTGAATTATATATACAACAACCAAAATTTCTGCAATTTGTTCATGTATTAGCTTAAGTGCCAGCATGCGTGAATTAAAAATATCTAGCAATTGTTTAACAATTAGGCAGCCTTGGTTGATACCATTGGACATAGCAATCTAGTACGCTTTTCCAAAAGCTAAAACTCATAACAATACATTAATGTCCATAAGGCATTCCTAATTTTATTGATAATTAAGATAGAATTGCCCATTATCATACAAATTTGCTATCTAGGTACTCCCATATTTTTCAGAGATAGAAAAATTTGAAAGAAGTCATTTGCAAAAAGAATGAAGAGATTCTAACAAAAAATGATTTTTCTATGATTTTTCAAAGGCAAAATGTTAAAGTACAAATAGACCCTTGTTGAAGCATGGGCTGATCCTTCTTAAAGCGTGGGCTGATGTATTTGTTTCCCAAGTGCATTGCCATCATGATAAAGGATTGGTAAGATTGTGGTAATGGGTGGGCCACTAACGCAAATGGAAAGCCCCTGTAGGTGTTGGAATTGGATAGATGACGGTATTGGGTAGTGCTACCTTACCTTTGTTCTTTGTTCAAGTAATGGAACTAGTAACCTCAAGCTCAATGATACCCTTTGAAAATGAATATCATTACCTATTTGGTATCTCAAAAATCTAACCCATGTCCAACACTAGTATAAACTATAAAGCAACCATTTATCAATTGATTGCATTATTGAGGAAGCAAAACTCCTTGAAATATTTGTCTTTAAATTTTCCTCAAAAGATAAATAGAACTAGCATCTACCCCAAGTCATTTCATATTTTTGGACCTTTGAGGAATTAGCTATGAAAATTTGAAGTAGAAATGGCATATGGCTCTAAAAGTGTTATGTTCATCTATGGTTAATTCAAAAGTCCAATATGCACCTTTGTATAATGAAACTCTTTTAGAACCTCAAGGCTTTGAGCACCTTCTACCTTACTTGGTTTTCAATGGAGTATTCTAGAGTATACTATGTGTCTTTGCTATGAGTATGAGAGATGGCACAACTATAAGTTAGGAATGAAAGCCTTCACTTGTAAGACAAGCACATTTGAAGCCTTCAAAACACAGGTTAAGATTTTCAATTGTGAAATGACCATTTGGATTTATCAAATTATAGAAAGCATAATTTACGTAGGAAAAATCCTAATATCATTAAATTAAGCATAGAACATGCAACGCTTGTGTTGGTTCAAAAAATAAAATTGATCAAATAAAAATCTCTATAAAAACACTTCAAAAGTGTTAGAAATACATGAACAAATTACGGATTTCTTCATCCATAAAGTGTTTGATCAACCCATACTAAATGTCAATCCCTATTTTGGGATGATAAATGAATAAGCAAAATATTCAAAATAGTTAGTAGAAGGATATTAAAGTCAATGGATTTGGGAAAGATTTTAGGTAATGACAAGGTCCATTTATTATAATGTGGAAGTGGCAACTTTGTAAAGGGATGGTTATTAGTAATGTTCCTTTCAATTTGATTTATTTCTTGGACAATGTTTTGAATATTATGACCATCTTCTTTTAGTGCATATGAAATTGATTTTGATTCATTTTGTATAGGTTACAATCATAGACTTTTAAAACCTTTCCCTTGCCTCGGCAATTTACACTACCACTTTCACAAGGATTTGCCAATGTGGAGAAAAATTGATTGTGTTTTGTACCCTATCCATGGAATGTTGTATATATTAGGAGTGGATTTTAGATGTAGTTACCTTATCAAAACACTATACAACCAAACCTATTGTTGAGACTTGTAAAGTTATTACAAAACTAAAAGAGTTTTAAAATAATTTAAAAAAGGGAGGTATAATTCTATTAATGTATAACATTTTTCACAATTCAAATGACAGGCTCAATGTCCACATACAATGACTCTCAAAATGTTTTGTACATTTACAAAAAATTTCATAGCTAATTGAGTAATTAGATTTTTTTAACAAAATTTAGACTTGTTGTAGTACAAATAACACACTTGCATAAAATAAATTTTCAAAAAAATTTGAGCAATTTTTTATTTTTTAAGAATTTAATCAAATTTATTAGTGAAAAAAACTTTTTAACATAAGTAAATGTTTTTCAAGATTAAATTTGGTAAGTGGAATGACAATTCTCTTAAAAAATTTCTATTAAGAATTTTCTAGTAAGAATTTTACAAATTTTGATATTTTATTGAGTGAGATAATACTAACTAAAATATGGCTCCAAATATTTATTATTTTTAAAATTTACTCCAAAAATCACCAAAAATTGTGGAAAGTTTGAACTTTGAAATGTGTATAATATATACATGAATTTTATAATTTTTTAGAGAGTTTTGGAGTGAATTATAAGAAACTCAACTATTCATATTTCAAGCACTAATATTTCACTCAAAAAAATTTGGAATTCTTACCAAAAAAATTTGAAAAGAATTCTCATTCTACTTATTAAAGAATCTTGAAGAAAATTATTCATAATAATAGTTTTTCATTGGTAAATTTGATTAAACTCCTAACAAAACATAATGGTTTAAACATTTTTGAAAAATCATTTAATACGATCAATGACTGAGAGCAATGGTGAGAGCAGGAGCTGCGCGGCGGCGCCGTCGCAAAAACTTTGTGTTGGATCTCACGTAGACACACCATCGTCTCACTGAAGCTGTGTAGTACTATCTGGATTTGCGTTCATGCGAGTTGTATGCGAGTGATAGTCAAAACTGTAGTCTTGACTATTCAAATCTGGACTCTTAAGCTTAGTGCCTAAACCTAATTAGTAGTAATGGGGTCAGCAAAGTACGCTGATGTTCTTAGGAGAGAAAAGTCAGTCCCAACTCCGGCGTTCAAGATGGATCAGGAGTGCAACCCAGGGAGTTGGTGTAGAGTAGTTGCTGCTGAGTTAATAAGCTCGGCATTGGAGGAACCCGCAAGTCACAGGCACCAAGACAACAGGACTAACCCACCAATTGGTACATCTCGAAACCCTAACGGGGTCTTAGTCAGGGACTGCGTCGTTATTCCAGATACGGCTTTCGATATGGTGGCCTTACGGAAGGAGGTAGCGTGCCTTAAGCAACACGTGATTATCGCAAGATTTGCTGCTAATCTCCCTAATGTGGTACGACATGACCTCTGGATCTGGGAAATTGAAGATAAGATCAGCGCGCGAGTAGCTCTTCACAGGGAGGCCGGAGGGGGTTTCTTCTTCATTAAACTTGACTCGTTTGAGTTAGTCAAACAAGTCTTGGCTCTGTCACCTTGTAAGCTCAAAGTTGGTACGGCCATCTTTCAGCACTGGAACCCAGCTTTCAACCCCTGCCAACCTACAGGCCTCGTCAGCCCAAGATGGATCGTACTGAAGAACCTCCCACTCGAGTTTCACCAGAAGGAAGCCAGGACTATCGCCAACGCGGTGGGAACCATACTGGAGGAAGATAGGGGCAACTCAGTCAAAGTGGACCCACGTTTCTGTGTCGCCATCGACCCCTTATGCGGGTATGTATCGAAACTATCTGTGGCTAATGTGACAGGTCATTTCTTGGAGGTAACCGTGGAATACGAGGTTATTGATACAAGTTGTTGCCTCTGCCCCGGAGCTACATACAAGGAGACCACCTGTCCCAACTGTGGCATCTTGAAGCATCCACCCGCTTCCTCCCGTCGGGACCCAAGCGTGAGTTTGCAAGCAAGACATACGAATAGTCGACTACAGCAAAACCCTAGATGGTTTCATAACAGTCAGAGCCCAGCAGTCAAGGGTAGATCGCCTTCCGCTCAACGCTTCCCGCCAAATGACGACGGGTTCAAGCTTGTTGAACGACGGACATACAAACCCCGACTGAAGACTCCCTGGCCAAGGAAGAGAAGATCAGAACCCCTCGACCTAGTAGTTGAATCTCCCCCAAGCTTGGGTCCCACGCCAATGGACATTGAAGTACTGAGGGACGACCACGAATCTCAAGACAGCTAGTCACCATCGATGATCCCAGCACCGTCCCTAGCTCCCTCAGAACTCTCCAACTTCCCACACCAGCTTTCACAAGTACAGATCTCGTCCTCACCTCCCCAGCCATTCCCACAGTCGCCTTCCATCCCAGCTGCCGAGACCCTCCCTCT
Organism: Pseudisothecium myosuroides; assembly: GCA_951799445.1. Taxonomy (NCBI): domain Eukaryota; kingdom Viridiplantae; phylum Streptophyta; class Bryopsida; order Hypnales; family Lembophyllaceae; genus Pseudisothecium; species Pseudisothecium myosuroides. Next base: position 9,823,468 of record OX637287.1, on the reverse strand, counting down.
AGCACCACCCCTGTTCCCATTTGACAACCCGGTTCATATTTCTAATGTCCTAGATCCCACCTCGATGGACGCCAACATAGACATGGAACTGGAAGCAGAAATCGAGCAGTACATGGTCCATCTAGCTGAAGAGGAGGAAGCCAAATACCAATTATCTCAAGCAAAGACGAGCACAAGCCCAGTTAGAATACAATCATGTGATTTCAATGAGGTTAGATCTCCATCCTCCCGTATTATCCAACTAGAGCCCGCCAGTATCACCTTAGAACTCCTAGGCATTAAGGACTCTAGCAACAGTAGTGAAGCCATTATAGCGACTCCTACCACTAAAACTGCTCAAATGGTATCAGCCGGTCCATCTCCGCAGGAGGACGACGCCTTCGAGGATGCGCAGTGCCTTCAATTCTCACTCGTCAGGCCGGTGAACAGGAGCCCAATGAAGCTGGTTCCGTCTCCCCTAGCGCCTCGATCCATCTCATTCCTGCTGAACTCACAATAGTCAAATACAGGGCAACAGATAGCCTCTCCACAAAAGTCATTACCCTCCATCCCAGGGAATAGGGCAAAGGCTCGGGATAATGAGAGAGCGTACCGTGCCATCCGTAGACTCACTGCAGATCGAACTCCTCTCTCCACAGAGCCTTCACACATGGTGTCTTCTCCTCTGGTGTGTAACCCTAACTCAACCCCTCCAGCCGAATTGACATCCTCTGTTAGGAATGCTAGAGCCACAGCAAGAGCCCTAATCTCTAGTCCTGGTAACTCTCCGGGCAAAGTAATCCCTGAAGGATACAATAGCTGGGGCTATAAATCTATCTCCTCAGTCACTAGCGAAGAAGCTCCCACATCAAGGCCTTCACAACCCAATCCACGCTCATGATTGTACAACTCCTATCCTTCAACGTTAGGAGGCTCAACGAAAAAGCTTCCATACCACTGTTGAGAAACTATCTCTAGTCCATCCCTCAACTTGACGTGGTTCTTCTCCAAGAACACAAACTTAGACATTTAGAATCTGACAACCTTGGTAAATCACTTTGGAAGCAGGCTACGTCATGGTCCGTGGCAGCTAGTGCGGGCTACAACAATGACCCTCAAGGCCCCGGAGCAGGACGTGGTGGCATTATCACACTAGTTTCACCTCGACTTGCTAGTATGGTCACAGAAACCGGCACAATACTCGGAAACCGAGCCCTATGGATCATCTTCAAAGGGTTTCCTGGAGGTGATGTTGGAATAGTCAACATTTATGCACCAAATGATTCACAAACCCGCTGTCAACTTTGGGAGACGATGATCAAGGAGCTTCCTCTCACTTGTTGCTAGATTCTAGCAGGTGACTTTAACATGGTAGAATCACGCAGTGATAAGACAAATCCCTATGGTCGACTGGTCCCAAGTCAAAAGCGAGGTCTGTTTACAAATCTCAAAAGACACTTTCACGTAGACGATAACCCTAGATCTAATGGCAGCTTATAGTTCTCATGGGACAACCTTCGCAACAATGGCCAACGCATACTGGCCAGATTAGACATTACAAGAAATTTCAGCCCCCGAAGGGACTGTGAGTTTTGACCCCCCCCGGGTGCAATTGAAGAAAAAATTCAAATAAAATATTATTTGATTTCTGGTGCTGATGTGGCACTACTAGTGCCACGTCAGACCTTTTTATTTTATTTTTATTTTTTTAATATTTTTTTATTTTTTTAATATTTAAATTATTATTATTATTATTTTATTTTATTTTTAAATTTTAAAAAAAAAAATTTAAAAATATCAAATTTTTTTTTTTTTTTTTTTTTAAATTATTCTGTAATTGCACCGCAGGGGTGCCGAAAATCCTCTGTTAACGGCCCCTTCGAGGCCCGAAACTTCTTCTAATGTAGGGTTTACTTATTCAAAAATGGGGCGGGGAGATCTCAATGTAAGCTCCTAAATTACACGATCCGTAGCGATAACAGTGGATCTGATCATTCCCCAGTCTTGGCTAGCATAAAACTTGATACTACTCCCGCTAGGACCAGCAAGTGGAAGATGATCAGCCACCGCCTGGAGGAAGCCAGAACGGTGATCGAAAGAGCCTGGAATCAGGCCCCATCTGCTACCCCGTTCTTCAAGAAAATGAAGGTGATCTCCTAGGCATATCGAGCCTTCTGTCGCAAGCGGACTCAAGAACTTAGGGGTGAAGAGATGGACGCCCGTCACCAGCATTCCATTGCCGCCGCTGAGCTTCAGGCCGACCCGAATGACCCCAACGCCCAGCGTCGACATGGAGAAGCCAGACTCAGACTTCAAGAAGTCGAGGCTCTCAAAGTTAGCGGCCAGAGAGTCAGGGCACGTATTCGCTGGAAGTTAACTAGAGACATGGTGTCGTCCAAATTTTTTAAAGCGGTTAGAGAGAAACCGTCTTCTACCGCAATCACTGGTCTTCGGGATGAACAGGGTGTGCTCATCGAGGATCATGATGGCCTTAGCCAAGCTTGTGCTAACTTCTACAGGACTCTATACACTGCTGCTCCAAACTTCGAGGAACAATCGGCATCTATGGAAGAATTTCTCCAACTACTGCCTGATTCCATCCCACAGGAGTCAAAAATCTCCCTTGGCCATCCAATATCAGAACAGGAGCTTCATCTAGCAACCTTAGAAATGGCATCGAACAAGTCTCCCGGGCCAGATGGCGTCATCACCGAGTTCTACATAAAGTACTGGTATCTTGTCTGCTCGGAGTTCACTGCTATGGTCCAGCATTCGATTCTGCAGGGATTCCTTTCCTCAGGGATGAATAAAGGAACAATAAGGGCGACACCAGAGAAGAACTCGGCAATTGGCGGCCCATTAGTTTACTTAATGTGGTGTATAAGATTCTAGCTAAAGCCCTTCAACGACGTCTACAGCCAGTGTTAGCGGAGGTCATTAGCCCCGACCAATCGGCATTCATTCCAACACGGTACATTCTCGATAACATTTTGTTGCTTCATGAGACCATCGACTGGGGCTAAGGAATCAAAGCAGAATATGATTTTATTAAAATTAGACTTCAAGAAAGCTTATGATAGTGTTCACCAACCAATCTTGTTCAAAATCCTTGAGACAATGGGTGTTCCCGTTAGCTTTATCCAAATCGTCAAACTACTCTTCAAGGATGCAGAAGCGACGGTCTGTCTAAATGGTGTGGACACTCAACCTTTCCCCGTGAGGCGCAGAGTACGTCAAGGCTGCCCTTTAGCCCCGTACCTATTCTTATTTGTCAGCGAGGCACTCAACTCGGCCACGAAGAAACTAATGAGAGATGGCGGTATCTTTGGCGTTTCCCTTCCAGCTTCCTCAGGTGAACAGATCATTAGCCAGTACGCTGATGATGTTAATTTTACAATACTTGGTGAAGAACGTATTTTCTTATGCCTTTCACAGCTAATTGACCGTTACGGCCTTGCCTCTGGATTGTTGATAAACTGGCCCAAGAGTCTCGCCTACTGGTTTTCACAAGATCCGGCTCCTCCATGGTTAAGCCAAACGGAATGCCCATGGGCCGTGGAACACAACGTGTCTAAGCTACTTGGGTCCCCGTTTGGCCTAGATCTCCTTACTCCAAATGTAGATGACTTCCTTGCCACCAAAATAAGGAAGAAGTTAGACTATTAGACGAGTATTCATCTTTCTTTGGCATGGAGAGCTCTTATTGTCAACTCGGTCCTGTTAAGTATCCTATGGTACTTCATATGCATATGGGGTGGATCACTTGAGATAATCAGGAAAATTAGAGCTTCATTGTGGGACTTTTTATGGATGGGGTCGTCACATCGGAGTAGAACCAGGGTGAGCTGGACTGATTGCTGCGCCTCTCGAAATGTTGGAGGACTCGGACTGGTGGACCCGGAAGAAGCTCTGCACGCCCTGGCGATAAAGTGGATCCTCAAGGCCATGTTACCTGGCACATCTAATCTACAATTCTTGTTACATCACAAGTTTCTCCAATTCCGCCCGCAGGCCAAAGGAGCCTGGCCCTCGATGCCGCAGTGGGCCTTTTTACACAAATTCCGGGCTACCCGTGGTTCTAGAGCCTGGACCCGAATAGTCCGAGCCTGGCGCATGCTTGTCAAGCATATCTCGTTGCTAGCCCCTAAAAATCGTGATGAGATCCTTACTAGCCCTTTCTAGTAGACATCTCACTTCATAGGAGGCACACATGGTTTTTCTTCTAGTAGAGCTGCTCAACTTATGGACAAGGGGATGTGGCAATTTCAACATATATGGAATGATGAGACGGGGGATTTTCTGGAGTGTAACCAGGCACGGGAGCTTTACAGGATGAGACATAACAAGATCCACGCATATAATCACATGTTTCGGTCGACCCCACATGACTGGGTCTTTCTGTCTACGGAATACCGATATGTCACATGGGCCCGGGAGTTTATTGGAGTGTTTGATAATGAGGACGATCCCTTCCCATCTCCGGTGTTCTCTACATCCTCATGATTCAAGCCCAGACTTGGACCAGATCGACAGATGGTGGAGCTTCCTCCGATTCAAGTCAGCTACACAATTGGGACCGCGTCGATGTCCCTTCTAATCCGGCCAGGCCCTCCTGTGGAAGACGTTTAGTCCTCCCAGACCGAACAAGTTATATTTGGTTGGTTCAGGAGGCTTCGGGTCATTTCTAGGAAAAAAGGGCCTCCTCTGTACGTAGGGATCGTCAATGAATTGTTCTTTGACCCGGGGCGATGGTTGTGGGGCACAATTGGCAACATTCATGACTATACCCCAAAACTAGGATGTTCTCTGCTAACTAACCGCTCATCCTTAGCTCGGCCAATTGCTGAAAAATGGCACGGGGCGGTGGGAAGAAATTATGGGCCTAATTGGGGGGAGGTGTGGAACAAGGCCCGGCCGTAGAAAGAAGCCGGCTTTATCTGGTCCTTGTACCACTGAGTGGTGGCAGTTCACTGCTGGAGGCAAAAAGCCTCCCCTAACATTTCCACCACCTGCACCAGTTGTCAGGAGGGGCTCGATGAGACCATAATACACAGGTTCCATCACTACCCGAAAACTAAGCATGCTTGGAACTCAGTTGCTTTGACTGTATTGTATTTGGCCTTGGAGATCCCGCCTATAGCAGGAGAGTGGCCCGGCCTCACTTGGCAGCAATGCGTCTTAGGCTCGAAACTCCCAAGGCGTCTTAAGCGAGGAACGACGATGTGGTCCCTCATCCGAGGGTCTGTGATTTGAATTTCATGGCTGGATCACAACGCACTGTGCTTCAACAACATTGAATGATCGACTCAAAAGCTCGAGGCAGTGCTGTGGAAAGCTTTTATTGACCATGCCAAGGTGGCTTGGCTTAAAGCCTCTAAGCTATGCGAGCTCTACCCGGACAAGGCAGGACGCTTCATTAAGCGTTTTGAGACTTCATGGCTCCAAACTTCATTCTTCGGAGTCAGACATCACAGACAGATAAAGTGGAATCTCAGTCACCCTAAATTGGGGATGTTTAACTGAGGCTCTCTTGATCCTAGTTGGGCCGCGGTCTCCTTGTGATTGACGTGTTTAGTGTTTGTCAGTTATGGTTGTTGTTGGCTGTCTGGTTGCTTGGCTTTGAGGGTTCTTAAAAGAAAAATTGAAAAGAAAAGGATTTACACGCCGGAGACTTGTCTCCTGGTTTGATGTACTGTTTCCCTCATATCAATGGAAATCGTCCGTTTGTTTCAAAAAAAAAAAAAAATCGTTTAACCCAAGTGCATTATTTGTACATCAATATGTCCAAAATCTGCTGAAAACACTTAATTTTTCAATAAGTTATGGCAATTTTTAAAGGGTATGAATACTCGTGAGAGCCATTATAGTCAATAAAACTCTCAAGCTATAGTCAACCATTTCCAATGAGAATTGTTGGACCATCCATGTAGGGAATGGGGCTAGACAATTTAGTCATATTAAAATTTAGTTTCCACAAATAAATAAAAAATTCTAGTGATATTAATTTTCTAAGTGATGGTACCTTTCTTCACTAGCAAGACACATTAGTTTTGTGCAACTTCCTTGCATTCACAATAGCTACCTTCAACACTATTCAATAAAATGAAGCAATGGTGCATGATGCAAGCAATGGATGTAGATTGTTTTCATCAAACCTTGAAAATTAATCTCATCCTCCATGAAATTTAAAAATAATAATCAATGTGATTGGTGTCCATACCTAATAATACCTCCCTCCACAAAAGGATCCAAGAGTGGAGGACTAGTAATAAGTTGGCAACCTTAGGATAAGCTGTTGAATGCTTGTTACCTTGATATTCAATGTTGCCCTTTAGATTCTCTAATTCTTAAGTTTTTCCTTAAATGTCCATCAAGACAATCAAAGAAAATTAGGATGGTTTATTTGTTTGTGTTTACTCCCAACAAGACCTAATTATAATAACAAAATCTCTCTCAAGATTCTCTAAAATCAAGTAGCTTTTCAAAGAAGAAGATAAAAAAAGAGTGAAAATAATTATTAACTTCTTATTTTGGTTTCTAAAGTAAAAATCCCCCATGAAGTATGAAGAGCTTTTTCAAAAAATTTTTTTTTTTGGAGACCCGACAAACAAATGACAAGTTGTGAAAATCAAGTTTTCTATGTAGCAAGCCCTTGCTAAAATGTTGAGACATAGCTTACATGTGGAAGAGCTCTAAAATCCCAAAGGACATTTTCAATGAAAATCAATTTATGTTGAGCATGTTTTTGTTTTTTTGGACACCATGGGACCAAATTGTATGCAACAAGCCTTGTTGGCATTCCTAAAAAATTCTAGTGGATTAATCATACCTTATTGTCATTATTAAAAGCATAAAAGTAGTGTGAGAATTCAAATGCTTTCTAGAAGTAATAAAAAAGGCACAACATAAATGGGTTCTTTTGCTTGACTTCACAATCACAAATACCAATTACAGTAGTGATCACTATTTTGGCACTACTTCGTAAACCCTTGCCAATAATTGTTTTGTTCATTTTGCAGGAGGATTATTTCCCATAATCCCCTCCTGCCGCATGAAATTTGTGTAATCAATGATTACAAATTTTTCATTCATCAATCACATATTTCATTCATTTCTAGACGGGCGCTTACGTCAAGCAATCTCCTCGTTGTTGAAAATTCTGAAAATAAACAGGCATTCCTTGTTGGGATTTGCCTTCCTCGTCAACTTGTTTATTTTTAGAATTCCCTTTCCTCTGTGATTGTCTTGTACAAAAATGTAAAGAAAGGGAATTTTGAATAAGAGACCAAATACTGTAACTGTAGGGCAGGGTCGACACCTCTTTGCTAAATATTTAATTTTTTTCCAAAGAAAATAAGGTTCAGTAGATGCTAAATTTTTTTTATTGCCAATATTCTTTTTTATACCATACAATCACTACAAGAGAAAAGGGTGTTTTAAGTGAATTTTTAAGTATAGTCCTAGACATAAGATTTTAAGTAATGACCTTTAAAGAGATTTTCAACAAACTTTTACTGAAAACACATGTATTTTCAGTAAAATTTTGTTGAAAATCTCCTTAAAGGTCATTACTTAAAATCTTATGTCTAGGATTATACTTAAAAACTCACTCAAAACACCCCTTTTTCTTGTAGTGAATTTTGTAATTTTTTGAAAAAATAATTTCCCTTAAATTTCAGCATTTACTTATAGAATTATTTTCTGCCGAACCTAGCCTACAACTACGGTAAGTGAAACATGCAAATAGCATCTTGACTCGGCTCTACATCACCGCTCCAGCTCGTGCCAACATTATTTTTTTTTATTTTTTTCTCTGTGCATCAAAACGCTCTTGCCTGGGGAACAAAAATTTTATTGCCCCCTATTGTTCCCACACGAACGCCCCCATTTTCAAACACTACTTTTCACAATTTTTATGCAATTCTTGCATCATTGCATTCCTACATAGTCCTGATCATGCATACCAAATTTCAACTTCAAAAAAGCAAAACTCCATTTTTGATGAATTTTTAAAGTCAATTTTCATGGCTTTACATAGCATTTTATTGAAAACAATTAATGGTGAATTTTTTTAATTCAATTGTGAAGATATGTAGGGAATATCCATATACGCATCTTTCCTTCAACAAGCATCTCCAAAAAAATTTCACAATTCTTCCTATGAAGAATTCAATATGAGGTATCATATGACCAAACTTTGTGAAATAAAAATCTTTATATTTTAAGTAGATTTTTCTATTTAACCCTCACATTGTAACTAATTTTGTTTATTTGAGCATGATGGTACAATTGCCTTACCACAATCTAATTATAATAAAAAGATATCTATTTTTTTAAATTAGGACATTGTTATCTAAGAATTGAATTCTTCATAGAGGGAATTGTGAAAACTTTTTGCAAATGCTTATTGAAGGAAAGATGTGCATATGGATGTTCCCTACATATCTCTACAATTGAATCAAAAAAATTCACCATTAAATGTTTTCAATAAAATACTATGTAAACCCAAGAAAATTGACTTTAGAAATTCATTAAAAATGAAGTTTTGCTTTTTTGAAGTTGGAATTTGGTATGCATGATTAGTATTATGTAGGAATCCAATTATGCATCAATTGCATAAAAATTGTGAAAAATAGTGTTTGAAAATGGGGGCATTTGTATGGGAACAAAAGGGGGTGACAAGACTTTTGTCCCCCCATTATAAGATAGGAGGCTTGAACTCCAACAAGGCATTTTAAACCGAACATACCACAGAGGTACATTTTGCTTTCTTCAATTTACCAAAGTGTACAAATGGTGCACATTCTAGGAGGTGGTTGCTTTTAGAGCCCATGGCATTTCAACTTCAAATTTTCATAACTACTTCCACAAAGCCCCAAAAAATATGAAACAACTTGGGTTAGATGCCATTTCCTCTTGTCTTTCAAGGAAAATTAACTGAAAAATATTTCAAGATGTTTTACCTCCCCAAAATTCAGTTTCAGCGCTTAGAGGGTCGCTTTATGGACCTCCTACCTTACTGTACTTCCGGTGTCAATGCAGGCTCTCATACCACTCGCTCTCCGTCAAGGCTGTGGCATAATCACCTGCATGGCCCAAGTCTTGTGATGACAGACAACTCTTCTTCTCCCATCCAATTGTCATCCTCTCCCCCATTTAAAATTTTGCAGCTGAATCCATCTTTGGTGCAATTGATTAGCAGTCCTTGTGTGGTGTTCAAATTGGAGCTAGATTTGGGCTGTGTGATCTGCTGCGATGGTAGGTTTGGTCGCTTGTGCGAGGAGGCTCTTGTTGCCCAAATGGCAGGCAATCTCCGCGTGCAGTTGCAGCTTGTCCTTGGCTGCTGATGCCTTTGTTTGATTTCACACCTCAGCTGTATGATGGGCCCAAAGCCGACGAGATTCTGGCGAAGCGGAAGAAGTTTCTCAACCTTGCACTGTTCTTGTACTACAAGCAGCATGTGAGTTTGTGGTGCTTGGCTGGAGAGAGTAATGCATGTGTATTTTGTTTCTCTTTGTTGGAATAGTGGAAGGGGTGTCGCAAATTAGGATTTGCAATGCTTCTTGATTATAGATTTGTTAGTCCTTTGCTAAGATCTTAATCATAGACTTGTTGTCTGGATGTGGTTTTGGACTGGGTAGATTTGCGTGGACTCTATGAAACATTATTCTTGTGGACAATTCTCAGCTTCCTGGCTCAAAGAATGCCCTTACAACACGTTCTCAATGTACAACAATTTATTACCAGATATAAATTTTGAGATTAACACCATTTCAGAGAATGATGTATCAACCACGCAGCTAGTGCATGTCTACCGCCACATCCTCCATGAATTTTCAGCCCGACTTACGGATGAGGAGGTCAAGGTCCTTCAAAACATGAAGGGAGTGCTTGGGGTGCACCCTAATCGAGTAAGAAAGTTTGCACACCACCCACACTACCGAGTTTCTCGGCTTGAGTGACAGGAAGGGCCTTTGGCTAGCCAGTGACTTCGGAAACGATGTCATTTGGATACGGGAATAGGGCTAGAGAGTGCCAGCTTTCACGACCAAGGCATGGGGTTTTATATCCTACTTACATCTTAGACACTAATAGCCACAACCTTTCCTTGGCATCGTGCGGCTCCAAATGTAAGTTGGATTTTTCCTTCTCTACAGTAGGATAAAACCCAAGGATACTAGTATAGGGATTTTTTAAGGAGAAAGGTCAATTTGACTATCGTTTTAATATTTAGGGTCAACTTTCAAGTAGGTTGTGTTCTGAAACGTATTTATTGGCCGACTAGCTCATTATTCCCATTATCTAGCTAGTGCAATCCAATACTGATGTTTATTGACACATTGTTGTTGCCCAATCCCACCTAGTACTTATCTAAGAGAGGGCAAATTTTCAAGCAAATTGTCCAGGTTGGTCAACATTATAGAAAATTTGAGGCCTCAAAAGGCTGCGAGCAGACTATTTCCAAAGCTGTGAATTAAAAAATATAAAAAACTAAAAAATATGAAAAGTTTTGAAAAATAATAAAATATAACAAAAAATTATTTTAAAATTATTAAAAATATATTAAAAAAATTATCTGACATGGCAATAGTAGTGCCATGTTAGGTTGTTGAAGTGACAGTTTCTAATCATTTCAATAATAATTTTTAAAACAAAAACTTAACCTCTAAACGACCAAAGAGCCCATTTTGGGCTTTTTAAGAACTCGGGCAGGCTCTATTGACTTTATAATTTGAAATTTTTGCATGAATTTTTGAGGATGGATGCTACTCATAATAATCTACATGTGAAGCTTTGTTTCATGTCATTCTGATAAATAATGCAAAAGTTAGAAGGATTTTTTCAATTTCAATGTTAAAAAAATATACATTCTAAAAAAATAAAAATTATTTTTTTGGAATTGTGTAGATTGATACCTACTCAAAAAAAATTGAACCACTCAATTGTAAATAATGAGGTAAAAATTATGAAGAGTTTTATTTTGCGGGCAATGAAGGTAGAAAAAACATATAAAGTCATCTTTTGCTCTCAATTTTGAAAATTGAAAATAAAGGATACTAATTGACTATTAGAACATTCTCCCCATTGGAATTAATGATTCTCAAATTCTTCCAAAAGTTATTAGCATATTAGTTTTATCTTTCATTCTACAATACCTTTCACTTTACAATTTTTATAAAAATGAATACAAAAGTTTTTTTGGTTAAAATTTTTTCCATATGTTTTCAATCCAATTTCCAACATATTTGTCTAGGATGCACAAGTGATAGAACATACACGTTTTTTTCTTAAAATGTTGAAAGATAAAACTTCACCTTTTGGAAGGACTAGAAAAGCCTACATTTTGAAGTTTAGGCACATTGATCTTGCAATTAGTGGGGATATTCATTCTAAAGTTTTGGGACAACATACTTGTGCAAATTAACCCCTAAACGACCAACATGCCTTTTTTGGCAACATAGAAATTTTGGGTAGGTATGTGTGACTGGAGATTTGCATATTTTGGGCTGAAATTTTTATAGAAGGTGGGGACGAGGAATATCTTTCATATGCACCAAATTTCATGACATTTGGATATACGAGTCAAAAGTTATGGCCTAAAATGTTGTTTGTTGGTCAACTCGAGCAGTTCGGGCAGATCAGAAAAAATTGCTTTTTCCAAAAATAAAAATTTGAAATTGGTTTATTAGATTTATATATACGTGGAAAGCTTTGAATCATTCCATTCTGATCAATGAATCAGAAGTTATGAGGAGTTTTAGCTCGCGGGCAGTTACGGATTGTCTACTCTAAAATAAACTTTGAAGTCATTTATTTCACTCAATTTTCAATATTTTAAAAAAGAAATAAAATTGTAGGATGTAAATTATTTATTACAACATTGCAACCATTGGAATTGGCATTTTTCAATTCCATAATTAACTTCTTAACAATTTAGTGTTTTGAACCATTCTCTACTTCTTTCTACTTACTATTTTTTTCCTATATGTTGTACAATTCCAAATAATCTGAAAATTTTCAAGCATGTAGCCAACTTGCCCTAAAGAATGAATCCAAAGAAGCACAATCATTTGGAAATTTTTTCATAATAATCTGACCTTGTGAAGTGCAGCTGCCCAATTTTTTGCAGGGCTAAAAAAAGGACTTTTGCCACTTCAAACGCTAATATCTTCCAATCTGCACGATAGAATTTTCTGAAATTTTTTCCACATATTCTCAAACTAGAGTACTACAAGATCCTACAGTTACATGTGTCCAAAAATGATATTTTTCAAAAATTTGGTACTTGTACTAGAAATGGCAGTTTTGGAGCATTTTTGGTGAGAACATAGTCAAGGAAAATTAGGGGTTAACCAAAGGATCCTATGGTTGAGTTTGTTAAAAAATAAATATTGATGAAGATTTTGACCTTGTTTTAGAGACGAGTATTTTGAAGCAGTTTTGGGCCTCTAAACACATTGGTCCTTTAGGGGTTAAACAAAAAATTTCATTTCATTACACTGTTCCGCGCAATTCAGCCCCTGCACTTTGCTAATATTTTTATTTTTTTTGAAATTTTTTTTTGAAATTTTTTTCTGCTGTTGCTCCCTGCTATCATAACATTTAGTGCAATGAGCTACGTTTCCTCTCCTCTAACGGAATGATGTGGAATATTCCACATAATTTCATCCGAGGAATGAGATGGTGTAAAATATTTTACATCCATAATTAGGTAAAAGGACAGGTGGTGTTTCACATGACAATTGTCAACACCATACAAACAACTACGTTAAAAACTACAGTGCTTAACATTGAATCTAAGTATAAAAAGAAGCATTGGGGATTTAAAGTTTAACTTTAAATTAGTAAGCAAAAAATTCATGGTGAACAAGGTATTGAGTCACTTCTTTGCTTTGCTTCAAAAACCATTTACTTTTTGTGTTTTGGAATGAGGAAGACAATTCTTTATATACATCTTGGATGATAGGAGGTGAAACAAACATTGTGGGATATGTAAATTAGAATTGGAGTAGGAGCTATACTACTCACTTAGTTATATCAAATCCAAAAATCCGTTTGAAATTTTGAGCCTCCAATCAAAAGTTATGGACAAATTTTGGAGAGGGGTTGAAAGGGACATTTTCTTTGACATTTTCAAATATCCTCTCTTGAAGAAAAGAAGTTATTCTACTATGCCTAAATGAGGTCTAAAATTTTACTTCAAACACAATTCCTACTTTTGACTTAACTATGAGTGGTTGAGAAACTACAAATTCTAATTTACCTATTCCACATGGATTGTTCTACCTCCTACCACCCCATGTGTATATAAAGAGTTTCTCTACTTACTTGAAAACCCAAAATAAGTTATTGATGGTAAATGATAGGATTGCATTGGAGTAATACTCAATGGACTCTTTGGATTTTGGACAAACCATCTTTCTTTAAAATTATTTGTTGAATTGTATGTTTGGTCCTAGAATTAGCAAAAGAAAACAAAGTACACCACAAATATATTGTTGTTGTCTCGGTACCAAGCTTACATTAATGACATATGGATGAATTTTGCAATCGAGGACTCCAGAGAGGAAAAGGCAGCCTCTCTGAAGGCTACTAAATGTTATGGTTTGGAACTAATGACCCTCTGTAGGGCTGATTCTTCTTGTAATGTTTGTCAAATGCATGCTCTAGGACGTAATCAAATGGTCAATATATATTTATATAAATATTTATATATTTTATTGCGGGTTCATTCATTATCTTTTTTATTTTGTTTTACCCAAGTCAAATAATCTAGTACATTAATTATCTACACTAATTGGCAATTAGTGTAGGATGCCAATTCAAACTATTGTGTATTTGGCAATTCTTCAATGAGTACAGAGTATGAATAGGATGATTGGCCTTCTTGGTTTTTCTTACTCTTTAGTAAAATTCCATTGCCACCAGCTAATTGACAGGTTCAACCACAGCTCTAATGATGTCACAAAGCTTTGGACTGTTAATTCACAGTTCCTCCTCAAACACCACACCAGGACTTTCCTTGTTAAATCTAAACACCAATTAGTCCAACCAACAAGGCAAGTAACTATAGGGCAATTAGATAAGATATTTTAGTATCAATTAGCCAGTCATGTACAACAACCCTAGGTCGGCGTCTGGCGATTCACTTGTTTTGATTTGTAGTAGCCTTGGAATTGAGTAGCCAAACCACAATACCACTATATTACAATGATTTTCTTTTCACACAGACAACTATGCTAGAGTGATTTAACCTAATACTTAATCAAAAATTGCAAATTTGACATGTACAGCTATCTCTCCTACACTCTTCTCAAACCGCTAATTGTCAGATTACCCAAACCACAAGCAGTCACCTTAGCAATAGAATAGGATCAATTATTGTTAATTCCAAAGCAACATCAACACAAAAAGAATTAAAAGATTAATTCATTAACTTGGTACAAACCTTAACACTAGATGCAATCAGCATAACATGGCCAATTTTCCTGTTCTCTTATACATTCAAGCAGGCTCGCAACTTGCTCATGTTAACCAATAATTTAGTCATTCAACAACCCAGGCTTGATGTCTTCTTAAACAAACTAGGCAATTAGATATAATGACTTATTGCAATACAATAGAAGAATTCATCATTTACACAGTCTACTAGACCCTAATCAACACTACACCAAAATACTCACAACCTATTAAAACTTATTTCATATTGACTTCACAACCTTCGTCAATTGTTTACCACCTTTAGCCTCGTAATCATCACCACAAGCCCAGGTGTACCAGTTTGCAATTTACGCAAGTCTCTATCGACACAAAAACCAGTATTCACAAAACTAACGATTCATGATACTAATTTGCTAAGGCCAAATCGCTATTTGGCTACGCAAGATTATCCATTCATATCAACTAGACAATTAGAAAAACAACCTCTCTTGGCAATTTGCTACAGACACACCACAAGGCTAGTTGCTTAACCAAAGTCTACACAACATTAAACTACAAGCGGTACCGTAGCTAAATACAAATGAAAAATGGCCATCAAACAATTATAATCTCAAATCTTCTTCAATCGTTCAAATAAAGAAAGTGACTTATCTTATTGCTCAATTTAATTTCTGAACTTGCTCGACTCCATTGTCAACCCGACAAGCTTGCTTTAGAGTCCCTCCTTGATCACACTATTAGCCAGATCAGCAACTTGATTTGCCAAATCAATTTGCCTCTCGACTTTCAACTGGCATTATTATGCCAATTTTTTCTTGAACCTCTCTCAATCCAGTGGCATGAACACAAAGTTCAATTGACACTTCCAAAATTATCTAACATCTTTGAATTTACAAAATACTTGCACAACATAGCCATCACATATACAAGCAAATAGATTTAATAAAATTGCAAATAAAATAATTTGGGAATAGGAATTGATTGAAAGAATGTACTAATACAAAAGCATCAATGAGCCATACATGACAGATTAGCTTGGATATGAACTAAAAAAAAAACTTGACCTTTATTAAATAGCCCAAAGTTTGCATGGCAACAAGTAGAAAAAAATGAGGGGTTTTCAACTACAAAGAGCAACCAGTTATTGCCATTGGTGATAATTTAGAGACCCGCAATTGCAGTGGACAAGTCACATGTGGAATTTGTAGTCGCCTTTGTGACTTTATAGCAACTCGTTTAGTGTGATTTCATTGCGACTTGTCTATGACTTCATTACGACTCATTTGTGACTCAGTTGTGTATTGTTTGTAACTTGTAGAATTTGTAGATTTTGAAATTCTAATCTCAATGATTTGTAGATTTCAAAATTTCAAATCTAATTTTTTTTTAGATTTCAAAAATTCAAATATTGGTATTTAATAGATAGCACTTGTTTAATAATTTTTAAATTTTTAAATTTCTTGGATTTCAAATATTTTTAGATTTCTACAAATTGTAGAAACCTACACATTGTAAAAATCTACAAATTGTAGAAATCTAAGAATTATATTAACCCCTAAAGGATGAGGCCTTTTTTCTACCAAAAGACACTGAAAACTGCCATTTCTATAGCAAAGAGTAAAAAAAAATTTTAAATTGTTTTTTTTGCACATCCAACCACAGGATCTTACACCTAACTAGTATAAGAATGTGTGGATTTGTTTTTAGAATTTTTGACCGCACAAATTGCAAGATATCTGCATTTAAAGTTAAAAAAACAAATTTTTCAGCACATTGCGGGACTTGATTTGTAGACTTTAAACATTTTTAACTTAAAATTTTTGTACTGCAGAGTTTTGAGCTTTAAATCTTTATAGTGGAGGATTGAGTTGAAAGTCTGGCAAAAAAAAAACTTTAAAAAAAACTTAATTATCATTCTTAAAAAAATTGTTAAGTAGAAGTAGGTACAAGATAGAAGGAAAATCTAAAATATTCATATATTTTAGATGGAATTAAAATGCACTAATCCCAATGGTGAGATTGTTCTAGCAAGTAAACTAAACCATGCAAAAGAAAATTGAAAAATTTGAAAAATTGCATTCAGAAATGAATCCAACAAGTTATTTTTTTCAAAAAGATGCTCTAACTGCCCGAAAAACAAGAATGTCCATAACTTTCTCATAACATATCCAAATGAAATGAATCAAAGCTTTTCAAATAGCCAAAAATATAATCTATGAGAGAAAAAATATTTTTAAAAAAATTCAAATTTTTGTCCATTTTTTTTGCTGCCCAAGCTACCCCCGTTCCCTGTTTTGAGCTTATTTGGTCATAATTTTTTTTCCCGGGCACCGATTGTGAAAAAAATTATATTCCCACAAAGCTAATCAGCTTTTCTACCTCCAAAACAAGTTTAAACAAATCAAAAGAAAATTTCAGCCCGTAGGTACTTGCCCAAAAACGCATTTGTCCCCGAAGGGACAACGGTCCTTTAGGGGTTAACAAAATTCATTACATAAGAGTACAACAACTTACAAATCTATAAGTCTAATCTAATGGTACTCTTGACAATTGATATAAGACAATTGGGAAACAACTACAAAACAACTGTAAAACAACTAGGCTACAACTAGGAAACAACTAGAAAATGACAAGGATACAACTATTGTCATTTGGTAGTTACAGTTGTTTCCTAGTCGTTCTCTAGTTGTTTCCTAGTTGTTTTTTGCAACTACAGATCGACACGGTGGATTCCACAAAGTGTAGACTTCTCCACATTGACAACTGTGATAAATATTGGATGGAAAATAGCTCACATTCATTCTCAATTTGAACTCAAGTACAACTCTTGTAATCTTGTACTTCATTCTACAACTGCTTTGTGACTATTGCAACTAAAATAGTATAAAACACTTCACTCTACAACTACTTTATGACTAAAATAATGTGGTGATCATGTAAAACAATGACGTAAAACAATGAAGTAAGATTTGGTGCAAATAGAGAGGGCTACAATTGCAAGATAGTTGTATAGGACACTTAGTTGCATTTAGGTGGTTGTGGCGGACACGTTTTTCTTCCAGTGAACTTGTCCAATGTTTGATTTAAACGGACACTAAGCTAAATAGACACCCTTCCAATCTTGCCAAATTGCCCTTTTCAAATCTACATTAAGTCTTTTTTATATTTACATCAATTATCTAGCAATTTGACTTTCAAAACGGAAATGGAAAGACATGTCTAATGTAAAAAGAAACAAAAAAGCAAAATAGGCAAATTGCTCAAAATTTCTATATTTACATAGCTGCTTTCAATTAGGCCATTGCAGACGGATTGGACATCATCTCCCTTCTCATTGGAGGTGTAGTCCTTGACTATGTTGAGGATGCAATTTTCATTGGTGCTTTTGGAGCCATGATGAAAAGAATCTTTGTGGCTTGCTCACTTGGAAATAAGGGACCTCAACCCATGTCGCAAATATTGCACCTCGGATAATTTCTGTCGGAGCTAGCACCGTGGACAGAGAATTCTCTACTAGCGTAATAATTGGCAATGGCTCAACATTTTCTAGAGCGTCATTCTATAGCACTAAAGTTCTTGAATCACAGAAGATCCATGCTTTGGTTTATGGAGGTCATGCAGCCTTGAAAAACATGTTTGATGGTGTCCATTGTGAATTTGGTTTATTGAATCCAAAGCTTGTGAAGGAGAAGATTGTAGTTTGTATGCAAGGAGGAATAACCAGCCGTATTGATAAAGATATGGTTGTCAAGGACGCATGAACTTTTGGCATGTTGATCGTGAATAGTGTTGAGTTTGGAAAAGACCTGACTCCAAATCTAGGTTTCTTGCCTTCTATGCTTGTGAGCACCAAGGGAGTCATTATTATGAACTATGTTAAGTCGACTAAGGAGCCTTTTGCCAAGTTCAAGTTTAGTGGAACGCAATTTGGTGCAAAGCTTGCACACACAGTAGCTGAATTCTCTTCACGAGGACCGAGTCCTTTGACTTTGGAAGTATTGAAACCTGACATTACTACACTTGGAGTATACATCCTTCCCACATAAGCAACTCCACTATAATCTGCAAGGGTGCTCGGATTTATAAATCCATTTTTAAGTTGATTATGTAATTATAATAAGTGAAATAAATTTTATTAATAAGTTTTTTGGAAAGAAATCTAGGTTGACACAATATGATTATTCAAATTTTAAAATAAGATATCATATGTAATAATACAAAAAAGTACACATTTAGTTGGTAGTTAAAATTATCATTTCAAATGTAGTTGTCACATTGGACGAACTGTCCGTCCAAACCATCCGATTTGTCTGTCCATCCGAGACATCCGGTGGCCCTAACGTGCCCAATGTGACTATTTTAGAGTAGTCACATTGTCCGTTCAGTCCGCCCAAACTGTTCGATATGTTCGCTCGTCTAGGATGCCCGATGATTGATCCTAACTCAATTGATGTTACCACAATGAATTCAAACCACCTAAGGTGGCTTCCAGTGAAATTTCAATTTGTACAATGGGGTCCCAATCAAAATGGCGTTTTCAAAATTGCAGTGAAGAAAATTTTGCATCTACCAACTTTGACAGCCTTCCAAGGGCTCAAAAATTGATCTTTGACTATGAAATTTTTACCATAGCATTATCTTTAAGTTAATTATATGTGTACCAAATTTCAAGGCCAGATGACTTACACAAAAAAAGATATTCTAAATCTCCCAACATGTGTAGCCGTGAAATTTTTTCACTACTGCGAATTTTGACACCCTTCCAAGGACTGAATTTTTTTTCTTTTTCTATGAAATTCTTGGCATAGGACCATATATATGTTGATTACATGCTTGAAAAATTTCAAGTCCAAAAGACCCCCACAAAAATAGATATTCAAAGTCTCCCAACATGTGTGGTTGTGAGAAACAATTTCACTACTACCAACTTTGACACTACCCCAAGGGTTGAAAATTGTTTATTTACCATGAAATTTTTATGATGAAATTATCTCTACGTCAATAACATGTGAACCAAATTTCAAAATTCAAAAGAATCACACAAAATAATATATGCTAGTTCTACCAACATGTATAGTTGTGAGAAAAATTTCACTACTACCAACTTTGACACTATCCCAAGGGTTGAAAAAAAAACATTTTACCATGAAATTTTTGGCATGAGATTATCTCTATATTGATAAAATGTATGCCAAATTTCAAGGTCAAAAGATTTACCAAAAAAAAGATATTTCAATTCTACCAACATGTGTAGTTGTGAGAATGACTTTCTACATCCGTGTGAAATTTTACCCAAAAAATGACACTATCCCAAGGGTTGAAGAAATTTTTCTCACAACTACACATGTTGGTAGAATTAGCATATAGTTTTTTGTGTGATTCTTTTGAATTTTGAAATTTGGTTCACATGTTATTGACATAGAGATAATTTCATCATAAAATTTTTATGGTAAATAAACAATTTTTCAACCCTTGGGGTAGTGTCAAAGTTGGTAGTAG
Organism: Pseudisothecium myosuroides; assembly: GCA_951799445.1. Taxonomy (NCBI): domain Eukaryota; kingdom Viridiplantae; phylum Streptophyta; class Bryopsida; order Hypnales; family Lembophyllaceae; genus Pseudisothecium; species Pseudisothecium myosuroides. The sequence goes on along the minus strand of OX637287.1, from coordinate 9,803,548 downwards.
TGAAATTGTTTCTCACAACCACACATGTTGGGAGACTTTGAATATCTATTTTTGTGGGGGTCTTTTGGACTTGAAATTTTTCAAGCATGTAATCAACATATATATGGTCCTATGCCAAGAATTTCATAGAAAAAGAAAAAAATGAAGTCCTTGGGAGGGTGTCAAAGTTGGCAGTAGTGAAAAAATTTCACGGCTACACATGTTGGGAGATTTAGAATATCTTTTTTTGTGTAAGTCATCTGGCCTTGAAATTTGGTACACATATAATTAACTTAAAGATGATTCTATGGTAAAAATTTCATAGTCAAAGATCAATTTTTGAGCCCTTGGGAGGCTGTCAAAGTTGGTAGATGCAAAATTTTCTTCACTGCAATTTCGAAAACGCCATTTTGATTGGGACCCCACTGTACAATCATGATAATTTTGCTCAAATAGATTCATAGTGGTTTTGTAAATTTGTCTACAAACTTTGGTAGAAAATTTATACTAATCATTAGAGGAGATCTGGCCGTCTGGAAGACCATTTCAGGGTTGTTCCCATTGCTGGGAACCAGCCCCTGATGTCAGAAAAAAAATTATTAAAAAAAATTTAAAAAAAAAAAAAAAAAATTCTTAAAATGTTAAAAGAATATTATATTTTTTATTTTTTTTCACAAAAAAAAATAAAAATAAAAATGACGTGGCAGTCGCTCGGCTACGTCGGACTGGCCATGCGGTAGCGTTTCAGCAGTCCTGCAGAGTTCCCACAATCCGGGAACTCGCGGGCTCTTAGAAGCCAAAATCTCCTCTAATGCATACAATGTGATCTAGTCTTTGCTGCCATTTTAACAAATGAACAAATCATTAAAATGGCAAAATTCCAAGGCATTGGTAGTATTCATGTTGTCCACCTAGAACCTTACATCTACAATACGCCAAGTTTGTAGAGCTATGTGCACATTGACATTTTGAAACACACCGTAGCAAAAAAATCAACCATCATTATATAGTCCACCCTCAATATCTATTAACACTTTGACAATTCGTTATTTTTGCACTTGGCCATATAAAATTGCACTTATTCACCATGCGAGCAAAATTTACCTCATCATCAACATGGGGGGGCTAGTTTCCCACTTTTTTTTTTGGACCTTACAAAAAAGATTGTAGAACAAAATATCAATTCTTCTTTGTGCTATAGTTGCATTTGTAGCAAAAAAAATTCCATTTATAGTGTAAAATATAAAGTATTTCTTGCAAATTCACAACTTCACAATTTTGCAAATGCATTTCAATAAGTAATTGAACATAGAAGACCAATTTTACAATTTTTCTTTGCTAGTACAAATTGCTATAAAGTTGCATATATTCTACTAGACTAAGCTCAAGTCTGCTACTAAAATGGTTTAAACTAAAAATATATCACTCTTCTAAATCCTCATAAACATAATACTCTACTTCAATATGCACCTACGTCATTTTGCAATTGTTCATTGTCCAAATCTTCTACCTGCATTGTAATGTATTTTAGTAAATGAGTTTTTGCTAGTGCTAGGATACTAACTATCTTCTCCATTACTTCTCCATGAATTGGTATATTGTTCTCTTGCATCAATCCACTTCTTGCACCACAACCGACGAAAGGAAGTGAGGGACAATGGCTTTCCATCCACCATCTTCTTCACTTCTTTATTGACATAGTAAAACACATGCATCTTTCAATATTTGTGGCAAAAAACAATATTGTCCATGTCTTGTGCTATTTACTCCATCCATCACAAAATGAATTGTGTTCACTTGGAAATAAATTGAAGAAATAACACAATAGATTTCATCTTGAACATATTTTCAAAAATGGTAATTGGTATTGAAAAAAAAAAACATGAATTGCTACTGAGTTCCACAGAAAATTGAGGATTGTAAATTCCAGTAATAGTGACAATCTTCTACATTTGTCTACTTTATTTCTAAAATTTCAATATGAGTTCAAATTCGACTAAATATGTTTTCTCTACCCTCATTTCTAAAATTTGAATATGAGTTCAAATTCGACTAAATATGTTTTCTCTACCCTCATTTCCCATAAAATAAAATTCCTAAAGACTTCATCTCAAAAATTAGAACTGACTGCTTCAAATGTTGTTTTCTAAATATTAATCTACATAGCCGATAAAATTAAGCATTACTTAATAGAGTATATTTTCATCTGCCCAATTTGGTATTGAGTAAATATAAGGAATTAAAAAATTTTGTAATTTTTTCTCTGGGATGATGTAAAACAAAGCTTCCAATGGAGATTTGAAACTCCCACACAAACAGAGCTAGCCTACCATAATTCTCAAACATCTATTAAGTACATTCCATAGGTAATTAGGGATTACAAAAATTTGTTGCATTCTAATCAAAATGAGGTATAAAACAAAAACCATTGTAGCATCAATGTTGAACTCCAAAACAAAATAATTGTCCACTTAATCCCTGAAGCCCCATTGTCCTACCAGAGACAAAATAGATTTTGGGCAGATTCCTTTGAGGTCAATTTTTTGTGAAACTTTTTAAAACTTTATCATGAGAGAGAATATTTTTTTAAATTTGTGAGGATATAATTTTTACTTCAATCATTTGGTGCATGGGAGAAAAAGTTATGCCACTATAACCTCAAAATTGAAGAGATTTGGCAGCAAAAAAAATTCATAAAAAATTGAAATAAAAATTTTAATTATTATTTTTCATAAATAATATTTTGTCTAAGTAATAAGTTTTGATTTCATTCCTTTTGGATTAGTAATGTGAAAATTATAGATCTTCTTGTTTTGTAGGCCATCAAAGCATCTTCTTTAAAAAAAATTATTTCTTTTACTTTGAATACTAATATCTTCCACTTGGGGGGAGGGGGCAGTGAGCGGTAGCAGTAGAAAACTACGTGCGAACAAATGATAGGGTGCCTAAAAAACATTTGAGATAAAAATTATAATTTTGTTTTTATACTATAGGGTACAAAAATGCCATGACATGTCTTCAAACTACTATAGGGTATTGAAAAATAGGTCCAATTAGAAAAAAATTAGACCTAGGATACCCCCTTTTTATTCTTTTTTTTGGCCAAAAGTATTAAATGTTGTTGCCTTGTGAGTGGCATATTCAAAGTATTCAATAATTTTATAGACTTTACTAATTTCTACAGTAGACGTTGGCTGGCTTTAGGTGGCTGGCATGCAACTTAAAAAATGAGCTAATCACAAATTGTTAAAAATTTAGACATCTTGGCTTGCATCATACACCCATATTTAGTACCTGCGAGAACTCATAAGGTTGTAAAATTTTGCAATTAACTTCAATTTTGAGTACTCTTAACTTTATATCTGTAGTGAATGATTTTGATTTAAAAATAGAAATACAAATACTGTCAACACCAAAAAGGTAATTCTACTAGAATTTTTTGGGAACTTCAAATATTGTACTCTTTTAAAAACTTTGGGTAGGGTTATACGGTTTGAATTTTGCACATTATTTTTTAAAATTTATACTCGAGTTGGATGTTTGTGTGATATGCCCAAATTTTTTTTTTTGAAATTCATTGCAGCCCATGGGTCAAAGTTATGTTGTCCGATAGCTTCAGGCAGCTTGCGCAAGGCCTCCTCCTGAAGATTGATTGTTGATGTTTCTCAATTGAAGTAAGATAGAAACACCCCAAAGCGACCATGTTCCCATTCTTGTTCCCTAGATTATCACTAAATGTGTCCCTAGACTTTCATCAATGTGTCCTACAAATGCTTAACTTTGATTTGCTAACGCATTTGAAAGACATGTACTTAACTTTGATTTACTAACTACGGATTTTTACAAATTTCAATTTAGGGTCCACCTATATGACAGTTTCAGTGGTCTAGGGAGCTAGCACTTTAAAAAATCATAGAAATTACATACCACATCCCAAAAATCTATTTTTTTCTTGGAATATTCATGATTTTCACTTGCTAATACTACACAATGTTATTTTTAGGAAAAAGTGTCTCCAACTATGCTGAATTGCTTAATATTGATGGTTTAGGGTAATTTCATTGTAGACACAAGTGTTTGACTTTACTAATTTCTACAATAGACGGCGGCTAGCTTTAGGTGGCTTTTTAACTTTCCCATCAATTATAGTACTGCATGTTTGAATCTAGGTGTACAAACTCAATTTTGTTTGTGTTTCCATAACTAGACATGATATGCACATTTTTTTTCACTCATTGTGTTTGTAAACACAATGAGTACATTCTATTTCATACTACCATGATTGTGCAAAAATATTTCTTACATTCTATTTCATACTGTGATTTCATACTACCAGGATAGTGCAAAAATAATTCTTACATATTATTGTGCATACGGTGAAGACATGTACATTGAATCAAACAATGTAGGTTAAAGTAAAGTTGATATCAAAAAGCGATCTCTATATCATTCATATTAATCATGTAAAAAAACTCTAAACCTAAAGTTCAATTGATAGCATTCAATAATATGATACCTTCCTAGTAAATGAGTGTCATTGACAATTTTTATGGAAGATACAATAGTAGTATTGATTACACTTTTTTGTTAAGTTTTAGTTGTAAGTAGTCATTAGTGGGGGGGAAAAAAAGAAAGTTTGAAAGAAATTTAATGTAGGACAAAAATTGTAGTAGAATTCTTTTTTTTAATCTAAATTACCATATCATTTATTCATATCAATTTAGAATTATAAGTAATGCAAGCCCCTTCTCTAATAACCCAAAGTAGGAAATTATATAATGATAGCATGTTTTAAAAAAAATTAAAAAAGTAATACCCCCCTAAAAAATACTTGGTGTTTGCACCTATTCCCTTATTTTTTTTATACACTAACCTCCCTGAGATCTTCCAATCTATACAATCAAACGTGACAAATTTTTTCTCATATGATCTAAGAGAATTGTAGTTAGAGTTACATATATATATATATTCTAATTTCTTAGCTGAAAGCAACAGAAGTAGCAGTTCTAAGTGGTTTTTGATAGAAAAATGGCCTTGAGACTTCAAGGGTTAAGGGACTAAAGGAATTTCGGCTTTGTTCTTATGAGCTCAATTTTTGATGATACTTCTTGAAACTTTCTGTATAGATAGAAAAATACATTAGATTCTTTGAAATATAATTTTTAATTTAACGGGTGTTTATGGGCAAAAACAACAAAATATTGTTAAAATTGCGTTATTCCATACGCCTTTTTCAGACAACACGGTCTAAAAACTAAAAGTGCCAACCAAGACAAGTATACATTTCAGACTGCATGGTCTAAATTGTAAAAGAGCCAAAGTTCTGGAATTTTAAGAGCCATAGTAGTATTTTAACCCTTAAAGGACGGACCCATGACCACTGATTTCAAGCTTCCTTGTCCATCACTCAGTTTGCTTCCATTTTTCAACTAGATATGAATGAAAAATTTTATATTTATTTTTCAGGGATGGAATTACATGTTTTCTTTACTTCATAAATTTTTTAGATTTTTTTGTGAAAAATTGATTTTTTTGAGAATTTTTGAAGAAAAAGTGAAGAAAAATCATATCAAATAGAAAATTATGTCAAAAAATTGGAAATTTTCACCATGTATGTATATTATAGTGACAAACATCATGGTGTAAACTCAATTTCCGTATCATTCTATAATTAGAAAATAATAGACATCAAAAATACATCCAAAGTTCAAATTGTCATAAAATCTTCAATATTAGGAATTTTTTCAAAATTCAAATTAGAGTAGAAACTAGAATACATGACCTTCATTTTGTTAGTTGGGCTCAAACTCAAAAAATATCATTTTTGTGGAGAAATTTTAGATTTAGAGCAAGGAGCAACAACTTCTCAAAATACACTAAAATAGCAGAATTTTGTGATCCATTTTTTTTACTAACTTCTCATTTCCGTGAAGACAAACACTAGCAAGGCTACAAATTCAATTGGATACCCTTCATAACCCACCATGGAAGGCCAGCAAGAAAAACATGGATGAAAAACTACTTCCAGTCTCTCTACAGGTGAAGGCATGGTCATCCAAAAGCCACGAAATGGCTGTGGCGGCGTTACAGGGTTAATAAATTTTTCTATAAAAGTTACACAACAAGAGGACCAAAAATGAATTCAACTAGCCTCCATACTAAACACCACAAACTTGAAATAAAATTCTCATAATTTAATCTTGTAGATTGTATTTTGTCTACATCAAAAGCTCTTATTCATTCCATTCATAGTTGTGTTATAAAAGTTATGGAGTATATTGTTTTGCACGCAATCACAGCATCTTCTTGAAAAAATAGTATACAAGATTCATTTTTGAGCTCAATGTTTAATGTTTCCAAAACAAAAAGTTCTATAGGATTAATTAGTTTGATTATTAGAACAATCTCACCATTAAAATTAGTGTATTTTAATTCCATTTTAGAGCTATTAATTAGGACCTTGTAACCCGCAAACTATTTACTTGTCCCCTTGAAGTCATTCCAAGGGTGCATGTAAAGGAAGAAAACCTATTTTGTGCTTGATTAACCTCCAAAGGACTAAAGCCTTTTTTATGCTTAAAAACAATAAAAATTGCCATTTCTGTAGCTAAGAGTAAAAAAATTTGAATTTTTTTTTCACATTCAACCATAGGATCTTACACAAAACTAATATAAAAATGTGTAGAAAAAATTTCAGAAATTTTGTCCTCACAAATTGCAAGATATCTACATTTAAAGTTAAAATAACTAGTTTTTCAATACATTGTGGGACTTGATTATTTGACTTCGAACCTTCTTAACTTCAATTTTTTGCGCTACAGAGTTTTAAGATTTATATCTTCATGGTGGAGAATTGGGTTGAAAGTCTAGGAAAAAAATTCGAAAAAATTAATTTTTATTCTTTAAAAAATTGTTAAAATAGAAGTAGGTACAAGATATTAGAAGGAAAATCTAAATCATTAAAATCTCTAAGATGGAATCAAAATGCACTAATCCCAATTATGATATAGTTTTAGCCAACAAACTAAATCATGTGGAATTTTATTTTTTTAAATTGTAAAAATTGCATTCATAAATGAATCCTACATGTTATATTTTCAAGAAGATGCTCTAATTGCCCTCCAAAAAAGATTGTCCATAACTTTCTCACAACAAATCCACATGGAAAAAATCAAAGATTTCCATGTAGACAAAAATATAATCTATGAGAGTCAAAAATTAAAAAATAAAATTCAAATTTTTGAATTTTTTTTTTGCCCCCTCTCCCTTGTTCGGAGTTCATTTGGGCATAACTTTTGTTTCCAGGCATCAATTGAAAAAAAAAATTATATTCCCACAAAGCTTATCAATTTTTCAATCTTAAAAAAAAAATCCAAATAATCAAGACAAAAATTGAAATTGTAGGTACTTGCCAAAATACCATTTGTCCAAAGGGACAATGGTCCTTTAGGGGATAATTTATCTTCAACACCTCTCCTAGCTAATTTGGGGCCTCTGATTGCAAACACAAATTCAAAATATGCAAATTTTATCATGTGTGGCAAATAGAAAATTTCAGCAATTTCCCTTGGGAACAAGCGAGGGGGTGCTTTCACCCCGACTCCCCAACAATTCTAAGTTATTTCAACGTATTTACTTTTATAAGCACTAACTTACTCCATTTTCAAATGTTACAAAAGACTTCATTGAGTGCCATTGTGACTCTTCTTTTAATGCAACTCGTTCCATTTGTTCCAAAATAAATAAATAAATAAATAAATAATAATAATAATAATAATAATAATAATAATAATAATAATAATAATAATAATAATAATAATAATAATAATAATAATAATAATAATAATAATAATAATAATAATAATAATAATAATAATAATAATAATAATAATAATAATAATAATAATAATAATAATAATAATAATAATAATAATAATAATAATAATAATAATAATAATAATAATAATAATAATAATAATAATAATAATAATAATAATAATAATAATAATAATAATAATAATAATAATAATAATAATAATAATAATAATAATAATAATAATAATAATAATAATAATAATAATAATAATAATAATAATAATAATAATAATAATAATAATAATAATAATAATAATAATAATAATAATAATAATAATAATAATAATAATAATAATAATAATAATAATAATAATAATAATAATAATAATAATAATAATAATAATAAGCTGTGACAATGCTATGACAAAGTTTATTAAAGAGGCCAAGAAGGCCAATATTATTAGTCTCACTCAAAATGACTTAGGATCAATAATAAGCAGTTGTAGTTGTTGTTCTTGCCCCTTTGACAGTGGGGTAAAACAAACTAACCAACCCTCCCCGCCATTGGCTTAAAAATAATACACATACTTTTACTCTAAATGTGGTCCACAATTCAAATCAATAGTGTCGTAACCACAATTACTTCGTTGGTGTGTTTTTGTCTATTTCCCAGTGAAATAAAAAGCCCGTAGTTTACATAAATAATCCCACTCTCAATGACCCAACTCGTTTGAAAATTCATAAGTATTTCAAAAATGCTTGGAGAAATACGAAACCACTTGGGTTAGATTCCTCATCAATTTCTCTATGTCTAAAAAATGAGCTAAAAATATTCCCATCCAAGGAAAAAGGCGGACCAGCCCTTAGATGCTCCATTTCTGAGCCTCCTACCTTACTCCAAAATTGTGACCACAGCAATTAAAAAAACGAAAAGGACCAGGGGACTCCACGTCTCCACCTAAACCCCACAGAGCTGGTGAGATTGGATGAAAAAATAAAAATTCAGATGAGAATCGTCGGGAAAAGTACTTGAGAGACCCCGGGCTGATGAAGCTCCTCTCCGGCGCTCCTCCCAGGTCGCTCCGAGGTCCTCCCGCATTGAACTTCGCATGTGTTTTTTTGGCAGTTCTCAAGCTATGGCGCTTCCGAAGTTACGTGGTGTGAGATTGTGTACATATGGAGGATAAGTTGAGTCACTGCTCTCATACACGTGACGTTGTTCTTGTTTTTGTAGTGCTTGTGTGTTGTGTCATTTCTTTGTCGGAGAATGTCCTGAAAGCGAGAGGGACGATCCCAAGTGCTCTTGGATCCTCACGCCAGTCAGGATTGAAGTGTGATGTAAGCGTGGTTCCCTGCATTAGAGTACTTCACGCCTGGTGGGGTGTTGGTAGCTCTGGAACAAGCATTTTAGCAAGACTTAGGGTGTCGTTTTGGGATTCCGTGAGTGGATTTTACATCTTGGAAGTACTGTGACATGTGTTCTTAGTCTCGCTAGGCTCTTCTGTTTGGCGGTGTTGATTTCAGTTTTCGCTCATGTGTTCGTCCAACCGCATTCTCTGGCTGGTCCCGTGGATTTTGCCACAAGCTCGAACTTGGATAATGCTGGTACTAGCAATAGTTGTAGAAATTTTGGTGTTTCATGAAACTCTTGCTGCTTCGACTAGGCGTGTTGAAATTTTTTTGCCAGCGGGAAGCTCTACGTGACTCCGAGAATCTTGGCAGATTCAGCTTGTTGAGCTAGAAATTTGCGACTTGGTCTGCACTTCGAACCTCTTAGCTTATGTCGCTTGAAAATAGTGACCGCAGGTCCATCTTGAAAATTTCGGAAATTCCAGCTTCTGAGTCTGGATATCATGTGTGAACTAAGGTAAAAATGGCAGGTTTTGTTACCGCATATTCAATGACTTTATTGTTAAGCTCCAGCCTCCAGGTGTGTAATATGCCCGTTCTTCAACATTTTTTTCTTTCTTTCGTGAAACACATGGACAAATTCCATTGATTCGTCTTCAACATTTCAGCAATGGCTTTAACTCCATGCGAGCCATCAAATTGTATTCATAATCTGTCACAGTCAATAAAGAAGTTGCGTCAAATCAACAAAAGGTTTCCAGAGCAAGTACCGTGCCACTGAGCAAAATGTTCCAGTCGGTTCAAATACGCGTCAGATGGGACCAAGCTCAGACACAACTCCAAGGCATTAAAATTCAATAGTAAAAAATCATACCTCGTCACCAACGTAATGATTTAGCTGACGGAAGCTTTGTGATTCTTGATAATTGTCCAATATCCATGCTGGTTCCTGCCGAATTAAGAGCATCAGCACAGTTCGTATTCGCTAGAAACTATTAAGATTCCAGTGCGCGATGAGAGCTGCATTTCTGGAACAGAAGCCTGTTGCAATTTAGGGACCAGATGAAACTTAGGTGACGGCAGATCAATGCAAGGAAGCATGCTTGCAATAAATTGCATTGATTTTTGGATAATGTTGAGAAGAATTCGAGTTTCTATGGACTATTTTCTGTTTTGGAATGTCGTGATGAATTTTAGACTTGTAAAACATGAGTAGTAGTCGTTTAATCCTCAAAAGACATAGCCCCTATGACAAAGATAGTCACCCAAATGCTGGATTATTGGACAAATAGGTGCATTCTTTGTTTCTATAGTGAAAAGTCAAATCATCCATTGGCCACTTTTCATCTTTAGTTTCCTTTAAGGATTAAGGTTAACAAAGGAAGTATTTAGCATGTGCATTGTATATTTTAAATTCCCACAAATTCCCACAAATTGAGCTTTTGATGGATTTCATATTATAAGAGTACAAATTCCCACAAATTTAAAGTGCATTTTAAATCACATCATGCATAATTAGTATACTATTCGTGATAAAAATGAAAGTTATACATTGCACAATTTATAAGGAAAAAAAAGCCTAAAAACTCTTCTACAAATGGTATACCACATTTCCAAAAATTGGAAAAATGCACTTTTTTTGTCATACAATTAATGCACTTGGCCAAGTGCAAAAATTACGGATTGCATGTATTGGAGCAAGGAACTTGTGCCACTTATATGGTGTTAATACTATAACACTTATAAAGAGTAGCATAGACAATTTGTAACACTTACACAAATAACACTTATGTGGCTTTGGAATTAACAACAGTAACACTTACATAAATAAAGGATGAAAATACGTAAGATATGAATGTCATCATACATCTAAGCGTAATGGAAGAACAAAACTAAAGTAGTTTAATGAGATTCTTGTGCACGCCAAAATCCTATTTTCTTTTGGAAGTATTTGAATGTTCTAGATGAGAGGTGCAACATTAGTAGGTCTTTGTTCCAAGAATTGTTTCAAGGTCACTAATGCACTTTTAGCATCCCCAAAAGGTTGATAGCGTTTATAGCTAATAACTTATTATTTGCGTGATGTAGTGCCTACGTGGAATGGATGATGTATGAAGATACTGTGAGCTATATACAATACTATTAATGCCAACCACAACATGATGGACCTAATTCATCTCCACGTTATGAAGTTTTAAAGCCTCACTTTCATCCAAATTAACACTTATCGAGGTGAATTCATTGAAGAAGGGAGCATAATTTTTATAAATTTTCTGAACAGTTAACAGTTAACTATGTGGATCTTTTGTAATTAACTAGTGTTTTTTTTGGAATTTTTTCGGGAAGCACAGATTTCACATATGCGATTTCAACACTTAAGCGGGTAACAGATACCGAGGGTGGACTGCACATCGTGTTCAGATCCTCTGCTATCACGTGGATTCATTGGCTGCGAGTGGATGTTTGAGGGTCTTAAAAAGGGGGCGTCCACTGTCGTGACGAGCCAGTGGACCGTGACAAAAGACGAAGACTTGCAGTGGTTTGATGCCGCTGGAGGACGGAATACTGCCGAGTGGAGCAGCCTCATATCACGGCTCGGAGGCTGAAAAGGTCGACTGACCATGGAAAGGATTGCATGGACTTTGCGAGTGAGACAAGGGATGTAAATTGTTGCAGAAATCAAAGTTTCGAGAGACAGTTACAGGATAGGAGCGACTTAAAGATCACAATAGGATCTTCTACCTTTGGAGTACAGCCATAGTAATTGAAAACAGCAACAAAGAATGCGGCCACAATAAAGTCTGTGACACACAAGTTTACGAATCAGAGGGGTGGCATGCGCAAGAAGATGGAAGAACCCAGCGTTAAATATCTTACAGATCAAGTATCTACAAATCGATACTTAAAAATGAGTAACGGTACTACTTTTTGCACTTCCTAACCTTTGTGAAGGGGCGATGGTACACAATAAATTAAAGGCACCGACCTCACACTCATCAAGCCATGTCCCGAATGACAGGAGGCGAAATGACAGGTGCAAGGCAGGAAAATCTGGATTGCCCGGCATAGCACAAACTGAGAATCTGGACTGCGAAAATGTCTGAGCCACCTAAACGAAGTATTAAACCTGGAGAATCTGTACAGGTTTAAGGAGAAAGCGGGCTAGCATTTCGAAAGGGGGTGACAAGTCATTAGACCACTTGCACTTCGCGCAACTCTCACCATCATGAAACACGCAAATGCGGCCACGTTGGCTGGTGGGAGCGAAGCAAAGTTCCAGCAGCAAAGCGTGAACTCTGAGACTCCCTAACGAGTGGAATATTAGTGTCCAATGTAGGTAGGCCGAGGAAGAGGACCCGAGCGGCTGTTCCCCTGGCGCTGCACCCTGGCTTGAGCTTCGGGGTTAGTGGACAGAGGAAGTGGTCCGGAACGGTTACCTCCTTGGCGGACCTCAGCTTGAGCATCGGCGAGAGAGAGCGCCATGGCCAACATCATCTGCTCCTCGAAGCTGTCCGGCACTAGCACCTTATCGTTGTTGGCACCACTGCTTTCCCCATTATCCGGGGCTTCCCAGGGTAACTCCGACGCCGACGGTACGCTACTCGAAAAGCTGGTGCCCACCTCCACTTGTTCTGAGCTTTGATCACCCAGCCATGTCGAAGACCCTCTGTACTCTTTCTGAGTTGAGCTCACCCAGTTCGCCAGTTTCTCGGATGCTCTGCTTGAGTTTTCTGCATCCTCTTCCCCTCTCCCAGACACGGATGGCCTGGTTTCAGCCATTAAGTGCAAATCACCCCTTTGAGATGATGCCGACTGCCTCTCGGATTCGGTTCCAGTATTAGTACTTTGCAAGGCTTCCTCATTCACATTTGACACCTGAGTTAATCTAGAGCCTTCTGGATGAGGTGGAGGCAAGCTTTGAGCGGTAGTGTCTCCCCCAACAGCCTGTCGCTCTGCCAAAGCAGCAATGGCACCGGCGAGGCCCCCTGCTGCCAGGCCTTGTCGCTGATCCCACGGTTCCCCTTCAACTCCTGCTGGGGGTGGGGGTGGGGGTGGGAGTGGGGGAGGGGGAGGTACCATGGCAAGATCATCTGCGTCCGAGCCGAGGCTGATTTCTGTCAAGAGTTCCACAGGCCGAGATCGAGTGGCTTCTCCCTCTGAAGACCGGCGCCGTGCTTCTTGCTCCTGAATTCAACAGTACATCTTGCTCATTGAGAAGATACATTCAAAAGTTCACAACATTGGAGTTATCCTTTAACTCATAAGGTTTAAAAAAGTAGCCATACAAGGCTTTAGCACTGGCAGATTCAATCAGGGCCATCAACTTGTTGAACGACTTTACATTGACCCCTACTGTTTTAGTGACATCTATTCTGACAAAATTGAAGGATAGCTCTAATATGCTTGACTAGAGGTACGCATCGGTCTTAGAACTGAAGGCACATATCACGATGTAATCTGGTGGAATTACTATCAATTAGGCTTCCGTAAAATTACGAAATGAGACCTTATGAGGAACACAGATTGCAAAGGAGAAGTACTCGAGCAAAGAAGTGGACCAGATGAAGATGAGCTAACCTGAATAGAGAGCCATATTGCTTCCATGACCATGATATCCTCAAGATCAATATCGAACTCATCCTCTCTAACAAAACCACAGGATAACGTCAGGCTCCAATATAACGATGTGCCAGAAAGCCTCAGTAACCGAAACCTTATATTGATCCTGTTAAGAATACGTATGGGATTAACCAAATTCCTATAAACTAACTATAGATAGAAAATTCACCCTCAAGAGGTCTAGAAAACCAAACCCATTAGAATTGGCAGGGTTAACGCTGGAAACTGCTTAAATGGCATTACAATTGGCAGAATTCTAACCAGATAGGTTTTCTGGAAGGGATGTTTCTATTAGTGAATTACGTCTAGAATACACGTCCCAAGAAAGCCACATTTCCATTTGCACAAAAGGAACAGAGGGCTCAAGTGGATCTAGCATTACATTTCAAATTCCATGCCAGAAATAAATAAATTATTTGGAGGCAATGAAGGTAAGTTTTTACACCTGTGTCGACCTCTGATTGCACCCGGTGGGGCCTGGGGGGTAGGAAAACCTATTTCGATCTGCTGCTGGTTTATGGGAGAAGAAGTATTCGATACTACTGAAGCTGCTATGTGTTGAGAGGGTGCAGCTGCGTCCGCTCTCTGATAATCTTCATCGACCCACAAGGAAAAAGGGTCTAGTCTTTCCAGTGGGGCAGACGTTGTCAGTGCCTGGACAAAAAGGATGAGAAAATGATTAACAGGGATAACATTTCTTCGAAAACAGCCTTAATCACTGTGTTTCAGGCAAAAGTTTCACCATCCATATGAACAACAATATCTATCACAAGATGAAACCGGTATCCACGAATTGCTAGCAAAATATCTATCTTGGCCAAGACAATCTTTAGAATTAAAACCCCTATCAAAAATTTCCTATTGAGCTACTAGAGGTACGCAATTACAAAGATCAGGAGGGAAATGTCATTTTTGAATGTCACTTCCTAAAAGTCAACAAATCTTTTTTTCGAATGCAAAGTGTCAAATAAATATATTCTCATATTTGTAAAAATAATAATAATAACAATAATTTAGGCTGGTCCCATTTTCAAAATTTGAAGAAACAAAAAATAAACGAAGAACACTTTTTGAAAACCCTAACCAACTTTGCAGAGATGGCCAAATTTGATGATTTGGTCAATGCGGGTGTAACAACTTTAGTTACATTTAGGTGTCTACTATTACGTGCAAAAAGAAGTTTCAATATTAAGGATTTCAAAATGACACTCGAAATTGAGCAAAAAACGCTGGCATTCAATCAGACGTTTAAGGAAAAACGGATTTATCCGGATAATATTTTAACTAAGAAAACCCTCACCTGTGATTGACGATCAGCACTACCCCAGCCAGATCGCCAATTCAATCCATCGATTTCATCAATGGGCGCACTCACGATCTGATGATTAGTGATGGGCTGAACTCGAGGTGGCTGCACTCGAATACGACCCGCACGAATATCCTCTTCCCTGCGTTGCTTGCGTTCTTCGTCATCCTGCTGCTCTTGATTACGCATGCGGATTTTGGCCTCTATAACCTTTTGCTCCTCCTGAACGTGGAATATACACAGTCAGAAATTGTCTTCATTAAAGCTGGCTATACAGCTTCAGGTTTCTCCAGTCCCAGGAGCTCCTGCCTGAATTTTTCGTGAATAAGAAATAAGTGAAAAGTGAAGATCCGTACCGCTTGCTCCATGCCCTTCTCCTCCATTGTCTTCGCTCCTCGATACTCAACATCATAGTTGGGAGTCTTACAAAAGGGGCACCTATACAGTCGAAAACAAGCTATCAATAGGAAATTTACCCAATGTACCGACTCAGGAGCCCTTCTCTACTGAAAACTGACTTAAACAGGGTTCTGACAAGCGTGAGAGAAGACGCGAGAGAAGACTTCACTCACTGTGTTGGCCGCGCGCAATGTGGAGATTTCATCTGCAGAAAACACTCTGCAACCAGACCACTTCTCTTCATTAGGATAAACTGGGAAGATGGCGCAAAAGTACATAATATATGAATGACCACACGGCTGTGATGTTCGAAGTCACGATTAATATCCCTTGTTTCGATTTCCAGACAAATCACTTTACAGAAATACTCACCAGTGCATATTCCTTTGGTGCAACACTTGGATCTGTTCAAGCTTGGATAATGCTGCCATTTGACACCATCCACACCCCAGTTCCAATTCCTATCAGTTCAGTTCCATGCTCGCAAGAGAACAGAGGCCTTTCATTTCTATTCAGCATAAACGTCAAAGGTCCAAGGGATTGTCCATTAACCCCAAGTGCCAAACGGCCAAAAGTGGCCGCTTCCATATCTATAGGAAATCATTTAGGAAGTTTCAACGAAGGCAATAAAGGCGTACCAATAGAAAGAAGAGATCATAACCTACATTCTTGAACGACGTAAACAACGGAACTAAAATAGACTATAGCTTTTAAAGTGAAATTTCTATTTTTAGATTGTGCACGTAAGGGTTAATGACCATTAATGAGAAAAATCGCCGAGAGAAGGTATTGGCAAATTCATTCCAAGTACCGATAACTGAAAAGCTGTCAGGTTGACCAATTAAATTGCTCACTGATTAGTCAAGACCAAGACGCACCAAGAAGCAGATGGGGCATTCTTCAAGATCAGTAGCTGGCTCCTCTGCACCAGGATAACAGGGAGCGCGCTTCGCCTCAACAATGAGGCGGCGAAGCTTTCTTTGATCCACATCGCGGTGGGGGTATAAGCCCTGAGGACGAGTAAAGCGCTCGTCAATGACGGGGCGCCGGCGAGTTATCTTATTTCCCATGACCTTAACTTCAATTCAATCACCTGCTTGTTCCATAAGTTGACCTCCTCTGTGCACGTAAATTCTGGCTCCTCAGATAAATGGATTCACACCTGGATCAAATACCAACAAGCAATTGTGAGACGATCGTTAAGTACTCAAAGCAATCGAGGTTTGAAGCTAGATTTTGATAAAGGAAATTAACTCAAAGGATTTTGATAATGGAAAGGAGTAATGCTTTCTCAAAGCTTCACATCCATTCAAGCTCTCGATGATTTAATCCATCTCAATTTATAGGTGAGATAGAAAACAAAATCTGCCACTTCAATACATGGAAATGTCGATTAAGGCAGAGATGTTCGGCAACACCCTCCCCGCAAAACTAAGGGTTCATCTAATATGCAAGTCGGGGACGCAATACCCTTCAAGAGACATGGACACGAACAGAGCGGTTTTAAGATCAAGTCGATCAAAAAGATTCATACCGCTGCTTGAGCAACCACCTGCTGCCAAAGTCCAGTAGAAAGCCCCAGCATACAGCAAATTGAGCATGAATGCGAAAACTCCCCAAAAGAAAATACCAACCTTCGTGAGATCCCCACAGAGAATAAACAACAACAATCAAACTCGGCTCAAAAATCTGATGTGAAAAAGGGACGCTGTCAGGCCATCACAAAATATCCAAAATACAAACGAGTAGTTCGCCACACAACCACGAAGCCGCTGCTTCTTAAAAAAAAAAAAGAGAGGAAAACCAAGCCCTCTCCAGAAAAGCTAAGCAATCTAGGCCCAAACTGACCTCTCCAGAGATTTCTTTTCGGATTTCAGAATCGGAACCTACACCAAAAACGAGTCACCTCGAAATCCTCCGCGGTGACACCGAAAAGCATCCAATCCCTCCAGTTCAAGAACCAATCCAGACGACCTCCCCTTACTCTACCGAAATCACCACCTTAGGGCACCAGACATAATCCACAACCACAACCTTTTCAGGATTTCCCCGAACAGAAACGCACCACCGACCAAGAACAACAAAACGCAAGCCAAAAAAACCGAGCAACCGAACCCCGGCTCCTCCTTCTCTCCCGCACAACAACCCTAAGTGAAGTTCCCCCCACGCCCTGTTCTCCCTACCCCAATTCGCACCTGCAAGATACACGCACTCCGGCCGCAACACCAATTGCCACCATCCTCAGTCCCCTCTTCCCCTTCAATTCCAAACGCACCAAGTCTGTTCCGACAAAAGACGCGAGACGCGCTGCTGGGGTTGCACAGATCGTGCCTCGTGAGCTCAGACTAGGCCTAGTGATGAGGACTCTCAGGCAGATGGGCTGAGCGCGGCTGCTTCCAGGAAAGGCAGTAGTGAGGTGCGACGAAAGTGGCGGATTATGCGGCACGTTACGAAAATGGTTCGAGGGAACTCAACTGAAGCTGTGAGGGTGTGAAAGCTGAACAGGCAGCAGCCACAGGGAGAAAGGCTGGTGGCAGGCAGGCAGACGAAGGATTGGACTGGCCGCTGGGCAATCCGCACAAAACGTGTGTGCGCTTGCTGCACGAGAATGCGGCGCAGAAATAGATGCCCGGATTCCTCTTCCAGACGCAACAGATCAGCTCCGTGCGTCCGTCCGTCTGTCCTTCCTCATTCCACCTCGGCCCGGGCTCAAACTTATCCCGGGCCTTGTTGTTCTCGCAGACTGACCGACTCTTCTGCAAAACCAAACGAAACCAAAAAGAAAAAAGAAAAAAAAAACGAAGCTTACTTCATCACTGCAAATTCTCTTCACTTGTAAAGCTCAGAATTTGAGATATTCTCCGTGTAATCCAAAATTGTACGAACTGGAGATCCTTCGGAGGGATTGTCAGCACGCAATTGTTACGACTCGTAACAGATTCCTGCTAGTCCAACCTACGAGCGCGGACGGTCCGAAGCTGCGGCTGCGGTTCCATGGCTCGTCGTCGTCGTGGTCGGTTACGCGAGCCTCTTCTTTGGGGCTGCGGATTTGGGTCATACCAGTTTGTGGACCCGGGGTGCATGACTCCAACTTTTTTGACTTTGAGAAGGAAAAAAAATAAAAAAATGGTAGGTTCAACATATTATTGGGACTTTGGGAGGCATGTGGTGGACTCCATGGTGTGTGTCGGAATCGGAAAGGTTTTTGGAGTTGGAATTGTCTTCATTGAGTTTCATAATACTTTCACTTCTATTTGAAACAAAAAGGAACCAAAAAGTTGGAACCCAATGTTAGAAATAATTTCCAGAAGGCAGAAACATGTGTCCACCACTTTCCACTAGCCTAGCGCAAAATTTTGTCAACTAACTAGTTTGATTCTCTTCGTGCAACTGCTGCACATTTTCAAGCTAGTAGAATTTTGAAGTTTCTTTTTTGTCTTTTATGCAAGGTTTGACAACATTTAGGTGGATTGAAGTCTGCCTGCATAGATTCCTACTTAGTAATAGACGAGGGTGAGAAATATAGAATTAACCAATGACAAAACGGGGTCTAAATTAAAGGTAAATTTTTTAATGATTTATCTATCAAGGTGAAAAATTTGGAGTTGTGCATCTTGATAGTCCACAATTTGGTATAAGGAATATCATAAGCCAAATCTTTTGCTTTAATGTTGAATTTCACTCTAAAAGTTATTTGGAGGGTAGAGTTAGGTCAAAAAAATTTCTTTAGTAAAAAACATTTTTAAGCTTACAAACATGGTATGAAGAATATCAAAATCCCAATGTTGGTTGTAGCTCTATTTCACTCTAGTGGCTCTAGCCTATATTGGAAGGGCAAAGGTTCAAATTTGGTTCAGATTTTTACCTTGTAGAAAAATACATTACTTTTTAATTTTCTATTAGATGATCAAATTTGATTTCATATTCCAACTTGAAGACCCAAATTCAATGCAAATTGGAGAAATATGTAAAAATAGGCAGTCACAAATAAGGATTATTTTTAAATATTTCTTTAGCAAAGTTTAAATTTGGAATTTAGCTTTATCCTTGCAAAGAACGATAGGGAGCAATTTGAGGAACTATTAGTCCATGTCATTGACAATTGTTGAGTTGTAAACAACCTATAGAAAACCAATTATATTCCTTTTAAATTTTGGTGAGTGCAATATAATGGCTCTCATATAGTCTATGTCACACATAAAAAGACTACCACCCATTTTTTTTATTGTAGTTGCAAAGTCATCATTTATTTATTTTTATCTATGATAATGGTAGTATATGAATTTACTATTAGTTTGTTTTTTCTTAAAGATTGAAGTGAAAATACGCATACATACAATACAAATTGTTATTGTAAGAGTGACGTGATGGCATTTGTTTGAACCATATATATTCAATTAAAATAACATGTCTTGCAATCATAATGTTATTCGCTACATGCACTTGAGGTTGATTGTTTCCAAAAATCAAACTAAAAGGAAAAGATACACTATTCTATTTCTATTCATGATTAAAAACTCCATTTTTTTTCAAGTGGATTTTCATGTTCTTAAAATATAGACTACATCACAAAGTTTAGACGCTACGATTTGGCAGCAATTATCGTGCGGTTATCGTTGTTTCATGGGTTCGTACCATAATCGCACTGACTCAGTGTATTTTTACGCATTGAATCAGTGCGAAAATAATGAATATCAATAGCATACCGTTTATGTACTTTAACTATACAATTGTTGTGTCAAAAATGCACAGCAATCATATAGTTAAAGTACATAAACCTTACGCTATTGATATTCATTGTTTTTGCACTGATTCAGTGCGTAAAAATACACTGAGTTAGTGCGATTATGGTACGAACCCATGAAACAACGATAACCGCACGATAATTGCTGCCAAATCGTAGGGTCTAAACTTTGTGATGTAAGTTTAATTTAAAGTAGAGAGTTGGCAAACAATTGTATGATGATGTAATACATGCCAAAGCATTAAAATTACCACACCCAAAGCCTCCCAAAGATACTTTTGACTAAACTTTTTTAGCTCAAAAAAACTTGTCCCTAATTTGTTGCAAAATAAAGATATATCGTATTGTGTCATCATCCTCATTTTGCAACTTAAACACTTAAATAATGATGTATGTTCTAAAAAGAACACTTAATACACTTAATCCTAAAGTCTTTGGGACAAAATAAATTTTAGCCTAAGAAGATTCTAGGCTTAAGACCTTTCTTTTTGAAAGTTTTTCTTTTCTTCCTATCCCTTTACAAACTAATTCATAACCTTGAACAAAAATCATGATGCATTAAGTGACCACTCCAAACAAATAGATGCAGTAGCCATTCATTCCTAGCGCATATGAATTGCACTAGGTATTAACATTACATGCAATTGTTGCAACCTAGGGCTCAAGGAAACTCCCATACATAGGTTCTTCACAAGCCCAAGGGATATGGGAGTATGTGCAATCTATCGTCTACCACATCCGGGATGGACAACCAATCTCAAGTCCTCATACTAGACTTGATTTCATTTAATGTGTTTTGGGCTCCGCTCTTCCCACAAGACTAGCTTCAAGAACTTAGGACCATTTGGACCCTTCTTTGTGGTTCCTCCATGTAGATCATGTGGATTGCTTGTAACAACAAAATGTTCACTCAGCATCACTGGCCCCAGGATTTTATTCAAAGAAAGGCAAAATTAGCAGCTTGTCAACGACCTCAACAAGCTAGCAACATTTGGGCAAATTTTGATTGTACTTGGCTTTCATCCTCTATTCTAGCTCATAGGAATGGAACTCGGGTTATTTGAAACATGATGGGTCCCCCGTCTTTGCTCATTTAACCTCTAAAGGACCAGCCTGCTATTTTTAGCAATATAGCGATTTTGGGCAGGTACGTGTGACTAGAGATTTTCATATTTTAAGCTGAAAAAAAATCATAGGATTTAGGTTGTTTATTACAACATTACAACCATTGGGATTGACATTTTTTAATTCCATAATTAAATTCTTAACAATTTAGTGTTTTAAATCATTCTCTACTTCTTTTTACTTTCTTTTTTTTTTGTATATGTTGTACAATTCCAAATGATTTGAAATTTTTTAAGCATGTAGCCAACTTGTTTAGAAAAAATGATTCAAAGAAGCACCACCATTTTGGACATTTTTTCATACAAATGTGACCTTGTGAAGTGCAGCTGCCCTGTTTTTCACAGGAACAAAAAAAGGATTTTCGCCAATTCAAATGCTAATATCTTCCAATCCACATGGTGGAAAATTCTGAAATTTTTTCCACATCTTCTAAAACTAGTTTACTATAAGATCCTACAGTTACATGTGTCAAAAAAGTTTTTTTCAAAAATTTGGTACTTGTACTAAAAATGGTAATTTTTGAGTGTTTTCAATGAAAACATAGTCATGGAGCTTTAGGGGTTAATGAGCTTTGATCTGGTTTTGTTAGTTTGTATTCACTTCTCTTATATATCTAGCCTTTGGCTTGGCTATGTGTATATTTTTTTAATGCAATGGTTCTTCCATTTGTTCAAAAGAAAGAAAAAAAGAAAAAACATAGATGAAGAATAAGCAAAATTTGCTTTCTCTACTCACTTTCAAATGGATGTATTCATTCATTTTATAAAACTCTTGTAGGAAGCTCTTGAAATTTATTTGTCATCCAACCAATGGATGTGAGAATTCCTTTGAATAAAGTTGAATGAATACTTATGGGTTAATTTTTTTTGTTGCCAAGTCATAAGGGTTTTTTGGCACACAAAGAAACATTTATTTTCAAAGGTAGGAGATAAGTAATGAATTTGTCCCAAATTCATGAACGCACAAATATAGTAAGGTAGGCACCCCAAAAATGCGCCACTACCCTAAAGTATCAACTTCACTCTCTGTACATCTCCAAAATCAATTATGTACCCTAATTATGTGGAAGAAATTGTTTTAGAACCAAAATTTGTTCTTTCATAACTTTTGCATACAGTATCCAAATGTCATGTTCTTTGGTACGTTAGAACCTCTTTCAATCACTTGCCATTATGAAATTTGATCCATCTAATAATAATAACTACACTAAATAGTGAAATTAGGTTGCCCCACACTAAATTCTCGACATTCTACACTATATACATATGTGTAGTTACTGTAGAAGGATGAAGTAATTTCGGAACCAAGTGTACTAAGGTAGGAGTCTGTAAAACAGAACAGGCATTAACCCCTAAAGGTCTGAGACTATGTTTTCACCAAAACCGCTCCAAAACTGCCATTTCTAATACAAGTACCAAATTTTATAAAAAAAACATTTTTGGACACATGTAACTGTAAGATCTTATAGAACACTGGTTTGAGAAGATGTGGAAAAAATTTCAGAATTTTCCACCATGCGGATTGGAAGATATTAGCGTTTGAATTGACAAAAACCCTTTTTTTGTCCCTGCAAAAATCCGGGCAGTTGCACTTCACAAGGTCACATTTTTATGAAAAAATGTCCAAATTGGTGGTTACTCTTTGGATTCATTCTTCTAGGCAAGTTGGCTACATGCTTGAAAATTTTCAGATCATTTTCAGAATTGCACAACATATAGGAAAAAAAATAGTAAGTAGAAAGAAGTAGAGAATGATTCAAAACACTATATTGTTAAGAATTTATTTATGGAATTGAAAAATGCCAATCCCAACGGTTGTAATGTTGTAATAAATAATCTACATCCAATGTTTTTATTTTTTTTCAAAAATATTGGAAATTGACTGAAATAAAGGACTTCAAAGTTTATTTTAGAGTAGAGATTCCATAACTACCCTCAAACTAAGAATCCTCATAACTTTTGACTCATTAATCCAAATGGAATGATTTAAAGCTTTCCACGTACATATAAATTTAAAGAACCAATTTCAAATTTTTATTTTAAAAAAAAAATGATTTTTAAAGAATTTTTTGAGCTGCCTGGGCTGCCCGCCACGCACCAAAAATTACATATCATACAATATCTTTTTAACCATGTAGTCAAAAGTTATGAAAATTGTTGGGCCTTAAAGATACTCCTCGGGCACATCTTGTGTGAAAATTTCAAAGAAAATAAATAAACACTCCACTCGTAGTGAACTGCCCAAAATCGCTATGTTGTCAAAAAATGGTGTTTGGACCTTTAGGGGTTAAAAGCGAACATGACTCAGAGGTACATTTTGCTTTCTTGAATGTACCACCTATGCACATTTCAGGAGGTGCTCGCTTTTGATGACCACAAATGACCACTTATGACCACTTTTTTCCAACTTCAAAAATTTGTAACTTATTCTAAAAAGTTCCAGAAAATATGAAACGGCTTGGGTTAGATGCCAATCCTCTTGTCTTTCAAGGAAAATTCACTGAAAAATATTTTGAAGCATTTCACCTCTCCAAAATTCAGTTTCAGCTCTTAAATGAGCAATTTGAGGACCTCCTACCTTACATGGGTTGGTGCAGTGATTCATGGCTCAGGTTTCCGATTTAGAGAATGGCATGTGCCTCCATCTGGCCAAAGCCATGAGTCATGAGGTAACTTCTCTCAGCAAGGCAACCTAATTTTTAGGGCAACCCAATTTCACTATTTAGTGTAGGTTTAGTAACAAAAGTGGCGCTTTGGGGGGTACTCACCTTGAAATTCATTTCAACATAAATTCAGTATTAAGTGCAAGCCACCTAGCTACGACATGTTGTCCTTTCTTAGGAACATGAACTCTTCATCAGTTATCTTACCTATCCACCTGAAATGCATGTAACTGGGTTCCTGAATCTGAGGCGGGAAAAAAGGAATTCAAAAATGAACACGGCTCCACGTCACAAGCTCAAATCAGTTATAGAGTACTTCACTTTTAAAATGTTACTAAATTAAGGTATGTTCACACTTGGTAT
The DNA here is from genome assembly GCA_951799445.1 of Pseudisothecium myosuroides. Classification (NCBI taxonomy): domain Eukaryota; kingdom Viridiplantae; phylum Streptophyta; class Bryopsida; order Hypnales; family Lembophyllaceae; genus Pseudisothecium; species Pseudisothecium myosuroides. The sequence continues at coordinate 9,779,185 of OX637287.1, read as the reverse complement.
TTGGAGTGATATTTGCAATATGAATCCAGCCCAGAAGTACGTCTAAATTCATTCCTAAGATTCTCAGTAACAACACTCTTTGACACCAAGTGTAAATCTCTTGTGGTTAATTTCAACAATGACAAATGAAATATTTTCAAGTCAACCTAGAGTTTCAATACTCCTAGTTTTATATTTTAGAATTACATAACCTTCATCCATTTAATGAAATTTTAATTCATTTAAAAACATTTGGATCCATTTAGTAAAATTTCCATCCATTTTGACTTGTGGATCAATTTTTCACTTTTTAAAAACTATAATTTAAAATTTCTCAAACCATTCAACATTCTCATTTTAAATTAATTTATGTCAAAGTCGACTCAATTTGAACTAATATCTAAAACCCTCTATCCCCCCTCCCCCTTTCCCCCTCCACCTCCACCTTTTCATTATGCTCATGGGAGTTTCCTTGAAGTGTAATTACCAAGAAAGAACTTGCACCTCCGTATGGCATCCGGAAAAGCAATCAAACATTTTTTCTATTACTAAATGGCTTACTTTTATTTGTTGGATCTCCATGGAAGTTGGAAGCATACCCTTAATTCTTGACTTCTTAAACATTTTTTTGGGGACACCGTAAAGACTGAAACTCCGCTGAATTTATTTTCAAAGTCCGTGTTACCCCAAACAAACAACCCATAGATCTCCCATCTCATGTATAAAGGCATCGATTTATAGAATTTAGGCAAGAATTAGGAATACAGTAAGGTAGAGGTGACACTCACGTTGAGTTCCCTGAGTGTTCTAACTTACAGTAGGGTTCTGCTCCCCAAAACCACTGCACTGCTGCACTGGCTGAATTATCAAGGCATTAGTTGTCCCATACTTTACAGTAAGTTAAGTTACATACCCAATATCGTTAGGCAGCTCGTCCGCGGGCGGGTATAAGGCACGCAGCCGGCCCGTCTTCAAACACGACTATACTTGAACAGGATCTGTTCTATAGTGCGTACATCTGATCTGTGTTCTCTAACATAGACAAGACCTTCAACCCGGACGATGATTCAGGGCCCTCCGTTCTGAGCGCGATTGCCGCAGCGGATTCCGAGCTCTCCGGAGCGGTGAATCGGCTTGCCAGATGAACGTCCCGCCTGGGCTCGCCTGGGTGGTGATGGACGGAGGGCGTTCTGACGGGTACACACAATTCACTCCTTTTGCTTTTGAATTGCTTGCTGCAAAGGTCAGTTTGGCTCCCGCGATTTCATTTGGGTTGGGCGAGCGTTTTTGCGCTGGAATGGCGTTTGGTTCATGTCGTGCGCAAGCTTCTCTGAGCAGTGTTGCATCCTCATTCGCATCCTTCTCTGTTGATTTGAATTGCAGTCGATCGAGGGCGTACTACGTACGTAGCTGGCAATGTCCGAATCGAATGCCCCTTGGGCGTTGCTCTGTCGCCGTGGCTGCGTTCCTGTGGATTCCCCCCCTGCTGCGGTGTTCCTCAAGTCCAGTCCGCCCGGTGCGTACACAACTACCCGCTCTGGTAACGGCGGGGAGTGCTTGTTGTTGTGGAACAGACATCTGAAGAGGTTGGCGCACTCCATGGAGGTTCTGTCCTTGGCCATGCCCGATCGCTTTCCTCGTCCCTTGAGGAGCTGCAGCCGATTGCAAGACCTCGTCCAGCCCTCTCTACAGGTCAGTGCGTTCTTCTACCTACTGTACAAATCTGAGGATGCGTTCCTCACTGTGAGACGAAGTCAGGGTGTCTCTTTGACGCAACTCATGACGATCGTGTGAATTGTGTAATTCATGCATTGATGTAGAGAGCTATTCGCGGACATGTTTTTTTCCTGGTCGTTGTGGATTGCAATCTTTTAGGGTTTAATTAGGGTAGAGATCGTGGGGTGCCCTGGTTGAAGATTCTCTGTGATACAGTTTGCCGAGATTAAATTAGGGTTTCTTTTGACGTAATTCGAGATGATCGTCTGAATCGTTTATTCATTGATTGTTACATAGAGAGAAAAGCAGAAAGTTTTCTTACAGGCAGGGTTTAGGGTCGACATGTATTGCATTGTAGAGTTAAGGGCGTGAGATGGGTGACAGATCGTACTGGCAATGGCAGGCTGGGCTCCAGAGAGCATTGCCGTTGCGACGATCTGGGGAGGAGCTCAGCGTCACCATTTTGGTTTCCCCCGATGATCATTCTTCCAGGCTCAGCTGGAACGTGAGTGTTCACTTGTCGAATTACGTCGCAAGATCGCCGCCCTCCCCTGCGCAAGTAGCAATGCTAGGTTCTGGGCGTGCCCTCCCCCTTGCCAAATACTGCGCGTGGGCGAGCTCCCGGGAATCTCTGGAGAAGGCGAAGCCTGTTGGTGCAACCGAGATTTTGTTGTCCAACGATGGGGATGGAATTCTGGAAGGTTCGGTTACGAACTTGTTTGTCGTGGCAATGAACCCTGGTGTGGAGGTGCAGACAGCAGCTCTAGGCGATGGAGTGCTTCCTGGCGTGATCCGCCAGCTTGTCATCGAAGTCTGTGAAGAAGACGAAATTCTTATCCGGGAAGTGATGCCGTCTTGGCAATCCCGAGAGACATGGATAGAAGCCTTCGTTACGAGCGGCTTGCGAATCGTCCAACCTGTGGAGTCCATACGGAGATGCCATCCCTGGGTACCAGGAAATCGTCTGGAGCTTTTGGCGAACTGTGAATGGACGGAAGTTCGGTTTGAGAGGATTGCGAGTGTCACCGAGCACATCCGCAGCCGCGTTTTGCGACGTGCATTGGACGAGGGAGTCAGTGTATTCGAATTTCTTAACCCCTAACACCGGGTATTAAGAATGGAGGTTACCACCACATGACCCCACCCTTTTCTCTTTAAAACTTCTTTGTGCGTTTGTAAAGCCGAGTTTGTGTGCGGACTTGGTGATTGCAGCTTTTCTCACCTACTTTCTGATTGCAGCTTTTCTTACCGTCGCAGTATCAAATTCTATCGTGGATTCAACTGTATATTTTGAATGTGGCTTTTTGAATCTCTTATTTGGTTGTGTAGTGTATCTAAAAGGGTAGCCTACACTATTTGGTAGAATCCTCAGAGGATGACTTTCTATTGACAGACTGAAGCCAATTGAAGTTTTGCGTAGCTCATTAATGCTGAGGATGTCTGCTTTGCAGATCACGTTAGGTTAATGGAATCCATTCATCCCATCCCTGCTGCCGCACCTCGTACCTCCCACTCGATTCGCTCTCGCACATTGGAGCTGAATGATTCATCATGCAGACGTCGAATTGGAAGGCCAGAGAATCGCCGCCTTCGAGCCCGTTGCTGTCAATACAATCACTTTGCCGTGTGTCGGCAACGCCTTGGAAACATTTTTTACGATCCGGAGGCAGCTCTCATCGTCCCAGTCGTGCAATATCAACTGGAAATTTGAGCGTGCATTTGCAAATTAGTCTCTTCACTACAGGTGACAAGCCTCAACATGTTATTCTTGTGGAGAGTATCCATTAATCTTGTGCTAGCAGAAACTTTAATCCGATTTTGCAAAGGAATGTGAGCTGGGGGTGATAGGAGACTGACCTTCCCAAAGACTGAAACCAGGACTATGATGAGGTCATGGCCTTGTTGAAAAAGTGTTGAAATTTAGGATTTCGTCGTCTGTATTCCCACAGGTTCAGTCCTCCATTGGCTCTTGCAAATGATGTGAGGGTGTTGTCAGCGACGAAGTCTTGCAGGTGATTCTTAGAGCGCGTACTCGGGGGTGTCTTGCACCCAATGGATCAAGTTTACGATGGAGCCGTTCCCTGCCTCTTCCACTTCGAAATTTCCGACCGGTACGAGCCGGAAGCGACGCTCGGCTTTGGCCAGCGTTCCTTTTTGCGACCACTTCGCTTGAAATCTGTTTGCAGCTCGTCAGCCGGAGGAAGTGGCGTCGATGGGCTTCCCCGGCGTGGCCGCCTTGGTGAATCAACCGTTCACTCTCACCTGCTGCAGCTACAGTGTCGAAGATGTTGAGACGGAGAAGAGTGACCATGCTATTTGCAATCGCTGACAGTATTACCTATTCAAACGCAGCCAGCCTAGCGCCATCGATGTTGAGAGGTTTTGAATGCTGCACGCACGATCGTCGTCTCCTCCGCCTGCTATAATTTTCTTCGCTGAGTGGCTACTGTAGGTCTACTAGAAATGAGCAGGTGATGATGATCCTCAAAATGAGCACAGATATGATCTCAAACCAGGTGCTTGTATTCTTGTAACATTGTTGCAATTATGACTTTGGCATGGGCTTTTAGCGTTTTGCATGCATGACGTTGAACCACGCGAAATCAGTGTCAACTTCAGTATTGAAAGCAGTGCCGAATTATTTGTCCCAAAGATTGCTGCATCCCCACTTAAAACAGATTTGAAAGCACTTGTTTGAGACGCAGCAGCTGCAAAGACAATTGGGAAAGATAGTTACGTGGAAGGTAACGGAAGCTGAAGTGAATGCAAGTGGCGGGAGAATTTTGAGACTAAAATTAAACTTCGAATATTGATGTAGTTACCCATGAGCATCCCCGAAGGACAGAACAATTAACCCGTGAGTGGTTGAGGATAGAGTTTGCTTCATGGCGTATGAAGTGTAGTTTCGAGTACAGTGATTCTCATGCAAAGTTTGGATTTTCCAATTGGGTTGAGATTTTTACTGGAGCACAAAGGCAAACAAACAAAAGCTCACTAAAAGTTGTGATTTAAAATAATCAAATCTAAAGTGTCTTAAATTCACTACACGCTTAAAAGAGTGCAAGCAACATAGAAATTTTGTATACAGTGTCTTTGAGGAGGTGCCCATTGCATACAAATTTCTCAAATCTACATTATGAAGTTCTCTATTTCTTCATGATTTTCCATATCCAACTTCTAATGTGTGCAAAGTTTACAAAATTTCATGCGTGAATGCCTCAAAAACTGTATCAATTTTGCACAGACGGGATGCAAAAAGCATGTCAACTTGTCAAGGTGCATAGGGTTGAAGTGAACATTTATAGCAATCAAAGAATAAACGATTCAGACGATCATCTCAAAAGAAACCCTAATTTAATCTCGGCAAACTGTATCACAGAGAATCTTCAACCAGGGCACCCCACGATCTCTACCCTAATTAAACCCTAAAAGATTGCAATCCACAACGACCAGGAAAAAAACATGTCCGCGAATAGCTCTCTACATCAATGCATGAATTACACAATTCACACGATCGTCATGAGTTGCGTCAAAGAGACACCCTGACTTCGTCTCACAGTGAGGAACGCATCCTCAGATTTGTACAGTAGGTAGAAGAACGCACTGACCTGTAGAGAGGGCTGGACGAGGTCTTGCAATCGGCTGCAGCTCCTCAAGGGACGAGGAAAGCGATCGGGCATGGCCAAGGACAGAACCTCCATGGAGTGCGCCAACCTCTTCAGATGTCTGTTCCACAACAACAAGCACTCCCCGCCGTTACCAGAGCGGGTAGTTGTGTACGCACCGGGCGGACTGGACTTGAGGAACACCGCAGCAGGGGGGGAATCCACAGGAACGCAGCCACGGCGACAGAGCAACGCCCAAGGGGCATTCGATTCGGACATTGCCAGCTACGTACGTAGTACGCCCTCGATCGACTGCAATTCAAATCAACAGAGAAGGATGCGAATGAGGATGCAACACTGCTCAGAGAAGCTTGCGCACGACATGAACCAAACGCCATTCCAGCGCAAAAACGCTCGCCCAACCCAAATGAAATCGCGGGAGCCAAACTGACCTTTGCAGCAAGCAATTCAAAAGCAAAAGGAGTGAATTGTGTGTACCCGTCAGAACGCCCTCCGTCCATCACCACCCAGGCGAGCCCAGGCGGGACGTTCATCTGGCAAGCCGATTCACCGCTCCGGAGAGCTCGGAATCCGCTGCGGCAATCGCGCTCAGAACGGAGGGCCCTGAATCATCGTCCGGGTTGAAGGTCTTGTCTATGTTAGAGAACACAGATCAGATGTACGCACTATAGAACAGATCCTGTTCAAGTATAGTCGTGTTTGAAGACGGGCCGGCTGCGTGCCTTATACCCGCCCGCGGACGAGCTGCCTAACGATATTGGGTATGTAACTTAACTTACTGTAAAGTATGGGACAACTAATGCCTTGATAATTCAGCCAGTGCAGCAGTGCAGTGGTTTTGGGGAGCAGAACCCTACTGTAAGTTAGAACACTCAGGGAACTCAACGTGAGTGTCACCTCTACCTTACTGTATTCCTAATTCTTGCCTAAATTCTATAAATCGATGCCTTTATACATGAGATGGGAGATCTATGGGTTGTTTGTTTGGGGTAACACGGACTTTGAAAATAAATTCAGCGGAGTTTCAGTCTTTACGGTGTCCCCAAAAAAATGCTTAATCCCTAAATGCCCAAGGCACCCAAATTTGGTGTTTGCAAAACTTTGAAGTTAAATAAATCCTAACCAAGTTACTATTTTTAATCGTTACTATTCTTAGAAAGTTCTTCTTCAAGTCTAGTTTTAGCATCAAAAATCCGATTTTGAAAAGAAATGATGGTGATTTTTCTATACAAGATTTTGTGCAAGGGTACCCATTGCAATCTTGACTTCCCGTAGTGTTGAGAGCTCTTGGAAATGAGCCTCAAATACACTAGATCTTGGAGAAAAAATCACATTCAAAATTCATTTAAAAAAATTATAGTGTAGATTTTAAGAAGTCATAAATTGATTGGGGTTATACATGTTAGGCCCTTTCACCTCATATTTTTTTGGTCACCAACTTTTTTGATTTGACTTGCGAAAAGAAGATTGAAAGATTTTTGCAGTTTTAACACCCTCATGGTCAAACATTATAATCTTTCACTCCACAAGTGATATTGTTGTGTTTTCTTTTCCTATGAGATCTCTAACATGTCTAGTTTGAATTTGTACGATTACAATTCAAAAAAAATTGATACAACTTATTAAAATGTTGGCATTTTGTTCAATTTAGAGCAAATTCCAAGAAGCTCAAAACAGGCCTTGGGCATTTAGGGGTTAAGAAGTCAAGAATTAAGGGTATGCTTCCAACTTCCATAGAGATCCAACAAATAAAAGTAAGCCATTCAATAGTAGGAAAAATGTTTGATTTTCTTTTGCGGACGCAATGAGGTGCAGGTACTTTCTTGGTAATTACACTTCAAGAAAACTCTCATGCAACAAAAAAAAAAAAAAGGAGGGGAGAAGACTTAGGATCTTAGATATTAGTTCAAACGTATGTGTGCACTTGGTGTTAGGATTAGTATTTGGAAAATATCTAAACTCATTTTCAAATCCTAGTGAATACTACTTGAGAACATATTTGGAGCAAAGGTTTCGTAAAAAGAAATATAAAAAAATATATGATAAAGAATATCCCTAGCACTTTTTTATTTATTCAATGATCATTGTGGCAATTTATGCCTCTGCACATGTTGAATACTAATAAGCAAAATTTGTGATTTTTATGGTATTACTTGGTGCAAAGAAATTACTATTCAAGTTTCTATTTTGATCACAAAATCATTAAAAAGTTATACAAAAATGGTTTTTGTTTTGAAGGCAATATGAAATTGCTAGTTTGCTAAATATTCTTAGCATGGGATCTCTCTTTGGAAGATGATTGTACATTTCTTGAATAAATACTTAAATTAACATCCATATTTTATAAGTTTTAGTCATGCCTTCAAATGTAAATAGCTTTCATCACTATGATATTGCTTTTTGCATTGCCCAAAAAATTATATGAAAAGACATTGATTGAAACAAGTTCTAGAGACGTACCTTAGTAGGAGCACCTTAGCCCCCTAAAGATCTATGGATCAGAATTTGACAATTAAATACTCACAAAACTACTAAAAACTAGCATTCTAAAAAAAGAGGCTATAAATCAAATTTATTCATTTTGTAGAATTTAATAAATATAGGATCTTTTTTTGTCTATTAATGAAATCGCATAAAAAAATAGAGTCTGAATACAATATATGTGTGGTAATAGAGCTTGCAAAGTAGAACAAGATTCTTTTTCCAAGATTGACCAAGCTCTTGACAATGTGGCTTTGTTGGACTTTTGAGCACTCTAACTCAAATTTTCTTTGTATGAACGATTAATAGACTTCATATTCAAGTAGAGCTTCAAGTGAGGAAAAAGTACGCCAATTTCTAAAACAAAATAATGTTGCTTTCTGCTTGCCCAAATTTGGCCAAAAAACAAAAGAAGCGCATAACTTTTTTTCAACTCTTGGAATGAGAAAAAAAACAAAATTTGGTATTTCATTTTAGACACCCAAAATTTCCCAAAACTATAGTTCCCTCAAAATTGCGGCCATCAATGCAAACTTGTATTGGATGCAATAGTAGTTTGATGTTGGGGTCCTTGGGAAGGAACATATACAAAAGTAACCACATTTATTCTCCTTTCTCTCTCTACTTGAAATCACATAACATTTAACCCCTAAAGGACCGAGACCTTTTTTCTGCCAAAAAACACTCAAAACTGCCATTTCTATAGCAAACAGTAAAAAAAAAATTGAAAAATGTTTTTTTTGCACATCTAACTGTAGGATCTTACACCTAACTAGTATGAGAATGTGTGGAAAAAATTTCAGAATTTTTTGACCACACAGATTGCAAGATATCTGCGTTTAAAGTGAAAAAAACAAGGTTTTCAGCACAATGCGGGACAAGATTTTTTGACTTTAAACATTTTTAATTAAATTTTTTTTCACTACAGAGTTTTGAGCTTTAAATCTTTATAGTGGAGAATTGAGTTGAGAGTCTAGGGAAAAAAAAATATTCAAAAAAACTTAATTATCATCCTTAAAAAAATTGTTAAGTAGAAGTAGGTACAAGATAGAAGGAAAATCTAAAATATTAATATCTCTTAGATGGAATTAAAATTCACTAATCCCAATGGTGAGATTGTTCTAGCAACTAAACTAAACCATGCAAGAAAAAAAATTTGGAAAAAATTGGAAGATTGCATTCAAAAATGAATCCTACAAGTTATTTTTTTCAAGAAGATGCTCTAACTGCCCGAAAAACAAGAATGTCCATAACTTTTTCATAACATATCCAAATGAAATGAATCAAAGCTTTCTAAATAGACAAAAATATAATCTATGAGAAAAAAAATATTGAAAAAAAAATTCAAATTTTTGCCCATTTTTTTTTTGCTACCTGAGCTGCCCGCCGTCCCCTGTTTTGAGCTTATTTGGTCATAACTTTTTTTCCCAGGCACCGATTGTGAAAAAAAATTATATTCCCACAAAGCTTATCAGTTTTTCTATCTCCAAAAAAAGTTTCAAAAAATCACAAGAAAATTTCAGCCCGTAGGTACCTGCCTGAAAACGCATTTGTCCCCCGAAGGGACAGCGGTCCTTTAGGGGTTAAGAGCATTACTAACCAGTGTCTTAGCTCTACAGTGTTGGGTGTGGAATATTCCACATTCAACAATACTTCATCAGTAACTACTAACAGGTGGAGGATGCAAAGGAAAGGGAATGGGCATGAAGACAGTTGAGTGTGAAATATTCCACACCCAACATTGAAGGACCAAGTGCAGTGCCAACCAATGATATTGAATGCTATGCAAAGTATGCTAACCAACTTGTGAGTGGAAACTTATATTAGTTGAATCTCTTTGCACGCCACGATGATTGGTAGCCACATTTGTGAACTTTTTAATTTATTGCGGGATTGACTGAAAAGCACGTGGAAATCTACTTCTTTAACCCTTAAAATACTACCAATATTGTGTTTTGAAGCCCAAGAGTGTCTAAAATACTCATACCCAATAGAGGGCCAAAATTTTCATTTATATGAACTCTTTAGTAAATCCAATTGTAGGATCCTTTAGTTAACTTGTTCAAGTACATCCTCCCAAAATTTTTACCCCTAAATGTATTTAACCATGTTTTTACCAAAAACGCTCCAAAACTACCATTTCTTATACAAGTACCAAAATTTTAAAGAAAAAACATTTTTGGACACATGTAACATAAGATCTTGTCATAAACTAGTTTGAGAAGATGTAGAAAAAATTTCAGAAATTTGCACCACATGGATTGCAAGATACTCCCTCTATCCCACTAAAAGCTTCCAAATCAAGCAGAATTTTTGTCCCACTAAAAAGCTCCTTTTTGTGTTTTTGATTGTTTAGTGAGTGTTTGTTACATTGAACAACCTTGTGGGGGCAAGTGAGACAATCAAAAAGCATTCCCGTGGCCTTGCAAGATTGGCCTTGGCGATATGAGACACCTTGTACTAATTTCTTTGTCAAATAATAGTGTTGACAGCCTATTTAGTGACTACTTTAGTGCTATTAAAATTTGATCATAAAGTGGGATAGTTTTTTTATTTGTGGATATTTAGGTTCGAGAACATGTCATTACAATCCCATTGCAGCCACCACCCTTTAAATCATCTAAAATGATAGAGCTGGCAGCAATTATAAAATATGTTCAAATATCACACTTTTGACACGAATTTTGGGTGCCTAAATGATAGTGTCTAAGCTTGAGATTTTGCATAGATCTAAGGGATGGGTTATTTATTCTTGAATGAATGTATTTTTGGCACTTTGATTGAAAATATAGTTAATTTCTTAACGAGAAGAGTTTTGGAGGTTTTTAGTGGGACAAAGGGAGTATTAGCATTCAAATTGACAAAAATCATTTTTTTTCCTTGCAAAAAACCAGGCAGCTACACTTCACAAGGTCACATTTATGTGAAAAAAATGTCCAAAATGGTGGTACTCTTTGGATTCATTCTTCAAGGAAAGTTGGCTACATGCTTGGAAAATTTCAGATCATTTGGAATTGTACAGCATATAGAAAAAAAATAATAAGTAGAAAGAAGTAGATAATGATTCAAAATACCAAATTGTCAAGAATTTAGTCATGGAATTGATAAATGCCAATCCCAATGGTTGTAATGTTGTAATAAACAATCTACATCCAATGTTTTTATTTTATTTTTTAAATATTGAAAATTGGGTAAAATAAATGACTTTAAAGTTTATTTTAGAATAGAGATTCCATAATTACCCTCAAACTAAAACTCCTCATAACTTTCATCTTGTTAATCAAAATGGAATGATTCAAAGCTTTCCACGTACATATAAATCTACAAAATTGATTTCAAATTTTTATTTTCTTTAAAAGTGATTTTTAAAGAATTTTTTTGATCCCCTCAAGCTGCCCACCAAACACAAATAATTACATATCATACAAATAAATTTTTAACTATATAGTCAAAAATTATGAAAATTTTTGGGCCTTAAAGCTACTATTCATACACATCTTGTATGAAAATTTCAAAGAAAAAAAATAGAAACTCCATTCTTAGTGAGCTGCCAAAATTGCTATGTTGCCAAAAAATTGTAATTGGGCATTTAGGGGTTAAAGTGAAAATCCCAACAAATTGCAAGTTGATTGTGCCTAAACTTCAACAAAAAAAAATTACAATGGTTTCCATTTGTTATCAAAAAAAAAAAACTTCAAATAAAGGCTTCTCCTAAAGGTACAATTTTGTCTTTCAACATTTTTAGAAAAAAAACACATATAACTGAAATTTGTGCAACTTTCCCATTATATTGGAAAATGGGTTGAAAACAATACACAAACATAAATTTAGCCAAAAAGCTTTCATGTTCATCTTCAAAAAATTTATAAAACAGAGAGTATTATTTATTGTAAAAGTAAAAACTAACCCTTTAAATAAATAATTTTTATAAGAAATTGAAATTTTTTCATCCCTATGGTGATAGTAAACATGTATCATTTCATTTTGATTTTATTTGGAAATTTCCAAGATAGAGCTAAAACAACAACTTCATATATTTTTCCTACCTTCGTTGCCAAAAATAAAACTTCTTTGAACTTTCACTTCTATATTTGAAATTGAGTGGTTCAAATGTTTTTGAATAGATATCATCTTTAAAAAAAAGTTTAATTAATATACTTTTAAAATATTTTTAGAATGCCCTATTTGACATTGAAATTAAAAAACTTATATTTTTGCAATATATATTGGAATGATGTGAAACAAAGCTTGGCAAGTAGATTAGGATGATTAGAATCCATCCTTAGAGTTTCATGCAAAAATTTCAAATTATGAAGTCAAAAGAGCTTGCCTGAATTCTTACAAAAACAAAAGTGGGCTCTTCAATCCTTTAACCCCTAAAGACCCAAGGCATTTTTTCTGCCAAAAAACCATCAAAACTGCCATTTCTGTAGCAAGGAGTAAAAAAAAATGAAAAATGTTTTTTTTTTCACATCTAACTGTAGGATCTTACACCTAACTAGTATGAGAATGTGTGGAAAAAATTTCAAAATTTCTGACCGCTCAGATTGCAAGATATCTGCGTTTAAAGTGGAAAAAACAAGTATTTCAGCACATTGCAGGACTAGATTTTTTGACTTTAAACATTTTTCACTTAAAATTTTTGCACTACAGAGTTTTGTGCTTCAAATATTTATAGTGGAGAATTGAGTTGAGAGTCTAGGGAAAAAAAAAATACTCAAAAAAACTTAATTATCATTCCTAAAAAATTTATTAAGTAGAAGTAGGTACGAGATAGAAGGAAAATCTAAAACATTAATATATTTTAGATGGCACTAAAATACACTAATCCCAATGGTGAGATTGTTTTAGCAAGTAAACTAAACCACAAGAATTTTATTTTATTTTAAATTGCAAAAATAACATTTAGAAATGAATCCTACAAGTTATTTTTTTCAAGAAGATGCTCTAACTGCCCAAAAAACAAGAATGTCCATAACTTTTTCTTAACAAATCCAAATGAAATGAATCAAAGCTTTCCAGATAGACAAAAATATAATCTACAAGATTTTTTTATTTTATTTTTTTTAAATCAAAATTTTGCCAAATTTTTCTTGCTGCCCGGACTGCCCAGTTATGAAAAAAAGTAACATATTTGGCCATAACTTTTGACTCCTATTTCCAAATGTCCTGAAATTTAGTGCATATGGAAGATATTCCTCGCGCCCACCTTCAATTAAAATTTCAGCTTAAAATATGGAAATCTCTAGCCACACGGACCTGCCCAAAATTTCTATACGGCCAAAAAACTCATGCCGGTCTTTTAGGGGTTAAGGGATAATTATGAACCAAAAGTCTATTGTCTTAGAAAACTTGATCACCAAGCTTATTTTCCAAGGTCTTCAAGGCATGCTTTCATTGCAACTAGTGTGCCGTGTGCCATTGCCACAATATAATAAAAGTGAAGTAAAGTAATTTTTTAATTTTTAATTCATAAAAACTTTGAAATCCAATATCTTTCACATCGTAGGCTCCAAAACCACCAAACAAAGCATGTGCACACCTCTTTGCATGGAGCTTTTCGACGGTACCAAAAACGAGACCGGGAGACGCACATTTCTAGAGATTGAATCGTAACAATCAAACAAAATAAAATAGACAAACATCCAACCACATTTAAGGTGTAGATTATCTATTCTTTAATTTAAGCATAAATTACTTCAATCAGTTTATGGTGGAATTTTAAATTCTAACATAAGTAAAACACTTGAACTTGAAACATGCATTAACCCTATAAAGATGGACCTATGATTATTGATTTCAAGCCTCAACTGTCATTACTATGTTAGCTGCCATTTTGCAATTAGATATGAATGAAAAAATTTATATTTATTTTTGAAAGATAAAGTCATATATCTAGTACATGTCATAAATATTTCAAATTTTTTGAAGAATATTTGAAATTACTAAGATTTTTTTTTAAATGAAAAAAATCATATCAAATACAAAAGATATGAAAATCTCATCATAGATGTAAATTATAGTGTAGAACATTAAGTGGTATGAACCAAAGTTACTATATCACTCTAATCAACAAAACATGGTTATAGGCCCAAGTTCATATTGCTACTGTACATAAAATATTGAAATTTATGAATTTTTCAAAATTTTGAATTGGAATAGAAACTAAACTTAATAACCTTTATTTCAATAGTTGGGACTAAAATTCAAAAAACATCATTTTTATGGTTGAAATTCACATCAAGAGGAAATAGCAAAAAATGGTCAAAATACACTACAAGGATGATTTGTGAATTGAGCATCTTTTTTTATAGAAAAGTCAAGAAGACTAAAGCATTTTTTTCCCATCCTACAGTGCCAAGTGCAGTCATCTATTGGACCACTCTGGTCCGCAGTGTCCTTACAAGGTTAAAATAGGCTAGAGAGCTGTCCATGGTAGCTTAAAATATTATGTGTTGAGACTACATAAAGCATGCCCTTCTATTGTGGAAATCACTCTTGAAATGCCCAAATCTTGGATCCTTTGAGGTGGCAAATTAAGAGTGAAAAGTGCTATAGAAACTTTAATTTGTCAACTTTTCTACAATTTGTCTTTAAGCTAACTTTGACATGGTTAATTTTAATAGTCCAATGTCTACATTTGAGGTTTTTTTATACCTTTACAATTTACTTTGGGATACGCTTTTAATGATAAAAATTTCAAGTTTCAATTGTAAAAAGTTAGAACTTTATTTGGAGGAGTGCATTAGGAATGCTCTAATCAAGGACTTTATTGGTCCTACAAATCCTTTCAAGATTAACCTTGTAAAGACTTTGTGGACCTAAAAGCTAGGTCCGATAGATGATTTCATTGTAAAAAATAAAGAATGCACCTATTGGTCCAATAACTGGAGCATTTTAGTGACTACCTTGACAATAGGACCCATGTCTTTCCACAGTTAAGCTACCTGATCTTATATCAATGGTTAGTGTATTAAACTAAAGCCCAAATCACAAGGTTATAATGTTGTTGAATGCCCAACGTTGAAGGAAACACAAATCCAGAAAATCAATGCAATGGCAAAGAGTTTCATGGCAAATTTCATGGCAATTGTAACAACCCTCAAGCTCACCCTTTGCAAGACTATACTCTACCATTAAGTTATTTCCGCAATTCCAACAAACCAAATCTTTGTACTTATACTTTGAGCACTAAGCGGATGTCCCAATTCTGAATGATGAACAAAGACATTCCAAGGGCTTTTTTTTACCACAAAACTTCTCATTCATCCCAATTCCCAACTAATGCTTGATTTTTTTTAAAACTAACTTTCGGTATGACAAATTTGATGAAATTGAGGTAAATTATATATATATATATATATATAATATTATTTTATTTTATTTTTTTGTTATAGATATAACCAATATATGCAAAAATTCAAGAAAGTAGTCGGGGGCTTAAGGGTTAACTATCGTACCTAGCTATTACAATCAGCATTTTATGACAAATATTTAAGTAAAGTTGGAAAATCAAATTTGATAAATGCTGAAATAGGAATATTCCCTCAAAATCCATATTCTCTTCTTACAAAAATAATTTGAAATAATAATTTTCTTGAAATCCTTGCAAAAAAATTTGGATATTCTTTTTTGCCAACCTTCATAGCCATGTACGGTTTTACATAGCTCAGTAATTCTACTGTTTTTTAAAATTTAAAATTTAAAATTTAAAATTGGACTTTTAAAAACAAAATTCAAAACTAATGACATTCGCTGGAAATTCTTTGAAATGCGTGACTTGATATTATTGATAGGCAGGGTAAGTATGAAATCAGTAAAAGTATTAAATAATTAATCAATATGGCTTCATGGCTTTATGATAGTTATGACAAAAGTTCTGAGTTTTGGATTTAAGAAGATTCAGTTGACCTCCCAGATGAAAAAAGTCAATCTTGAGAATGTTGTGTCTCTTAGAAAGCAGGTCACACGTGTCATTTTCTTATTTGGTGAAAAAATATTTAAAACAAACTTAGAGAGGGGTACACTAGTCCTTTTCTTTAAAAATAACTTCAAATTATTTATTTAAACAAAATACACAATAAGTGTTACTTTAAGAAAGTCATAGTTGTTTCAAAGTTCTACCAAAAAAAACATAAGTGTTTCAATACTCAAAACTGAAGTAATAAGTATTGGCTAAGTCTCGGTCTCCATAAAATATTATAACGTACATTGTCTTGGTTTAAAGACCAACGTCTGTACTAGTCTTGGACAACTTTGCATGAGGTACATCTACATCCTGCCTACCACCAATAACAATGACATCGTTATATTCTCACCCTAAGTCTCTTAAAATGTTACTTGCAATGAAATAGTTACATTCTACACTTTCTCATACCTCGTCCAAATCTAGTGTATGGTGATGTTGACCCAAATCTACAAGGCGAAAACCTAGATTTGTGTGTTCAAAAAATATTTGTTACATCATCCATGTCAAAGGCATCTGGATTCATTATACATTTCCAAAGCATTGAGGCCTTGATGTATTCTATTCTCCCTTGGTGCAATGGTAGAACCCAAGAAGCTAAAGGGATGTATTGTCTACACTACAAGATTGGCAAGGTGTCAGAAAGAGTGTTTCTTAGTTGTTTTTTCATCTTGTACTTGTAGAATGTTGCAACCCTCTTGATTAGATTCATGTGAGTCAAGATGATTCTATTTTTTGCAATTGGAGTACCATTCTTCACGTATTCTTCAATTCCTTTGGCAATCTACTTTGGGGTCACATTCCTATGCAAACACTCAAAGTATTCTTTGCATTATTCTTTAATACAATACTCCAACATTCCAATGAATGTGTGCAAATGAATGTTGTGGAATGTTTTGGTGAAAATATGGTGCTCCATTGTAGCATTCTAACCTTTGTTCCATTCTAGAAATGTTCGGATGCATTTGCTCACCATACATGCAAAAGATGCAAAAATGCATAACACTATTTGCATGTGGAGCCTTGAAAGAGCTCCACCTCTTTCAATGGAGCAAAGTCCACAAACACATTCTTTTTTGATGAACTCTTCTACTGTTTTGATAAATTAAATGGAAATGTTAGAGCTCTTGATAAAAATGATTACAATGACATCCAACTCTTTGGGCTCTACTAGCAAAATTGGTTACTCTAACATCCAAATCTACATTGCAAATTTTTTTATAGCTAGTTGCTTCACTTGAGCTTGCTTATTTACAATTTGTTTTGTTGCAACAAGTTTTCAACAGTAGCAATTTTCTTTGCAATGGATGCATCAACTTTGAATTTCTCAGCAATGGTGGCTAACTTTGAATCTTCTTGTTTCCCTTTGTAGATTGTTGCAATTTTGTCTCTATTTCTTTCTCTTTGTGGGTTGTTGCCTTCACTGTCTAAGACATGGTCAGTTCTCAAAACGTGTTCAATACCATAATTGATCCTTAATCAAAATTTAGCATTTTTAAGCAATTTATATTTTCACTCCAAGGAACTTCAAGAACCCTTCCAACCACAAGAAATGTGATTAGTGTTGCTTTTCAATATGGATGATTCTTAGGAAACAATAAACAAGAATCAAAGCTCAAAGATACAAAAGAAAGTATAAAATTACTTGTTGCCATTATTGCTACTATTGCTATCATTGCAAAAATGAAAGAAACCAAAACCAAAACTCAAAGTTGCAAGAAATAGAAAGACATCAATAGAAAAATAAAATAAAAAAACATACTTACCTCAATACAAAGAAAAAACATGCTTACCTCATTTGAGGACACTCACAAAACCCTAGACATCTAAAGAGAGAAAATCCAAGAAATCCTGGACATCAACTTCAAACATCCAAAACCTCAAACCTTCAAAACCAAACACAAGTTGTTGCTCCCACTAGAAAGCAAGTGACATATTTGCATGAGTACAAGAGTGAAGAGAGTTGCATAAAGTGAAGAAAGCTCTAATGAAAAGAAAGAGAGAATAGAAATACTAAAAGTTGCTAGATGCTTGAAGACATCAAACATATTATTTCCAAACATGAGGAGAAATCTGAAAGGAGAGAAAGACAATAAACAAACAACCAAAAGGAAATGGATAGATGGACATGAAATCATCACAAAGTTTAGACCTTGCGGTTTGTCAACAGTTATCATGTAGTTATTGTTATTTCATGGGTTTGCACGTTAATTATAATTTATCGCATCATTACGATGCATTACTTCGCATTGTTACGATGCAGTTGCAAGTAATGCATTGTAATGACGCGATAACGATGCAAAGTAATGCATCATAATGATGCAATAAATTGTAATTAACATGCAAACCCATGAAACAACGATAACTACATGATAACTGTTAACAAACCGTAGGGTTTAAATTTTGTGATGATGTACATTAAAGAGAATAAGGATTTGGACTTACTAATGCATAAGGTAATGGTATGGTGGTGATGTTGAGGTGTAAGCAGATTGCGCACGAGAAGCTAGAGAGCTTGTGAAAACATGAGAAGTCTTAGGGAGATTGAGGAAAAGATAAATGGAGTGAGTAGAGTTGTGCCAAGCTTGAGAAAAACAAAGCTACGCTAAGAGAATGTGCTAGAGGAAAGAAATAATGAAATCAATTTGGCCCTAATATGAATGGCTTAGATCTCCTTTCATTGCGGCGCTCATCAATGACAAAAGTTTAATGTTAAAAATTGAGATCAATGGCTTTGGAAGGAGGTTGCGGTTTTTGATAAGAGAATCGAGGGGCTGGGAGGGGGGATGTTTTTTAGGGGATGGTCAGTCTTACATCAATATTGATTCTATACTTTAGGAAAAATAATAATATACAAAATTGAAAGAAATTGAATTTGGCATTGAGATTCTTCATTAAAGATATGTAAATTTACTATTGTTATATTTCAAACTAATCAAACTATATAGATTCAATGAATTTATTAATCTAATTACAAAAGACTGTGTATTCTATATAAAACCAACTACAAACTTTAACCCTTAAGTGCACAAACGTCTTTGTTTTGAACAATGAACAGAGGACTTTAGGGCAATATTTTGTCCAACTAACTTCTCATTCATCCAAAGTTACACTTGAATCTTTGAAAGAGAACATTCTTTTTATGACCAATTTGATGAAATTGATATAAATTATATACTTGTATAACCATATAAGCAAAAATGTGCAAAAATTCAAAAAATATTGAGGTGTTAAAGGAACAAGTAGCATCTTGAATCCATTTTCAATAGCAACGGGGCCAACATTGACTTTCAATTGCACTCCTTGTTTATCAAATTTATATTGTGCCAATGTGAAACCCAAAACACTCAAGATTTTCTAATTGTTTTTTTTGGTATTCACCTTACAGGTAATCCATCAATTCTGTTAAAGAATATAAAGATTCAAGAATGACAAATAAATTTAAAATTGATGATTTCTGATTTTTTAGAAATATAGTAAGTTTAATCATGGTGATAAGTGCACCAAGAAAGTTCCAAATTACTTGAATTCAATATTGAAATAATATTGAAAAATATAGAGGCCAATCTAAAGTTTGTATTGGAATTCATGTAGAATCATGGTTGATTTAATATTAAACTTGCAATTATTGAATACACATTAGTTCAATGAATTTGAAATTACATAATAAAGAATATAAAGTAGTACATGTCTTTCAAACATTATGCAAAATCCAAGAATAAAGTAGGTTGCTATAAATTCAACCATGACCCAATTCCATTAAAATTATCATTGCAAAATGCCAATCTAACATCGGTCAACATTTCTTACTCTAAGGCACTCCAACAATAAGATATCTTCGGGAATATCTTGAACAATTATAGACCCCCGAATAATCAATGGACAAAAAGTAAAACCCCTCATTAAAATACCCGGTGTTCGCACCTATATCCTTATTTTTTTCAAGGACTGCACCCTTTGAGCATTGGCATTCTATAATGAATACATTATTGAGTAAAGTCAAAGACCTTACATGAAGATAGACCTTGGTGTGACCCAAGGAAGTTAGGCCTCCTCATTTTTTTGAAAAACATGTGTTTAGATTCCTTTCAATTTAACTAGGACCCTCATTTAATATGTAGACACTATCATGTTATTTTAAAGACCCCCAACAACATCAAGAAAAACAAAGTTAACCTTGGAAGGACAGGTTGGTCACCATAGATATCATCTTTTTTGGTATCGTGCAAATCATTTGCTTAAAAAAATCCAAGAGCATTCATTGGAGGTCAAACTATTATGTAAGACCTCCCCTTTCAACATAAAATTCTAAGGATTAACATATGCACTTTGTCTTATATAGAAGGGTTCTTTGTCATCCATCAGGGGCAGGCTAGGAGAATTGACCCTTCGTTTCCATAATCAAGGATAAATGTGAAAAACTGTCCTCTATTTTGTGCTTGATTAATCCCTAAAGTTCTATGACTATATTTTCACCAAAATGTTCCAAAACTGCCATTTCTAGCACAAGTACCAAATTTTAGAAAAAAAACAATTTTGGACACATGTAACCATAGGAGCTTGTAGTATGCTAACTTGAGAACATTTGGAAAAAATTTCAGAAATTTCCACCACATGGATTGCAAGATATGAGCTCTCAAATTTACAAAAATTCTTTTTTTGCCCTGTGAAAAATAGGGCAATTGCACTTCCTAAGCTTACATATGTGTGAAAAAATGTCAAAAATGATGGTGCTCCTTTAGATTCATTCTTCAAAGCAAGTTGGCTACATGCTTAAAAAATTTCAAATCATTCGGAATCGTACAACATATAGGGGAAAAAAATAGAAAATAAGAAGTAGAAAATGATTCTAAATGCTAAATTGTTAAGAATTTAGTTATGGAATTGAAAAATGACAATTCCAATAGTTGTAATGCTGTAATAAACAACCTACATCCTATGATTTTGTTTTTTCCAAAAATATTGAAAATTGAGTAAAATAAAGGACTTCAAAGTTATTTTAGAGTAGAAAATCTATACCTGCCCACAAACTAAAACTCCTCATAATTTTCATCTCATTGATCAAAATGGAATGATTCAAAGCTTTCCATGTACATACAAATCTAGAAAAGCCAATTTAAATTTTTGTTTTTGAAAAAAGTGATTTTTTAAATTTGCCCAGAATGCCCATTTATGGAAAAATGTAACATATTAGGCCATAACTTCTATTAAAATTTCAGCCTAAAATATTCAAATTGTCATTCACACTAGCTTGCCCAAAATTGCTATGTAGCCCAAAAAAACGTAATCTGGTCTTTTAAGGATTAATTTTGTATTTTTTCACTTCTCCTAGCTAAATTGAGGCAACTTATTCTAAGCATGAGTTCAACATTTCCAATTTTTTTTCATAGATGGAAAATAAAAGGTTATCATATTTTTCCCAAGAGTAAACCGTGGGGGAATGAAGGAGTCAATTCACCCTAAACCATTGAACACTCTTTGTCCGTAGTAATATTATAGGGTTAACCAACCACAAAATTGGAGACAAAATTTTACACCAAATAGTGAAATTAGGTTGCCCCTCAATTTTTTTTTGTCATTTGACACTATATAAATATTTGTTGTTACTGTACAAGAATGCACTACTTTTGAATTTGGTATTGTTGTAGTTGGGGCTCATAAACCTTCATCTGTACAAATGGATATATATGTAGAAATATTTGTTGATTTTGATGGCTTGTACAATAGCTTTCTTGGGATAAGGGAACCTAATTGTTAAGGCAACAATTGGGACTCATGAACCTCCATGTGTACAAATGAAAAATATGTGTAGAAATATTTGTAATAGAAATATTTGGTCAAATGACTTGGGTGGCTTGTACAGTAACTTTCTTGGGGTAACTTAAAGAAACCTAATTCTCACTATTTTGTGTACATTTGTTTGAAAAGGTGAAATAAAATTGGCATGGAAGATACTAAATCCATTCCACAAAATAGGACCAACAAGGTTGTTGTGTAAATAGCAATTGTGCATCACAACAAATCGAGTACCTCAAACCACATCAAACATGAAGGTTCAAACATGCATAAATACACTACAAACATACCCTCAAATAGAATGTCAAGCCAAGAACATACAAGGCCTTTTACCCCAAACCCTAAGTTTTTACGAAATTCTAAAGGTCAAATAGGAAAGGCAAAATTCCTAAGATACACCCTACAAGGATAAATCCACAAACTAATGCGGTTTGGCACCCAATGCCAACTAATGTGATAGGGTGGATTTTGTGTTTTGCGAGGTAAATGCAAAAAAAGCCCCCTATTTTGTACTGTGTTAATCCTATATTCTCTAAGGTAACTACACCTACAATTGCATGAATAAGCTCTGTGGCATACCGAGACAATCTAGAATATGAGCAACAATTTTTGCACATTGGTGAAGACTATGAATCAAAATGCAAGTGGTTCCATTTTTTTTGGACACATTGTGAATTAGATACAAATTTTCAAAGATGCAAGGTGTAGGGTGCTAAAAGTGTCATGTAGGTGATGCCAAAATCCATTTGATCCATATGAAGAAATCACACTAGTAGTATCAAAATATGTCATACAAAAGAAGTTAAAACAAGTGAAAGTGTATTCAAAACCAATCATTTGTAAGATTGCTACCTCCATAATACTATAAATAAAGCCAAATACTACTCAAAAATGGCCCCCAACTCCACCTGCCACTTGTCCTTGTAATGTGCACTATTTTAGGTCTCTTCCCTATTCATTTTTCTCTCAAAAATAGGGGTCGATTTTGAAGAGTGGTCCATTTTAGGTGTAGTTACCTTGCACCCTAGCTAATTTGGGGCCTCTAATTGCAAACAGGAATTCAAAATTTTGCAAATTTTTTCAAGTGTGTTAACTAAAAAATTTATGTGTTTTCCCTAAGGGTAAATCCACGCAAGACATTAAATCCTTCCCATGAAGTGGAAACTGCAGAGCAAATTTTGCGTTTTTTGGAGATAAAAGTAAAAAAAGCCCCCTATTTTGAGCCGTGTCTAGGGTATGTCCTAGCCTCTCCTACCTCATGTGAGGTCTCTAATTGCAAATATGAATTCAGAATTTGAAAAAAAATAAAATTGTTGCAAATAAAAAATTCCTGCATTTTTCCCTGGGTAAATCCCACCCTGCTGGTCCTACTTCATGGTACGGGGCCCCTAAATCCATCCTACGGGGCCCACTTTGTGAGACCGATTTAGCGTCTTGCAAAATTGGCATGTAGGACAATAAATCCGTCCCATGAAGTGAGACCCGTAGGATGAAAACGCAAAAATTGGGGGGATAAAAATAAAATCTTGCTCCTATTTTGAGCCGTGTCTAGGGTTAGATATAGACCTCTCCTAGCTAATTTGGGGCCTCTGATTGCAAATATGAATTCAGAATTAAAAAAAATAAAAAAAATGTGAAAAATAAAAAATTCCTGCGTTTTCCCTGGGGGTAAAATTTCTGCGTTTTTACCCTGCAGGGCCCACTTCGTGGGACGGGTTTAGTAACGTCCTGCAATTGGCATTGGGTCCGTCCTTCCTTGCAATAAATGCTACGGTGCGAAGTTCTGGAGTGGGCTTTCCTAACCTTTGACGGAAACTACCAAAATTATAAACAATTCTAAAAACACACATACAGTTCCCGCCGAGTCGGGTGAAGTTCAAGAACTGCTTCGGGAAGCGAGCCCCGAGGGCCGAGGCAGGGCAGGGCAGGGCAAGGCGGGATTTGCCCGACCGTCAAAGGGCCCGTCACAGTCCATCGTTCTCCCTCGGTCCCAATTGCTTGCAGCCCCCGCTCGTGGACTGACTGACGTGCCGGCGCTCAAAGCTCAATTCCATTCAATGCGAGGTGAGTGGGAAGCGAGCATTCGAAAACTGGGCCAAGAAAGATCTATGCCAGTTCGAATCGTCTTCTGCGGGTGAGCTTTGCAGCTACGGTTTTCGATGTGCTCGAGGACTTGGTGCATTGGGATCATCTGTACTTGCTTCTTTTTGTGTGTTGCTTTTGTTGCTTGAGAGGTGACGTTGTGAGGTTCTTGCGTTCCGTTCTGGATTTTGGTTTCCTGTGGAAGTCGGTGGGAGCGGCGTTGGTAATTTTGTCGTTCAAGGGTTGTGTGAGTGGGAGCTCGATTGGGGATTGTGGTTGTGGAGAGGTACTGGAGGGGTGAGGGGAGTGGGAATGGAGCTGAGGAGTGCAATGTGAGTAGGCGATGTCTTCTTGATTTGGTTGCGTTTTGCGTTTTTTTGATTTTGATGTTTGTCCCTTTTTGTCTCTTTTTGTTTGTTTTGTTTGAAACAACTGGAGAGAAAGTTATTGCACTGTCAGAAAAGAAAGCATCGCAATGCGTTCACGTTGTCGTGACGTTTCGTGACTCCTTGGTCGTGTGTGGAGTATGTTGACAGGATTGCTGCTCGAGGCGTCTAGGGCATTTGCTGAGATCGAGGTGAGAATGCAGCCAAGAACGTTGCAAGGTTCTGTGGTGTTCGGGGTTTTGGAGTGGTCATTGGGCAGGAGTTTTCTTAGGGTGAGACTGTTCACAGATGCAATGACGCGTGGTGGAGTATGGGACCAACCGGCTATCAGACCGGTGGTAGAAGCTCATTAAACGGAGGTGGTGTAGGGAGACAGCGATACAATGAGTAGTATCGTTGTCCTGAAGAGCGGCGCGATTCTTGATCCGGAGGGGAAGGTGTCGCCAGCGGTCAGTGAGCGTGCTATGGCCCTCAGTGAGGTTCAACGCGTTCATGACAGCGGGTGGAATTGTCCAATGGTGGACGGTGGCACTCTGCATCAAAATGGATTCAAACTGTCTTCTGAAGGGGTACGGAGGTCAGCAGAATTTAGAAGGCGAAGCTCACAGAAAGAAGAGAAGGAGAATACGAATGTGCCGGAAGATTTTGGAGAAGAGACAAATGCAAGCGACGTAATTGAGATGTCGGACCAACGCGAAGCGGACTCAGAGAAAACGAAGCTTGAAGATCGTGGCCTCAGAAACAGAGTATGGGCTCTTGAAGATGAGAAATGTAAATTGCATAAAGACTTGGCGGCAATGACATTGAAGGAGACGATTCTGAGGGACAAGGTTAGGGAATTTGAGTTGCAAATGGACGGTCACAGGAAGAGAGTAGAGAGAGCGGAGAGAACAATCATAGAGCTCCGGCAAGCGTTAGCTCAGAGTAATAAGCAAGGGCGGCAAGCGGAGGCGGAGGTCGAAGAGCTTCGGTTGCTTTCTGCGCGGAATGACGGAGAGAAACAGGACATGCAGAGCAGAGTAGAAAGATTGCAGCAGCTGTGTATGGATCATGAGAAAAGCATTCATGGCCTCAGGCAGGGTCTGAAGAACGGCATGGATGGCAATAAAGAAGGGAGAATGAGCAGGCTGCAGAAAGAATTGCAAAGATTGAGCGGTGTCGAGATTACTCTTCGCACCGACCTCGAGGCTTCTCGAGTAGAGAATGCTAGCTTGCGGCGAGACATCAATTGTCTACTGGAGAGGTCCGCAAATCAGCAGAGAGAGACCACAATGCTTATGAAGAAAATGGAGCAGGAATTGAGGGCTGAAATTGATCGTGGCCAAGCTAAAGTTTCTGAACTCCAAGATGAAAATAATATCCTGTTTGCAAAGTTGAGGTTACTGACGAGGGAGAGACATGATACAAGAGAGGCGTTGAGATCTTGTAACGACAGAGTATCAGATTTGGAGGACGAGAATCAAAGTCTACAAGAAGAGATGTCTACAGTGGAGAGTGCACTGGAGGCTAAGCAGATGGACATTCAGAACTTAGAGTCTCAACTGGAACGCTCCATACAGAACAAAGAGATTGCTCAGACAGCTTTGGCGTTGAAAGAGAAGGCCTCTGCAAATGATGTTGCAACGACAGATGTGAAAGATAGAGAACCGCGGAACGCTTCACACTTGGGGTCCGAAATGCGTCAGAGCCTGCAGGCGGCTGCACAGCAACTGTACAGCATGAATGGTAGGCTCGAGGCGTTGATGGATAAGCTTTCTGAGCGTGATCTTCAATTACAAGAAGCAAGGGCGGATATTACTGGAAAGGACGAAGTTGTTGCTGGCCTAGAGCATACCTTGAACAATTTAGCCAAGACGGTGGACTCCCAAAGTTCGCGTATCATGCGCCTCTCCACACAGAACGAGGATCTTACTAGGGTAACATTGTCACAGGCAAGACAGATAGAAGATTTGCAGGCTCAGGTTGTGGCCGCTTTGGATTGTAAGAATAAAGAAGAGCAGGAACTGGATGCTGCAAGAAAACGGTTAGAGGACTATGAAAAGCATTTTGAATCACAGGGCTTGACAACTCGGCTGCTGCGGGAAAGAGTGGACGCCTTACAGACAGATTTGGAGCATTGCCAGCCACAGATCCAGTCGCTTCTGCAACAGAGGGACGAATGGACTCTGGAGACTCAAAATCTTCACCGTTCGCTAACAGATGCCACTGTTAGGGTCACCGATCTCGAGGATCGGCTGGCTGACAAAGAAGAGACCGTAAAATTGCAAGACGTAACGCTAGGGGACCTAAGGAAGGAGTTGGATGAAGGTCGGACCGAGTTGAGTCGTGTCAAGCAAGAGAGAGACGAGATGCAAAAAGAAGCGGAGGCTATGAGCAGGGAAGCATTGCGAACCAGTGTGGAGGTGGAGGTTTTACGTAGACGCGTTCACCAGCTTGATGAAGATGTACTACTTCGAGATGGTCAGATTTGTATTCTTCGCGGTGGCCTTGATGACTCGTAGCGAACTCTCCCCATTCAACGGGTCTCTGACACGGCTAGAAAATGTACATACTCTAACACGTTCTTTAGGTTTGATCAGCACCCAAGAGCCTATCTCAATTTTCCATACTGAAGCTTCTAACCTTCACCAGTCCAATCTATGGACAATCAACGTGACATTGTTGATCATTGTATTCTTCTGACGAGGATGGTTACTACGAGGAAATGATGAGCCGGATGTCCCTCCAGCCTTGACTCTTGGTAAATTAATAAGTTGCACTCTGTATTCTGCATTGATTCATGGTAGACAGGAATACCCAGAATCTCTGCCTGTTTCCCTACAGAATTTTAGCACTGATACAGCGTTGATGTGCGCAGTTGAGATGGTACCTGCTGGTGACTTAGTGAAGGGTTTGACATGTGCGCATTGAGCCTTCGGTATTCCTGTGAAATTGTGAATCTTGCTGTGGTTCTCTGTTAATTTGCATCATTTTAATCTGGAGCCTCTGAGTAACCGGACGCTGTCCGATTGTTGAGCATTCCACGAGTCGTTAAGGTGCCACGGCTTGTAACGATTCCAAGCGTGAGATTGAACTTGCGTGCCGCTTTGCTTGTGCTTACCTGTAAACATCGTCATGGACTAGGTACAGCGCTCGCGTTCTGTTGATTGAACTTTGAGGTTGGCCTCCCCAGTACAGAGTCTGTGAGTGACTTCCTATTATTAGTTTTTTATCATGTTGTATGCGTGTTGCATGCCGCAGTTATGTTCTAGTATTTGATCCAGTTTCTCGTTTAGGATGTTTTTTGAACTGCATCTGTGTTTCTCATTGTATCCTGAGCAGCCAGAGTGATACGTAGAGCGAAATTCATGACAGTATTCGACTCCTTTGATCCTGCCAATGAATCTGAAAGGAGGCTGTGCAAAGACTCAGTTATGATAAATTCCTGGAGCAACGGATCGATACACAAGACTTCTGCCACAGTGCCACAATCAAGGTGTGGCTTCTACGACCATTGTCTCAGTCCCACTGAAATACATGAAAAAACTCACCTAACTTTTCTAAACATGTTGAACTGTATTCCTAACCTCCAAAGACAGGCTGAACAACGGAAAAACACACATCGTGCCAGGCTACAAACATTGCGTAACGAAACAGTACAAATCCATAGAAGTAGACATTCGGACACGAAACTGGTACCATATATACCTACGTGTATAACCAACAGCACCACTCACGTAATCATGCGTGGTACGCTAACTCAATCGAGCTCATATCTGCAGAGTGCATGATAATATCTCATAATATTGTCCTTCAGCATTATGGTGTACATTCCAAACCCTTGATTATTGGATTGAGCATGATTGAATACGAACCAACCAGTCGTTTATGTCCCATAATGTGAAAGTAGAGCCTTGTTATGGAAAACGTCGCAGCCTGTTACGTCTCATAATGAGTCTCTCCTTCAGGGCACCTAGCCTGTAGGGCTGGTTTGAGGTGCTGTGCTGGTTTGGCCGTTTGGGACTTTGGGTTAGGTCCACTTCACAGTAACAATGAATTCATCCGAATCGGTGATTAGTCCCCACGCTTTTATTAATCCATACCTTAAGTTTGGCTGGTTGTTTGTTTGTTTAGGTAGTTAGTTTGTTATGTTGAAATCTTCCGGACTGTGCATTCTTGGTACCATCGGAAAGCCCTCGGCAAGGAGGGGTGCACAGGCTTTGTTTGGACCTGCGATGTGGAAGTTATAGATTTTTTAGTTATTTTTGGATCTTAAATATTACTAAATTATGCTAAATTATTTATCTTTTGAACAATGCATCAATTGGTCACGCTCTTGGTATTGTTAGAAAGCTCTTTGTCAAAAGGGGTACACAGACTTTATTTTGTGGCATTTGAACCTATGGTGTGAAAGTTATTGAATTTCAAAGTTCTTATTGAATTAAAAAATTAGAAAATTACTTTTTGATTGTGGCAACGGCACAGGGCACACTGAAATACTGAAATAAGGAATGCATGTAGCGTCATGGAACGCACAGTCCGAAGAGCAACTTTGTGGACGTCACGTTGTCACCTCTTGTCCATCTCACGTTAAGTACCAGTAATCGTCTTGTCTGATGATGAACCAGACTGGAGTAGCATGTTCTTACTGAAATGGAATTGGAGATATCTTGAGATAAATTGAAGTTCGAGGTCTTAGATTTCTGTTTTAAGAGTTTTATTGTGTTTATTTCAGCAGCAGCACCACAACATTGGAGGACCCCAATACGAAACCACTTACAGGCATTGTTCTTCAACGAGTAACGAGGTTTGGCTTAACTGACGTCCTCATGCCAATTCCTCGAATCAAATTAGTGTAAGTTATTTTCTAATCACAACCGCAACACAGAAGCTCATGTCCATAGGGAAGCCCGCAGCTTTCTTGAGGGGATAATCCTTCTCACTGTTCTGGCGAACTCGTTCGAACAGTATTTCTTTGAGCTTGGATCCAAGGTGATCATTAGCCATCGGTCCCATTCCAGAATTGCACATGTTGACCATGAACTTTCCGTACGATTCTGCATCCTTGAATATGGTCTCCTCAGCATTGCCTGGTCCGATCTCAAATTTATCAACGAATTCCAGTTTTTGGATATGAAATTTGGAGGTGGGATGCTCAATGGCCTCTTGAATTTCGTCAATGCTAGGGAAACATACTGGAGCGTTGAAAGAGTCCAGAAGCTCCTCAGCAATGGTCCCCTGCCATTGCAAAGAATTGTTAGGGTGACAGAAATGATGAGAGCAATGCGCAAGTTGTACAATTTTGCAGCCAGAAAACCGTTAATGGTGCACTATTTGGAACGCAACATTCTTAAGTTGTTTTATGAATGCACCCATCCTATTGTTTCGTCGGACAGCATACACAAACGTAGGATAGCTCATCAAAATGGTGGTTGTAGAGTGTGTAGCGTGGCTTCCAGAGATGGCAAGACCTAGGAACATCTTGCCAATTTGGGAAGCCATGCTACATATAACGCAAGCATAGCTGTACATCCAATAGGAAGAAGGGCTAGAGCCTCATCCATATAGAGCTGCTAATGAGTGCTACGAAGAAACCTCCACATCCACCATTTCCTGACTGCAGTATGCTATGATTTGGATTGACTGAGAACGGAATGTAAGAGCATGCTACTTCTACTGGAGCTATTGTCACGGATCTACTGAAGTGATTGATGTTAGAGGTTTCTTTCTCCAAAATTCTTGAAGCCAAGAAGTAAGACGATGTATCTCAATGAAAGATGTCAAAACATAACTTGATTCTTCCTTGCATGAGCAATTGGGGTTAGAAGCATCTTTCAAGAATGTTGAGAATTGTGTGAGGTATTCGGGACCAGGAGGGACTGATTACCTCAGTCACAAGCTCATGCCATGATTTCTCAATCGCAGGTATAACATTGCCGATACATTCGAGGAACGGCTGTTTCTCCGGATGTGCTCGATCCCGGCGTCCAAGACAATAAAGTCCAAGAACTCCACCAGAGACCATCTCCTCCGCCCGACACTCGAAGAACTTCCGCAAGTCTTTCCTTGAAGTCTCTGCGAACGCCTCGGCCGTTGCTAGGCTGGAGCCCTGCACGCCGATTCGCCCTTTGTTGTAGGCGGGCGAACTCTTGTCGAGAACCGATTTAGGAATCTGTTGCAACGCCGAGGAGGAAACGACAAGAGCTTCAAAATAAGTTTCGACATTCTAAGGTCCATTAACCCTAAAGGACCACAAAGGCCCGGGAGTGGGCCTCAAACTTGCTCCTGACTCTAATTTGTAGCAGAAAATGAACACCATTTGCCAGTGAGGCCCCTCCTCAAATTCATCGAAGCTTCCAAAGACAATGTCTAATCTTTTCAAATCAACATCACGAGGTAATGCTAGGACCAAACAAGAAATGGTCCTAGCAACTTTTATACTGCAAATAGGATATAATTTGCCAAATCTACATGCAACTGTGTAGTGATCCAAGGTCTCAACATATGTTCGAATGATAGATTTGGAAATTCAGGTGACACATACAATTTGACATACAATTGACAATCTCTTATGTTGTGACATGTTGTTGAACTCAAAATCATTCAAAATAGAGTCTAGACAGAGGAAGGCAGACGTGAAATATGGAGAAACCATACCTCGGACAAGTAATGGAGCGTGAGTGTGGTAATGGCGACGTGCAAACTCGAACGTGGAAACATGCGGCCGTATTGAGAGCCGGGAACGCCATCGGCAAACCAAGTCCGCTCCTCCACGCTTCCATCGCCATCACCGCCACCTTCACCTACAATCGGCGGCATTTGCTTGAACAACGTGTTGAAATCGTTCGACGGCAGATCGGCGAAATGGCAAACAAAATCCCTTCCGCTCATCTCGGGCTTCGTCTTCAGTGTGTCGATCACGAATTTCGCGAACCCCAGGGTGTTGGCGCCCACGGAACATCCGAAGTCCGCGTAGTGAACTGGACCAGAATCATGTACCGAGAAATGGTGTAAGAGGGTGTCCATCAGCGCCGGCTGTAGCATCGATGACATTCCATTCCATAGCTTTGACTGGTGACTGTAACTCCCTTCTCCCTCCCCTCCCGCCGTTGCAAATGAGCCTAGCACTTTCGGTTGCGCCATCTCTCGGTCAGCCAAATTCTCCTCCTGCAAAACCCACTTCAGACATTGCACACCTCAGTCATGACTCGAGAGTTCTATCATGATGTATAGCGCATGTGAATGGAAATAGAATTGAGGAGAGACCAGAGAGGTATGTCAAAATATACTTACAATCTAAAAAAACATGAAAAGCTATCAAGAGAATAGACACTGTCTAATTTACTAAAACTGCTCGCATACTGAGCGAGATTCATAATTCAAGTTTGACTACAGCTACAAAGGCGGTGATGAACCCTTGGGCTTTCCTGGGAAGACAGACGAAAGCAGATTGCCGCAGGAAACAACGAAAGTAACTGAAGGCGGGGAGGGCAGTATTTTGGAGCAGTAAGGTAACTACTTAAGGTGCTGTCAAGCAGAGATTTGGGACCGATTACTTTGTTAGCTTTTAGTAAAGATCAAGCAACTAAAATTAACCCCTAGCTAATGAGTCATGGAGGCTATAGTAGACGCTGACGTCAAGGGATAAGCAGAACAGTTGTGGGCTGGATATTTTAACAAGGTGACCCAAATGCAGCACGAATTGCCGCAAGTCAGAGTAATCGATCGTCCATTCTTCGTAACAGGCCTCCAAGAGTTTGCTGACATTGAGACCAATTCAAGCAAGAGGACGACTCCAAGGCGCGCAACAATCTAAACAGCAGTAAACTACAGTATAGCTAGAAACACAGTAAACACAGAAACAGGTGCCGGAGACCAAACCTACGAGCTGTCCAGACTTCCTCGTGGAGCGAACGAACACCACTTCCTTAAGAATCGAACTGTCTCCCGGATCCACCAATGCAGATCAATCGCAAAACAGCAAGCACGCATTCTTCGCAGGGACTAGCAACGTCATTTATAGTAGAAGTTCGAGCTTGATGGGTGCGCCAATTTCGGCAGGGATGGAGACACGATGAGGACATCCATTATCAGTCCATGGGACTCTTGCAATTGGAGTTGCTTCGTAACGAGCTTCTTTGCTTGCGCGACTGCAAGCTCGTGGCTCTAGCTGTCTGACTGATCGATTACCTCCAATTTACGGCAAGGACCGAAACATGGTCTAGGTTGCCACGTGTAGACCTAGGAAACGACCTCATGGTCGACTCATGCGTTGGGTTGTTTCCAACAAACATAAGGTGGGAGCACCCATAACCGTCCGTTTAAGCCATACCAAACAGATCATTAAGCCGACGTGGAAAACAAATGGATAGTGTCAAAGACAAATGAGAGAGTGGGAGATGCCCCCCAAAAACAATCTTGAATTTTAAAATCTACTTGCAGGGAGCTTGGTCAAAATGGAAAGTTGGAAAGCACCCACTGTCGATGCTCCAGGGTCCTACTTCCGAACAAATGTCACACATAATCCGCTCTTGCATGCTCCCAACGTTACCAACCACGAAACGTCCTGGTCGCTGGAGCTTGAACGCCAATGAGTGTTCCAAGTGTTCCACTGCCACATGAACTGGCTTGAAACGTTGCACATCACATTGCCGAAGGCCGTGGACAGGTGCCCGAAGTCAAGCCCAATGAGGTTGGGTTCTTCGCCATTCTCTGGACAGAGGTCTGCCTTTGTTGGACCGCTTCTCCAAGCTTACATCTCGATCAAAACTGGCTCCTTGTCCTTGTTTGCTTAAAGTGAGCAGTGACGATCTAAATGATGGCCTCCAAATTCAGAAGCACCGCCTTTTTTTAATAGTGAATCCACTTCGCGTAGCATTCGGAAGCCATTTATTTGAAGCCTCAACAGCAGCTTCTGAGGAAGTACATTGCAGACCAAATCGCACAAGTTGACACTCAGCGGTGCACCTAAACCCGTGCTGTGACGAACAATTGGTCGCTGCTGGCGCTGGGTGAGCGGATTCAGGGGCTTTTCCAGGGAACGGGTCCTGGGACATGAACGGGAATGGGTGCTCCTACCTTAGGCAATTTCGTTAAAATGGCGGTATTCCAAGTGCCACTTTGACGATGTGCCATTTTCACCATCTAGGACTGGTATAGATTTAGAACAGCTGTTCTAAACTGTTTTCATGCCACTTTAAAAAAATATTGTCATTTTAACGAAATTGCCCATAAACCCAATTGCGACATCTTCCATTCTCCAACATCCCCTAAATGGACTTAAATGAAGACTTCCATGACATAAACCCACTACAATTCTTCAAAAGCAACCAATGAGAGTGGAGATATTTTGTGCTTCAAGGGTGTTCATTCAAGGTGACTCTAGTGTCACCTTTTGACTTCCAACAAAAATCATCAAAAAAATTTGTCAACTTAATGATTGAGAACAAGCTCAAATGCTTACTTGGACAATTTTAGATGTTGTTAGCTTTATTAAGTAAGAGGCACTCCTTCAATGTAGATGTTTCTTGAGATGATCCTTAATTGGAGAAGGCTATTGTATTTTCTTCAATTTTAGAGATACTTGAGTTTCATATGGTTGACAATTATATATAGAATAGTTTCTTTTTGTCTTTCTATTAACCTTTTAGTGCTCCGAAGTTCTTATTTTGGATGACAAATGTATATAGTGCTTTTAGGCAATGTTTTGTTCAAATAAGTTGTCATTCATCCAAAGTAGTCAAATCTTTAAACAAAAACCTTTCTTTAAGACTAGATTGACAAAACTGAAGAACAAAAGAATTTGAATGAAGATGTAAGAAAATGGTTAAAAAAAATTGGATGTTAAAGAATTAAGGGAACTCATGCCTTGTTGAATAAAATTATGTACAATTTTCCTACCCGCATTTTACACTTTATGACTTACAAGGGAGCAATTTCTAGGTCAATATACATTTCCTCTAACATTGTCTTTACTTTGATTAGAATAACATTTGGCTGATTTGCATTAAACAATACTAGACTAGTGATCATCTTTGTTAGTATTCAATTTAAAACGTAAGAAAATCTAAAATATGCAAAACATTTACCGCTTAACTCCTAAAAGCCCTAATGAGCCTACTCTTTGAGCTTTTTGAAAAATGGACCAATCAATTGTAGTTTCAATTTTTTGGGGAGAATTCTAGAAAAATATATGAATATTAAGACTTTGAATACCTTCAATTTAAACAACCATAACATTTCATTTATTTTTGAAGAAGATATAGAATCTTTTGTGAATTTAATGTCAACCAATGCTAGAGCCAAAACCCATATTACAAAGACTTCAGGACACAATGGATGCACGTATTTTGCTAGGCATACTTGCCGTCATAGGCTTGGTAGGGTAAGAAGAATTATTATTTAGTCCGTTATCAGTTTGCTAGCAAAAAGGGTTATTGTCATCCCATTTTTTCAAATCACCACTACATTGTCATCAGACCCGATTGAACAACCTTGAATGCAGGTGACTAAATGGAAGTCTAAGGATCCATTTTAGTAGGACGTGCCTTGGACTTTAATGAGCTTTATACTTTAAACAGAAGATCATATCATCTGCTTGTAAATTTTTGAGGTTATTTTTAAGCTATGGACCTACTTACCTACTTAAAGACTGAATGGATTTTTTTTTTAATTGTTTTTTCCTATGGAAATCACCTCTACAAAGTTTAGTGTGAGTAATTGGAGTTTCATTGAAGCAGCAATGACCCACAATGTTTTTAGTAAGCTTTGAACTTCAAATGATCACACAACTTGGCAAGCACATACAACTTCATGATCTTCAACAATTTCAAAGTGTACAACATTTCTCTTGTGTAAGAAGGCGCTTCAAATCACCCCCCAAAAGTTGACACCTCAGCATGTTTAAACAAGACTTCTGAACATACTTTGACTGCTAAAACAGTCTTTTGCAATTTGGAAGACGTGTACAAAAATTAAGTAAGAAGGAAATCCACCATTTGATTATTGAAAAAATAAGTGAAATTTGCTTCTCCATCAAGTTTATTTGAAAGGGTTGTTTTCAACCCGTTTTTAGCCTCAAAACAAATGAATTTGAGGGTTTTATTGTACGAACTTTGAACATTTTTAACTTAAATTTTTTGCACTATAGAGTTTTGAGCTTTAAATCTTTATAGTGGAGAATTGAGTTGAAAGTCTAGGAAAAAAAAAGAAATTCAAAAATTATATTTTATGTTATCATGCTATTCTAAAATTAGAAAATCAACAAACCATGGTTACAAATTTAAAGTTTATATTGCTATAAAATATTTAAATTTAGGAATTTTTTAAAATTTTCAATTGGAGTAGAAACTGAGCTTGAAAATCTTTGTTTTATTAGTTGGATTCAAATTCAAAAAATATCATTTTTATGGCTAAAATTCACATCAAGAGTAAATAGCAAGAAATGGCCAAAATGTACTACAATGGTAATCCGCAGATTAAGCATCTTCATCTTTAGAAAAGTCAATAATACCATAATGAAGGAATTTGCAATAATACTCAGTAACTTTTTTAAAAATGGATGAAAAAATATTTTTTTTCCATCCTACAATCTTAGGTGGAGTCGTCCTATTAGGCAAAAAATGTCCACATCTTCCTTTAAGGGTAAACCCCTACACACATTTGGATCAAGAAAGTGACCTCATATTCAAAATTTGGATGACATACCTCAATTTCTTTTGCAAAGTTTTTTGAATGTATCAATAGCAGATTGTAGACTAAATTTCCACATTGAGGTATTATTGACCTCTTTAAAGAAGAAAATGCTACAAAATGGATGATTAAAAATATTCTTTTAGTATATTTTGGCACCTCGTACATCCTAGTTCTTGATCAAAATTTTAAAAGTGATGCTATTATATAATATATATTGCAATGGTGAAAATTTCAAAAAAAATTTAGCATTATTTGTATTTGACATAGATTTCTTTCACTTAAATTCTTCATGAAATCACAATAAATTTAAATGATCTCCAAAAAATTTAAAACTTTAGGACATGTAGAAGACAAGTGATTTCATCTTTGAGAAACAATTTAAAGTAAATTAATTCTCTCTCATACCATACCCGGATAGCAGGTTCAACTTAACCCCTGAAGGCCCAAGGCATTTTTTGGCTCCGAAACCACTGAAAACTGCCATTTCTGTTGCGATCACTCCCTAAACCAAAAAAAACTTTTTTTTAAGAATCTAACCATAGTATCCTGTACTTCACTTGTCTCAAATCATGTGGTAAAAATTTCATAAAGTTTGACCGTACGGATTGGAAGATATTAGCATTTGAAGTTGGAAAAAGAAGTTTTTTTGAACTCTGGATTGCAATTTGAGATGACTTTGACGGCCATTTGTGGATTTTTTGCACTACACACCATAAAGTTAAAATTTTTTATGTTGAACATTTGAGTTGAGAGTCGGGGAAAAAAAATTTAGAATGTCAAAACTTGATTTTCACATATAAAAAAATTGTTAAGTAGAAGTAGGTCTAAAACTGAACAAAACACTAAATCTTCAATAGCTCTTAGATGGAATTAAAAAACCATAATCCCAACGGTGGGATTGTTCTTGCAATTAAACTTAACCTTTTCAAAAAAAAAAAATTGAAAAATTTCGAAAATTGCATTCAAAAATGAATTTTATAAGTTTTTTTTTTGAAGAAGACGCTTAGATTGCCCGAAAAACAAGATTGTCCATAACTTTCTCATTCTGAGTCCAATTAGAATGAATCAAAGCTTTAAATATAGACAAAAATATGAATTTTGAAAAGAAAATTCAAAAAAAAAATTTCAATTTTTTAAAGTTTCTTTTTTGTGCCCGACGAGCTGCTTTTTTGACTTTGGGCGGCATAACTTTTTTTCCCGGGCACCGATTGAAAAAAAATTATATTTTTGGAAAGCTAATGTGATTCCCTATATCCAAAAAAAGTTTCAAAAAATCAGGTCAAAATTTCAGGTCACACGAGCCTACCCGAAATCTCAAGTGTCCCCCGAGGGGACTTTGGGCCTTTAGGGGTTAAATTAATTAAAAGCAAAAGAGTCAAAATTTTCGGCTAATTTTGGGACCAAGTAGCCAAATTTACAAATAAATGTAAAGATGGTTTGCCAAAAATCCATTGAGTCAAATCCCAATCTACCATTTGACAATGTAATTTGAAAATGTTTATTTCACAAGATCTTGAAGGGATTACTTCATAGACATTTTGTGAGATTGAAGGGTGGAGAGGTTGTTTTTATAATGAAATCCATTGTCCGTCATGAATCCTCAAAGGTTATAGGACAATTTCAAGATTGAGAGCTTGACCACTTATTGTCAAAATGCAGAAATTGTGTTGAATGCTAAACTTCATACTTCATTTTGGCATAGTAGAATAACTTCTTACTTTTAACTATGAAAAGCTGGAAATCAAGGTAAATTTCATCTCCAAAAATCATTTTAATATTTTTATAGTGTGGATTGTCGGGAAATTAGTGTGGGACAACCTAATTTCACTATTTTGTGTAGATACTATAGATTATAACTAAATCACAAGGTTATGATCATTACAAGAATGGCTATTCCTTCAAAAACATTAGACAAAGCATTTCAAAAAGTTTGGCTAGATCAAAATATTAAAATAAAAAATCACCAACTACAAATACCAATATTATGCCCTAAAGGACCATATTTCCTTCAGGGGACAAATGGGATTTTAAGCAGGTACTTACGGGCTGAATTTTTATTCTGATTTTTTGAAACTTTTTTTGAAGATAAACAAATTGATTAGCTTTGTGGAAATATAATATTTTTTTTCAATTGGTGCCTGCAAACAAAAATTATGCCTAAATAAGCTCAAAACAAGGGAGAGGGGGCAACCAAAAAAAAATTCAAAAATTTTAATTAAATTTTTTTTTCTCACAGATAGTATTTTTGTCTATATGGAAAGCTTTGGTTCATTCCATTTGGATTTGTTATGAGAAAGTTAAGGACAATCTTGTTTTTCAGGCAAATAGAGCATCTTCTTGAAAAAATAACTTGTAGGCTTCATTTTTGAATGCAATTCTTACAATTTAAGAAAAAAGAAAGTTTCACATGGTTTAGTTTACTTGCTTGCTAGGTCCTTTAGGGGTTAATGTTCCGTAAGGATATGACTACATGGATACAAATACATCAGATACTAAAATTATTCCATATCATTTGAGACTTCCTAACTCTAAATTATGATATGAATGAATACTTCAAGCATTTGATTGTATAAAAAATGCTTATATATGAATCATGATACACAATGACCAATGTAGCTCTCACTATCCCCTCTATCTCCTCAAAATACCACTTATACTATTACTGACTAGCCATTGTTGTCTTACTTATATAGGGTACAAGTTAGCATTTTATTTTATTTAGTTAGCAATCTAATTTATCTAGTGTCGTCTTATTGATTGCTAGCCAGATTTCATTAGAAGAAGTTTCAGCCCTCAAAGAGCCTGTTAACAGATGATTTTTGGCACCCTGTGGTGCAATTATAGGAACATTAAAAAAAATATTAAAAAAAAATATTATTATTATTATTATTTAAAAATTTAAAAAAAATTTAAAATTTTCACGTGGCACAAGTAGTGCCACATCAGCACCCAAAATCAAATAATTTTTTATTTGAATTTTTTCTGCAATTGCACCCAGGGGGTCAAAACTCACGGCCCCTTCCAGGACTGAAATTTCTTATAATGTCTTATGAATAAGCTAGTATATCACTCTTACAGCATTTTTAACCCCTAAATGCCCAAGGCTTTTTTTGAGCTTCATAGAATTTGCTGAAAATTAAATAGAAAGACCAAATTTTGATAAGTTTGATCAACTTTGACTTTTGAAATTGCTATCATACAAATTCAAAATAGATGTGTTCTAAATCACATTAGAAAAGAAAACACAACACTTATATCACTTATGGATTGAAAGATTATAATATTGGTCAAGAAGGTGTTAAAATTGCCAAAGTGATTTGAAATCTTTTAATCCCCTTTTTCTATGTCAAATCTAAAAGTGAGGTCATGAAATAGTATGAAGTTAAAGGACATAATATGCATAACTATAATCAATTTACAACTTCTCAAAATCTACTCTACAATCTCTTTAAATGAATTTTCAATGTGATTTTTTCCCTTAGATCAAGAGTGTATTTGAAGCTCATCTCCATGAGTCTCTAATGCCAAAAATTCAAGATTTATAATGGACACCCTTATACAAAATTTTCAATTTGAAAATCATAATTTTTTTTTTCAAAATTAGATTTCTGAGTGTTCAAAATAGACTTTAAGGGCTATTCAATGAAAATATAGTTTATCTAAAAAAGTTACTTTGATTAGATTTTATTAGACTTAAAAGTTTTGTTGATACCAAATATGGTACTTTGCAGGCATTTAAAGGTTAAATACATGAAGACAAATATATTAAGTTGAATCTCTAATTTACAATTAAAATTTATATAGGGGAGAAACACTATGAGCGATTTGTTCTAGTGTATTTCCTTCACCAATTGAGTTACATCCATAATATACTATCTAAGTGTCTTTCTATATTTTGTAGAATATGTAAAGATTTACATTGTTCATTGGCACCTATTCCTATATATATAAGTTAATTTAGTTAATGCAAGAGTTTGAATAGTGCAAGAATTACTCATACAACCTATATTGAACTAATTCTAGATTTTTTGTAGAATTATTTTTGTAATTGAAACTGTATTGGCGGGTGGTCGATTCTTGCCAAAAGAATTGTTTGTTTGTTTGTTTTTAAACGCAAAATGATGACTTTGATTTTTTTAGCACAAAATTACATTTTGACTATATGTCTCATATTTTCATCATTTTTCTTCAAATTTTGTTTTTATTTTCAACATTTTTCGACCATCTTCTACTTATTGATAGTCGTTGGATGTGATATTAATTTAGGACTATGGATTTACCCATGATTAGTTAAATATCATATATAGTTTAAAGATAGTGTAGACCACATTATATTGGTTTTATCTAAAATACTTTGAACTTTGATATGAGTGTCTTCCAAATTAACATTATTCCTTAACTAGTACAAATTAGTATTATTATTGTAAAGCACACTAATTGGATTAACCTGTATAATTAGTAGTTTAATTATTTGGTCTTATGTTATCCGAATCCTAGAGGGCTGCAACAACCATAGAATTCATACATTCTTGGTCAATTATTGATCAATTACAAAATAGGTATTTAGAGTATTGTAATTCCAACAATTCCACAAATTAAATTTGAATCCTTATTCCTTCCTAATGATATTTTTAAACTTTCCTTCATACAAAAATGACAAATGTATAGGTCAACTTTTTATACATATTTTGGCGATTTTTGGTCTTTTCCTTCATGTGAACTTTAGGCACAAAACTAATCCTTTTGTGAATTAGAATCCAACTATTGAAATGAAGCTTATCAAGTCTAATATCTATTTCAATTTGATTGTTCTAGACCTACTACCCACATGAAAGGCTGGTTTTCTACTTTAGAATGACATGTTAGAAAACTTTCACCATTGTGTTCTTTATTATAATATATTCCTATGGAGAAAATATCAAAAAATTTATGCATCTTTTATATTTGAAACAAGTTTTTTTCATGTTTTATTCAAAAATTCATAGTAATTTCAAACTTTTATAAAAGAATTTGAAACTTTTATGACTTACAAAAAATGTTAACTTATTTGAACAAAATAGTGCAGGGTCGTTGCAAGAATGACTGGCTGTTTTTGTTCCACTTTGGCTGTTTTCCGCTAGTACTCCTAGTACTATGAGCTTTTTGCGTATGAATTTTTTAAAATAAAATAAAATAAGGATAATTAGTATAATACTAGAAATAGCATATCACCAAAATTTCAGACCTAAAAAAAATCTAGGTAAAAAGTTATTCACAAAAACGTGTG
Source organism: Pseudisothecium myosuroides (assembly GCA_951799445.1). Lineage (NCBI taxonomy): Eukaryota > Viridiplantae > Streptophyta > Bryopsida > Hypnales > Lembophyllaceae > Pseudisothecium > Pseudisothecium myosuroides. The sequence goes on along the minus strand of OX637287.1, from coordinate 9,738,214 downwards.
AGCTGAAATTTTGAAGAAAATACGTAGTTTGACGTTTTAATTTGTACAAAATAGGAAAAACAATTTTCAAAGAAACTAAAATTTTTTCATTTGGAAAGACTTTAGTTTAAAGAGATTTCACCAAAAAAGTTATCTTGAAACGATCTTCAACATTCAGAATTGCACGCGCAAGGGAGCCTTCTTTGCATGGACGTAGAGGATATAAAATATAATATTTTTTAATTCCCCTTGGTAGGAACATGACTTTCTACTATGGGAATAGACTATAGAAATTTCAGCTCCAAATTATTAAATTTGGGGACTCCATAATACTAAAAACCTTTAAAACTCAAAACGTGACATATTAGTTTAAATGATTTTTAAATATAAAATGATTTTTGAAAATTTCTAATAAATATGAGATATGATTAAATTTAAGAGAGGCATCTCCAATAAAAATTTCAAATTCATGCAATTCATGTTGCAAAAGTTATAGCAAAAGGAAGCTTCCGCACTCGCTTTGTGACAATGTTTCAGTACCGGTCTTTCTTGCAATGACCGTGCATAAATGCACTATGAATTTCAGAGTACTCAAAGGTTAATAGAAAGACAAAAGAAACTATTACATAGTTGTCAACCATGTGAAAACTTAAGTATTTGGAAAATTGAAAAAATACGATAGCATTTTCCAATTAAGGAGCATGTTAAAAAATATCTACTTTGGAGGAGCCTCTTACCTAATAAGCTAACAACATCTAAAATTGTCCAAATAAACATTTGAGCTTGTTTTTTTTATTATTATGTCGTCAAAGTCATTTATGAATTTTGTTGGAAATCAGAAGGTGATTCAAAATTATTTGAGCATGCATTTTTTGGACTTGGTATGATTGAACAATGAATTGCCAAAATGTTGAATATAGGTAAACCGCCAAATTGATCCAAAAATCTCATAAATAGCATTGGTACATTTTAAGCAAGAGTCTCTACGATGTCCTACAATAGTTATTTTAGAAAAAAATTGCCTTCTTTGCCAAATATTTATTGAAAGCTATAATAGGAAAAAATGACTTTTCTGTACATGAATCCCAATTCTTGTGAAAATCCATTACTTGTAAATTACATTGCAAAAACAAACTTTGTCATTGTCATGAGACATTGATATGATTTTCAATACAATTATGCACCAGACGTGACTTTCATATGGACTTTATATGAAATTAAATTTTAGTAACTTTTGAAAGTTATAACTTTACAATTTTACAATAATAAAATAAAATAATTCTTGGTGTTATTTTTTTAAATTGATTAAATTTTTTTTTTCTCCTTTTTTCCTTTCCCCCTCTCCATCCCTCTCTTTTGCCTTTTTGTCTTTTTATCTTCAAATAGGTCTCCCAGCTCTCTCCAACTCCCTAGCTCTTCCCAGCTCCACCCAACTTTGTCCAACTTTCCTCAGCTCTGTCCAGCTCCGCCCAACTCTCCTCGGCTCCGCCGAGCTCCCCAGCTCCCCTAACTTGATTAGTTATCATAGTGCTAGAACTCTAAAAGATGGAACTAGCTGTCAATTTAGATGCCTTTTGGCTTTCTAAAATTCCACGCGTTCTTCAATTCTAATGCTGACGTGGTGTCGGTTGCGAGTTGTTGGACGCTAGCGTGCACTTCATTTACAAATTGCCTATTGTGCCATTCAAATTTTGTTGGCGTGGTATTTATTGGAAGCTACAATATAGTAGAAATAAATGAATTTTTTTTACATCAACCCCAATTCCTGTGGGAATCCATTATTTTGTAAACCACATTTCAATTTTTTTTTTTGTCATTGTCATGAGATATTGATATGATTTTCAATACAATTATGTACTAAACGTGACTTTCATATGAACTTTATATGAAATGAAATTTTAGTAACTTTTGAAAATTATAACTTCAAAAAAAGTACAATTTTACAAAAATTATATAAAAATAATTCTTGGTGTTCTTTTATTATTATTATTATATAAAAATGGATTTAAAAAACTTCCTTAAATTGCAACTTTTTTAGAAGATAGAAATGAAAAAATAAAACATAAAAAATGTTTTTCTAGTATCTATAAAAAAAATGATTGAAATTTCAAATCATACAAAGTTCATATGAAAGTTACATCTAAGTTAGAAACACCTAAATGCGACACTTTTTCTAGTCTCACTATCTCAGTGGTCAAATGACGAAAAAAATTGATGAGAATAGTAGTGAACTCAAGGAAACAAACCATCTAAATCATTTGTAATTTTTTGACACTCTAGTAATATTTTACAAACTTTTCAAAATTAGAAAATATAGGATATCTATACATAACATTAGAGTCACCTTGAATGGATGCCCTTGAAGCACAAAATATCTCCACTCTCATTGGTTGCTTTCAAAGAGTTGTGGGTGGATTTGAGTCATGGAAGTCTTCATTCAAATCCATTTGGAGATGTTGGAGAACAAAAGGTGTCACAATTAGGTTTGCTTAGGGCATCCCCACGGCTAGTGAGTCGGAGAAGCACGCCAGAAGCTTGCTTCTTGTAGCCTTCAGCTTCGACCGGCGTGTGTGGTGGTGCTTTGCTCCATAGGGAACTCCAAACAACGCATGTGGAAATGGGGAGTTTGGAAACTCAAAAAATCAATTCACTACATCAGGGCGGGAAACTCTTACATGATGTTTGGTGATGGTAGAATTCTTCTTTAACCCTATTTCACAGGAAGACCGGGGAGGCGTTACCCTCCCCGGTCTTCTTGTGTTTTATTGGACCTTGTGGCATTACCTTGGAAATGATGTCAGTTCCTATCTCGAATTGAGCGTTTGACCTCCTTGGCGTGCCACACCCAACACTTGCCATTTGCTCGAAGTGGCCAGTCTTTTTTCTACAGTGGGGCAATCTGCTTGCCTGACTTGCCAGTTGCCCGAATCAATCCCCTTGGTGAGTCGGAGTGGGGATGCTCTTAGCTTCTTGAAATTTGACACCAAAAAGCATATAAATGTCACATCACATTGACAAGGGAACTTTTTTGATGAGAAGCAAGGAAACAACCCATGAGTTGACCCAAAGTGCCATGAGGTCGTTTCCTTGGCCTACACGTAGCAACCTAGACCGTGTTTCAGACTTTGCAAGGACACTGACCGTAAATTGGTGGTAAGTTAACTTATAATAATCGGACTCAAGACGCTCAACTAGACAGAGCCACGAGCTTCCAGTTGTGCAAGCTACCGTGCGAAGCCACGAAGCAACTCCAATGCAAGAGTCCCATGGATAATGTCTCCAAAATTCGTGCAGCCGTCACTCTCGAACTTCTACTAAATGATCGACGTTGCTAAATCCCTGCGAAGAAAGCGTGTTTGCTGTTTTGCTACTGCTCTGCTTTGGTGGATCCGGGAGACAGTTCGATTCTTAAGTCCGAAGTGGTGTTCGTTCGCTCCACAAGGAAGTCTGGACAGCTCTTAATTAGGTTTGGTCTCCGGCACCTGTTTCTGTGTTTTCTGTGTTTCTAGTTTATTACTGTCCGTTTAGATTGTTGCGTGCCTTGGAGTCGATCGTCCTCTTGCTTGAATTGGTCTCAATGCTAGCAAACCTTTAACTTGGAAGCCTGTTAAGAAGAATTGACGATTGATTACTCTTGCGGCGATTTAGTGTTGCATTTGGGTCACCTCTCTGGTCTCTCCTCATTTCTATTTTCACTCGCATGCGCTATACATCATCGGACTCTCGAGTTTGATCCCTCTTTTTTTTAGAAGGAAATATGATGCGTACTTTCTATTCCTTCCTGGTCAAGGGCGTACGGTCGGAAAAATCTTGTATGATTCCGAGTCATGGCTGAGGTATGCAATGTCTGACATGGGTTTTGCAGGAGGAGAATTTGGCTGACCGAGAGATGGCGCAACCGAAAGCGCCAGGCTCATTTGCAACGGCGGGAGGGGAGGGAGAAGGGAGTTACAGTCAGCAATCGAAGCAATATAAAGGAATGGCATCGATGCTTCAGCCGGCGCTGATGGACACACTATTACACCATTTCTCGGTACATGATTCTGGTCCAGTTCACTACGCGGATTTCGGATGCTCCGTGGGCGCCAACACCCTGGGGTTCGCGAAATTCGTGATCGACACACTGAAAACGAAGCCCGAGATGAGCGGGAGGGATTTTGTTTGCCATTTCGCCGATCTGCCGTCGAACGATTTCAACACGTTGTTCAAGCAAATGCCGCCGATTGTAGGTGAAGGTGGCGGTGATGGCGATGGAAGCGTGGAGGAGCGGACTTGGTTTGCCGATGGCGTTCCCGGCTCTCAATACGGCCGCATGTTTCCACGTTCGAGTTTGCACGTCGCCATTACCACACTCACGCTCCATTACTTGTCCGAGGTATGGTTTCTCCATATTTCACGTCTGCCTTCCTCTGTCTAGACTCTATTTTGAATGATTTTGAGTTCAACAACATGTCACAACATAAGAGATTGTCAATTGTATGTCAAATTGTATGTGTCACCTGAATTTCCAAATCTATCATTCGAACATATGTTGAGACCTTGGATCACTACACAGTTGCATGTAGATTTGGCAAATTATATCCTATTTGCAGTATAAAAGTTGCTAGGACCATTTCTTGTTTGGTCCTAGCATTACCTCGTGATGTTGATTTGAAAAGATTAGACATTGTCTTTGGAAGCTTCGATGAATTTGAGGAGGGGCCTCACTGGCAAATGGTGTTCATTTTCTGTTAGAAATTAGAGTTAGGAGCAAGTTTGAGGCCTACTCCCAGGCCTTGTGGTCCTTTAGGGTTAATGGACCTTAGAATGTCGAAACTTATTTTGAAGCGCTTGTCGTTTTCTCGTTGTTGCAACAGATTCCTAAATCGGTTCTCGACAAGAAATCGCCCGCCTACAACAAGGGGCGAATCGGCGTGCTGGGCTCCAGCCCAGCAACGGCCGAGGCGTTCGCAGAGACTTCAAGGAAAGACTTGCGGAAGTTCTTCGAGTGTCGGGCGGAGGAGATGGTCTCTGGTGGAGTTCTTGGACTTTATTGCCCTGGACGCCGGGATCGAGCGCATCCAGAGAAACAGATGTTCCACAAATGCATTAATGTTACACCTGGGATTGAGAAATCGTGCCATGAGCTTGTGACAGAGGTAATTAGTCCCTCCTGGTCCCGAATACCTCACACAATTCTCAACATTCTTGAAAGAAACTCCTAACCCCTGGGTGCCAATTGCTCATGCAAGGAAGAATCAAGTTATGTTTTGACATCTTTCATTGAGATGTATCGTCCTACTTCTTGGCTTCAAGAATTTTGGAGAAAGAAACCTCTAACATCAATCACTTCAATAGATCCCTGACAATAGCTCCAGTAGAAGTAGCATGCTCTTACATTCCGTTCTCAGTCAATCCAAATCATAGTATACTACAGTCATGAAATGGTGAACGTGGAGGTTTCTTCGTAGCACTCATTAGAGGCTCTATATGGATGAGGCTCTAGCCCTTCTTCCTACTGGGTGTACAGCTATGCTTGCGTTATATGTAGCATGACTTCCCAAATTGGCAAGATGTTCCTAGGTCTTGCCATCTGTGGAAGCCATGCTACACACCCTACAACCACCATTTTGGTGCGCTATAGAGTACCTATCCTACGTTTGTGTATGCTGTCCGACGAAACAATAAGATGGGTGCATTCATAGAACAACTTAAGAATGTTGCGTTCCAAATAGTGCATCATTAACGGTCTTCTGGCTGCAAAATTGTACAACTTGTGCATTGCTCTCATCATTTCTGTCACCCTAACAATTCTTTGCAATTGCAGGGGACCATTGCTGAAGAGCTTCTGGACTCTTTCAACGCTCCAATTTGTTTCCCTAGCATTGACGAGATTCAAGAGGCCATTGAGCATCCCACCTCCAAATTTCATTTCCAAAAACTGGAATTCGTTGATAAATTTGAGATCAGACCAAGCAATGCTGAGGAGACCGTGTTCAAGGATGCAGATTCGTACGGAAAGTTCTTGGTCAACATGTGCAAGTCTGGAATGGGATCGATGGCTAATGATCACCTTGGATCCAAGCTCACAGAAGTACTGCTCGAACGAGTTCGCCAGAACAGTGAGAAGGATTATCCCCTCAAGAAAGCTGCGGGCTTCCCTATGGACATGAGCTTCTGTGTTGCGGTTTTGATTAGAAAATAACTTACACTAATTCGATTCCAAGGAATTGGCATGAGGACGTCAGTTAAGCCAAACCTCGGTACTCGTTGAAGAGCAATGCCTGTAAGTAGTTTCGTATTGGGGTCCTCCAATGTTGTGCTGCTGCTGAAATAAACACAAAAAAACTCTTAAAACAGAAATCTAAGACCTCGAACTTCAATTTATCTCAAGTTATCTCCAATTCCATTTCAGTAAGAACATGCTACTCAGTCTCAGGCAAGACGAGTACTGGTACTTAACGTGAGGTGGGCAAGAGGTGACAACGTGACGTGACGTCCACTAAGTTGCTCTACCGACTGTGCGTTGCATGACGCTAAATACATTCCTTAATTTCTGGCACATCAATAAAAACGTGGGTAGTAATCACAGATTCGGATGAATTCATTGTTACTGTGAAGTGGATCTAACTCAGAGTCCCAGCCTGCACAGCTCCTCAAGCCCTGAAAGGAGAGACTCGTTATGAGACATAACAGGCTGAGACGTTTTCCATAAAAAGGCTCTACTTTCACATTACGGAATTGTCATCTAGCCCATGTCGTTTCATATTTGTTGGACCTTTGTGGATCGGGTTACAGATTTTTGAAGTTGAAACGCAGTGGTTACTAAATTGTACACAGTTGGTACATTGAAGAAAGCAAAATGTACCTATGTTAGTGGTTGCTTTTAGAGCAGGGTCACTTTTAGAGCACCCCTCGAGGAGACAATATAACAATGTGAAATTGTGAATAAACCATTTGATTATCTCATAATCTAACCCATCAGAATGGACAGGAATTAATAACCAGAAATGAGGATTTTTGTTGCTTTTGGAGACATTCTTTGAAAATGAGCAATAATTCGAACTTTGTCTTGACTTTGGAGTATGTAACCACAGAATTTAGTGCTTAGGAAAATTTCAGACCAAATGTGAAAAAATTTGCTCGGTCATACCAGCTGATTAAAGACTAGCATTTGAGGTAGTATAATTTTTGTAGCATTGCATTGTTTAGTGCAGGTAATTTTGGCTTATTCATTTGTGACTCCAAAGTCTTAAACTTAACCTTGAAACAAAGCTAATGATGTTTTGTGTCCTTTGGATGATTTCATAAGGATCGAAAGAGAAAAAAACATTTTAAATCCAATTTTTTGAGGAGGCATTGCTTGAATGAATTTTAAGTGAACAAGATTGGATATTCCATCACTATTGTGTTATTGACTTTTCAGAAGAAGAAGGTGCTTAACCCCTAAGTACCCAAGCCTTTCCAAATGTGTTTTTCCTATAAAAAAAATAAGAGCATAGGCTCATAGTTGTCCTCAATGAAGCAAATTGTGTTTTTTTTTTCAAAATTTAACCATACATATGTTTAAAGTGCTTGCTTATTAGTGCGCTTACCAATTTTGAGTGTGAAATTGCATAGGTGAGTTGTGAGATTATAACAAGAAAAATGAACTTATCCTATTTTTAGTATGCTGTCCCTTCTACAATGTTTGAGAAATTTGCATATAAGAATTTTTAGGGGTTGGAGGTCACATGAACAACTAAAAATTGTGTTAGCACACTAAAATACAATTCCAAAAACCTTAAGTTCAAATGAAGAGCTATCAAACTCATTACACGATCCACCTTGCAATTGTTGAAATGCAATTTTTTAATAAGTAGAATTAAAAAATAACTCCAAATCAACACTTGCATGTTTAAATTTTCAACAGTGAAAATTATGAAAATACTTCACTTTTTCTATAGGGACCATTTTCAAAGCAAATGGGTAAGTACAATTTTTAGATCTCAAATCAAGTGAAATTAGCAAGCTTTGCTTTCTCAAAGCTAAAAATCAAGTAAAATTTTCTAAGCTTTACACTTCCACTAATGACACATGTATGTTTTTGAGGACCTCTCAAAAATAAAATATTTATTTTTTTCAGTAAAGAATAAAAGCTTCCAATATTTATCCTTTAATACTGCTTGTAAAAAAATTTAGAACGGTCAAGAAAAGTTTAACTATCCACACACAAACGAGCCTGAAGTTTTGGAGCATATATATGGTGGCTAAGGTAGTTAGGGATTAATCCACATATCACCTTTGTAGTGTATTTTGGTCATTTTTTGTTCTTTACTCTTGATGTGGATTTCAGCTAAAAAATTGAATTTAAAAAAGAATTGAATCCAACTAATGAATCAAGTTTATCAAGTTTTAGTTTCTACTACAATTTGAAAACTTTGAAGAATTCAACCAATTTTATTGCAATCCAAACTTTGGGCCTATAACCATGGTTTGATTTTCTAATTTAGAATGACACGCTAACTTTGGTACATACTATGATGTTATTCACTAAATATACACCTATAGTGAAAATTAAAATTTTTTGAACATATATGGTATTAATATGATTTTTCTTCACTTTTCCCTTAAAGAATTAGTAGTAGTTTCAATTTTCACCAAAAATTTGAAATTTTCATGACTCACAAAAAGACATGTGATTTCATCTCTAAAGAATGAATATAAAAAGAATCATTTAATATAGGTGCAAAATGGCAGCAAACAAAGTGAAGGATTTTGAGGCTTCAATCCATAACCTTTGGTCAATTCTTTCAGGCTTAAAATGTGCAAGTGAAAGTAACATTAGAGAGTGAAATTTGTATATGATACAATATAAAAGAATCAACTTAGAATTGAGAGTATTTTAAAATTGAATTTTTTTCAAAATTAAGAGTATTTCTATTACAACAATTTTTGTAAATTAACAAGGTTTGAAGACAAAAGTCACAATTTGGACGCGAGGGTTGCTATTATGTGAGTATAGGAGTATAAGCCCATGAGCCTAGAATACTACACACCTATGTTATAGGTGTATATACTATAAAAATCGTCTATGATTTTAGGGTATATATGCTACAAACACCCATATTATACGGGTGTTTATGGTACATATACCTTCTATAGTGTGTGGTATCTATATTATAGGTACCTATATTGTAGGCTCAATGCTCACAAGCTCGCATTCTTGGGCTCACATTCTAGTACCATTGATTTGGAAGCCAAGCCTTCAAAATTAATTGCTTGGCATTGTTCATTGGCCCAAATGGGATGACTCTGCTGTGAAACTAGTTCACCCAAATTTCCATAAAGCCTTTTCAAAAGAAGGGCCATCTCCCTTTGGCCCACCCTTTGATTGCAAAAATACATAAAATGATTCTCAAAATGTTTTGTACATTGAAAACAAAAATTGCCAAAACTAATTGAAAAATTAGATTTTTGTTCAACACATTTTAGAAATGTTGAGGTACAATTAACACTTATATTAATTTAAATAAAATTTAGATGTTAAAAATTTTAACTCAAATTCGTTAGTGAAGAATTTTTTTTAACACACAACAATACAAAATTTTCAAGGTTCTTTAGTAAGTAGAATGAAAAATCTTTTTGGAATTTGGTGAAAATTTCTTGAATTTTGAGATTTTATTGAGTGAATATTATTGACTAAAATATGATACCAAATATTTATATACTTTATAATATACTCAATAGATCTCCAAAAATTCAAAAAAAATCTCACTCCCCTTAAGAAAGAATCTTAAAGATTTTGTACTTGTGTTAACCCCTAAAGTTCCATGACTATGTTTTCACCAAAAATGCTCCAAAACTGCCATTTCTAGTACAAGTATCAAATTTGAGAAAGAAAAGCATTTTTGAACATATGTAATCAAAGGATCTTGTAGTATGCTGACTTGAGAACATGTGGACAAAATTTCAGAAATTTCTATAGCGTGGATTGCAAGATATGAGCTTTTAAATTCACAAAAATCCTTTTTTTGGCCTTGCAAAAAACAAGGCAGCTGCACTTCACAAGCTCATATTTGTATGAAAAAATGTCCAAAATAATGGTGCTTCTTTCGATTCATTTTTCAAAGCAAGTTGGCTGCATGCTTGAAAAATTTCAAGTCGTTTGGAATTGTACAACATATAGGAAAAAAATAGTACATTAAAAGATGTAGGAAATGATTCAAAATACTAAATAGTTAAGAATTTAGTATGGAATTGAAAAATGCCAAGCCTAGTGGTTGCAATGTTGTAATAAACAATCTACATCTTATGATTTTATTTTATTTTCAAAAATATTGAAAACTGAGTTAATAAATGACTTCAAAGTATATTTTAGAGAAGGGGTTTATTAGGGAATCCATAATTGCCCGCAAACCAAGATGACTCATAACTTTCATTTCATTAATCAAAATGGAATGATTCAAAGCTTTCCCTGTGACTACCCAATTTTCCCGATTTCAGGCCCCAAGTTGCCATCCCAAACCTTTGCCTTCGGCACCCTACTCCCGCATCCTATTGCGCACCCTAGTCCCCTACCTAGGACTATTGATTTTCGCCGCTAGAACCCACCCCATGCACAATTAAATTTTTTTTTTGGGGGGGGCTTATAGCTCGCCCAATCGGCCTGGGCGCCTCTCAAAGTGGCAAACATCATGGTTTACTCTGATCACGCCGCGCAACTCTTCCTTATATTCGTTGGCAATTCCTCCAGTCCGTTTCCGCCGCACCGTGGAGGTCCAACCAACCGCCTGTGCACCAAATTAATGTCAATTCCGCTTGGTTTGTGGTTCCAAGTGCAAAATTGATTCACTTGCGGTTGCAGCTGCAACAATTCAACTTCAACATCACAATTTAGGTCAATTTTGTCTTCAATTTGCTCTCCATTTGAAGTCAATTCTAGGCATCAAAATTTCTCATTTTTTCTCATTCCGTATCATTTTTCAATCAGATTATCATGCGCACAAGGACCTTGAGCAACAATAAACAATCTAGGGTTGTTGGCATGCGAGAGGGAGGCATGAAATCTAGTTGAATAGCTGAAATCTTGAAAATGTCACATTACACAGTTTCGACTATTCTCACGAAATGGAAAGTTTTTGGTCAAATGACCACTCTAAAACCTCAACCTCTAAATTATCTGATCATAGGTATGAGAAACCTTGGTTGATTGATCCGTTGTCATCGGTGATTGACATTGGCAACACTTGCAGGAAAATTCCACGTTCACTGCCATATGATGCGGAGATACATTTGTAGATTAGGATTTCGAAATCATGTAGCACCAAAGAAGCCGTACCTCAGTGAAATTCATAGAAATCACAGGATGGATTTTGCTAGTACCACAATTGGACAGTGGATGATTGGAAAAGAGTGATTTGGACAGATGAATCAAGCTTTGAGCTTGGAAAGAATTCCAGACGCATTCGAGTAGGAGAAAAACTCATGAAAATTATGCCTTGCAGTGCCTTGCTCCTACATTTAAATTAGGGAAGATTTCGGTGATGGTGTAGGGGGATTTACCAAATTTCATAAGAGTCGTTTAGTTTTCATGCCGTAAGAAGAGTGAACTACAAGAGATTTTGTTAACAATATCTATGAGGGTGAACTGTCTGGGTTCTATTTCATGCACAACGAGCCTCATAAACTTACTCTTATAGAGGATGGTACTCATGTCCATCGCGGGAAAGCTCTGGCAATATGACAGAGCGCTCATGGTATGGAAAAGTTAGATTGGCCAGCAAACTCCCCCGATTTGAACCCGATAGAAAACTTGTGGCACATTGTGAAAGATCTCTTACGCCACCATGAAAAGCCGAAGCACAAGGAAGACATGATTCAAACCATTCAAGTAGTATGAGATAATGTTTCATTAGAGCAACTACAAACGTTGATTGCAAACATTCCGGACCGAATTTAAGCTGTAATTGCAGCCATAGGTGATGGCCAATTTCATTAAAATGGCGGTATTCCGTTAATTTGGCACTTTTAGTAGTTCAGACCATACAGTTGAACTGTTTTTTCTTTTAAAAATCTATACCTGTACTAGATTTTTGAAATCTACATGTGTCCTAAATATTTGAAATCTATACCAATCTTAGATTTTTCAAATTGCACGGTGTAATATCTATGTTTGTCCTAGATTTTTGAAATCTGAAACTGACCTAGATGTTAGAAATGTACATTAGTCCTAGATGTCACGGTGTGAAAATGGCACATGGAATACCGCCATTTTAATGAAATTTACCATGGTGGTAGTACTAGATGGTAGACATTGTAGACTAGCAATGGTAAATGATGTATGATTTCAAATTTTCAATATAAATATTTCTTTAGATGTTGAAGTATTCTTCCATGCGATTCCAACACAACTTTTGGTTCTAAAATTGGTTCATTTTTGCACATGATATGGCAATCTGAAGTTTCTGAAATTTTTAGGCAACATTGCTAAAACTCAGAATTTGTAAATGAAGTAGACCTTACTGTACAAGTAGTGTATATTTCAGTAGTCAGATGGATACTTCTAGTGACCTCTACATTTCAACTTCAAAAGAACTTTCATAACTAATTCCACAAAGCTTGAAATAATATGGAATGACTTGGGTTAGATGCGTATTCCATTTGTCTTCTGTAAAATTTTCTGAAAAATATTTCAAGGAGTCTGACCTTCTCAAATCAAATATCGGCTCTTATATGGGAGCTTGAATATGTGCGCAGAGAGAGCGAGGAGATGGGTCTTGATTTCAAAGGTCTACAACAACTGTGGAAGGCCGTAGGAGGTCCACCACCCTCTGAACAGTTTTCCCATGATAGGACCAATCGCAGCAGTCTCTGCAACACACACGACCTTGAGTGCTCCAAAGCAAAGCTATTGGCTCAGTGCTCGATCAATGTGGTCCCCGATCGATGTGGTCCCAGTGTAACTGAAGAATTAATGTTCCGTCACATGCCAACGTTGCAACGCAAAGTGAATTCAACAGTACTCCACCAATAAACAAAACAAGCAGCTACAAGCTAGCTAGCTACACTATGAGATCTATCGAGGCTCTGTGCTTGTAGCGCGCACAAGTTCGGTTTTGGAGTAACGAAAGGTCGGCTACTCGATCAACCGTCCTCACATGAACTGATCGAAGCTTATGTCAATGAGCGAAACCGCTGGTCCGGAGCTCCTCCCCTCAGTCGATTCCGAGCCAAGAAATATCCATATTCGCATGACTGTACGTATATCAGAACCGAATTGACACCATGATTCCCTTTGCAATTAAACGGCATGCATTACGGCCGGAAATCGTGGTGGGAAGTTGCGAACCCACGTTGAGAAGCACCCGCTTTTGCAGACAGCGACATGAATTCCTCGATCTACAGTATTCCAGAAATTGAGAGATGCAAGTGGCAGCTTGGGTTGCCTTCCAAGCACTCAATCCGAAAACTCGGAACTGGTCAAGTAGATCAGAATTTACTTCTTCACGACTGATATTTCCTGCGTCTCACACAATTCAAGGAGATTGATCTATTGTTTAGTCCTTAGGGCTCCCCCATCGATGAATCACTGTTGCAACGTACACACCGGTCACAACAAGAATCAAAGGATCGGATCCTACGGGTTCGATCAGCATATTCCATTTGCTGGTAAGGGAGAAGCCGCTGGAACCCATCAGAGATAACATTGTATAACAAGGCAATGGTCCTCCCAATGCTAGGAAGGTATCATGCTTCTCTAGATGTCTTAGAGAGACTTTCAGTATAATACAAGGATTGGGGTTGGCTAAGGAGTCATACAAAACAATTTCAAGGATTGGGGTTGGCGGAGGAGTCATATTAGACAATTTTGTTTACTTTAGGGGTCCCCTTTTCAAGAATGGAAAAGGAAACAGTGTTATAGATAGAGTCAAAATTACTTTTGGAGGTGTTTTTTACACTTGTAAACACATGGAATTGCAGATCAATTTTCAAAGAAAAGAATTATAAGTCTTGGAGAAATATTGTAATTTTTGTGAATTTTCAAAGTCAATGACATCTAGAAATCTTGAAGTGCCATTTATCTGCTATTGGTGAACTACTAATTCTCTAGATTTTGGTCGGTTTTACCACCAAGCTAAGAGACTATTTTAATGGCCTAGGGAGCTTTCACTTTGAAAATTCATAGTAATTACATGTCTCATCCAAAATTTCAAATCTTTTTTTTGAAAATTCATGATTTTCGATTGTAATACTACAAAAATGTTTTTCTTCCCTGGGAAAAGGTGCCTTCAGCTACGTTGCATTGCTTATTTTGACAGTTTTGGGTGTTTTGGACATTAGCTCCATGCTTACAGGGTGATGGATGAAGTCCAACAATTGCAGAATATCCTTCCACCAGCCAATTACTGTGGGGAACTCATCACAATGTCACATGCTTCAATTTCGTGAATCACCAAGAAACACAACTCACTAGACAGTTTCACCGGCGAAAAAATCAAATAACTTAAAAAGTATTGGACAAAATATTCAATAGTATTTTTCAAACGGATCTTTGCTCTTCAAAACCCACACTCCACACTCCACACCTCACATCAACTCCCTAAGAGAAGGACGGAAGAACCGGGAAGTCTCAGTCCGCAAGAAATGTAGTAATTCTCCGTTTTCAGGCAGCGTGAACGGGGATTTCTAGAGGCAGATGACTGCCAAAAAATTGGAAAGAGTAGGGAGTAGTGACAGGAGTCTAGCCCATGACAAAGCCAATAAACTCCAGTTCCCTTCAGAATTTTCAAAGTCGATTTTCATGTAATATAAAAAGCTTCATCACGCTCCGTCAAATGTACGTGGGCCAATTACATAAAGCAACTCGAGAACCATCCAATACGAAATTTAAGATATTCCACGCAAAAAAGCTCAGTCATATATTGTTCACAAAAGTCATTACCACAGAAAAGCCTGCAACAAGTCCACTCTCGCAAACACCACAATAACTCCCACAGAAAAAAAAAACCCGCGTCACCCAACAAAATCAGACAGTTCAGATCATCCCACACAAATCATGTTATCTAACGGGTTCATATCATCCCACATTGTGTATTAAAAAGCGATACAACCTTCCCGTGTTGACTGATACCCAATCAAGAACATACCTGCACGAGGTTGCGTAAGGCAACCACGCACAATCGCCATGTTCTCCCGATGTGGGTCTGCAACGGAAGGTTCCGAAATGGACATAATACATAACCTAGCGTAGGTCGTCAGTTCGCCCTCACCGAGATCCATACATCCGGCCGCACCCCATACCAAACAAGGGGCCAATCACAGATACTCTGGAGCCGCACGACCACCCCACACGTCAACCGGGTTCGACGCAAGCCCCACTGCTACCATGCCCCCATTCACGACCAGATTGCGGCTCAAACGATTCAAGGCGGTCCGACATTCGTACCCATTCAAGAAGAGACACCGGCTCGGGAGGCGTGCAAGCAAGCACGCAACCCTCACTGGATGCCCATGTATCTCGACAGTGGCACCTGCGACACGGACTCAAAAAGTTGAGGCAACGACGCCACTCGCGGAAGATTCATTAGCAGATCGCCTGCGGAACAGTTTTTCGGCAGGCCCTGAACGACCGAGTTGAATGAGGATTCCAACATACTGGTACAGTTTTTCGATAACCTACTATGACTGTCAAAATTGTTGTCGGCCTGGACGTCGCCCGAGACCATGCTTCGCCCGCCGGTCGCGCCGTAGTACACACCATGGCCCTCCGCCGCGGGAAAAACGTCGAAACCGGGCTGAGGAAACAGGCCACTCTGAACGTCCCTGCCTATCGCAGCTTGCATCGAACCCACTTGGGCCGCCAGGAGGATTGCTTGCTCGCTCGACAGCGAAGCCGAGGAGTCGCCGAGCAGCAACTGCGCAATCTCGTCCAGGATCTGGCGGTTCGAAGCAGAAACGCCGGCACCCCCGGAATACATGTTCGCCGCCGCCTTCATCTCTTGCATATCGTAGCCCATCGCGGAGGAGTAGCCCGAATCCACCGCGTAAGGGCTGAAGCTACCCAAATCCTCTCTCATGTAATACTCCCCGCTGTCGCTGTCGCCGCCCTCCTCGCATCTGCGAAGCTCCATCACTGTCGACAACCAACAAACACGGACCTTCAGTACTGGACAACTCAAACACAGACTCCTTCCCATCCCATCAACACATCAAAAAAGACAATCCACTGCATACTCACAATCACGTCTGCCACCGACGGTCCCGACGAAAACGAATACTAGATGAGAAACGCAGAAAAGAACCAGAAGACAAGAAGAAGGCCTACCAGAGCTGGGGGACGACTGCTCGTTCCTGCGAATCGCATCCGACTCCAGCTCCGAAACCAAACCCGGACAACCTCTTCCCCCTGCCAGGTGCGAACACGGCGACACAGGCGACAAAGGAGAATGAGGTCGCTCATTCAACCCATCGTACACGTGGGCCATCACATTCCGAGGCAGACCAAGCTGCGCATTCACGCCGGATTCGCTGGCATCGTGACGACCTACGGATCCGGTTAGCGTCCCCTCCACCAGGGCCTTCAGACGAGGATCGCACTGCAACAGCTTCTCGTAATGTCGGTTCAACACGCCCTCCGGAAACTGCAAGTAGTGAACCCTGTCACGCATCAACAACCACGTCATCAGCATCACGACACGTCCTAGCAACCACGAGACACGACCGGAACCAACAGCGCGTGCAAGTCCGCTTCAAGTGGCCATTCACGTGCAACAAAAATTACACTCCCACCCGCGACCCAGGAGAAGAACTTACTTGCATATGCTCGCCTGGCCCCCTGTGAAATCGGTCGTGGCCTGCCATAAGGTGTGCTTCCTAGGCTGCGGGTTCGTCTCCTTGAAAAACAAAGGAGGACGAGAAACCTGAAACATCACACGACACCATCAGATCCAAGCGCACACACATGAAACCGAAGGACTCCACAAAAATCACCACTTTACCAATCCACAATTCCCATTACGCGACATACCTCGATCTCCAGAGACCCGGGAAGATTGTCAGGACAAGTGGCCTTCATCGCCGAGATGTCCGACCACTGGATCTCCACCTTGCTCTTCAGACCGCTATCCAGCACCTCCCAAACCAGCTTGCGCTTCGCGTAATAGCATTTCGCCACCAGATCGCCTTCGTACCGAGACGTACGCTGAATTGCAAAAGTCCAACGACGATTATCAGTACCAACTCCAACAATACCGCTCACGCCGGTACATCCCTTCCACCTGCCGGGAAAGCATCCTCAAATACCAAACAGCATGCAATTCCACCACTGCAAAATCTCCATGTCCAAATAACAAACACACACACATCGATTTCTCCACATAGGATACACCTACCTCCCAGGTTCCGATCTTCAGCGTCGACGCTGGAAAATTCGACGCCTTCAGCTTATCTGGAGCTCCAGAACCGGTCGGGGCCGAGCACTTCCCGATCCTCGACTTCCCGAACCCTTGGCCAGCGTTCTCGGACTCCGCAGCCTGTGCACTCGCATTGCTCTGGAGTTGGAGCGTGATGAGGTCCAGAAGCGACGGAGTCTTCCTCAACGTCAAACCCAACGGGCTCGGCTCCTCGAGTGGGTTGCACTGAGCTTGAGGGACCATCACTGGCGTGGGAGGCAGCATCGGATTGCTTCTCCTCAGCGAGGTCATGGGCACGGGCACGGGCGGGTAACTACTCGGCAGATTAGATCCCACGCCGATGCCGTGTGCAAGTCCGGCGGACAAAAAAGGCGTGCCACATGGACGACCAGAACTCTGCTACACACACATTACGGCCACAACATCAGATTTCCATGCTTTCGGCTAACCTTCCGTGAATTTCACACGGTGGCTTGCTTTTGGACGTTATCCAAGATATCAGCAGAGCAGGTCTCTGACATGGACATCACCCGCATTCAAGGTAGAATTCACGCAATTAAATGCTCCAGAAACCCAACGTATTTCATGCTCACCTGTGGTACTGGGCAAGGCTCCGACTCCTGCAGCTTCGCTCGCTTGCGGCCATGCAGGTAAAAATCATACTCTCCGCCTTCCCCTTCTGGTTCGCGATAGAGCTGCCGCTCCGGCTTGGGAATAGTCAGTTGGGGGAGTTTCGCATGAATGGAGTCTTCCGTCCGATTCCTAGACTCATTCATTGCGAATCCTCCGTTAAACCTCTGCCATTCCGGGCGAGCAGCCAAGCCACCACCTGCCACGGGCGAGCAGGATTGCTCACTCTTTGTGAGAGCTGCTGGGGCTACAAATGCCACCATTCTCCGAACCCTCAAAAACCTCTCCTCCTAAACAACCACGTTCAACAGAGCCCCAATTATTATCGCTTTGCACTCCCCGCAGCAGGCAACCACCAAAACTCAAGTACCGCGCACGGCCCCTGCTTCTCGCCCACAACTTGTCCACACGACTTGGACGCGCGACGATAAATTCGTGCCTTTCACAGCAGCGCTTGGTCAGCAAGTGTTGCTGACGGCCGCTTCCCCTCGCTGTTATCGGAAAAGATCTTCTACTCCCTCGACTAAAATCAACCAGGTTCGGTAACGAGAGTCTAGGGGCGCACGCAGCATGGCCGACTAAACTGATGCAGGGAGGAATTCTTTATAGCAGTCACGAGGACGGCTTGCAACCGCCTCCGTTGCGCTCACCGAAAGTCGATGGCACGAGCAAGCATAGTATCATCCGAGTGACAGAGGGCAGGCCTTATCGACCTCGACAACGTGTTCAATTGCAACCTTACTGTTCCGACAATTAAACACTCGAAAAAAGCAAAGCACCCGACAGTGACTAAATCACAGAAACAGAGAGACAAGGGCTGGAAAACGACTTGTGCAGAAGCTGCTCTATCAAAACACGGTGGGGTCACGATGCGGACAGGCAGTTAACTTCTAGTCAGGCGAAAGAGAACCTGAATGGCAATAAAAGCCAGAAGAAAAAAAACTTACTAGTCGAAGAACTTCCCCTCAAAGCCAAAAAGAGAAACGGTAAAGTACGCGCAAAGAGAGCAGAACAGACTGAAACGCAAAACCCCTACTCAACAGTGGAAATGACGAGTGCAGCTGACTACAACAAGAAAACACCTCTCCCTTCTGCGACTACGTACAACACCTTACACAATTTTTCCAAATTGCACTTCACAGATGGAGACTTTCGCTACTACGACACAAATTCGAAATGAACACTCACTAGAACTCGCTCGACTGCTCCACCAACCTCAAACAAATAGCTAAGTAGCCCCACAGGAGTGTCTCCTCCCAACAAAAAACAGCAGCTCCGGGTCCAGAGAGGCAAACGGCTTTCCAGAGAGAGCACAGTCAAATTTTTCCAGGAACGGACGTTACGACGCCACAATTCACCTCCTCCAGAAACGACAGAACACCGAGTTCAATTGAGCAAGGCACCTCACGACTCTCCGAACCGGCAACCACGAACCGAAAAGAGCAACGGCACGGCGGGCGAAAAGGGTCGCTGCCGGCGTCCCAAGCAGAGAATTCGAGCAATCCGGAACGAAAAATCACGATCTGAACGTCGGTAAAACGGCGTGAACGGTAACCACCGACGGCCGAGCACGACAGCGGCCAGGCGAACGCGAATCGATCGCAACAGGGCCTCCACTACAGAACGCGAAAGCAACGACACCAGCGAGCCAGCGAGCGAGCAAGAAGAATGGAAAAGATCGCTTCGGCAACCCCTGCCACTATTTGTAGGTGAGAACGCGCCCCTCCGTCCGCCCCCATGGGCATGGCCGCATGGATGGATGGCACATGGGACACATCCATCCATGCGTCGCATGTGTCCCATGTGTCCCCCATTGGCCGCTCGCCTTCCCAAGGGGCTTCCTGTATGCTCGCGTAGAATCGTTGGGCCAGCTCCTCCCTACCACCGGTCACCGGTCCTCCAGGTCACCGGTCCTATCACCGCGGACCAGCGGGGGCAGGTCACCGGTCCCAGCCCGTCCCCGCCACGCTGGCAGCCTGTTGTCGGTGAAGTGGCGCGACCAGGTGGGGCCACGTGGAATGTGGGTCCGGAATCTTTTGGGGGGTTTAGGGTCCTATAGCCGCGGGCCTTTTGTCCCGTTGCTGGGCTTTTGGGGGACTTTTGCTTGACTGTTTGATTAATTATCGTGTTCTGATTGGTGTTCTCATATTTTATTATTATATCTTGGCTTTCCTTTTTCCTTTTTTTGGGGGAGGCTGGTTAATTTGTTGCATTTTTATTGTTTGTTACTGGTGGAGGCGGTTATGCTGACTGTACAATCAGGTTAAGGTCGTTAGCGCCAGGTCAGGATCTGGCATCTAGGTCGCCACGCAATCACCCTGGACCGTTTGATTGGCTGGCTGGGGGACATTTGGAAGCTACGTGACAAAAGTTACAGGTGAGGAAGTTTGCGGAGGATCTTCTTATTATCCATTGACGGCAATGTTTTCGGTTGGGGGAGGTTGTTTGGGATTTTTTTAGATAGATAGAAACTCCGGTCTTTTTAAAGAAGGCCGGCGTGAATAAAGTGTCTGTTCGTCTTGACAATGAGCCAATGTCCACCGGATCAAGGGCCATTGATGCAAAACTACTCTTCCCTTTCAAGAATAGACGGGATTTTTTTAAATGGAATGGGAAGGGTTTGAAGTTGTTATTTGCTACCAACCCATCTAATAAAGAACTCAATTTTAGGTTTATAATATGATACAATGACAAAAAAAAAAAAAAAAAAATTGAATACTACTCCGCCCCAAAATAATTTTGTGGTTTGCAAACATTGGTTAAAATAAGCTCACTTTAGAATTGCACAAGAAAAAAAAATATGCAAATAATTTTTTTTTATAATATAGTGTTGTAGTGGTACACATATTGCAAATAGATGATATAGTATCACATATTACAAGTACAAAAAACCAATTTTTTTTTGCAAAATGGGAGGCTTATTTTAACCCCTAAAGGACCAGCATGCGTTTTTTGGTTGTATAGAAATTTTGGGCAGGTACGTGTGACTAGAGATTTCCATATTTTAAGCTGAAATTTTAATAAAAGGCGGGGCGCGAGGAATATCTTTCATATGCAGTATATTTTATGACATTTGGAAATAGGAGTCAAAAGTTATGGCCAAATATGTTACTTTTTTCGTAATTGGGCAGTCCAGGCAGATAAAAAAAATCACTTCTTTCAAAAATAAAAATTTGAAATTGATTTTCTAGAGTTATATATACATGGAAAGGTTTGAATCATTCCATTTCGACCAATGATTCAAAAGTTATGAGGTTTTTTAGTTTGCGGGCAGTTATGGATTCCCTACTCTGAAATAAACTTTGAAGTTGTTTATTTAATTCAATTTTTAATATTTTTTGAAAAAAAAAAATCATAGGATGTAGGTTGTTTACTACAATATTACAACCATTCGGATTGACATTTTTCAATTCCATAATTAAATTCTTAACACTTCAGTATTTTGGATCATTCTCTGCTTCTTTCTACATACTATTTTTTTTGTATATGTTGTACAATTCCAAATGATTTGAAAAAATTTTAGCATTTAGCCAACTTGTTTAGGAAAAAGAATTCGAAGAAGCACCACCATTTTGGACATTTTTTCATACAAATGTGACCTTGTGAAGTGCAGCTGCCCAGTTTTTCGCAGGGACAAAAAAAGGATTTTCGCCAATTGAAATGCTAATATCTTCCAATCCGCATGGTGGAAAATTTTGAAATATTTTCTACATCTTCTAAAACTAGTGTACTATAAGATCCTACGGTTACATGTGTCAAAAAAGTTCTTTTTTCAAAAATTTGGTACTTGTCCTATAAATGGCAGTTTTTAAGTGTTTTCGGTGAAAACATAGTCATGGGACTTTAGGGGTTAACTAGTGTTTTCAAACCACGGAATAATTTTGGGACAAAGTAATACGGATCTGAAACTTTTTCATGCAAACAACCATACCATAAACATCAATGGGCAAAATTCAAAAGTAGATATATGAAAGTTGTAATATGTGACATATAACACATTAACCCCTCAAGGATCATCTTGCTATTTTTAGCAACATACCTGTGACTAGAAATGTTCATATTTAATTTAATGCTAAAATTTTAACAGAAGGTAAAGACGAGGAATATCTTTCATGTGCACTAAATTTCATGACATTTGGAATTAAAAGTCATAAGTTATAGCCTAATATGTTGTTTGTTTCTCAACTCGGATAGTCCGGGTAGATAAAAAAAAATTACTTTTTTCAAAAACAAAAATTTGAAATTGATTTTTTAGACATATATATGTGGAAAGCTTTGAATCACTCCGCATTTTGATCAATGAATCAAAAGTTATGAGGGTTTTTAATTTGCGGGCAGTTATGGAATCTCTATTCTAAAATAAACTTTGAAGTCGTTTATTTCACTCAATTTTTAATATTTAAAAAAATAAATAAAATCATAGGATGTAGATTGTTTATAACAACATTACAACCATTGGGATTGACTTTTTTCAATTCCATAATTAACTTCTTAACAATTTTGTATTTTGAATCATTCTCTACTTTTTTCTACTTACTATTTTTTTTCCTATATGTTGTACAATTCCAAATGATTTGAAATTTTTTAAGCATGTAGCCAACTTGTTTAGGAAAAAGAATCCAAAGAAACACCACCATTTTGGACATTTTTTCATAGAAAAGTGACCTTGTGAAATGCAGCTGCCTTGTTTTTCGTAGGGACAAAAAAATGATTTTTGCCAATTCAAATGCTAATATTTTCCAATCCATGTGGTGGAAAATTCTGAATCTTTTTTCCACATCTTTTCAAACCAGCATACTACAAGATCCTACGGTTAGATGTGTCCAAAAATGCTTTATTTCTAAAATTTGGTACTTGTTCTAGAAATGGCAGTTTTTGAGCGTTTTGGGTGAAAACATAGTCAAGGAACTTTAGTAGTTAAATATGGAAATTTATGAAAAAAATTAGTTGTGACTTGAAAGAAAATTAATTTCAAAGGTAGCCATGTCTAAAACTTGATTTTATGGGTCATAATTTGGAATTACTTTATATTTTGTCAATTTTTTCTTAGAACTCCAAAAGAACTTGGTTTTTGTGCCTTGGCATATTGGTATAGGCATCATTTTAGATTGTTGTATACAAAAAATTAAGGAAGTTGACATTTATAGAATTAAAAATATTTATAAACGGTAAATGATTGCTTTACTCTGACTAACATGCAAAGGATGTTGGTTATTACAATATTTGAATATTCGTTTGGAATTGAGAGCATGAAGTTGCATTAGCCATTGTAGAGAGAGTATAGGTTGCAACATGAATTATTGTTACATCATAATGCCCTTGCATTGAAATATTTCTTGAATTGGACAATGCGATCAATTAATATATATTAGAGTCGTATAATGCCTGTTTTTAGGTTCAAATTGTTTGTACAATGACTAAAGTTCATGATGCACATAATTGAATCAACCAATCCAAAAAAATTAAATTACCATTTTCAATATCATCATAAATTGCTTTCTAGTTCAATCTCACCATTGAGATTAGTAAGTCTCAATTTCATTTTAGAGCTATCAACATTTTAGTTTTTTCCTTCTATCTCTGATATCTACTTCAACTAAACAACTTCTTAAAGAAATGAACATCAGGGTATGTTTTTTGAGTATTTTTTTCAAATTTTTTTATCAATTGTATAAAATAAAAATTTGCAATTTGCAATTTGTAGTAAAAGAATTTATATTAAGAGGATTCAAAGCCTTATAATATAATTAGGTTAGGAGCAAAGCAACTTGTTTTTTTCACTTTCAATGCTTCTATCTTGTGATCCATACAATCAAAGTTTTTGAATTTTCTTCTAAACATTCTCATACCAGTCTAGTGCAAGATCGTATGATTGGATATGCCGAAAAAACAAATGTTTAATATATTTTTTGTTTTTGGTGAAAATGACAAATTTGAGTAGTTTTGACAAAAAAAATGACCTACAAACTTTTAAAAGTTCTTGGTTTAACCCCTAAAGGTTATGCTTGAGTTAAAAGCTCTTGGTTTAACTCCTAAAGGCTTTTGAATATGTTTTCTCCAAAAAAGCTCCAAAAATGCTATTTCTAGTATAAGTACCAAATTTTAGAAAAAAAACAATTTTGGACACATGTAGCATTAGGATCTTGTAGTATGCTGGTTTAAGAAGATGTTAAAAAAAATTCAGAATTTTTCACTATGTAGATTGCAAGATGTTAGCGTTTGAATTGACATAAATCCTTTTTTTTTGGCCCTACAAAAAATCGGGCAACTGTACTTCACAAGGTTACATTTGCATGAAAAAATGTCCAAAACCTCCCCCTAAATGGTGGTGCTTCTTTGGATTCATTCTTCAGGGCAAGTTGGCTACATGCTTGAAATATTTCAAATCATTTGAAATTGTGCAACATATAGGGAAAAAATAGTAAATATAAAGAAATAGATAATGATTCAAAATATTAAATTGTTAAGAATTTTGTTATGTTATGAATTTAGTTATGAATTGAAAAATGTCAATTCCAATGGTTGTAATGTTATATTCCGTTATAAACAATCTACACCCAATGTTTTTATTTTTTTTCAAAAATATTGAAAATTGAACTAATAAAGGTCTTCAAAGTTTATTTTACATTATAGGTTCCATAACTACTTGCAAATTAAAACTCCTCATAATTTTCATCTCATTAATCAAAATGGAATGAGTCAAAGCTTTCCATGTATATATATAGAGAGAGAAAACCAATTTCAAATTTTATTTCTTAAAAAAGTGATTTTTAAAGAATTTTTTGAGCTACTTGCTGAGTAATGAAAATTAAATATCATACAATAACTTATGAACCATGCAGTCAAAAGTTATGAAATTGGTTGGGCTTTAAAGAAAAACCTCGTCTTGAACCTCGTCCCCATGTTATGTGAAAATTTCAAAGAAAAAAAATAAAAATTTCATTTGTAGTAAGCTACCCCAAATCTCTATGTTGCCAAAAAATACAGTTTCGTCCTTTAGAGATTAATTTTGGTCCTTAAATAAAAGTCAAGTCCCTTGCAAAAGAATTCCAAAGCTACTTTCAAAGTTGTTGACTTAATTTGAATTAATTTATAGTGATTGATTTGGAACTAGAAGATGTAGACCATGTCTATGAGTTGCAAAGATTTTGAGTACATCTTGAAATTTTTTATATTTTTAATATTATAAGCCAATTTTTTTCTTCTACCAAAAGAGTCCTATAGAGGATTGGTACCAATGTCCATAAGCCATGGTCTTAAATTGTAATCTATTTGATGTTTCTAATAGACAGTGTGTATTCTTTTCTTGACTGAATGGAGAAGAAACTTAGAGTTGCTTTACAATATGGTGGAGAAGTGCATTGGTCAAGAATTGTAGGAAAATGAAGCACTATGATTGGAGAAAATTTTGTTTACAAAATTGGATTTACATTATGGTCAAGACTTGTCGATGGAGAACTTCAAGTATGAATGAAAAATGACATGCTTGCCTATGTGGCACCACTTTTTGTAAGGTGAATTTTCTTGACATCAAGTTTCTTGAGCAATCTCAAGCCCAGACAACAAACTTGGCTTGGAGAAAACTGCAACTTCATTTATTGTCTTTTCATTGTGGCATATCTCAACCGTGCAATTGAACGTTTCCTTTATTTCAAATAGCACTACCTAGATCTTTGTCTCTTTTTTCTTCTTCAATTTATGAAGTTGTCCAGGAGCCTTTTCTACTTAGTGTTTATACTACAACCAAGTCAAGACTTCTTATAGCATTATTTTATTGTCTTCTCATCTTATCTAATACATAGTATCCCACTGGTTGCCTCAAATAACCATGTCTTAGCTAAAGCTTGTTGACTGACCATTATACTTCTCCACCATAGTGTAATAGAGCCTTAGAGGTTCATCAAGAACCAGTTAGAATTATTCTTTTGGTCACAACTCTTGGTCCATTGGTATATCATCTTGTGGAGGCTGATTTTTTAAGCATTTATGAAAAGGCAAATTTTGTCAACTCCCCAATACTCTTCTTGTGGATATCTACTTCCTCTCCTCTCTTCTCTTCTTTTGTTTTCTCCCCTTCTATTAAAATTTCAACAATTAGGGATTGCAATAGAAAAGAAGAAGAAGAATTAACCTTGTGTTGGCATTGGGGTCGTAGATGTGTTTGCATATGATATTACAACATGTTGTGAATATGTAATCTCTAATTTCGCAAGGAAAGTGGGAATCATTTTTAGCATTTTGTATGAGAGCTTAAGATGAGAAGAGCACCTCAATCATTTGGAGTCATGCATAATCAGTTGGATTCATGGATCATTTTTTGTTGGGTTCTTTCACAGAGAAGATGTCCAAGCAAAGAGCTCAAGTTAGTCATAGTACATTCAAATTTCTTTGTAAAAAGTTTGGTTAATTTAAAAAAGAAGAAGAAAGATACATGTATACGTGTCACAACTTTTGTTGAAACCAGGGTGGTCGTGTCTTTGTATAGATTGGTACATGAAATGGGTTGTTGCTTGTGGAAGATTTCTTTAGCCCCTAAAGGACCGAGGCCTTTTTTCTGCCAAAAAACATTGAAAACTGCCATTTCCATAGCAAAGAGTAAAAAAAATTGAAAAATGTTTTTTTTGCACATCTTACCGTAGGATCTTGCACCTAACTAGTATAAGAATGTGTGGAATTTTTTTTGGAATTTTTTACCACTGAGATTGCAAGATATCTGCGTTTAAAGTGAAAAAAACAAGTTTTCAGCACATTGCGGGACTAGATTTTTTGACTTTGAACATTTTTAACTTCAAATTTTTGCACTACAAAGTATTGAGCTTTAAATCTTTACAGTAGAAAATTGATTTGAGAGTCTAGGAAAAAAAAAACCAAAAAAACATAATTATTATTCTTAAAAAAATTGTTAAATAGAAGTAGGTACAAAATAGAAGGAAAATCTAAAATATTCATATATTTTAGATGGAATTTTAAATGCACTAATCCCAATGGTGAGATTGTTCTAGAAAGTAAGCTAAACCATGCAAAAAAAAAATTGAAAAATTTGAAAAATTGCATTCAGAAATGAATCCTACAAGTTATTTTTTTCAAGAAGATGCTTTAACTGTCCGAAAAACAAGAATGTCCATAACTTTCTCATAACATATCCAAATGAAATGAATAAAAGCTTTTCAGATAGAACAAAATATAATCTATGAGAAAGAAAATATCAAAAAAAAAATTCAAATATTTGCAAATTTTTTTTTGCTGCCCGAGCTGCCCCCGTCCCATGTTTTGAGCTTATTTGTTCATAAATTTTTTTCCCGGGCACCGATTGTGAAAAAATTTATATTCCCACAAAGCTTATCAATTTTTCTATCTTCAAAAAAAGTGTCAAAAAATAACGACAAAAATTCAGCCAGTAGGTACCTGCCTAAAATGCCATTTGTCCTCCAAAGGGACAACGGTCCTTTAGGAGTGAGAATTGCTAAAAGTACAACTTCTGGTATGAGGAGATTTTGTAAGACGGTTCGCAAACATCTACAAAAAGGTTAGTCTAGTTCAATTTCCTTGTGAATTGCAATTTAGTTAGGATTCTAGCCGTTGAATTTGAATATGGAATTTTTTACAATGTAAGAGCAATAGAGCAATTTTTCCTGTATTCCTATTTTAGCTCTTGTAATTGGAGGGGAAGATTTATTAGAGAGAAATGAGGGCATAGAAGGGCTATTTTAAGGTAATTACACCTGAAATTGCATAGTTAAGCTCTGTGGCATGACAATATGCTCTAGAAAATGAACAATAAATTCTGTACATTGGTGAAGGACTATGAATCAAAATGCAAGTGGTTCTATAATTTTTGGATACATTGTGAATTAGTTACAAATTTTCAAAGATACAAGGTATAAGATGTTAAAAGTGTCATCTAGGTGATGCCAAAATCAATTTGATGCACATGAAGAAATGTCAAAGAGAAGAAGTTAAGCCAAAAGAAACTGTACACAAAAGGACCACTTGTGAGGTTGCGACAATTCTATTAATAGAGTTGCACAATACTTGAAATGGGGCTTAGTTCCATCTTACACTTGTCTTTTAATGTGCACCATTTTTTATTTCCTCCCAATTCATTTTTAGTTCAAAAATAGGGGTCGTTTTTGCGGAGCGGTCCATTTTAGGTGTAGTTACCTTAGGTATGTTTCTAAGTTGTGAACCAGTGCATTGCTAGTCAGAATATTAAATAATTAAATGATAATAAATCCATTAGAAGACGTTTGAGGCCAAAAGAAGACTAGAAGTTCCCAGCTTCTTCCTAGCGTGGGAACTCTACTACATGCGTAGTTTGACGTGGTCAAGAGAGTGCCACGTCAGATTTTTTATTTTTTTTATTTTTTTATTTTTTGACAGCGTTATTGCTAGTTCATAACAGAGGAGCAGGCAAGGTGAACAGGCCTGAAATGGCCTTTCCTTGCCCTCAAATTTCCCCTAATGAAAAAATCATTTAAATAATAATAAATAATAATTAAAAATTAATTAAATAATATTTTTTGACGTGGCAAGGTCTTGTCCATGTCAAATTTCTAATGTGGCAAAGTTTTGATTCATTTGTAAATAAAGGTTGTTTTTCAATCACTTCATTAAACTATCCTGTGCAATTCAAGCCTTGTAGTTTTTTTAGGGGGGGAAAGATTTTTTTTTACCACTATTCCTTGCTGTTCGGAAACTTACAGTCTTTTAATGCCCTCAAATCCTGTCTAATGATTATTGTTGCAGTCATTCCATTCATTGATTTTGCAGGATATTGTTGATGTGAATTGCAAATTTTGGGATTTTGAATTTGGATAGGTTGGTAGTCTTTACAATTGGTCTATTTTCAAAGTGACAACTTAAATTGCTTAAATTGCTTGAATCCAACTTTAAAAAAAGGTACTTGGATATTCCCTCTTTTGACATTTTTAAAATTTTTGACATAAGAAGATGGCAACTCCACATATCACCTTATAGTATATTTTGACAAATTCAACTCCTTTCTCTTTATCTACTTTGTAAATTTTAGCTAGAAAAATGATCTTTTTTGAATTTGAGATGACTTAATGAAATGAAGCTAATAAAATGTAGCCTTTGACATTTAGTCAAAATGAAGTTTGACTATTTGAAATTCTAAAAATTCCTGAAATTCAACCATTTATTGTAATTTGACTAGAATGACCTAAATCTTATAGACAAATATCCATGGAGTATTGATTTTGTTGCTCAAATTTATATGATAAATAAATTTGTACTACAATGTTTTATACCAGAGTGTACACCTGAAGAGAAAATTTTGAATTTCTTCAGTATATTTTGCATTTAATTTGATATTTTTTCACTTTGTAATAAAAAATTCACAATAATTTCAAATTTCACCAAACAATTTGAAATTTTTACAAATCATAGAAGACATATAATTACATCCCTAAAAACTAAATATAAAAAAATTTCATTCATATTTTATTAATAAGAAAAACATACAGAGAGGACTTTGAAAAAGTAATCATGGTTTGTCCTTTGAGGGTTAAGGAATAGCAAAAGCCTATGACCATATAGTCAAACGGTCAAACTTCAAGATCTTCTACTCTAGATATTCTAGTTTACCATTAAAAATGAAAGGAATTTTATATTTACTTTTCACATGTAAACTCACATGTCTTCTTCAAACCCCTAAAGGATCAACGCGTTTTTTGGCAACATAGAAATTTTTGGGCAGATACGTGTGATTGGAGATTTGCATATTTTAGGCTGAAATTTTAGTAGAAGGTGTAGACAAGGATATCTTTCATATGCACTTAATTTCATGACATTTGGAAATATGGGTAAAAAGTTATGGCCTAATATCTTATTTTTTTTGTAAATGGGTAGTCCAGGCAGATGAGATAAAATCACTTTTTTCAAAAACGAAAATTTGAAATTGGTTTTCTAGATTTATATATATGTGGAAAGCTTTGAATCATTCTATTTTGATCAATGAGTGAAAAGTTATGAGGAGTTTTTGTTTGCAGGCAATTATAGATTCTCTACTCTAAAATAAACTTTGAAGTAGTTTATCTTACTCAATTTTCTACATTTTTGAAAAAAATAAAATCAAAGAGTATAGATTGTTTATTACAACATTCCAACCATTGGGATTGGCATTTTTCAATTCCATAATTAAATTCTTAACAATTTTGTATTTTAGATTATTCTCTACTTCTTTCTACTTACTATTTTTTTCCTATATGTTGTACAATTCCAAATGATCTAAAATTTCATTAGTTAGTTTCAAATTAAGTTTGGTTTTACTCCAATTTGAAATGTTGGAAAAATGATGTAGAAATTTGGTTTGCACAATGATGTTCTATACCATACTATATATCTTTGGTGAAATTCTTAAATTTTTTGAGCTTATTTTGTATTTGATATGAATTTTCTTTGTTGTTTCTTAATAAATTCATGATAATTTTAAATTTTTACAACTTAACCCCTAAAATTCTATGACTAAATAACATTTCATTAATTAGTCTCAGATTTAGTAACTGATTTCATTTGATAGTCTTCAGATTTTTTTTTAATCATTTTCATGGCTAAAATTCAGATCAAGAACAAGGAGGTAGAAATTGCCAAAATATAAAAAGCCATCTTCCAAGATTTGGGAATTTAGCATCTTCTTCTCTAAACAATTTTGTAGTTGCTCAAAGAAGGCTTTCCACTTCCAAGTGGTGCACCTTCCAAGTGGAAGTGGAAAGCCCTCTTTGAGCATACACATTCAAGGAACTCTGAAAAAAAAAAACATTGGATGAAAATCATGCGTTTCCAGTAAGAATGAACTTAGTTTGACCATTCATCAGCCAAAGTTGGGCTTGTAAGGCGTTTCAGGGTTAAACTGAGGCGGTCATCATAATGGATTAAAATCGATTGCATGATACATCAACAACGTAGTGACAGATCCATAATGGGTTTCATGAGTAAATATGTCAATCCCATTCTACAAGGCCGATATTTAACACTTCTCAAGTAAATTGGGCCGTTTCCAACTTTCAAAAACCTACTGAAGAATCAACCTCCTATTCGTGAAAGTCAGCACAAGGTATAGGAACTTCTGCATCCTATAACACTCGAATGACCCAGTTCTCTTACAGTTCACAGAACATCGAGGATGCGAGTAATGCCGAAAACACCAGATCCACCATCAGCTCCGTCTCCTCTTGTGGGCTGGTGATGCTGACCTCGACTTCCTGTTTCTGAATCCCCAAGCAGAATGTGCCCCATCGTAACATGTCAAATCTCCACTTCAGATTAAACAGAGAAGACCATCAGCAAAGACTTCCAGATATTCTGGCAGAAGAGCAAGGCCAACCACTTTCCAGTAACATGAAGCCTAAACAGAACAATTCAACGTCGGCTACATTTTAATATCATCGTCAATTAAATGTGAAGACCTCTTAACCAACTGAAGTGCACAGGGAGAAGATCGTGATCTGCACATTTGAGAGGTTAAGAGGTTCATATACAAAGTATATCATTCTTCTCAGATGTTTCCGTGGCAAATCTAGAACAGACAGAAGTCTTCAAACTTGCTCACACATTCTAAATGGAGACTACTGAAAGTCATTCGAAAGAGACCGAAAAAAAGTTGGAATAAAGAGGGTGGCGCATCGTACCTTTCCTTCTCACGGGAAAGAGAAGGAGAATGCCTGCGATGAGAGACCTTGCTATGTGGCATTGAGCGTGAAGGAGAGCGCGAAGTTCGTCTAGAGATAAACACATCATCATCATCACTTGCCATGTAAGTCAAATCATATTTACTCACTCTCGTCTTACTCAGCTGACCCTCTTCCTTTGAGAGCTGTGCATTGATCTGCCCTCAGTAGGGCACCTGCACAACAGGAACTAGAACCAGCAGTATGTACTTACATGCCCATACCTTAAGATGCGGTGAACAACTCCCAGAATGTGCGCGCCCCATTCTGGCACTGAGCATTAGGAATCGTGCAGATACTTCTGTGCTGGGGTATGCTGGGGTGCGCTGGGATTACTATGTAATCTGAGGTTAGTATCAGAAGCAATACCTATGATGTACAGACCCACCGAAAGAATCATAATCTTGTTTTACTGGTAATATGCCAAGCACATTCTCAACGATCCACCATTTTCACGCACGAGTAAATTGGGATTAACCCAACCACGACACCTACTTGTTTGCTCTAAAATACATTAGTAAAATTCAGGAACACTACTCACACTCATGAATTAGTCTTGAGGTATGAACACGTATGCAGGTTGCACTAGGCCATCTACAACATCAGGATCCAACTATGCCTCTATCCTCATCACTGAGCATGAAAGAGAATTAGGCCAGCACCCTCGCAGAAGCTAGGTGCACCATTAAGCGTAGGCGCACCATAAACAGTAGAAACCTACAACCCACATTATGCGCGCAAACCATACCTAGATGTTGTTTTCTTAGATTTTCTACAACTAAACCTAGGAAACATAATTTCCGAACATCTCATACCCAGCCCATTGCTACGGTCCGTGTAATTAATTATAAGCATAACTCTAATATAAACAAGCTGCTCGATCAATGGAGAACGCATTATGTTATATCTTCAAAATCAGCAACTGGAAGCAAGAAAAAGACCGGAATGCTAACGATTTCTAGAATTGAATGTACTTCTTGTATCTCATAAAGTGGATGCAACGACTGGTAAGTTGACTGTGCGGATCCCATATAAAACGAACCCCCGGAATTTAGGAAACGTGTTTTATTGCAACTATGGTTCTGCAGTAGCTAGTGGAAGGTTCAAATTGAGGTCAGGTTCCTTGGGAATCGAACTTTATGACAACCCGATTGTGGTATTGTAGTACCCATTCATGTCTCTGAATATGGTTTTATTTTGAAAATTTACCCAATTTAAATGGAGGTCCAAAATGCCCAAACGCATATCATTGCAACGATGTGCAGAGCATATGTAAATGCCCCTACAGATTCTTACAATCGAAAAAAAGAATTTCAAAGCTAGTCCGACGTATGGCTTTTAATTTTTCTAATCAATCAGCAATGACTCCTAACAGGAAGTATATCGACAAAGCAATCATATCCCTGCTCTCAGATGCGAATAGCCAACGACTGGGATGTCCCAAGCCTTCAATTTCATGAGAAGGAGGATTGAAGGAAAAACAGAAAAGACCAAGAGGTCAAACATTGATGCTCTTCAGTCGCTGACCTTCGATGTCTACACAAAATGTTTTCCAAGTACAGAAAAAAGAGCAAGGATGTTCCAGCACCCAGCCCAGAAAAAGAATATAAATTTCAAATTATAAAGAAAAAAAGCAAGAAGTACACATTTTGTATTTGATGGAGACTCAAAGAGAGCTGGAAATCAGTAACATACCTTCGAGATCTCAAAGGAGGTGAGGAATGGCTTGATTTCTTGCTTGATCTCTCTTTTTGTTGTTTCCTGCGCAGCATTAAAAATATTGAGTGAAGTAGTTTCAAAACATAACTGACAACGCTGAACACCAACACCAACAAAAAAACTCTAATCACGGACACAAAGCATCGAACTCTTACCCTCGTCTCGGGCTGGGACTGCTACTACGACTTCCAGAATCGCTGTTGCTTTCACTCCGACTTCGACTCCGACTCCGACTACTTAGTGACGAAGAGCGTCTCCTCCGGGCTTTCTTGGAATTTTTCTCCTTCTCCTTCTTGTGATCTGTGCTCTTTCGGTCATACTTCTCAGATGCGGGTTTCCGTCTCTCTCTGTCAGAATCACGTGCCCTGGCTTTGGTGCTCCTTCCTCTGTCTTTATCCTTCTCTTTCTGTTTCTCTAGATCTGATTCCCTGTCACGCTCTTTCAACTTCTGTACATTACGCTCCCTCTCCTTACCTCTTAAGCTCTCCCTATCCCTATCCTTCTCTTTACTCTCCCTAACCCTGTCCTTTTCATCCCTGTTTAAATCTTTCTCCCGTTTAATGCCATTCTTGTGATTACTATCACCCTCAGCCTCCTTAGCACCTTGCTTGGCATTGAAGTAATCTCTGTCTTTGACCGTCTTTCCTAGATCTATATCAGTCCCCTGCTTGTGTTTACCAGAAGGAAGAACCTCCTTTTCTGCACGCCTGAGGCGTGATGAATCTTCACCGCTTCTCCCTTTGCTTGAATGATCATACTCACCTTCCAACTTTCTGCGCTCTGTTGACAAGGCGTTATGGGGAGAAGCTTTGTGGTTCGACTTATTCTCACTCGCAACTTCCTTCACGTGAGCTGTTTGCAAACCTCTACCTTCTACTGTTATTCCCATATCAAGATTCTCTAAAGCTATCACTCCAGTTTTAACTTGATGAACAGTAAAACCTGGATTTATCGAAGCAGCAAGGTCTTTTTGACCAACTTCATCATCTGGTATCTCTGAGTGTCGTGCTCGTCTCGGGCTACGTCCAGAGTGATCTGAATTTAGGACTTCCTCACTTAACCGTTTCTTGCCTTTAACCTCCTTTGCAATCGCTACCTGATCCTCTGTATCTACATACTTTGTTTTTCCGCCCTTCTCTGGAGCAACGCTTTTCAATTCAGATACTTCTGTGTCAGAATTTCCCCCGTTACCATGCTTACTTTCGGTCCCCTGCCGACTGTTGCGACCAGCATCCTCATCATCAGATGCATAGCTCGCAAGCCCTAGTAAATTTCCAGCAGGAGCTCCAGAACTCAGGCTCTCGCTGTCATCATCACTATCATTCTCACTCAATTTCACAGCAGGAGCAACATGCACCCTTACGGGAGCTGGCGCAAGTGCAGGAGCAGGTTCAAGGATAGGAGCATGAGGAGTAGAAGATTTTACTTTTGTTCCAACAAAATCCTCAGCAAGTGGAGCCTTCTTACTTGGATCTGCCATACACAGACCCAAGAAAAATGGGTTTTAAACTCCTCCACAGAAAATTCTCAATGATCCATCAAGAATGACAAATGAAGACGGCAACCAGAAAACCTCACAATTTAAATTCTGATTCCAAACTTCGGTTAAAAACGTGAAATGCGAAATAGAATAATTAAATTTTCCAGCATAGAAAGAAAATGCCATGAAGTAGAAGCGTATTGCGTGTGGGTAAGTAAATGCATGACGGCATGAGCATGCACTCCAAAATAAAACCACTAGCAATTGTCAAACCTTCAAGTAGTCGCTGTTCATCCTCATCCATAACCTCTTGTGCAATTTCATCAAACAGGTCATCCGTCACCTGCACGACCAAGCAACTCGAACTCAATTTTAGAGTTAAAGAACTTCAAAGATGTTGCAAAGCAGAGTCTACCAACATGTAAACCCTTCAGCGCTTATCCTTCTTTCTAGGAGCAAACTTGAATCGTGTTCAGTTTTCCACTTCCATATTCGTGGCTTTTAATAATAGATTAGTCTAATCTCATATTTGTCTAATGATCGCAAATGATGGCTGAATAAGCTGAAGCTAAGAATTTTGACAGGTCTGTTCTTACAAAATGAGTCATAGCGAATTTATAACACGCTCGAATTTCTGAGGTGACGTAATACAAGCAAATAACTACTACTCGGAGTATAATTTTTGAAGCTTCGACAGAAAAACCACCATTCACACCACGAACTTCAATAGGAAAATTTGCCTAATTAGTCTACTAAAGTTCACATTATAAACAGGATTAGGTTGCATATCATTCAATTGCAAGAAGAAATCAAACGATATTGTTTCTATGACTGTCAAAAGTATTTCAAACAAGCTTCAAATCACTACATGCGGTGGAGAATACCATACCTTCAATAAAACTTCTGTGAGCACGCGTTTAATTTCTTGATTCATAGCTGCAGTCCTTGCAGCTTCCGTGTCATCCTAATTCGTCAGAGAGCACAACAGTTAACGAAACCACCACTCAATCAACAGAAGAACCAGAGCTCTAAATGTGCAAGAGTTCAACCGGGGCTAGAAGAACAAATGAAACTAAATTGAGTCACAAAACGGCTGAAAAGTTAACACCTAATAATTAGCCGGCTAGTGTGCTGGAGTTTACTTAGTCTCAGATATCAACTATCATATGGCCACTTAGAACGAGATTCGGTGGTCTCATCATTCGATAAGACCATCATCAACAAACGGCAATTCCAACAATTCACTATACAGAAGTTGAAACCCAATCACCTCCTAAAACCTACACCAGATGAAACACTGCTATCTTCCACGTCAATAAACCAATTGCTAATATATGTCACTCATTATCAGCACAAGCGCATGAATCTGGAGATCCAAAAAGCTTAATATGCAAATCCAATTATTTTCAAATCTTACCTCCTCATCCTCGTCATCGGAGTCGCTCATTCTAGACAAGTCACTTCTTGATCGGTCTGAGAACTCCAACTTATTATGAGTAGACGCTTCCATGTTATCACCATTAGCACGAGCATTATCTTCAGCAACAGTCAGCTGAGCACCACCACCACCAGCAGCCTTCTTCTTCAACAATTCCTCCTTCAGCCAGTTAGGGACTGATGCCTGCATAAAATTAGGCCAGCAAAAACTCTCAACTTAATGTAAGTAGGGATGACAAGGACATGCAGCTGGAAGGAATTTCACACAATATATGGCATTACATGTGCAAGTTTACATATTGCAATCGCAGAATTTCGTACCTTCTTGGGCCGCTCGAGCCCAGCATTATGGCCATGGCCATTATCTGTAAACATGGAAAAATCCATCCCCGCACCAGCACCAGGTCCTAATGTTGGATTATTGCCAAAGCCAAAATGTCCGAGAGGTGGACCACCTGGTCGAAATCCTGGCCCATGTGGTGGCCGAGAGAACATAGTGTGACCCTGCAAATGTTGGGGATGTTGATGCCCAGGATGCATGTGCTCAAATTCGTAATCAAACTGCAATTCATACAGAATAGTATATCAAGCAGAAAGCACTCGAGCTTTAGAAGAAGAGGTTACAAATCACACACCCAATTCGAAGCACCATTCGAAGAATG
The DNA here is from genome assembly GCA_951799445.1 of Pseudisothecium myosuroides. Taxonomy (NCBI): domain Eukaryota; kingdom Viridiplantae; phylum Streptophyta; class Bryopsida; order Hypnales; family Lembophyllaceae; genus Pseudisothecium; species Pseudisothecium myosuroides. The sequence goes on along the minus strand of OX637287.1, from coordinate 9,701,247 downwards.
CTTTACGCATATTTGAAGCACCATTCGAAGTTTGTTTTGAAAATATGTTCTTTTCTGTTTCAAAACAAACTTCCGATAAACAAGCATGCATGAACATTTAACAAACTGAAAAGATTTGACAAAAATGCCTTGCATAAAAAAGTATATTAGTAAGAGTAGAAATGCTATTTAAATTCCAATTACCTGGTGTCCCAAACCAGGACCTGCCCCTATTCCAGGACCCATATTGTTTGCAGGATAAGACATTTGCGGAGGCCAAGTCTGTGGGTGCGGCAAACCACCATAGGCACCGGCTTCCGAAACATCTGGAGCCATATTGAACTGCGAGGGCTGCGGATGTGGATACTCCTGAGGTTGAGACTGCTGAAACTCATAAGGCGGTTGCTGGTGGAAGTCGTAAGGAGCTGGTACAGAGGGTTCTCCAAATGAAAACTGGGAGGGAGGCATATGCGGCTGTATATGAGCTGTTTGTTGATGCGGTGAAATCTGAGAAGCTAATTGTGGTGGCTGTTGATGAGGCAAATGCGAAAGGGAAGCAGCAGCAGGAGGGGGAGGGGCAGGTGGTTGCGGTGTTTCCAACTGTTCCATACCGGGTGGTACTGTAACGTCTAGTCCAACTTCGAAGTATTAGAAACTGATATTTTGCACAAAGTCGCAGCTGCATATCTAAATACTGACATAAGAGTATAAAAAAGCTAAAACTAAATATATGCAAAACACATTAATCACATGATTAAAATCCCAAACGGCAACTGAACTAGATTAACCCCATTGAAAAAGGAGAAGGTTCACACGACTGGTAGGATGCAAAGAAAACTCATTAAGAAAATAAACTTGTATGTCAGAAACTTCACACATCATCCACTTAGGACAAAGCAGCGTCTAAACAAATTTCCTTTGAGAAGGTTGTGATCATAGATGTACCTGCTGGCGGAACATTCTGACCATGACTTGAAGACAAATCTTGGGAATAGCTGCTTGTACCGAGCTCCGAAATATTTCTTGACGTTGGGGGGAGAGGGGGAGCTGGAGTTGTTACCAGTCCAGAGCCTGACGTTGACCCCTCCAACGCAAATGACTTCATCTCCTCCCCCCGAATCCTAGAAGAAGCATCCCGTCCAAATAGTCCTGGTGAGTCTTGGCCGTACTTGTGAGAGATATCATGGCCATATGCTGGTGTTCCAGCTTCATGTGCTTGGTAGGCAAACTGTTGAGACATGGCTACTGGCTGGGGCGGGGGGGGAGGAGGGGGAGGTGGAAGCGGTAACTGCTGTAAATTAGATTGATCAGGCTGTGCCTGTACGTGGAGCTGGGAATGCTGCTGAGCGTCTTGCGCGGCTTTCGAAGCAGCCCAAGCTCTAGCTTTCGCTGCCCATTCTTCCTCTTGGCTCAGACCTGCGGTTGAATTTTCTGGTTGGGTATCCTCTGATTCATCGAGTGCATAAGAAAATGAGAAAACTGAAAGCCTTCATCCAATTACATGTGACAACTCCAAAAATTGCCGAAAATGATATGGTACATACCAGCCGAAGGCCATTGCTGCTGACTCCAACCATTACTCGACGGCCAGGCCTGTGCCACACAACTGCTTCAGCATAATGACTATCATATTACTATTTTCTATTAGATTAGAATATACCCAAGAACAAAACGTTCATCGAACATTGCAACAAGTCTGGTCTCTGTTATCTTCAAAATCACTCTTAATACGGCACCTTAGATGAAGGGGCATACAATATCAGCTCCATAATTGATTTAAAATTAATCAACGATACTGACAGAAACAGATCAAGAAAGGTTCCCATGGAAATCCCGTGTCTCGAGACGCTTTACCACCAACACTGGCAACGATAACTGGCAACGATAACTGATATACTGTGATACCCGTCTAAGTATAGTAATGTAGTGCACATTCAAAGACAGGATCTGACTAACAAACCTCCTTCGGAACGTCCCGTATACTGAAACCCTAACACAGCATCTCTAAGAAGTCACGTCCTTGAGATTCAAACACAGTTGCTACGACGCTGTTGTCAAAGTCATGAATCACCTACTAACCAATCATCGATTCAAAAATAGCTCTTCGATAAGGCTTCTCACGAGCAATTCATATCACAAATCCTTCCAGGTTTCTCCCGCTTCTCTAAACTCCTAGATCGAAAGGCGCAAGAATCACGAGTCCTTTCTGACCTGAGTAACTACAGTCCCAAAAATCACGAGAACTATCGACCATTGCCGGGGATTTCAAACCGTGTCGACTGCAGCACCATGATTGAAGCAAAATTCGAAAAACCGATACCAAACCAATAAATTTTGTCATAAATTCCAAAACCCTAAAAAGTATGACTCCCTAAACTTCCACAACAGTCACTCTCCACAATCCCTTCCCAGTTGACTCGAAAGACCTAAATTCAGCGCACCTGCTCTGCTTGCCCATACATCATACCATGCTGCTGCGGAAGCGGCGGAGGCACGGCAGGTTGGGGAGCTGATGACTGCGGCACTTGCTGTTGCTGGGACGCATAGTATCCAGCAGGCTGACCATAATAACCACCCGCTGTTGGATACGCCTGCTGGTACTGATGTTGTTGCTGCTGCTGCGACGGGTGCATCTGCGGAGGCTGATTATAATGCTGCGTGGTCTCCGGACGCACTTGCCACTGCATAGGCGGATGCGAATGCGAATGCGCATGCGGATGCGGATGCCCGCCATATTGCTGCTGCTGCTGCGATCCACCGTACCAGCCACTCGCACCCTGTTGCTCCATCACTCAAAACCTCACCTCTCACGATCTAACCCTAATCCAATCCTCAGTACTGTAATCAATTCCCTGTTCACCCCGCCAACTGCCCCTCCCACCGATAAGCCGGGCAAGGGGGCCTCACAAACCCTTGGTCAATCCATCTCCTACCAAAATCCACGCCGTGAATCCACGAATCCAAGCATTCTACCACCAAGCCCCATGGATATTCCTTCTCCGTGTGGCGGAATCCAGCCCGCGGCTTCAAAATTATTAGCTTCGCCAAACCCTCGTCGTCTTCCGAACGCAGCAAATCTTCACTGCCGGAGACTTGGACCCCGAACTGAGCGATTAGGGCAGACGAGGCCCGTCTCACCCGAACCACCGAACGAAGACGATCGTCCGTCCTTCGTCCAATCGTCGTTCGTCGACACCAACGAAGACGATCGTCCGTCCTTCGTCCAGTCGTCGTTCGTCGACACCCCTCTCCGCCAACTCACCCCATCGACCTGGCACCGCCACAGCATTCGCCATGGACGGACCAGTCAGTGCACGTCAACCTGGAGGAGGTAGTAGGGTAGGACCGTAGGACCCGGAACAGCGCGATTAAGGCCGACGAGACCGGAACCACAACGAACGAGGACCGACGGTCGTCCCTCTTTTGTCAGTCGTCGATACCGCCATCCCTCACATCACCCTGCCACGTTACGTGGCTGACTGACTTTATCCACCTGTCACCATCCAAGATGACGCACCTCCTCGCCGACGACACGCTGACGTCGGTATAATTCCGTTCGTTCGTTCGTTCGTTCGTTCCCCACTGGCACCCAACCCAAGTATCATCCATCCCTACCCTCCGATCTCATCCAATCATGCCAGTGAGCTTTTTCATTCGTTGGTTTTCAATGGCTGAGTGGGGCTGGCTGTCAATTATGAGGGCCCTGGTACGGGTGTCGTTGTTCCCCAAAACCACTTTCCTGTAATTTTCAGAAAGAGAATAAAGTGCCGTAGGCAAAAGGTGGGCCCGAAGACCTAGGTGAGGGCTTTGGCACGCCACTTTAATTTGCTCTTTGGGCCCCGCCAGCCCGGTGTCTCGTCGTGTCCCCCTAAAACCGTGGCCTCCAGGAAATAAATAAATAAATAAATAAAGGAATACTGTACCGTACCGTCCGGGGCGCCTGGAGTTCCGGGGCCCTGACTTTGAGGTGGAAAGCCATCCGTCCGTTCGTCCGTTTGAAATTCATTTCATCCATTTCCATTTCATCGACATTCGTCCTTCACTAAATTACCCAATCAGCACTGTTATTTTCACTCTGGTGGGACCCACATTTGTGACCCCCTCATTGCCCTAGGGGCAACCTATTTCTGACCACTTAAGGAGTTATAGATATTTGGAGGGCAGTTTCTTGTGGGAAATTTTTTTCCCGATGTGCAGAAATAGAGTTTGGACAGTTTCTAGAATTTTCAGATTTTTTAGGTCTCAAAACGAAATTAATCAATTGGAAATTGTGTCCATCCCATGTTGGTGATGTAGGTCTTGTTCCTTCCGCCCAAGGACTAGTTGTAGTATTTGAGAGTCTTTGAGCCAATCATAATGCACCACAACTACCTTGGGAATCGTGTCATAATTAATCATTGTTCTTCTCCTCCTTCATGGAAAGAGAAGCCTACTCTGCAAAAATGGGGTGCTGGTCTGGAATGGGGTGCCTCCCCCATCCAAGGGTAATTGTAAAAAACTGCCCTAAATTTTGTGCCACTTTTTTTTTTTTCACCTCTTGAATATAATTTGGGGCCTATATGAATTCAAAATTTCCAAATTTTATTATGTAGTCGAAATTTTTTTTAAAACTCCAATAATTTTCCCAAGGGTGAACTACAGGGCCAGCAATGAGGGGGGCAATTCACCCTGCCACCAGCCTTTGGCAAAAGAAAATCTTCCAATTCCTAAAGGGTCGTCTACAATATAATGGAGAAAGAATCATGCAAAGTATAAAACTTCAACGATAAAAGTTCAAATGGTGTGGATACCACAAATTGAAGAGATTTTTATGTTCTGGCCTCCATCAGAATGAACCCAAATGCACCAGCAATCCTAATCCACCATCTTCACTTTTTGTACATCTTCAAAATCGATTATGTACCTATGAGGAAGATAGGTATAGTTTTAGGACCAAACTTTCACCCTTCATATGGGAGGCAACCCATTCTTGACCACTTAAGGAATTCCATGTATCTCCAGGGCTGCTATTGTGACTGGGTAAATTTTCCCTTGTGTAGCAATAGACTGCAGAAGATTTCCATAATTTTCACATCCATTTTCCTCAAAAAATAATTACTCTAAATTTTTCAACGAAAGATTCTATTCCTCCCATATTGGTGATATAGGCTTTGCAATTTTTGACCATGGGCTGAAAACTAAATCAACCAAGGGATAGTTTCAATATTGAGAATCTTAGAGCCAATCAAATTGCACCACAATTGCCTCAGGAACCATGCCATAATTAATCATTGCTCTCCTCCTGCTTCACGGAAAGAAAAAGGTCTACATACCTAGAGTGGGGTGATGATCAGGAATGGGTTGCCTCCCATAATTGTTGTAGAGGGTATTCAAATGTCATGTTCTTTGGTGCATTGGAACCTCCTTTCACTTGCCAATAAGAAAATATGAAAATATGACCAATCTAAGCTTATCCCCTAAATGCCCAAGGCCTATTTTGAGCTTCCTAAAATTTGCTCCCAATTGAACAAAAAGCCAACATTTTGATAAGTTGTATCAATTTTTTTTGAATTGTAACCGTTCAAATTCAAACTAGACATGTTAAAGATCACATAGGAAAAGAAAACACAGCAATATCACTTATAATTGAAAGATTATAATGTTTGAACATGAGGGTGTTAAAACTGCAAAATTCTTTCAATCCTTTTTTTACATGTCAAATCTAAAAAGTTGGTCACCAAAAAAATATGAGGTTAAAGGGCCTAACATGCATAACCCCAAATCAATTTATGGCTTCTCAAAATCTACTCTACAATTTTTTTTAAATGAATTTCAAATGTGATTTTTCTCCAAGATCTAGTGTATTTGAGGCTCATTTCCAAAAGCCCTCAACACTACGGAAAGTCAAGATTGCAATGGGTACCCTTGCACAAAATCCTTAGTAGAAAAATCATAATCCATCATTTTCAAAATCGGACTTTTGAAGCTAAAGCTAGACTTCAAAAAGAATTTTACAAAAATATAAACTATTAAAAATAGCAACTTGGTTAAGTTTTATTTAACTTCAAAGTATTGCTGACACCAGAATTTGGTGCCTCGGGCATTTAGAGGTTGATAGTAGTAACTTGGCACACTAGCAAAAAAGTGTTGGTTTTGGGGAGTACCCCACTTTGAAAAAAATTTGCAAACTGGCCATTGAAAAACGACTTCCAGAGTCTAAAAATCCACACTACGTTTGTGGCCCTGTACCCAGACTAGTTGCACTTTTCGGTACTCTTTTGCTTTCCTTGTCGTTCAGACCGAATGGCCGCAGGCCTTTAGGAAAAGGACGTCAATCAATTAAGACGTGTTTCTTGCAAAAATAAAAGTCACTTTCATTGGCCAATAATTATTTGCATTGCATTGCCTAAAAAAGTAACTCTTGAAGGGCAAGACCTTGGTCATAGGACCTCGTAGTCAATAAAAAATTATTAGATTCTTTGATGAATAAGAGCAATCTTGTTTCTAAGGGAGACGACCCATTTCCAATCACGTCAACAATTCAACATATCTGGTGTATGGGTATGATGAGGGGAAAAAATTTTCCATTTAGAAAAACAAATTTTAGAAGGATTTCATATTTAAGTATGCTTTTTTCCTCCAAAACAAAATTACCTTGAATTTTTTTTCATGAAGATTCCATTCAACCTATTATTGTTATATAGGTCACCTTATTTCCAACCATAGGTTGGTTACAAAATCGACAATGCATCAATGCAAGTGATAATTGTAGCCTCCAATGTATATCTTGTGATCATTCTATGCTTTCAATGTACACCTCCTCAATATATGCGCTGTTCTTGCTCACAAATATCTACGTGAGCTGTCACCTAAACCACCAGCTAATTGGAAATGAAGCAGTCTAACTAACGAAAATGGGTGGCTGATCGAAAATGGGTCGGCTCCTTCATAATAATTTAGAAAGTCATGCATCCAATACTCTTTATTTTGGGCAATGTTTCACGGTTATCTAATTAGTTGTGTCAAAATATTGGGTAAAAGATATGGGGACAGAATTTGAAATGAAAACCCATTAGTTTTTAACCCCTAAAGGACCCTAGGGATGTCCAGATTTCCAAAATTGCAAAGATCTATTTTAAAATGCGACTTAGAAGAATATTTTAATGATCACTTTCAAACAACAATTGTAAGATGCTATTTATAGATCACATCCATATGGTTAGATCAACAAAAACACATACCAATATTTTTCAATAAAATTTGAAGCCACAAATTGGAAATTCCTTCTTAAACCAATTGTAGATTGAATATTTATGATTTAAATTTTTTTTTCCCGTAAGCTTAAAATATTGAGTTCTAATTATAGTGATTTTTGAAGATTTTTATTTGATTTTTTGATTCAAGTCATTTTTGAAGGGTCATTTTTTGGACTAGAAAAGTTACTTTTTGAGGCTAGACCTCCCGATACCTTTTGAATTATAGAATATTTGCAAACCAAAATCTGATTAATCTGAACTGTACAAATGTTAAAGAACTAATATAAGAATCTTGAGAAAAAATTTATGGATGAAAAAACGCATTTCAGTGAGTTTGGAACGCATTCTGTTCATTCATTGTTCAAAATCTGCACTCATGGTCCTTTTGGGGTTAACTTTTCTATTATATATAAGGTAGAAGGCTCGAGAACAGTTCAGGCATTATGAATGGACCCTATAAATGCTTGTGAAATGGACATGAGTTGGTTCTGAAATTGACTACTATAGTCATTGAATGAACCAAGGAAAAAAACCTTATTAATTGCAAGAGCCAATCACTCTCTTTGCTTTCCCCATTTTTATTTAGAATTGCAAGTGAACCATTTATGAAAGACCTAGGGTCACAAATAGGGACCTATGACCCAACTTGTTTGAAAATTCATAAGTAATTCAAAAATGCTCGGAAAAATACGAAACGACTTGGGTTAGATTCCTCATCAACTTCTCTATGTCTGAAAAATGAGCTAAAAATATTCCCGTCCAAGGAAATACATGAAAAAGGCGGACCAGCCCTTAGATGGTCGGTTTAAGAGCCTCCTACCTTAGAGCTTGACACTATAATTGGACATTCAACTTCTGTTTTTGAATTTGAGACAAAAGCTTAAACTACATTTCTAAGGTAATAAAGGTATACTAAGAGGCATTTTATACAAAGTTTGACACCATGTCCCAAGTCCTACTAAATTCTCAAAATTTGAGTGAAGAGCTAAAAATTGGAAATTGGGGCTTTACACTACTTTCCAAGTCTCAAGTCCCACATCAATCCAAGACACCTATATGCCAATATTTTTAGACAATTTTGGTCCCCAAAAGTGGGACTTGGAGACCAAATTAGGTCTAATAAAAGTGGAGATCCAACTTGGCCTCCAAGTCCCAACTATTGTTTTGAATATAGGAACAGGAAAAAAGAATTATGTAAACCACGATCTTTAACTGAAATTTTGTTTGAACTTGTCCAAAGCAAATTTAATGCTGAAAGTGCCTATGAAGTGCCCAAAAGATAAAGTTTTGATTTTTTGACTCATTTGGGGGGCACTTAATAATTGATATAAAATATTATACAAGAGACAAATTGGGACTTAGAATTGGAATTTTGGCCTTCATGCTAAGCAGTCTTAATTCCGACATTTGATATGTTTTATTCATCTCGAGCAATCCAAAGAAGTGAGGATTTAGCCTTCAACCGAGAGTTAGAAAGTTGGGATTTGAGATGTAGTATGAAACGCCCCTCATACATTGATTTGTTGAATTTTTGCTCCAATTTAAAAACATTGTGGTTAGTCCAAGATATTCTTTAATTGTCTTCCACTATAAACATCATTATTTCCAACCAAACAATCTTAAAATTTTCAAAAATCCTCAAAATTATATAATTTTCCATAACTCTAATGATGCAAGGGATATGTATAAAATTCAGATGTGCTACAAATACAAATTTTGCAACTTTCTTGAGGATCTCATTAAAAGAAATCATGTTATGCATCATGAATAGATATGATCCACAAAGTCAAATTTGAAGAAATGTTTATAAAAAAAGTAATATCAATTTCAAAACATTTTATTTTGATAATTCACCAATAAAATGTAATTTATGCTTTAAAAACAAGAATATTTAATGATTGTCTAAAAACTCATCTTATATTAGTTAGCAAAAAATGGACAAGATTTAACTTTGAAAAAATGATTACATTTTTTTTATATTACATTTTTTTTACTACAATAATATTGTACACTTGGTGCTCATTTTGTCATAAAAGATGCTATAGGATAGCAATTTCAATTTGCAATGCACTTATTTAAAGACAATTCATTTTGTGACCCTTAAAATATTAAACTAAAAAAATAATGATATGCCATACAAAAATGTTGCAAGAAGATGGGCTTTATTTACTAAATAGTCTTGTTAGACATTAGGGTTTTGAGGATTAGAATTAATCTAAATTTCTAAAATTATAAAGATGTATTATAAAATACAACTTGGGTAGAATAATATTTAATAGTTATATTTTAACAAAAATTATTTTGTTGATTACATTAATATGATTGAATCTAATACTACAATAAACAATATTCATCAATAAAAATTTAAACCAAAAATTAATAAATTCTCCAAAATTGACTGTAGATTACCTATTTGTCATTTTTTGCAAGTCATTTTTGAACTAGAAAAGGTATTACTTGAAGTGAAACATACTTCCATTATTTGGACTGTGAAATATTTGCCAAAAAATTATTGAAATTTCATGGCATATAAGTGTGAATGAACTATCCCAAATTTCTACAAATATTTTGCAAATGAAGATTTGTTGTATTAGGGACATGCCAAGGGATATGTTTTTGTTGTTTGATATGATTCTATACTAATTATTTACTATCAAAGTTATAATAGATATTTTTTTAAATTAGAAATAAGGTTTAAAATTCATTAAAACACTTCAAACTAACTTCAAAGTATCTAAATGTCCTTTGTCACCTTTGTAAGAATAGAAATAAATGATTTAAGAAGCTTCAATGAAAATAGAAAAGTATTGCCTCCACAAAGTAAGATTGGTCCAAAAAAATTCTAAAAATTAAATGCAAAGCTTCATTTTCTTATTTAAAAAATCCAAACATTTTTAATTTCATTGTTTGTTGAAAATGATTTTCTTGAGATGAAATTGATGGAGCTCCAAGAAGAGAGACTTTGTAATTGAAGCACTAGCTTTTCAAGTAAGGATTGATTCAAACTACCTCGAATATTGCTTTTGTCTATGCAAAGTCTATTTCCTTTTGTTCATAGCCTAATATACAACATGGATTACCTTTGTGATATCTTGTATCAATAAAAAAAAGAAAACCACATCCTTTAAAGGCTAGTTGGAACTTGATTTTGGATGGGAGAATTGAACTTTAAATTTTCCAAAAGTACTTCTGTACAAACCAACCACTCAATGCTCAAAAAGGATTGAGATTTGAAAATTTGAACTGTGATAATTTCTTTTTGTTGATCTTTTCTTATAGCTTATTTATTTTTTGGTGGTGATAATATGCATAAAAAGTTTTAATTCTTAAAGTGGCACATGTGTTAATTGAGGGCTAGGGAGGATTGTCTTCTTCATTGCCCCAACAAAGGGTATATGTAAAAATTGCCCCTATTCTATACTGCCTAATTTTTTTTTCCTTCACCTCCCTTTGCTTGGCCACATATAAGGAATTCAATTTGATAGTGAGTTTGAAGTCAAGTGACAAACAAAGCTACCTTAGTAAGCCTATAATAAAGTGTATTTAGGGATTCAACAAAATGGTTTTTAAAAGAATATTCTACTACATGGAAGACTTTCACTCCACGTGGCTACGACACAAGGGCAAAATAGAGTCCAAAAATACTTCTATAGAGTAACTTGACTTATCAGAGTCTACATGCAAGGTAGGTACATTCAAGGTATTTACATCCAAATGTGTCACTACCCTTAAACCACCATCTTTACTCTGTGCACATCTCCAAAATCAATTCTGTACCTATGCAGAAAAAACCCATTTTAGAACCAAACTTTGTTCAGGACTTAATAACTTTTGCATGCAGTGTCCAAATGCCACGTTCTCCGGTGCGTTGGAACCTTCTTTCGCTGGCCAATAGAAAAACATATGAACATTTGACCAGTCTAATAATAGTAACTAACTAGGCTCCATAGCAAAAAGTAGCGGTTGGGAGGGTACCCACCTTCACCTTAGAAAGCATGTAGTGAAAGCATTTGTTGGCCAAGTGAGACTTATGTGTAAACGCAGACCAAACTGACCGGTACAGTAGATAGATTGGGGATCCTGCTTCGGTAATTTCTCGTTGGCACGATCGCAATGGCTCCCACAAGATCCTCTAATCTCCGGCCTGATCCGAAGGTGGTCTATCATGCAAATTTACCACGAATGCGCTCCCCCCACGCAGACAGTTCAAGAAGTTGCTCATGCAAGTCTTTGGAAGATGGGACTTCGACAGTGAATAGGACTTCGACATTTACCCCTACTGTGGTGAAAACCGCCCCTACGATGGGGGTCTCCATAATTTAGGCATGACAGGCAACACAGAGGAATGAACATGAACAGTAAAAGAATGCGAACAGGGCCCCGCAATAACCACCCTCAGATTGAGATGGGATGGTCTCAACCAACCAATCTAATGATATAATAGAGTATTGGAGTATTGGACCAGTCGTTCGTTCTCGGTCATAGGACCCCACTCTTGGACCGCAGAAAAGCCAGCGGAAGAAGATTCCGGCCCTGTCGTCGGGACCCCCCTGACTGGTCCCACCCGGTTGCCACTTCCAAGACGATGGGTTGCCAACGGGCAGGCGCCGGTGACCTGTCCCCCGTGGCGTGCGGTGAGAGGGAGGAACCGGAAGAGCTGGTGGGAGGGACAGAGCACGATTCTACGCGAGCATACAGGGAAGCCCTTTGGGAAGGCCAGCGGCCAATGGGGGTCACATGGGACGCATGTTCCGAGAAGGAACGGGTCATGTGTCATGGCTCCCCCATCCATGGCCATCCATGCGGTCATGCCCATGGGGGCGCGCTCACCTACAAATAGGGGCGGGGACTGCCGAGGAGATCTTTTCCAACCCTCTTCTCGTTTCAGCTCGCTTGCTTCGTTGCTTTCGCGTTCTGCGGCGAAGGCCCTGCTGTAGTGCTGCTGCTGCTGCGATCGATCCGCGCTCGCCGGGCTGCTGTCGTGCTCTGCTTCGATTCTCCTCGTTCACGCCGTTCTCCCGACGTTCGGATCGTGCTTTTCCGTTCCGGATTGCTCGAATTGTTCTGCTTGGGACGCCGGCAGCGACCCTCGCTGTCATTTTGCGGTGCCGTTTGGTGTTGCCACGTTGGTGCTGCTGTTGGCCGTTTCGATCGGCTGGTGGTGGTTGCCCTCGGCGGCGGCCGCTGTTGTCTTGGAGGCTGTGTGCGGTTCGGGGTTTGCTTTTCATTTCACGGAGGCTGCTGCGGAGTGGTTCGCGGGTGCCGGTTCGGAGAGTATCGAGTTGCCGTGTAAGCTCAATTGTGGAACTCGTTGTTCTGTCGATTTTGGAGGAGGTGGATTGTGGCGTCGTAACTTCCGTTCGTGGAGAAATTCTGCCGTTGCGTTCGTTGTTTCGAGTTGCGAAAGCGAGGACTCAAGTGAGAGTTCTTTTTGAGCGCTCGTGTTGAATTTTGTGACGAATTAGAGAGTGTCTGCGCAGGCAAGTGAAATTTGGAAAAGCTGTGTCAGAGGTTTTCCGTAGCCGTTTACATCGTGCTAGTGAGTGTACTGTCTTGATATTACACCCTGCTGTCGACATTCTGGCATTTTATTAGGGGTTTGTGTCTCCGTCCTTGCACCACACCCTGCTTGTACTCTTCTGGAGGACTTATTTGGCTGTGAGGCCAAGTTGTTCGTGTCCTTCTTTTATTGGGAGGAATCCGCCCATCTGCTGGCTTGTGGTGCTCGTTTTCGTGCTCACGAACCGATAACCTGCACAGTCGGACTGTCGTTTAGCTGCTTTTGCGCGTAGCATTTTGCATCCTCGGTCTCTTAGATTGTGCCATTTATTCCTTCGGAGACTCTCTAGTTGTGTTTGGGCGTATGCTTTTAGAGTTGTAAGACTACATTGGAGCAGGTTTTCGAGGTCTCCTGTGGTTTTTAAAACCTTACGCATTGGGAAGGTAACATGCTTCTTCGTGCCGTTGATTTCCGTTGAACGGAACGGAGGTGGTTGCAAGCCGTCCTCTTGGATACCGTAAAGAATTTCTCTCTTCATCAGTTTAGTCGGCCATGCTGCGTGCGCCTCTAGACTCTCGTCGCCGAACTTGGTTGATTCTAGTCGAGGGAGTAGAAGATCTTTTCCGCTAACGACGCGGGGAAACGGGCAATAATAAAACTTGCTGAACAAGTGCTGCTGCGAAAGGCACGAATTCGTCATCGCTCGTGGAAGTCGTGAAGACAAGTTGCGGAGAGAAAAAGGGGCAGTTCTCGGTGCTTGTGGTGGTTGCCTGGTGGGAGGACTGCAAGGCGGGAATATCCGGGACTCCGTGAGCCTGGTTGTTTGGGAGGAGAAGGTAACGAGGGTTTCGGAGAATGGTGGCATTTGTGACCGCAGTAACTCACCCTAAGACTGAGCAGCCCTGCTCGCCAGTTTCAGGTGGTGGTTTGGCTCCTCGCTCGGAATGGCAGATCCACAGCGAAGGATTTGCGATGACTGAGTCGAGCAAGCGGACGGAAGGCCCCAATCATGCGGAACTGCCCGTACTCACTGTCCCGAAGCCGGAGCGGCAGCTGCATCGCGAACCAGAAGGGGAAGGCGGAGAGTATGATTCCTACCTGCATGGCCGCAAACGAGCGAAGCTGCAGGAGTCGGAGCCTTTCCCAGTGCCGCAGGTGAGAGCATGGATGAGATTTTGTTTTTTGAGCGTTTGCTTGCCTGGTTATAATTTAATTCGCGAATGTGGATGACCTTGATACTCGAATATGTGCCTCATGTTGAGGATTTTTGTGCGGGATGCCTGGTCGGATGTCGTTGTGAATCACGTGTAAGAGTGATATAATGTGTGACAAGTGCTGGCGCTCGCAGTTCTTTGCTCACGGCTTGGGGATCTGATGTTATGGCATCGCGTGTCTGTTTCAGAGTTCGGGTCGTCCATGTGGCACGCCTTTTTTGTCCGCCGGACTTGCACACGGCATCGGTAGGGGATCTGATCTACCGAGTAGGTACCCACCCGTACCCGTGCCCATGCCCTCGCTGAGGAGAAGCAATCCGATGCTGCCTCCAACGCCGGTGATGGTTCCTCAAGCTCAGTGCAACCCACTTGAAGAGCCGAGCCCGTTGGGTTTGACGTTGAGGAAGACTCCGTCGCTTCTGGACCTCATCACGCTCCAACTCCAGAGCAATGCGAGTGCACAGGTTGCGGAGTCCGAGAACGCTGGCCAAGGGTTCGGGAAGTCGAGGAGCGGAAAGTGCTCGGCCCCGACTGGGTCTGGAGCTCCAGACAAGCTGAAGGCGTCGAATTTTCCAGCGTCGACGCTGAAGATCGGAACCTGGGAGGTAGGTTTATCTTATAGTGAAGACGTCGATGTGTGTTTGTTATTTGGACATGGAGATTTTGTAGTGGTGGAATTGCATGCTGTTTGGTATTTGAGGATGCTTTCCCGGCTGATGGAAGGGATGTACCGGCGTGAGCGATATTGTTGGAGTTGGTACTGATAATCGTCGTTGGGCTTTTGCAATTCAGCGTACGTCTCGGTACGAAGGCGATCTGGTGGCGAAATGCTATTACGCGAAGCGCAAGCTGGTTTGGGAGGTGCTGGATAGCGGTCTGAAGAGCAAGGTGGAGATCCAGTGGTCGGACATCTCGGCGATGAAGGCCACTTGTCCGGACAATCTTCCCGGGTCTCTGGAGATCGAGGTACGTCGGGTGATGGAAATTGTGGGTTGGTGAAGTGGTGAATTTTGTGGATTGCTTTGGTTGCATGTGTGCGCTTGTGGATCTGATGGTGTGTGGTGTTTCAGGTTTCTCGTCCTCCTTTGTTTTTCAAGGAGACGAACCCGCAGCCGAGAAAGCACACCTTATGGCAGGCCACGACCGATTTCACAGGGGGCCAGGCGAGCATATGCAAGTAAGTTCTTCTCTTGGGTCGCAGGTGGGAGTGTAATTTTTGTTGCACGTGAATGGCCGCTTGAGGCGGACTTGCACGTGATGTTGGTTCCGGTCGTGTCTCGTGGTTGCTAGGACGTGTCGTGATGCTGATGACGTGGTTGTTGATGCGTGACAGGGTTCACTACTTGCAGTTTCCGGAGGGCGTGTTGAACCGACACTACGAGAAGCTGTTGCAGTGCGATCCTCGTCTGAAGGCCCTGGTGGAGGGAACGCTAACCGGATCCGTAGGTCGTCACGACGCCAACGAATCCGGCGTGAATGCGCAGCTTGGTCAGCCTCGGCATGTGATGGCCCACGTGTACGATGGGTTGAACGAGCGACCTCATTCTCCTTTGTCGCCTGTGTCGCCGTGTTCGCACCTGGCAGGGGGAGGAGGTTGTCTGGGTCTGGTTTCGGAGCTGGAGTCGGATGCGATTCGCAGGAATGAGCAGTCGTCCCCCAGCTCTGGTAGGCCTTCTTCTCGACCCCTGTTTCTTTTCTGCGTTTCTCATGTGGAATTGGTTTCCGTGGGGACCGTCGAGCATGGGTGGTGACAGACGTGATTGTGAGTATGTAGTGAATTGTCTTTTTTGATGCGTTGATGGGATAAGGAATTTGTGTTTGAGTTGTCCAGTACTGAAGGTCCGTGTTTGTTGGTTGTCGACAGTGATGGAGCTTCGCAGATGCGAGGAGGGCGGCGACAGCGACAGCGGGGAGTATTACATGAGAGAGGATTTGGGTAGCTTCAGCCCTTACGCGGTGGATTCGGGCTACTCCTCCGCGATGGGCTACGATATGCAAGAGATGAAGGCGGCGGCGAACATGTATTCCGGGGGTGCCGGTGTTTCTGCCTCGAACCGCCAGATCCTGGACGAGATTGCGCTGTTGCTGCTCGGCGACTCCTCGGCTTCGCTGTCGAGCGAACAAGCAATCCTCCTGGCGGCCCGAGTGGGTTCGATGCAAGCTGCGATAGGCAGGGACGTTCAGAGCGGCCTGTTTCCTCAGCCCGGTTTCGACGTTTTTCCCGCGGCGGAGGGCCATGGTGTGTACTACGGCGCGACCGGCGGGCGAAGCATGGTCTCGGGCGACGTCCAGGCCGACAACAATTTTGACAGTCATAGTAGGTTATCGAAAAACTGTACCAGTATGTTGGAATCCTCATTCAACTCGGTCGTTCAGGGCCTGCCGAAAAACTGTTCCGCAGGCGATCTGCTAATGAATCTGCCGCGAGTGGCGTCGTTGCCTCAACTTTTTGAGTCCGTGTCGCAGGTGCCACTGTCGAGATACACGGGCATCCAGTGAGGGTTGCGTGCTTGCTTGCACGCCTCCCGAGCCGGTGTCTCTTCTTGAATGGGTACGAATGTCGGACCGCCTTGAATCGTTTGAGCCGCAATCTGGTCGTGAATGGGGGCATGGTAGCAGTGGGGCTTGCGTCGAACCCGGTTGACGTGTGGGGTGGTCGTGCGGCTCCAGAGTATCTGTGATTGGCCCCTTGTTTGGTATGGGGTGCGGCCGGATGTATGGATCTCGGTGAGGGCGAACTGACGACCTACGCTAGGTTATGTATTATGTCCATTTCGGAACCTTCCGTTGCAGACCCACATCGGGAGAACATGGCGATTGTGCGTGGTTGCCTTGCGCAACCTCGTGCAGGTATGTTCTTGATTGGGTATCAGTCAACGCGGGAAGGTTGTATCGCTTTTTAATACAGAATGTGGGATGATCTGATCTGGTTAGAGTGCGTGCTGTCGTGTGGGCGTCATGATGCGTGTATGAGTAGATGTATATCTTGCTGACTCTGTTTGCTGCGTGATTGCTATTCGATTGCCTGTTTGATAACTGGTTGGTCGAGCGTGGTTTTAAATTGTAACTCTATCTTTTGTCCAGTAGAAATTATTGAAGTCTTTAATTCGGAGCTTGTTGTGATGAATGATTTGGAGCCAGAGCTTATTGTCATGGCCGATACAGCCTTCGGATTGTAGACCCTTTTGGTGGACAACTCGGTCGTCAGCGTTTTTGACATTCAGTCTGCGGAGGCATGTTCTACCCTCGAATCAGTGTCTGGGAGAGAAGCTGGTTAGTGCATTGTGAGCCTGTGGTTTCGGGAAGAAAACCGAGCGAAAATCTACGAAGTTTCTATGTTGAGGGAAAAATAGAGAAAAAAACGAACTGAGCTCTTCAAAAACCGACTCAACAAGTCATGGAAATCAGTTGAAAATTGGTGGTAAAATTCAGGAAATGCCCAGAGCACTGTTTGGAAGCATGTTGCGGACTGTATTGGTTTGATGGATGACGTCGTTGATAAATGTAAAACAATTTACTGATTAGTCTAATAATTGGAATATTTTGTTGGTTACCTTGGACATTGGAGTTTTATCCTTCCAGGGTTAAATCTACTGTAGAAGCTCACTAAATGTTGGATGAATGAGTTCATTTGAGTTTGTAGGGTGGAAAAAACACATTTGTCCATCCAATATTTTTTTTTAAATGCTTGAGTACATTTTTTTTTAAAAAAATCTTGAAACACATGGACAATTTCCATTGATAGGGGGAAACAGTATATAGAACCAAGGGAGTTATATAGTCCCCGACGGAAAGCCTTTTTTTTTCACAACAATTTTTAGACTACCAGCTCCTACTTTTTATCAGATTTTTAATCCTTGAACACCAAAGTGAAAACCAAAGCGAAACTGTATAGGATAGAAGTGCAATTATTCATTTTCGAACTTTGTTGTCAAAAGGGGAGATCTCTTACAATAGTTTGACTTGCAATGAGTACTTTTGCAATTTTGGAGGCTGTTATTTCACATAGTAGTAGAAAAGGATGATTTCTAGGGTCATCCCTTTAGCATTTAAGGGTTAAGCTTGAGTACATTTTTAGTGAATATGGTTGTATTGCGGTTCCTTCATTGCGGTACCATTGACTCTTTTAAAAAAATGTTTAACCTTAGAGGAACAACCCTACAACCATTGATCTCAAGCTAGCTTTATTGTCCATCACTTTGTCTGCTGCCATTTTGCAACTACTTATGAATGAAAATTTTTATATTTATTTGTTAGAGACGAAGTCATATGTCTAATATAAGTTTTGAAATGCTCAAATTTTTTGGAGAAAGTTTCAAATTAATACGAATTTTTTAAGAACAAAATATGAAGATAATTCATATTGGATTCAAAATATAATCAAAACATTTGAAATTTTCACCATAGATGTGTACCATAGTGTGTAACATCAGGTTTTAAGCCAAAGTTATTGTTTTATTCTAGAAGTAGAAAATCAATGAACTATGGTCATAGGTCTAAAGTTCATGTTGCTATTAAATATTGAATTTTTTCAAAGTTTTCAAATTTTCTAATTGGAATGGCAACTGCACTTGATAAACTTTATTTCATTACCGGGTCTCAAATTGCAAAATATCAATTCTTAGCCTGAAATTTCCATCGATAATAAGTAGCAAGAAATGTCCAAAATTTGCTACAAAGATGATTTGTAGACGAAGTGTCTTTTCTTAGAAAAATTAATAATATTGTAATGAAGGAATTCTTGAAACTATTCACTAAAAATGTTCTCAAGCAATTTAAAAAATAATTAGATGAAGAAGCCTTTTTTCATCCTACAATCTTAGATGAAATCATTCAAACAGACTTTTAGTACCTATAGTGTCGTCATAAGGTTAATTAACTAATCACCTTTGTAGTATATTTTGGTTGTTTCTTATTATATACTCTTGATGTGAATTTGAGCCTTGAAAATGAATTTTTTGTATTTGTATCCAACTAGTGAAATGAAGCTTATTAAATACAATTTCTACTCCAATTGAAATTTTTTGAAAGATTTAGAAATTTCAATATTTTATAGCAATATGAACTTTGTACCTATAATAATGGTTTTTCAATTTTCTAATTTTAGAATGACACATTAAATTTTCTTTATACCATGATGTTATATTCTACAATATACCTCATTGGTGAAAATTTTAGAATGTATTTTATATTTTATATAAATTTTTCTTTGTTTTATTAATAAATTCACAATATTTTCAAATTTTTCAAAAAAATTTGAAAATTTGAATTACTTGTAGAAGATATATGATTTCATCTCTAAAAAATGAATATCAAATTTATCATTCATATCCAGTTGCAAAATGGAAGCAAACAAAGTATTAGACAATGCGATTTGAAATTTGTGGTCATAGGCTAGTCCTTCTAGAGTTAAAGCACTAAGGAGTAAAATTATTGCATCAATGATTTCATAGAATCTTTATGTAGAAATTTAGAATGCATCTATTCATTGTGTAATATGATAATCTTTGGCAAACTACCTTTGAATATATAGTTGTTGATAGGTTAGTGTCCATCCAACATTAACCTTAACACGCCAAGGGCCTCTAACTACATAAATGCATTGTTGAATCCTTGCAATTCACTTGTTTTTTTAATTTTTATCCTCCAACAATGAAATTTCATGTCCTTTATGAGTTATAAATTTCTTTTTAACCCCTAAAGGCCCAAGGCATTTTCTGGCTCCGAAACCACTGAAAACTGCCATTTCTGCTGCGATCACTCCCTAAACCAAAAAAAACTTTTTTTTTAGAATCTAGCCATAGGATCTTGTACTTCACTTGTCTTAGATCACGTGGTAAAAATTTCATGAAGTTTGACCGTACGGATTGGAAGATATTAGCGTTTGAAGTTGGAAAAAGATGTTTTTTTGAACTTTGGATTGCAATTTCATATGACTTTGACGGCCATTTGTGGATTTTTTTTGCACTACACACCATAAAGTTAAATTTTTTATATTAAACATTTAAGTTGAGAGTCCGGGAAAGAATTTTCAGAATGTCAAAACTTGATTTTCACATATAAAAAAATTGTTAAGTAGAAGTAGGTTCAAAATTGAACAAAACACTAAATCTTCAATAGCTCTTAGATGGAATTAAAAAACCATAATCCCGACGGTGGGATTGTTCTTGCAAACAAACTTAACCTTTTAAAAAAAAAATTTGAAAAAATTTGAAAATTGCATTCAAAAATGAATTTTATAAGTTGTTTTTTGAAGGAGTCGCTTTGATTGCCCGAAAAACAAGATTGTCCATAACTTTCTCATTCTAAGTCCAAATAGAATGAATCAAAGCTTCAAATGTAGACAAAAACATGATCTTTGAGAAAAAAAAATCAAAAAAAAAAAAATCAATTTCTTAAAGTTTTTTTTTCTGCCCGGCGAATTGCTTTTTTGACTTCGGGCGGCATAACTTTTTTTCCCGGGCACTGATTGAAAAAAAAATTATATTTTTGGAAAGCTTATGTGATTTACTATCTTCAAAAAAAGTTTCAAAAAATCAGGTCGAAATTTCAGGTCGCACGAGCCTGCCCGAAATCCCAAGTGTCCCCCGAGGGGACTTTGGGCCTTTAGGGGTTAAGGAAAAAGTGATTAAATTTCATATCAAAAAAGGAATTCTAAAAACCAATTTTGAGTATATTTTTTCATAATTCCTTATTTGAAAGAAGTCTTTGGTTATTTCATAATTCAAATTTGAGTAGAAACTGAATTTTTTAGCTTTATTTCATTAGTTGGATTCAAGTTCAAAAAAGATCATTTTTATAACTCAAACATCAAAAGTAAATAGCTTTGAGGTGATATGTGGATTAAGCATCTTCATATGTAGAAAAGTCAATAATATCACAAAAAGAAGATTTTCATTATTGCCTTGCAAAAATGCTCAACCAAGTCCTCCTAAAAACTTTTTAAAATTGATTTTTTGCATCTTCTAGAGTTAATAATCTTTGCAAAACAAACCTTTCCGAGGTTCTAGTTCTAGAGTCAAACTTGAATTTCACATACTTCTTCATTGTAAATGCCTTCAATCCCTTAAGGAGTAGGGAACAACTAAAATTTCCAAAATTGTGAAGATGTATTGCAATATACAACTCAGAATAAGGATTTGATGATGACTTTCAAATAATAGTTGTGAAATATGATATATAGATCATATCCATATAGTTAGATCAACAAGTGCACGAATCAATATTTTTCAATAAAATTTGAAACCAAAAATTAAAAATTCCTTCTAAAATCAAATGTAGATTGAATGTTTGTGATTTCTATAAGAATTTTTTCCTTTGAAGTTTACGATGTTTAAATTTTAATTATAGTAATTTTTAAAGATTTTAATTTTAATTTTTAATTTAGGTAGTTTTTAAAGTATCATTTCTTGAACTGAAAAAAGGTTACTTTTTCAAGTGAAACCTACCAATATTTATGTAATAGTAGAATATTTTCAAACAAAGTATTTAGAATCTATATTGTGAAAATAATAAAGAACTAATATAAGAATCTTAGATGAAATATTAGATGAAAAAATGCATTTTTTGTGTGTTTGGGATGTATTTGCATTCATCCATTGTTCAAGACAAAATGCCCGGTCCTTTAGGAATTAAGTGTTAAATGTCATCCAAACTAGGTCATTTCTGAGCCTCATTGACGTCTCAAAATTATTAGTTATGGTGTTTCCAGATTAATCCAACAAAAACTCCAAGGACTAAAAGTATCCTATGAATTATTTGCAAAAAGTTGTAGAGAATGCACCTATTCGTCCAAAAATCTACAATTTTTTTGCTAACTTCTATTATTAGCCCTTGGAGAACATTCTATATTCACATTTGTTCAAACTTCATTAGTTTTCTATATTAAAATACACCTTCTAAAAATTTGATATTTTTCTCATGTGGTAATATATATCAAAAAAATTGATTCATTTTTTCATAATTAAAAACATTAAAAAAATGTATATTTTTAAATTATTTTTGAATAAAAATCATAGTAATTACAAAAAAAATTAAAATAGCATGAAATTTGAAAAAAAAATTGGAGGTGATTGTAATGAACATCATAGTATAATAGGTCTACTTCTTGAGCTCATACTAAAAGAAACTCAATAGGAAACGTTCAAAAATGGTGTTACCTTCAAAGTTTCACAAAAATTACAATTTCAATAGTTTTCGGAAAATATAAAACAAAATGAAAAGTAGATTATTGGCACTACATTTTCATAGTCAAGCTCTAAGACTTTTAAAGATTTGATCCTAAAACTATGTCCCTCGAGCAGGTTTCTCCTTTGAGGATTAACCCCTAAAGTTTTATAATGACCAAAATGAATTTTTGCATATTTATGCAACCTTCTAGAAATGTAATTTGTAACATTATTTTTTGAAACTCTTGAGTAGAATGGAGATTTCTTCTAGCTTCCTAATAAGCCAATTTGTAAAAAAGATAAGTTTGTGGGTAGAAATTTATGCCTTTTTTAAAGTTTCCTTGAACTTTTTGGTAGCTAAAAAATGAATCTTTTAAAAGTGGAAAAATTCAATTTCTTACTAATTACATCCATATCTAAACAAAAATAATTTATTCATCCCATTCTAATGAGTGAGGTAAATTACTATGAGTTTTGTTTATTAATTCAATTTTCACAGTTTTTGAAAATAAAAAGTGCATACGATTTAGATGATTTTCTACAACATTTTCACCATTAGAATTGGCATGTTTTAATTTCATATTACATTCAGTAGCAATTTAGATTTTTCTATTATCTAATAAATATTTCTATATAATGATTATTTAGAAAATGAAAATGATGTTTTTTTTCATGAATTTTTTTCCATATATTTCGAGTTCAATTTTTTAACAAAAAATGTAATTTCTTATGTAGTAGAAGGGACATTTTCTCTTAAAAAGTTTCAACATTGAAACTTCACCTCTTAGAACGATGAGAAAATCTTATTATACTACTTTGAAGATGCTTCAAAATCTTGGTTATGCTTTAGAATGAGGCTTTGAAATTGGCAAAAAGTAGAAATTCAAATCAGATACAAGATTTTGTAATTAGAAGTTCTGAAGAGATTACAAATTTGACCACTACACCTTATTTTCAACATATGTTGTTTTATAGCAATTTTGCTCAAAAACACCTAAAGAACTTTAGAAGTTGACCACCCACGTAGTTACTTTTGTTGAATAGAATGGGCTGAAGGATGTGATTATTCACCATATTTTTTTACAGAGTTTTATGAATATATTTTATTTTTTTGGAAGGAGAAGCTAAAATATACAACGTATATGACAAAATATACTTTTAAAGTGTATTTTGGATACTTGTACCTCCTTGCTCTAGATTTGAGTTTTTGTCAAAAGAATGATCTTGTCGAACGTGAACTTGACTAATGAAATGAAACTAATGAAGTCTTATTTCTAATCCAATTTGAAAATTTGAAAAAACTCTAAAAGTAAATAACTTATAACAATTTGAATGTTGGATCTATTACCTCTACCACTAAAATTTTAATGATAGAATTTCAAGGAAATATGACTTAAAACATGGTATTTCAAGCTATTATTTACAACTGTGGTGAAATTTCCAAAAAATGAACCATGCATTGAATGTGATATATTTTCTTCACTCTTACTTCAAAAATTTAAAATAATTCCAAATATTTTTAGGAAAAATTATTATTTATATGACTTATAGAAGATACGTAATTTCATCTTTAAAAAAAGAAGTTATGTAAGTGGTGAAGCCTTGGTTCATCCTTAAATCACTTTTTAGATATCATTGTGAATTGGCTACATTACAACATTTGCAAAGTACATTGTAGATTCATTCTTTGGACACATTTTTGTTGAATGTTCATATTCTTTATATACCTTTTATCAAAGCAAGGCCCTTTAGATTCCTCGGGGGGGTCACTTAGAGTGTCCATTAGAAAACACGTGCGAACAAAACTTTGGACCCCCTATATTATATCCTAAAATTTAAATAAAATGAAATAAAAAAAAATATGACTAGATTTTCCTACTTCTAAAGTTTATGTTTTGAATTATTGATATTTTTATTTGTTAATGATAATTAGTTACAAATTTTTGAAGTAATTAGATACACTGTACAACTAAAAAATAACTTTCACACCCCTATATTATATCCTAAAAAATTGTCTAAAAAATGAACAAAAAATTCCTAAAAATAGCTCTCTATTGAAAGTTCATTTTGAGTTGAGTATTGATGCAATGGTCATCTAAATGTGATCTCTATAAATATTTGAGTTGAAAAAATGCCGTTTTAGGCCATTTTCAACCTCTTGTACAAATCATTTCAACTATTATTTTAGTTTGAAATTTTGGCAATAGAAACCTATAGTCATTATTAAGCAACCCTCAAAATTTTAAGTTGAAATTATAGTTCATTAGAAACCACTTGTTCGCACGTGGTTTGTAGTAAAATACTAGGTGCCCCCCCCGAGTTAGATTCAAGTATGTAACTCCATAATAACCACTCTCCTAGGTCATGTTAATTTTTGGGTTGACAAAACCCTAATATAGAGAGTACGATTATATTAAGTATTAATATATCAATATTGTTTAATTGAGACATTCCAAATCTGACTTGCTCCATTTGCTTTGAATAAAGTTTAAACACTTGCAAATTTAACCCTTAAAGGTCCAAAGTCCCCTCGAGGGACACTTGGGATTTCGAGCAAGCTTGTGTGACCTGAAATTTTGACCTGATTTTTTGAATTTTTTTTTGAAGATAGGAGATCACATTAGCTTTCTAAAAATATATTTTTTTTCCAATCGGTGCCCGGGAGCAAAAGTTATGCCATCCGGAGTCTTAAAAGCAGTTTGCTGGGCAGAAAAAAAAACTTTAAAAAAATTGAGTTTAAGAAAAAATAAAAAATCTCAAAGATCATGTTTTTGTCTACATTTGAAGCTTTGATTCATTCTATTTGGACTCAGAATGAGAAAGTTACGGACAATCTTGTTTTTTGGGCAATCTAAGCATCTTCACTTCAAAAAACAACTTGTAGAATTCATTTTTGAATGCAATTTTCAATTTTTTTCAATTTAAAAAAAAAATAAGGTTAAATTTTTTTTGCAAGAACAATCCCACTGTTGGGATTATGGTGTTTTAATTCCACCTAAGAGCTATTAACGATTTAGTATTTCATTCAATTTTGGACCTACTTCTACTTAACAATTTTTTTATATGTGAAAATTTTGTCCATAACTTTTGATTTGAGGCTCCAAATCTCAAACGGATTTTTGGAGATGAAAGATAACTTGATTTTAACACTTTTCTCAGTTCAAAGTTTTCTGAAAAAAGTTGTTTTACTATGTCCAAATGTCCTCCAAAGTCTGTTGACTGTAAAAAGCAAATGAAAAATAATTGCAAAAACTACATATATAAGATTCTACATGCCATATTATCACATAGAAGTTCACATGGTGCAACGGTTAAGAACTTCAAACCTCAACCACGAGGTCCAAGGTTCAAAACCCCATGGTGGTGCCCGCCTACGTGGCGGGCTGCCTAGGTGGTCTGCCTATACGGTGGGCAAATAAAAAATAATATTTTTTTTTTCAATTTTTTATTTTATTTTATTTTTATTTTTATTTGTTCAAAACAACGCTGATTCTATGAAGAAAATACACGGATATATAATTGGTGTAAGAAAGTATCAAATCTGCATGACTATAATGCATGGTTCAATGATACGGAAGTGGCACGACATCCATTTATATCAATTTAGTACATTAAACGCACGGAATTCGTGCGATAATGGTACATAGGTATGAATTCACGACTTCCATATGATATTTGTTGGAAAATCATCTTCCTTCAAGTTCAAGATGTAAGAATCCGTCTCTATTTGAATCGTTACATGGCTAATCTTGAACACCCTCTCACAATAATCGGTGACTGCTTGCAATGCATCATTTGTGTTCACTTGCCACTACACTTGAATATGGCAAGCAAGAAGAGTTTTACCAATGGTGAGAGACCAAATGTGAAGGTCATGAACCTCCATCACTCCAGGGCAATTGCAAGCTAGGGTGTACCAAAACCGGCAGAAATTGGAGTCCATTCACTAACCTGATGTGTTCAAATTGGAATCCTTCCTTCCGCAATCGGGGGTTATCTTGGTCGTTGATCTATTCCATTGATATCCACGGTGCAGAATTCTGATGCAGGGCCGGCTGACGTCATAAAGATGGAGCTACCACTATCAGTCCGACGTGCCGCGATCTTTTGATCTGCCCCGTCCATGGTTCTGGAGATCAACGGTTGTTGGTCGTCTTCTTCTTGGGACCCTCACAGAGTCATAGGTTTTCTAATCTTTTGTTAATCTCAAGCTAATTTTGTACTATTGCCATGTTTCCGTTTGCTAAATTCAAAGTTTTGTATGCCATGGCTGTCGTATGTGTCTGATCTAGGGAATATTGTAGTGAAGGTGAAGGTAGAGGGTATGAGCGGAACATTGAAGAAGAAGAAAATAGGATACACTGCCCTAGTATTTGTTGAACCTCCCAGTCTTTTTCCGTTTACTTTGTAATTTGTATAGGGGATACACCCGAAAAGAGTTTGCAGAGAAGTATGATTTGCACCATAGCGGCATGAGTCCGAAGCAATTGAGAGAGACTGATGTTATAGATGCAGAACTTGTGGATTTTTTTGGACCGACAATTAACAAGAACGGCCATAGACATGTTTATGAAAGACGCGGACTTGATTCAGCGTATTGAACATATGTGGATGGTTTGTCATCAGAAGTCGGTAGTTTTGCAGTCGCGGTTGATTACAAAGGCAATGGTGAAGGGTTTCTATGTTCAAGAGGTGAAGAAGAAAAAACCAAATTGGGCACTTTATGCGGAGTGGACGAATAACGAATAGTTGAGGCGCCGCTTGAAATTGAAGAGTAAAGTGGAGTCCAATGGTGAGGAGTATACCTTGTCCAATGGAGAAGACGATGGGGAGTTAGAGGAGGGTGGATCTACATGCACAATCAAAGCTGACAGCTCAGGAGGCTGGATCACGCTACGGTGGTGTTGTTCATGATTAGCAAGGGATTGAAGTCTTCACAGCACCAAGTGGGCTTCCTGAGACTATCACCTGTTGGAAGACGTATTCTAGTATTGCCCATTCTCAAGTTGTTGAAGCACAACAAATTTTGGAGGATGCAAAGATTGGTAGAGACGAGCAAATGCAAAAAGATTTGAAGGCGCGCTCATAGGTCGACTTCTGCGAGCTAAAACTTAAAGTCACACGGGAGAAGTGCCTTGAGTTAGAAGCGTGGTTGAGTGCATTGCATCACACAATGGACGTTGGTGAGGACCTGGCTTTAGGTATTGAGGCATTGAAAAGCTTATACCGCAAGGTTGAGTCGCAGAAGAACTTAGTCCAGGCGTTTGAAGACTGTTTGGAAGAGGCAAATGTGCATTTAGTGAAAGTCACAAGCGGTGAGGGTTTTGTGAATTCTCTTGTTTTTGATGCTGAGTTGCGGTTGATGCAGGCTAATCGACATGAACCTGCAGTGAAGCTACTCCTTGGTAGATTGAAAATTGGCACCTACCTCTTTTGATCGGTTCACCCGAGACCGTATTCCGAAGTTGTCATTTCTGATCCGCCTGTGCAGCATTTACTCAGGAAGTGTGTAGCTTGCGATTTAGAATTTGCTCCCGTATGAGCTATGAAATTGGCCAGTTGCTGTCACCTTTACCATGAGTGGTGTTCTCATATTCACTTTGAGACTAGTAAGTCCTGTATAGCTCCTGATTGTGGAGTGGAGATGCATGAGGGCTGGTGGTTTTCGACAAGACTTCTAAAGCCCGGAATTGCAGCCCTACTAAAGAGCACAGTTGAACAGTTCCAACAGGAGTACGAGGGCACAACCATACGAGGACAGCTTCCAATTTTGCTAGGTTCATTTCTATACCCAATTGGCATGCTTGGGTGGAATTAGTTCATTTGAGGGTTTAGGGTTTGGGGTGTTCTCAATGGTATGATACATTAATATAGGCAATCCAAAATTTATACATGATTGCTAAATAGATGAGAGTTGAAGATCTAAAATTTGCTATTGCAGAGTCCAGGGTTATTTATTTGTTGGAAATTGGTCAGGGGGTGTTACGGTGGAGGAATCGGGTTTCAATGATAACCTTAGCATTTTCTGATTCAGGGTTTTGGAAAAGTACCTAAGTAAGAATTTCATAATAGATTGTAGTATTACAGTGCACAAAAATCATTGTTCACCTCGGAGACAGAGTAGTATTTTGTAGCCTGGGGCTTTGTTGAAGTACTCGTTAGATCTAGACAATCCTATACTAGTTCGATAAATTTGAATTGAAAGTCCTTAATGCATGAATTGTGTCACGTTCTTTCTATAATAGTTAAGATAAGAGTTCATCTTTCTAAAATAACTGTCCTCTTCAGTCTTCAATGGAACTTAGGTAGTCGATGACATTTTAATTCATTCAAAAGAATAAGGAAGATGTGAATGACAAGTACTGAGTTGTCCACATCGGTAGCTAAAATAGTGGTACAACTTCACCACAAGTCCTCAGTTGCACTCATGTGGTGCACTACATTCCTATGAAACCAATTTTTAGTGTACACAAGTAGTTGATAGGTATCCATTCTATTGTATTGGTACATGTGTTTTCCCTTGCTTTCTATAAGGTCAGAGAACTGTGCATTTTTTTTGGTTTAATAGTCCTTGCAAGCCCTCATTGCACCTTGGTTAGTCAATGAAATTCATAACACTTCAAACTAGTTGGATACATGTGAAGTGAAAGTGCATATTTGTCAATATGCAGGCTTGAAACAATTGTGCAACTTCCACAAAAGTCCTCAAGTCTAACTTTGTAGTGCACTGCAGTTCTTTAAAGTCAATTTTCCTTGCACAAAAGTAGTTATATAAATAGTATACATGGACTAATACAAGCTTGAATGTATTGTAGAGGTGGGTCATACCATTGAATCCGGATATGCAGTTGGAAATGGAGCGACTGCTGTGAATGCACTTCACTCAAAAATTGGTGCTATCCCACGCAAACCTACTCCGTAGGCATCTGAAAATCCAATGCCGATTGAGCCAGAGATTGTCTATGAGCGGGACTTGCCTAGACCACTTGCAAGTGATTTTAGGATCAATGTGCGACCGGTTATAGAAGCTCCTGTTAGTGTTGTTACTGGCGTGCAAGAAAATGGAGGCTTGGGACTTGAGGAACTAGTCAGTCCGAGTAACAACAGACAAAAGGCATCAGACGAAGTTGAAATGCAGCCTGCACGGAACCCTACTCTAAAGGGATTGAAATCAAAGAGTCCTTCATCCGGGAAGAAGCCAGTTTCTACAATGAAGTTACCTCCAAAAGTACTGCCAATGCCGCAGGTTTTAGAAGAGGAGAGTACCGAGGAGGAGGGAGGTGAAGAAAAGGATGACGGAGAAAAAGAAGATGAATCTGTGGATGGGGAAGATGATGCTAAAATATCGGAGGGTGCAACCAAGAATCAGAAGATTATGAAAAAAGCACCTTCAAAAAGGAAGGCATCGAAGACGCAGAGCGATAAGCCCAATCACACGAAGAAAATGAAGATACCTGTTGCCGAAAGAATTTCTATAGCAACAAACACTCGGACAGCCAAGAAGAAAAAGAATTAGATGTGGTTGCCAATAGGCATGTTTCATTTTATTTATTTATTTTGGTTCATCAAGCGCTGCTGGGGGATTTGTGGTGTATGTATATAGAATGGTTTTGACTGCTTGTGGACTGAACTTAATGAGGCGCTGATTGGGGATTCACATTGCATGTAGATAGGATGTTTCTGAATTGCTTGTGGATAGGACTTTAATGTACTTGGAGGTTTACGGTATTATGGTAGAGAGAGAGCAACAGAGGCCACTATAAGAGTTTCTGGCAGAGTATCAAATATTGTGCCAAATTTTTGGGTGACTTTTTTGAACAATTCTGCATGTTTGAGCTTGAACGACAGAATTTTATAATAGATTTTGCAGTCACATTATTATATCATGTGTATTTATCTCCTTTTTTGTCTTTTTCGTGTATTTGTACATGATGTTGAAATTACTTTAGTCTTGCTTTGTATTTGGAAGTCAGTTGTTGGATATTTGAAAAGCATACAGTGTTGGTTTGAATAGCATTTGCAATGCAAAGTTAGTAAAGAAGCTGGTCAGGAATTATGGCATCACATATGCTAAGCATGCGGTGGATGCTTGACAATCAATTGTAGGATCTTAACATCAAGATCTTACTTTTCAATGTTGGAGGAATGTATTTTCTGAACAGATACTTAAAAATAGCCAAGAATGTGTTAACACATATTGCACATAAGTTGAAACTTGTGAGGTGTGTCCAAAAAAACCCAAAAAATTTGTAAGGTGTTTAGGATGGCATTTATGTTTTTTACTCCAAAATTATGGCTTTAGGCATTAACTGCCAAAATTTGGGTCGGATGAAGCATTTGAAATGCTTCGATGCTACTGCCAACCGTACCAGATTACATTAATTTATGATGACAGAAATATGCCTGCAATGCAACAGCTGGCCTTTGCACCGCATCCCTTGATTTAGTTCAGACAGATTTAGATCCAGTCTAATTATTTAGCAATTGGCCTTCTCAAAGCATCCCATGTGCTGTATTTTGTTATTTGGACTGATGATCCTAGAACTAGTTTATGGAATTTAATGCAATATGCTACCTAGGTTAAGGGAATTTAGTGCAATATACTACCTTCAAGACAAACAAGCATCAACATTGGCTACCTTGAGAGGGAGTGGCATTAAAAAAATAGAAAAGAAAATATTTGCAAGTTTTAAAGGATGATTGGGAGTACTCTAATCCAAAATTGATTAAATAGATGCTAATTTCAGTGTGAAGGAAGTAACAAATTGGCTATCAAATTCTATTAACTGTTGCAGTCTTAGCTAAAATTTTATTTTTTCACGTATTTTTGCACATGTATATTTAGCTAACAATATATTCATAGTTGCAGTGGAGTGAATTTTATCCAGTTTAGTGAACGCTAATTTGGGCTAATGTTCAAAAGTAACGTTATTCATGAGCAGACTTTGGTGGATTCAAGGGTCAGCTAATTATACTCTAGGGATTTTACATTACTATAAAGTACGGAATAATAGTGAATGGCTTCATATTATCATAACAAAATTTAGAATAGTGTATAAAATATTCTACATTTAGAGGGAGACTACGGTTTAGGGTTTAGGTGTAGGGTTTAGGTTTTAGATGTAGGGTGTAGGATTTAGAGTTTGAATTCATGATTATGTTCTAAGTTGCATTGAAGTTTTGTTACATCCATTTAGTACTGAAAAGAAAGGATGGATAAACCAGCAAAATAATATATACCAAGTCCCTCATTTACATTTAAAAATTTAATGGAAGTCATTATTTCTTATGTAACACCAAATGGTGCCATTTTATATCCTTTTAGAAGTCAACACATAGTTAATATCTATTTTTGGGACATTAAAAAAAAATAATGTTGGTGCACAATAATGCATAGAACTTTATGCATTAATTTATGTAGAAGTTTTAATTCAAAAGTTGTAAGTAGACATCACATGTGCTTCAACATATAAGAGATCTTGTGAATTAGATTCCTCTCCTATACTCGTCAATTTAAATATATATATATATATATATGTGTGTGTGTGTGTGTGTGTATATATATTGTGTGTGTGTGTGTGTGTATATATTGTGTGTGTGTGTAGTATTTAGAAGTATAGTTTGTGACCCTCATTAAGTTAGTTAGAGTATTTGCTCCAAAGTTCATTTTTATTTAAGGGAACATAAAAAAGAATAATGAAATATAGAAAACTCATATATAAATGGTAAGTAACTTATACATTCACTTAAATCAAATCTTTATAATAGTAATGAACTTCCAAGACATACATAAGGTGGATTCAACTAATTTCATGTTTGGGGAGTATATATGTATAAGGCTTTAAATAGGATTCATTTCTTGGAAGACATAGATGACTTCAAATAGAAGAGGAACTGTTTGGAATTTAAGTAAGTTCAAAATAAAATCGGAAAGGAGACAAGTCTCTCCCCTCCAAGACCACTTATTGTAACCATTTGAAATTGGAAGGTTTATAAATTTTTAAAGGAAAACAACACTTCTTAGAAAAAAGGTTGGATTGAGCCATAATTAATTATAAGGTTGTGTGGTTTAGGATATAAATTATGCCATATTTTGAGAAGACACAACAAGTATATTTTTTTGAACCATTTAATCCTTAAATGGTTGAAGGACACAACAAGTGTATTTTTTTGGACCATTTAATCCTTAAATGGTTTGAGGTATTTAGAAGTATATTTTTTGGACCATTTAATCCTTAAATGGTTTGAGGTATTTAGAAGTATATTTTTTTGGACCATTTAATTCTTAAATGGTTTGAGGTATTTAGAAGTATATTTTTCTGGACCATTTAATCCTTAAATGGTTCGGAGACAACAAAGCTACCCTATATGTTGGGTTAAAAATATCAAGTTCAATTTAGTTTGATGAAGAACACAATATAATTAGAGTAATTTACGATAGACCATTGAAACCCGCTCCAAGCAACTTGCTAATAATTCCTCAATTGCTAATTTTGATAAAATTCTAAAGAGGAACGGTTTAGGGATTATACTCAATTTGTTTGTAAACCCATATGAATGGGAGAGAGGTTTGGTATTTTTCATTTTACAAAATGAGGAAATACTACATTTGCCTTTGAATGGGAAGACATTTGTTCTTTAGGGTTTTAAAATCACATTATTAATCCTATTAGGTGGCCAAGATTTTTGGTGCTTCGACTTTGGCACTTAAATTACAAGAAGCCAAAAAGAATAAAATGCTTCCTAGAAGATGAGCACTAGAGTGGGTTCATTGGCCCGAGTCCCTTTTCACCGTACTAAGACTATGATTCCGTTCTTTGGAAGTCCTTGTCATTGTACTAAGACTATGATTCCGTTTACAAAAATTCTTTGTCATGAAGCCATTCTCTTAATTTAGGAGGAACCAAAGAAGTGCCAATATTTTGGACCAATTACAATTTGGTGAAGCCTTGTATGAAGCATTTTGACATGCTTTCATTTGTTGGACCCTAAATACATTTCTCCCATATTCATGCCCTTTTGCATCCAAATTTGGTGTTTGTGTCCACATTTTGAATACCAAATTGAAAATGTAGGGCGATCAAATATTACTTCTAGCAAGCAGAAAAGAGACATTTATTTTAGAAACACTAATTTTCAGCACTTTGAATATTCATAGTTTATTCATAAGGTACCCAACAAAAGCATTCTTACAGAATCTAGAATCCCCTTTGGAGTACCTAGAAGACCCCACTAGATGTTTTCCAATATAGTAATGAAAAACACAGTGAGCTTAGCTGAATCGACTGAAGATCTAGTTAGCCCTATGGTGTCTGCTTCTCACCATACTCATAGTATTTGCTGATTGCAACCGAAATTAATGCAAAAACACAGTTTGATTTGCTTTGCTGCTACTGAAGTAAGAGTCAATTGGATGTAAATTGGGTTTAGGGTGTTAGATTTTGGGCTAGAATTCATGACATAAAACTTGAATAAGGGTCATGATATAAAAGCTTGAACAAGGGACCCTAGAATGCATGACACAAAACTGGAACAAGGGTCATGAATGCAACATAAGGTTACAGAAAATCATAGCTGGGGATCGTTCCAAACTTCATGAAACTGAATGCAAACAACAAAGTACATACAGTCTAAGTTCGGACCTGTAAGGCCAGAATACACAACAATTTTGGACCGAACCCAATGTCATAGACCAGAAACATCCACGAAAACTCACGAACCAAAATTCAATGCACAATTATACGAACCATGTCTATTGATAGCCGCGCTTGCATTGACAATTTACAAAATCTCAGAGAAGACCTAAACCCCTCCAAAAAGTTCTACACTCCTAAAAATTGGTCCCAAAACTGTACCATGTCCCTTTCTACAATACATTTCAAAAAATTTGGTCATACTCTGGGTTCACTCTTCTGGAATTTTCAAAATGTCCAAAATGCCTTGTGTGGAGGTCTTTTTCTAACAACCTAAAAGACACCTGTATACTATGTTAAGTAAACACACTGCGGAGGATGAAGCTGTGCCTCAACACCTGCAAACAGCTCCATTGATCCAGAGTCTTGCAAAATGTCTCTGAGCTGGCCGAGCTCCATGACATCCAAGTCTTGCATTTTCAAGAGACGGATGCGACGCGGCAAAGGAATCACGGTGACCCACAACTTACAGAAGAGGGCCAAGTTCTTCTCAAATTGGCTGCGCACAAATATAGCATCACAAAACCATTTAGTCCCCTCCAGTTGATCCAAGTCCCACAAGGCCAAGTAGAGCGCTGATTACTCCTTGCTGCCCTCAATTGTGCCTCACCAACCCTGTGAAATAAGACGCGCTTCCACAATAAAGGTGGAGGGGAGATGGGTTCGGGTTTGTGCCCATAAAAAGCCTCCACATGCATGTCATATTCCTTGTAGATTGTAGCAGAACTGGGATGAGCGCATGCTCCAACTCCATCGCACTTGCTTCCATAATGACTAGAGATTTCTGAAACCGGCACTGTCAGAATTGTAAGCGCACGCAAACCTCAGGCCAAATCGCAACTTGACAAGTACCAAAACAGAAGAAGAAAAACAACTCATAAAACACACAACGAGCAGGCGGACTAGAATTGAGTGGTAAGGCGTAGCAAATGTAAACGAAATGCAAAACGAACCTTGCGGAGAAGGAGCTCAAGCTGCTGCTAGCAGATTCAGCAGCTCCACGCAGAAAAACCCAAGAATGACACACAACACCCGAGGTTTTGAGCCGCGCCATCCTTAAGCGCTCCATTTTTTATTATTTAAACACATGTGAAATCATCAATGGCATTATTTCACGGGCCGCCTCCATGCAAACATTTTCCTACTAATCACATCTACACAAAATCCTAGGGGCAGACATGAGCAGATTCTAGCCTACTAGGAGCGATGGGAAAAAAAATCATAGCGGATCTCCTTAGAATGTCCATTCAAAGAGGAACCTAATGAGTACCCATCATTTAGGGTGTCAAATCAGTTCAGGCAAGGTACCCTAATCACATCAGATTATCAGAAGGAAATCGAGAGCGCCCATAGTTGCTAGATTATATCCTAAAATCCGAATAGCATATCAAAAATGAAACTCTACCTGTCAGCCTCTTCGTCCATAATTTTGGTTGTCGCACCCAGTTAGGAAAAGCCTTGTTAAGCATAAATTCAACAAAATTAAATTAAAACCACGTCCCCTAAACCACAGCCATAAATAGGGTATTAAGATTAACTTAATCAACACAATCAATCCTAAACACAAAGAATTAATCCTTAAATTGGTGCAACAATTCATCAATACAAAAGAAAAGCATCAGGGGTCAAAACGAGGTAATAGGAGCCACTTGCGACATGCTTTGTAGTGCTTATTGGACTGCTTTGGTTGAAATTTTTATTTTTATTTTTGTTCATTTAGCTCTTGGAATGCCTAAACATTCATGTATGGCTTCATTTATCTATTTATTGTCCATGAACATCATTAAAGTGGTTATTTTACATCAAATTGAGTATGATTTTCATCTTTTTTATTTTCATTAAGCACTGGTTACATGCTTAATTTGGAGGGATTTTGTACTTAATTTAGATAAAATAATGATATCAAAGACTATACATAATTCAAATGTGTCACTATAATAATTATGATTATTGAGGTATGTTTTTTTTGGACAAATCCAAACAAAATTGAACTACACAATCAATAATAACTTCAAAAAAGCAGTGGTTACGTCGAAGTTGGCTCCTATTATCTCGTTTTGACCCTCCTAAATCCCACGTTCTATGAACCAGGACTGTCCCTAAATGCACTCAAATATGTTCCTACATATTTTCCAATTCTTTTATAGAATTCTGTTATTGTCAAGAATACCATCTAGATAAACATGCACATGACCATAAATAAAACATATCCTTCAACTATAGTATACCTTCAGGAATATGAAACCAGTCGCGCCTCTACCAAGTGCCCATGTAAACATACACTGACAATTGTCTAAATACACATGGAAATTATGTCATACCAGAAAATTCAGGAGGAATACATAATTACCTGATCTAGAAAGAGCCTAAACCCGCCACTCAGGATTTCTGTGCAACTTGACCACTTATTGTTCCTCAGCAATCCTGAAATAGATTCCTCAAACTTAGTCCTGAAACTTATTTCTCAATAGTCTTGAAGCAGTCCTGTACCAGTCCTGAAGTAGTCTTGAAGAAGTCCAACACAGTCCTCTGAAAGTCGGCCAAGACTCCGCGGACAGTCTTCAAAAAATCCTCAAGCAATCCTCAAAATGTCCTTCAAAAAGTCCTCAAATAGTCGTCCCACAGTCCTCAAGAAGTCCTCAAATAGTCCCTCTTTTGTCCATGTTTCCTCTCTAAACAGTCCTCCCATTCAGTCAACAATTCTATGAAGTTCCTCACAGTCCTTGAATCACAGTTCCATTCAATTTTAAATTGCTATTCCGAGAGGGACAACGTATAGAACTAGACTGTACACTTTAAACCGACCTAATAAACGGATACATATGAATAAAAAAAAGAAATGCAATCAATCTTCATCTAAATCAAGAGTAGCAATACATTCCATGATTTTATCCAATTCAGATGTTGGCAACTCATATGTGCAATCATTCCCTGACACACGGTGATTCCCGGATAACATAAAGAACTTCACAGGCCTCACAAGATGAGCATGCATGTACACAATATGGGAGTTTTTTAAGAGAGCATAGTTTTCATGATACTTTTGATAGTAGATTCTAGCGACAACCTCATCATCTATTTCAAAGTCAGTGCCCCACTTATCTGTGAAGGCTACTTTCACTATATGAAGCGGCTTTGTGCAAATGATGCTCCAGAAATCGACCCCCTCTTCGTTTCCCTGAGAAGCGTTCACCACAAAGTTGTCACCAACGTCAAAAGTGACTACAAGTTGCTTACCACCGGAACCACTAGCAATCCACACCCCATCCCATTCCTCCACCATCATCTTCCTTATGAACTCTTTCTCTGTTGGTTGTAAAAGCTTTGTCTGCCATTCACCTATCCACTTCAAATTTGTGCAACTTGACCACTTATTGTCAATACAAAATTCACAAAAGCATGCCAAGTTCTTTACCATCAGATGTGTTAGGTGGTTTTTATTGGTTGCTAGAATGGAATG
This sequence comes from Pseudisothecium myosuroides, assembly GCA_951799445.1. NCBI lineage: Eukaryota > Viridiplantae > Streptophyta > Bryopsida > Hypnales > Lembophyllaceae > Pseudisothecium > Pseudisothecium myosuroides. The sequence continues at coordinate 9,663,998 of OX637287.1, read as the reverse complement.
AATTTTTCTAGTACTAGCCACATTGTCACAACCATGAGGATCATCTCTCAATGGTCGGACTTTTGATTCTAGCACATGCCAGAAATGACGTTCAAGTGGCTTTTTCTGCCCTGAGTATGATGTTTCAATCCTTGTTGATAAGAAGGACTTTAAGTAACCCACAGCATCTGCTGCATTCTGAAGTTTAGTTCCATGAGCTTTAAGTTGCTCACATTGTCGTGTAGAGAGGAGCACGCTTAGGGAACACACAGGGTGTTTGGCTGCAAGTTGATGAGTGTAAATGGAGAATTTCAAAATTCAAATCTTCACTCGATCTTTAAACTCTTTAAACTTGAATCTTCACCCGATCTTCAACCATTCTATCCTATGGTGGCTCTATAGGGCCAAAGGTAAAGGTGTGTAATAAAAAACAAGGCTTCGGACGAGTAAAACGGGACGGCCAAACCACGAGCTGATCGTCTAAAAGATTGGCTCCTAAATTTTAAACCCACGATGACCAGGAAGCGCCTTTCACCAGTGAAAACAACATAGATGATCGACTATGTGGGTTATCAATCCCACTTCGTTGCCACAAACATTAAATGGGGCTATTATTAGATATCCACATAGCCCGTAACAATGTTTACAGTGCAAAAAAAATGAGAACAACAAGCCTCCAAAATTGGCTAAAAATAACAATAAAAACACAACAAACCTCTAAAATCGGCTAGGAATAACAAGGCACAAGCTATAACACACGAATCTTCAATCTTTTTGTTCTCAAGTCTTGGTTTCTTCAAATCTTTTCAAATCTTCTCTAACTCCAATTCCTTCTCCTTGACCGAACTTTGGTGTGATGCCACGGCTACTCTACAAATTCAAATGAGATGTGTAATAGTTTTTTGGAAAGCTTACACAAATCTCTACTTCTCCTTTAAAACTCAATTCAAACTAACACTCTGTCCATATTTTATGGCCACTCAAAGTTTCAGTCTCAAAGTTTAAGGGCAGTAGACCTCCTTCACTTCCACACTCATAAATCACTCATACATGCTTCAAATACAACGAATAATAGCTTTATGGAAAGCTAACAAAAATCTTCACATCTTTTTCAAATTTCAATTCATACTGACACTCTGTCCATCTGTTATGATCACTTAAAGTTTTGGTCTAAAAATTTGAAGGCAGCAGACCCTCCTTTACTTCCATACTTATAAATCACTAATACATGTTTAAAATATAGCGAATGATAGCTTTATAAAAAGCTCTTAAAATTTTCTACATTCTCTCCAAATTTGATTGTAAACTAAAGACATGCCCATCTTTTATGGTTGGTCGAAGTCTGTACTCCTTTAATTGGGAGGCAGCAGACCTTCCTCCACTCAAACTAGCACAAATTTCAACTCACAACTTCAATTCAAGCAAGAGAGGACTTTTTTGAAAGATAATAACATGATATCAAAACCCACCAATTTTCATTTCAAAATTCGTAAAAATCCACACACAATAGTCCTCCAAACATTCGGGTCTTGTCAACTACAACGAGAGAGAAGATGAATCCACCTTTTTCTCACCTTATCAACAACTCCCTACCTTCAAATCAAGTGGCAATCAGCCCTTAACTTCCTCTTAGGCTAACTTTCAACTATTGATTTTCTTATTATATCTCACAACTATATCTTTATCTTTAACTTAGAAGAGAAATCACTTCAAAGTTCACCTAGAAGGCAAACATTTCCATAATTTCCTTCTACAACTATAATCATACAAAATCATTTCTATAAAATACTGCAAACATGGATATAAACACTAACATCAAATCAATGCCTATTAGAGGTAAAAATCTAGAATTTCAAGACAAACTTCACTCCATCTGTAAGAACTTAAGAATGCGCTTGATAGTCGCAGCAACATATTCAGCATGATCTGCTTTCATTAAGGGATTGACCGGCCCCTCTAACCATTGTTGGTCGCCATGACTCCCCTTAATCGACTTGACCATACAATAATATTGTCGTCATTTAGACTTTCAAAACTCTTTTCAAATGTCACTTCACGGCTATCGGGTTCAACACGTCCAACTTGTAACAAGATTATCAACGCACGAGCATCCCGTTGAAGGTTCCCGTGCCACCGCTGTTCAATACGAGGCTGCTTTGGCGGTCGAGAAGGTCCAGCTTCATCTCGTGGATACACAAATGGCGATAACAATTTCCGTGGCAGAAGCGACTCATCCGGCAATTGCGACAATAAAAGTTCAAATTCAACCTCCAGTTGAGGCTCTTCATCTTGAGACTTAGAAAAAACCCTCCTGTTCGACATTTTAAATCTAAAGTAGAAAATAAAACCATTTTTGGAATTCAATAAAGCTCTAAGGCAAAATCGTCCTTTTATATAGATGTCATACACTTCTTGGAACGGCGTCACCTTGAAGCTACTCAATAAAACATATTATAATATATTTTTATACTATGTACAAATCTACAATATGACAACGTCGTATGAAAGACTTTATAACTGCCCCTGCCTCATCATAAAGTCCCTTCCTATGTCCAGAATAAAAAAAACTCCACAACATTAAGCAACCGTTAGTCATGTGCAACAAAAAACTAGGGTATGCTTGACTTGAATTGGGCAGCATATCCATTTGATCAAATCCAATGTTGTTTAGGAGCATATTTATTCCCCTTCATGTAATCCCAGTATCATCCAAAAGAGTATTGGACAAACTCGGAGTCATGTTGCTTATCATCCGAGATGTAGAAGTGATACTCAGTTATGATGCGAGAGTCCTCATCATAAAGATTGAAGTTAGGATTATGACGAAATGTAATCTGAATCAGAATACTAATCTAATACAAAAACCAATGCTGAGATTGGACCTCATTCTGATTTTCAAACTTATAATTCTCAGCAAAATCGACTACTAAAACAATTGTGTCTTTCGGAAAATTCTTCATTGACTTTTTGAAGTGCTCATCTTCCCACCTGGCTACGAAATTGTGGATGACAAAGGCCTGCAGCTTTGGTTTCAAATAGTCAATGAAAATGTCAGAGGTAGTTTTCTTGTAAACAGGATTTAGTTTCTTCATTACTTTACCTTTTTTGGAAATAACTTCTTCCATAGCAAACCTCCTCCATTCTACCACTCAACCATTAGATCCATCTACTTCAAAAAAAAAAGAGGTAATTTATCTACACCACACTTAGCCCACTCCCCATACAAGCACTTCATATCGTGCCATTGCTCAAACTCCCCTTTTGGACAGACTATTGCAGACCACATCTTTGTCAGACCTTCATATTGGATGTTAGATGCCTTGCAATGCTCATAGTCATGGTTGATGTCCATTATAGCTCGCATGAAGTTGAATCCAATCCGTAATTCATCCTCTTCCACATGATATATGCAACAGCAGGTATTTCGCTCTTTTAGTCGTTTGCAAAAAAATGGCCTCAACCCTGAGAATGCACGTACTTGCACAAGCACTTCGACATGAGTAATCCTGAACCACTTGAAGAATGCCACCTGCAAAGTTATTTAGAAATCCAAATAAGAATGTAATTCATACTTATATACTACTTTGCTCTCCATAAAAAGTCCATATAGTGCATATTAGAAATTCTTCAATCCCTAAACATAGTCTTGCAGGACTATTGTGCAAACCATATCCACTTTGAAGGACTTTGTGTACCATTTTCCTTGCCATGCAAGACTATTGTGCAAACCATATGCAATTTGAAGGATTTCTTGGACCATTTTCTTTGCCATGCAGGACTATTTTTTGGACCATATGCACTTCGAAGGACTTTTTGGACCATTTTCCTTGACATGCAGTACTTTTCAGGAACATATCAAAGTCCTATCAGAACAATGTACTTGTACATGTAGTTTATGGACCACTATTATAGGCCTGAACCCTTTAATCCACTCACACACCACAAAAGAACCTTCCAACAATATGTGTAGAACTTCAATGAATTCAATAATACAATAATCCAACATACAGCTACATGAAATTTAAAGTCCATGAGATTATTACCTTTGTCTCCTGCAAGTATTGTGTAGCTTTCTCATTGAACACCCCTGTAGTCAACCTCTTCCTTGTGACATCCTTCTTATTGGATGAAACCCTAGTCTCAGTCACCCACCATCGCACAATCACCTCTTTCTCCTTCTCGCCTAAGCCGTTGACCATTACGTCTTCTCCGAATGGTAAGAACAACCAAAAAATTGCCTCCACTGAGCATCAATTACCGCTTTCCAACAGCCTTAATGATGTGCGATGATGGATTCCCAACGTTCTTGATACCTCCCTCATCGAAGAATTTCTATGAGCACTAACAGAAGCATCAAGGATAGCATGCTTTGTGGCCAATTGTGCAGCACTGTGGCAACCCTTAACCTGCCCTAATCTTGCATTCACTCCATCGACAATCTTTTGATAAGCTATTGCAGACTTTGAGGGCAAAATATCATCGAGAACGTCCCCCTTAACAAGACAGTGATCTAATGTCTTTCTCAGCACTGACTTCCTTGTTTTTGGACTAGAACAAGCCCCTAAACCCGATTGAATGGCCTTTGCAATGGTCAAAGCTATCCTACGTTCTTCCCTCTCTGACAACAAGTCTTTCTCCTTATCCTGAGACTCCAACAATTGCATGCCACTACTGTTGGTTTCTCTCAACAATTTGGTTTCCAGTTTCCTACTCTGACACAGCTTCTGTTGAGCATTCTGAGATGTTAGACGAGCTAGTTCATTCTGTGCAGCTATATCGCCACTCCTATTCTTTAGAACTTTATGGGGAATCCTCTCTTTTGGTCCGAGGCGCCTTTTTCCAATCCTCTTCTCTGCCAATGCAGCCGACCCCATAGTACACCTTTACCAAACCCTAAACCTACGAACCCTAAAACCCGACCCCTGCAACCTCAGCGCTATGAACAACCCTAAATTCTAACAATGATGAACAAACCCTATCACACAACAACGGAAAGGAAGTTCACTACAAAAGCAACTAACAATTAAAACAACTTGAACTTACCCAATTCTCAGCAGTCTCCTCTACGACCTAGACTTGTGCTTCACAATATTTCCATTGTCTTCAAAACTTCATTAAACTTCAAACAGCTCCAATCTAGTGTGTACATAGAAGCTCAGGTCAAAGTAAAAATGCTAATAGTACTTACAATGCTTCGCATGTTTGCGCTTGAGAGGTGTGACAACATAAACCCTAAAACCACCTGCAGAAAAATGAAAGGTAGTTGCGAAAACAAAACACCCGGCCACAAACCTCTGAGCAAGAGTCAAGAGTCAGTAAACCCTAACACCAAATAGCCATTCAAAATTGTATATGTGTTAAACCTACGTCACAACGAGGCTGTGACATCACAGTCCCTAAAACAGTTGTTGTCACTGCAACTATGAAAAAATCCATCAATTTACAAATCCAAAACCGGTCCAGGTTCGAAAAACCAATTTTCATAACTTTTAGTGAAGGTCATTTTATGAAAAAAATATTTTAAAATGGTCAAAATTCATAAATAAAATTGTCACAATATCTGTTCATATAAAAGTCCATTCCTCTTAAAATAGAAATGTAACATGGCATTATATATAGCCAAACATTTAGTTATTCAAATGTGCTTTGAAATAAACTAATCATTTATGGTACACAACCTTTTCTAAGTGAATGCAGACTATTATAGTGTTTTATTTCTATCTTTAGAAGTCCATAGCACATTAGCATACAACCTATTGTAAAATTTTAACTTTTAATTCTTTGGAGCACCTTTAGAGAATCAAGTCTACATTACATTAGTGAGTCCTTTTCAACATTCACCAATCTAAAAATTCGATCTATTAAGGAAATAAGCAAAAAACTCTGAAAATAATGGACTATGACAGTAAATATTGGGTCACCCTAGCTTGCAATTGCCCTCCAAGGAGGGTCAAAAGCCCCCTCTCCATAGCTTGGGTGTCATTCTCCTTGGGAGTGCTCTCCATCAAAACCTCCACAATGTTGCAAATCATTGACAGCGTTGTGCACAAAATGAGTACAAAGTATAAGATTACAAATTGGGTCGATGAACTTCCAACTCGGTTGATACCAAATGACCTCACTGCCAATCATTATTTGCTCTAGAGAAGGTCTCCTAGAACCTGTAAATGAGCTCCCTACACATTGATGTTGCGCTCCCCCTTCTTCTTTGACAAGTCCTCATCAACCCTCACACTTTGTGACTTCAACAACCGCTCTCCAAGTGCGTCGTTGGAAGAGTGTCTGAGGTGGCTATGATCATCGTGGTCACCATGTTTGTGATGCTTGTGATCATGTCTTGCACAATATCAAAGTTCAAATCAATATCAAACAATAAACTAAACCTTGGACATGGAAAGAGTTATATCTTTTATAGGACGTTAACAAGGTTGACCAATAAATTTGGGATAAATCTAATCTAAGAACAACTGTAAATAGAAACATTAAATTACATCCTCTGGAATATCATTCACACTTGCTTAGCACACTATTTTTGACTGAAGGGTGAAGCAGTCAATAGATAATTATAGCTCAAAGAATACTAAACACATCACTTACCAAAAGCTTGATCGCCATTGCCATGTGAATTTTGCTCTTGGCCGCCATGACTATGGCTATGTCTAATGTGGTGATCGAGGCTCTACTCATATTCATATCCGTGTCCGTGTCTACCATAGGCGTGCCCTTCATGTCCCAGCAAGTACATCATTGCCAAATTCACCAGCAACTCCACTACTGCAATGCACAACATGAGCCTTCACTCAATCGACGCCACTTCCGTTAGCAACCACTTGATTTCTTCGTACACCAAGATTCTTGTGAGCAGCCAAATGAACAAAACCAACCTGAGTGCACCTAGAATCTTCAGCCGCAAGAATCCAAATGTCTACAACGGTGTGGCTTTCCGCCTCGATGCCTAGATCGTAAAACAAGGAAATCGCAAAACAAGGAAATCACAAACTCTATCATGTCAATAAGAAGGTGCACGGCATCCATGAAAATGGCTAAACTATTGGCATACAACTCCACCGCAACCTCGACTACCATGAAAAACAGACAGATCATTATGGCTTGGTTGAGCTTCGGAGAGGACTCAAGGCGCTCTATGCTTTTGGCAGTTTCAAGTCCACAACGAGTAGCCGTGCATTTTGTTCGTTCGGCATCACATTGCTTGATAACACCAATGTTGACATATACGGATCTGGGAGGCAACTTCCCGTTTCCAAGCGGCCATCTTGCTCTCTCACATCGGAATTTTGTCAGTCTCACATTTTTTGCACATTCAAAGAAATTGTTTCTTAGACCAATTGACAACGTTGAACTCATCTATCAATCTCACCATACGAAAGAGCCTTGAATCCCAAAAGCTTGCACCAACAAAACCTTAAGACCTATGCTTCGTGCATGCAATTTGTGTACGTTTGGTGCACACAAAACTGAACAAGGAGTGAATTGTGTGTACGAAGCATGCACAAGGGATAATCACACCTTCTTCATGCACATTGGTTCCCCCTTTTTGTTGCGACACCCTTTTTGCTGTGGAGAACAAAAAGTTAACTAGAGAATCATGCGTTTAGAAAACTACATGGCTCGAAAACAGGAGAATAATGCGTTTAAAACTAATACCTCTCTCAAACTTTTTTGAAGGCCTGCATGGCATGAGCAGTGGGGCCCGTCCCATCTGGACTACAATTTCTTCCTCTGACTAGAGTATTCCACTAGAAGATGTTATTGATCAACTCGCCGTAATAGTAACCACACGAAATGCGCACTTTCAAATCTCATGTTGCCGTCTAGCTATTGGGCACTAAAATCAGTCCCTGCCAACCTAGAAGAGTCCTGTTCTTTAGAGTAGGAATTGGAGAACATGTTCTGGGAAGAAAAGACAGGGAGCCAAATCTGGGGAGATCACTTAGTGTATCTATAACAAACCACGTGTGTTAAAGTGATTTTTTGACCCCCTATATACTTTTTAATAAATTATAATTTCAACCTATAACTCTGAGCTTTGTTTAATAATAACTATAGGTTTTTATTGCCAAAAATTTCCAACTCAAATAAAATATATAATGATTTCTAGAATAGGTTGAATAATGAACTGAAATGGCATGTTTTTTAACTCAAATATTTTTACAGAATACATTTTAGATGACCATTGCATCATATTCAAGAAAAATAAACTTTCAATAGGGTGTTATATTTAGCAATTTTTTGTTCATTTTTTAGAGAATTTTTTCCTATATGAAATAAGGGTTTGAAAATTATTTTCAGTTCTACAGTGTATCTTTTTACTTCAAAAATTTATAACTAATTATAATTTTCAAATAAAAATATCAATAATTCACAACATAAACTTTCAAAGTAGGAAAATCTAGTCATATTTTTTTCTTTTCTTTTTATTTAAATTTTAGGATATGATATAGGAGATCTAAAATCTTAACACATGTAGTCTCTAATGGACACTCTAAGTGATCTCCCCGGGGAGCCAAGGCCTAGATGAGTTATAGATTCACAAGAGAAATCCATTGGAAATTAAAACAAATGTCTTCTTCTATTCAAAATTCCATTCCTAGTGCACCTTAGCACTTCATTAATGATATTGATCAATCATGGCAAGCCGGCACTTGCAGGCTGCTTGCACTTTGAAGAATATGTATGTCATGCATCTCTTGCGCAGTAAGCAATTATGGACAAGAGTCGAGAAAGGGAGCCAGGGAAGAATAGTTGTCACATACTCACATTAGACAAATTGTCCGTCTGCCCGGGATGTCCGGTGACCACAATCCGCCCAATGTGACTACTTTAAGGTAGTTACATTGTTTGTCCTGTCTGTTTGAATCATCTGATATGTCCACCTATTTGGAATATCCTCTAATCTTAAGTTGTTCAATGTAACAACGATGCAAGGGAGGGCCCCACTATTCATGCCACGCAGACCCCTAAAAAAGTTAAAGGGGGATACATAATTTCTCACTTAAATATAAATTTTAAAGTTGTTTAATAGAAAAAATAAATTTAAATTTTATGATTCATGGAAAAAAATACCAACATCTTCAAATTTGATTAGCTTTTTCTGAACAAATATGTAGTTGGACTGAAAGAATTTTATCTAATGGAGAATTTATTGAACAAGTAACAAGTAACAAAAGCATATACCTTACATTACAAAACACATAAACCTTAAAAAGGCTTAATGAGATAACCATGCACGAAATAGGGACCCAATCAGAGAAGCTGAAGTGATCTCATCAAGTTGAAAGTGCATGAGTGACAAAGTGTTGAATTTGGCCTCAGTCGTATTGGGTTTCGGGTGATGCACTGTTTGATCTTTGTTGTGAGTGTCTTGCAATGATGCAGTACAAAATATGTTCCAATTTAATGAGGCCTTTGTTTAGGTTGATAGGTAGGTTTTTATCCCAAAAGACTCGACTGGCTTAGAAGTCATCGTTGTCATAGTGGGCGACTTAGGATCATTGGACGTTCCAGATGGGCGGACATTTTGGATGATTCGGACGGACTCGACAAACAATGTAACTTCCTTAATTATAGTAGTCACATCAAGCGGATTAGGATCTTCGGACATCCCGGACGGGTAGACATATCAAATGGGTGGTCCATCCAATGTGACAACTATGTTGGAAGTGCCATCTCCTAGGAAGTTGAGTTGTAAAAGTGCAGCAGCCATGTCAGGCAGCCTACTTGCAATTAATGCCTCACTGGCAGTCAAACATGGACTAACTGGACTAAAATTTTTTTTGAAATTCTTTCACAATTTTGTTCACTGTAAGTTACCAGGGGTTCCGTTTTCAAGGATGCAAAAGGGCCGGCCTACCTCATTGGTGAATCGTGTTAAGTTATGGATGTCAAAGTCCCAATAGTTAAATTATTAGGTGGTCATCTTTAATTAACTGATAAGCCCCTCCTGTGCATCTAGAAATGGATAATATCTTTCCAACATGAAGAAGACCCTGGCCATTGCTTGGCCAGTTATACAATGTTATGTCAAAATTTCAAAAGGAATATAACTTATCTTGTACAAGTGTGGATAAATGACTTTCAAGGAAATTGTATAAACAAAAAATGTATGGAGTGTATCTATAGGATAGATTTAGCAAAATGTAATTCTAAAACTTGATGCCAAAATTTGAAAGGGATATTTTGTAATTTGGGGGGGAAGGCCAAAAAAGCCTCAAGGGATGTTTCCATTTTAATTGTTTTTTGGCTGCTATTTTCTAAAAATCATTAAGATCCAGCAAAGATGTGCTGATTTTATCCTTCACTTATGGTACCAACTTGGAATCTAATAATCTAATACAAGTTGATAGCTGTTAGCTTATTGTTACACCACCTACACTTGTAGGCATATCAAGATTTAAAACAATAAATCCAAGCAAAGGCTTTCTACAAACACCTTGAAGAACCCTAAATTCTTGATATAAAAAACTCCTTGGACAAATACTCCAAAATTGTCAAGGTTTATATTAAAAAATTCTTTTCGCTCCCTATTACATTCTCTGCTCAAAATCTCAAACGGAAAAAAATCTCACCAATGTACCAAGGAAATCATCTAGTCTTAACCTCTAAAGTCCTATTGTCCCCTCGGGATTTCAAGCAGGCTCTTATGGTCTCAATAATTGTCGTGATTTTTTGAATTTTTTTTGTGAAGATAGAAAAACACATTAGCTTCTAGAAATATAATTTTTATTTCAATTAGTGCTTGGGAACAAAATTATAGCACAAAAAGCCCTTTTTTTTAGTTTGGTGGGCAGAATAAAACCCTCAAAAAAAATTAAATTTTTTTTTGTTTTATATAGATTGTATTTTTATCTACATGGGAAGCTTTGATTCATTCCATTTGGATTTGTTATGTGAAAGTTATGGACAATCTTGTTTTTTAAGCAATTAGAGCAACCTCCTCAAAAAAATAACTTGTAGGATTCATTTCTAAGCTTAATTTTCACAATTTTTCAAAAAAAAAGTTTTACAAACTTAAGATCTTTTGCTGGAACAATCTCATTGTTGAGATTAGTGTAGTTTAATTCCATCTTAGAGCTATTAATGCTTTAGTTTTTCCTTCAATTTTGAACTTATAGTACTACTTCATAATTTCTTAATGAGTGAAAATTAAGTGTGTTTTTTTTTAAATTCTTAGACTCTCAACTCAATTTTGCAACATAAAAAATTAGAAATTCAAAATCATTAGAACAAAAATTTTAAATTGAGAAGGTGCAAAGCCAAAATATCTAGTCAAGCAAGGTGCAAAAAAACTTTATGTCTTCACTTTAATTGCAAATATCTTGCAATCTACGCAGCCAATGTTTTTGAAATTTCTTATACACATTTTTAGACTAATCTAGTACAAGATCCTATGGTTAGATATGCAAAAGTAACATTAAATTTTTTTTTTTGCTCTTTGCTTCAAAAATGACAATTTTGAGTGTTTTTTAATGGAAAAAGGGCCTTTAAACTTTGGAGGTTAACTAGCAGCACATTTGCACGCCTTGAAGGAGCTACCAATCAATCACTTTGAAACCACCAAAGTATTAGCAGTAATACAATGACAACAGGTGTTTCTTTTACTTCCAAACTTGCAATTGAAGTAGGCTCAACACAACTTAAAATGCCTTAACAAGCACACTCAGGCTTTGTAGCTCCCATGATAGCATATGATCTTCACAGAGAAAACTGTGGCTTTTGGAAATGACCTTCAGCCTCGCCTTCAAGCTTCAGCAAGCAACTCTGTGGAACCCTAATTTCTTGAGACAAAAAACAATTTAAATGTGAAACATTGTGAAAGCCTACATAACTACCAAAGTTATTTAAGAAAACAATTTCAATTTTCAATTCCAAGAACATCCTCTGCTCAAAATCTCAAACAAAAAAACAGACTCACCAATGCATCAAATAGAATCCTAAATCATCCTAGTTGGCAGTACATACAAATAACAAAATTTGACCAACACCTCAATCAATGTACCACCTCTGCTTTACAACACAAAACTGAGATATAGGAAAGTTTGTTTAGCTAATACTTGACTGGAACCCTAAATTTTTAAAACAGGAATTCCTATAGGTGAAACATTCATTGTGAAGGCTCACATAACTACTAGAATTTACAGAGAAAAATCACTCCACCTTCCAATACCATCTCAGCTCAAAATTACAAACAAAAATATATACCAGACTCACCAATGCATAAAAGAAAATCACCAAATCAGAAAGTCCTAGTTTCACAAGCCGAAAAATCTCACAAAGGCAACGAAGCCACACATTGCTGGAAAGTTTCATACAAGGATGAAGAGTAGTAGAACACTCACCGACAGCATGCGAGATCTCTTTCAAGTGAGCAAAAAGACCCAAGAAACGACCAGATGGAGATTGAAATTCATCCAAACGCTCTACCTCAAAGTGACGAAATAGACGCCATCACACACATATCATGTCACGCCATGGCCGGATTCACCACGAGACGATGCAAAAACAACATTCAACAGGCGAGCCAGCTGCTAAGCAGAATTGCGCACGCCGGTCAAATGGCACCTGGAGAATTTCTGTATACAGTAGAACCGCTCTTAGTGCATAGTGTTGGGACTATGCACTAAGAGAGGTTTATGCATTTGGAGAGGTGCAATACTGTTCACTGCCTAAACGTGGCTTCTAACTACAGGGCCTCCAACCACATGGCTTCTAACTACAGTACAAGGCCTTCAACCATTGTTCATCAATAAAGGCTTCAAAGTACAATCTCTTTTAGTGCATACTATGCACTAATAGAGTATGCACTAAGAGAGGTTCTACTATAATCTCAATCGAAAAGAGTGGAGGACATTGACGGGCATCTCGAATTCATATCCAGACTTTGTGGTGACACCTTCTTGTTCCCCTATCTCGTTCCTTTTGAGCGACGAGTTCCTAGTGCAGCGCAAAGTTCCCCTGTTAAGGGAGCGTCACCATTTTTAGACGGGGCCAATAAAAAAATTTGAAGCAAAAAACAATTACGGTTTGGAAGTAAATGAATTCCAAAGCTAACCAACCCATAGACTCAGTTGTTGCGATGGGATTCATAATCATTCCAAAAATCGCCTATGCTCCTTTTTTGAACCTCAATGACTTGAGTCCAATGATTTGAATGTTAAAAGCAAAAGCAAAATTGAAAATGAACTCAACATTACACATTAGAAAAAATCTAGAATCTCTAGAGGATTGAGACACGTCATACAAATGTGCAAATACAAGAAACAAGAATACATATTTCTAAGAAAAAACTTAATCAACAAAATAGAAAATTACAATCTAACGTGGCATCTTAAGCAATAAAGCAATTACGTAGTACATGATTTTTAAATTTTTTTAAAAACCAAAAATTCATTTTTTTTCCATTTTTTGTTATATTTGCACATCTTGCTAGCAAAAAAATGACTCTCTGAAGAATCCAAATTTTGTCTAACAAACTAGAAGAATTATCAAAACTATTACAAAATTTGAATACAAGAACACAATTTATACATATAATTAAATTTTTTATTTATTTTTAAAATAAGATTGAAAATAATTTAAGTGGAAGAAAGACCATGATTATAAGAATTATTTTAATTTTTTAAATTTAATTAAGGTTAAAAATTTTATCTAATTGGTATAAGAGCAAAAAAAATCTCAATTTGCAATAGAATTTATATAAATTTTTGGTGATCGTTTCAAATGCATATATAATGAAATTGAGGTCATGAAAAAAATATCAAGTTAAGACAAGGAATGTTTTTTGAATTTCCTGCAGGTATTATACTGAAAATCCCCTCCAAGGAAACATAAAAATGTAGCAAATTGATGTTCACAGGGAATGTGGCCTTCACAGGGAAATGTGAGACAGGGAATTTCATTAATTTTATGAAGGAAAAATCTGTGCATTTTTCACTGTTATTAGAAGATGTCCCCACCTCCAAATCAACTCAATTTCTGAAATTCAATATTCTAGAATGTAGATTTATGCCTCTAAAATCTATTATCAATATAGATTTTAGTGCACAAAATCAATACTATTTGTAGATTTTGGAGTCTCAAATCTAACTAATATGTAGATTTTTAATTTCAATCTCATCGATTTATACATTTCAAAATTTTTGATCTAGATCCTTTCTAGATTTTGAGAGTTCAAAATATTAGTAATATGTAGATTTCATTTGTTTGAACATTTCAAAATTTCATAAATTATAAAATTTCTTAGATTTCTAAAGTATACAACTTTAAAAAGTGCTAAATTCTGTGAATAGAATTCATAGTAGAGAAGATTGACAACTTATAAGTCTTATGTGTCCAACCTCATGATACCCTTGACAATTGATATGGGACAATTGCATCTTGTAAAATCTACCAAATATTTGGTGGAAACAACATTGAAATGTAAAATGTGTGCAAAGTCTACCAATTTGGATTGCACACCGGGGATTTGGAGAGAATTTATGAAAATCCCTACAAAGAAAACCCAGAATTTTCTTGTGTATAGGAATTCTTTGAAGATCCCTCCACGATGACATTAGAACACAGGGAAACACATAAATTGACAAAAACTAGCAGGTAAAAACTACAGAAACTCCAAACTAGTCACAGAGAATTCTAGAAAAGTCTGTTGTGTAAAAGACATAGCATGCATCACCATAATTAATTTATGGTTTCTCAAAATCTACTCTACAATTTTTTTAATGAATTTCAAATGTGATTTTCCCCCACAATCTAGTGTATTTAGATTCATTTCTAAGAGAGGAAGTAACACTTTAAAAAAAAATTGTAATGGACACCTTTGCACAAAAATACAAAAATACAAAAATACAAAATCTTCAATAGACAAAATCTTTAACATGTTTTTCTTAAATCAATTTTTTGATGCTTAAAGCAGATTTTACCTCGTAAAGATAGGCTATTCACTATAGACAATCATTATCTTTTTTGTTACAATGTGAATCAACTACACAAAATAGTGAAATTAGGTCGCCTTAACATTCAAGTTGCCTTACCTCAAGAAAGTTCTTTTACAAGCCATCAAAGTCAACAAATACTTCTACGGATATTTCCATTTGTATACATGGAGGTTTATGAGTTCCAATTACAACAATATCTAATTCAAAAGTAATATATCCTTGTACAATAACAATACATATTTATATAGTGTCAAATGTCGAGAAATTAGTATGGGGCAACCTAATTTTACTATTTTGTACTTTAAGGGAAAAAAAAATCATTGGAAGTCAAACTATCATGCAAAACCTTCCCTTTTCGCAAAAAATTCAAGAATGAACATATGTACTTATATCTTATGTAGAAGGATTCTCTCTCATTCATTAGCCTTCTCTCACCCATAGTGTTCCTATAGAGTTAAAGGGTATCCAACCAACGGTGCTAGTGTGTGAGCCCAAGAATGCGAGCTTGTGAGCATTGAGCCTACAATATAGGTACCTATAATATAGATACCATACACTACAGAAGGTGTATGTATCATAAACACCTATAATATGGATATTCGTAATATATATATCCTATAATTATAGACGGTTTCTATAGTATATACACCTATAGTATAGGTGTGTAGTATTCTAGGCTCATAGGCTCACACTCCTATGCTCACATAATAGCAACCCTCGGTATCCAACTAAAAATTATATCCAAAATAATACTTTAGTGTGATTTTATTTAACTTCAAAGTTTAGTGAATACCAAAATATGGTGTCTTGGGCATTTAGGCGGTAATGTCACCATATAAATTGCACAGAGCTTAGGCACGTGTTTTGCAGTGGAGTTAGATACAATAGAACCTCTCTTAGTATATAGTGCCGGGAAGTCCTATGCACTAAGAAAGGTTCAGTTTTAACCACTACCTAACATGGCCTCTAACTATGGGGCCTCTAACTAAGATAGGCCAACCCATTTCTGCCATCCACCTATTCCCACCATCTGACTTTTGGCCCCATCTCCACCATGGAACTCATCCAAGTCCATTTAGTTTTCTAACAAGATCAGAGCGTTAATGCCAACAAGGATAACATGTCGCTCTTTGATTGGTGGATACCTAGGTGCAAATAGATATATGGAATGGTGGTTATAGGGTGTTTAGAGGTCCATTTATGACTCCAATAGTGAACAGTTTTGTAATTTCAGTGCAGACCACTTCACAAATTCATAGAAATTACAATTTTGATCAAAAAATTATTGTTCCACTTGGGTTTGATTCATGAAACAAGCGCACACCTCTAAAAAATATGTGTACTTCTTGGAATTGGGCCCTAAGGTATTCAAATTGCAAATCAGGGTGGTTATAGACTTGTCTACCTTACTATTCAACAATAAAAGCTTCACGAGAGATTTAGGTCTTCCGCCTTTTTGGTGGTTTCTGCTCGTTATCTCTTCACTGTCCAGCCGTGAGGCTTGGCTGCTTTGTATTTGGTTGCCGGTTTTTTAATGCAATGGTTATTCCATTTGTTCAAAAAAAAAAAAGCTTCAAGAGAGTATGCAGTAAGTTAAGAGAGATTCTACTATAGTGAACAATGAACTATGAAGAAAAACAACTAGTCTACTGTGCGATGGGAATTCCCATTTGTTCCAAATAAAACCAAATTTATTCAAAAAAACAATTCAAAATCAAATGGGCGGATTGAGCACGTGTAGGAAACCCAACACTACACGGCATATATGGCTGGCCAGTCTGTATGAGCTTGCTTCCTTAAAACCTGAACGATTTGAAAAGCAGTTTCTGCACTATTCTGATGAACTGCCCTCACTACGTCACTACGTGAAGGTCAGATTCAGCATAAATTATGTCATTTTTGTAAAAAAGTGCCAAATGTCATCTGAATGGTATATGAGGTGATGTGGATCCCTGAGAATCTGACGTGAAAAAATTCAATTTCGGCACCTCAGTGCGGAACCAGACCTTCACATATGGTATGATGCACTCCTATTACCGGTACCTTCACTTATTGCAAATATTAACCAAAATTAAACTTATTGGGACTGTTATGATGGAACAGTGTGTATTTCTTCGCGAATAGAAGAGGCAAAAAGGCTTTGTCGCAAGATTGAAGAGGTATACACTTCCAAAGTTCATCTAGAGATAGCACCAAAAAATTAATGAGACAGAAGTGGCATGATCTCGGCGTCAAAAATTGTGACATAAAGGTCTAAAATCGAGGATACGTACGGATTTATGTTTCAGAACACCTGTTCTCGAAGACCTGTAACAGAATTGCAATACCGCCATTTGAATGAAATTCACATTCTCATTAAGACCACCCATACATCAGGCACAGCACATGTTAAAAGAATATAATAAATTAACACTTAAACAGTCACTCAAAATGGTGAACTCATAGAATTGCACATGTTCAGTAATTACTCTCAATGATTAATTTCTTCTACTAACAGTTCACAATGCATCCTCATATCGTAGATGTTGATATTAGACAGGGTCGAATGGTCGATAATGGGTGCCCATACCTTGGTCAACTGATGCTTGAAAGTTTTGGAGTTGCAAGGCGTACAGGAATTCCGGATTGAGAAAAGCTTATTCGGTACGTAACCACGGCATATACACGCACAAGTTGGATCTTGTAACAACAGTTCTACTGTAGCTTAATTCGTTGACAAACAATTGGGCTGCAACACGAATATTCTTCCGCATGATGAATCAAATCAGCTCCACTGTCTGCCTCGTAAACTGCACCCGTGCGTAACGAACTGGATTTCCCTCGTGCTAGAATCGTTTCCAGGATGCCTAGTCTATGCGTGCAGGGAGAGACTCTCTGCAACAGCCGGGTCTGTCTCCTACTCTACACCATTAACTACAATAAACAGGTGCCATCGAAAATTATTGTTGTCGTCGTAATGACGGAGGAAATGCGACAACGACGGGATTTTAATGGTAACCGTAAGTTGCTAGCTAGCGATTCGAATACGTATTCTCTCTTGCGTAAAATTAAGTTGCACAATGCGGGTGTAGGCGATGTAAGAGCTGATTTAAAGTACTCACCAGTTGATGTGAGGGTCCGGCATGTACACTTGCCAGAAAAATTGCGACATCTAGATATTACCCCGATGTCGCCGGAGTTCTCGACCAGACTTCGAGTTTCTTGCAGTAAGTATTATTCAAACTAGAAAACTTACTACCATATAAGCAAGAACTTCATTGTCGAAGACTTCGAGTTTCTTGCAGTAAGTACTATTCAAACTAGAAAAACTTACTACCGTATAAGCAAGAACTACACTGTCGAAGACGACTGAACGGGGAAACTACACATGAGTGTCACTGAAAACTTATCAGGAATTATCCGGGAACTCGAATTGGAAGCAGCGACGAGCATTATTCGTCTAGCTACAGAAGGGACTAGTGACACAATTCGATGCGTGAACTACAGAATGGAGACCATCAACCTACTGCCAGTAAGATCCAGAAATCTGCGACGAATCAAAAGTCAGAAGTAGCTCTCACGATCGGCAAAGAAACACCAAGCAAATCCCATATTCGTTAAAATGGCGGATTTCAGGCAAATTATAGCAGTTCCAGTGACCCAACTGAAAGTACATTAGTCCGAGTTTTCACAATATAGGCGCTCTGAAACTCGCCACTACATACAACGAATGCTAATGTAAAATAAGTCAAAACACAAATTCAATCGATCACCACAAAGAGCACGATCAGCGGCTGCATATATAGCTAGTTTGTTTCACCACGACCCAGCTCGAAGTAGAGGCGAGGGTAGCAGGGGGTACACTTGTAGCAACGCCACGAGGCCTGCGCGCTGAGTACGAAATTCCGTTTACGCGCGCTAGTCGAAATGGCAGAAGTATGTTCATCTCCCACAAAGGCTTCCAACAGCTGCACCATGACTTGCACTGCAACTGCAACGTCACGGCCGCAAGGACCAGACCATGACGTCGAACAGCTGGTGATGTTGTTGGAAGCCTTTGAGGGAGAAGAACACACACCTGCTTGGGCTTCAATTCCGATCCTTCCGTTGATCACCAAGGCAAATCCAGTCTTCAGGGAGAACTAAACGAGTACCATATCACTCGAATCACACAAGCTAGCTAGCAGACTGAACGAATGATTCAGCGCGGTCCAGCCCTAGATGCTAAGTGCGTGCATCAATATCACCCACAGATGCAAGCTCCTATCGTGATGCGCGCCAGCTGGGGCCTATGGTGGTGAAGCTCAGGACAACCGTGAGCTTTTCAGAAATGGCTGGTACAAGACGACGACCACGACTGTACAAGCTGGCAGGGCAGGCAGGCAGCAGGCAGGCAGGCCGAAGAGATCGAAGCGAGGTGCAAAGCTAATGGCTTTCGGTTCTGGCGAGGCGTTACTTATGTGGATCGGAGTGAGAGGCCGGTGATGAATTTGCAGGCAATTTCGCCGTTATAATATCTTTGCTGGCTGCATGAATGTTTTAATTTGACTGGATGAATGTCGTCTGGGTAAAAGGCAGGCCACGAATCAAACCCTTGTTGGTTGCACTTCCAAAAGGTATCTCCTGTCTTGCGCTGGCTCGGTCATCAACTGCTCCGTTACGATTGCCACATGTCCGCTCCAGAAGTTCGTTGCAGAAAGTAATTGGACGTGTGATACTTGTGTCTGCAAGGCCATAAATTCCCATTGAAAAATTATTGGTAATCATGGCCGCAACTGGACTCCGGCGACACTCCACCTCGGCGCTCAAGTTCATCGCAACCCCGGCCGGCGTCGCGGCCTCTGCAAGTGCACCATCTGATCCAAAATCAGTCGGACTTGCTACTGATTCAACCATTCCTACTTTTCACGTGCACCGGCATTGCATTAACTTGCGACCATCATCATCGCATACTTTGCAAATTCTCCCAACCAGCTTTTCGCGAGTTTCAGATGGCTTTGCTTGACTGTCGTCGCTATATTCATTGGCAGGCTGAGGTGCCTTTCAGTTGTGCTGTCATTCTCTCGCACTCTGCAATGAGACAGTGACCGACGCTCCCTACTTTTCTTTCCAAAAAAATTGCCAAAAAATTCCCAGAAAGTAAGATCATTCACCCCAGTGCTTATTTGGTCGGGCCGTTTTATTTTCCACATATCTCTGTGTCTGTGAGCTCCTATCTGTGAAGGACACTGAATACCACTTTTCAAAAGAACGTGTCCCTGCGAGTGCACGTCCCATGCAAGATAGCCCACAATAATTTGTGACGCACAAGTAATTTGTCGAAAGAAGAATAGGTAAAAACGGTAGAGACGTAAGAAGTTCTTTCTATCAAAGTGAATAAGGAATCTATTGGAGTAGGTGAGTGCTACTCTACCTACTCCTAATTATACCAATTTCGGTGTAGCATTTTGTAAATTCTAAGATAGCATTAGTGATTACTAGTCTCTGCCTCTTTGCATTCTCTATTGAATATTTTAATAACCGTATTTTAATAACCGTATTCCGACGGCAACGTCGACAAGGGAAAACATTAACAATTTTAAATGGGTAACTATATAAGCCATCTCCTGGAAAACCTTTTCGAACAATAAATTGATAAGGGGAGGATGGAAAGAACATATATTATTTGTTATATGTACTAGGGTTGTATGTGCTACAAATCTTCTACTCCCTTCTTGTAACATACACAGAGAGAGGTTCAAATGTAGATATATCAATGTGCAGATCATATTAACTCTGGCAGAACACCGCCTAGGTGATAGGTACTCACTCAAGTGCTGCATATGATTCAATTTTTGGACCAGCAGGTGCATTCTCTCTTTCTACAGTAACAGAGACAGTCTTCCATCGCACATTTTGTGTCCTCAGCACCGTTTCAGGGGGCAGGTTCAGTTACGCACTTTGCAGACTGGCTCCCTCCACGGCGACTTTTGGATTACTGCCAGATATTGACTTGAGTACGTTATTCTTTGTGGAAAGGCGGAATAAAAATATGTTGGGAGCAGCATGGCATGCGAGGCCAGCGGGGGATCTGCAGGAACCGTTTCCCATGCGCACCTCAAGTTCAGTTGCATTCAAAGCTTACGATTGACGGACAGAGGATGACGGACGGAGCGGCCCTGGCTGTGCTGATCAGGCTGCCGCAGTGGCAAGTGGCCCACTTTATCTTGGCTGGCGGAATCGATCGATCGATCGGGTCCTGTCAACGGTCGATTCCCCGTCGACAGCCAGTCGATCGATGGCCCTTCGATGGCTGGCGAATTCACCGTCTATCTGTCCGTTCAGTTCAGTTGCCGTAAGCGTCCCAAAGTCCTCCCGCCGTGCCCATCTCCTGCAGATAATAAAGGTTGGCAGCAGTTTCAGTGTCTCGCTGGAAAGCTGAGTGCGCTAGCTTCCGAGGAGGCGAGGACCCACCCGCTTTTGCACTCCTGCAGGCCCGCCCGCCCTCACGCGCCAGGCCAGAATGTCAATTGCCTGGAACAGTTCCTGGAATTCCTGGATGCCGGAAGCTTTGCTCAAAGCCTGGTTTTCAGAAAGCAGGCAGTGACAGTGCGGCGGATGGGCACCTTCGGAAAGGGATACGGAGCCCGGATGGGGCTCACGAGGGAGCCATACCGGAAGAAATGCGAGATGAAGCAGGACTGCGACTTTTCAGGCAGTGCAGCGTGGATAGACATTAACGGAATGTGCAGATACTGGGCATGGATTTGTCGCAATAGTAAATGGGGACGGAGGATTACTAAGTTAGTACTTGCAAAATTAGTGTCAGAGCAAAATCTTGCTTATGCTGGAATTGGTACAGTAGAAGAATACTTTAATTTGTACTAATTCAAACTGTAGTGTGACTCTGGTAAATTGATTGTACTGTACTACTATTAAAATAAGAAGTGGAGAGGACATCACACTACTGTAGTGATAATAGAGTTAATTGTAAAGTTTGTCCCGTGTTTGTAGCCGGGTGTCAGAGGAAGGTTTAACTAAGAATAGTACAAAAGAAACATAGCACCAAGACATGAGTTTTGGTGCTCTGGCGAGTTTGGTCTTGTGTTTTTTCCAAACTCCGATTCCTTGCCCCACGTTTGCTCACTTTACAATTAACTCTAATCAGTGAAGTTTTTCATCACTTGATGGAATCACACACACTGGTAAACTTAGTTGGTTGTCAGTCTCAAGGTGTGGTTTCTATTTCTATAGGCATGATTTGAAAAAAAAATCTGATTTTTTTTTAAAATGAGGTGCTTATGTTATAGGTACTTTAATTTGTAGTGTGATTTGGAAAATCTTTAAGTCTTCGTTTTTTATATAAATTCTTGTAATAAGAACCGTGAAACCCCGGGTACGCAACTCATGTATTATACGCAGGGGTCATCGCCATTAAAACGGCTCAGAGGACGGCTTTTGTAAAAATTATATCAAATTAAAAAGACGAAAAAGTTGGGTGAAGACCAAATTAAAAGAGAATTAAATGTAGAAAATGTTGAAGTGTATACATATAAGAAAAAAAACTCACAATATATATGAAGATTTGAAACACTTGTGCATAGTTTTAAAAATTCTTTACAAGAAGTTCCCGCCAATTAAAATTAAATTTTTATTAAAAAGTCCAGAAAGCTGGGTAGCTTGTCCTATGATACATGTATTAAAAAAATTCATATAATTAGTTTTTTAATGCTATTATTGTCCCCAAAGAAATATCATTTCATATATATAATTACGTTTTTGGATTCCTTGTTAAAAGGGCTACAAGAATTTTCTACATTAAAACAAATTGTATCCCTTGAAATTGGACTAAAATGCATTATAAGTGATTATAATCAGGGTCATATAATATGGGAGTTGCGTACCCGGACGTAAAACCGTCTCTTTTAAATTTAAGCTTTGTTGATGAAATGACATTTATGATATCACTCTAGCTTATATTTAATGTTTTAATATTCAATTATATAAAGTTGAATATTAACTTGAAATTTGATTTTTGGACTTATAACTATGGTCTCCTCATTTTCTAATAGGAAAAGAATATGGAAATTAAATGCCAAAATAGAGTATACAAGGCAAAAAGTGTTTTGGCATTATCTCATCTTAGAAGTTGACTTATTCATTGTTGAAATAAAATTTCTATGTGTGTTAGAATTTTTTTTTAAATTTAAAAAATGAAGAAAAAAATTAGCATTATTACTTAGAGAGTTCAAAGATAAAGCATATGACCAACATATACAAGTCAACTTCAATATACCTTGCTTTTATGCTCTGATTAACCATTTGTTTGAGTAACAATTATTTTATTTCGTTTTTCAAATATAAAATCAGATGTCTTATTTAAGTCAGAAAATATTTCTGTTTTTTTTATTTTGAAAATTTGAAGAAAAATGAAGATAATTCATGTAAAAAACAAGTAAGCTTACACCCAATAGATTGAAATCATTACTAAAGGGTTATGATAGAAAACAGAAAATCATTTCATGAATCAAATTTTTTCTTTCATTTTATATTTATAAAATCAATAGAACATGCTTACAGGTCCAAATTGCAGATTGCAATAAATTTTTAATGTTTAATAATATTCAAAAATTCAAATTTGTAGGTCTTAAAAAAACTGAATTATAGGTGACATTGAGGCCAAAAGCAAGGAGCTAGAAGTTGACAAAAATCTAAAATACACTAGAAAAATAAGTTTTCTAGTCATTTAATTTCAATATTTTTCTTCTTTTGCAAAAAATCAATAATAAGTAAATGACGGAATTTTCACTTCCTTGCACTCACTATAAGTACACTCCAAAAAAATTCAAATAGAAATCTAATGAAATATTGCAAATTGTCACTTGAAACTATTCACTATTCATTTGAAATTGTTTGTAAGTTACTTTTGGCTTTCGCAATATTTTAGGATTTACCTTGTACAATCATATGAGCCAGAAAATGACTAATGAAATTCCAAACAATGTTTGTGCATTATAAAACATAGATCATTTTCATCTAATTTTTTATACACCTAAATAATTATATATCTATATCATTGAGATAATGTTCAAGTCAAATTAAATTTTTCTTATTTAATACTCTATTGTGTAAAAAAAATGGTATAACTATTTATTATATTTTGTTCTTTTAGGTTCCCATTTATAAAATTTAATTATGACATTCAAATGATTCATTTTTTTTAACAAAACTAACAAATTGAAGATTTCAAATTTCAATATTGGATTTGAAATGAATATTTTAGGAAATTTTTAAGAGAATAGCAATGTATACAAATAGAGACCATCAAATAGATTATTTAACCCCTAAAGTCCCATTGTCCCCTTGGGAGACAAAATGGATTTTATACAAGTTCCTTTGACCTACATTTTTGGTGAAACTTTTTGAAACTTTCTCATAAGATATAGTAGAAAAATTGATTAGCTATGTGGGAATATAATATTTTATTTCAATTGGTGCCCGAGAGCAAAAATTTTATCACAAAAGTTCTAAAACTAAACTCGGCAGGCAACACAAAAAATATTAAAATATTAAAAAAAAAAAAAAAAACTTTTACTAAAATATTCCAGCGTATATTTTTGTCAACATGTGAAGCTTTGATTCACATTCTTTGGACTAATAATGCAAAAATTAAGTACAATCTTGTTTTTTGGGCAATTTAAGTATCTTCTTGATAAAAAATTACTTGCAGGATTCATTTTTGAATGCAATTTTCACAATTCCACCCAAAAAAATTTGACAAGGTTAAATTTGCTTGCTAAAACAATCTTGCCATTGGAATTATACTCTTTCAATCCCATCCTAGAGCTATTAACAATTTAGTTTTTTCTTTCAATCTTAACAATTTTTTAAAGAATGAAAATCAAGTGTTTGTTTTTTGAAATTTTATTCTTAGGCTTTCAACTCAATTTTTCAATTGAAAAAAAAATTCAAAATTTAAAATTTTTAGTGCAATTTTTTTTCCACAAATGGTGGTCAAAGTCGTCTAAAATTGTATGACAGTGTTCAACTTTAAGTGCTAATATCTTCCAATCTATATTGTCAAACTTCATGAAATTTTTACCACATGATTTGAGACAAGTGAAGTACAAGATCCTATAGTTAGATTGTAAAAAAATTATTATTTTCTTGTTTTCTTGAGTGAATACAACAGAACTCACAGTTTTGAGTGGTTTTTGATAAAAAAAAAAGTGGCCTTGGGGCTTTAGGGGTCAAATGCAAATATCTTGCAATCTATGCGGTCCATCCCTAAAGAACCATGATTGTCTTCTTAGAGGCCAAATGAAAATTTGAACTTGTACCTACGATCTCATTTTTAACATGATTTTTTGAAATTGTTTTTTAGATAGGAGTATAGATTACCTTAAACTTGGAAGTGATTGCACAATGTGGTCACCCAATTATTAAACAAAGATTCCACAAAGGATAGTACACTTTGTGCACATTGTGCATTTTATAAAAATACTAGTTTTGAAACTAATTATTAAATTATAAAGCATTACCATGATGAAAATGAAATGAAGCACATATATAAACTAATGAATCTAATTTTGGTTTGGAAAAAATGATTTTCTATAAACATTTTGAATTTCAAAACACCCATTTTAATATTAGTTTGACCAATTTCTATCCAAACTTTGATTGTAAGAATTGTTTATATTAGACTTCAAAGTCTTTTAATATTGTCGAGGTTGCTATTATGTGAGCCCATGAGCCTAAAAGACTATACATCTATGTTACAAGTGTTATATTATTAAAAACTTCTATGATTATAGTGTAACTATGTTATAGATACATATATTGTAGGTGTTTATATTGTAAGCACCTTCAATGGTTGTAGGATGTTTACTTTTATATATATATAAGCTCAAGGATCATATGCTTGCACTTTCATGTTCTCATACTAATATAGTGCAAGATTATACGTTTTGATATGCAAGAAAATAATTTTCTTAAATTTTACTCCCTCTGTCCCACTAAAAACCTCCAAATCAAGCACAATTTTTGTCCCACTAAAAAGCTCCGTTTTTAGATTTCGATTGTTGGGTAAGTGTTGGCTGTGTTGAACGACCTTGCGGGGGCAAGTCAAGTGATTAGGGAGCATTCTTTGCCAAAAAAGCTTGGCCATAGCCACATGAGACGCCTTAGACTCATTGTGCTTCCTTAGACAGCAGTATTGACAATGGATTTGGTGACCACTTCGACACTTTGAAGAATTGTTCTTGAAGTGGTGTAGGGATCTTTGTTGTGGATATTTAGGCTGCAGTAGATGTTTCTAGAATCCCAATGTTGCTACCAACATTTAAATCATCAAGAATGATGGAGCTGGCAGCATTTACAAATTTTGTCAAAAATGGTACTTTCCGCATGGATTTTGGGTGCCTAAACGATGGTGCCTAAGTTGGAGATTTTGCAGAGATTTGAAGGATGGGTTGCTAGTTTTCAAATGCATGTATCCCTATCAAAAAGACTAAAAATGTAGTTAATCCCTCGCGGAGAAGATTTTTGGAGTTTTTTAGTGGGACAGAGGGAGTACACACTTTACACTAGAATGCCAGTTTTTGGAATGTATTTTGGTAAAACATAGTCATAGTCTTTTAGGAATTCCCCCCTAAAAGACCAAGTAACATTTATTGGCAACATAGAACTTTTTGGCATCCATTTACAAACAAAATTTTCAGGTTTTTTCTTTGAAATTTCATGCAATATATGGGCGACAAATAGCTTTAAGGTGCAACAATTTTCATAACTTTTGAGTGCATAGTTAAAAAATTATTGTAAGAGTATATGTAGTTTCATTTGGAGCCGAGGCAACAAAGAAAAAATCATTGTTTTAAGAAATAAAAATTTGAAATTGACTTTTTAGATTTATATAAACGTGGAAAGCTTTGAGTCATTCCATTTTGATTAACGAAATGAAAGTTATGAGGAGTTTTAGTTTAGAGGTAGTTATAGAATTTTTACTCTAAAATAAACTTTGAAGCCCTTTATTTAACTTAATTTTTAACATTTTTGAAAAAAATAAAATTGTAGGATGTAGATTGCAACATTATAACCATTGGAATTGGCATTTTTAAATTCTATGACTAAATTCTTAACAATTTAGTATTTTAGATAATTTTCTTGTTTTTTCTACTTACTATTTTTTTTTAAATATGAATATGAATTTTTTTTTGTTGTATTTTTTATATGAATTTCCAAATTATTTCTTCAACATATAATGGAGAATTGCAAGTTGTAGGATCTATACATTTTTGTGTTAAAAGTTTGAAAAATAAAATCTAACCATTTTAGAAGATATTTCTTTTTGAAATCCAAGCATCATGATCTTGCAATTGGTATGGTTTCTTATTTTAAATTTTTTTGAGGGTATACTCTAACAAGTTAACTAAGGAATCCTACAATTGGATTTGTTAAAAAATAAATATTCATGAAGACTTTAGCCTTGCTATGGAGACTACGGATAGTATAATTTTGAAGTAGTTTTGGGCCTCTAAACATGAAAGAATTGTAGGGGTTAAATCATGATTTGGAAGTTACTATACTTTTGCAATAAGCTTTTGAAGTGAAATTTCTATTTTTCTAGTTTATGTAGCTACCATACATGAAGGTCTGATTTGATCTACTCAGGTACACAAATTGAATTTCCACGTCAAATTCTCAAGGATTCACGCCACCTCACACCATTCATAAGATGACATACAGTACTATTTTTTCCATGGAAATGACTTAATTTGTGCCGAATCTAACCTTCATGTAGGGTAGTGATCAAGAATTTTTCAGTTTTCTATTGTAAAATTTGTAAAAACGTATTTAAGAATTTTCGGTGGAAATGAAATACAGTTGATTTTTGAGCCAGCTGTCATTTTGACTTGAAAACTTACTTTTTCAGATCTCCCAGATGTACTACTGTATCTTCAATCTCAAAACAAAAAAACTACCGTACACGCAACTATCAACTTTTTGCCTTCACCCTTTTTCCATCTCCTTTTTGCCTTCTCCTTTTTCTTTCTATCAATTTTGAACTACCCTCCTTTTGTTATTTTTTTAATACAGTAATAACAAATGGGTCCTACCCCCGTCCACTTTGTCGGGGTATTTTGATATATTCGGTGCCTTCTAATGCAGTCAGTCAGTCGGTGTTCCCCGTTTTTTTCCGATATAAATTAAATAAATAATAAATAATAAAATAATTTATAATAAAATAGAGTGATAACAAAGGGAATATTGATTTACCTTTACTCAGTACTTTCTGGGTGAAAAGTTATGCCCTGGGTTCATTTAATTAATTCAGGTCAATCAGGTTCACTGTCCTTCATGGAAAAAACAAATCTACCTTTTTGAGGATAATTTATTTAGTATGCATCGCACGATGAGGAAATTATAGATATTTTTGTTTTTGTTTTTATTTTGGCGAAAGAAAATAATGTGTTCATTTCTAGCTTTTTGCTACTTTTGTAAAATTTGAATGGTAGTATTATTGAAGGGAGTTATCCCTTAGGGCGGTATATTCGCACTTGGGTGTTAGGGGTGTAAGAAGCATAATTCCTCATTATTATGGAATAGTTTTGATGATTGCCACCATTGAAATGAAAAAAGACTTATGTAATTTTTCTATGAAAAAATGATTGACGAAATTGCTCAACTTTCGAGAAAATGATATCGTTGACAAGATTGATGATAGGTATTCAGTTAAGTGATACTTTGTATATATGAGCTAAAATCAGAATGCTGAAAAGTGCTCCAAAATCTTTGGTTTTTTTCCACAAGTATATATCATCATGGTTTTGATCTATAATTTTTTTCAAATAATTTTAGGTGTGGAAAAAAAATTATGAGGATTTGAAGTGACGGCCTAGAGCGCCTTCTCCAACCTCCAAAAATTCACCGAAAATTAGAAAGTTGATCATTTCTTGATAAGACTGCACTAATGGATTCAACAGAAAAAATCACTTGAGGTCTCTTTGTTGCTTACGGTTTGTTTTGTTATAAGATCCATGTTTCAAATTTTCTGCAAATGTAGTTGCAGAAGCGGTATGGTGGCTTTGTGGTCGCTTAGAGGTTAATCCGGCCTAATGTCCCACTATTTCCTCGGGGGACAAAATGGATTTTGGATAGGTTTTCATGAACTCAATTTTTGGTGAAATTTTTTAAAACTTTCTCATAAAATAAAAAACTTACCAGCCTTGGGGAATATAATTTTTATTTCAATTGGTGCCCAAGAGCACTTAAAGCCACAAAACTAAACTCAATATTTTTTATTTTGCCGTCAAAGTGTCTGAAATTTTTTTCACATGTTTTTATAGTAGTCTAAATCGCAAGATCCTCTAGTTAGATATGCCAAAAATACCATTTTTTAATTTTTTGCTCTTTGCACTAGAAATGGTAGTGTGGAGTGTTTTTTGACAAAGAAAAAGGGCCTTGGGATTGTTGGTGTTAAGGTAGAAGACCTATTTGCGTTGCAATTTAGAAACCACCCTATTTGTGCAAATGTACACTGGAACTAATATATAATGGTCATGAAGTGGTGCAAAGTCACATGGCACAAATTAATAGGGTCTTTTAGATTGGTCCTTCAAAGACCAAACTTTCAAATTTTGAACAATGGATGAAAGGAAATATGTAACAATCATTACAAAGTCTTGGTTTTTTCATCCATCTAAATGTTGGTGGATTCTTGTGTTAATTCACTAACATTTGTACAATATCAATTTTCATAACCTTTCTATATAGATATTCTTTGGTTCAAGGGATATTGGTTTGTCAAACTTCCAAAATTAAAAATTATAGTTCAAAATATGACTTGTCAAAAATGACTTGAATAAATAATAAATAAAATAAAAATCTAAAAAATTATAACTTAATATTTTGAAATTAAAACAAAATATTATCTTAAAAATAACACACGTTCAATATATCAATTTTTGAAGGAACTTCAAATTTTGTTTACAATTATTGATGATTGTGATAGTAAATTAAACCATATGGATATGATCTATGGATTATAGTTTATAAATTTTGTTGAAAAATCATAATTAAATTATTATTTTGAATTTCATTTCATAATACATATTCACAGTTTTTTGGAATTCTAGGATATCTTTGGTTGTTCAAGGATTAGGATTTAATTGACAACACATTTACATTCACCAACAAATTATTGAAATTGTCAATGGTCAAAATTCAAATAAAGTAAACCTATATTGAGTTTCATATTTTGTTTTGTTCAATTTTCTCATTTAGTCACAAGATGGATAATAAAGAATTCCATTACTTTAGGAGGGCTCAAATGTTGAATGTAAAATTGAATTTATAAAGTTGCAACGTGTCTAATGGAATGTATTTCTTTTTATTTCTCATATAGCTTTCAAAATTTGATGAACTCACATTCATCTTTAAATCTTTGTATTTGATTCAATCCTTCTAATGTTTAAGTTGAATAAAAACTTGAATCTACAAGGATTCAATTGCTAAATAGCATTCAAACTCTCTTGAAGTCATTTTCCATCCAACTAGAAGCTTTTAGGAAGGTAGTGATGGATACTGTTGAATGGACAACTGAAGGAAGTGATCTAATATAAAATATTAATGTTTTCTATACTTGATATTAGAAGAATTAAAACAACCAAAGATTTAAGTTTTAAAGATTTAAAAAATCCACTATGTATCTTGAAAACAATAGTATTTTGAATACATATAAAATAGAATTATTTGTTTGAATTATATCATGTTGATCACTTCACAATATTAGCATATCAAACCAAAGTTTAATTACTAAATATAGAAGATGATTGTAATTTTGGTGAATATATATGAGCTTCTTAATTGATTTGAAAACTTAATGTCTAAGAAATATTTTTTCACATTTGACCCATGGATGATTTGTAAAAAACATCATTTTTTTCAACAAACTTCATAAAACATTGAAGAAGCCATATAATATAGCACATCTATGTGTGCTCGCAAACCTTCAGACATTACACATCAGAGATGAAAGAATCACCCATTGAACAAATCTACTAGGATAGAAATTTTACCCAAATCGTTGAAAACCGCATGCCAAAAATATAAATTGCATTTTTGATGAATTATTATAGTGAAACGGTTTGAAAAGTACTTAAAAATATTTTGCACTTGTGTTGCTTGCAAGCATGTTAATTTTTTATTTGTTGACAACTAGAGGCATGTTTGCACTTGGTGTTAAAGAATGTTGCTACTGAGGGACTTAGGAACAAATTTAGACCTATTCCTAGACTGAATTCACATGCAAAAATCAACCCTATTTAACACAAAGTGCAAACATACCTTGAGCTTAATATAACATTCAATAGCAATCGAACTCTCCCAACGAATGATGTGGAATATTCTACATCATTATATCCTTTGGACAATATGACACAGAATATTCTATATCCATCAATAGATATAAGGGCAAGTGACATTCAATAAAAGACTTGTTAATGTCGTACCCAATTTGTAGATTCAACACCACGGCATTGAATAAATAATTAAAGACCAAAGTAAATTTTGGTGTTTTAAAATAAAGCTTTATAGAATCCAACTCTTGATACGTTGTGAAACAATGTATTCAACAACTACCACACATTGTTTCAAAAGCCATTAATATTGCGAGGTGGAGAGTGGACAATCTCTTTATATACATATGGGGTGGTAGGAGGTAAACAATCCATGTGGAATATGTAAATTAGTATTAGTAGGAGCTCAACCGCTCATAGTTAAGTCAAAAGCAGGAATTGTATTTGAAGTAGCATTTTAGACCTCATTTAGGCATAATAGAATAACTTTTTCCAAAAAATTTGAACTAGAAAAAGTTTTTAAATCAAGTTAAATTCCACCTCCAAAAATCCGTTTGAGATTTAGAGCCTCCAATTAAAAGTTATAAACAAATTTTAGAGAGGGGTTAGAAGGGACATTTCTTTGATGTTTCAAACATCCTCTTTGAATTTTGTCCATAACTTTTGATTGGAGGTTCCAAATCTCAAAAATATTTTTGGAGGTGAAAATTATCTTGATTTCCTAACTTTACTTAGTTCAAAGTTTTTTGGAAAAAATTATTCTACTATGCCAAAATGAGGTCTAAAATTTTACTTTGACTACAATTCCTATGTATTGACAATGAGCGGTCAAGTTCTCATGAGGGTGTTTTTTTCATTTTTTATGAAGTGTCAAAGTGGAGATATAAAATGTTATAGTGGTACTCCAAATTTGAGCATTTATCCACATATTGGATAGAAAAATTTCACATTAGCACATCTCACATGTCTATATTTCTATTTTCATCCACAATCTGGCAATTTCATCCAAGATTTTTTTTCAATTCGAAGTTTTTTGGCAAAAAACTTCACAATTTTTTGCCATTTTTTTAGCCAAATTAATTTTTTTTGGTACAATGTGGCACCAAAAAGCCAAAAAAAAGCCCTAGTTCGCATCTTCAAATTATCCCATTTCCTTTGAGGATTCATGATGGACAAAAAATTTCATTATAGAAGCAATGTTTCCAACCTTCAATCCCACAAATGTCAATGAAGCAATTCCTTCACTTTGCATCAAAAAAATTCTTGATGGCAAATGGTTGAATGACAAATTGGTCTTTGAGTCAATGGATTATTTGGATTTTCAGCAAACCATCTTTACATTTATTTGTATATTTAGTTGTTTGTTTCTAGAAATAGCAAAGCAAATGTGGCACACTATAAATGTTCTACCAATATCTTAGTACTGAAGCTTATTTTAATTCTCCATGATGTGTGGATGAATTTTGTGAATGCAGACTCAAGGGTAGAAAAGAGATCCTCTTTGAAGGCTACTAATGTTGTGAACCCTATAACATTGTTGCAAATACTAAGTGTTTGATGGATGACAAAAAATCCTTCTATATAAGTCAGAAGTACAAATGTTCATCCTTGGAATTTTGTGTGCAAAAGAGAGGTCTTGCATAGTAGTTCAACCTTCAATGAGTGCTCTTGGATTTTTTTTTAAGCAAATGATTCACATGGTATCCAAAAGGATGATTTCCTGAGTGACAAGCCCTACATTCCAAGATTAAGTTGTATGTAAGTAGAAAAACCATTGGTGCCTTGCAATTGCTAAGTAAGGTGCCAAATATATAATTCCTCTAGAAATCAGGTCACTGTTTGGGATTATTTTTTCAACTTTATTAGCTATTTTCCCTCACTTCCTATAATAAACTGTTTTTTTAAGTACTGAATGTAATGATTTTCTCTATTTTTTATTCTAAATAGAAATTTTACAGATTTTTTCACTGATGTTTTGCCAATGTTTTCAAAGTGCAAGTCGACTTTTTCCCAATTCCACCAACTAACTTTGAACTAGCTGCCCAGTTTTTCCGAACAGTGAATCAGATGCTCTTGCAACCTAATGTTTGGTGGGGTGACTTACCTGACAACGACTACCATGTGTTGATGTTGTTTTTGTCATACTTAATCCCTAAGTGCTCCGACATTCAATTTCTGAACAACGAACATATTGAATCTCAAGTTTCATTCTCATTACTGCTTGAATAAAAGTCATCCTAATTTGTGGAGATACTTTATTAAGTTGTTGTCCTATTTAATGGTTGGATTTGGTATTATTGGAGTACATATTTTTTTAAATTACAAATGTGCAAGTATATCAAGTGGTTGGCCAAGCCAAAATTGCAATGATTCTAGTTCAAAACTGAATTTGTAAAAATGAGGTCATAGATTTTAAAAACACAAAAATTTCAAAAATTCACCATGTCAAGAGAACCTCATTTCAAATCCATTCTCAAATTTTACTCAAAAAGTGATAACATTTTTCTTGTAATTGAATTTTGAAGGAATTTTGAAATTTTTTCTTTCAAATTTATGAAAAAATATTGGTGATAGCATTGGTGAATCTCATTGTATATATGGAATCTACAACTCAAAGTCTACAACTTTTATTTACACACCGTTTCCAAAATATTCTTCCAAATAGTACTTTATGACAATTTTGGAGAGCACTCTAAATGTTTAGTGGTTAACATTAGTGATTTTATTATTTGTCAAACTTACAATTTTGGAATTCCTAATTGACTCTGTTCAACAAAATTTGAAAAACGTCCAAAACTTCCATTAAATTAGAGTCGTTCAAGTACCTAACATAAAAATATAGTTTTTTCAAACCTTACTCAAAGGGTCATTGCAAAAAACAATAGAAATTGTTTATTTGTCACAGGGAAATGTTAGAGATCTCTATTGCAATAATTTTTTGAAGCATGACTCATATGAACTTGAAATTTTTAATGGAGATGGTTGTCTTGAGTGTAATCATATTCTATATTTTTTAGAAATTGAAAGAAATCATTTTATATTTAAAAATCAATTTTATTAATTTGTCACGTTTTCAGTTTTGGATACGAGGGTTTAGTACTACAGAGTATCCAAAACTAATGATCTAAAGCTAAAATCTTGATTGTTTATTTCCATAGTAGGCAGCTATGTTCCTACCAAGGGGGGGTTTTAAAATATATTATTTTATGTTCTTCACATTCATACAAATAGGGCTCCCTTGTGTGCACATTTTTTAACATTGAAGATAGTTTCAAGATCATTTTATTTGGCAAAATCTCTTCACCACAAAGTCGTCTTTAATGGTCAATTTTTAGTTTCCTTGTTAAAAAAAAATTCTTGTTTTTTACAAATTAAAACATCAAAATATCTCTTTCTACAAAATTTGTGTCACTCTATTTCGTGAATACCTTAAGACCTACATTTTTTTAAGGTCTCAAATTTTGGAGATATATTATTTCTAGTATTATATTGATTATTTTACTTTTACTTCTTACTCTTTTTTTTCAAAAGGTTATAGTACAATAAGTATTAGGCCAAAGTGGAACAAAATTGATAGGTCATTCTGACTAGCAATCACCTCAAAGTATCAATTGTCTCCATCTTTAACTCTCAATTAGTGTCATTCCAGGGATAATGTGTTCATATTAGTTGAGTTATTAATCTGTTTCCTCGCGATAAATTCCTAACATTCAAGTGCACAGAGTTCTGAAGATTAGGGATCCCTGTTGCTAGTCTAGATCTGAGATTCCAATTTCAATATTTCGCTGTTTTTTCGGTGAAATCTTGCAGAGGCAACAGTGCGTACCCACCCAGGCTTAAGTAACTATGTTACATGGGCTACTAGTTGAGGATCGTTTTAACAGGCAGCAAAGGAAAAGCTTGTCAACAGGAATAAGGAGAACAGAGGATCATCCTCAGGGCCTCGACAGTAGTTGAAGTCACACTTAGGTTTATAAATTCTGTTAAGATAGTCTCAATGAACTTGTTTCCACATATACTGATTCCGCAGACAGGTATTCATTCCTGTTTGTAATTGAAGGAACCAGGAATATGCCAATTTTACACAATGCCATGTCGCCTCCAGTTCATTAACCAAGCAACAGAATGCAAGTTTGGATAGGTATTCTGCTGTTCCACATTCCATCACGAATGAAAGTGATTCGTGTTGTAGTAGCGTTCACAAACATCACACTTATCACAGCCACAGTTAGTTTAGAAGTGAAATTCAAATAAGATGAGAGGAAACGCTTCACAGCACTGGAGCTCGGAAATTTTGGAAATCCTGGACATTACTGCCATTTCCTCAGACCTCCCTTTCTTAATAAATTTTCAGAGAAGGCAAATTTGGGGACGCCTGCACAACAGCTCAGGGCAGATTACATAGACAGAGAGGCATAGAATTAGAAAATAGGTCTAAGATAGGATCTGTCATGGTAATGGATTCTATTCCAGGACTAAGATCACAACAAAACTTTGAAGCCAATCCCAGATCATTCTCACTCAGGACCTGATTGTGCAGTTTCTTAGCTGCAATGGCTTTCTTGAAGTAATATCGCAAGCAAAGCTGCTTTAATTTTGCAACTCGACAGCATACAGAATTGAAGAAACAACAAAACAGAGGAATTACGGGTACTAGGGTAATGGAACTCACAGTGTAGCAATTTGGTATTAATTTTAAGCGTTTAAATGATCGAGGTCATGCCTGAATGAAGTTTCTGTGTGAGATTATGTCACTGCAAGATATTAACAAATTTACTACATTGCAACAAACCAATGATTCTGCTACCTTAGTCCTAAAGTTGCACCTATTTTGGTTTCAGAAGGAAAGTCACACCGTACATGTGGACTTGCATACTTGAATGTGAACAGAATTGTCTGGAAGTGCAAATGAATGAAATGATACTACAACAAGAACAGAGAGGACATATTGATCGAGGAATGAATTACCGGCAACCAACTTGAGTCAAATGTGTTGCGATTGTCTTACAGTGTTTCTAAGGTATGTGCAACCAAAATCGTCACTTAGAATGAATGCTCTCTGCACTGTACTGTACTGTACATTTTAGGTACCTTATTTCCTTTTTCTAATGAAAGCATCCTTGGGATTGACATTAGTTTCTACTATTGCTGAGGATACTCAAGGGTCGCCATGTAGCTGCTCTGACTAATTGGTTCAGGATCGGAACCGTCAAGTTATCGCCTCGTAGATCTCTGTTCTAATGTATTCATAACATGATATTAGCAGTGTGCAGCAAGTTCGTGCTAATATGCCAATTGAGCGGAAACTTGCTCCCACCCTCACTACGGCAACGCTACTCTTCCCATACAGACTTAGGATCCGGGCCAGCATGTACTTACTTCTTCTTCTTCTTCTTTGCCTAATAGAAACCAGCCACACCTTCAAAGACTATGCCAATTGAAAGATCAATTTGTCAAACATTAAGATATGCTTGTTCACAAGGAAGTTGAAGCAGTAGAGCTACTACATGCGGAACTACTGTAGATGAAAGAGTAGTGATGATCGAAAGAATTCATGCAATGACGAAGATAAATGAGGTCAATTTTCCAAGTTGAATCTTCATTCTAAATTATGCTACAAATGTTCTCATAGCACTAAGTCCAACTTCATCAGTATGAACTATCTCCACAAAATTTATCATAAACTTACAGATAGAAGAGATTCCAAAGAAGATGCCATGTTGGAATCGTCTTATCGTCTAATAGAACTGAAGCTTGGGTCCTGGAGATTTCGTTGAACTATCATCCAGAATCCAAATTGGTCAAGCCCCTGTGCTGTTCGTAACGCCCTTGTGGTACAACCAAGGCATTGTAAGTTACAGATTAGGAAGATTATGAACATTTCAAGCGGAAGGGACTCTTTTAGAGCACCTCCAAATCCAACTTCAAAAATTCATAACTAATTCAATACAAGTTCAAAAAACATGAACAAAAGTGAGTTATATGTGGCTTCTACATCTCTTTAAGGGAATTTGAATCAAAGTTATTTTGAGGTGTGCAGTTCCTTAAAAAATCTTGATCAAAGCTTAGAAGGATCAAATCTTGATACAAAGACCCATACTTACTAGCCAAAGCCTCTATAGATGGGCCAAGGTAAAAACATTTATCTTAACATTCAAAACTAAAAAAATTTGGATTTAAAGATAAAAATGATTTAAAAAAAATTAAATTATTTGTAAAATATTAAAAAGGGTTGACCACATTATCCTAAAAGAAAACTCAATCCTTATTCAAAGTTGGGTGTTTGGGTTGAATTGCATTGAGCTTGTATTAAAAAGAACCTCAATGCAACTTCAATGCATATGATTTAAGGGTCCGGTTTTCCAAAGTGCATTGAGGTTGCATTGAGGTGATCCTCAACACAACATCAATGCCTTTGACTACTAATTTAATTCCTAGAATTCTTTGATGTATTTTATCCAAAATTGCTACAAAATAGGATATATCATCAAATTGAGAAATAACAGACAATTGAAAGTTTATTCCTACATTTAACCATAAGATTTTAAAATTACACGACATTTCCATAAATGTTCCTATGCTTAGGATGCACTTTCATTTACTTGTGCACTAATATTTAACACATGTCAAACTTAAAAAAGAGACATGTGAGTATTGTGACAAATGAAACAAACAAATGCACAATATTATAAGGAGGTGGTGATTATTTTTAATGAATATATTAAAATAATATACATTTCAATTGATAATTCCATTCAAAAATTTGGTGCAACAATGTTATAGTTAAAACCACTCTCATGTGTCTGTATTATAATAAAATAGCCAATATAACACCATGGTTAGAAAAAACTAATCATTTTTATTTTTTCAATCCAAAAATTTTAGTTTTGGAATTTTAAAATTAAAAAATTTGCCTTAGTCAACTATATAGGGTTTGGCCTAGTTATGGCTAGGAAGGTGGCCAGGGTGCTTATAAAGCATCTTTCTTGTCTTTGACTTAGATTTTCAACCATGGATTTCATCTGTTAGACCATGAAAGATTGTGGAGCGTCGAGCTCCTAAGTGGATTGTTGTATTGTATAATACATTTTCGTACTGTAATGACTTGGCTTTCCTATTTTTAATCTAAGTCTTCCATCATAATTCATTAGCTTACAACCAATCACATTCCTATTTCCAATCCTAGTCCTCTAGCATGACTTATGAGCTTAGCACTCCCGGCTCCTTTACAAGTTGTTAAGCCATGAAGAAATATAGATCATTAGAAAAGGAAAAAAGGGCAAGAAAAACAAAAAACAATTGCAATAAAATCTTATTTTGAGATAGCTAGACAATACAAAAATTAGTATATTTTTTATGAGAATCATATTATAAGAGCATAATTTAGTATAATAGTGCTAAGAAATGTGCAAAAAAAATATTTTAAATTTTATCTCTTTAGTCTCCAATTTTTTTTTTACTTTTTCATATTTTTACTCATATCTTGGTACAAATATATTACTTATGTCATTTTCATTGAGATTGTTTTTTTAAAGATTCAAGCATTACTTTGGATGAAATCAATGAAAAGTTATTGAATGAAACATCCCCTAAAGCCCTTTGGTCTCATCCCAAATATGGACTTCAAGGCACTTAGGAGTTAAGTGGAGATACCTATGTGAATAGTAAACTTGTATTACAGAGGGTTATGATTTGTAAGCTACTTGCAGGCCAAAAAATTCAATGTTTTTTGTGCAATGAAAGCAACTAGAGTACAATGCGTGATAGATACAAGTACCAACAACTTGGACAATCACCCTTATTACAAGTGCTTATTTCCATAAAGCACCTCACTCTAAATGTTTATCCCACACTAAATGTTGTAAATTAAGAAAAAGAGATGAAGAGGCACACATTGGTACTCACGCCAAAATTATTTAATCACCAAACCAAAAAAAACAACTTAAAAGTACAACTCTATTTTTTTGCTAAAATATGAGCCAATATGTGATTAGTGGTTTCAAACTTCATTGCATACATTTGTCCAAGTGGCAATTTAGGTGTGTCTAGACATTGAAATCTTCAATGTCAAACTTGTTTCTCATCTCTTCCAATTGGGTAATGGCACCACATTGAGTTGAGCATCAAGTTGTGCATCATCTTTCACGTTGTTCATCATCTCTAACTCCCTAAGTGACACAAATTGATCTCTTAACTTAGAGCAAGTGCAGTGGTCTTTGCAATAGTGAAGGTAGCAACACTACACCAAAGTCAAAGTGATTTGTAATTAACCCCTAAAAGTTTCTAACTATGTTCTCACCAACTGAAATGCTCCAACATTGCCATTTCTAGTACAATTACCAAATTTGAGAAAAAAAAACAATTTTGGACACATCTAGCTAAAGGATCTTATAGCCCTCTGGTTTGAGAAGATGTAGAAAAAATTTCAAAAATTTCCACCGTGTGGATTGCAAGATATTAGCATTTGAATTGACAGAAATCTTTTTATTGGCCCTGCAAAAAATCGGGCAGTTGCACTTCACAAGGTCACATTTGTATGAAAAAATGTCTAAAATGGTGGTGTTTCTTTGAATTCATTCTTCAAGGCAAGTTGGGTACATGCTTGAAAAATTTCAGATCATTTGGAATTGTACAATATACAAGGAAAAAAAAGTAAGTAAGAAAGAAGTAGAGACTGATTCAAACACTAAATTGTTAAAAATTTATTTATGGAATTGAAAAATGCCAATCCCAATGATTGTAATGTTTTAATAAACAATCTACACCCAATCTTTTTGTTTTTTTCAAAAATATTGAAAATTGAGTTAAATAAAGGATTTTAAAGTTTATTTTAGTATAAAGATTTCATAACTACCCACAAACTAAAAGTCCTCATAACTTTCAATTCATTAATCCAAATGGAATGATTCAAAGCTTTTCACGTATTTCTAAATCTAGAAAACCAATTTCAAATTTTTATTTTTTTTAAAAGTGATTTTCAAAGAATTTTTTTGAGCTGACTGGGCTACCCACTAAATAATGAAAATTACATATCATACATTAACTTTTTAACCATGTAGTCAAAAGTTATGAAAATTGTTGTGCCTTAAAGCTACTTCTTGGTCACATTATGTGTGAAAATTTCAAAGAAAAAAATAAGAATTCCATTCATAGTGAGCTACCCGAAATCTCTAAGTTGCCAAAAAACTCAGTTTGGTCCTTTAGAGGTTAAATTTGAGCTTCAATGCATCTGGCATTGGTTTCTCTTTATCCCCAGGCCCATCATTATTCTTTCCAAACTTGAAAATTTGTTGAAATATAAAGGGCCCACTACTTGGCTCGTTACACGAAAATTTATTATTGTCATACCTTTTTTCGCATTGTTATAAGTGCCAATTAATGCAACCTTCCCTTGTTTGCATGAAAAGTATATTTTTTAATGTAGAATCTTGTCCTTTCTTTCTTTCTTTCTTTCTTTTTATAATGAGTAAAAGTCCATTTGAAATTTGGATTGCTAGTTTTGCATTGGATCAATTTGTTCTAAAAAAACCCTGGCATTATGCAGGCTCCATGGAATGCTCCTCCCTTTGCCAATATAGGGATTGTTTGCCGAGGGACCATTGTAGATGCTTTTAGTTCTCTTATTGATCACTATTCAATGTAATAAGTTTTGCTTGTGATCTTCAAAGTTTCTATGTTGTTGAATGTTACAATTGGTCAATTTCAAGCACACATCCATTCCTCAAAGTTTGAAATCCACTATTAATCACTACACATCTAGAAGGTATATTTACATCCTAGTGTTGTAATTTCTCCCTCCACCTCCCCTGTGAAAAAACCACAACCGTTGATCTTTTTCCTAAAAAATGCCCCTCTCTTCCATTGCTGTTAATTAGATGATGAATTGAAAATAGAGTAGCCATTGATTGGCCGTCGAACAATTAGGATTTGGGGCTTTGGGATACAAAATATGGATATAGATATGGAATCCAAAATTTAGAATATATATCAAAATATACGGATATATATACATATACACACAAATTTATATGGATATATACAAAATACATACAACAATCGATATCTCATACTACTTGTAGTCCAAACAAGTTGCAAAATAATTCAAATATGGGTTGGGGTGGATATTTACAAGCACAATTCATGAATTCATTTCACAAGTTCAAATTTTACAACTAATAGAAAAATTACATATGTATCCCTTTCAAAATTTTCATAAAAGCTTAACAACCTTTGCGAAGGTGACACGTGTGCATTTTTTGTTTTTCATGTGTGAATTGGAAGAAAAGCAACATGTTTATCACTATGCCTATGCAGCTAGAAGATGCAAAATGTGCAAGTTCCGGATATATCGTCTAGATATATATTGGAATCAACTATTAATCTACTATTAATTCCAATATAGTCTTGTGTAGCCTTGATAAATGTATATGACTTTAATTGACAACAATTTTGTAAACCATTCCCCAAAAATTGCTTGTTCATTTTGTGGGCAAGTTTTGGTCCGCAATCAGGTCATAATGCCGGATTACATGGATTTTGCCCACATAATTGGGCATTACAACTTTTTCATCGAACATTCAAATTTCATCCCGATTGTTCATTTTATTCTGTTAATTTTCCGGCATTAGTTTATATCAAGGAATATCCTTGTCGTCGGGGATTGCGAGAAGAATTGCCCCTCCTTGTCGGCTCCGGCCTCTTCGTCGACACATTTTTTCTCGCAATCCCCTCCTCATCGACATTGCCCTTGTATACAACATGCTATACTCCAACAACTAGAATGTTGGGATTCTTGCTTCTTAGAAATTGCCAATGCCCATGATAGTCCCTCTAGTGCCAATGCCAACCACCAAAATGTCTATTCTTCCTATTGTCCCTTTCCATATCACCCACCCTAAAAAACAATCCCTTCATGAATTAGATCCTAATTTAGTAAATATAAGTAAAATAAAAATATTAAAAAATCATTATAATCAAAGCTTCAAATTCAAAACTCAAAAGAGAAAAATTCATACGAAAATTAGAAGTGTATCATCTAAAATTAGTTTTTGAAGAAATTTTAAATTTTGTGTTCAAAACTTTATTGATGAATGAATATTGATTAGCATAGTAGTAGAACCAATTGTATGGATATGATCTATAAATCAAGATGACCCAAGCACATCAATCCCTGCACACATGCAATAAAAGTGTATCAGCGGTATCATGTTTTACAACTTTTGTTTGCAAAATGATTGTTACTAAATCTTGTTATTTTGGTAAAAAATAATACAATATAGTAATATTTCAACCTTTACTAATTTAATGCCCAAAGGAATAAGGAACCCACGTTAGGGATTTTGAAAACTTTGGCAAGCTCTATTGACTTCATAATTTGGAACTTTGCATGAACTCTTTTTGAATGAATACTAATCATCCTAAGCTACTACTTGTAGAAACATGAGGTCTGTGTAGACTAAGCATTAGGACCCACACTTATTCTAATTCATTATAAAATAAAATGATGAAATAAAACAAGTAAGAGTTTGAAAGCTTAGTCTACGCAAACCATGTTTCTATTAGTGCACATGTGAAGTTTTGTTTTTTGTCATTCCTATAAATATTTCAAAAGCTACTAGTATTTTTTGGATTTCAATGTCAAATCGAGCAGCTAAAAATGTAAGCTAAAAAAAAATCAATTTTATTTGATTATTTAGATTGATACCTATACAAAAACATTTGAACCATTCAAATCCAAATAATAAGATGAAAGTTATGAGGAGTTTTATTTTGGGGTAATGAAGGTAGAAAAAACATATAAAGTGGTTTTTGAACTCTATTTTGAAAACTTACAAATAAAAACAATTATATAGAATAAATGTTACTTACTAGAGCATTTATACTACTAGGATTTATAAATTTCAATAAATGATTGTCAAAGTTATTTAGCAATTAAGTTTTTCCTTTCATCCAATAGTACCTTCTGCACTATAAATTTTAAAAGATGAATATGAAAGGTTTTTTGGTAAATTTTTTTCACATGTATTCTCATTCCATTTTTCAACATATTGACTATAACACACAAGTTATAGGACATACATGCTTTTTACTAAAATGTTGAAAGACAAACTTCATAGGTGAAAAACTTGAAAGGACTAGAAAAAATACTTATTGAAGTTTAGGCACATTGAACTTGCAATGGAAAGGGATTTTTACACTAAAATTTGGAGAAGATACACTTGAACAAGTAAACTAGAGGATCCTTTGCTTAGATTTGTTAAAGAATAAATATAGATGAAAATTTTAGCTTTGTATGAGTGTTTTAAAAGAGGTTTTGGGCCTCAAAACTTTGTAATCCTTTAGGTGTTAAATAGCATGACTTTGATAAATTAGTGTTACGTGCACTATTATGCTAAAATCAGTGTATTAGAAAATAGCTTGTGTGGTACCAAGGTTGAGTACTTGAGCACTCGATTTTGTTGCCCCAAGACATCTTTTCTAAGTACATGCACACGTGATAAGCACTACAAAGAAAACAATACCTACATTTGAACCAACAGACGACCCTAAAACTAGATATTGATCTACACAGTTAGAACACGAGAGCCTATGAAATTATTTTTTTAATGTAGAAAATTTTTTCCTCTACTGTTTATAATGTGAAAATGTCCATTTGATGTTCAGA
Organism: Pseudisothecium myosuroides; assembly: GCA_951799445.1. NCBI lineage: Eukaryota > Viridiplantae > Streptophyta > Bryopsida > Hypnales > Lembophyllaceae > Pseudisothecium > Pseudisothecium myosuroides. The sequence goes on along the minus strand of OX637287.1, from coordinate 9,620,091 downwards.
TTGCGGACTTGCATTGGGTCAATTTTTCTTTTTCTTTTTTTTGGAAGAAATGGTGACCATTGCATTAAAAAATACAGGGTCAATTTTTCTTAAAAGTCTGCAGAACGGAATGAGGTCCACTTGAGCATTCCGGTACTGTTACCTGAGCATCCAACCTCAGTATTCGCATGTGTGCAAGATTTTGCCATCTGCACGACTGAGGCATACTCAACGACAGAGTCTTCAAATCCACAGTGATTTTGAACGAATACACACTGAATTCCCTCCACTCACAATTGTTAAAAGTTGTTCAAACTTACTGTGGATTTGAAGACTGTAAATAAAAACATTAAAATTTCATATTTGTTCCACTGATGAACAGAGACAGTCAGAGCCTAATATTCCAGTCAATTCACAGTGAAGCGTGTTATTCCAGTGTAGCCTACCAGCGGTCTGCTGTTATGATCCAAACCATAACACAAGGAATAATGGGCCTCATCAGATTCGTGAAACTGATGTTTTGTTTAACTTTATTGCTGTTGCAGACCGAAAATTTGGGTCAACACTCATCTACAGCTCAGAAGATCACAACTTCACAAGCAGTCATCAGACACAGTCAGCGAACACAACTGCCATTTTGCAGGCTTGAGCGTGACTGCACAACAGCAGATCTTGCAGTTTATATTGTAGTGAGCCAGTTCCTTGCAGCTAGAAGTGACCCACAACGACTAAAATACACTATTCCCTTTCCCCCTTTCCAAAGTCTGCCCAGGAGAAAGACAGAGAGAGAGAGAGGGGGGGGGGAAGACAGAGTGTGGATATGGTAGCCAGCTTTTCAAATTCCACATTCGCTTTACATGCATTCGCTTTTCATGCGAGAACGAGAGATTGAGATTTGAGAGAGAGAGAGAGAGAGAGAGATTGAGATTTGAGAGAGAGATTGAGATTTGAGAGAGAGATTGAGATTTGAGAGAGAGATTGAGAAGGACGAAGTGTCGACGGAGAGAACGAGGCACGGAGTCTCGCCCTAATTAACTTAGTATGTCTTGTTCGGAGAAAGAAGCTTGAGCTATAAGCTTAGCTTGTGTTGCAGCTACTGCAGCAATTTATGGTGTGGGTGTTATTGCTTCGCCATTGTTTATAAGTTTAAATTGAAAGAAGCAATCCCAGCAGCTGCCTAGAAGCTATCGCACCCCCAATTTTATACCATGGAGTGTAATGGCGATGGCGGCTAAGCGAATGTAGGTAGCGCAAGGGGGGTTGGGTGACTTGGGTGACTTGGGTGGCGCAGAGTTGCAGAGCCCAAAGATAGCAAGGGCGTTTCGTGCTTCGCGCTCGCGCTTGGTGAGTTAATAATAGCCCCGCTCTCATAAAAAGCTCATCACGCTCTCCCAGAAAGAATCAGTAGACTATTCGCCTATTCCCTACTTGCCCAATGATGACTGACTGCTCACTTGATTCTGCTCGTCGGCTTCTTGGCACAGGCCGTTCGCTGCTGGCCTGCTGCTGCCTGCTGCTACGGTGGTTGTATTGGTATATGACTGTCTTTTATACCTTTCTTGTGTACCTTTCTTGTAGAGCTTTCTTGTAGAAATGTACACGATTGGGGGGCATGAAATAGGTCATGGGGTGGCATACAATGGGACGTTTCATGGACGTCCGAAGTAGAATTCATGGCATTGCAGGGCTCCGGAGGAGTATGGCACGTCTCCTTGCCAGAATGGACTGCGACTTGGAGCTGAGAGGGAGAAGAGCGGGGCTCGAGGTAGTGACAATCTGTTGGGATTTTCGATCTTGTGATTGGTTTCTTGATTACTTGATTGATTGTTGTGTGCAGGAGTTTTTGTTGGGGATCGAAAGCAGGCTGTGAAAGATTTTCTTGCTGGTTTTGTGCAAGCACGGTGTAATCTAAGTTAGGGCACTGAATGGGAGACTTTGTGGGGGTGGCGGAGGCTGTAGGGTTGTGTGGTTTGGGCAAGCAAAGATGACGAATTGAAGGGATGAGTGGTCCGCGAGTGGGAATTTGGACATCGCCGCTTCGGTGGAGGAGCGGAGAATGTCGGCCGCCACTTTTCCCGTGTGCTAGCGGCTGTCATACCAAGATGACTCAGCTGCCGCAGTGCAATCTTCATCGCAATGAGGTGAGCCAACCACCAAAGATGGACTATAAGAAGTGAGCAGCTGCACAATCGTGCTATTAGTGCAAGATAGTCTCTAAGTTTTGAACTGAGGAACTGGACCAAGATTCACCGGCGAGAGTGCTTGGGTGGACGGGACAGTTGTATTGCAGGACAGGGGATGAGGAAAATGTGCTTTTTAACCATCACTGATTCTTGTGAATGTCGTTGCTAATTCCTGCGAGTTTTGGTAACCCAGACGACGGCAGAACTTAAACAATGGTGGGGTGCAGAAGCTCCTCGTTGTTAAAGGCGCGCTGTGGCTTGGCTTACTGTTACAGGCCTTGTTGTGTTTTCATTAGCGTCCCAGCTGCTATACTTGACCCAACACTGCTCTGGCCCTAGGACTGGTGTGACTCACTGTCTCCTCATGCGGCTCGAGCTCAGCCCGGCTTCCTGACGTTCACGACGTTAGTCGTGTCACTTGTGAGAGATCTTTTTGTACGTGCAACTCTGTTTTAAAGAACATCCGAGTGTCAAATTCCATCGTAGGACCCGATGCCATCATGAGCATAGCGTCTGGGTTACTGCTACAAATGAATGTGGGCGGTGTGTTTAGCTGGAGACTGTGAGGGACGAAGTTTCGTTTATGAATTCCTTAGAGATGTATGTACCCCTGCCACCCGAAAGCTAGCTCCGTGCTGGAAGTAATGCGGATCATCTTCTCTACTCGGTCATGTGTTAACCCTCACTTTCGAGCCTGCTGAGAGGAAGTCCGAAAACTAAAAATTGTTATCGCGCTTTGACTTGTGCTCTTGTTGTCACGATGGACAATGATCTCGTCATGCCAGCTGCACCTGAGAAGCTTCACCCGACTCATTCATTTTCGAAGCTTGGGGCATTTCTATCCGAAGAGTCACGTTATCTTTAGGTTTTGGTATTCTTATTTCGGAGCAGTGTTCGGGAAGTTTTTTGAGTTTTACCGGCTATTTTACTTTCAATTCCCAATTGAACGGGTTCGTCAAGTACGGAGACCGGTTGTTTTCTCTAATTTTTATTCAAAATAGAAATTTTATAGATTTGTTTACCGATGTTTTCAAATTGCGACCAGTTTTTTTCCCAATTTTATCGGCTAGCTTTGAACTAGCCACCGTTTCTTTCCGAACATAGTTTCGGAGTCTAACTTTAGAGTCGAGGTAATTCCCTAGTTGACTACTGTAGTCATTGAAGCACGGATGCATCAGGCAAGGTCTTGAACCTTAAAGGGCAACTCGTGATTGTGTGATCTTAGTTTGTGGATATGCTCATATAGAGTCTCTGGAGGGTGACATGAGGGTACATGTCAATAACAGTCGCAGCTCTTGGCATTCCATGTTGTCTGATTCGAAGTGGCACCTTGTGATTGCCAAGCCAGCTTCATGTTTCTGTAATGCTGCAGTGACAAGCGGATGTAGGTGTCTGTCGCAGGGTGTCTCTTGTGTAATCTAGTCGACCAGCTTAGTTTTCAATGTGTCAAGGATGGACATGTCATATCCTAAACGCGTAGACAACCTGGACACGCTGAACTGAAGTAGGAGTGTTTCGCTCACCCAGCAGTTTACATCGGGTGTGGTTAATTCTATGCTGTATGTATCCATTGTGTTGCATTCGTAAGGTATAAATTCTGGCTAACACTTCATAAATGATGATCTTGACATCCTTACTCCAAGAGCTAACTGTAGGAGTTGGTTTTGCAGGTGGTCGGCTGGTGCCAGGGACCACCAAAGGGCGAAGAAGTCTGACATCCATCCTGGAGCTATTCCCCGTGAGCTATTCTTGACATTTATCCCGAACTCGTGACAAAGCAGGTAAAATTTTAATCAGACACAAGCGAACCAGTCAGTATAATGTTTTTTCTCACGAATTGCCATTCTCCTATTGTAATAAAGGTGATATTGGACGCCAAGACATTTTTGAATGTTTAGTCAATAACTATTTGCCTTGTCGGCCCAGGGGCAATATTCAATGTCATGGAGCGACATGTTTTCTGAATGCAAGTGCACTGAAATGCTTTTCTAACTTTGTTTCCTTTTGTTGGGGAGTACAGAACCAACATTCTCATTTGTAGCACGCCGATGCAATGCAAGTCTTCATATTGTCCGCTTTTTACTTCAATAGACTAATATACTGTTGCAAGCAGCTTGGCATTCATGTGGCAGCAGCAATAATCACATTTGTGGTGCTGGACGTGACCCCTCGCTTGAGGAATTGAATCTTAATCGAGATGGACCAGACGCAAGTGATGGTGGGAAACTTCCCACCGCACGTTAGAGCGCAGGAGTTGGCTGCGTATCTGCAGAAGTCGTTGGGCATTGTGGATAGATGTAAAGTGAAGCGTGTTTACGGGAACACACCTCCACATGCCTTTGTGCAGTTCATGTCTGCTGCTGTAGCTAGAGAGGCCTGTAGTGAATCGGACCGTGGAAGACTCAACTTCCAAGGCTGTGAGCTAAAAATTGCCCCATGCACTGTTCAAGCAAAGTTCAAACTGTCTCATGAAGGTATATTGTCGTTCTTCACATCTTACCATGTAGAAAGCGATGTTCTGCAAGTGCCAAAATAGACACATTTTCTTCAGTCTGGGTTCTGAATCGATGTACTGATCTGAACTTCAGCAGGGCTTATTGAACTAAGAAAAGTTCAGCTTCAACTGGGAACTCTTACGGGCCTCCACGAGCTATTACTGAGCTGGAGGATTCCCGAAGACGGATGCAGTCTGCGGGTGAACCGGAAGCAACGGAAGCTATTTCTTTTCTTCACTCATGAGGTGGTCATGTCGAAAAACTTACAAGATAAAGAGCTCTGTGAATTCAAGCTCGAGATATCAGTCAGGGACGTTAGGAAAGTTACGGAAGTGCAGACGCAGAGAGGGAGAATGCCAGAGTTGATGATGATACTGCAGCTGTGGTCGCCACCTCTTATCAGCTACCGAACAGCCCAGGGTGACGATGTGTACTGCACCACCCATTCTCCTTTACCCGATGACGATGATCCATGGATTCGCAAATTGGACTTCACGCCGCGCAGGAGCATTGGCAGATGCCTTGCGTATGTGATCCGAGTCTCCCCCAGCGAAGCCACCCCATTTCGACAGCTACTTGAGTATTTCAGGATGCAAAGAATATTCGATCGTTCCAATCCACGACGTCTTAATTTTCCATGGGAAGAAATTAGTGACCCAGTAGTGCAGAAGAGTCTCTTCTTTGTTCCCGATCAAAACAGCGTCCCGTTTTGTCTCATGTATTTGGTGAATGCGCTTGTCAATCGAGGCATTGTCAACACGACAAGCCTTACGGAGGAGTTTTACACGACAATCCTGAAAGATCAACCTCTTTCAAGGTATGCTATGCAGCACATGCTCACTTACACCCACCCTGTCTTCAATGCTGTGCATCGAATTCAGCAGGTGAAAGAGTGGGCACGGAAGTATGAAAAACACAAGGAGGAGGTGAAGATACTTCCCAGTGGGAGCATGACGGTGTACCGAGTGATCATCACCCCAACCAGAGCTTACTGCGCTATGCCGGTGAGAGAGATGTCGAACCGAGTGCTCCGCCATTTCCACGTGCTGTCAGATCGGTTTCTGAGAGTGTCTTTCATGGACGATGATCTGCACCAGTTGCCATCATCAGGACTAACTGTGCCTGTGGCACCCATAGTACGCGCCTTGTCTTCGGCTTATGAGTGCAACCGCACGGAACTTTACAGAAGGGTTCTCAGCATTGTAAAGAAAGGTTTCAATCTGTGTGGTCGACAATACGAATTCTTGGCTTTCTCTTCTAGCCAGCTTAGATCCGCCTCTGCCTGGTTCTTTGCAGGCAATAATCGTTTGAACGCCACTCTAGTTAGGCGATGGATGGGTCAGTTTCCAACCCATAATATTGCAAAGTTTGCTGCCCGCATGGGCCAATGTTTCTCCTCAACTTTCTTGACTCTCCCTGTACCTAAAAAGAGAGTTATGATGCTACCCGACGTGGAGAGGAATGGGTACGTTTTTAGCGACGGGTGCGGAAGGATTGCCCCTGAATTTGCCTTACAAGTTTCTGATACCTTGAAGTTGGACCATACGCCCTCTTTGTATCAGATCCGGTATGCGGGGTGCAAAGGAGTAATAGCTGCATGGCCTATAGAGGCTTCTTCAGGGCATCAGTACGACCTGGGATATCGCACGAGCATGAACAAGTTTTCCTCAGATCATACCGAGCTAGAAGTGATAGGCTGGTCTAAGTACCTTCCGTGCTACCTTAATAGACAGATCATTTGTTTGCTGTCTACTCTGCAAGTAGAGAATGCTCCATTTAGACGACTGCAGGACGTTCAGGTTGCACGATTGGAGGCTATGCTTGACGACCCGGGTCTAGCTTACGAGGTTTTGAATACGAGCTGCACGGGGGACGTGCACTCTACCGCAGCGACAATGCTGCAAGGCGGCTTTCACCCCAGGGAAGAACCTCACCTGTATGATATGCTGCTGTCCATCAGGACTAGCCAACTAGAAGATCTAGTTGCCAAGGCTAGAATATATGTACCTAATGGAAGGTGGCTTATGGGGTGTATGGATGAAACTGCATTGTTGAAGTATGGACAGTGCTTCATTCGAGTATCGGGTCCTGTAGACACGGGCAGCCTTGGAGGAGATGGGTTCAATCAGGGACACAGGAGTGGATCTCTGCAGGTAAGGCGATAGTTTATTAGCTTTGCAGGAGCAATTTCAACATGCTAACTGTGTCTAACTTTTCAATCTCTATCATCTTTTCAGAGAAATTCGGACGGGTTGATGATAGTGCTCATTTGAGAAATGAATGTGAGTATTTCTTTTAATTTGGAAGTGAACCGTTGGATACAGGTGATTACGGGGAAGGTCATCATGGCAAAGAACCCGTGCCTGCACCCTGGAGATATCCGTATCCTTGAAGCAGTAGATCTGCCTCAGCTACACAGCATGATTGACTGCTTGGTGGTACCACAAAACGGGGACAGACCGCACCCTGATGAAGCTTCTGGCAGTGATCTAGATGGCGACGTATATTTCACTTGCTGGGACCAGGATTTGATCCCGCCAAGTGGAAAGAGCTGGGAACCCATGGTCTACAACGCTCATGAGCAGAGATATCTCAACAGGCCTGCCAAGATTGAGGTAATGGCACATTGTGGAAACACCAGTTTCTGACTGCTTTTTCTGTGACTCGCTATGCTTGAATAGTCTTGTCTGTGGATGACCATCTGTTATATTGAGTGCACAATGTCACGACCCTGACCCACTGTCACGTTCTCGTCCAAATGGATCGTCACGTTTACGTCCCTACAAATTTTCATCCAAAATTCGGAAGTACTATTGAGATTATAATCCAATTCTAGCCAACGGAAGAAAATACTACGTTTCCGCATGCAAGAGGGTGTTAAGTGTAATGCTGCAACGGTTGTACTAGTAGTTTTATGTAAGTGCTCAAAGATCTGCATATAATAACAAGGTGCATGCTGACTTCATTTCATATGCTGTAATCTTTGCAACATCTTCCACTTTTCCTGTTTTGTCTCTCATCGTTGGCAGAGAAGTTATCTAATTAAGATCCCCTATTAGATTCACAAACTTATTAATAGTAAATTAATGCTAATTTACTCGAACGTTAGTTCAATATAAAGATAATGTTAACTGAATGTCAAATTATTGTTGGCTCAATGTTAATATAATATCTAGTTAATGCCTAGGACACATCTTACTCACATTAAGTTAGCATCATTTGTGTTACATTATCATTAACTGCAGAGGAAGAGAACATGAAATTTATGCCTATTTACTTAACATTTAAATTTAGTCAATTTAATTGGGGGCGGGGGTAGGAGGAGTCTTTTATGATGTTACATTGAATTCTCTAGGTGCTTTGGTGCTCTGACTGCCTCACATTTTTTGGTTTAGAACAGACTCATTTGTAGGCAGTCGTTGCAGTGTCTGAGATTCCAGATCTTGATTGCAGGATGTCATGGAGTTTTTTGTGAAAGCAATGATCAACGACAGCTTGGGAGTCATTAGCAATGCGCATCTGGTCCATGCAGACAGGAGTCCTCTTGGTGCTTTGGATGAGAATTGTTTACACCTTGCCCAATTGGCTGCTACTGCGGTTGACTTCCCCAAAACTGGGAAGGTGGCAATTATGCCACATTTCTTGAGGATAAAGGAGTTTCCAGATTTCATGGAGAAGGACGAAGAGGTGACGTACCATTCTGACAAAGTAATCGGAGAACTCTACAGATCGGTCACAAAGTTTGTGAGCAAGGAAGTTGAGCATCACCGCCATGCAGATCACGCTGCCGAATTGGATCCAGTATATGACAACGATTTGCAAGTACCTGGATATGAACAATACCTCGAGGACGCGTGGGCAACCAAAGTATCATATGATCAGCAACTTCGGGGCTTAATGTCACATTTCAGTGTGAAGCGTGAGGCAGATATCATCACAGGAAGAATGCAGTTGCAAGGTCGTGGCTCCTCCCGGCAAAAATCAGACATCAAAGAGAGGATGATTCATGCTCATGCAGGTCTTAGGAAGGAGTTTCAATCTGATTTTTACAAATCTGCTGCTGCTGCTGCCGCCGCCGCTTCTGCGAGTTCTAGTGACGATTCCTCTATAGTAGCTGCTGATTCTGAGTTGGACATCCAAGCCAAGCTAGCCTCCGCAATGTACCACGTAACATATGACTTCGAGTGGAAACAGAAGGCTGTGGCTTTGCTGGATGATTCTGAGGACGCTAGAGCACGTCCTCTAATCAGTTTCCCTTGGATAGCGGCTCCTGTCCTGGCTCAGATCAAATCCATGAGATTGCAGCAGGTTAACCAGGTACTTTAATCAAGCGGATTAATTTCCTCACTGTCAGCAGAAGAAACGTGATGTTGTTGCTTTACACAAATGCTGCATTAGTTATCACTGTTCTCAAGCCTATTCCATTTGCTGAGGAGGTGATACAAAGTGCTCCCAGTTGTCAACTCAACACTTGATAGTGGTAGTTATCACATTTTGAAGCAGTTTTGATCTACCACTTAGGGTACCTTGTCTCCATGGTCGTCTGAAATTGAAATGCAAAAGTGCTTGTGACAGCATGTTCTGGTAACTTTGAAATAGATCTTTTCCTACCCTTCCAGTTGGATTTTACTGAACTATTTGTGTAATTAATCATTGCCTCTGAGGATTCTATGTTAAAGTAAATACTAGAATCTTTAGGGTCTTGATCACGTTTCCTATGTTCATTTGACTGCTGCCCAACAGTTAATTCGTTTATACATTCTCTTGGACTTATTAGCAAGTGGTGTGAGCGTGACTTTGCTAAATGCCAATGCTCACTGGCCTTTATAAGGAAATGGGATTATCTACTATCACTTGTAGTGATTTAGAACTCCACTTTTAAGTTGCACAAGAAACGCATACACTGATAACTTTTCTTATGTCAACAGATTTGGCTCTTGTACCCAAAGATTTCCCCATAGCTCTAAACTTCCCTCCAAAATCACATTTCCGTTAAATGTTGAAATATTTGAAAGGGGTGAAAATAGTACCGATATCCACTAAGATTATTATTGTGGGCAATTGTTGGAATCGTGAGAAAGCATACCCTAGAAATGTCTTCAATTCTCTCTGAGTTATCTTGTTTCCTTAACCCTGGAGCGCTCCGACGTCCATTTTCTGGATGATGAACAGATTCAGATCCTTGTTTCTGTCTCATTCCTGCTTGGATGAAAGTCATCTTAATTTCTGGTGATACTTTATCAATTGTTGTCCTATCCATCGGTTGGATTTGGTGTTATTAGAATATATACATTTTTAAAATTACAAATGTGGAAGTATGTCAAGTAGTCAATTTGCATTGACTTTAGTTCAAAACTAGATGTGCAAAAATGAGGTCAAAGATGTAAAGGTCACAAAAATTTCAAAAAATCACCATATGAAGAGAACCTTATTTCAAATCCATTCCAACAAGTTTTACTCAAAAAAAGATAATATTTTACTTGTAATTGAATTTAGAAGGAATTCTGAAATTTTCTTTTCAAAATTTATAGAAAAAGATTGGTGATAGCATTAGTAGATCTAACCGTACGGATAGAATTTAAAAATCAAAATCTACAACTTTCATTTGTATATCAATTCCAAAATATTCTTCCAAATTGTAGTTTATAATGTTTTTTCTCAAATCGTCAATTTTGGAGATGAATCCAGACGTTTAGGGGTTAAAGGATTGAGGCCTTTTTTCTGCCCAAAAACATTGAAAACTGCCATTTCTATAGCAAAGAGTAAAAAATTTGAAAAATGTTTTTTTTGCACATCTAACTATAGTATCTTACACCTAACTAGTACTCCATATAAGAATGTGTGGAATTTTTTTTAGAGTTTTTAACCGCACAGATTGCAAGATATCTGCATTTAAAGTGAAAAAAACAAGTTTTTCAGCACATTGCGGGACTAGAGTTTTTGAATTTAAACAATTTTAACTTAAAATTTTTGCACTACGAAGTTTTGAGCTTTAAATCTTTAAAGTGGAGAATTGAGTTGAGAGTCTTGGGAAAAAAAAATTTCAAAAAAACTTAATTATCATTCTTAAAAAAATTGTTAAGTAGAAGTAGGAACAAGATAGAAGGAAAATCTAAAATATTCATATATTTTAGATGGAATTAAAATGCACTAATTCCAATGGTGAAATTGTTCTAGGAAGTAAACTAAACCATGCAAAATAAAAAAATTTGAAAAATTTGAAAAATTGCATTCAGAATTGAATCCTACAGTTATTTTTTTCAAAAAGATGCTTTAACTGCCCGAAAAACAAGAATGTCCATAACTTTCTAAACACATCCAAATGAAATGAATCAAAGCTTTTCACATAGACAAAAATATAATCTATGAGAAAAAAAATATTTAAAAAAAAATTCAAATTTTTGCCAATTTTTTTTTGTTGCCCGGGCTGCCCCCCCATCCCTTGTTTTGAGCTTATTTGGTCATAACTATTGTTCCCGGGCACCGATCGTGAAAAAAATTATATTTCCACAAATCTTATCAATTTTTCTATCTTCAAAAAAAGTTTCAAATAATCACGACAAAAATTCAGCCTGTAGGACAAAATGCCATTTGTCCCCCAAAGGGACAACAATCTTTTAGGGGTTAAATCTCCACGTTTTATTTTGGTTGAAGTTTTTGCTGAAGAAAATTCTATGGTAACTACACCTAAAATTGCACAAATAAGCAATTCAACGTGGTTCCCAATATTATATTGAATTTTTTTTGTGGGGTCTTATTAGTAGTTGAAAGGGAATTCTAGATTCTCTTAGAATGCATTTTTTCGACACTATACAAATAAACTAAAATTTTTCAAAATGCTAAAATTAGGATTTAGGGTAATTGACTATACTCTCATGAATAGTGGAAGTACATTTTAGGCAAGAACTTAGAGTAGATGATTTTAGAAAGCGGTTGAAATTAGGTGTAGTTACCTTAATGGTAATATTGTTGCAAGAAAGTTGGTCAACTTCAAGTTCTAGTCATAATTTAAAAAAAATTCTATTTGCAATACAGTTGAATGCAATTTATAAGTTGCTTCAATTAGTATTGTAGTGAACCCTTTCTTAGGAAAGACCTTCACATACTGTGGTTTGGCTTTAAATAGGTATTAACTCCTGCATGTTCATGACTATATTACACCAAAAAACACTCCCAAATCATCATTTCTAGCGCAATAATTGAAGATAAAAAATGAAAATAAAATTCTTTTGCATATTTAATTGTAGGATCTTGCATTAGATGTGTATGAGAATGGGGTGAAAGAGTTCTAGAAACTTTGACCAAGTAGACTATAAAGTATTCATGTTCTAAGTAAAAATAAAGTTTTGTTTGCACCTAACAAATAAATAAAATAGAAGTAAAAAAATGTGGTCATTGGCGTCCTTCCAATGGTCAAAACACCTTTAAAATGGTCAACCATCCGGCACCCCTAAACATGAATCTCATATTTAACTAATTCTGGACAAATCCACAGTCCAGAAATCACTCGGCCGGCAGCCGAAACAGCCGAATCCCGAATTCTGACTTCCAATGTCATTGAACGTAACTGAACGCAGCAGACTTGAAGAAAACACGCCTAGCAAATGGAGTGACATGACCATAGCAAATGCATGGTTCCAGAATTCCCTCAATGAAATAGTGTGACCAAAACATTATAATTGTAGAGAATCATTTCCGGGTGGAGGGAATATTCGCTAGGCAATCCGGTATTTTTGTTCGTGCCAATTGAATGAAAGAAATCAGCTAAGTAGCCTGTATAATAAGTATCAGCTGTCAGCCGATAACTGAACTGAACTCCATTAGCCCCTCGTTCGGAATTCCTATAATCCTGAAACGCGACGAGGTCAGTGCATGTTGAATTGAAGCAAGAGTAGATAACGACAGTGAATCATGTGAAGTGAGCATTGCTATTGTGGTATCGGCTGACGGCCGACATCCTTCGAAATACGATTCCGATCCATTTCTACCCATTCGAAAGATGTCGGCCGTCAGCCGATACCACAGATGTTCTGTACCAGAACATCTCCATCCCCGTAGGTAATTTCCGCATACCTCCCCCCACCAAACAACTGCTACCATTTCTATGACATGTATGAGAATCCCGTGCGTCAACCATGGCCTTCCTACCTGCATTGACCCTTTTGAAGCCCCCCTGCGTGTCCCACTTGAAATCCCATTGCGACAATGAGTATTTTATACCCGTCAGATCCCACATGAGACCAGTAACGAGACGCCCCAATAATAGTTGACAGGATTGAAGAGCACACAAGGCATGCACATCTGATGTCGGCCGGCAGCCGACATGTTTGCGTGAACCGAAAATCAATCTGAACCCCAAGCAGCACTCCTTGACTCCAGACGTATGATATGAATAAAAAGTTGACATGTCCGTCCGTCTGACGCTATCGACGCGTTCGAAAGCATCCTCCGCGAGTCCTCGTTTCGTACCGAATCCTGTAAGCAAGTTCCTTTGGCTGTTTGAGGCGCAGGCGGTGTACCTCCACCGAACAATCTGTGCTATACACAGTGACCGGATTCCACCTGATTTCGAAAATTTCCCGCGTAGTACATCCGTCTGCGGAACCCTTTCATTATGTATAGCACAAATTGCTGCGTGGAGATTCATCACCTGTGCCTGCATCCTCCCCGGGAACTCGCTCACAGTATCCGTGCCCGAACGATTCAACTTTAGAAGGAAGCATTCGAACGGTCCGAGCGCGCCTGACATCCATGTCTTGAATCCGTATGTGCGTCCTGAATTCCCTTTATTACAGTTGATTCTACATCAAAATGATGGTTACAAATGTCTCTGATAGAGAAAAGGTGTCCATCTATATATCCCTCCTAAATGCCTACATGTGCATCTATGTCGGCTGGCAGCCGACACCGTGCGCGCGTAGACGTTCCGTGCTCCACTGCCTCCTCCGAGTCTCCGTTGATTGCACAACCCTGTAAGCACGTTCGTCCAATGTTTGGACGTAAGCGTTGTACCTCCACTGCACAACCTCTGTTACACGTAGTGACGTGATCCCGCGTAGGTTCGAGACTTGTCTGCGAGAGCGCTTCATTACGTGTAGCAGAGGTTGCGCAGTGGCGATTCAGCGCCTGCGCCTGCAACATCCAGAGGAACTTGCTTATAGTGTCCGTGCCCGAATTCTCCATGTCAGTTGCCCGCCTATATACATAAATGAACTACAGTGTCGGCTGGCAGCCGACATATAGCGCGCCTGTATCCCGTTCATGAATCCGGATACGTGTCCTGTAATTTCTTAATTACAGGTGATTATTAATCCAAATAATGATTACAAATGCTATACAAAAGAAATAAGTGTCCACCAACATCCAGAGCCTATATACAACAATCTACATCTATGTCGGCTGGCCGCCGATACATTTCGCGCCTCCTTGTGTGTCAGTACCAGTCGTCCTCAGCTGGTGCCTCCCAAGACGAGAGTTCCCACCTCTGTGTTCGGCCCCTCAAATCCCTTCTGGCACTCCGGTGTCACCTGGACGTAGAGCTTGTGTAAGGGTGACCCCGGCATGCACCGCGGCAGCCCAATGCGAGCGTTTTCCCGACAGAATTCCGGGACCGATAGTCCCGAGGCCAGGAAGTTCTCGATGAACGGAATCATCGTGGACTGGAGAAAGGGTAATTTCGGTGGATTAGCATTTTTCTTGGGTTTCTCCGAATATAGGGTACAAGCGGGTGGATGAACCGCATTGAATGGATCATTGAGTACGTTTCTGTATGGCACGTGATCCACGATCAATGAGTTTGTAAGGGAGGCTCCATTCTGCCTAAGATCCGGCACGGACGATATGATCCGTGCGAGACGTTTTAGGTAGATGGGTTTCCCAGGAGTGGCTGGATCCCTATACGCACTCTCGTCACACATTTGCTGTCCGAAGGCAATGTAATTTTCCGGGATCTCCGGCACCGCCCACCTCATATTATGCATCCGCGCATTGAGTTGAGCCAAGGGCAAATACGACCAGTAGACAATGACAATGTCCTGCCTCATACAAAACTGCAAGAATTCCCTAATTCCTGGCCTCTCTCTAACGGTCGACCTCTGCTGCATAGTGGCCGCCTTGAGAATGAGCGGCTCATAATACATCAGTGTTCCCTGGACCTCTAGGAACAAGAACAACTTGTGAGACGCCACCGCTGGCGTGTCCACGACCTTTGCCTTTTCTCTCGTATCGAGATCCGGCTGGTTACATTCGTCCCCGCCTTCGGACACTTTGTCCTCAGAGGGCTCAGAATGATGAGTGTGATAATCTGCAATGCAAGATGAAATCCACATACCATGAGATGCACTTCCAGAGCAACATGAGAGTAGCATTAGAATGTATCGGCTGGCAGCCGACATGCTACCCACATCCTAGTCTGCATCGATAGAGGCTACGATAGACGAGTTAGGAGCAACAAGTCCGTGCCATGCAGAACTAACATTACAAGACCTAGTGTAGTGATACCCCCCCTTGGCCCCAGCATGTCTATCGCCTACAAACCTCTAACTCGCGTCCGCTTAGATGCTGGACTGGGCGACATCTGTTCGTTCGGGAAGTCCATCTCCTGCCCGACATTTGATTCGGCTCCCCCTTCTGCGTCTCCAGTATCCCTTACCCGTTTTTCCTTGGAGGGTCCCGAGAGCCGCGAGTCCACTGCCTTTGAAGTTTTTCCACCTCCAGTTGCTTTGCTCCTTCCGCGTCGCGGCTCACCCTGTGAGTTGGTTCCCTGTATCGGCTGGCCGCCGATAGCGACATCCTGCGCTGTGGCAGGCCTCCCCATCGCGATGAGCATTTCCCCGGATTGCGGTGTTCGGTCCGCCGCGAGAACGTCCACAGGTGCTGTTCCGCCCCTGACAATTTCCTCGGACTTGGGGATGGCATGCAAATCCACCACCATTGCGTCCGCTGCGGTTGATGGTCCGCCATGAGGATCTGTTGCCAACCTGTTAGCTGCAGTTGGAGTCCGAGGGGATGAGGTTCCATAATGAACCGCGGAATCCGGTGTCCCCTTCATTCTCCTTTGCGGCAGTTGCGTCTCCGGCTGTCGTTCCGTCGACGTCGTCCGATTTGCCCTGGAAGTTGAGGGACGTCCTTCCGGTGGATTGGGTACCACAACTTCGACGTCTGATTCTCCACCTTCCTCGGTGTCGCGTATCATGAGCAGCCGTGTGGGGGGTACCACATATGCGGCAGAGACCAGGTTCATTCCCTTGACTCGCTCGTTCGCTTTTGCCAGTCCTTCCTCCTCTAGAACGAACTCCAGCACAGAGCGGCCATTCCTCTACGTGAACAATGACTTGGAGTTAGTAACTTGATGTATCGGCTGGCAGCCGACAGAGTGAGAGTCAAAGAAAATGGAGTTCCAGAAATCTTACCAGAGCGATCTCTGTAACGTTTCCACCTCCCCAGACGTTGATGACGATAGCGTCCTTGGACTTGAGCGTGGGCTTCATCAAGCGTTCTAGGAGTCCATGTCCCACTCCACACATTCCTCCGTTCCAGTCGACCTCCCCGTCCACATCCACTTGATACCAGTCGAGCTGCTTGTTGATCCCGGTGATCCTCTTAAAGACTCCAAATAGCTCCGCTCCGTCATCTGGCTTGGGGAAGGTGAGAGAGAGTGTGACGAGTGGCTTGGGCTCGATCTCTTCTCTCCTGAAGCCTCCCCGCGGAGATGGCTGGTAATAGACCGTATGAAAGTACCACGATGACGATGACGATAACGACGCCAATGCAACCGAATCTCGGAAGCGTGATCCCCCAATGAAGAGCATGGGGAGGGGAATATATCCATCGCGTGCTGGGTTGTTCGGGCCTTCCTCCTCCCCGGGAATTTCGACGTATCTGGCGATGGCCTGGAAATCGCTCTTATTAATCCCCAACGGAATCCCGTCGTTTGCATACCCGAAGAGCACAAAGAACTTCTTGTCCGTAGGTTGCAGCCCGTCTGTCTCCGCGCTTTCCCGAAGCGAATCCAGGACGTCGTCGATGTTCTGTCCCAGGCGACATTCATACTTGAGGTTTGAACTACTCCCTGCGACGTTCTCCTGTGGAACCGCAACCGTGGAGTACTTCGTCAATGTCGTGTAGAATACCCCCGGCGCCTTTCCGTCCGTGGACTTATCCGTGGTCGGGTTCATGGGGTTGACGCGTCCGTTCAGCCATGTGTTCCCCTCCGTGACCTTCTTGACATCCTTCCAGACGTTTCTGACGACACCCGGAGAGTACCCCTCCTTGTCCGCGAGTTTCTGCCATGCCTCGTCTGAGTAGGGCACCCAGGTCGCATCCTTACACGGGAGGGGAAACTTCTCGCGGAGCCACATGATCTCGTTCATGACCACCCTGTCCAGCTTTTTGTCCTTGCACCAGTCGTACAGGGTGATCACTCCCGAGCCCCTTGCCTTGGTTGTGTTCTTGATGCTGACGCGAAGGGCCACAATCTCGTCCGCCAGTTCGCAGAGGTCTGAATCACGCAGCCCTAGAGTCGGCGTGAGATCCGTCTTTGTGATGTGCGTGAGCGGCTTCCGATTGACGAGTTGTATCGGAAGAGTCCCGTCATCTCCAATGAGCTCTCCATTCTCCCACGCGTCGAACACCTCCGTCCACAGTTCCCAGGTGTTCTCCTTGATGAAGATGAGGGGCAGCTTCGATGACACTTTCTCCTCCACGAAGTGCGCCATCACCTTCAGCTTCGCTGCCTGCGGAAGTGCAAGTCCTCAACATTCAGAACCTCGGGCTGATCTATCGGCTGGCAGCCGAGAGACACAGACGACTCACAACTCACAACATGAAATTGTAAGAGAATCTGTATCGGCTGGCAGCCGACTGAGAAGCAGGTCTTGAAGTAGTGCACACATCACGTATACGATGATCAGAATGAAAGCTGAGCGGAAGTGCCTACCTCAAACGCAGTTGACGGTTTTCCACCCCCGCGATGTGGCTCCGGACATCCCGCCTTCACCCATGCCGGTCTCCCCATTTCCGCACAAGATCGGAACGTCTCCTTGGCCACCTTCTCCGCGATGTTCAAGTTCAAGGCGTTTGAAACTCTGACGAGAGTGTCCGCGTCTTCCGCCCAAACCGGAATGACTTCAAATTCCAGAAGATCCTTCTTTGCGTCCGAGCCATCGGGGAAGTTCTTGGCGAGTTCGAGGCATGCTGTAACGGTATGCTGACCACCAATGATGTACCAATGCACATCAGGAGCTTTCCACCAGGGCACTGGAACACCGTTCACCGTTGTGGTGTCTCCCACAAGGGGACACTTGTCCATGACAGCATCCATTCCTTTGTCGGTTTCCAAGGGCTTCCGCTTCAATGGAATTCCATGGATTTCTGGCTTCTTTCGAATGGACCCATATCCCTTATACATCGTTGTCACCTACAATGACGATTTCCTGGACAATTAGAAACCCTACATCAAAGTGTCGGCTGGCAGCCGATAGAATAAAAAGTAGAGTATTATATATAAGGCAGTTCAAATGAAGAGATCTTGAGCTACAATACCTGTTTCAGGCGGTCCTTCGCGATCTTCCTGTACTTGAGATCATCTGGTGCAATGTGGAGTCTGTCAGCTTGGATGACCCCCGGAAGACGTTGCTTCTTGTAGGGGAAGGCATGCCCCAGCCCCTTGTCCAACGCCTCGTAGATGGCGTTCACCTCGCTGTCCTTTGTCTTCGTGGTGAGGTGATTCCCACGACGTAGGGCCTCGTCCAGTGTGATCTTGAAGGCCTTCTTGGGATCTTTCCCCTTCCTCTTGGGTTTGCTCGGTGACCCCGCCTCCACGACAGCAGTTTCCGCCTCCACAGTCGGTGTGCTGGACGGCTTCTTTCTTGCGGAGGGCACCTTCTTCTTTCCTTTCTCCAGGTCCCGAATGGCAAGCGCATTACGGTCATCCCTTTCTGCTTTGAGAATATACCATCCCTGCACCAGGTCCTCAGCATCCACGGGATGGTTCTTCTCGAATGTCATGCCCATCGCCATCGCCATATTTCCACAGACCTCCTCCGTGCATTTGTCGAAGGGCAACTCCACCGCGATGTAGTCCGCTTCCCCTTCCGGATTCGCAAGTGGGAGCAGACAGATGAGGACATGAACAGCGTCACCGACCGCCATAACGGACATGACCTTCCCCTTGCCCGGGACCATGTTTCCCTTCATCTTGTACGAGCACGCAATCTCGACTATCCCGTCAGTCAACTCCCTCCAGCAAAGGCCCCACTCTTCAATTGCTGGACTTGCTTTCCAAGTTGCGCGTGGTGAAATCCCGTCGGAACATATCCCGGAATTCGGAATCTGTTCACCGAGGAGTCTTAAGAGCAGGGTAGGTTTCCTGCACACAGAAGACATGAGTTCAGCGTGCTACATAATAGTGTCGGCTGGCAGCCGATACGGTAAGGGGGTACAATGTATCGGCTGCCAGCCGATACAAGTTCCGGTAATTCATGACAACAAAATGAACTATATTGAATGCCTGCCGATAATGTATTCAGACTACAAAAAGTGGAGGCGCTGATGCTGTCGGCTGGCAGCCGACACAGAATTCGTGCAATGAACGAACGTATACAAACATGGAAAACATGGAAGGGGAAACTGTATCGGCTGCCAGCCGACACAGAATTCGTGCAATGAACAAGCGTATACAAACATGGAAAACATGGAAGGGGAAACTGTATCGGCTGCCAGCCGATACAGGGATTGAATGGTACCTGTCACTGACTGCATCGGCAGTTGCCATCTTTTGGATCAGGGAAGTCGTGTCGGCTGCTCTGCGTCTCCTGTCGGCTGGTGAGGTCGTCTGCTCACTACTGCCTCCAATTGTATCGGCTGCCCTGGATCTGATATCGACTGACCTAATCTGCGGAGCGGCTGACCTAAAAAATGCGGCGGCGGGGGAGCGGATACTATATGACCCGAGGAGTGTCGGCTGCAAGCCGTGGGACCAGAAAATAGGGAGACTGTGGGAGAGACAACGAGAGAGAGCGAGAGCATGAGTGAGAGAGCGCGCGAGAGAGAGAGAGACTGATCCTGAGCGTGGAGAGTTAGAAATGAGCTGAAATGAAAGTGATCAGGGGAGTATACCCCCCTCCCTACTGAAGTGACGGCTGCCAGCCGGGAGGCGCAATCATTACGATTTCATCCACTTTTTTCATCCGTCCATGGTTTCTCATCCAGTCTGAGACGCGTCATCGTCATTTGCAGCGCTCATATTGTCCGCTATAGTGGTCCTCAGCTGTTTCGATTTAGGTCCTTCTCATATCCATGCAGTCCAAGGTGTCGGCTGCCAGCCGACACAATCTCAAGGTCAGTCTCATGTTCAGAAAATAGGTGATCCTCATCAATGAGGTCGTCTACTGTGATGGATATTGTTGTATCGGCTGCCAGCCGACAAGGGGAAGCGCGATTGAACTGAACAGGAGATTCGACATCGCTGGTTTTAATTTCAGATTGTGTACCATGACATCATCTGATGAGCCGGGGCTGGATACCATTGTAATTGAAGCATTCACAAGAAATGGAGGCTCTGGGAGGTTGAAGATTCGGAAGGGAGCAGTCGTCGCGCTGACACTGGAAGGACTATATTACGCAGGTAGGGCGGTCGTAGAGAAGGTGGTGCAGCAGGATCCATGCCTCGTTTGCGTTTGGGTGATAGATGTTCCATCGAACCTCGACATGCCCATTC
Organism: Pseudisothecium myosuroides; assembly: GCA_951799445.1. NCBI lineage: Eukaryota > Viridiplantae > Streptophyta > Bryopsida > Hypnales > Lembophyllaceae > Pseudisothecium > Pseudisothecium myosuroides. Next base: position 9,599,716 of record OX637287.1, on the reverse strand, counting down.
CGTTTCCGGAGGCAGACTTGCACTTCCTCCGGCAATGCGCAGGAAGGTCGATTGTATGGGAGGCAAAAAATATTTATCCTTATGCGGAGTCGGAAGGGTCATCTTCCGTTGGTGTCGGCTGCCAGCCGACACATGGAAACACGGACGGGAAACCCATACAGCAATTCCTGTCACTCTCTGTCAATATGGAGGTTGTACTTCTGATGATGGTCGGTAATGACCTGCAGTATGCTGGTGTGGGATCCATTGTAGAATGCTCACCGAAGGGATATTGGAATGGCTTCCGCGTACCACACAGCTTCTTCGTCGTCGTCAAGCTTCTGCATGTCCTCGAGGAGTTCGAGGATCAAAATGCCTACTGCGAGATTCCAGAATTCATGACACTGAACCGCTGTGTGGGATTTAGAATTCTATGGAGTGGATACAAGGTGAGGCCGGTCGTGGCACCTAGTTCATCGACCGTGAATGTCGGCTGCCAGCCGACAGATATTACAGGAGACTATCTCATCCACTCACAGCTAGATAGGAGCCCGGAGAGTGGAGGTAGCTCAAACGATGTAGTCGTGGAATTCGGGGACTCGATCGATGAACAGATTCCTGCCACTGCATCGGATGAAGACGATCGAGAGGATAGGCTCTACTCATCGGACGGGCAATGCTGCGGATCTGCTCATGGAATTCACAATGGTCATGGTTATAGTACCTCTGTAGATGGAAGCTATCCGAGCAGCGGCAATGACTGCTCTGTTCAGGCGGTCGACTTTAAGGGTCATGGAGGTAGTGGAGAATCCAACGCGAACTCGGACGGCGTGCAGTCGGGGCTACCCATCATGGACAGACCTCTTTGGAGGAATAAATACTGCCAACTTCTCAATGACGATTTCTCAGTCTTCGGAAGAGCAATGATACAAGTCTGCCTACCGGAGGAAGCCTGCGACGATCGCGTTCTCAGTGATTCAGAGGTAGGGGTCATGTTGGTCTCGGAAAATGAGGAACTGCAAATGACATCCATGCGGTGGAAGATAACACACGCTAGATTAGAGGGGGGAAGGCTACTCTCGGAGATGGTCACGCTCTGCTCAGAGGCTGCTCTGCTGGAGGAGCCGGATGACAACGGATGTCAGGGGGTGCCCAGAAATCCCTACCGGTCGGTGCGCAGGAAAGTCACTCACAAGGATCGCGGTGGAAAATCCAAATTGCAGCTCAAGATCTCGGAGTTGGAGATACGTGCGGTCAGCTCGCAAAAGTGCTGCAATCTCAGATGCTGCCAGACGTTTCCTTGGGAGGAAACAAAAAATATACGAAGGAAGTTCTTCGCAGCCACATTCGAGACAAGGAGGGAAATGGCATATGCGGTGCACACTCAAATACATCCGGGGATCGTTCCAGGTAAAAAAGTCATTACTCTTGCAAATAGAGACGTATGCGAAAACGCTTGGTGTATCATTCACGGGGTCTCAAGGTCGGCATACCATGTTTACAAGGCGGCGGCCGCAGGAGGATCGGTCAGCGGATCGCATGGGAATGCGAGGTCCACAAGACCACGTCCGAAAACTATTCAAGCCCAAGCAACTCTCATGACAATCATCAATGAGAATGCAGATCAGATGCCAAACGAATTCAGGCTAGTTGGGAATAAGCGCGTAGACAGTCTCAAGGTCGTGCCCTCGGCAATGACGTGGGATCACATGCGCGAACAAGTAAACTCAGTAAGTTCATCATCTTCTTCTATTTAGACATTACATACTACTGTTTGTCGGCTGCCAGCCGATACCATGTACTTATGGAATGGAAGCACGTTGGCAGGCGCTTTAGGCATACTTCTCTGCTTTCCTCAGTCAGGGTTCTGCATCTCTGTCGGCTGCCGGCCGATACAAATGCTCAACCTTATTGCGCAACCTCATTTGCCAAATGATGTCCTTCAGGTCAATAGGGTATGCAATTTGGAGCCAGTCTCGCAGTCCGCGATCAGCCGCCTTCGGAAGACACATTTCAAAAATGTAGAGGTCAAGGCGGTGGGAAGCAATTTCTCAAAATGCACAGAATGTGACTTCCTCGTAGAGTGTATTGCAAAGTATCCCAGGGGCTGTGATGAGTGGCAGGCGCTAGTCGACGACAGAGAGAGACATCTCAACTACCAAAGGGCATGTAGAAATGTCTATGGAGGATGGACCGCGCAGTCAGTCAGAAATCCATCAGAGTTCCTGTGCATCATTCATGATAAAATGGACACCAAGAAGACAGCGATTCCAAGGATGATGCGCGTCACAAAGGCCACCGCGGGGCTAGGGCAATTGCCAATATCTTGCACGGGCATGCTCACACATGGCCATGGAGATGGCGCATATGCGCATTATTCAACCTCGCTCTGGCCGGGGGACTCAAATTTCACAATTTCGTCGCTCTGTAGGGTACTTAGGGCGCTAGAAGCACCACCTGTGCGGGAGTCGAAGGTGCTCTTCAAATCACCACCGCAGAATAGCTTCTTTGAGGCTCTGATGCATGGAAAATCCAGGTGCAACTCATCCATTCCGCAGGCACAAGAGAAGGTTAATAACATTCAAACATCAGGGCGGCCTCATATTCCATTGCCGAGGAAGCTCTTCTTGCAACTGGACAACTCAGCAAAGGACAACAAAAATAGGTTCCTCATGGCTTTCTGCTCATTACTCACCGCGAGGCGCATATTTAAGGAAGTTACAGTCGGATTTCTAATTGTCGGGCATACGCACGAAGACATTGACGCGCACTTCAGTTATCTATCGAAACTCATCAAAAAGAAGAACACGTATGTACTAGCAGATCTCATGAAGGCGTTCATGGACTCGCAGAAGACGGTGGCATTCGTCCTGGAGGTCGTGCAAGAGGTCGCAGACTTCAAGGAATACCTCAGAGGATTCCATCATGAGGGCGTAAACAAGATCATCGGACTCGGAGATAAACACATATTCAAATTCTATGTAGTCGAAGATGGAGATGATCGGGGATGGCCGGTCATGAGGTACAAGAAAAGGGCAACGGATTCGTCGTGGCTGCCTCCGGGGCCTCCAGTCAAAATGTGGACAGCGGACGAAAATGGTAGACCAAAAATACCGCAGGGGGATCCTAGACCAGTGCCCTACAAGGCACTCTGGGGGAACGTGGAGATTAATACAGAAAGGCGGAATGCAGAGAAAGAAGTCGCAAGGGCGAGCGAATGCAGGGAGAAACAAACATTCATCAAAAATGGAATCGCAAAGTACATTGAATTCTGGAAATTGGGAATGGCCAGAAACAAGCGATATGCACAGGAAATGGCGGGGTGTGTGGCTTACTGGGAAAAAATTTACAAGGAAATCAATTCAGTCATGCCACAAAATCAAGCAGAGCTTCGAGAAGGATTGTGGCCGCTCTCAGACTGGACAAGAGATCACGGAGACGCTTTTACGGGGGAGGGGACAGAAGCATATCATTCACTGGACACCACTCCGGAGGACGAACCAGAGAATACTCTATACTGCGGACCAGCCAAAGACAGACCCAGACTGACATTCAATCCATTCAGGGATGTTTTGCTAGGAGACTTTGTGCTCTGTAGACCATGTCAAAACAATTACCTGCCGGTTTGGTTGGGACGGGTACTGGAATGTGTCAACAGGACTCCAGGGACATCATATGGGAACTTCACAATAGAGTGGTGGACTCCAATGAAGGCGAAGAGGGAAGGAAAGGCGCTGGTGGCAAGGGAATGCTGGACAAGGAGATGGCACAAGGAACTCACTCTTCCACAGATAGTACATGTCAGCATGGTCTTGTACTCGCACAGAATGCCCTCGCATGCAAAGAATGGACCTCCCAACTCTCATGTCATCCCGGAGGCATCCGTGGCTGCTGCACTTGCAAATCTAGAGGCCGCGGGAGCAACATTGGACACAGATGCAGACGAACAAAGACATGATTAGCGCTGCTACGGTATCGGATCGGTCGGCTGCCAGCCGATAGTCGGAATTCGGATTACGGAGGATTTACAAGGACATTCCGCTCAGGGATTCTCGTACGCGGATGCAGGTGTCGGCTGCCAGCCGATACAATACTCTTTGCTGCTGCCGAAGCGCACTGTTCTATCCACAAGATGATTTCAATCAATGGTAAAGCTAGGAACGTCCACATTTTGTATTCTCGTTTGGGGTCAGGAAGGGAGTAACTATATGTCTGAAGTTAGTTCAGGCTGGGCGTTTAATGGTTACCATATGTATCGGCTGTCGGCCGACACATGGAATGTAGGTCTGTACAGCAATCTCTAAAACGTTTTTGGTACTCCTGCTTGGTGGATGACACATCATTTCGTAATGGAATGGCGACGAACTTGTGGAATTCTATTATCAGTTTATATGAAGTTCACCTAAGGACAGTTTTACAAATAATGCTCTTTAGTGCGCTACTCAACCGGATTGCTCAGCTCTCACTCATGTTCTCCGCTCTGTTTTATTCTCGCTAGGCACATTAGTCTATTCATTTGTTGGCTGCCGGCCGATACATTTCACCAGGCTGAGACTACATGTTGTTTGAGGCTGACATGGATTTGGATTATGGGAATTGTACTGGGAGTTTTCTTCATTTCAGGGGCGCGGTTATAGGCATACCTTCTGACCACACACGAAAACCACTGCAAATAAGCAACTCCACTACTTCCTTTTCCATTTGGAAAACAAAGTTTCCTTCATGGCAACATTTTATGACTTACCAAATGTACATTTTCACAATGTGTGGGAGGGCAGCCGATACTTTTCCATCATTTCAAGCATGTTTTTCTACTCTGCAGTGGAGGCTAAGTGAAAAAATTGTCCATAATTCGCGCATTTGTCCATAATTAGTTAAATATGGGTTATGACAACTTACAATCTATAATACACATTTTTAAGTGGTATGAATCAAAGATATTAACCCCTAACAGACCAAGCTGTGTTTTTTTTGGCAACATAGCAATTTTGGACAGCTTACTATGAGTGGAGTTTTTATTTTTATTTTTTGGAAATTTCATACAACATGTGCCCGAGGAGTAGCTTTAAAGTGCAACAATTTTCATTATTTGTGATTATATAGTTAAAAAGTTATTGCATGATATGTAATTTTCATTGAACCTTGGACAACCCGGGCAACTCAAAAAACTTCTTTAAAAAAAACCTTAAAAAAAAAAGAAAAATTTGAAATTGGTTCTTTAGATTTATATACATGTGAAGCTTTGAATCATTCCATTTTGATTAATGAGATGAAAGTTATGAGGAGTTTTAGGTTGAGGGTAGGTGTGGTTTTCAAAAGATTTTATACCTACTCACAAACTAAAACTCCTCATAACTTTCATCTCATTAATCAAAATGGAACGATTCAAAGCTTTGCACGTGTATATAAATCTAAAAAATCAATTTCAAATTTTTATTTTAAAAAATAATAATTTTTAAAGAAGTTTTTTGAGTTGCCCAGGTTGCCCGAAGTTCATTGAAAATTACATATCATGCAATAACTTTTTAACCCCTAAAGTTCCATGACTATGTTTTCACCGAGAACACTCAAAAACTGTCATTTTTAGTACAAGTACCAAATTTTTGAATTTTTTTTTGATACATGGAACTGTAGGATCTTATAGTAAACTAGTTTTAGAAGATGTGGAAAAAATTTCAGAATTTTCCACCATGCGGATTGGAAGATATTAGCATTTGAATGGGCAAAAATCCTTTTTTTGTCCCTGCGAAAAACAAGGCAGCTGCACCTCATAAGGTCACATTTGTATGAAAAAATGTCCAAAATGGTGGTGCTTCTTTGAATTCTTTTTTCTAAACAAGTTGGTTACATGCTTAAAAAATTTGAAATCATTTGGAATTGTACAACATATACAAAAAAAATAGTAAGTAGAAAGAAGTAAAAAACGATCCAGAATACTAAATTGTGAAAAATTTAATTATGGAATTGAAAAATGTCAATCCCAATGGTTGTAATGTTGTACTCCCTCTGTCTCGAAATACATCCAGGGTTTTCCAAATATACTTGTTTCAAATTAAATTCGGAATTGGCTCTCCACAACTTGATGGACAACAACTGAAGCTAGTTCAAACACCCTGAAGCAAAAGAATCTGTAGATGTCACACTCCAAAGACTTTATAGCAATTCAATCGTTGCAAAGGGAATCAAAACGCAACTTCTAACCAATCAACGGCAAAAATTCAACCCAAAACTGTACAAAAACAGCTACTAACAAATCTCTTGTTGAGAATTCCTTGGAGTTGAATCACAAAATATTGTTAGAATTGAATACAATAGACATCAATGAACGTCATTGCACCAACATTGCTCGAAGAATGAACAAAATTAATACCACTGGAGCAATTTCAAAAAGGACAAATTTTTTTCACTTTCGCCACTTGTTTTCAACATGTGCTGCTTCACTTTTAACTTCCATTTTTCCACATCTAGTGGGGTTTAGTAGAAGCTACAATGTATCCGCAATCCCTTGAAAATAGGAACAATTCATGCATTAATCTAGCTATTTCTAGGAAACCCCGGATTTATTTCGAGACGAAGGGAGTAATAAACAACCTACATCCTACGAATTTTTTTTTGACTCATTGATCAAAATGGAATGATTCAAAGCTTTCCACATATATATAAATATATAAATCTAAAAAACCAATTTCAAATTTTTATTTTTGAAAAAAGTGATTTTTTTTATCTGCCCGGATTGTCCAGTTACGAAAAAAAATAACATATTTGGCCATAACTTTTGACTCCTATTTCCAAATGTCATGAAATTTAGTGCATATGAAAGATATTCTTCACGTCCACCTTCTATTAAAATTTCAGCTTATAATATGGGAATCTCTAATCACACGTATCTGGCCAAAATTTCTATACAACCAAAAAACGCATGCCGGTCCTTTAGGGGTTAACTATGAAAGTTGTTGCCCTTAAAGCTACTCCTTGGGCACATGTTGTATGAAATTTTCAAAAAATAAAAATAAAAACTCCATTCGTAGTGAGTTGCCCAAAATTGCTATGTTGCCAAATAACGCAACTTTTTCCTTTAGGGGTTAAATGATGGTATAGGCCCAAGAATATTGAAAGGAAAAATGTAGATGATTTAAAAATATAGCCTTGTGATTAAAAAAAAAATGTTAAAATTCACTATTGTAATTTTTGTAAAAGATTTTTTTTTCTATTCTCTCTATTCTTCCATAACAATTTTGGAGGGAAGGTAGAGTTGTAGATTTTAGAATCTACAACTCTACAAATGTGGAAAGATTTCACACCTAAAATCTACATCTCAAATAGATTTCACAATTGAATCTACAGAGTTGAATTGACATTACAAGCGTGTCGTTTGAACATGGGTGTTCAAATGAACGACATCCAAATATCGTGAGGATGTTGTTTGGCAACATTTTTTTGTTGTAGTAGTGTGCATCTCATTTTCAGCAATCAAAAACTTTCCAATCCATACCTTAAGACAAGTTGTTTGTTTTGTTTTGTTTTGTTTTGTTTTGTTTTGTTTGTCACATCAGGATCTCCCGGACCGTGCGTCCCCCGGTGGCATGCTTGGTACTGTCGGAAAGCCCTCGGGGAGCGAAAGTTATGGGATTTTTGAGTTATTTTTGGATCTTAAATTATGCTAAATTATGTATCTTTTGAACTGTGAGTCAAATTATCACGTTCTTGGTACCGTTGGAAAGCCCTCGGCCAAGAGGGGTGCCCGGGCTTTGTTTCGTGGTATTTGGACCCACAATCAGAAAGTTATGGATTTTTTAGTTATTTTTGGTTTAAGAAATGACTTTTACTTTTGTTTGGGTTGTGGCAACGGCACAGGGCTACACTAGTCCATACCTTAAGACAGTTTGTTTGTTTGTTTGTTTGTTTGTTTTGTTTGTCACGGTGGGATCTCCTGAATTGTGAGTCCCCCGGTGGTGTGCTTGGTACTGTTGGAAAGCCCTGGGCAAGGAAGAGTGCAGGGGCTTGGTTTTGTTGCGTTTGGAGATACGGTGCAAAAGTTATTGAATTTCGAAGTATTTATGGATCAAAAAAATTAGGAAATTACTTTTCCTTTGATTTTCGCCGTGTTCTTGGTACCGTTGGAAAGCTCTTGGTGAGGAGGGGTGCAAGGGCTTGGTTTTGTGGCATTTGGGCCTTCGATGTGAAAGTTATGGATTTTTGAGTTATTTTTGGATCTTAAAAATTACTAAATTATGTATCTTTTGAACCATGTGTCAATTTGTCACGTTTTTGGTATGGTTGGAAAGCCCTGGGCAAGGAGGGGTGCATGGGCTTTGTTTTGTGGCATTTGGACCTACGGAGGGAAAGTTATGGATTTTTGAGTTATTTTTGGTTCTTAAACATTAGTAAATTATGCTAAATTATGTATCTTTTGAACCGTGTGTCAATTTGTCATGTTCTTGGTACCATTGGAAAGCCCTCAATGAGGAAGGGTGCATGGACTTTGCTTCGTGGCGTTTGGACTTTGGAGCTACAGTGGGAAAGATCTGGGTTTTTGAATTATTTTTCATTTAAAAATGACTTAAGTCTTACTTTTGCTTTGGTTGTGACAACGACACAGGGCTACACTAGTCTAATTGAAATTGCTTTGAGCTGTCGTTGTCCAGAGCCTCCAAGAGCACGTACAAGCTGGCCACCGTTTCTGAAAACGATCCTAACTGTTTCCTGGTTGGGATGGTAGCTCTCTCGTGCTTGACCAACTGACACTCTTTTCGCCGAATTACGTTGTGAGTACAATTTTGGTGGAATCGAACATTCGAAGACGGAACAAAATAAAAATAAAAATTCAGGAGAAATTATTTAAACAGCCACGTACCCAAGCAGTACGAAACTACGAATTGGCTGCAGCTAGCTAGCTTCCAACTAGTACGGAGTATAACTTATTAAGAGTTGCTAGGCTCACTATCCCAATTCCAAACGTACGGGGCGTGACACAACAATGACGTGCACACAGTACCTTCATTGACGACGACGACGACGACAGCCCACCCACCTCAGCTCGAAACGAACTTAACTTAACTTACTTCAGCAACTTCTCGGCAGTTCCTTCCGACTGCAGTTGTTTCAACAATCTCTACAAACAATTTTGACACTACTAACAGTACGTGTCGATCGCCCATCCATCACACAAATCCAGGCAGCGCGCAAGTACAGATTTAGTTCACTTTCATTTCCAGACAGTACGTCCCAGTTCTGGAAGCGGGCCAATGATGTCGGGAATTGCGAAAGTCTTGTGAATTTATAGTTAACGCGGCGTTGCCGCCAGCTCCAAGTCTAGCTCGTGTCTCATAAAGACATTAAGTTCTGCATAAGTTCGCGTCAAGGAACTCCTCCAGTCTTCCTTGTACAGTCAAAAAAAAAATAGTCTTCACGATTCCAGACGCACATGGATCGACCAGCTGTACACAAGTACCACGACGCATTTTTCCTCCATAGACCAATACCAGGATCGACGACCATCATCATATTCGCTGAAACTCCCTCCCTCACAGACACAGACGCGCGCACAGCTCAGTACGTTCCGCAGCTGGTTCATATATTTCCCACCCCATTGTAAATATTGTACAAAACAGCAGGAGCCCGAGCAGGAGCCCGTGGGAGAAACAGACTGTTGAACCGAGAAGGAGGTGACTTGAGAGCGCATGTCTGTGTAGATCGATCGAGCAGCGTCTAGTAATTGTTTGCATTTGTCAAATCTAGAGCAAGGAGGTGCCAGTTATGGCTGCAACAGCTGGTCTGTCGAGCTTGTTGACGCCATCCATCGGCGATGCCAACTCCAAGAATCTGCAGAAACTGGCTACGAATTCGAAATTCTTACACCTGCGCCAACAAGATCGTGGATCGAAATGGCACCACATGATCAAATGCTCCTCCATCGAGGCCACAAGTGCAGATCAGTCGACAACTAAGGTAGAGACTCCATTAACCATAAAGTACGTTAGATACTCCACTGACCTTATATTATATACAGATGAGCTTTCATTTGTGCGAAGGGTTAAAAATACTTAATCTATTAACATTTCGGTTTGTGAAATTGATTATTAGATTACCACCAAATAAATGTGCAAAATTGTAGATGTTGCAAGTTTCTAGCTAGATTGTTGTAGCGAAAGGTTCAAAGTTCACCTGTGTACGAGGAAGGAAACCTCTCCTGTACTGTATGGTGAATGGAGACTAAACACTTATGATTTGCAGCCTGGACGAGGTTCACAGAAACTGGTGGTGAAGCGGCGAGCAGCGATGGTGGCATCCATGGCATCTTTTCGATTCAGTACTTGTGTTTGCTGTTCTACAGCAACTGCTTCGGAGGATTGGAGCTATGGAGGGCCCTCTGGACCTCCTCTGTGGCCTGGTACTTGCGCTACTGGGCGAAAGCAATCGCCTGTTGATGTGCCGTGGAAACAAGCGCAATGTGGCGAGGCAATGGGAGAGCTGATGTTCGACTACCAGTTATCTAGCCCTGTTTTCACCAACCATGGCCATGGCACTATGCAGGTCGACTTCGAAATTCAAGCCAGTGAATTATTATCTTTGTCTTGAAGGAATTGGTGTTTGGAGTTTATTGGTTTAATGCTTTGGGTTTACTTAATTCAGTTTGTGACTGGCAGGTTGAGTTTCCGGAAGGTGGGAACAAGTTGAGGTTGAATGGAAGGGAGCTCAATTTGGTGCAGTTTCATTTTCATACTCCATCCGAGCATGCATATGACGGATTTCACTTTCCTATGGAAGCTCACTTGGTGCACCGTAAGTAATACTGCAAACACTTGCAAGTTGCGGAACTTAATTTTTTTTGGGTATTTCATTACATTTTTTACACTTCACAGTTGTATCTCTCTTGCTGCAATTTTCCTGCAATGCAAATAAACTCTGAACCCCCAAACTGTGCCAAAGCTGAAAATAGAAATTCAGCATTAGAAACACGAGTATTGTACAGTACAGTAACTGTCAAAACATGTTTCTATCGTTAAAAAATGTGGGGTAGGATTTCATTTCGTCACCTTCCTTTCTTGAAGCTTCTTAACCCCTAAAGGACCATTGTCCGTTCGGGGGACAAATGGGACTTGGGGCAGGTACCTACGGGCTGAAAATTTCTCCTAATTTTTTGAAACTTTTTGTGAACATGAAGAATTGAGAGAGGTATGTGGCAGAAAAAAAATTTGAAATCAGACCTTTGAGCGAGAAATTATGCCATTTCTTGGAATGCGTGGGGATGGGGGGCAGCAAAAAAAATTTGCAAAATTTTGAATTTTTTTTTCTTAATATTTTTTTTCTCATAGATTGTATTTTTGTCTATCTGGAAAGCTTTGATTCCTCTCATTTGGATTTGTTATGAAAAAGTTATGGACATTCTTGTTTTTCGGGCAGTTAGAGCATCTTCTTGAAAAAAATAACTTGTAGGATGCATTTTGGAATGCAATTTTTGTAATTTTTCAATTTTTTCTTTTAGGAATGGTTTAGTTTACTTGCTAGAACAATCTCACCATTGGGATTAGTGCATTTTAATTCCATCTAAAATATATGAATATTTTAGATTTTCCTTCTATCTTGTACCTACTTCTACTTAACAATTTTTTTAAGAATGATAATTAAGTTTTTTTGAATTTTTTGAATTTTTCCTAGACTCTCAACTCAATTCTCCACTATAAAGATTTAAAGCTCAAAACTCTATAGTGCAAAAATTTTAAGTTAAAAATGTTTAAAGTCAAAAAATCTGGTCCCGCAATGTCTCGGAACTTTAGGGGTTAACTGATTTTCTTCAACTTCTATTCATAAAGGAGATTGCCACTTTAAATCATGTTGCACTTCGTGATTAACTTCTTCTGTAGCCATTCTTATAGAGCATGATTAATATTTCTTGTTGCTGTGCAGAAGATGTAGTCACCAAAGCTACTGCAGTTGTTGGGTGAGCATTTCGTATGTCGTGAACTATAGAATGGACCCGTGGCAGAATTGGTTATGTCCTCAGGATTTTAGTGTTGCTATTCTATTCTTCAGTCGTTTGCTGTAGGAAATTTTCATGTCTCTTCATACTTGAGGTAATTAAACGACTTTCATGACTTGCAGAATTATGCTCGACGCCACACCTGACGCAAAACCTAACGGTGCTCTTACAGCAGCTCTTCAGTACTCACCCTTGCAAGATGGAAAGCTGGCTTTGTAAGCTCCCTCCATGAATTAGCGCTCACACATATTGTTGCATCTTTGCTTAGAATCATAACATTCTTGAGCGGTTGGGACGACTCACTCTCCTCCACCGTAGATCCCAAACTGAATAAGAATATTTCAATAACCAAGGGGTTGTCAATGGGAAAGTCGATAATTTATGAGAATTTTCTATTATTAGAGCAAGCAAAGCCTTTTTAGTAAAACTACCTCAATAGACTCCGTATTCACAATGTTAGTAGAGCCACTGTCAGTCTTCTTCTACTTCTTCTATTGTTGTCAAAAATGCAAACACAAGATTAACACTGACCAAGAATGGCATTGAATTCCGGCAGGAGAAAGTCCAAGAACGTGCAGGTCAATCCTGCAGACCTTCTCCCCCCTACTGCGACAAAGGTACCATTTATTAAATTTACTTCACATCTTGAAGAATTTGCAGTGATTCAAATGTGGTTGATGAAGCAGGATTTCAAAAAATTTAACTCTCTAGTCATATTTGCAGAACAGGATTCATGTAAGCTTGCAAAAAAATCTTTGATCATTTTTTTGGCACTTAGTCCATCAAAGAAGTCATAGTTTTTCTACAAATGAGGGGCTCGTAATTCCACCGGTATTTGCAGAATGAGATCAGACGGTATGCACATTATTCAGGCTCACTCACTACACCAACTTGCGATGAATTCGTGGACTGGTTTCTCTTGGGTGAGTAACATCAACCTTAAATCCTTTCTTGAAACTCAGCACATTTTCGCATATTTGTATGAATATATCATTTACCTCAATTCCATCAAATTGGTCATAAAGGAAGGTCCCTTTTTGACAATTCAAATATTACTATGAATGAATGAGAAGCTATTTGGGCAAAACATTACCTAGAAGCACTTTGTTCATCCATATTATAGACTTATGAGCACTTGGGGATTAATTGTTGTAGCTAAATTTATAAAATGCATCTTGGAAGCTAATAGTCAAATATTTTAACTTTAAAAAATAAAGCTATTTTATAATAGAATTCCTCAATAAGTTTTCCAAGTCACAAAAACCGAGGCAAAGACTCAAAGTTAACTCTTGTTGTTAACCCTCTTTATTGCAATTCGCAGAGAAGCCTGTGATAGTAACAACACACGAAGTGTTGGAGTTTTTGAAGTTTGTGGGCGGCGACCAGACGTTGGCCTTCAATGCTGTATGACTCAAATTGCTTTCCTTCTTTTGTAGTTGAATTCTCATTTGCCACGTTAGCAGCTGTGCAAACTCTGCCAACTGTTCATGTTATCATTTTTGGTCCACCCTAATTGCCTAACATTCGTGTGCTTGTTGATACAGAGACCAGTTCAGCCATTAAATGGTCGGCCAATCTTTGTAGGACCATGAATTATGTACTAGGGCTAAGAGATCCAGGACCATACGCCCAAGACAATTATCAGACATAACCCTCTCCTCGAAACTAAATCAGGATTGGACGTCTAAGAAATATTTGGTAAGAGAAGATGGGGATTACGACTTAACCCTCCACTTTTCCAATTACAACGCGCCATGTGGCGATGATTGCCACACGAGAAAGTAATGAAAAGTAGTATACGCTGGAAATTACATGGTAGATTTGCCAGATTTACACCAATATTTCTACTTACCAATTTGACGATTTTCAAATTATCAGATCATAGTTGAGATTAGTTATACTAACTTCATTTTTAATACCGGTAGTTGGACAATCGAGCTCACTGTATGCGTTCATACGTGAGGATCCCTCGTCGACCTCTGGGAACCGAAGCTATGTTGGAAATAAAACTTTACGAAGTCCTCTCTAGTGTTTGTGTTTCAGAAACCCAAATTATCCCGATGCATTTCTTGACTCTAAATTTCTTCAAACCAATTGCTCATTCATTCAGCTTTTTATAATGTTCTTAAGGACTGCCTCAACACCCTCTGAAACCGAATCCAGATTCTTTTTGTGCACAATCTGGAGCCATATCAAGAGGGAAGTACCAAAAGTTGTAGGAAGAAAGAGAAGCACTCACAGCTGCTAAAGAATGCAACGTGAAAAATCCTGAAGGTGATCACTTTGGTGGTGGTGGTGCTGCCGGTGCTACAGGGAGCTTCATCACAGACAACCTTGGAGGCGCAAGGCCGGACTTCACCTCCAGTGCTATGAGCTTAAGCAACATCTTGTCCTCGCGCCCTTGATACATGTCGTGGAATTCTTTCGTTGCTTCCTCAATCTTGTGCCGACAAGCTCGCTCAATGCATTCGTCCAGCGTTTCTGGCTTGGCTTTCACATAATCGTCTGGGGACAAGCCGTCCAAGTCGATATCATTTGGGTCAGGAATCGCCATTATGTCTTCAATTGCCCAAAACATGAAGTGCTCCAGAAACTGATGAACCACACAGGCTATTTCGTACGCTTCCCATGCGGCCTGCAGGATTATGACAAAGATTTCATATTACAGATCCTAAAATATTTTTATCTCTACAATGTCAAATCGCTTACAATATCCTCTGCTTTGGAACGCGTGAATTCTTTCAGGAATTCATCCTCAGGACATTCTGTAGGGAAGCCCTACGACCCCTTGGAATTGGCCATGATGCCATAAAATCTTGGGTGTCCATGATGTCCATTCTTCCATATTTTATAAAAAGATAGAACAAGAGGAAAGCATGAGGGGTGCAGAAAACAAGAGTGATGCAATATAGATGCACAAGGTTGCATATGATTGGCAATAGAACCAAGAAGGAACTGTACTTTGTCAGTGCAAAATCTCAACACCTGTGAAGTAAATATAAACGGTGCAGTGCGTCAAAGGCTAAGAAAGGCTATGCTTTAACTCTGAATCCACTAGTATGAAAACTACAAATAAGATTCAAAGGGTATTCAGTGTCTACCTTTTCGTCATCTAATTCCTTTTGTGTGCTAGCCTCTTTCAGAGGTATCAGGAGAGGCGTTTGCACCCATACTTGCTCCGATTTGAACCAACATTGATGGTCATGTAAAAAGCAGTAGCTCAACAGAGTGTAGTGCTGGAAAACCCTGCAGTGTGACTAGTTGGTGCAAGATCGCGTGTATGTTACTATAGTTACTTACATTGTGCTGACAAATGTTCTGAAATTTGAAACATTCTCAAAAATCATTTTATTTTTTAACAATTTCCAGAACCTGTTTCTACCGATTCTCAGGTATTTCAAGCTACAAAAGTCTGACATTGAGCAAGTGATTTCAATGTGGAGAGGCTTACGTGGTAGTGAAAAATGGTGCAATCTTCTGACAATCCAAAACAGTGAGCGGTGGAGTATCCGTTATATGTTGTAAGATAGTCAGCTTTAGAAGCAGCTTTCTAAAGTGCCTTTCCGCATCCACAAAGCTCGCACCCTCTGCACCCAACATGCCCTGATAAATTCCTTCAATTATCATCGCTCTTTCTGTTTTGGGATAGCACTCAGACCATTGTCTTGCATAGATTGCTTAGACTCAGTAAGGTAGAGGATACTAAATTCCCTAGAGACCGGATCCCATCTCCTATACTGACCCCATCATACCAATAGGACATCATCAATTCATTCACTTCGTCCGAATTATTGACAAGCGGCATAAGCATGAACTGGCTACATGTCTATGGTTACTGATCTTTGAATGGAAATGGGGGTTGTCTATTGTCAACTACAACCTCGCACTTTGAGAAAATTTTGCTTAATCATAATGATCTCCACAGATTTGGCACTTGCACCCAGATATCTCTCCACAGGTCTCTATATTTTCCAAAAATCACGTTACGTCCCAAATATGTTAGGGTAATACTTGAAATGACGCAAATAGTCTCCTCTCTCTTGTTAAGGCAAACAATTGTAATGTATCACCCCCAGCGCCTTCACAATAACCATATGTAAAGAAGCCTTAGTGAAAAAAATCCCGAGCTTAAGTACGGTCCGTGAGGGAGTTTGTACAGTCACGCAAGGAATATGACTGTCACCAGAGTATACACTGCAGTCACAACATGATACCTTACCCAAGATCAAGTCTAGCATGTCGTGGCTCAACTTCCACACATGGAACGTCACCTCCTTTGTCAATCCAGCTTCTTTTGAAAACCTGCCCACCCCTGTGACTCCGTGTCAGCACCCAAACAGATGAGGTAAACCAAGAAAGCAAAGATGCAAAAATTCTAAGCCATAATCAGACTGTGCTAAGACTGACGAGATTTTTATAAAAATGATGGTCTGCTAAGTACCACTCAGAACAACAAGGTTAATATTTGAACATACATTACGAGAAACTAGGTATGAGGTAACAAACTTCAGAGAATCCATTGCATTCATGACACCTTATGACGAATTTGAGGTAACGAGTGTCCAGGCACAATGAGAAAAGAAGAAGATCGTTGCACCAATCAGGTGTACGATTTCTTGTTATCTCAGCTTGTTGTGTAACCGAATGTGGTTCCAAGATAAGACTGTTGCCAACATACAGTCCCATGACGCTCTTTCATCTACTATACTCGAGGTACTCTGGACCTCGAGTGTCAGAACTTTGAGAATTGCAGGGTGTGAACGCAAAGGTAAACAACGTACAACAGGAACCCAGAGAAGTAGTCGACGATGATAGCATTGCGTGCCTTGTATGAAATGTCTCTCAGCCCGAGCACGCCTGCCAAGAATCTGCCATCATAATAATCTCAATTAGCCTCAAACAATCAGCTTCTCTGGAAACCGTCCAAAACATTGATTTCTTAAAAAAGTGATTGACATTAGGGTTAGAATCAGTTGTCAGCCTGCGCAGGAACTAGGGCATGGACAAAATCTTCTGATGTTTGCTAGTGCAACAAAAGCATCTACGACAAAATTTGCTTAATCTCGCCTGACTTCAATCAACCCAAAGTTTGAAGCTGACCTAAAAAACAGTCAGATTTCTAATAACTATTGACAGAGACAATGAAAAGAGAAAGTGGGAAGCGGACGTGAGCATCTCCTCATGAGATCTATAGGCCGCCTTGTAAAACCCGCTCAGCTGCTCCTCCGAGATCTCCTTGCGGTAAACTCCATCTGGAAGCTCAGGCTCAGGCTCAGGCTCAGCTTCGGAAGGCGGAGGAAGAGGCGGTGCTTTGGGAGCCATGGCTACAGTGTTCTCTCAAACTTTGCACATGTTAAATCGCCTCTCCACCATGCTTTTTCAACCAATCTGATTACACAATGCAAACAACTTTCGTGCTTAGGGTTACAGTGTCTCAGACACAATGACACTACCAACATCATCGCCATAGAGACATAGAGACATTCATACTACAGAATTCTCGTCAAAATCATTTGCTGGAGGAGATGCATTCAGGCTTGACTAACGTGCATATTTTCACCCCAAAATCATACTACTAAAATCATAACTCCCTCTGTAATATCACAAATGCTATTATTAATACTAGGGGCTCGTACTCGCTATGCTACGCATTCATTGTATTACATATTGGTAAAATTTTGATATATTTGAGTAGAATGCACGATAATGATTTCAATAAGTCTTTAAAATGATTATTTTAAATATTTTGTAAAAGTATTTTCAATCATGCATATATAGAAATTGTATTTTCACACAATGTGATATTATAGGAATCGAGTAGCACTTTGCAATTACCTTTCTGATATCATTTTCTACAAAGGGTGATATTAGAGAAATAGTGTAGTCATTGCAATTAAGGTGATATTAAAGAGGATCCATGGGGTGATATTATAGAGGTAGCAATTCCATTGTGTCTCTTGGCTTTACACTTCTTTGAACTTCTATGATTTTGTGCTTTTGTGAGCTTTGAGTTTTCAAGATTTCAATTTTCTATTGCTACTACCAAATGATTTGAGAAATTTATTGAACAGAAGTGATTTTTGATTTCACAACAATTATATTGTTCACGAAGTTTTTGAGATTTACAAGTTCTTCTTTTCAATTCTTCCATTTGGGTTGCCATTGTTTGTAACAATTGAGTCAAATTTCTAATGCATTATAATGTATGTGTATCTTTTATAGTATTCACCATTGGGTTTAGTGTATTTATCAGTCAATAAATTTCTATTGTACATTTTCATATACGCTTACTTATAAAATAATGATAGCAAGATTTTAGTAATTTTTGTTTAAAAGTTTATTGAAATTTTTGTTCTGCATTCTATCTAATACATCAAAAGTATAATAAAATTCTAATGATGAATGCGTAGCAAAGCAAGTACCAACCGCTAGTATAATATAAAAATCCAGGATACTCAAGTAACCGGATCGATACACGAGCTGCATATGATTGCAGCATGTGAATGATGAGTTCAGCATGCATATAAGGTAGCACTACCCAATACCGTCATTTGCCTAATTCCGACACCTACATGGCCCTTCCATTTGCGTCAGTGATCAATCCATTATCACAATCTTAGTAATCCTTTGCCATGATGGCAATGGACTTGGGAAGCGGACACGTCAACCCACGCTTTAAGAAGGATCAGCCCATGCTTCAACAAGGGTCTATTCATGCTTTAACATTTCGTCTTTGAAAAATCACAGAAAATTCAATTCTTGTCAGAATCTCTTCATTCTTTTTGCAAATGACTTCTCTCAAACTTTTCTATCTCTGAAAAATATGGGAGCTGACAAACATCTTCTCCAAAGTACCTAAATAGCAAATCTGTATGGTAATGGACAGTTCTGCCTTATACTGACAAGTCCATAAATGAAATGAAAGTCCAGAATACATGATCAGGCAGATTCCTTCGCAGACCTGCACGAAGGTCGAAGATCCTCGCCAGAACCCAAGTGATGACAAAGCTTGCGGTTGCAAATCTCGAGTGGACAATCCCCATAGCTATATAAATCCCGAATCACATATTGAAGGTATTCTTGTTAAGAATGGGAGGACCGGCGCAGCCTTCGTCCCAGCTCAGGAAGTTCATAACGTCTTTGGAGACTTACTAAGGTAACTACACCTAATTTCGTCCCCTTTCTAAAACCAACCCCTATAGATTCTTGCCTAAAATGTACTCCCATTATTCATGAGAGTCTAGGGTTGGTTTTCGAAACACCTATTTTCAGCACTTTGAATATTTATAGTTTATTCAAACGGTATTCAAAATATGCATTCTAATGGAGAATCTGGTATCCCCTTTGGACTACCAACAAGACAGTACAATTAAAAAGTTTGTCAGTATAATAATGGAAACCATGTTGAATTGCTTAACCGGTCAATTTTAGATGTAGTTACCTTAAGTAACTTACCCACATGTCAAAACACAGGACATCAACTAATTATGAATGAAAACTGCATGACCTTTATATTCTCTTTACCACAAACAATAAGCAACTTGTCGGGCTGACAACTCTTCTAAATATTACTTTTCTCTTCTACAATTGATATGTTGACATAATAAATGATGGTCAAAATTAGACAAAAGTCTCTTTCACAAAATGCTTCAAGGATGAGCTTCATCCATTTCATGGAGCTCTAGTGGTAAGTCCTTGAAAAAAATCATAATCCAAACATTGAACATTGGATCTCTTTAGGGGCTCTTAGGAGTTAAAAGCACAAAGATAGTCCCTCCCTGTGGTCCAATATGATGAACAATGTGTTTCTTTATTGACCATGTATTTTACACTATTTTCTTTAAAATATATGTACGATTGAGATTAAGATAGACTATATTTAAACAACCCTAGCTAAAAACACATCCACTATTTAGGAATAGATGACATGTTTATGACAATCATTGATGAGGTAAACACAAGTAAAAAGATAGTTTATGCCCTCTATCCCATGTCCAAGCAATGATTACAACTTTTTTCATTCAATCATGGCAAACAACAATCTTTCACCAATGAAAACAAGTTTCACTTCCCAACTAAATCTCATTTCTAGGAAACAAAGTTACAAAAGCATAAATCTGCATACATTGGAACTGTAAGATATCAATCATTAACATTTGTATTCTTACATTCTAAGTTGGCGCAACCCAATTAAAGTGAAATAATTGAAGTGTACACCTGACCAAGCATACAATGCATACATAATGGAAGCGTATCTTTAGAGACACTGTAATCTGCTAAGAATTAGAAAACGAGATGCATATTGAAACTCAAAGGTAGGGAAGAAGGCCAACCCTAGTTTTCAAGAGAAGTCGCACACAACTACACTTGAGAAGGTAAAGCCCCAAATTGACCAAGAGATATTTCCACAATAAGGCTTGTGTATATAGATCAAAACGTACAGTGGACGACTCTGAATATATATATACAAGCACAATGATGTCTCAAATCAACGGAATCCAATCAACAAGACCTCATAATGTCGCTGGCAGTTGAAAGAATTAATACAAGACTGTACAGCTACAATTATAGCATGTACAATCAATTCCTTGTTTACTTGCACCAGTGGTTTCAGGTTGTTGTCCACAAGTGTTGCTCAATGACGTTCCTTCCAAAGGGAGTAATCATGTATTTTAGAACTTGCAATACCTGGACCTGCTATGATTCGGGCTCTGGAATTGGCGGTAAAATTTCCTCTACTTTAGCTAAAAACTGGTCTACAGCGTCACTTGACAACCGTTCATCACAATCCTCCACGATCTGTTCCATCACCAAAGAGAGAGAATGTCAGCTGCTTGCACACTCAAGGCCATGTGGGGTTGCACAGTGAAGTGAGAAACAGAGAATCGTAGCGAATGTAACATTAGAGGGAGTCACAACATGGTGAAAATAAATTCAGCGAGTTCAGTGAAATATTTGGTTGAAATTCCTCCTTGAAATTGCGGACATGGTCTCCTCAAAGTCCATTGTTGAAATCCAATTCATCAAGGGTTGAGTAGATAAAACTTGCGTGGAGAATGAACTATAGCTTGTCACCTAAGCCTCCATTTCTTGTGCCAAGAAATAGTGATGAAGCGCAACAGAACAGGGATGTAATTCAATGAATTCGCTGGAAATACGCCACTATATTTTCCATAGTGATTCTCTCAATTAAAAGCTAATAAATATCATTACGATAATGCGACTGAATCCCATACGTCAAATAGCGCAAAGGAGGAGGGTAACGTACAAGGTGGACTTCAACAGCAGAAGCTGGACGCAAGTTGCTGGCTTGTAAACACTCAGCTTTAGTAAGCTTGTACTTCTCGGTTGCCTTAAAAAATGCCGCTATATTTTCTCTTGTCTGTTGGCCAGCAGGTGTCTTTACCAAATAATCATAAACCTGCATCAACAAAGCTATCTCCGTTAGCAACAAGGCAATGTAGAAATCATCGTCAACAACAATTGCAATCCTTGATTGCTTGCTATTATATCAAAGTATCCAAAGCATACAAAACCTAGTATTTATATGAGCCCATTTACCATTCAAGCGCGAAGGGTACGTGGTATACAAATGAACAATTCGATTGATCATATTGTGAGAAATAAAATTCAGAAAGGGTCAAAGTTTATAGAACTAAAATCAGTGAAGAACATTGCATGTGCTGATCAAAAAACAAAATAAAATGAATGACCAATTCTTCAAGAAAAACAAAAGTCCCAATTTGGGATCCTTGGTCCGTTAGGGCTTGAACTTGCCCCTAAACCCTAAAAAAACTTAAACCCTAACCCTAAAACCCTAAACCCTGCAGAAAGTACTCTCTAGGATCCCATACCAACCATGGCAACCAAATTAAAACATGAAAATTCAGGCAAAAGACTCCATAAATATTCGAATAACACAGAGATCCTGGAAAAGAGTTGAAACAGACCTTAATTTCGGCAGCTGAGAGGCTGCCGGTAGCGCCCATCCCTCGATCAGCCCCACGCGACTTGAACAAGTCCATGGTCTCGAAGTTAGTCAACAGACCCGCGTTTCCGTTTTTCCTGAAACCCCAGCAACCGCACCTCAAAAATCACAATTCACTCCCAATAGACTCCACAACTCCCAAATTTCCAGACCCAAACAGTGTTGACGAGCAATTGTAACATTAAAAATTCAATGAAGGGGTTGTGGAAGGGCGGAGAATCTCACAATTTCATTGCGACGAGGGTGTATCACACCGCGCAGATCTCCTTGGAATTGGAAGGCGAGAAAATATTGCGTGGGAACTCAAGCCGCAGTCCTGGAAATAAGTGGCAGGAACATCAGCTCCAGGTCCATACCGGCTCAAGAATTCCCTGCACGAAGAAAGTGAGAAAAGAGAAAGCCACTGCTAGATAGCCACCAGCATTGCCCCATATTACAACGACGCAATGCCAGAGCATCACCACACAAGAGTTTAGCTCCACAGCAAACCCTAAACGTCCGGCGCAGGCAACCCCCTCTACAAGCAACAGCGAACCAAGCATCCTTTGCGCTAGTCCTCCAGCAATCCAAACTGGTAATACCTGTACTCACATGCTGAATTTTTGCAAAATCTTACCTGGAAAAGCAAATAGAATATTCGGTCTCAGGTTCCAGTGGATGAATACTTCGAATTTCCATAACCCAACAAGGAAAAATAGACTTTAGATCAGATGAGACCGTGGATGAAAGTATGATAATCGATGATTCTATCCAAAGTTTCTGTAGATAAGCCTTTTTCTGAGGATGCACTCGCACCGTGCTTCGTTAGTCCAGTCCATCATTACGGAGAATCCCCAGTTCAATTCCCCCGCGACAAGACTCTCTGATTCATTCCATCAAGCGGTGGATTTTCCGTCTTCTGAAGGACTTTGCCTGGTAGCTTCGATCTGCATTGATAGCTGAGTTATGCAGTATACTAGAATGTTTGCACCTCCGAATTCCAGAAGCTCGCGCCTCAGTCCCCAGTTGATTGGATTTTTGTGTGTTCTCGCACTTTGTGTCGACTCTGGACAGCAACAATTTTAGGTTTCCACGCAGCGGGTGATTAGTAGATATGGCAGCTTTCGCCTCTCATGGGATGCTGCTTCATCTTCACAGAACGAGAAGCAGCCTTGGTTCTCGGCAATCGAAGCCAAATGTGAAGCCCTGGGGTGGCTCCAATTTAGGGTTGTGTGGGTTTCCTCGGCTGGGTAGTTTGTTGCATGGGCGTTGTTTTTTGAGGATAACGTCTTCGATAGTAGGTCAAATCCAGGGCAAGGAGATGCAAGTCGTGGCGGTGAGGGCGGAGAAGGACGAGGAGGAGGAAATGTCTAAGGGAGCGGAGATGGACGCAACTAGGTTAGACTTGGTGAACGACGTAGCCAAGTCGGTGCTGGAGGCTGTTTGTTTGGTGAAACAGCCGGCTATGGTGGCTCTTCTTTTCTGCTTGCTGGTCTCACAGGGCCCGGAGATGGCAGTCGCGGCTTCAGGAGGCAGAGTCGGTGGCAATTCGTTTCAAAGTTATTATTCTTACTCTCTGCGAGATTGTGTGATGATTGTATATTTTCCTGTAGCAATCTTGCAATCTAATTTGAAGATGTAGTTGTTAATTAGAAGAATGGCTTTCAATTTCGAACCACTTAGTATTACAGTATCAAATAGACGGGGTATATCTGAATTTCTTAGCAACATCATATGTGCGTTTTGATTGTTCTTGTTGATTGCATTTTTTGTTGTCTTGGTTGCATACTTTCGTGTAGGTTACTGAAGTTTGTGCATGTCTCTTTGGATCATAATAGGTGGGCAAACTAGGTCTGCACCAGCCAGGCCATCGCCAGCACCAAGGCAATCTTATTCACGACCAAGTGCGCCGATTTACAGTGCACCACCGATTCAAACCTATCAAAATGAGTACTTCACCACAATTCCTCTCTCAGTCCCAGCCCCCAGTCACTATATGGGTCCCGCAACTAGCTTCGGAATTGGTTCCAGCTCCCTCTTCTTCATTGCCTTTTGTATGGGATGCGCATCTATGATTTCAGTGAACCGTTTTCTCTCAGAGAAGACATTTGGTGGCTCATTACGAGCTGGGACACGAACTTCGAGCGTTCTTAAACTTCAGGTACCCTGCGTTCAACCTATGCTGGACAGTTTATTTATTTGTTTTAGGTTTAGAGCTCTGGACAGTTTATTTATTTTAGGTCTAGAGTTGACATGAATTGTATTAGTACTGTCAAACAGATCTTTGGCCTCAGCAATTAAAAGTATTTGATAAAGTAGGTAGGATTTAAGGTTACTCATAAATATTGGAATTAATAATCATAGTCCTTTGGGACGGAAATACAGGTTGGGTTATTAGGGCTAGCGAGAACGCTACAGCAGGATCTGGACCGGATTGCTGAGGATGCTGACACTACGACAACGAAAGGATTGCACAATATTCTGACAGGTAACGTTTTGTAAACTAATTGATGTACGTACTTATCGTCTTCACCAGATGTTGTTGTCTAGAAAATTTGAACACTTGATGAGGACTGTGTTCATTACTTTTGTTTGCAGAGGCATGTCTGTCATTGCTGAGGCATCCAGATTTTTGTATGTCTGGACTTTCTTCGGTATGTTCGCCATTTCTATCCTCCTTTTTATTGCGTGTTTATTATCATTAGCTAGGTCCTTTTCAATATCTTGTTATTTCATTTCATTTTCTGTGGTTTTTCTTTGCCTAGAGTGATATTTGCAATGGCATTGCTATATTAGTTTTCAAATTGCATGTTCCTTTGTATCATAACACTTTTGTAAAGTTTAAAGATTCAACAAGTTTTGATTATAGCACATTGATACATATTACGAGCTACTAACGAATGATGCATTGGTAACAGTATTTTGTGAAGCGCACTGAAAGCGACACTGAAGAGCAGTTCAATCAGTTGTCATTGGAGGAACGCGGAAAGTTTGATGAGGAAACTTTCATAAATGTAAATAGTATACGGAAGCGCATGATGGCAGCATCTAAAGCCAATCGATTTAGCAACGAGTTTATTGTGGTGAGTACATTATATAAATCATTTCATTTGCGTTAGTTGATGGCTTACAAATTAGTTTCAAAGAAATTGCACATCTGTAGCCATGTACATGGCAATTTCATCCTTCATTTGGACTCCTTATGAGTTTCTTGACTTTTTTACAGGTGACTATTTTAGTAGCTGTGGAGGGAGAACATAAGCTGTCAGCGATCTCCAGTAGTGCAGATTTGCAGTTAG
Source organism: Pseudisothecium myosuroides (assembly GCA_951799445.1). NCBI lineage: Eukaryota > Viridiplantae > Streptophyta > Bryopsida > Hypnales > Lembophyllaceae > Pseudisothecium > Pseudisothecium myosuroides. The sequence goes on along the minus strand of OX637287.1, from coordinate 9,574,491 downwards.
CACTTCAGAAGTTGGGCTCTTTGCCAGAGAGCTCTATACAGGTGTGTTTATTTCGTAATTCCTCTTGGTTCAGCCTTATCAAATTATTGTCTCATCTTAATTCGTTGTGCTGTCCTAAGGATTTTTTCTGTAGTACGTTTGGCTTGGGCTTGTATGAACCATTGAATTGCGTATTTTGGCAGGCTGTGGAAGTGCTATGGACTCCGCAAGATGAGAATGATACACTGTCGGAGGGGGAGCTTCTTCGCAAGTATCCTCTCCTGAGGTCTTTGTAGAAACCCAGCTCTAGGTCGAAAGCACTTGTACATTTCACAGAGATTTCTCCAGACAGAACACAGTCCTGCCTTAAATATAACATGTACATTTACAGAGTTCCAATATTTGGAGTGACATATAGGCCATCTGTGTGCATGAGATGCATTTCAGATAGTTTCGATTGTCCTGGTATTTGAAACCGAATGTAATCCTGGTTGTAAGTTCAACTCAATCTGAAATGGTTTCTTATCAACAGTCTATTTGTTGTTGTTTGTGTTGCTTACAAGTTACACCTGACAAAGAGCCTGTATAGAGCTTCAACATTCTTGATGTCCATAGTATCCTATTCCTACAAGATCTAATAGTGTCCGTTTTCAATTTCTTGCTGTGATCTTAATACTCTTGACTTAGAGGGTCTGTTATAGCTCATGAGTAGTACTCCGGAGAACATTCTAAGTAGCATTCCAACAAGACATCACTCAGAACATTTGATTGAGAAATGCACTCAAAATCTGAATTAAAATTTGAGTGCAGCCATTGAACGTCATGCCATTTCTGTCATGAAATGTCATTTCTGTATGCCAGAACGTTTTATACCCTCGATTTCTGATTGAAAGAATATCCTCTTTATACACCCTAGTCGCAAAGAATTCTTCATCATAACACTCTACTCAAGCATCACAGATGCAGTTCTCGGCCATGAGTTTCTCAAATTTCAAACGAGATAAGGACCCACGTAAATGACCCGAAAGGCCCTCTCTATCTGCCACGTAGCCTAAACTAAAATTCATAACAGACCTCCATATGATTCGGGTCGAGGGATAAGCTCCGTGGGGCCCTGATCACCCCCCTATCCCCGTGAGAACCGCCGTGCGAATCCGTGGGTCCCTTATCCGAAGGCCTTCTTCCCCCTTGCCAGCATCGCTGCTGCCGCAGCCATGGCGTCGTCTCTTCTTCGCCGCTGTCCTTGCTGGACGACCCCCTCGCGGCCTGCAATTGCGCCTGCCTCGTCGAAGCCCTCTCTTTCAAGCTCTTTTTTGCCCCCATCGAGCGCCAATTTGGCCAAGAATGGAGTGAGAAATTCGTCGAGAAGCAGGAAGAGCTTGGTGGTGCGCGCATTGGAGCTCGACCAGGATACGATACTCGCAATCAGCGTGGGCGTGGCAGGCGTCGCAGTTGGGATCGGCGTGCCGATCTTCTACGAGTCGCAGGTGAAAAGCTCGGAGGGCCGGGAGAATGACCAGCCGTGCTTCCCGTGTAAAGGAACGGGCTCGCAGGTGTGCCGCTTCTGCGTGGGTGCGGGGAACATCACGGTGGAGCTTGGAGGCGGAGAGCGGGAAGTCTCCAGGTGTATCAATTGCGAGGGCTCGGGCTCCTTGACGTGCACCACGTGCCAGGGGAGTGGAGTGCAGCCGCGATACCTCGACCGCCGCGAGTACAAGGACGACGACGATTAGAGCGCAGCGCGACGCGACGCGACGCGGTGTAAGATTCGTGAGTGGTAGAGGTTCATCTTCTTCAGCCAAATTTGCTGAAGAGGAGTGTCGATTTGCTGCAGAATTGCTCGTGCTTGTGTAGGTGGAGAGCTGCTTTTGGAATGTTTTTTCAGGTCCATTTGTAATCTTTGTGGAGTTCACGCTGACCTGGTTTTGAAATAAATCTTGAAATTGAAATGCATCCGGGTAGTCGTGGATAGGCGCATTCCTAGGGCAAGGGTTTGTGCGTGTAAGCGACATTTTGGATACTTAACTGACAATGCACTTATGGAATATTGCTGAATTGCGCTGCTGAAACGTGGGTGAGTGGTAGAGGTTCATCATCAGCGAAATTGCTGAAGACGAGTCGAGTTGCTGGAGAATTGCTCGTGTAGGTGTAGAGGTCTGCCTTTTTTAATGTCTTTCAGGTCTCTTTGTAATCTTTGTGGAGTTCACATTGACCTGGTTTTGAAATAAATCTTGCTCTTGAAAATTGCCTTCGGGTAGACAGTCGTGGATAGGCGCATTCGTAGCTCTAGGGGTTTTGCGTGTAAGCGACATTTTGGGTACTACTCAGTCGACAATGCACTTTTGGAAGGTTAGTTACTGAATTGTGCTGCTGCTGAAACTTGTGGGAGTGGTAGAGGGTCATCATCAGCCAAATTGTGGAAGAGGAGTGTCGAGTTGCTTGAGTCGTGATCATTTGCTCATGTGTAGGCGTTGAGGTTCGGTTTTTGTGGATGTTTTCAGGTCTGTCTATTTGAAAACTTTGCGGAGTTCACTCTATCCTGGGAGACCTGATATTCACATAAAATCATGCTCTTGTAGTTTCAGAGACCTAACCGACAATGCCGTAATGTCATGGTGCTGAATTGATTGTAAAATCTTGGAGGAACTTCTTGGGAATGGATTTGATGTTTTGCCTGGAGCTCAAGTCATTTGATCTGAAGTCTGACTGGTTTCGCATTGTAGGCATATTTTGTATAGGACGTATATTAATACCGGTCGTTTGGTCGTTACTTTCTAAGCTTTCCATCTGAGCACCATGGATTCTCACATGTGAAGTGGACTGCATCTTTGGAGAATTGATGGAACGAGATGCATTTCACCATGCTGGCATTCAATGCTGAATGGGGACGTGCTCATGGCAATGTTTGTGTGGACATTGAAGAAGTTTTGAACGTCGAACTTGTTTTCCATTTTCAATCCTGCAATCACTGTGGGCGACAGCAATTTGGAAGAGGTTTATAGTTCACCGTATAGTAGTTTTGAAAACCCCACAATAACTTAATACAGGTACAGTAGTGTGGATTTTCAGGGACTGTGTGAAGTGACTTTGATTTTGAGCATATTTATTGTAGGTTCTAGGTTTCATGCACTGACTTTGTGATTGTTCCGTGAGCTTCTTTCGAGAGCTCGAAATTGCCAAACCCTAACCCAAGTGAGATTCGAATGTGAACGATTTGACATTCGAAGGTACACAGTAACGAGAAGAACAGAACCTTGAGTTGAAGAAACTGAAACATGGAAGGAGCACAGTAGAATTCCGGATTAAGATCAAGAGTAGAGCAGATTCATTCAAGATGCCTTGGGGTTCTGCTTCAGTTTGACCTTCAGCAAGATTTTCCAAACTCTTAAGATCTGAATGATATGCATTGCAGGAAGAATGGACACAATGGTCACTTTGTAATAGTCTATTTGTGGATTATGACATGATTATTGATTTTGAAAATTTTCATAATTGCATTATTGCATTTTATAATTTGGAGAGGAGTGAGGTGAAACTTAATACCAATCAATCTTAACATCCAACTAGTACTAACACGCTTGATTTGAACAATACACCAAGAGGACATGCCACATGAATATTTGTCAAATATATTTTATATCCTACCCCTCTTTGAACTTGCTCATAGCTTTTTTTCATAAGGATGCTAAACATTAATATGTTATGATTGTGCAATCCTCTTTCAATTACCAACAATATCAAATAAAATCTAAGACAATCAAATAATAGAAGCCTTATTTAGATGTCAATAGGTTGGTTTGAGATTTGATTATCTTAAAAAAAGTTAATACAACAAATAATTTCCTTCTTTTAAGAAATAAATTTGTGCTAGGAGATGGGTTTTGATTATTGGTTGAAAGGAAGCACATGGCCTATATCATCTTCAAGTTCAAATGGTCTTTTTTCCACCTATTAAGGTTTATTCAAGTATTTTACCCAAGACATTCTCCCTTATCAACACCTATTGAGGTGAAAATAGTTGATTGCAATCTTGTTGAATAATTTTATTTAAGTTCAATACCTTTTAAACATAAGAACCTAAAACTGTATTTAATAAGCACATTTGTAATGAGCTCTTTGAAAATTTATAATTTTATTCATACACGACGCAAAAAAAAACATGCTATAAGAATCTAGAATGTTCTTTCAATTGCCAAGAGCACCAACAAAAAACTAAGAAATTAATATTACTAACCACATTCTTATTTAGACACTTATAGATGAGGTTTTCTTATTGAATTTATCTTTGTTTTAGAGTTTTAAACTATATATACCAACAACAAGCAAATCCCCAACATTGTCAACTTTCGAATGTAAAGTGCACAATATTCGTCTTTGGATTCTCTATGCCCTTCCAATTAATTAATTTTTAGTAGAATAAACAATTCTTTTCAACATTAATTTTTCTTTTGCACTTAGCATGTCGTGTAAATAGTATAAATGTTTTTCACTTTTCCATAAAAGGAGACATGCAATTATTTGGTTGAAAGTTTGCATAGTGCATTGCACATGTGGGCCAAGTGACCCACCCTCTACACAAATGAACCACTTGCATTTGTGGCGTCAATGATGTATTTTTGCACTACACTCACCTATAAAAGTACACTAAAAATTGTATTTAGTGTCACCTACACTAATCAATATAAAAATACTAATTTTTTAAATTCTTAATGAATATTTTGAGCAACTATGTTTATAGAGATCCTCGGCTTGGAATAGTATTGACATCTATGCTCTTGGTAAAAATATTCATCTATCGTAAGTGGAATTATAGAATTGAGTGATTAGTCAATACAAGTTACATTAAATACAATTTTTAGTGTATCACCATTATAATACATTTTTTAACCCCTAAAGGACCAATGCCTTTTTTTTTTTTCCAAAAACCACTTGAAACATCCATTTTTGCTCCATTCATTCATTCAAGAAAAAAAAATCCCAAAAAAAATTTAACTATAAGGTCTTATACTTCACTTTTGTTTGAGATTATGTGGTAAAAATTTCATGAAGTTTGACCATATAGATGAGAAGATATGAACATTCAAAGTTGAAAAAAAAAATTTGAACATTGGCCTGCAATTTTAGATGACTTTGATTGCCATTTGTGGAATTTTTTTGAACTATAGACATTGAATAAAAAAAATTGAATTAAAGAATTGAGTTGAAAGCCTAGGAAAAATATTTAAATTAAAAATACTTGATTTTTATTCTTTAAAAAATTGTTAAGTAGAAATAGGTCCAAGATAGAAAGAAAAAATAAATTGTTAATAGCTCTAAGATGAGATTCAAACACAATAATCACAATGGTAATATTGTTTTAGAAAGCAAACTTAACTTTGTGAAACAATTTTTTTGAAAAATTGTGAAAACTACATTCAAAAGTGAATGCTATAAGTTGTTTGTTAAAAAGATGCTTAGATCGCTTGAAAAACAAGATTGTACTTAACTTTTGCATTAATAGTCCAAAAAGAATGAATCAGAGCCTTACATATAGATAAAAAAACATAATCTATTAGGAAATTAAAAAATATATATTTTTCAATTTTTTTCAATTTTTTTTGGTGTTGCCGTTGAGTTTAGTTGTAGGCTTTTGTGGTATAACTCTTACTCCTAAGCACCAATTCAAATAAAAATTACTTTCCCTCAAAGCTAATCAATTTTTCTATATTATGTGAAAGTTTCAAAAAGTTTCACTAAAAATTGAGGTTCATAATAGGAACCTATCCAAATTCCATTTTGCTCCCTAAAGGGACACTGGTCCTTTAGGTATTAATTTGGATATTAGTGCAATACTATAATATTTCATCCTATACAAATTTGATTAGTGTGACTTTGATAAGTAAATGTTGCATGCAAGACTATGAAACATCAGGGGCGTGAAGAGAAGTATACTTGAAAAAAGAGTTGGAGCATACCATACAGATTTGGCACTCAAGTATTGAAATTGAACTTCGACGTCAAAGTCTTAGGGGTCCATGTCACCTCACACCACTCATGAGATGACATCTAACACTTTTTTTTTACAAAAATGACTTAATTTATTCCTAATTTGACCTTCATGAAATAGGGTATATTAAAATCAGCACCCTATTTTAGAAGAGATATTCTAGATTTATTGTATAGTAAGGTCTACTTCATTTACAAATTTTTGCACCTTGCTAAGATTAGGTCAAGTTTGGGAGGCTCGTGTATACGAGTTCAAAATTGAATTGAATTTCGAATTGTGTTGGAATCACACTGAAGTCTATTTTATCATCATTACAAATACACATATGTAATTGAAAATCATACAAAGAGTTTGATGTTTTCTATACACTATGTATTATCTAGTGTTGCCAACATTTGTAAAAATTACAACTTGTATTCAATAGTATATATAAGAAATGAACCTTCATAATTGCTTTAGAGATATTTGATCTTATATCACTTGAATTGCTTATATGATTTCTTGCTTATTCTTCACCCCATGGCAAAAGAACTTTGATTATGTTCTAAAGGATTGGTTCTCTATGAAATGGTAGGTAGAGCATAAAAGAAATCCAAATTGTTGTATGATTCAAAATTATTCATTTTTCACTTGTTGTTATGAAGTTGAAGTGCACTTCATTGCAATTCCAATGCAATTTGTGGTTCCAAAATCGGTTCATTTTTGAGCATGCTAGAGCTTCCTAAAGTTGCTTAACTTTCTAGTGAAAACTGACTAGAAAATGAAATAGACCTTATTGTACAGTGCGATCTTAGGGTTCCACGGTGAAGATGCGATAAGCTAAAGCAACTGGTTGTAGGTACTACTAGGGGTAGTCACACCTCCTCCGACCCGTGCACCATTCTCTGAGATTGGACGCGTGGCTCTTTGTGTGTGGAAAATCGTGGCTTGCGGAGCTCTCAAACTCCAAGGTTTTGCAAGTGCCATTCTCCTCCTCCGAAGGTGAAGAAATGTTCTTGAAGAAAAATTTCTCGAGGAATTTTTCAATTTCATTGGTTGTGCGTGGCTTGGGGAGCTCCCATTTAACGTTGTAGGTAACACATTCTCTGAGAATTGCTTCAAACAGGAAAAAGGGGTGTCACACCACCTTCACGTGGAACGACTTGCCATTGGGTCCTCGTTTCTCTCACTTATTTCTCCGACTTCATAGATTTATGTTTCTTGTAGAAGGTGTGACTACCCCTAGTCGATCTAAAACGATGTGAAGGGTGTGGCATGAACCACGTATTTTCTACTCCGTATCAATTTCCAGGGTGAACTGAACCGGTCAAGTTGGGGAAGGACAACTGTCAAGTTTCGTTGAGCAGAACTGTTGACCAAGTACTGTAGCTCCGGAAGGCTGGCTAAACCGCCCTGCAAATAGACAGTGGCAGAGCCGTGAAATAGACTGACTGCACCAATTAGTTTGACTTTTTTTAATGAAAAATCCTCCGCCTAAATGGATGGGTACCATCTGGTGTAATGCTCGGGCCTTCGGGGAGAACTGCTGGGTAGTTCATTGTTAACTGGTTGCAATTTTGAAAACATTGGAAAGAATTGGGTGAAAAAATCTATAAACAATTTCTTTTTAGAGCGAAAACTAGAGAAAAAAATATGGTACTTGGTAGACTACTTGATAAACGGGTTCCAGAAGCATGAAGAAGCAACTATTCATTGAAGTAAAATAAACATCAAAACCGAACTTTATTGAAAATATTCTTCACTATCCGAGTTCCTGACTTCCTGTATCAAGCACGTCCATAACCGCTTCCAACTAAGTTCATTTTGACTGTCAATACTCTTCCAATACTCTTCCAATATTCTTCTCAACAGTTTCACACTGAACAGAAGAAAATTTTACCAGAATTTCACCAAACCAATCAATCAATCAATCAGCTTTAGCACAAAACCCCAAATTCTCTCACTACACCTGTTGCATGTTTGCACTTCGCCCGCGACCACGAGTACACCATCTGGAAAGTGCATTGCAGTTGCTTTGGATTGCGCTACATGTGTGAATGCGAATATACATCACACTTGTGATTATAATTGAAAAATCAAAACGGTTTGTGTAAAGTCAGTGCTGAATATAAGATGTGGCACAACTTCGTAACAGTTTCTGCAAGATATAAGATGATCAGTAACTCATCTACTGTAGTTTACAGTAATTGCTCCTAAAACACGGTTAGTGCAGTTTACTGTACCGGTAATTGCTCTTTCTGGCCCGGTGTAGGAGCATCGGTTCGGCTGCTTACTAGATTTGGTGGCTAACGGCTACCCATGCGGCCATGACAGCCCGATTGCCAGAACTCCGGGAGCATCAACAAGGCAGGGCATCTCGAAACCCGATTTTTATGATGTCGGAATGACACAGCGTCAAGCAAAAGCCGTGCCTTGCTCCTTTGGACTGAAAAAGGCAGGCCAGGCCGCCAGGGTTGGCAAGAGTTGGCAAGGGTTTACAGAATTACAGGTTTAGGAAAGAATCAAAGGCGGAGATGAGTCCAGATGGAGGACGCAGGGCAGTGCAAGGGAGCAGATCCTGGCTGGTGCATCTTCCCGTCACCAGCAGCCAGGCCTACCCTTCCAAGGAGGATCCTAGGCGGACCCATTCTCCGTTCCTGCACAGAACTCGGGCACCAAAATTTTCCACCAGTACGTCTGTCCTGTACTCCATTATACAACATTTATCACATCACACATGGCCTCCTTGTCTTCACTTGGCTAGCTTCGCAGCACCGGATCTCTCATCTCATCGCTCTCATGCTAGTTGTGAGATTCCGGCTGTGAGTACAGTTTGCTGTGTCTGCCGATCCTCCGCTCTAACTTTCTTACGTCGTGTCTAGAACGTCGTGTTGTTCAAGACAGCGGCAATTGATTCATTGGCGCAACGGGGGTTATTTCATTTGTGCAGCTGGAGGTGCTTTTGCGCGGGACGTGGGTGGGGAAGGTGTATCTGAAAGCATGGGAGTGATGGTGGGTGCTTCGTACTTTGCTTTCTAGGTTGGGGTATTGCGAGCTTGTGATCGTCGATCGGCTGGTGGAGAACTCGGATTGCAGCTAGCTATGATGAAGCAGTGCTGGACTGTCGTGGCTCTGTTTCTGGTGGCGCCCCTCCTGCTAGGTACGGAAGTGTTTTTTCTGTCGATCCTCAATTTGGGTTGCCCCTTGACTGATCCAACTTGAATTGGATCGTCGCACCCTATTCTTTGAGCAATGCTGATGAAGCTCGTAGAATCACTGGGAGCCCCGGGTAGCAAGTACCTCAATTTGTTCGTTTAGCTTGTGGAGAATTAGGGGAATGGTATCCTTGTTGAAATGTTACAGAGACTCCTCTGAATTGCGGAGGCTCCATCTGTTGCTAGGTTTCTTGGATTTGGATTCTCGAAGGAGTCAGACGAGGAGGAAGTAGTAGTAGAGCTTAAATCCGAAAGGAAGTGAAGGTTTGTGAAGAATTGAGAGACGGTGTGCCTACGCAGGATCAGCCTACTCAGTCTGCAAATCGGTCCTCCTATTTGCATCCTGACTTGTTACCCTCTTCAGTGATAGCAAGGTTCAGAGTGGGGAGCTTCTAGCAGAGCGTATTTCTCTACCCCTAGCTAGCTAGTCCATGTGCTGAGATTCTGTTGTGGAACGGCAGGGACTGTGGCAGGAGAAGGAAACGTCACCACGGAGACGGCGAAGTTGGAGGACGTGCCCATGATAACAATCAACAGGACATTGAACAGTACCAGGCCGCGCGCACGGCGCCTGGCCACTGCCTCGGTGTGGTGCATTTCCATCCCCAACACTTCCGACACCTCCTTACAAAGCTCCCTGGACTGGGCGTGCGGACAACTTGCCAACCAAGGGCAAATCAATTGCGGACCTGTCAGCGAAGGAGGGGTTTGCTACGACCCCAACACACTGTCTCACCATTGCGATTGGGCCTTCAATGCTTACTTCCTGCGGATGAATGCTACTTCGGACTCTTGTGACTTCAGTGGCACTGCGCAGCAAGTCTCTGTTGATCCTAGTATGAACCCCTTCCCTTCTCCCCATCACAGCCAAGTTTTGGTCTTTCCTGGTTGATGTAATGTGCAGGCTCCATTCAGCATACTGTAAGGAAAAGGCCTTTTCCTACAACAATCTAGAAACTTGCACGATCTTCAATTTTGCGCATTTATTTTGTGTTCAAGTGAAAATCAATTGCATAAATCTAAATGGCAATAGACTGTTGAGTAGTTTCACACTTAGCATGAATCAAAGCTCGCATGTATGGTCAATGGTGGAGCCGCTTGTGCACTGTATGGTCAATGGAACCTCTACCTTACCCTCTTTTCTTGAGGCGATGATTCTCAAATTAATACACTCTGTAATTGCATTTGGAGTTGCGTCCCAAATCACATTCCTCAGAATCTCTACACGTTTGATTGGAAATCTTTGAAGCGGAAGTACATTGCTGATGCCTATTTGTCTCTTGAGGTAGTGTCAATTGAGAGGGTTACCGAATTCTGTGATTCCCTGTTCCCCTGAGTCTTTCACGTTTCCCTCGAATGTCGATGGGACTTCGGTTTTAATCATCTGCTTCAAGGGAAAGTTTAAACAGGTCACCAAAGCTAAGGTTTGTGGGGAATGTGAAACTTGTCGGGGATTGCTGTCCGAGTCCGCCGGGGAATCCACTTTGAGACCTAATTGTGAGTACGTAGGTGTCTGTTTGAAGTCTAGTTTTGCTCCATTCCATGGCCTACTTGTGGCAGAGGTTTTGTTCTCGAGTGGTGTATTTTTGTACTGATTTGGGGCATTGTTTTGGTGCAAACAGGTTCCGGGACTTGTGTATTCCCACCATCCAATATGTAAGTGTTGCCACTTCCTGAGTTTCACTTCCAGTTTAGTCTCATTGCGTCCGTTAGCCGTAATCAGGGTTCGTTCATTCTTGCATTTTCTAGAGTGGAATGTACGGCTTTGATCCCACTCGCAAGAAGTTCACCAGGTAGCGATTCACCCCATATTGAACGTGAATTGCAAATTCAGAATTGGTGTACTGCTGTGAATGGGTGCCATCACTATCGACCCATCTTGGCTGGATTTCCAATTTGCTTTCAACTGGTTCCGGACTGAGGCACATTTTGTGACTGAAATTGTTGTTTTGTTGCTGGCCTTGCAGAACTCTGAATGGCACAACACCTGGTTCTCCACCTGCTAATTCTCCTTTATCACCGAATGGATCACCAATTTTTAGTCCCAGTTTAGCAGCCCCAGTCTGGCAACCCCACCACCTCTTCAGTGTCTCCACTGCAGTCATTCTTCTGACGTACCTCTCCACATGACAAAAAAATATTCTTATAATTGTGACCTGAAGTGATCCAAATGAGGCTCTTATCCACCAATTTTTCCCGGACTAATATTTCCAAGTGGTTGCTGATCGACTGCTTCAGTCTCTCACAAGTCTGCCTCACTCAGCCCAAATGCATTCCTGCCATTCCATTCGATGTTGTGTCTCGAACGGTTTAGGGCTTCCACCTTGGTATGTGTACCGACTTCCAGGCAAGGTGGAGATCGAATTTGTTGTCCTCCATGATTTAGATTGTAGTCAGCACCACCTTTCTCCGTTGGCGGAGGGTGGACCTTGTAAATGTTGTGCCAATTCGGGATTCATGTGACGGACCCGAGCTGTTGTAAACATGTATACTGTAGTACTGCACTTGATGTGGAGTCAGTGTTGAATCTGTTGAAATCAGACGGACTGCCTGTTACTCACTCTTTTACAAAAGGAAAAATTATGATTCCACTTTCCGGCGTTTAGTGTTGCGCATTATTGTGGTTAGTCAGACAGTGCAATCATCATCACGTGGATCATGCTGTTGTGCCATTAAACAATTCGAAACAATGTGTAAGCACTAAGCACACTCTCTGAACAACTGTCATAGAAAAATTTACATACATTCTCTAGGGCACGTGAAACTCTGACATGCAGTACCTGTTCATAACATTCGTTGGAATCTCATTGCTCCGCACTACACTAAGGATATAAATTCATCATTCTGGTTCTATCAAATGCCTGAGTGTGTGACGTTTGTATGCCGGTTTGCAATTTTGCCGATAAGAAAGAGTCAGTCATTGGGTACGTGGCATTCCATTATACTGTACTAACAGTTGTATGGGAATAGAACAATGCTTAGTAAGTTCAAATTCAAAAGGCGAGCCAATCATGGTAAGTGTATCAATGATTCCATTTTCAGAGTAAAAGGTGCACACTCGAATGGGATACAAAATGTTAGGCTAATGTAGATGGTCATTTAGTGTCAGGTATACATTGTTTTTGAGTCTCTTCATCTATGTAGAATCCCCTTTTCACTATCTCTCCAAGTACTTTTTTAATGCTTTATTTAGAAAGCTTAAGTGTACAGTTAACCTTGAAGAAACCTTCTTTTCACTTTGGATACTTCAATCTCTGATGAGCATTCTTTACAAATGATAAATTGTGCAATTGAAAGTTAAACTTGTAACGTCACGGAACACCAAAAGTGTCCAATGAATGACCTTTACAGTTACTGCAAAAACAAAAGGTGTATCTAATCATCTAATAGCTTGATCACTAATTTGGTGCTAAGTCTCATCCTTTTAGGATTAAGAAGTTGTGGAGTAATAATGATTGTGATGAATGCGTGACTCAACAATCAACATTTTTAGTACTTCAAATTACTGAAACATTCCTCAAAGAAGTATTTATTGTATAGTGTATACATTGATGTGGAACAAACAGATTGTTAACAAATAAATTATTAATATATGCTAGTTCTTTTGAAGAACTCATAAGACCTTAGAACAACTCCACCGCATCAACGTAAAAAGGAACATGAAATAGTTTTCACAAAGTGACGTTGCCAATTGCCTATCCAAAATAGTCACAATGCAATCCATGCTTCACCCCTTGGCAACACTTTATCCAACTTGTTTAACATCATCAATGACATCATGAAAGAAAATGATTCCTCCCTAGACAAAGGATTGAGTTATTACATGAACTCTTCCATGAGCACAAAAGACCTCAAAAGTGGCATGGGTGGAGCATTGTCCAAGAAAGCCTTTAGCACTTATGCAATACCAATCACACCTATGTTTAAGTGTGCAGTGGAGCTGCTCTTACTCTCTTATTGAAATTTTGTACATTGGAGTCCTCCTGGAACCCCCGGGATAAATTTCTATTGATTCATCCTTTGATGAAGTATCAAATCTAATGATACTGAATACAGTATGCTCACAAGAGGCACATGACCATCCAGTGTCAAGCATTTCAGTTAGACTCTGGAACACAAATCAAACGACGAGTACACTCTTCCGAAACCCCTTCAATTGCATAATATCCACCAAATCATGATGCTCCAATGAAAATAGATTCCAGTAACCTTAGATGCATCGATCTGCAGCAATGTTTTTAAATATGCAGGGCACCACACACGATCACTGCTCTAGCATTGCTAGGCTAACCTACTCCCTAGCCCAAATTACAGGTACCAAATCACAAAGCAACTAAAATGGCTTTCAACGACCTCATTCCACAAGTGTGGTCATTTGACACATCCACTTCCCACGCTGGACACAGTAGCTCAAGTGATATCCCCATGGTGCAACTGCGTCACAGCCAGTTCCCACGAATTTGAAAAGGGTATGCAACAATGCATACCCTTGACGTCAATATGGAGAATTTCATTATCATAAATTGAATTGCCCCGGCTCCATCTGAAATTTACCTTTGGCGCCACCTGACTGCATCTTAGTCTCTTTTTCACCCTTCTGTCCAGTGAAAGACAACAGTTATTGTGTGCAGTAAAGAAGTGACAACAAAGAGCAAAAGGCGACAGTTCTCTTCACGACACTCAACAGTGGGAGGAGAATGGCCAGAAATGCATAATTATTGAAGAGAAAGTAGCTAATTCAAAGGACTCTGCGACAACAGTTAATCCTACTCATGATTCCTTCGGCTTGGAAATTGGACCACATGATAAGGTCAAACAATGTTGCTTAGTCCTTCGAACTTGGTTAATTTCATACAAATAATCCCTGTATTTTAAGCCGCTCTCCTCACCTATTTGGTGTCAATTTAACTAAACTTTCGAACCATTCGTTATTACAGATTGATAAGGTGCTTTAGTATTAGTACTTGTGCTTGTGCTCACCATTCGGAGACACTGAATTGGTTACTTCTTTTCTGATGGCCTCTTTTCTGATAATCTCTTCTCTGGGCGTTTAGCTGCAGCAGCGCTACCTTCCTGTGACGTTATGCAGCAAAACCCTTTCAGCTTCCATGTGTAAACATTCGTTTGTTTTAAAGAAACTTCTAAGAAACTTGAATGACATATGAAGCACAAGAGCCTCCGGTTACAATACTTAACCCTGAGGATAGGCTACGTCCTTCCAGGGTTAACTTCTGTACTTTCTTCTGGCTGAAATTGATTAGGATAGAACGATTCATAATACTCTTAAACATATGTAAAAGCTGCATACCTTCCAGCATACAGGAACTTCCCTCTGAAAGGTATGGGTTTCTCACCTTAATACAAACATAAACATAGTGCAAATCAGGATCTTCAAGGTTGAATGTCGGTCCAATTGTCATGTCATCTCCAAGAGGAACAGGTTCAGTAATGGGCCGAGATGTACCCTCATTTGCCCTCTTGGAGCCAGGTCTTGCTGCAGCGACATAAATCATGATTCATTAACTATGAAAACAAGCTAAGCAAAAATCGAATGCTTGCTAATATCTGGTATAAGATCAATACACCCAGAGGTGTGCAAACCAGTTCTTCTACGACTATCTTGTGGTTCTACACATCAGAATGTCCAATCGTACCTCAAAAAGTTCACGGTCACCAAATGGTGAGACATCAAAACCCCAGAGATCTGGCGTCTTGATTACAGATCCTTCAAGCATTGTCTAGTGAAAAGTGGCCTAATTAGATACATTCAATCATGCTGGACAGAACAAAAGAAGAGCAGACTAGAAATTCAAGAGAAGATGCAAAACATACGTATTACATGCAGTTTGATTTCCCAAGGAGCTTCTTCGTTCTTCAAATGAGGGAATCGAACCCGTGGGTCACCATATGTAATCTGTTCAAGATAACAATGTAAGAAACTAAGCGAATGTACCGAAGTTAAAGATATACACACAATGGACCTACAGAAGCACCTTGGTGCGTGACTGCCATTGGCAAATCCCTGGTACAAAAGTGATGCGCTTACACACATGTTGTATATTTAAAAGCTTAGCAATGCAAAAAACACTTACAAGCATATAAACACCTCCTGGCTTCAACACCCTGCACCCAGCCTC
This sequence comes from Pseudisothecium myosuroides, assembly GCA_951799445.1. Taxonomy (NCBI): domain Eukaryota; kingdom Viridiplantae; phylum Streptophyta; class Bryopsida; order Hypnales; family Lembophyllaceae; genus Pseudisothecium; species Pseudisothecium myosuroides. The sequence goes on along the minus strand of OX637287.1, from coordinate 9,559,195 downwards.
ACCGGTGAGCTAGATGTTGTGGGTGCACAAGAACCAAGTACGAGAACAATTGGAAAAAGCTTTCAAGCTGAATAGGATTACTTTCAATGGGAAATCCCCACACTCGTCACATATACGCAAGTAGATAATCAAAATTCAATGTAACACAGAACTCAAGACGAGCAGAAACGTCTATCTTTGACTCGTTGACTATTCATAGGTTATATTCAGAGAGCTTTGCAATCCTAAAAAATTAATAGTAGAAACTACAACTCAATAGTAGTGTTGGAATACATGCAGACCAAAAATATAACAGAAATATAACAGAAATGAATTATGTACCTGCGAACCTCTCTAATCATGGATGCAGCACTTGTTGGTGCACTAGACCCGCACTGTTACCACCAACAGACCAATGCATGTTATAAGATGGAGGGTCTTGCTATACAACTAGCAACAAGCTCCAAGTTCACAACCCATAATTTGCACAAAATCGATATAAGATGTATCATATGTAGTTACACGCACTACTTCATAATAACATGTTGTCAACCGTGAAGCAGTCAACTGCAAAACATGATTGCTATATTGTACATGCAATGATGTCATTTGACATATCAGGAATACATTCCTTGATAAGAACCGCAAAGCAGTGCAGTAAGCACAAAGGCGTACAAAAACTGGTTGATTACGAAAACTGATGCAAAGGAAAAAGACCATTACCATCAATGAGTCGAACATGCCTGCACGTTTTGCCAAGAAAATAGCGTCAGTTTGAGACTAATGACATAAGGTGATGGAACAGACGTAACAAATATTGAACTTCATGTTCAGAGAACCCTCTGTAAACCGGTCACGTCTAATAACAAACCCACGTAATACGCTCTTCAAACATATGGACAATTCATTGACTCATCCGTCTGTTACAAGTCCTAGAATGCAAAAAACAGTAGACTGGCGTGAGCAAGCAAGCACCTTTATCAAGCACAGAATCAAATTCTCCATCATTAAAAGCCAACTGTCGAACATCCATCCTTCGGTCTGTAGACACAGGACCAAAATGTGCAACGTGTAAGCGCCTCTGCCATATTACTATATCCTTTAAGAAAAAATAGATGAAAGTAATCAAGGACACTGATGCAAGGCGAAAACCTAAGATTCCTATTACCATTTGTGCTTCTAGTTAAACAACAGGAACTCTGAAACAGATAAGCTGCAGCCTCAAGTAACGTAAAGCAACGGCTAATCAACGACCTGACGTAAGGTGAAAGCAAAATTACACTGAAGTTGTGGCATGTCCTTGTACTTCTCAATCATGACGTTAATCACAACTTGAGAGATGTCGATATTCATAATAGTTTGATAGCCATCGTTTACCATGTCCTCCGATATGACTGTCCCCACAACCACAAGCTAGCACCTGCCCTTGAGAACTCTTAGATACCGTATCTAAGACCAGCCAAAAGCGTGATCCGACATGGCTTAGAAAGAGGTCATGTACAGTACCCTAAGAGCGCTTGGAAGAAGTGATACTCATGGAATGATACTTTTCAACGTACGCAGGACTTAAATGCAATAAAGTTCACTAGTCCTATTCTTGGAAGAAACCTTAAGGACCTTTTGAGTAACAGTTTCCTTCAATAAAACCTCGCATTGTATTCCATCTAATGTAAATGAAATGTCTGAAACCTAGTTTCGGGATGGAAAATGACAATAGCTGCCTCTATCATACCTTTCCTGTACTCATTACGAACCCGAACTGCTATTCCAAAAACAAAATGGTTTCATAACGACTCACTCCAATGGCATGCAGCGTAACGCCAATTTGTACAAAATCATCTCTCTATTTTTTAAAATATAACTTGGACTGGCACAAACCTGCATTTCCGCAGCCAACCATCATCACATTGTCTGTCTTGGGAAGATACATATTGATAAGAGGGGCCAAACCAGCATACCGCTGGTACCAATCAAACGAGCCAACGTCTTGACTGTATCTGTTGTCCCAGTAAGATTCATCTCCATAGGCTTGAGGCTGGCCCTTTCCTTTCGTCATACTTCAATTACATGAAAAGAAATCCTCAAACCTGAAAATGAGACAGCACTTTCTTGATCAACAGCTTCTTACTCTCAACACACTCAGTGAACCGCAATAAAGAAAACAGATTGAGCACTACCACCTTTCCCTTAATGGAAGATAACATAAAGGGATTCGATTTGGTAGCAGATTTCACATGATTCGCAACACTGGAGAAATAATTGTTCAAACTACCTCACACGTCCTCACGACTAATTTCAGAGGAAAGTGCTGAAGACCAGATGCATTGACAAGTCGTCATGCACATCGCTCTGCTGTATTTGAGAGAATACTATTTAAACCCTAGGCTTGACAATTACTCCGTACATCGATCTAAGGAAGCGAAGTACAATGAGGCGAGATTGCCGTCTGATCCATGCACAGATACCTCCATCTTCTCAAGGAATGTAAAAAACGCTTAACTTTCTGTAGGTAGTAAACAGCAATCTCAACGCAATCAATTATCAAGCTGTCAATCGAAATTTTTCAAGTTCGAAGGGGATACCATTCGTCCAAAACGGCGACTAACCAATAAATGAAGAGGTAACAGACAAGATGATGAAACGGCAGAATGTTAAAATAAAAACACACGACTGATCACTAAGATTCGGTGCCAAGATGCAAAAGTTATATCACAACACCAAATTTTGTATGGAGTTCGTTTGACAAGCTCAAGAATAATAAATCTCCAGAGATTGATAGCAAATCAGTGTCCAAATGACCAAAAGAGGCCGCTGCCATAGCTATAGGAGTAAATAAATCATTTAAAAAGCTTCAAGGAAAATAACAAAATGTGCCGATAGAAAGAAGAATCCATACCCTCCATGTTGCCAAAGTTACTGCAATCAACTATTATTAACTTCCCAATCGGATTTCCTATTTTTAGATGGAGTAGTTACTGATTACAATTACAAGGAGAGAATAGCGAACTCAATTCACCTGATTGCAAGGTTGTAGGCAATAGTGTTTTCATTCCAATGAATTAGAGTGATCCAAGTAAACACCAATCATCCAACCCTACAATTTTTAGAATAGAACGCTCGGAAGATGTAGCAAGTTGATGGATTGATTTCACATCGCAGTACATGCTATAATTTTTTCAGATAACGAAAAGGCGAGGATGTAAGAAGATCAGGACCAGCATAAAGAACAATCGTCACAAAGCTTCAGCAGCATTAGAGCAGCTTAAATAAACTTAAAGACTAAGCGTCGGCCCAAAGTGCCTAAGTGGCAGACGATCGCATAGAGACATCACTCCTTTGAGTATCGCACCAAAGGAAACACACAAGTAGAAGGTAGAAGGTGCCAAGTACCACCCAAATTGCAGCATCGTTTATATCTGATAAGACAAAATTCAATCGATTTCCTTTCTGGCTACGCCTTCACCAGCAAATGTCCAAAAGACAGTAAAAAAAACGCCAACAAACCCGCCGTCCTTGAAACCAATTGGTGCATCATCAAGAGTCAGCTTAACTAAGCGGTTACCCGAAGCTGCATCTAGGATAGTGTGCAATGTGAAGGCGACTGAAATAAGAACTACACAGCAGAGGGAGATGACGGTCTGCTATAGTGCCCTCATCTCCGAGCCCTGCAAGGTAACCCCCTTTATCCCACAGCTACTCTTAATATCCCCTGCACTGACAATCCTCTCGAAAACGTGACGGTTCAAAGCCCGTGGAATTGACTCATCAACAACAGTCATTGATAGCCAGACGAATTTCACCACTCCCAATCCCTCGCTTCAGAAGCCAAACACATTCTTCTACGAGAATTTCGGATAACAACTTCTTCTTCTTCCACGAACAATCGAGATGTCTGTCAGCAAATAAATTAGTTCAATAATGAACTATGAATGTGAATTACCAATCAGTGCAAGAAGCGTATGACAAATAGGAGCACAATGACAAATTGGAAATTGGAAACTCGTACAGCGAATCTCAGTTAGCCAAGGAGATAATCAGAAACAAATTTTCAAAGAGTATGCAATCCTGTGATGGATCGCATCGGATACATCCGAAATCTCGTCAGCATGACTACACTCGTCCCAAGATGCCCTACACGAAGAAAAGTGAGCGACAAGAGAAGGTGACTGCAGGATTAGTCACCAGCATTTCCCCAAGCACATGACGACGCAATGCCTGTCCGAGCACCCCTCCAGCTGCACAGCAACCGCGAAACGCCCAGCACACGCATCCAGTCACCCTTACACGCAACCATTTTCAAGCAACAGTTTACCAAAGAGAGCTTCTTCGTTCCGGCCCGCCAGCAATCCAAATCGGTGTCGGAAAAATTCCTGTTACGACGCGCAGAGGTGAGATCGAACACGAGGACGTACCGGAGAGATGCGCAATTCGGGGATGCGATGATCTGGGCGAGGCGTGCGCGTGAATTGGACGCCTGCTGCGGCCGTGAGCTTGCTTGTTTGCTTCCTTCTTGTGGCAAGAAGAAGAAGCAAATGATCGCGGGCTGCCAAACCGAACCCCTCATCGTGGCCATTGCCTTCTGCGACGGTCGGATGGCGTCCATTTGGTCATGGGCTCCCGCGTGTTTGGGATGGGGACGCGGGGATAGGCGGGACCGTTGCCTTCGGTCAGACTATTTCGTAAGGAAAATTTTCAATGCATTTACAGGTCTCACTCTCACTCAGGCACATCACGTACCACTAAGGTAAAACAGCCCATTACGGACAAAATGGGGAGTTTGTCCTCATGTCATTGCTGAAATTTTTAAATTTTATTTCCACATAAAGACAAGTGATAGAAATGGCGAGAGCAATTGAAATTATATTTTTTTTACAAAGTGTGAATTTGTTATGAATTTTTGAAGTATTCAACCCATGTGGCCTAAAAGAGTCTCTAGACAACCCCAAAACCAACAAAAACTATATCCACAACGGTCATCTTACTCACCTAAAGCATTCACCATATTTTCTAATATGGAAGCCCTAAAACAATCACTTCCTACAATGAATTAGTACTAAAAAGTTGGAAATTCCTTTTGTGGTCACTAATCACTCCATTCTGGTTAGCTAAGACATTGATTGTGGCCCAAATCTCATTCACTGGAAGAAAACCATAATGGGGTGGAAGAAAACCATAATGGTTTCATTTGTAGGTGTCTAGAATGGGTCTTCTGTCCATAATGGACTGTTTTACCTTACCTCAGAATCGTCCGTTCATTTTTAGGATGGGTTCTTGTCCACAATTAGGTTGGGCATTACAACTTTTTCATCCAAATTCAATCTATTCATCCTATTCTATTAATGAAATCTAATTTCTTGGCAGTAGCTTATGTAGGGGCAATGTCCCTGCTGTTGGGGAAGGTGAGAAAAAATGGGCTCGTTGGGCTCTACCTCCTTGTTGATAAGTTTTTCCTGCAATCCCCTCATGGGGCATTGCCCTACACATTTTGTGGGTTTTCCTTTACAAAATTGGGCATTATGTATAGGGCATTCATTGAAGTGGAGAAAATTTTGACTAAAAATAGGCTAACCGGAAGGGCAAAGCCCGACAAGGAAATGCCTTTTTTTTCAAAATTCCATACGATGAGAAATTGCCTAACATAAACACTTGTCTAGAAATGGATGAAATATGTGATTGATGAATGAAAAATTGTAATCACTAATTCTCTGGATTTCATGCGTCAAAGAGGAGATTATGGAAAATAATTTGCCCGATTTTGATTAGGCATTTTTTGGCAAGGGTTTACGTATAGGGCAATGATACCTATAGAAGGCAATGCGGGAAACTATCTCCTGTGTAGACAGGACGTGATGATTTGTGGCCCCCCCCGGGGCAAGAAAAATCCTGCACTGTTGATTTTTTTTTAAATGCTTACCTTCAAAATTGCCATCAATCTCTCAAAAAATCACAAGCCATTGATCTCGTGAGATTTAATCTGAGCCATCCAAATATGAATACGGATACAAATATGAAATGAATATTGGATACGGATATCGTATTGTATACAAATACATAGTGAATATAGAATGCAAATACGGATACAGATAGAATATTAGATACAAATACGGATTCAAATATAGGTACGGGATATGGATACTGGTACGGATATTGGATACAGGTTTGTCCCATATTGTTTGTCAAGTATATTGGTTTTTGAAATTACAAGAGGGGGGGGAGAGGGGGAGGGGTAATGAAAAATTTTAAACTTTTTTAAAGGGGGAAGGTATATGAAAATTTTAAATTTTAAATTTTTTTATTTTACTATAAAAAATAATAAAACAACAACATTCCTCACTATCCACTCAATTGCTTCATGAGGAAGGCAAAGCCGGATAAATTAGGCAATTTTTTTTTAGCATTGCCTGACGTAAATAGGTGTTAAGAAATTTACTTAACTTTCTGGATGAATAGAATACTTAGTGGATGGAAAATGTGTAATGATGCGTTACACGAGCAAAACCAAATTATGAAAAATAATTTGCCTCCAAAATCAACTGGAAATTTACAGCGAGTGCATTACGAGATCATCCAATAAAGGTGTTTCAAACATTCATCAGCTTTTCAATCTTTAGTGAAGGGTTGTGATGGGAAATTTTACTTCCAATTCAACATTCCAAAAATCAAAGGGCTTGCTCTTTAGACTTTGCCATCCTCGTGTGTCCCCTTATTTTTGAAAATGTGCTCTTGGTAGGGACCTTCCCCTATGCAAAATGAGTTTTTAGTGTTCAAAAAGAAAATCAAAACTACAGTATTTAGCATGATCATTTCAACTTGCAATTTGGTGTTTGTTGTCCAATTGTATACAAAGCAATTCCACTTAGTCTTCTACTAACTTAGTAAGAAGGTAGAGTGACAAATTTGAGTGTTTTTAACCTATAAACGATGCTATGGCTGTTTTTCGGCCAATGAATGACAAAAAATCTTTTTTTGTGGGACAAAAGTGCAACTATTCATTCTTCAAATTTTGTATGAGAAGGGGAGGTCTTTTACAATAGTTTGACTTCCAATGAGTACTTTTGGATTTTTTGTAACCAATGATTCACACGATACAAAAATGGATGATTTCCACGGTCACCAGTTCATCCTTGAAGGCTTAAGTCAACAATCTCCTACACCATGAGTCCATAACTATACCGTATATCATAATATACAGTCCATTTTATCGTCTTAATATTGTCCCATCCTGGCTTGTTCCAAACCTATATCTAATTTAGTTGCTAGTATTTCAATGTTTTTGTTTTCTTTAGGTCTTATATTTTTAGTTGAGGATTTTCCTCAAGCTATATAAACTCTTGAATAACTGAAGATGTGTTTTCCGCTTATTTAGGTGGAGTATATTTATGATTGGTAAGGTGAATTATTTAAGATTTTCATGGATGAAAATGAAGGAAGTCAAAATATTCAAATCAAAGTAGAGAAACCACTATTATGTAGTTTCATACACCATGAAGCATTTAAAAAAATTTATTTAAACAAAAAAATCAAATTAGACTCTTATTATATATAGCGTACTTGATGCATCAAACTCAAACTTGCACCACTTCAGGGATCAAACACAAATGAGCACCTCAACTGGTAATGAGAGTGGTGCAAATATGATTTTTTTTTAATTTTTAAACCTAGAGTTTATTCCAAGACTGACCAAGGACAAACGGCGGAAAGCCGAGGGCAAAGCCCTGGAGTTGCAAATATGACTTTGATCCCATCTTTTTGTAAGAATGAGACCTAAACTTGCATTTAGGAAGAAGATAATTTAATGTGATTAGATTGCATGTAATAATGCCATGTTATTCCCCAAAAAATCAAGTGGAGAAAGACATACTCTTTGTATATTTTGATAAAATTTTATTTAATTTCAAAGTTTAGTAAACACCCAAATATAGTGCCTTGGACTTTTAGGGACTAAATACATTTGGAGCCAAAGAATGGTGAGCTCATGAATGATTAGAAATGCAAAATTTTGAGTGAAAGAATATGATTTTTAATCCAATTTTGTTTTAGATTCTTTAAATGTGTTTATAATGGATGGTTGTGGAAATTTTCTCATTGAGGTATTATTGACCTTTTTACACTAGTAAGAAGAAGATGCTAAAAAACAAATGGCAAAAGATGCTCTCTTAGTATATTTTGATGATTTTTTCATTCACTAGTAGAAAAAACATGTCCTAAATGATTTTTCATAAAGCCACTCATTTACAGTCATTGTGGACAATTTTCAGTCATTTTGGAGATATTTTCTATTAGTGATTATGGCTCTTGATCTGAATTTTAGCCATTAGAATGTTTTCTCAAAAATTTGATCCCTAATGAAATGAGGCTTACTAAGTCTAGTTTTCACTCCAATTTGGAATATTCCTTAATTGAATATTTTTATTTTTATTTGAACTTTGGGTCAATAACCATGGTCTATTAATTTGCTATTAAATAGTCAAGAATTTTGGTTTACTTCATAATGTTCTACACTACACTATATAGCAATGGAGAATTTTTCAAACTTTTAAAGCATATTTTGTACGTGATTGATAAGAATTTTATTTCAGGCTTGTTCTTAAAATTTTCACAAAACAAAATAATTTCTACTCATATTTTGTTTTGTTGGCAAAATGAAGGGTTCATTGGCCTTCTTTGACAACAAAGCAAAAATATATATGGGTTAAACAACTTAATTGTTCACCTCAACTTCAGAACATACATGTAAGAGCATCTACACCCATGCTTTAAACTTAAAGTTTGGATGTCCATCCTAGGGGCCATAGGGATCAAAGCCTCCCACCCATGACCTTGTAGCAATCAAAAAGTAAACGGGCCCTTCAAAAATTGACTAGACTAGTCAATACTTGAGGGCCGGCAAGTTTGCTTTTGTGAAACTTGATTTTAGAAGGACTGAGTCATACCACCACATATAACTTGTTCATAAATTAGCTCTTTCTTGGTTGGAGGGCATATGTTCTCACAAGGAGCCATGGGAGCAACACATATCCAATCTTGCATGTAAAGGTGGGATAACGAAGTTGGCCCTCCAAATTGAATCTTGATTGAACATTCTAAGACTAGATGTACGTGTCTTCTTAACGCAGGGTGCAGATACTCAAATGTCATTTGTTTTATGAAATGGGGTTTGGGACTACCGTCAAATAATCTAAATGATGTATGGATAGTATGGCCGTTGCAAGTGCCCTAGTTTTGTGATACATCAATGTTTTCATTTACCCAGAGGCCTAAATTTCACTTCCAAGTCTTCTTACTTTTTTGCATGATTGATCTGTTAATTTAGATTTGTTTCTTTAGATCTTAAAGATATGTATCTACTATAGAGGAAAATTTGCAACTACTTTGCAATTTTGAGGTGTCTTTTGTCTATCCCAACAAATCTAGGCACTTAAAGGTTAAATTGCAACGTTTTTGAAGTAAGTCTTAAAAAGCTAGTGACATTTCAAATCAAATGAAGTCCATATCAAAGTCACATCTAGTGCATTATTGAACACTACAAGAGAAAGGGGTGTTTTAAGTAGTGTCCTAGACATCACGTCGTTTAAGTAACGTCTTTTAAGTAAGTTTTTAAGTAAAATTTTACTAAAAAGAATGTCTTTTTAGTAAAATTTTACTTAAAAACTTACTTAAAAGACGTTACATAAAAAACGTGATGTCTAGGACACTACTTAAAACACCCCTTTCTCTTGTAGTGGAAGTTGATCACCAAAATCATATGAATGTGACATGACAATAGAGTTAATCGTAACATGAATCCTTATTTGTACAAAGGTGCTAGAAGAAGGCTTATCTAAGAATAGTACAAAAGAAACACATCACCAAATTCCATCAAATCCAGTTTTGGTGCTTCCAAGAGTTTCACCCTGTGTTTTTCTTAATCTATAAACAACACTAGGGCCATTTTCTGGTCGATGAATGAGAGAGAATCCTTTTGTGTAAGACAAAACTGCAACTATTCATGTTCAGAATTTTGTATGGAAAGGGGAGATCATGAACAATAAGCTTAGTTTGACCTCCAATGTAGTGAGCACTTTTGTTTTTTTCAAAGTAGATGATGTCATAAAGTGCCAAAAGGGATGATTTCCATGATCACCAACCCAACGTTCAAAGGTTAAACTCCAACTCCTAGTCCTTCATTGCACACACTATATGGTTAACTCTAACGACAAGGGGGCTTATTTTTTGGAGGAGAATGCACCTTCGTTTCTGTGACATGAGAGATTCCAAAACTATAGTGTTCCATGTGTTTCAAAAATAAAATAAAATAAAATAAAATAATAGTGTTAGTACCTGACGGCCGTCGCCTGCCGCCGTCCGCCGTCCCTACCGCAGTACCGCAGCTTTGAAGAGCAGATGAACGACTGAGCCATTTGGCTCGTTCTTATTAAGGCGAGGCTGGGCAGGTGCATATGCGTGAGGCAGGCAAGGGGTTTAGGGTTTGGAGCTCTTGGTTCCTCCTGTATGCTCCGCCCGAGCCCTGCTCACGCACATCTCCCCGCTCACCGAATTCGGCCTCATCTTGCCCACGCCATCGCCGCTCCGCTTCTGCTGTCCGCCACCGGGCCATGCCATGGATCCCGGCCTCATCAAGCTGCTTGAAGACGATGAGGTAAATGTTTCTCCTCTGCCCTGCGCGAGAGTCCATCCACTCGCGCCAGGCCTCTCCTCTGTTTGGAGCCTCCCCTTTGTCCCCATTCTCTTTGGTGCAACAGTGCAGTGCGGGATTGAGTGCATTCGATCACAATCGGGTGGAGGCGTTGGAGGAATGCATTGGGAATTGGTCCTATGCGGAGTGCGGTGCGCTTAACGGTGCCGTTGGTAGGATTACGGGTGGATTTCGTTCGTGTACTTGCCCTAAAACTGTGTTTGGAAGAGAGATAACTGGGATTGCTTCGTGGAGGTTTCGAATTGGAGTCTAATTCTGGACGGCCGGTTCAGAGTAGCTAAGGAGCATCTGGATACTTGTTTGCGCTGTTTGCGCCCCGAGAAGCTGGCTTCATGTTTCGTTGATTGACGCTTCGCCCCGAACCTCCGCTTTTCGCCCATTCTCTTCGCTCGTTTCGGATGCAACAGTGCGGGATTGAGTGCATTCGATCACAATTGCGTAGAGGCGTGGGACCATTGCATTGGGAATTGGTTTTGTGCGGAGACGGAGCGCTGAACGCTGTCGTTGGTTTGATTACAGTTGGATTTCGTTTGTGTATTTGCCCTAAAACTGTGTATGGAAGAGGGAAAACTTGGAGTGTTTCGTGGAGGTTTCGAATTGGAGTCTAGTTCTGGACGGTCGGTTCAGAGTAGCTAAGGAGCCTCTGGTTACTTGTTTCCGCCCGGAGAAGTTGGCTTCATGTTTCTTTGATTCACGCTTCGTCTCGAACCTCCGCTTTTTCCCCATTCTGTTTCCTCGCATCGTTTGCAGCAGTGTGGGATTGAGTGTATTCAATTACAGTTGGGTGGAGGCGTTGGACCATTGCACTTGGAATTGGTTTTGTGCGGAGTGCGGTACGCGCTAATGGTGGCGGTGGTATGATTACAGTTGGATTTTGTTCGCGTATTAGAACTAGAAACTGGGCGTGGACGGAGGCCTCGGTTTTTTCGTGGAGGTTTTGACTTGCTGGCCACGTTTGGACGGTAGCTAGATAGCAATTGGTACGATCCGAGAAGCCGACTTCGTGTTTAGTGTGATTTGGTTGTTTGAAGCTTCTATTCTTCCCCCAAACCATTGACCTTACAGTTTGAGGTGACAGTCCTCTTTCTCATGGAACGTGCATTGTATCGAATTAGCGGATGGTACACAATTACCGCGCGACAACCTGTTGCGGCATTGCGTTGTAGGGGTTGTGGGTACTCAATCGAGGCGAAGCTGCGACACGTCGAGGTAGTTGGTCTTTACGGAATGGCAATCGTCCTACTCTTGGGCCTGGAATTGTCGAAAAATTCCAAGCCTGAATCTGGAGCCTTGTGATAATTGTTGCTCCGTTGGCAGTCTCTTAATTGCGGGTTTATTTTTTTAGGGTTTAGAGATTGAGTTGCTTTATTTACTGCGTCTTGGAATTAGCGCTGTGATTTTGCAAATGTCATGTGATTAGGGTTTACGAGACATGAGAGATTTATGAGTTTTGCAGTTTAATTTGGGAGTTTCTTTTTGCCCATCTTGAGCGGATTTGATAGTTGTTTCTTTGATCACAGCGGCTTTTCTGTTCTGTATACCATCCGAGCCAGGACCATTGTTACGTCCGTCGCTCCCGGCTGTTTTTTCGGAGAATTCTGCAGGATTTGGTCGTAATCGTCTTACAAGCGTGGGATAATGAATTCTGTCGCTGCTTTCGAAGAGACGATGTGCTGTATGATGTACTGCTAGTGACTTGATAAGATTAGTGGTGAATTTCTAGTGTGGATTTTGTGCGAGGCAGACTGCTTCGAATTGAGGTGAACGTTTGTCTTCAACACTATGTACTGATTGTGATTGTGGTTGATTAGGAGGATGAGAGCGGACCGCCTGTGTCAGGAGCGGCTGTGGATGCCTACACGGAGAGATTGAAAGGGGACTTGGGTGGCGGAGGCTCTCGAGCTGCTGCCGCTGCTTATGGTCTTGCACGAGCAGGCAATGGCAGCCTGAAGCCCATAGCGTCTCCGACTCCTCCTCAAGCCCCGACTCAATCGTTCGTTCCTCCTGCCACAGGTTTTATGCCATCACCAGTTGACATTGCTGAGGTTATCTGGCTTGATAGCTTTTGTGTGATGGCTTCTGCGTGTGTAGTTGAATTGTGGGTAGAAGTTTGGGAGGATCCGTGGACGGGAGTCTCAAGGTGGCTTACTGGCATGAATGGGAAGATTCATTAAGGCTATTGATGTTCTCCCTGTATATCAGGGAATGCGACCACCACGGCAGCCACCCCGACATCGCACGCAACGCCGGTACAGATCACGCAAGCCCAGTGGCAGAAGCTAACGCCACAGCAGCAGCAGGTTTACCGTCAACAGCTCTTGTATCGCCAACAACAGTTGCAGCAGCAGCAACAACAACAACTACGGCAGCAGCAGCAGCAGGCAGGAGCGCAGCAGGCTGCACCAGGTGTGGGGGTGCAAGCCCAGAGACGACCAAACAATATTAGTCAAGGCATCTCATTTGGGGCGTTGATGCCATTGCTGCAACCCCATCTTCCTACGGAGCAGTCTGATCGGCTAAGCGCGCTGTACCAGAAATTCAAGGCAAGTTTAGTAGCGTTGGTTGTGCACTCGGAGTGTCTGAAAGGCGTCGCCTGTGCTTTAGAAGTGCTTTGGAACTGTCGCATGGGTAGCCATTGGGTGTATTCAATGACGTTAAGATTTACATTGTGTTGCCGTCATTCAGTCCAGAACAGTTTACACTGCAAGGTGCGAAATAGAGCGGATAACATATTCCTCTTTACCGACATGAGTTTCTTTAAAACCCTTATGTATTTTCTAAATACTAACGACTTGATAGTGGTTGTCTGGCAGCAAAATGATATCACGAGGGAAGATTTTGTTCGTGGGGCAAGAGTCATAGTAGGGGATCAAGTTTTGGTGCAGACTATTCGGCAGATGCACCAGAAGGTACTTTGCTTTTCGGGATCCGCTGATGGAGGCTGCGTTATCCTCCATCGTCGGATCTTCACATGTGACATTTTGTGTGAATTGCACCTACTAGATACTACCCCGTGTTTTGAAGGAACAAAAGTTGTGGAATAATGAGAATATACTGTTGTCATGCGGGTTCAAAGCTCAAACTGTGAGCTCAATGCCACTACTTGGGCCTGGGTTTTCGCTGTCTTCCACCATGGAAACTTTGTCTACTATAGAGATTTTATTGTGGACTTTAGACCCTGGATTTCGCAGATTGTCGTGTCAATGACCTTGACACCTGAAGTTGTCGTGGCACTGGATCTGTGCTGCAGCAACAACAAAAAGGATCTCATCAAGCAGTGAATCAACAGCAATCGAATAACTCTTCTCAAGTTGCTGGAACGCCACCATCAGGAAGTTCTAGTCAAGCGGCTACTCCTGCTGGCCCAAACACTCAGGCGGCAACTACTGTGCATGTTCCTGAGTCCCAAAGTTCACAAGCAGGGACTGAGCAGACTCCTGCTGTGTCATCCGCTACGGCTGTGCAGGCTCAATCTCTACAACAGCAGCAACAGCAAGTTCAGCAGCAGCAGGTACATAGAGGTTCTCTCATATGGTGGCGTTGGATGGCCTTGTTCTGAATGATAATGTCAATTTGAAGGATATCTCAGTCTGTGCATGAGTTCCATAGGCATTAGTTGGTATGCTTCCACCATCTGCGAAGATGATTGGAAGGTGTTGGAGTGCTAAAGTGTGTCTCATGTGTGAGAATCAGGGACAGATTCCAAGTCAATCAGGGATTGGTCTGACTGGGCCCCAGCAGTCTAAATTGGAAGCTCAACCCCAAGGTTCATCTCAATCTGGTCCGACGAAGGTCGCCGCCTTATCTCAATCTGCGACCTTGGTGAGACAAAATCAAGGGGGAGATGCGTCAAGTCAAGGAGTATCAAGTCTCTCACCACCCATTTTACAGCAAGTAAAGAACGAGGTAGACAAGGCAGTGGGGCCAGCCCAGGCAGGAAGGCCTCTCCAATTGCCAGCGGCAAGTCCTTTCGGTAGTTTCCAAGCTCGACCTTCAACACCTCACACTGCTGGTGTTCAAGTGCATTCAGGGCTCTCTGCACAGGTATTGGTTGATCGTGCCTGATAATGTGAATGTGATGGCTTCTATTCTGTTATGTGCCGGATTTGGTGTGGATGTTGCCAGGACATCATTGGCGGCGTTACATTGGGTGAGCCTGGTAAATTGTCCCGCTTCTGAGATCTTTCTGCTAGGATTGCACATCTTTTGATTCCATGCATCACAGATTGTAAAGTGACGACTGGGTGTCGTTGTGAGAGTCTTCTGACGGGAGCAAGCAGCTGGTATCTGCAGGTTCCAAAGGTGCCTGCTCCGATACAGTTCAGTGGGTTAGCACAGGGTGGTCAGGTGCGGCCTGGATTCTCAGCAGCAATGTCTGATTCTAGTCAGCAGTCAGATCAGAAACCCATGACGAAGTATGCAAAAGCAAAGCTGAAGAAGGAACAGAAGAAAGCTGCTGAGGAAGAAAGAATTAAGAAAATTCAAGAAGATGAAAGATTGAGGAGACAGCAGCAAGGAAGTGCTAGCGTTGTACACACTCATGCTCAAACACCGGGTCAAGTAGCACAGTCTCTGTCAATGCCGGTGGCAGTACCGCAACCACACCCGAAGCTGCTCGAGAGCAAGCAGCAGGGAGTGCAGACTGTTCCTGCGATCAAGCAAGAGCCACAAGTGGAGCAGCATCCAGGAGTCGCTTCACAGAGAGTTCCAGTGACTACCACACAACTGGGTCAGGTAGTATCGCATTGACTCCTAATTATTCTAATTGTATTTGCATTTACTTAGTAATTTCAGCTGATGCGCAGTTTTACATTCTGGTCGGACTTCTTTTACTCTTACTTTTTTCTTTTTCTTTTACTTCATTTCTCATTCATTTGCACTGGGTACAACGTCCCATCTTGTGTCCTGCTTAAGACTTCGAGTCATGGGATTGTCTAGGTTGGAATTGTTGCTTTAGTTAGTCGATGTGTTTAGCTTTTGGCTTCGCGTCTAATCGTCCTTTACTTTCGCTGGTCAGGTGGGCATTAAAGCTCCTGGCCAAGTGGAACTTCCTGAGGTAGCAGGGCCTCAGGCAACTGCGACGGTGGCGAAAGCCCCCAGTGTAGCCGCTGCAGGTGTTGAGAAGAGCCAAGCGTCCACTGCACTAGCAGCGAGTCCAATGTCTCGATATCCAGGTCTGCCTGGTTTTTCAAATCCTTCGCATCCAGGTGCGGGCTTAGGCACAGCGACCGGGAGCAATACACCCCAGGCTGGTGGCCCCGTCAGACAGGTACCTGTATCGATCACGTTCACTTGCCAAGGGATGGGAATGTGTTACAGTGAAAGCCGGAGTTGGTCGTTGTTTTTTGTCTTCCTTGGTCATTATTGCTCGCATTTGAATGCAATTCGGTTTCTCTATCCACTTTTACCAATTCTTTTTTATCAAGCGCTGAGATCAAGGACATGGGTTGACTGGATGACTGCTGCTGACGATGTGCAGGGACCTTACGTTCTTGCGTCTGAGTCACGAAGTCCTGCGATGAATTTTAGTACAGGAACGACATCAATTACCAAGGATGCAACAAGTAGTGGGGGTGGCGTTCCTGCTGTTGCTGGAGCCCAGATACTGAGTGTCGGTGTGAAAACGCCTCTTAAGAAACCAGCTGTTGCTGTGGGTCAGAAAAAGCCAGGCGAAGCCATGCCTGCGGCTGCCCAACCGGCCAGGTAACAAGCTGGCTGTCCGGCAAGTGTTTTTTTGTTTCTTATAGACAGAGTCGAAGAGGTGTTGAAACTATGTTGTGTATACAACAGCGGGTTCGTCTCTGCTGTATTTTATACCGTTGTTGTGAATATGAAGTGGGTATTAGATTTGGACCTGCTCTGATGTTGATGTGGGTACAGAGACCTTTTGGATTAGAGCGGATGATCTTAGGGGCGGAGTCCCTAATTTTGCTACCTGCCTTCATTAGATGCATTAAATGGGTTTCCTTTTTCTGTGCTACTTGATGTTGTGTTTGTTAATTATACTTTTTGGTTATGCTCTTAATTGTTTATCTTTTGACAATGTCCAATAGAGGATAGGGTGATAGTCATAAATAGAGGGGTTTGCATTAGTCGGGACACGGGAGGTATGGTTTGTCTTGAAAATAGATTCGGCCAATCACATGGATTTCGGAGGGTGGTTTCGGTCCTATACTACAAGGGAAGTATCCCATGAGTAATAGCTATAAATTTACGACTTGATTTAAATTTTCAAATATGATAAACCTATTTGAAGCAAAAAGGGAAGGGGCCCCACTTCAAGGACTTAGATGGATAAATCTACTAGAGTAATGACTTTTAAACCATAAATGAACTATCCACAAGTGGCCACTTTGTCACTATTCGCCAGATTAACCATAAAGCTCCTAACTGATGCAAGATACACGGTCGTCCTCACTACAATTGTTGTAGATAAAGCCATCGGACAGTGTATCGAGAACAGTTGTTCTGATATGTTGGGTGGTGCTGCAGTAAGAAGCAGAAGACGCAAGGGACAGACGCTGACCAGAGCATCGACGCGCTGAATGATGTAACGGCTGTCAGTGGAGTCAATTTAAGGGTACGTTGGAACCCTAACTCGATGAGCTCCTCCTGATGGGATTTGGAGGGATTGACATTTTCCGAATGTTTGACAGTTGCTTCATTCTGAGTCCTTTCCACTGCTCGAGTGGTGCAGTGTTGACGAGTTAGTGGAGATCTGCAGAACTGGGTGAGGTGGTCTTTGACGGGGGGTTTTCTTGCACAATGCTGTTTTATTGCCTGCATGATACTGCTGGTCGTGTGGTTAGCGTGGGGGTTGTGAATGGCGTTTATTGACATCTAGTGTGTACATTTAGGAAGAGGAAGAGCAGTTGCTGGCTGGTCCGAAGGAGGAAAGCCGAACGACAGAAGCAATGCGCAAATTTGTTCAGGAAGAGGAGGAACGGTTGTTTCTGGAGAGGGGTCCGTTACGTGCAAAAGCTCAGGCTGTTGGTACGCTCTTCCTTGTGAGAAAAGAAGTTGGCTTAGATGATGTTTCTGGATTACCGCTTCATTGTTTGTTTGGAGGATAGAAAATTTGTGGATGGGCGTGTCTACACATTGTGCCCTCTTCTGGGTACTTATGTCATTCTGGAGGTGATGAAATCCTTCAAAACTATGAAGGAGTGCGAGAATGCGGTAGGATTTATTATTTGGGGACTTTTCATGATGTTCATTTGGAAATTAGTTTTTTCCAACCTGGCCTTATGATGCTTTCGATCATCAATGTCGATTTGAGACCTGAAGATCTTAAAGTCGGTGTTGAGACAGGGTTGGGAGCGATGTCGGGTGTATTGAGTGAATTGCATACAAATTGTCATTCGGGAGATGTGATGGATGCACACTAATGTTATATGATATTGTGCGAATGGTTGCAGCTGCGAAAGGTGGGTTGAGGAGTGTGAGTGAAGACGTGGAGAGATGTCTGTCCATGGTACGCGCTCCTTGAAAGCGCATTTGGGATTACTTGTATCTGAACAATTTTCGAAATATAGGGATTGAAAACGAATTCAATTTTAGAATGGTTGTCGGCAATATAGAGAAGTGTATGGTTTGAAAATTTGTGCATGGCACACGTGGGAGCTTGTTTACCTAGGAACTGACGGTTTTGGTTTGCAGGCTGCTGAGGAGCGACTGAGGTCTATGCTGTATAAGTTGATAAAGTATTCAAAACAGGTATGATTTCTACGTATATATTTTTTCCTGTTTTGGTACCTGTTGACGAATGATTCAAGCGGTACTTGGTTCAGCTAGGCTTCTGGTGGGGTCTAAGCTAGTTTTGAGCAGGGGTGTCATACCATATCTGGATGTGTAGAGAAGGATTAGTTAAGTAATTTCTTTTATGTAAGTACTTTGGATACGAAATTGTGTTTATTTCGGAACAAGGTAGACCGAGTATTGACGTAGAGAAAGTGATGATTTATGCAGCGTTGTGATGTGGAAAAAGACGCACATAGTGTATATGTAAATTACGACCCTAGGAGGCAAGTTTTGTTGATGAAGAGAAGGGCCAAGGAGGTCATGGAGAAGAAGCAAGCAGATGAGAATGAACGGTTGCGCAAATTGAATGAGGTGAGCCACGAATTGTCCTAGGAATTAACTCCTCTGACATGGTGTTTCTAACTAGTTGGTGGTGTGGTTTTTCTTCTGAGACGAGCAGTTGCCAATGGTGAGTTCCTGGTTGTGGATGAGCTCACGCTTAGTGCTCGAATTTTAGGCTGTTTTGTCATGTCCTTCATGGCAATTTGTTGGAATGTTCTATGAGCTTTCATGCTTGCACAGGTATGGGAGAGGGAGTTGCTTGTTAACAGCTGACATGGTTTGCATGTTGCTCTCAGAAGAAGGATAAAGGGGCTCTTACTGATGGCGACAATGAAGATTTGAGACTGAAGGCCCAGAAGGTAACGTCGAGACCATGTTTGTCTGCTGTGGCCATTTTCAATTTTGCCGACAAAAAAAATCAACTTGATAGTTCTGGAGGGGTGGTCTTTGGTGGTTACCCTCGTTTATCTTAGACGGCTGGAGTAGGAAAGGTATAAAAAATGCAATGCTTGTTTCGTGTGAAGAATAAAGTTGATTGTTGGTGGATAGACGGACTTGTTTGGTCTCTGCGGTGGTTGATTTTGGGGGTTGCTTGTTTCTCAAAGGCTCAACAAGAAGAAGATGACAAAATGAGGGCGAAGGCAGCGAACGTGGCTGCAAGAGCTGCGGTTGGAGCAACCGATATGCTGTCAAAGTGGCAAATGATGGCAGCTCAGGGGCTTGCTAAACGGCAGGGTGGAGATACAGGTGGGCTTTTGACGTAGATGAAATCTTTTGCTTCATGCTTTGTTTAGTGAGGCTTGGTGCTGAGCCTTGGTGGTGTGGGACGGACGACGTTGTTTGATCGATGAAATGGTATCTTCACGGCTGATTTGTGTGGGTCTTGTGAATACAGCGACCGACTCTGCGAGGATAGGCAACGTGGACGAAACGACAGGCAGCCGGGAGCAAGAGCGGAGACAGGAGAATGGTGAAGCTGGAAAGACTTCAGGATCTGGACGAATGGATACAGATGGTGATGGGCCTCCTGGATCTGCAGTCGCTGGCAGACCACCAGGTACAGCTGGGTTTCAGTGACACAATCGTTTGATTGATTTCTTTTCTTGGTCAGTTGCGCATTTTGGTTCTGGTCTTTTGATGTACTGGCAAGGTGTATGTTTAGTGACCCATATTCCTGACTTCTTTTTGAGGAATTCATTTCTGGACAATGTCGGGGAGGGAAGTATGACCAGTGCTGCCTAGTTGTTGCCATTGCTGGTTCGTTCATGTTGTTAGCAATACTGTATCGAGGCTGCTTCTTTGTGTTGTTCTGTTGTGGAACTGTGCATTAATGAGAGCTGCAGGTTTAACATAATATTACTGTGGTATAACATGCAGGGCCTGGACCAGGAACAGGAAGGAGCAGCGGTGTCCGGAGAATAGGAGCAGCACAGGGAGGAAGGCTGCCCCGTTCAATAGCAATGAAGGATGTTATAGCCCTCCTGGAGAGGGAGCCACAGATGTCAAAATCATCATTTCTGTATAGGCTATATGAACGGGATCGCAAACCTGAGAACTCTAGAAGAATTTAGATTGAAGTTGTTTTTCGTCACGTATTGGTCCACTGGTAGAGATTGTTGGGACTATTGTGTTTCTGGCAATCAAATAGATATTAGGCGTTCAGGGATGGTTGCTGTACATTCTTTCATTCTTTCATCCTTGTTTCGGCAAGTAGTTTGAACCTGACTCTACTTGTGAGAACTCTGAACGAACGAAATGGAGATTGCTTTGCGGAGTGATTAGCATGGGCAGGAGTTTACTTGGCTCAACTCAATGTAAGGCATATTTTTGCTGTCATTTTACAATGTCTCACTTAAGTCTCCGCAACAATCAAGTCGTTTTGCTTCACTTTACACTAAATATTTACTTGGGGTCTTTGTCTTAATTTCTTCGACAAATCCAGGGCTTAAGTTGACAAATCCTAAAATGTACTCGTTTCCTGAAGGTGTGGGCCAAAAATTTAGATCAATGAGTAGCAAATGCATTTAAAAATAGATGTGAATCATAGCGCAAGATGTTTTCAAAGATGAACAGAGTGCTCCAAACATCGGAAGGAACATTAGAATCTTTTCTTTAAGGCCAATTTGATGGAAATGGTGAAAATAATACACTTGCAAAAAGTTATAAGGAACATCGTGCAAACATTCAAAAAAGGATTTGCTCTAGTTCTCAGGTTCTTGCCAAGTTCTTTTATTAGTTACCTTCAAAAGCTTGTGGTGCTTTTGGTGGAGACCATGTGCTAGTTGTACTTTTTTTAAGTCAAATTTAGTTGTTGCATTTTGTATGGTCTCTCTAGAAATTTCTATATTATTGAATGTTGCAAGGATGTGTTAAGTGGGACACTAGCCGATTGAACTTCATCACTTTCTTGATGTTGCCAACATTTAGAAGTTTATCCTTGTAGGTTTATTCGAATAGATGTGCCATTTAGTCTCATTTTCCATATATCAAGTTATGTGGGCCCTCAAAGTGTGGGCAATTTGGTCAACTTGTATTAAACATTTCTTTTTCTTTTGAAATTTGGTATATACAGATATATAACTAATATAACATAGGTTACAATTGTCAAAAAAGAAACTATGTTTAGTGCAAATATCTCATTCCAAGAGGACAACTTTGCTAACCCCATGTGACTTTGTAAAAAATAAATAAAAATCTTTTAACTTCAAGCACTACAATTTTGTAATATGTGAAGTCAAAGTTTTTGAAAAGTTTAGGCATATGTTAATTGTTTGTCTTTGCTAATTAACCATTCAGATTATTTTTTAATTCATCATTAATGCACCAAAAATCATCACTAAAAAATGGCTAGTGTATTGCTAGTCTACTTAACCCCTAAAGGCCCAAGGCATTTTCTGGCTCCAAAACCACTGAAAACTGCCATTTCTGCTGCAATCACTCCCTAATCCAAAAAAAACTTTTTTTTTAGAATCTAACCGTAGGATCTTGTACTTCACTTGTCTCAAATCATGTGGTAAAAATTTCATGAAGTTTGACCCTATGGATTGGAAGATATTAGCGTTTGAAGTTGGAAAAAGAAGTTTTTTTGAACTCTGGATTGCAATTTCAGATGACTTTGACGGCCATTTGTGGATTTTTTTGCACTACACCATAAAGTTAAATTTTTTTATGTTGAGCATTTGAGTTGAGAGTCAGGGAAAAAAATTTCAGAATGTCAAAACTTGATTTTCACATATAAAAAAATTGTTAAGTAGAAGTAGGTCCAAAATTGAACAAAACACTAAATCTTCAATAGCTCTTAGATGGAATTAAAAAACCATAATCCCAACGGTGGGATTGTTCTTGTAAACAAACTTAACCTTTTCAAAAAAATAAATTTGAAAAATTTCGAAAATTGCATTCAAAAATGAATTTTATAAGTTGTTTTTTGAAGAAGACGCTTAGATTGCCCAAAAAACAAGATTGTCCATAACTTTCTCATTCGGAGTCCAATTATAATGAATCAAAGCTTCAAATATAGACAAAAATATGATCTTTGAGAAAAAAAATCAAAAAAAAAAATTCAATTTTTTAAAGTTTTTTTTTTTCTGCTTGGCGAACTGTTTTTTTGACTTCGGGCGGCATAACTTTTTTTCCCGGGCACTGGTTGAAAAAAAAATTATATTTTTGGAAAGCTAATGTTATTTCCTATCTTCAAAAAAAGTTTCAGAAAATCAGGTCGAAATTTCAGGCTGCACGAGCCTGCCCGAAATCCCAAGTGTCCCCCGAGGGGACTTTGGGCCTTTAGGGGTTAACTTCCTCATCTTGTTGGATGTAATAAAGACCCCTTATTTCTTTCTACGCATTTCCATCATGTTCATATACACTTTTTTATGGTTGAAGTTAAAGAGAGATGTTTTATTTTCAAATTTAGTCAAGTCACCAGTAAATGTATTTGATAGTTTTTTTGAAAAGCACCCCTTCTCCTTAGGGAGTAAAAATATTATTTTATAGCATATAGATAACAGCATAAAATATTAAAATAATAATGATGTCATATTAAAGGGATCTTTAAGATAGAGTATTTAACAAGTTATTATTTTAATAAAAATAATTTTTAATCTTATTAAATAATTCATAATTTTACAAACTAGTATATAATCTAATAAAATAAATTATTTTGTTATGAATTAATAATAATTATAGTTTGACAATATCAAAAACATTATTAGAATGCTGAATTTTACGCTGGACTTTTATTCAATCACCTTCATTTGCTAATCCATGTAGCCACATGCGTATCCATATGCTAATCCACATGCGTATACTAACACTATAGAAGTAATAGAGCCCCTTGTAATCATGTGCACATTGTTTGCTTAGGAATTAGGATTTATGAAGATTCCTAAGTGTGCTTACATGATTTATACCAGGATTAGAAATTAGAGTTCTCTTTGAATTTTGAAAGTGGACATTGACAGATAAATAGCTTGTAGTCCAAGTTGGGGTAACACTTAGGTCATGGCCCATGCTACTATGTATCCAAAAGATGCAATCAGTGCATCTTCTCGGTACATTGACTAATTATCTACAAAGGTACATTACAATCAGTTAATCCATTGTTAATCTTCTAGGTACATAGGATCAACAATGAGAACTTAAGGTTAATTATGCATTGCATTCTAACATCATTGATGGACTACTCAAGCATTGCTCGTCTATTCCGCTGAATCAGAAATATTGCAACCTATACACAAAGTACAACAGCTATTCAGGACATAATGTCTCATGAGGACAATTCTCCATGAGGTGTCAAACAGACAAGTATTTCCATAAACAAGTAAAAGAGAGATGCAGCATGAGCTACTGCAGTACTGCAAATGCTACAAAGGGTCATTTCGTCCTTACTTCACTAAGCAAATTGCCCACACTAGTATTGAAGCAATATTGAATTTCCAATTTTCTCAGCAGCCACAAGAGTAGTAGCAAAAATTTCCAATTCCACATATGTTGCTCCATCCTGTTGAAATAACAAAATAGATTTTATCTCAAAAACTATCACTACAAGAAGAAAGGGTATTTTAAGTGAGTTATCAAGTATAGTCCTAGACAGAAGGTTATAAGTAATTATGACCTTTAAGGAGAT
This sequence comes from Pseudisothecium myosuroides, assembly GCA_951799445.1. Classification (NCBI taxonomy): domain Eukaryota; kingdom Viridiplantae; phylum Streptophyta; class Bryopsida; order Hypnales; family Lembophyllaceae; genus Pseudisothecium; species Pseudisothecium myosuroides. The sequence goes on along the minus strand of OX637287.1, from coordinate 9,535,313 downwards.
TTTCAATAAAATTTTACTAGAAATACATGTTCAACATTGCCAACAACATTGCCATCAAATAATTGCCGATACTTGTGTTGACATTTTGATGTTTTTGGCTTTTGGAAGGGTCTCCAAAGTGTTGTTTTTGTCCATAATTTGTGCTGATTTTGGTCCATAAGTCCTGAATAACTCTATAATTTCTTAATTTGGGCTTATATGCTACATAAATTCTTCTTTACAAAAAGAAACTAGAAAATAACTAACATCTTCCCATTAATTTCAACACCTCATAAATATCTACAACCTAAACATTAACTTTGTCATCAACGTTTCAACCTACAAATTAGAACTTCCCTACTTATAGGTATTATAGAATCTTTCTTTTACCAAAGGTTTGAGTATTCTTGTGTCACTCTTCATTCTCTTGAGATCTAAGGTAGGATTCTAGATTAATAGACTTTCAATTTATACCAACCTTGACATAAGGTTCAAGGAACTCTTTCTCTCTCTCTACACCAATTTGTCCAATAATCGCGTGTTATGAAAGTAATGAGCTTATATATGGTTACAACTTTTTATAAGGGAGGAATATTTTTATCTCTTGTATTTGTATTAGTATTTTTCATGTTGAAGATTCTTTACAAATATCATAGGTAAAAATATTCTACCTTTATAAAAAGTTATAAAAACATATTTTGTAACACTTACTAATAGAACAAATTAGTGCATCATTGTTGTAATTGTTTTGGATATTGCTTCCAAGCATCAGCTACTGATTTGGTGGACACGCAACACCCCTTAATTACATACGCAATTGAGTAGACTTGTCTCAAAATTGCCTTTCCACTTCATATGACATGTAGATTTTCTCATCCTTTGTACATCCAAGGTAGAAATGGATGGCGACAATACAAATGAAGTCATTTATAAAAATAACTTGTCCATAATGACTCCAAGGCCCCCAAGTCATTTTGTAGTCACATGTGTTTGGAATGACTGTTGTAAAGTCATTCTTGCAAGTTATTATGTGCTCATTTTCTTGTAGTGAATTGTATGATAATGATGAAATAACACAAGCAAAAATTGAAAATGACCTCACTTTTAAAATCAAGGAATTGGTTGAAAATGAACTAGAGAAGGTGCTAAACAAAGTTGTTCTTCACCTCAACCCTTTCACGTACCCAAAGAACACCGGAAATGTCCTTCCATACCCTTACAACAATAGAGCAAGGCTTCACAAATACTTATTCAAGACCTTCCCTATTGGCCAAGCAAGGAATGATCAACAACAACATGGAAAATCACATTCTTGTGGGGATGTGGGATTGAGGTTTGTGGGGGTTGTCCGCGTCGTTTCCTTCAAGTGCATGGGAGGAATTCTTTGGTTGCATTCATCAACATGCAAATACAATGTTTAAGCAATTGTGGTAGGAAGTTGGATTTGTTGTTATATGTTGTTATCGTGGAGACTGGTGAGCGTGATGGCGGGGATCTTATTGTTGTTTTTCAATGTTGTACAGACATGGTTCACCGTATTTCTACCCAAGGGTACTAAGCTTAAGGGTTGAGCCCACTCACAACCTTGAATTTTATAATTTCTAGAGATGAAACCATATACTTTTCTTTTGTCATATTTCTTTTGTAGTCATATTTTAAATTTCTTAGTAAAAAAGACTTGGTTCCAAGTCCAACCATTAATATTGTCACATCAGACAAGTTAGGATCACTAGACGTTCCAAATGGGCGGACATATCAAATAGATGGGATGGACAATGTGACTACCTTAAAGTAGTCACATTGGGTGGGTGAGGGCCACCAAACATCCCGGACAGGTAGACAAATCGAACACTTTGGACGGACAATCCATCCAATGTGAAAAGTATGGATTCAACAAATACAGTATTTGACTCCCTAAAGTCCAAAGGCCTTTTTTCCAATAAAAAACACTCAAAATTGCCATTTCTATTGAAAAGATAAAAAAAGCTTTATAATTGTTTTGCTTTTGCATATCTTACCACAGGAATCTTGTATGAGACTTGTATACAAATGTATGGAAGAAATTTTAGAAACTGACTGTGTAGATTGCAAGATATTTGCATTCAAAGTTAAAAAAATAATTTTTTTTGCACCTTGCTTGATTTGATTTTTTGGCTTTGAATTTTTGCACAACTGATTTTGATTTTTTAATTCTTTACATCCAAGAATTGGGTTGAGAATCTAAAAAAAATCAACAAAAAAGTACTTAATTTTCACTCATTAAAAAATTATTAAGTAGGAGTAGGTTCAAGATTAAAAGGAAAACTAGACCTTTAATACCTCTAAGATGGAACTGAAATACAATAATCCCAATGGTGAGATTGTTGTAGCAAGCAAACTTAACCTTTTTTAACCCTTAAATGCCCAAGGCCTTTTTTAAGCTTCTTGAAATTTGCTCTAATTTGAACAAAAAGACAACATTTAGATGAGTTTTGTAAAAAAAATTGAATTGTAACCGTACAAATTCAAACTAGACATGTTAGAGATGCCATGGAAAAAGAAAACACAACAATATCACTTATGGATTGAAAGATTACAAGGTTTGATCATGAGGGTGTTAAAACTATGAAAGTGATTTGAAGTCTTTCAATTCTCTTTTCACATGTCAAACCTAAAAAATTGGTCACCCAGAAAATGTGATATTAAAAGACATAACATACATAACCCCAATCAACTTATAGCTTTTTAAAATCCACTCTACAATTTCTTTGAATGAATCTCTAATGGAATTTTTATTCCAAGATCTGATATTTGAGGCTCATTTATAAGAGCCCTCAACACTGAAAAATCAACATTTGCAATGGATACCTATGTACAAAATCTTGAATAGAAAAGTCACTATCATTCATTTTCAAAATTGTATTTTTAATGCTAAAACTATACTTCAAAACAAACATTTCAAAATCCTAAAATTCTAAAAAAATATTAACTAAATACGGTTTTATTTAACTTCAAAGTTTTATCTACACCAGAATTTGGTGCCTTGGAAATTTAGGGGTTAACAAGTTTTTTTTTAAATATTGGTAAAATTGCATTCAAAAATGAATTCTAAAAGGTATTTTTTCAAGAAGATGTTTTGATTGTCCTAAAAAAAGATTGTCCATAACTTTCTGATCACTAGTCCAAATAGAATGAATCAAAGCTTAAGATGTAGTCAAAAATATAATCTTTGAGAAAAAAATTAAAATTAAAAATTAATTTTATTTTGTAAATTTTTTTTGGCTTGACCTTGAAATGCTTTTTTGACATAGGGTGGCATAACTTTTGCTCCTATGCATTGATTGAAATGAAAGTTATATTTCCAAAAAACTTGCCAAAAAGTTAATCTGATTTCCTATTTTTAAAAGAAGTTTCAAAAAATCATATCAAAGGTTATACAAGCCTACCCCAAATCCCAAGAGTCCCCTAAGTTACAATAAGACTATCATAGGCACTTTGAAAAGTATACCTCCAATGAGGAATGAATAGTTGCTGAGAAAATCTATGCATACATTACAAAATAGAAAACAATAGAAAGAATTGGAACAAATATATATATATATATATATATATATATATATTGCATATTTAAAAATCCGTGTGATTTTTTTCTTATTTACATGATCCCTTCCTATCTGTTGATTACAAATATCATTTGCAAATAATGCTACTATACGCTCTTGAGAGCCTACATTGCCTGCTGAGCATTCAATTCAAACTTCTTGTGGTCTCTCTGAAGCTGAGTTGTAGTCTCATCTACATCCACTCAATACGAGCAGACAATTTGGCAAAGTGATCCAATACACTTATCATGTCGCTTTTGATCTTTTGACATTTTACACTTGCTCTACAAATTCCTGTAAAGTACTAAGGTGATTGCAAGAAACAATCGAACACTTGTCCTTTTTTTGTACCCTTGGCCGCAGAAAAGTGTTTTTTTGCTCATAACTTTTGCCTTGTATGTCAATTTTATATGAAATTTGAAATGAAGGTACATGTGATAGTTTCAAACAATAAAAAAAATTCATTTAAGAAACTTACTTCATTATTTTTAAACAACCCCTAATTGGATGTCTATCTTGGCCATTTGGGGGGGTAGTACTTTTTTTGACCCAAAAATGTGAGTTTTAAGCTAAAATTTGGATACAAATATAATTCTATTAAACCTACACAATCTCACAAAGTTCACCTAATTGTTATTTGCTTGCAAGAATGTTCCAATCAAATTCTTGCCTAAAATGTAAGCCCTTTGAATATGAGAGCCTTGGTTTAATTTTGGATACATTTATTTTCAACACTTTGAAAATTCCTCATTTATTCATACATTGTCTAGAAAATACATATGAAGAGAATCTCAAATCTCTTTGTGACTCTCCAACAAGATCCAATAGAAATCTACTCAAATAGTTTAATAAGGAAAACTACCTTCAAAATGCTTATTTGAATGACTGTAAGTGTAGGTAGAGCATGTCCCACTGGTTTGGCTTTTGAGACTACTCTAATATTTTTTGGGACAAAAAATGAGCAATAAATGCGTAGTCCAACCAAAACATTCTCTTTGAGATACAATATCATTTTTGTCATGTTTTGCAACTCCACAAATTGTTACTATTCATTTTCAAATAGTACGTTGCTACCATCAACAATGAGATTCATTTTGTTTTTGTTCATTGAAAGATTTGCCATTTGGTTGGAAATTCAAATATTGAGTTCAACAAGTGGGACACACAAGCTATGCATTCTCCAAATCTTAGACACTTGTATTTACCTAGATAAAATAGTGAAATTAGATTGTCTTAACAATTAGGTTGCCTTACTTGAAGAAAGTTACTTTACAAGCTATCGTAGTCAACAAAAATTTCTATAGATATTTCCATTTATACACACGGAGGTTCCAATTACAGCAATACCTAATTCAAAAGAAGTGCAGTCTTTATAGTAACAATGAATATGAAATAATATGAAATATTTATATAGTGTCAAATCACTGAGAAATTAGTATGGGGCTACCAAATTTCACTATTTTGTGTAGATGAACTATTGACAAACTAGTGAAGATCCTCTTACCTTAAGGTAACTACACCTAATTGTGACTCCTTTCTAAAATCGACCATAACAAATTCTTGCCTAAAATGTACTCTTTTTTATCTATTCATGAGAGCCTAGGGTCTCTTTCTAATACACCTATTTTCAGCACTTTGGAAATTCAAACTTTATTCATTTGGTGTCCAAAAATTGCATAACAATCTGCACTGAATAGTGAAATTAGGTTGCTCCACACTAATTTCTTGACATTCTATACTATATCAATATGTATAGTTATTTTAAAAGGATGCAAGAAAGTAAGAACTATGTGTATGGCATAGATTGGTGCATTAACTAATTGGTGGCTTGAGATTAGAGATTGGCATGTGCCTCCATCTGGACAAGCATTAGTCATGAGGTAACTTCTTTGGAGTAAGGTAGGAGGTTCATAAATGGACCCTTTAAGCCTACCTAACTCATCAATGACTGTAATAGATATTTCAAGGAATATGTCACTCGTTCCTAGATAGGGGGACACATTTAGAACCAGTTCCATTTAAGGACCTCCTACCTTAAGGCAACCTAATTGTCCAAGCAACCCAATTTCACTATTTAGTGCACACTAAATAGTGAAATTGGGTTGCCTAGACAATTAGGTTGCCTTACCACAGAGATGTTATCTTATGTTACCTCATGACTCATTGCTTGTCCAGATGGAGGCACAAGCCATTCTCTAATCCCAAGCCATGAATCAGTACACCAACCCATGTAGCACACATGTTTCCCACATCACTGCATCCTTCTACAATAACTGTGATATTGATATAGTATAGAATGTCGAGATATTAGTGTGGGGCAACCTAATTTCCCTATTCAATGTAGATGCCTCTATTGACTTCCAACAATTTTTTTTTTTTTTTTTTCTTGATACAAATGAACCGGAATTTCATTGCAAAGAAAGAGACTTCCAACAAAATTCAACAATGCTCAAGAAGGCGTATAATAAGGACACAATTATGAGGTGTAGTCAAGTCAGAGGTCTTTCCTTTGACATACTGTAAGCATGAATGCCGATGATGCGTCAAGTGACGGAATCAAGTCGACAACTTCGGCTCGTGGATTCTCAGAATCACCATCGTCGTCACCAGCGGCGGAGCCATCCGTTCCTGCAATTTGCTTCACTCCGACAGCACACATCCGAGATCTTTACTATTGTAACATAAGCAATTCGCGTCGTGACAATGGGCACACATCATTGAGCAGTTCTGTTTTCACAAATCGCAGGTCGGCCGGACAGTGGGGGATGGCGGTGGCCGATGTTCGCGGTGGTTTCGACCGTCGGTCTTGAGTGTGGACTGCGAGGTTTCGATTGCTAGGAGGAGGAGGAGGAGGAGGGGAGAGAGATTGCGAGAGCTATAATGGTGGCAGATGGGTCGGGGAAGCAGCGCACGCGGCCGGAGTGGCTGCAGCAGTATGAATTGGTGGGCAAGATTGGTGAAGGCACGTATGGATTGGTGTACCTCGCCAAGAGCAAAGAGCCGGCGCATAGGTGCGTTTTTTGTTTCCGCACTTGTCAATTTCATCTGGGAATTTGGTTGGTGTTGGCGAAGAAATGCGTCAGAAGCATGATTAGGGTTTCAGTTCTCTGTTTCTTAGGTGTAGAGACGGCGTGTAGGCTCGTTTCTCATTCCTGATTAGTCCATTTGCTCTGCGAATTCTATTGGTAAGATATAGCGATGGCGTAGACATTTCGCAAGGCGAAGAAACGCGCCAGAAGCACGATTAGGATTCAGTTCTTTGTTTTTGAGATGTAGGACCGATGTATAGGTTCGTTTCTCATTCCTGACTGTTCCGTTTTCTCTACGAATTTGATTAGTGAGGTAGAGCGATGGCGTAGAAATTTCGCAAGGCGAAGGAACGCGCCAGGAGCATGATTAGGGTTTCAGTTCTCTGTTCTCGAAGTGTAGAGCCGGCGTGTAGGTTCGTTTCTCAGTCCTGACTCGTCCATTTTCTCTGAGAATTCTATTGGGGAGGTAGAGAGATGGTGTAGAAATTTCGCAAGGCGAAGGAACGCGCCTGAAGCACGATTAGGGTTCAGTTCTCTGTTTTTGAGATGTAGAACCGATGTATAGGTGCGTTTCTCATTCCTGACTAGTCCATTTTCTCTGCGAATTTGATTGGTGGGATATACTGACGGCGTAGAACTTTCGCAAGGTGAAGAAATGCGCCAGAAGCACGATTAGGGTTTCAGTTCTCTGTTCTCGAAGTGTAGAGCCGGTGTGAAAGTGATTTTGCAATTCATGGCTAGTCGTAATTTGAGTGACGATTTTGACGAGACGGAGGGATGACCTCGAAATTTAGGGCATGCAACGAAACTCGCCTGAAGCAAGATTAGGGTTTATGTTTTCTGTTTTCTTATGTGTAGAAATTCCGGTTGTGACATGGTCATTTCGTGGTTTGGTGCTAATAGCAGAGGTATAAAAATTGCGATAAAGAAGTTCAAGCAGTCGAAGGAGGGCGATGGCGTGTCCCCGACAGCCATTCGGGAGATCATGCTCCTGCGAGAGTGCATCCACGAGAACATTGTCAAGCTGGTGAATGTGCATATCAACCATGGGGACATGTCGTTGTATCTGGCATTTGACTATGCCGAGCACGATCTGTACGAGATTATTCGGCATCATCGGGAGAAGATCAGTTGCAACATCAACTCGTACACAGTGAAGTCATTGCTTTGGCAGATTCTCAATGGCTTGAACTACCTTCACAGCAACTGGATTGTTCACCGTGATCTGAAACCTTCCAATATTCTTGTGATGGGAGAAGGGGAAGAGCAAGGCGTGGTGAAGATCGGTGATTTTGGACTAGCTCGCATTTTTCAAGCGCCACTCAGACCCTTGAGTGAGAATGGGGTGGTGGTGACCATCTGGTATAGGGCCCCAGAGCTCTTGCTTGGAAGTAAGCATTATACCAGCGCCGTGGACATGTGGGCAGTTGGGTGTATATTTGCGGAACTTCTCACTCTTAAACCCCTCTTTCAGGTATTGAGCTGCATTGCTATTTTTTTCGTTCGTAACTGCTTGATATCTTGACCTTTTTAATGCGAAAGTTCGTCACTGTGACTGCTAGAAACCCGCAGGCTAGAATTTTCTGTAGAGGACTTGGAGAATGAAACCCTGAATAATATAGGGTTTCTTCCTCCAGGCCCGATGCTTTAAAAACCCTGCAGATGACGACAATCACAAGCCTTATGGTGCAGAGTGAGTGGGGTTTGTGATAAGGTTTGAATGCCCTAGCCGTGCAGGCCATCCCACGAAGGGTCTAATAAATTCATCACAAAATATGGGTCGATCTCATGGACTTTCTGGGGTTTATACATGTACTAGAGTCCTTTTTGCTTTGCAGAGGACTTCGTTGCTTTTCATACCCTATAGGACGCCGGGTCTGCACGGGGGACCCTCTATACTTCTGTCCGCACCCGCTTTATGTCTGCGTTTAGGTCAAATCAGTAGTTCATGATCGTCTGTTTTTTTCTCAGGGAATAGAAGACAAAAGTGGCCCCAATCCGTTCCAGTTGGATCAGTTAGACAAGATTTTTAAAGTGCTCGGCAACCCTACTGCGGATAAATGGCCGACGCTCACCACTCTACCACACTGGCATTCGAATCGTCAACAAATTCAATCTCGAAAGTTTGACAACCCAGGCCTCTACAGCATTGTACAGTTGCCACCAAAGAGCCCAGGGTTTGATTTGTTGTCAAGGATGCTGGAGTACGACCCTATCAAACGGATTACGGCAGCCCAAGCTTTAGACCACGAGTATTTTCGGAATGAACCAATTCCAGGACGCAATTCTTTAGTTCCAGTCAATGCAGCGGACAAGGTATTATCATCTGTGACACTATTTTTCTGAATCTACCTTGAGTGTACTTAACTTGTCGAATGGACGGGTGCATCTGATGTGCTTGTAGATTTCGCCTTCTCTTCCTTTGATGAATCTGAGTTGATGTTAGCCTGTGTACTTTAGTTAAAATTGGTTCAATGTTTGAGACTGCAACACCCATTAAAATTTATGTTCGTCTTATGTAGTTCTTGGAGGGCATGATGCCTGAGGTTCATCTTTGCTTAAAATCCAAACTCTAGCTTCGTTTCCCTCTTTAGTCCTATTGCAAATACGTAAATACCAATTCCGTTCTTGTCGAGTACTACGGTGCCAGGTCAAGCAGGACTGTTAAAAACTAGGGCCAAACTAAGACTCTTTCTCAACCTGTGAGAACTTCGATTGTTTTTTTGTCTTAACAGACTTCCTATTTTCTGACATTGCTCTTCTGGTCCTCCATTCCCAGCACGGGACATGTAGCAGGTTTGGAGATTGACGTGGGAGACATATCTGAAGTAGAAGTGGGACATATCTACGTACTTATAGAGATGCCTGTTTGTTGCTGTCAGTTATTTTGTCTGCATTCCAACTCTTTCGTATTTACAAATATGTTGGCTTTGGTGGTTGTCAGGTGGTTCCTTATCCTCAACGCCCCGTGGATTATTCAACTGATTTCGACGGCACATCGGCCCCACCTCCACAGATGCCCAACTCCTCGAATATGTCAAATCAGATGCATCAGTCTATGAACGTGGGCATGCAACAACACCGGGTTCAGAACCCAAACAACTTAGGTGTCAATCAACCAGTTGCAATGCACGGGATGAACTCTGGCGGGAATATGTATGTCCAAAGAGGGAACGCAACAGCGCTTCAGCAGCAGCAGCAACAACAGCAACCGCAACAGCAGCAAGGGGTGAGAAGAAAAGAGCAAACAAATGTGGGGTACCCTGGCCATTATCAGCCTCCAAACAAATCCAGGCGAATGTAGGAACCTGTGTTGCCTCGGTTTGAGTCATGGGCTAATGTTGATTTTTTTTTTCTCATGGATTGTTGCCTTGGCATAATACCAAAGAGGCTAGGTGTATATACTCATGTACAAGAGATGCCAAGGGTTTTGACTTGACACATGCACCCTTGTTGCCCCTGTGGCAAATGTATTCAATTTGCTCCAATACCTGCTCAAAAGACACCATTGATAAATGTTTCATGGGTACCTTGATCAGGCAGTGGGCCTGTTACCTGTATCACGCCGTTCTTGAGGATAACGTGCATTGGGAGCAGGTTATCCAGCTCTGAATAGGGCTTGATCACCGATTGGAATCTCCAGAAATGCTGGCCGCTTCATTGCAAAGAGCATGGAATTGGTAGTACCATATTATCACTTGGCCCTGTAGAAGGGTTCTTATTTGCTGAACTTTGAGGGGTCTTGTTTTTGACACTACCGTACTGTAAGGGATCTTGTTTTCGTCATTTTTTTCTGACACGAAAGTCTTGAAATAGGATGTAATCTAATACTCAGTTGAGGTACTCCTGAAATTCACAATATTTTTACATTAAAATGTCAAAAAGATTGTTGGACAATTGTGGAGATGAAATAGTGATCACAATTTGTATCAAAACAAGTGTATGTAAACACAATGAGGAACAGCTTACAATTTCTGGAGCAAGAAATGGTGAGATTTGACATCCCCTACTGTAGTGAAGTCTTCTTCAATTCTGTTGACAATCATTTATGTCCCACGACTTATGTAAGGTGCCTTGTGTAATACCATTGTGATTTGTGGCTGAGGGGCCACCGTAACACACAAAGCAAACAAATATCTATTTTTTAAGGTATGGAAGTGCGCGATGATAGGTACGAGTACCCTACATCGATTGATCTCCAGCTTCATCAGCTCGCTAAGTTAGCTGTCCATCACCTGCGACACCAGTCGCGGGCTGGCCATGACGTGCAACGGCAGCGCGCGCAGCACGCCCAATCCAGGCCCTTCTGCCATACCCGGATCCGCCGCGACGGACCACTCGAACGCCTGCAACAGACTGGACACGCAATACTCCAACGTCACCATCCCAGCGCCATGCCCGGGCACATGCGTCGCCCAGCGCTGAACGGCAAATACTCGCATTGCGCAGCAACACGGCCCCAGTCAACCTCATCCTGCCCCAGCCAGCGCTCCGGCTGGAACTGCGAAGAATCCGACCACAGGGCGGGATCGCGTGAAATGGCCCACACGTTGACGAACAAGCGCGTGTTCGCTGGGATGTCGTGACCGAAGGCTTTGATGGCGTGGAGGGATTGGTGCGGCGCCATCAGCGGCGCTATTGGATGCAGTCGCAAGCCCTCCTTTACCACCGCTTGGATGTAGCGCAGATTGGGCAGATCCGCGGCATCCGCCTCGAGCACGCGACGCTGTCGCCCCACCTCGCGGTCCAGCTCGGCTTGCGCGACGGCTTGCACGCTCGGGTTGCTCACCACTTCGGACATAATCCACTCGGCGGAAAACAGAATGGTGTCCGTGCCCCCGGAAAAAGCATCCTGTACAGAACAGTACAAGCATTCGCTTTAATTGCCATTGGTAAGATACCTGTGGATCGTCCTCGACCGAGAGCGAGCTCTCAATTGTTCTCGAAATATATCATCATTCAACTTCTATCATAATACAGAGGTGTGTGACTGACCACTATCTGCAGCATTTGGTGATTGCAAGGATTTTCAGAATTAATATGACCATTGAAATCCATACTCGTTTCGTTTGGCTCTCAAGATTCTTAGCAATTCTCTGGGACTTTCTGCATGGATCACACAACTTTTTTCACTAGTAATTGAACAACCACGGGAGAACTTTGGTTTAGGAGATAGCAAATGAACTACTTGACAAGCAATTCCTTGCGGGTACAGACCCTGATACCAGAGAATCAATAGTGGAAGACTTTCATTTCGGAAAAATGCAAGCCTTGCAAGGGTGAACAACTGGGGAAAGGCATGGTGAACAGATTGGGAAATGCATGGAATGTACCCAGGGCTATATTCTTCTGATCCAATGCAGAACGTACGTTGGTTTCAGACCTGACTGTGCCATGTCCAGCCGGCGTACGTGCATTTCAATTTACGGACTTGCAACTGAGAAGCAATCCAAGATGTGGTCATGTAGAGTTTGAATTATCTTAGTACGTACCCACTTGATGCCTTTGACGTTGGCCATGGTGATTCGAGGTCCCGTTCTTCCCACATTGGCTTTATAGTTTTCCACTTCGTCCAGCAGGAAGTGCAGCATGTCCGTCTCGTGCTCCGCGACGGGACCGCGCGCACGCTGTGCTTGATGGTCCGCGATGATCTGCGTTGCGAAGGCGTCCATGCGTTTGTTGGTGTCCCGGAAGCGACTGTCCAGCCCTTGAAAGTCTAGTACCCACCTGACGGCTGGAATGAAGTCGGCGGGGTAGAACGCGATGAAGATGGTGTCCATGATGGCTTGGTAGGATTGGGTCTCCGGCAGTCGCTCAGTCTGCGACGACAACTCATGGCTTCCAGATAAGAAATGTGCACTGGAACTGCGGTTGGTAACCGTACGGGAGATGATGCAGGTGGCGAGCACGCCGAGGTGCTCGCGCAGATTGAATTCGCAGTTGCGGGGCAGCGAGCGCAGCAGTTGCGCCACCTCTTCCTGGCGCACATGGCGAGTACGTGGCTTCCAGACGCTTGCTCCCCGTGAGTCCCAAATGGGACATTTTCCTCAGCTGGCGCCACTCCGCTGAGTTACTCTGAAACAGGATGTCTGGAAATTAATCCATGCGGTCCAAGGATGTTAATACATCATTCACACGCTTGCATTAGCTAGCAACGTACTTACATTCATTGGCGACGTTGGTTGACTGAACTAGCCATGCTGAGCAGTTAATTCATTTCCACAAAGTTTTTTGAATCATTCTATTGACTCAAATGACACAAGAAGTGGTAGTTGGCCCTGGAGGTAGATTTGCAGCTGGTCGTCTTCTCCGCCAGGCTCCCCAGAGCGGGAGGATGAGCAACCCTATCGTCGCCAACAACACCTGCATGCAACATAGTTCATCGTTCGTTGTTAGTTTTTAAATTCTCAATCAGCATGGGTTTTTTTCCTTGACTTGTTGCGTAAATGCTTGAAGACGTTATATGCAACACTACTAAGAAGCTGAGGGGGGAGAGAGATCCTTCAATTTCATGAAATTGACGCAAATGTTGGCACCCGAAATTCTCACCTTCATCTGCACAAAAATCTACAAAAATAGGATCCGTACGTATAGTGGCAATGTCATGGAATTCTACCAATTTAACAAAAGCTGACACGCGTTGAAAGTGAGAGACAGAAGCACAAGTAATTACGTACATGGAGGGCAGGATATCCAGCAGTTCCTGAGAGAGCCATGCCGGCTGATATGAGGCTTGAAGGCATTGCTCAAGAATGTGGACCAACAAGGCACAGCTACTTTCGATTAACAGTCGAGAAACAAGCTCTCCGTGGGTTGCGATGATACTGTATCTGCTTCCAGAATCATGATTTGTTTGGTGCCTGTCTCTCGTTGCTTCAATCTGGAAAAATTAAAGACAATGACATACGCTTCCAAAATCATGCCAGTTGTTTGGTGTCTGTCTCTGGTTGCTTCGATCTGGACAAAAGCTGATGGTATCTGCTTCCAAAATCATGATTTGTTTGTGTTGACATCGTTCAAACTACGTAGGTCGTGGGAGGCTCATGCTCAGCTATGAAATCATGAACCCAGAAGGACGGTATGAATTTCAGAACCGACTAGTGTGCTCTGTGCCGTTGCCACAGACAAAACAAAAGTAAAATTCAATTTTAAAACCAAAAATAACTCAAAAATTCATAATTTTTCCACCATAGGTTCAAACGTCACAAAACAAAGCCTGTGCATCCCTCCTCGCCAAGGGCTTTCCAATGGTACCAAGAACATGACCAATTGACACATTGTTCAAAAGATACATGATTTAGCATAATTTAGTAATTTTTAAGATCCAAAAATAACTCAAAAATCCATAACTTTCACACTGTGGGTCCAAACGCCACAAAACAAAGCCCGGCACCCTACCCCACCGCGGGCTTTCTAATGGTTCCAAGCACGCCACCAGTGGAGGCACGGTCCAGGAGATCTCAACGTAACAAACAAACAAATATGGTACCTAAATATAGTTAAAAAACCATGCTAACTTAATGTATGGATGGACAACTGGTTTTGTGACACTTTGGTCTCGAAAAGAACTTTCCATTTGTTTGTAAGTGAATGGGGATTGTCAAAGTAGAAGGAAAAAAGGACACATAATCATTTCTTGAGGGCATGGGACTCAAAGAAAGTAGTGACTAAGGTGGGCACCCCAAATTCATGCACCATCATTCATCACTCTCTATTCATCTCCAAAATCAATGTGTACCTACAATATGTGGAAAAAAAACGATTTTAGAACCTCTACCAAAAAAAACTTTGACTTTGACTTCATAACTTTTGCATACGGTTTCCAAATGCCGTGTTCTTTGGCTTGTTAGAACCTTTTTTTTTTTTTTGAAACAAATGTGTTCACAAAACACACTGCAAGGGATAATCTGTCAAGAAGAGAGGCTGATTTCACACAAGGTAAAGAACCTATTGCCGATAGGTATTGAATCTATAACCATGCCATTCGGTTTGGGTACCTCACCACCATCACCCGGTAGTTTAGGATCATCTTGGACGAGTTGGAAGCTACTTTTACTTGCCAACAACAAAATATGAAAATTTAACTAGTTTAATAATAGTAATTAGGCACAATACCAAAAAATGGAGGTTTTGGAGTTGCCCACTTTACATCTCTTGCAAACAAGTCATGCCTATTTCGACCTAGAGTACATGATTGTAAGAAACACATGTTAACCCCTAAAGGACCGGATTGTGTTTTTTGGCCGTATAGAAATTTTGGGCAGGTCTGTGTGACTAGAGATTTCCATATTTTAAGCTGAAATTTTAATAGAAGGTGGGCGCGAGGAATATCTTTCATATGCACTAAATTTCAGGACATTTGGAAATAGGAGTCAAAAGTTATGGCCAAATATGTTACTTTTTTTCGTAACTGGACAGTCCGGGCAGCAAGAAAAATTTGGCAAAATTTTGATTTTTTTTTTTTAATATTTTTTTTCTTGTAGATTATATTTTTGTCTATGTGGAAAGCTTTGATTCGTTTCATTTGGATTTGTTATGAGAAAGTTATGGACATTCTTGTTTTTCGGGCAGTTAGAGCATCTTCTTGAAAAAATTAACTTGTAAAATTCATTTCTAAATGCTATTTTTGCAATTTAAAAAAAAATAAAATTCTCATGGTTTAGTTTACTTGCTAAAACAATCTCACCATTGGGATTAGTGTATTTTAATTCCATCTAAAATATATTAATGTTTTAGATTTTCCTTCTATCTTGTACCTACTTCTACTTAATAATTTTCTTAGGAATGATAATTAAGTTTTTTTTAATATTATTTTTTTTCCTAGACTCTCAATTCAATTCTCCACTATAAAGATTTGAAGCACAATACTCTGTAGTGCAAAAATTTTAAGTGAAAAATGTTTAAAGTCAAAAAATCTAGTCTCGCAATGTGCTGAAATACTTGTTTTTTCCACTTTAAACGCAGATTTCTTGCAATCTGAGTGGTCAAAAATTCTGAAATTTTTTCCACACATTCTCATACTAGTTAGGTTTAAGATCCTACGATTAGATGTGAAAAAAAAAACATTTTTCATTTTTTTTTACTCCTTGCTATAGAAATGGCAGTTTTGATGGTTTTTTGGCAGAAAAAAGGCCTTGGGCCTTTAGGGGTTAAATTTGCTATTCGTTTGAATAGTACATTGTGTAAAATATTCAATTGAATAATTCAAATATATTATAGTTTTTTCTATAATTATATACTACAATTTTATTGATTATCATACTCATTTTTAAGAGAATTAGATATTCTTCCATGATTGTTTTTAATACATAATAAATGTAATTAGGAAATATACTCTTTACCTTGCTACTATTGCTTTTAATATACTTCTCATTCTTTTTGGTCTTCAGGATTTCAAACTCTCATATTACTATCCATGTTAGTATTACTATAATCAACCCATGAGAGTCAAGCACACCTTACAATGACTACTAGATAGTTGAAGTACATATGTTCTTTTGAATGCTAAAAGTACTTGCTCTTGCAATTTCTACCTAATCCGGTATGACATAAATAACAAAACAAAACCTAAAAATCTCATCATTCATACGATTGGGTTACAAAATAACTAGCCAATATTCTTTTCTTCTTCTTCAATCTTCTTCTTTTGAATGATAGGCCCCAAATATGCTATTATTACTTCAACCCCTAAAGTACCAAGGCCAATTTTTTGGCAACAAAAAGGAAAAGAACAAAGTGGCCTAAGATCTCAATGCTTAAAAGCTCCCTTAAAAGATGTCTCTAGACATGGTCATCGGTGACTTTCTTGCTTCTTCACTAGCTCAGAGCATAACACCAACCGGCCTCGGTATTGAACTGTCGTTGCCAGGAATTAATACAGGGGCTCATAATTGTCGCCACCAAGATCTGATGGCTGAAGACGTCCAATGAGTTGCTAAGAAGGTATAAGTACCCCTATTGAGCCTTAGGATTTGTAATTTTTTTAATTTTTTTTAACTTTACAAAGGCAAGGACAATAGTGTAAACCTACATAACAAAAAAACCCACTCAAAACTACCAATTCTGTTGTGTTCATCCAAGAAAAGAGAAAAAAATGTTTTTTTTAGAATCTAACATAGGATCTTGTACTTCTCTTGTTTCAAATCATGTGGTAAAAATTTCATGAAGTTTGACCGTACAGATTGGAAGATATTAGCATTCAAAGTTCGAAAAAAAAAATTTTGATTGTTGGCCTACGATTTCAGATAACTTTGACAGCCATTTTTGGAAAAAAATTTCACTACACACTTTGAATTAAAAAAAACTTATCTTGAAGAATTGAGTTGAAAGCCTAGGAATTTCAAAAAAAAAATAATACACTTGATTTTCATTGATTTCCTTAAAGAATTGTTAAGTAGAAGTAAGTCCTAGATTGAAAGAAAAACTAAATTATTAATAGCTCTAAGATGGAGTTGAAACACTAATTTCAATGGTGAGATCGTTTTAGCAAGAAACTTTAACCATGTCTAAGAATTTTTTTTGAAAAATTGTGAAAACTGCATTCAGAAATCAATCCTATAAATTATTTTTTCAAAAAAAATGCTTAGACTGCTCGAAAAACAAGATTGTCCTTAATTTTCTCATTACTAGTCCAAAAAGAACAAATTAAAGCTACATATGTACACAAAAATATAATATTTTAGGAATTTTTTTTTAAAAATTATTTTGACTTTTACAAATTTTTTATGTACTGCCCGCCGAGTTCAGTTTTAGACTTTTTGTGGTATAACTTTTGCTCACGGGCATCAATTGAAATAAAAATTATATTTCCACAAAGCTAATCAGTTTTTCTATCTTATGAAAAAGTTTCAAAAAGTTTCACCAAAAATTGAGGTCATAGGAACCTGCCCAAAATCCATTTTGTCCTCCGAGGGGACTATGGGACTTTAGGGGTTAATGCGTCTCATTAGTTTTGAGGATATACAAGTTTTAAACATTGGAAGTTTGGAACTTTGTGTTGATTTATGGTACACCTATCATTAGCCTTTAAAAAAACCATATATTATTTTGATATTGTCCAAATAATGCACTGTACATTGTGTTGGAAGACCTTTTCATTTACCAGTTCAACCTATAGAAAAAAAATTCCATTTAATAGAGACTATGCATAATTGCAATTTGTGGTGATTAGAAGTGCACATACCATTATATGTGTTCATCACATTGGTTTTGTAGCATCATGTTGACATTTCTAAGACTTGAGAGTTGCTTCAATTTTCTTTTTGTTCTACACCATTTGCTTTCTTCTTGCCTTAGTAGTTGTATACATGGAAAGCATAGGGATTCATGTTTCTTTGCAATGCTATTGTAGTGTTGTTGTTCAAATGTTGTTTTCCAAGACCGGTGAGATTGTTTGGTTATGCCATTAATTTTCAAAGGATAATGAATTGGGGTTGAAGAGGATTGCAAACAAACTACCTTTTCTTTTTGTCTACAATACATTGCAATTTTGTTCTTGTTCATTAAATCCTAAGTGCCCTATTTTAGTTGAAGTGACCACAATGACATTTGTTGAAAGGGCAAAATTAACAATCAAAGAAACCAAATGATTCTTTTTCTTGATGATCAAAGCAGTTGCAAAATGTGAAAAATCACAACTAAGACTTCTTGAAGAATTATTGTTAAGAAAACCTAATTTCACTACTCAATGTAGTAGATGAAGGTCCCATAATGCCAAGTCTGGTTTTCAAGGTAGATTTGTCACCATTCCATTGGATACTAATCAGAAATGGGTTAAAATTTGTAACGCAGCCCTTCTTTCTACACCCTTAGATTTGCGAAAAGTACAAATACAGACGTCTGTGATGAACTATTAGATTTGACATTATGTCCGACAATGCTCTCAAGCCTCCTGGCTCTCACGCATTATCTAAGGTAGAGGTACCATTGTCAATCTTTTAAGGGATTTTCTAGCAGATCATGAGCAGTTGAACGCACAATAAATTTTTCCCGTGTAGAAAGATAGGAAATATGGAGATTGCAAATTTTTCATAATTTTATTGTCGAAATTGAAATACTACTAGGAGATCATGACCAAATCAACAAAAAATCAATTGATTTTTGTTGTTTCGTGTACTACAATGACCATTTTCACTGAATGTTGATTTTTTTGTGAAAACCAACGAAATGGCGGCCAAACTTTTGTTGATTTGAATAGTGCAATGACCAAATCAGCATAATTTAGGGAATATAAAATCTTTTAGAAATCTTTTTGGAATCATATGGAATCTGTTAGAATCTTTTGGAATCCTTTGAAATCTTTGGATTCTACTAAGCACATTCAAAATACTTTAGAATATTTTTCTAAATATTCTTGTACCATAGCAATAGGGTGAGGTTGGCACATTGATGCCAAATAATTAATTAACCCTTAAAGCCTTAAAGCATGATTTTAAAGAACTTTGTACTTTTGGGCGGCCCTTCCCAATGCAATATTTATTGAATATGGTTCTTGTGAAATTTTTACTAAAGCTATATTTCACTACTAACTCAATGCCTGAAAATTTTTAGACCAATCCAAGTTGCGGTTAAAAAGCTATGTCTGAAAAGATCATTTTTTTTGGATGTGGGCAATTTTGGGCAACCATGACAAATTGATCCAATTGGCTTCAAATTCTTTATAACATATTCTCAACAAAATTGTTAACATAATTCCCAAAGTTGAAAGGCATATAAGCACATAATTTTGACTTACAAGCCTGCTGTGAAATAAGTTTTCTTCATTTGGGCAATGTTTAAAACACCACGGTTGAAATTCTATGTACAATAAGGTCTACTTCATTTACGAATTTTCTAGTCAGTTTTCACTAGAAAGTTCAGCAACTTTAGGAAGCTCTAGCATGCTAAAAAATGAACCAATTTTGAAACCGCAAATTGAATTGGAATTGCAATGAAGTGCACTTTAACTTCATAACAAGTGAAAAAGGAATAATTTTGAATCATAGAACAATTTGGATTTCTTTTATGTTCTACCTACCATATCATAGAGAACCTTTGGAACATAGTCAAAGTTTTTCTGCCATGGGGTGAAGAATAAGCAAGAAATCATACAAGCAATTCAAGTGGTACAAGATCAAGTATCTCTAAAACAATTATAAAGTTTCATTTCTTATATGTACTATTGAATACAAGTTGTAATTTTCACAAATGTTGGCAACACTAGATAGTACATAGTGTATAGAAAACATCAAACTCTTTGTATAATTTTGAATTACATATGTGTATAATTTGATGGCACCAACGGGGACCGCGGAGGCAAGTCCCGACCTGCAGCACACGGTGCCACCCGTAACGCCGAGGACTTGGCCGGACTGTGAGCGACGTCGCAGCCACACTGAGGAACCAGCCGACGGGAAAAGTCCAGAGGAGCCGGGGTTGGGGGACAACGACTTGCAGGCGCCCTCTTTTCCGATGCCCGTCAAGGTGCCTCACGACTATCTGCGAGATGAAAACAAATCAAATGACGAGCAAGAAGATGAGGAACAATGCGGATTTAGTCTAGGCCTTGCCACATATTCCTATCTCCATGAGGTGACTAAGGAGGAAATGTACTTCATCATCATGAAAAATAAAACTACTCTTGCGTTGAAAAAATCAAATGTGCATGAAATATTGCATGACGAAGAAAACGATTCTGATTGTCCCACTGAAAGCACAGACCGAGAGGGTTGCAGAGACTCCTCATGCGATAGTGAAGAAAGTATGCAAAACTCATCCTCATCTGAAGAAGAAATCGATGGAACCAGCGACTCCGATGAACAAGAAGAAGCAGACGACGATGACGATTACTACGACGATCGCCCACCACTAACCTCCCAGAAACACTTCACTCTCCGGACACCCACAATTTTAGAGACAGACGTACCCCATGGCTCCATCGCACCGCCAGCACACATGCGTCCACAAACGCGATCGTCCACCAAGCAAAACGGCAATGAACAGTGTGTTCATAAAGAGAAGGGGGTGGTGAGGGAGGTCACTAAGCTCCTGCCACCCGACACAGGCAAGGAGGTAGCCCGACGTAGGGGACAGAAACGCCGGGGGCCGGCCTGCGACAATGGGCGGGAAGTAGCGGCGGCAGGGAATAACCTTCCTGCCCTGCCGGCGGCAGAGAGCGGTTTTGTTGCACTACCTGTGGCAGCAAGGGGCCCAGGTACAATTTTTTTTTCTTTTGGTCCTCATCAGTCATTTCATTGCTTCCCAATCCTATGTTATATGCTCAAGATATTTTGCTTTATTTTTATTTCAGGGGGGAACACATGGACAATTAGCATTGACAAGGGAAATATGGTTCTTGCTTTACAGTGCATGAAATTATTTAGTTCTTTCACAAATGCGGGGATGAACTCTTACATTTTAGATGAATGTACATCGTTATGAATGACTACAGGGAATTCCATCCATAGAATGCCAATTTACTCTTATTCCATGGATGGAAATAGCATCATCCTCCCAAAGAGTATTGCTTCCAACACTGCCTAAAGTAAATAAATAAATAAAACATTGTGCAAGTCGTGGCAGTAGAGGCCGAGGCCGGGGGGGGGGCGCTGTGGGCGGGGTGAAGGTGGTGTCCCAACTTTAGTGTCTGAGACGGACAAAGTAAAGGAAGACTACGCCCCCAAGACATGGAACCAAAGGTACATGAATTTCACCCCCCATGTGAAACCTTTCAATGGTCCAACCCCTGGCTTGACTAAAGACTGGAATAGGGTCCCATCTCTTCTTCAATTATTTGGCCAATTCTGGTCTATTCATAGGTTGAGGCGTATATGTGCCGAAACAAATAGGTATGCAACCGAGAAGTTGAGGAAGGTGAAGCCTGGGGTGGT
This sequence comes from Pseudisothecium myosuroides, assembly GCA_951799445.1. NCBI lineage: Eukaryota > Viridiplantae > Streptophyta > Bryopsida > Hypnales > Lembophyllaceae > Pseudisothecium > Pseudisothecium myosuroides. The sequence continues at coordinate 9,513,857 of OX637287.1, read as the reverse complement.
GAATGCAAAATGTCCTAGTGATTATGAGACATACACCCGTGGGGGCACTGGGTGGAAACCCGTGGACGTGGGGGAACTAAAGGTCTTCTTTGCCATATCTTTGTACATGGGAATCAAGAAACTTCCCAACATTTGTATGTACTGCCCCGTCATATCTCAGCTTTTGTCACGCAATCGATTCTTGCTTCTTTTGAAGTGTCTTCACATCACCAACCCAGCTTCTATATGTGTGGATCGTACATCTCCGGTTTATGACAAAGTAAATAAAGTAAGGTGGTTGTTGGATGAACTCCGTGATCGTTGCAAGGCCCTCTGGAATAATGGGGAGAAAATCACCATTGATGAGATGATGGTTCGTTACAAAGGTGTGTATTGCCCCGTGCGACAGTACATGCCCAATAAGCCTGAGAAATGGGGATTGAAGATTTGGTGCCTTGCGGATTCCGTGGCACGATTTGTGAGCAACTTTGATGTGTACTGTGGAGCATCTATTGAAACTGTGGGGGCCCCGAAGTCAAAGAAAGGAGAGCCAAAGATGGGGAAAAGAGTAGTGGAGGCACTCCTTACCGGCTTAGGAGGTCAAGGACATGTCGTGGTGATGGATAATTTCTTCATGAGCATGGAATTATTTTGTGATTTAGAGCGTGGTGGTACATATGCCACCGGCACTCTTCGAAGCAACCGCATTGGACTTCCGGATTTTGTAAAGGACCAAAAAGCCTTCAAGAAGTCCACGCAAGGAAGTTTGGAGTGGGCAATGCATGAGTCTCGAAAGATGTGTGCCGTGATGTGGATGGATAAAAAACCAGCACTTCTATTATCCACGAGCACTTTGCCCTTATCTTTTCCATGTGAAGTTGTGGAAGTCCCGTGTCGGGTGGGTGGCAAAATTCATAAAATCAAGACATCTCCGGTTCATCTGGAGTACACCACTTTCATGCGTGGTGTAGACGTGGCGGATCAACTACGGGGTTCGTACTCTTGCCAAGTGCGTTCCCATTAATGGTGGCACCGTCTCTTCTACTTCCTCATCGACACAAGTGTTGTGAACATGTGGATTATGCAGAAGGAGATGTTGAGGGGGAAAGGACGTGAAAAGGAGTCTTTGTCCCATTTCAAGTTCATAATGGCATTGTGCAAGGCTTTGACAAGGAGTTGGGTGGGCCAAAAAGCAAGCATTTCACTATTGTGGGAAGACATGCCCCGCATTCATTGCCCCCCAAAAAGTAAGTTGCGCCGTCGGTGCGTCGTGTGCAAGAGAAGAACAAATTCTTTTTGTGCATCATGCTCATTCCAGTGGGTGTGCTACACACGAGGGTGCTACATGAAAATGCACCACCCAAGTGGTACATTCTAAAAGAATGGAGGTACAGCTTTGCATAATATCCTCTATACATGCGAAGGAGTAGTTCATTGTTTTGGTTTCACTCTCCTCTTTTTTGGGTTGTTCACATGACAATCCATATGAGGGATTGGGCCCCAGTGGGCATGGGGGCATCTTATTTTCCAAATTTTTTTTGGCCTTTGGCAAAGTCTTCATCATTAGTATATCAGGTTTCCATCTTGTGTTTGGCTTCTAGGTATCCCTATGGTGGGGGCCTTTTTGGTTGTATTGTTTGTTAGGCCACTTGTTCATATTTATTTTGGGGCCTTGAATGGCTAAACCAGAACCACAATAGGTTCGGTCTTTGTTCTTCGGCTTATTGGTTGGCATTATGTATTTTTTGGGCCCTTCTCCCTTCCCATTTTTTTCATTACTTGTAGACAAGATTTGTTAGCAATGGGGTTCTTTTTATTTATGTGAATGTGTTTTTTATAAGGGAAGAGTTTGTTTCTTTATATGGAAATTTCTTCCTTCTATGCAATAATGTAGCTATTTCATTTTGAAATAGTAAAACAAATGACGAAGTACCCTTCACTGATAGAGAAGTGGTTGAGGAACGGTCTTCATTTTTGTAAGTTATATTGTGCTTTGCATTGGGCCACATTCTGAATTCCCGAATTTGACCCAGAAGCCAGGGAAGCTGGACTTACCTGCGGCAGGGAGGGGCGGCCACTCGCGGCGACCAGAGGTGGCCACCGGTGAGGATTCTGACCGTGGCAGAGGAGAGTAGGACTGCGAGACGGCGGCAAAGGAGAGCGGCCACATGGCTGGGCTCCAATTCAAATTTCCCCGCCTCGGCCTTGCTGCGCCCAACGGCCAGTATGCGGCAAGTGGGTAGGACGCGTGGCAAGCCCTCGGTGGAGCGGGGCCACTTTGGCAGGTAATCTACTGTAGCAGGCAGTGGGAGCGATTTTTATGCACTGCGCAGGTTGGGCCCAGCCCTGCGGAAGCAAGGTGCTGGGTACCCAAAGCTGTCCAAATTGTTAGCTGGAAATTGGGACCTCTGCCTTGCAAGCCCCATTAGAAATATAGAATCCTCGCCAATGCTTCAAGTAAATTCTGTCATCTTCATGCCCAGACTATTACACCAAACGTGCTGGAAGTAGAAAAAAATCTGCAAAAATTATAGGCTGTACACTCCCAGCTGCCCGCAGCTAAAATGCATCGGACACAATTCGGATTTTTCACAAATTTTGCATTGTTTTAGCTCCATATCCAAAAATAAATAGGCGTTGGCAATGACTTGTCTAGTTTTACATGTTAGGATGTTTATTTGGGATGTGTTGCCACTATTGGGAAGTTTGGGAGCAATTTTCAAATACGACCGGCAAGTATTTGGGGAGATTGGCTCAAGTGTGACTAATGTGACTAATGCCTCCGGGGGGCATTAGTCACATTAGTCACACTTGAGTAAATTGGCCACAACGTTTGCATGGGTGGGTGAAATTTCTTAAAATTTTGTATATGTGTTCTTTAGTGTGTAAGACACCTCCTTGAGAATTTGTGGAAGCATCGGACACAATTCGGATTTTTCACAAATTTTGCATTGTTTTAGCTCCATATCCAAAAATAAATAGGCGTTGGCAATGACTTGTCTAGTTTTACATGTTAGGATGTTTATTTGGGATGTGTTGCCACTATTGGGAAGTTTGGGAGCAATTTTCAAATACGACCGGCAAGTATTTGGGGAGATTGGCTCAAGTGTGACTAATGTGACTAATGCCTCCGGGGGGCATTAGTCACATTAGTCACACTTGAGTAAATTGGCCACAACGTTTGCATGGGTGGGTGAAATTTCTTAAAATTTTGTATATGTGTTCTTTAGTGTGTAAGACACCTCCTTGAGAATTTGTGGAAGCATTGGACACGATTTGGATTTTTCACAAATTTTGCATTGTTTTAGCTCCATATCCAAAAATAAATAGGCGTTGACAATGACTTGTCTAGTTTTACATGTTAGGATGTTTGTTTGGGATGTGTTGCCACTATTGGGAAGTTTGGGAGCAATTTTCAAATACGACCGGCAAGTATTTGGGGAGATTGGCTCAAGTGTGACTAATGTGACTAATGCCTCCGGGGGGCATTAGTCACATTAGTCACACTTAAGTAAATTGGCCACAACGTTTGCATGGGTGGGTGAAATTTCTTAAAATTTTGTATATGTGTTCTTTAGTGTGTAAGACACCTCCTTGAGAATTTGTGGAAGCATTGGACACGATTTGGATTTTTCACAAATTTTGCATTGTTTTAGCTCCATATCCAAAAATAAATAGGCGTTGACAATGACTTGTCTAGTTTTACATGTTAGGATGTTTGTTTGGGATGTGTTGCCACTATTGGGAAGTTTGGGAGCAATTTTCAAATACGACCGGCAAGTATTTGGGGAGATTGGCTCAAGTGTGACTAATGTGACTAATGCCTCCGGGGGGCATTAGTCACATTAGTCACACTTGAGTAAATTGGCCACAACGTTTGCATGGGTGGGTGAAATTTCTTAAAATTTTGTATATGTGTTCTTTAGTGTGTAAGACACCTCCTTGAGAATTTGTGGAAGCATTGGACACGATTTGGATTTTTCAATGTTTTTAGATGTTTGCAATTTAATTACACAACCAATGATTGCAATGGCCTTCGAATGGCTTGCCATTTTTAGTGTTGTCAATGGTTTACCAAAGTTGTGGAGTTATGCTGTGTGATTTTTTGGGGCCTTTTTAGCTCAGAGCAGCACCAGGGTCCTTCTCAGCTGTTCAAGGAAAGAGGCATTAGGACATGGCGGCAGTTGGCGTCAATTTTGAGCGTGAGGGAGTCTCAAATGATTCGCCCCTTTCACATTGCAATCCAGGAGTGCCAAATCAAACATTTATAATTTGGACGTGACGAGAAACAACTTTTTTGTTTGAAGAAGTGGAGTTGTCAGATGCTTTTACGGTTGGTGGGCTGACAGGAGGAGGTGGGAGAGAGGGGATCCAATATTGGACCAGGAAGTAGAGAGTGGGATGGCCGCCTTCGAAAACAGTAGATTTGCTCTGAAAAAGTAGAGGCCAAGCAATTGCAAGGCTTAGTAAAAATAGTAGTTTTTATGCATTGATGTCATTTCTTTTTGTGCATGTTCTGAATTTTATGCTGGACTGATTAGTCAAAAAATGCAAGCATTTGAATTTTTTTCATAGAAGCTATTGGCCTTCAAACATGTGCTGCCCGAAGTTTGACTGTGCTGAAATGGACTGAAGTGGACCTTCTATTATAAATTCCCGAAGATCGGTACGGTAGAATTGGCTGAAAATTTCAGGGTATGTTTGAAACAGCTATCTAAACAAGATCCAACGGTTACAATTTTGGAAATCGTGTTCTGAAATTTTTTGGGCTTATGTTAAGAAAACGGCCATTTCTTCACTGTTTTTGCGCCATGACCCCCCTTGGCGTTTAGGGGTTAAAGTGGAAAAAACAAGTTTTTTAGATCATTTTAAGAGTAGATTTTTTTATTTTGAACTTTTAAACTTTAAATTTTTGCACCACAAAGTTTGGAGCTTTAAATTATTATAGTGGAGAATTGAGTTGAGAGTCTAGGAAAAAAAAAATTCAAAAAAACTTAATTTTTATTCTTTAAAAAATTGTTGAATAGAAGTGGGTACAAGATAGAAGATAGAAGGAAAATCTAAAATATTATTATCTTTTAGATGGAATTAAAATTCACTAATACCAATGATGGGATTGTTTTAAACCATGTGGAATTTATTTTTTTGAAAAATTGTGAAAATTGCATTCAAAAATGAATCCTACAAGTTATTTTTTCAAGAAGATGCTCTAATTGCTTGAAAAACAAGATTGTCCATAACTTTCTCATAATAAATCCAAATGAAAGGAATCAAAGTAGAAAAAAATTTATAATCTATGAAGAAAAAAAATTTGAATCAAATATTTGAATTTTTTATTTGCTGCCCTTCTCCCTTGTTTTGAGCTTATTTGGGCATAACTTTTGTTTCCGGACATCAATTGAAAATAAATTATATCCCCACGAAGCTAATCAACTTTTTTATCTTCAAAAAAACTTTCAAAAAATCAGGACAAAAATTCAGCTCGTAGGTACTTGCCCGAAATCCCATTTGTCCCTCGAAGGGACAATTTGGTCCTTTAGGGGTTAAGAGCATCACCAACCATTCACTGTAAAGCTACCTGGTCCAAGCGTAGGCACGGTTGGTGGGACATTGTGGCCCCACTAGGTTTCCGGCCAGGGATGCTTTGAGCCCACCCATGCCAAGATAGCCCCTCCAAACAACCGCAAGACACCGTCCTCGCCAAATGGTTGACTGTGAGACATGGATTTTGTTAGTGGTTGTTTTGTTGTCTTCCGTATTGCTTCTGATTGGTTTTTGAGTTCACAACTTCTTCTTTTTCAAATTCCAACAAACCTATAGCCACCGCTTAACCTACGGACCAGCCTACCAAGTCATAAATGCGCGGAAGACTTTTTTTTAATGGGACTTGTTGGCAGGGATGACTGGGGAGTGAGGCGCTCCTGCAGGTGAAAGAGCCTGCAGAAGCTCATTTTGCCGAGTCCTGTCTAAAGAGAATGGCTGGCGATGCTCTAACGGTCAGCAGGAGATGCTCTAAGATTCAGTTGCACAAGTTCTCCCATTGGTGCATAACTGACTGTAACTCCAATGTATTGAACATTCCCAATTGGCTTGCAAGGGGGTCTCTGACTGACCCAGGCCAAGGACAAATGAATCAATGGTGCATGGAATTGACACAAGTGTGTGAAGTGTGAAAATGAAACATTTTGATGGCTGAATGATCTCATGTTCACGGAAAGGAATATTGACTTCAATTTTCACCTCAATGAAATTCACTGGCAAGTGCTCCTCGAGCCAGAGTGAGCAATTGCTGACGAACGTGAGAATATCTTGGATTACTTTTGGCCTACAATGCACTGAAAATATCATGGACACTCGCAGACCAAATGGACACATATTTAAGGTAACGTAAATTCAACCAAAAAAATGTATAGTTCAATAATAATAGGAATCGTGCTTATTTGGATAATTCTAGGTGGTGTTTCCTTGACTGCCTTATTCATTTTGGACTCTCACACACACAATGGGCCCGCGCACATGAGGCTTACGGAGCCCGCTCAGAGCGCTGCTGAACCATTGAAGAGATTATCATCGTGTCTGCTCAAGCTCATGTTTAAAAGTGCGAACGCATCCACTTAAATTAACTGAGAGACACTAAAGCAACAACAAAAGCTTAACGTACGTAGCTTAGCTTTTCTTAATTACATGGAATGAGCTAGTTGCAAAGACGTACATGATGATTCAGACATGCGGCAACACGAATTCTTTGAGTGCAGCTATATAGCTTGCTGTTGGGATCGCATTATTCTGACTGCGTTCACTCGCATTCTTCTATAACTTCCAGCGAAATGCAAGCAAGTATTATGTATTTGTGGAGATCGATGACGACGGACGTTCTCTCTGACCAGTGATCACGAAATTTGAATGACGTCATCTCTCGCCGTTTTTCGGGCACCGGAACAACTTCTGGGACGCCCCTCTAAATTTAGCCAAAGTGAGCAGTTGTGAGAATATCTTGGATTACTTTTTCTTTTTCTTTTTTGACACAAATGAAACGAAATTTCATTGCAAAAAATAAAATACAAGACCGCCAGCCACAAGTGGTCTGGCGGGGGACACAAACCACAATCTTGGATTACTTTTGGCCTACAACATCATGGACACTTGCAGACCTAATTGAGACATGTTTAAGTTAAATTCAACCAAAAACTTGTACAGTTCAGTAATAATAGGAATCATGCTCAAATCCTTATTTGGATGATTCTAGCCAGGTGGTGTTCCCTTGGACTCACACATTTGACTTGTTCTCATTTGACATAACTTTACTCATGTAACTCACAGTCAAGTGATACAACTCTGACAAGGTGGGTCACTTGCATGGCCAATTTGACGTGTTTCCGTCACTTTGTGCACTTATAAGTCATTCATTGCTCTCATGAAACTCCTACAGTCCTACTCATTCAAGAATGTTATGCAGCTCAGGGAAGCTTGTTTCCCCGCTTGTTTCCGACCTGTTGAAAGTACCTGACCGTAGTTGTGACCATCCTTCCGTGCAAAGGCCCCTCCACACTTGAGCACGCCGGCCTCACCCTCAATCAGCCTGCATGGCTTTCTCTGTACTTATTGGATTTTCTGCCTTCGATGTAATTCTGCTTCTATCTGTCTCCCTCTTCTTTTTAGTAGATATGCTGCAATCCATGGAGTATACGTATAAACTATCATGTTCTTATACAACTTTTGATGTCTGAAACAAGCTACTTAGGAAAAAAGAACCCGGCTAGGCTGACTTGCTTTGACAGTACGTGAGAATTATTTGAGTTCCAATCAAAGGTAGTCTGCAAGAAATCATTCAACCATGGGGTGTGTTGCAGGCAATCATGCAGGTGTTGGCAGCGGTGTTGATCCTCCTACTCTGGGGAACCTGGCTGAGAAGACGACCAGCTGCAAATCTACCTCCAGGGCCAACCGGGCTGCCGCTGGTGGGGAGCCTACACTTGCTTGGCACCTTACCCCACCAGAGCCTGGCCAAGCTGGCGAAGAAGTATGGCCCTCTCATGGCCATCCGCCTGGGGCAAGCGCAATGCATCGTCGCCTCGTTGCCGCAGACCGCCATGGAGTTTCTCAAGACCCAGGACGCCAATTTCTGCAACAGGCCGCCTTGGCGGGCTGGCGAAGTCATGTCTGGACCAGGTGAACCTTCAGTTGGGAATGAAAGAACGTAATTATGCACTTCACGTGCACTATGCTTGCTCCCCTGGGCTGGCTAAGTACTAGAAATGGGGCGTAGTCTACGAGTATTCGATCGATGATGCCTCCCAACTAACACGCGTCGTTAACTGAAGGCTTGTCAACCAAAACTCTTTTGTTTACAATCAGTGGGCACGTCCTGTAGATTGAACAGCCCTTCACCATCCATGCTGTGGTACAAGCTGACGACTGTTGGCTCACCATTGCAATGGAGAAATCCAAATTGTCCACAAACACCATGAAAGTACGGAATTCTGTGCAACTATGGGTTTCATATACTGTATACCTTGAGCATGAAATTTGGGACTATGGGACTATCTAGATCTTCTATAGAGTTTCTTTTAGGAACATTTGGCTTGCGTTGATATCACAGGACAATGGTAAATCTTGCAATCTAATATTCATTTGTGTCAATCTAGCTAGGTTTTTATTTGAAAATCTTGCTCTTGCGTAGAAAGGGACCTTGCATTCTACAGTAGCATGTAAGGTACGCGATCCATAAACCGTCCCATGAAGCCTACCTAGCTACCTCATCAATAACAGTAACAGATAGTTCAAGGAACATATTACTCCGTGTATTTAGAACTTGATCAGTTTCTGGACCTTTTACCTTATGGTAGATGCAATTCAACCGGAATGTTGTGAGTGTGAGTGGGGGACTCGATTGATAATTAGCAACCCAGCCTAGCTAGTTTAGTAAGCCAACGAGAATGGCTGCAAGTGCGTTACTTTACTACTGACACTCTTCATTCTATTTAGTGTTGCTTTCAAAAGCAAATTATTTTAGGCTATATCTTTTCATTGATGAAACATATATTTAAATTTTTACTTTATAATAGTTTTACAACATGATCATTGCTTGAGCTATCTTAGTAAAAAATCACAACTTTAAGAAAAATATGTTGAATTGTTCAAAGTAACTTTATTATGAAAGTAACACTAAACAGAATGAAGAATGTAGCTATCATAAGGAAAGCTTGTGATTGGTGTATTAACATCTTTGGTTGGAATGAATTGCCAGACATCCTGTTTCGGAACACTTCGGCAGTGTGGTGCCAGCAGAGGAAGATGTTGACGATGAGCCTCACGGGCAACAAGCGCTTGGAAGCTACTCGACACGTACGCCAGGAAGAGGTGGCACAGCTGCTGCGCTTGCTGCCCCGCAACTGCGAATTCAATCTGCGCAAACACCTGCGCGTGCTCGTGACCGGCATCATGTCCCGTTTGGTTGTCAACCGCAATTTCAATGCGCATTCCATATCAGCTGGAAGCCACGAGTTGTCGTCGCAGACTGAGCAGACTGAGCTAGTGCGGGAAATCCAAGCCTTCCGAGGCATCATAGGCGCCATCGTCAAGGGCCTCAGCTCGTTCTACCCCGCCGACTTCATTCCAGCCGTCAAGTGGGTGCTGGACTTTCAAGGACTGGACCGTCACTTCCGGGAAACCAACAAGCACATGGACGCCTTCGCCACGCAGATCATCGCGGACCATCAAGCGCGGCGTGCGTGCGGCCCTGTGGCCAAGCACGAGACGGACATGGTGCACATCCTCCTGGACGAAGCGGAAAACTACAACGCCAATGCGGGAAGATCGGGACCCCTAATTACCATGGCCAACATCAAAGGCATCATGTGGGTACGTTGTGCATTTGTCATATATATATAATCTTGCAAACCAAAGGTCTCCGATCCATGGCCTGTGCAATTTATAGAGAATACATGTGAGCAATGTGGGGTCCATAAACAGACTAAACTCTCTGAGGTAATGTATGTCCCTATCTATACTCAAGTATTAAGAGAAGAAAGTTTGATCGAACACTTGCAGATAGGCACACCTCAAGCTAGTAAGGAAGTGAATTTGGTCCGTTTATGGACGTCAGCTAGAGAATCCCAAGGAATTCTTTTAGAAAAAAATTAAAAAGAGTCAATTGACTCTGCACCTCGTGTCGTGGAGAACAACCCTTGCAATCGCCAATTGTTGTAAATTTTAGCCTCCCAATTCTATTAGCCAAATGATGAATTCAAGACAAATTGAGAGCTCTCAGTGGATGATGATCCATTGGCATCGTGCCAATGGCAATTAAAGCGCTTGCTTGTATGTTATGTACAGGATGCAATTGCCGGGGGTCAAGACACCATTCTGTTTTCCTGCGAATGGATAATGTCCGAAGTGGTGAGCAACCCAAGCATTCAAGCCGCCGCGCAAGCCGAGCTGGACCGCGAGGTGGGCCACCAACGTTGTGTGCAGGAGGCGGATCTGCCGAACCTGCGCTACATCCAGGCGGTGGTGAAAGAGGGCTTGCGACTGCATCCAATAGCGCCGCTGCTGTCGACGCATCAATCCCTCCACGCTAGCAAGGCCTTCGGCTACGACATCCCAGCGAACACGCGCTTGTTCGTCAACGTGTGGGCCATTTCACATGATCCCGCCGTGTGGTCGGATCCTTGGCGATATCAGCCGGAGCGCTGGCTGGGGCAGAACGAGTCTAGCTGGGGCCGTGCTGCTGAGAAATTAGAGTATTTGCCGTTCGGGGCTGGGCGGCGCATGTGCCCGGGCATGGGGCTGGGGATGGTCATGTTGGAGCTTTGCGTGGCCAATCTGCTGCAGGCGTTCGAGTAGTCCGTCACGACGGCGGATCCGGGTAGCGCGGACCACTCGTCACCGCCACCCCGCGATTGTCGTCGCAGGTAATGGGCAACTAGAGTGCTGGACATCAATCGATATGCCGTCGACTGCATGCATTTGCACTTAGCCCTAGAAGGATAGGTCCATGTCTCCATGACCACTGATTTCAAGCCTCAATGTCCATCACTTTGTTTGCTACCATTTTGCAACTAGATATGAATGAACAAATTTATATTTATTTTTTAGAGATGAAATCATAATTGTGTCTACTACAAGTTATAAAATTTTCAATTTTGGTGGGAAAATTTAAAATTACAGTGGATTTTTTAAGAAAAAAATAAAAAAAATTCGTATCAAATGCAATATGTATTCAAAAAATCTGAAATATTCACCATATATGTATATACAATGTATAACATCATGAAATAAACAAGTGTTGGGCATGGGTATGGAAGTAACCTTAGTATCATATCGGTTCTCATCAATGATATCAACATTCAAAACCCATCTAGTATGAATTCTACAATATGGTAATAAAAACAGTATTGCTGCAACAATATTGTTGTGAAGTACCGTGGTTGCTACCCTATCTTGGAGGTTTCAGTTTTCATTAATTGAAGTGTATATTAGTATCATCAACAAAATTAAGGAGCACTAAGTGAATATCATCAACAATATATATGACGTTTGAATCTCTAAGTAGTGGATCTAAATGCAATTGTTGCAGTGTCATAAAGTCTAGTAGAACTATGAAAGTGGGAGAAGTATTGAAATAGCAATAATATAGTTTGTCACTATTTTTGTATGTGCTACCTTTGTTGTTTCAACGTCTAGCTTCATGTGCGCTTCAATTTCAGCGGGTTATTTAATTTGACTGTGTTAATGGATTAGTCTCCTTCTGAGAGCCGCACTTTTCCTTTTTTCATGGTATGATACCATTGATCAATCTTCTGGCATTGAGATGTGGTTGTAGAAGCCCTACCGTTGGGATTCAAAATTACTAAGTAATACCATTATGCATAACAGACTGGTATGCATATGGACCTAGAGGTTGACTTAATACAAGTACATGGATGAGAGCACAGAGTTTATATTCATATTGATACCAATATATGTCTATCGAAATAACTTTCAATCCTAGTACCCTCTTTGTCACTGATACCTTGTAAAATTCTAAACCAGTACTCAACTGATCATATGTTGCAAGCTTGATACACGCCTGACATTGGTATAAAAATCGAAGTTACTATTGTCATTCTAAAATTAGAAAATCAACAAACTATGGTTATAGGCCCAAAGTTCATATTGCTATAAAATATTGAAATTTATGAATTTTTCAAAATTTCCTATTGGAGTAGAAACTTCACTTTATAAGCTTCATTTCATTAGTTGAACTCAAATTCAAAAAATGTCATTTTTACGGCTAAAATTCACATCAAGAATAAATAGCAAGAAATGACCAAAATATCCGGCAAAGGTGATCCTTGGGTATCTTCTTTTTTAGAAAAGTCAATAATACCATGATGAGAGAATTTGCAATACTATTCACCCCAAAAGTACTCAAGCAACACCCAAAAAAATATTGGTTGAAAAAATGATTTTTTTTCCATCGGCCTACAATCTCAAGTGAAGCCATCCATTGGACGTTTAGAGTATGTAACGACCTTCTAGGATTAACTTCAACAAAACTATTTCTCATTGACTTGGTTTGAAATCACAAAATAGTTTGAACCCTATGAGCACAATCAAGTCCATTTCTTAATGCAATCTTCAAAATGAAGTTCTGAAATTCCAATTGCTCGAAATGTTGAAAATAATAGAGGGTGTTCTTTTTGGACTCAAATTTCATGGGAACCTATCATTGTGCGCCCATTCTAAATTTGGAAGTTTAAATGACTTGCAAATATTTTGGCATTTTCAACTCTGAATTTTGCTTCAAGTAATTTTTGACTTTGAAACCAATAGAACACATGCAATCCTACGGAAACATACTACTTTAGATGCATTCTGATATGCAATTACATTGCAACAAACCATTCAAGTTGTAAAAAAACAAAGAAATTAAGAAATCATTTCACATCAAAATGGTCCAGCTATTCGTAACCCCTAAATGTCCAAGGCACCAAATTTGGGTGTCAACAATACTTTGAAGTTAAATAAAACCTAACCAAGTTATTATTTTTAGTAGTTTATATTTTTGAATAAGTCTTTTCTAGTATTTCTAGTAAATTTTTATTAAAAATCTCTTTGAAGGTCATTACTTATAATCTAATGTCTAGGACTATACTTTAAAACTCACTTAATACACCCCTTTCTCTTGTAGTGGTAACAAATTGTCTTGGTAATGCTTATCATCAATAATTAAGGAATTGTGTACAATTTATTATCACTTTCTATATATACATATATATTGCATTGCATTAGGTTCTAAGCATATGCATGAAAATTGTTATTTATTCCCGACTATTTGTTGATAAATTTAGACCCCACCAGATAGGACCAAGATTACACTCATGCATTCGTAGCATCGGTAAGGGACTAGCCACAAAATTTACACCTTTGGAAATAAGAGTGCACACCAATTGTTATTTGTAAAACTACATGTGAATTGTATGTATATCTCATTTTAATTTGAAATACATGTGACTTTAGCTACAATACGTTAGACTATTTGATCAGTACTTAGATTGGAACCCCTATACTATAGTCCTAAATTTTTGTGAGATAGACAAAATCTAGCCTAAACCTATCTTCAAAATGGATTATTTAATTCCACTTCAATTTCTTCCATTTTTTAAAAATTATTATTATTATTATTATTATTATTATTATTATTTTCCCTTAAATTATAGAAAGATGTATATTAAGATAATTTAATTTTTATAAAATAATTACTAATATATATACACCTTGAAAAATCATATTGTACATAAATTGATAGAAAAATAAGCACAAACATGACATTTAAATTTAAAGATTTGATATAAATATTTTAGAAAACTGACTTAAAAATTAATATAAAATATACAAATTCACTGGAAGTACATTTTTTTCTAACTAGCCGCAAAACTAATTTGTTTTTGAATTACGAATTATTATAAAAGAATTTGATTGATTATAAAACTTAGAAGCAAAGCATTCAATAGGGTACACTATAAGAAGATGTTCTTTTAAAACAATCATTAAGACTTTATTCAAGTAGAAAATTTTGATAATGTATCCTACATTTATTTGTGTAATCGCATGAGTGAAAAATAGACAAAAATGTCTTTTATTAGTGAAATTGGATATACTTCTTCTGTTTCAAATAGCTTCTAAGTAAGCTTTTGAAAGCATTCATCCTATATTTCCTACATATATTCATTCTAGCATGCCGGCTCTAAATCTCCAATTAATTTTTCCAATTTCCAATTCTTTTCCTTCCATCTAGGGTAGGAAACCTTCCTTTGGAGACAACTAAGTTACAAGTAAGTTAGCACTGTGTTCAAAACTAATTTGAAACTAGTTGAGGAACCCAATTTCAACAAATTCATTTCTTTAATGGGTGATGAAGAGATATTTGAGGTAAGGTAGGAGGCTCTAAAACGGAACGGGCATTAAGAATGGACCCTATCAATGGTTGTGAAATGGACATGAGTTGGTTCTAAAATTGACTAGTATAATCATTCAATGAATCAAGGAAAAAAACATTATTGATTGCAAGAGCCAATCATTCTCTTTGCTTTCCCCATTTTTATTTAGAATTGCAAGTGAACCGTTTATGAAAGACCTAGGGTCACAAATAGGAACCTATGACCCAACTCGTATGAAAATTCATAAGTAATTCAATTATGCTCGGAAAAATATGAAACCACTTGGGTTAGATTCCTCATCAATTTTTCTTTCTCTGAAAAATGAGCTAAACATATTCCCGTCCAAGGAAATACACGAAGAAGGCAGACCAGCCCTTAGATACTCCATTTCTGAGCCTCCTACCTTAGTTGATGAAAATTGAAGCATTTCGTTTTTCAAGGATGTCTGATTAATTTATAGTCTATTTGTACAATCTAAGCTTATCAAACCAATTGCATTTACTTTCACTTTCATGTGATTTTTTTTTCTCATATTGTGTTTGGAGATGTTATATTGGACCCCTTGGAGTTCTCATAGGGGAACGGACTCCTGGACGGGTATCAAACAGGGTATCAACTGGTAGCGGGCCGGGAAACCCTAATAGGGCGAGCGGCGCGAAGGAGGAGCTCTCTTTGGCTTCAATCTCTCGCGCGAGCGCTGCGGAAGCTCTCTTTCTTCTTCGCCACAGGTCTATCGCTCGCTCGCGCGCGACGTCGTGTTGTATCACCATGGCTACCGTAACGGAATCTGTGCAGTGCTTCGGTCGCAAAAAGACGGCCGTGGCCGTGACCTATTGCAAGAAGGGCCGGGGTTTGATTAAAATCAACGGTTGCCCCATCGAGCTTGTGGAGCCCGAGATTCTGCGTTACAAGGCGTTCGAGCCCGTGCTCCTTCTGGGCAGGCAGAAGTTCGCCGGCGTCGACATGCGTATTCGCGTGAAGGGTGGAGGCCACACCTCGCAGATTTACGCCATCCGGCAGAGCATTGCCAAGGCGCTTGTGGCCTACTTCCAGAAGTACGTGGACGAGCAGTCCAAGAAGGAGATCAAGGATATTCTCTTGAGGTACGACAGGACATTGCTGGTCGCCGACCCCCGTCGCTGCGAGCCCAAGAAGTTCGGAGGTCGTGGTGCCCGCTCTCGTTTCCAGAAGTCTTACCGTTAAGCAACGGCGAGGCGATTGGCATTTTGGTTGTGGTGGCGATGGCTGTGCTCGCAGCGCAGGGGAGGTACTTGAGGTCTTAGGTTTAGATGACCTAAATTTTAGGTCTGCAAATCTCAGGTTATTTGGAATCCTCCAGCTGCGGAAGTGCATAAATATATTTCACCCTTATGACAGAAAAAATGGTTTTACTCGATTTCGGCATACGGTGTCTATTCAGGATGAGGTGGTTATTACATTTCTGGTTGTAGTCGTTTCCATGTACACAGATGGTGTTCTCTGTATGAATTTTAAAAGATAACATGCTGCAATAGATTATCAGTGCTTATCACGATTATGGACTATCTTGCGTCTTTTATTTCTAGGGTTTGAGTTTGTTTGTGTTCACTGAATGGGCTTTCATATTGAGCGGTCCTGGTTGCGTTGTAATTAGGTTAATATCATTTGAGGCAAGAGTGTAGACATAGGAAAAGCTTGCGCTTGGAAGCACCAGTTCAGGCGGAGAATTGACAGAGCAAATTGTGAATATGCAATCCAGTCAAGGCTTAAGTCCTTTAATCTGCACTCTTGCCGTAGTGGGTACGTATGTTGCATTATCTTCCCGAGGCTCTAACAGGAAGATCATGGTTGGAGGTGGACTTCAGATATATCTTCCTGAGTTTAGAACTAATCGCTTGCTTATGCTCTGAAAATGTCTAGCATATCGGCTTCAACTTTTTACACTATGACGCTGGTCACAGTTTCAGTGTACTGGGTTGTGTAGGACCCGTTGCTTTGCCTCACTCGAGCTAAACAAATGATGTTCATTTAGATGAGAATTACTGGTAAATGCCCGAAACCAGTGAATGACATCAGGACTTGTAATTCGTAGCCGATTTGCCTTCCGTTACAACGTCTAGTTGACTTTTCTTCTCAAGATGTTGTAAGACTGCTTGTAGATTAATTGTACATTCACCGATGTATCTCCTCAATATTAAAGTGGCAAATATTGTCGCTTTAGATGGCCTTGCTTCTTGTTCTAATCCTCAGATGTGGAGTATGGAGTGGACTCACGGGATGACCAGGTCCTACGATGTTATTTAGAGGATGAGTTCATCACAACTCCCGTAGGCCGTAGTGAGTTGCTTCTGTTGATGTGAATCCGTATAAGAGAATGTTCATGTTGGCACAACCACCCTGGTTGCAACTTTTTGTACCGGTCAGGCATAAATGCGGACTCTGTCGGTGAAGTCTGACTCCTCAATGTCCACAACTCTCGACAACTGCGAAGTACATCTGTCTCAGCTGAGTCAGCTCTATCTGTGATCTTTCTGTAATCTACCCTGAATACGAGTAGATGGGTTTGCCAGATACGAATTCGAGATCACGAGAGTCTCACCCTACGGCAGGGTGCGGCTATCATCTGAACGTCTGATACTGGATTTCTAGATGCTTCGGAATCTATGCTTGCTTCAAGAAATTGTGCATGCCCATGGACCATACTAGTCACAAATACCTTACAATCTGACCAGGACAACACATTTGACGAATTCAGCATTTCAGCTGGTGCTGCACATGAGTTTGTGTGGAATGGACAATGGAGTTTGTTTGGATAAGAGCTGACTGCGTGGGTTGGATTTTATACGATGGTGCGCATTTTTGGCGCCTTGGCTGTGACGTTAAAGAGGTCTAGTGTTACCTACTACTGTAGTGGGCAGATGGTGTTTCACATAATGTCCTAGTTCAAAAGCCATTGCCCCAATATGTGTCCAGACAAACCCTAAACTGGGAAACACGAACACACCTGTGCAATGTCATCATCTGAATCTGTGTTTCCAGGCAATTCAGAGTTGTAGACAATATATAGAATGGAAAATATGGACAAAAGCCCCCGCCGCAATTTTATTGAATTTCCAAGCTTCAATTCAACCGACATGAACGGACAATTCTCCGTCTCGAATTGTGAGTCTTGTCTAATTAACGCACAGCCAACACACGCACGTGATTGATTACTTGTTAACATTTGCGAAACCGACTTTTTAAAATCCTCCACCGATCATTTCTAGGACAGATCATAATTTATAATGCATGACACGAACAGATTCACCTCCGAATTCAGTCTCTTAGAAATACGCACAGAGATCATGGATGCAGCTTGGTATGACTGGATCAAAATTCCGGCCCACTGCAACCGATCGCGAATCCAAGTCCGAGTAATCGAATTTCTGAGGAGCAGCATCCCCATGATATCGATCACACCGTAAGCGAGGTGGAATTACCAGGACTGGTATCCCATACGATACGTGCTCTCGCGACCCCCAGATTTTGCATACTAGGCCCAAACTGCGCCAGCGTCACCACCACGTCCGAGTAATTCTGCTTCCCCAGCGTCTCCAGTTTCGTCCGCAGCGCCACTCGCCACTCGCGCTCATTCTTCAGCTGTGCCTGACCGACATGCGGAATGTGATTGAACGTGCCCACAAATTCAGGGCAGCTCACGGACGTGCTCGCATCGGCGGACGGGTAGAACAGATACGCTTCCCAGTGCGCCTGCAAGACGGGGTCTAATTGAATCCCCGAGATTTCCAAAACCTCCTCGCCACCACTAGTCTGCTCTGGGCGAGGCACTCGGAATGTGAGTGGCTGCGATGTCAAAACATCGCTAGTTTGAAGCTCAGGTGTGGTAAAAATCATGGCGCGCGTCTGAGATGGATTCGTGGGGTTGCAGAACGGGACGATCTGCTCTTCACCAACTCTCTCCCCGTTCGTAATCCACGCCGCAGTCGACTCCTCGTACTCGTATCCCAAAATTTTCGTGTCCAGCGTCTGGGACACATTCACGATCACGAGATCCGCGTTCTCGTCGTAGAATGTGAACTGCGCGTCGAGGAAGTCGCGGTGCACGGGCTCCCGGCGCTGCTCCCCTGGCAGAGTCTTCCAAAGCTCCCAAATCCGGTCGACGTTCCCGTGATGGCCGAAGAAGATGGGGTCTCTCGCGGATCGTCCGAAGTTGCCCATGTCGTCGAACGTCGTCGCCGCGTCGGGACTGCCCACCCACAAGTGCACGTTCCCGTGGGGCGTGTCTTCCAACGTCCCGGGGCCATAGCCTCCAGAATCACCATAGCGATATGGTTGTCCAAAGAACAAATTCGACGTTGGCGAGCCGGCCACAATCTGCGTATACATCAATCGCGTATTCTCGACCCTGAGCTCCTCCGCTGTCTTGGTCGTGCACCCGCCGGCTGAGTTCAGAACCACCGTGTACGGCGGCTGCGCGCATTCATTCCGATTCCGGTTCCACAACGACGAGGATTTATTCACCGCATAGATTTCCGGTAGCGTATTCGCGAAAGGAGCCTCCGGCGTTTGGTTGTCCCAGTTCCAGTAAGGCAACGCGAACGTGTCGTCGTCGAGCAGCTTCGCCAGGATGCGCTCGTGGAAGTACGTGAACATACGGTGGTAAGGCAGGAACAGCCAGCCGTTGTGAATCTCCAGCGGCCAGGGCATGTCGGGATAGGAATACGCGTTGTCGCAGTACAGGCAGTGCAGCTTCGCCTGGTTGAAGAGGTGACGGGGGTCGGTTTCGGGAAGAGCGCGTTGGAGAGCATAAGCACGCTCCAGTTTGGTGATGGCGTCCACAGGGAGGGTGTGGATGGGGCGGCGGACGCGCAGGGGCAGAGTGGCGTAGGGGGTGAACTGGCGAACTGGTTTGCCTGTGTAGGGGAGAGGCATGCAGCAGTGCTCCTCGCTGTTGCAGTGGTTGGGGATGTCGGGCGCAGGGATCGGAGCGGCCATGGCGGGACGTGTGCAGAGGGTCTCATAGACGAGAATTGTTATCAGCAACGTCGGAATCAGACTCGTGATGATAACCGGGTCTCGCATATTGAAACTTGTTCGAATTATCTTCTTGCACCGATCACCAGCGCGCATCCCATGCACATGCCCCCTCATGATTGTTTCTCAATGTTTCAACTTGTGATCGGTGATGTGTGCAGCATGAACGCGAATTCTCCTGAGCTGTGATGGTGATCTGAACTGTGCTGTGAAGTACCTGCAATTGCTTCATGAATTCATGAAGGCGCCCAACAAAACGGCGATCAAGCAACGATACACTGTATATACCATACAGTTTACGTAAGCGCTAAACAATTAGGTGACTGATCAATCGACTTCTGCCGTAGTTGGCAATGGAGCGTTCTTGTGCATTTAAGTTGAAGTATAATCTTCTCCTAAGATCAGTACGTAGGTTGAAGGAAACGATTGCACAGAACACTTGCACAGAACTTGACGAATGAATTCTTTTGCGAAGACAAACCTTCAAGCATCAATCTAAGTTATCTGTTCTAGGCTTGTATACATCTATAGTAACTACCCTGGAAAGTGAGAACTAGCTAGGCTACAACGACGTATGTTCCTCGGGACATTTTGATCTGCTAGATCTAGTATTGCAGAAGCCAGGAGCAAGTGGTGACAGACATTGGAGATTTAAGATCGACGACTAAATTGTGGAGGGCGTCGATTCCGGGATGAGCTTCTTATTGATCAGGATGCTAGCTTCTTGCTCCGAAAGTAATGTGGAGAGGCTGCTGCTGTTGATTTGTCCGTGATGGGACCATTATTTTGCCAGAGATTGTTAAGCTGCACGTCCGGATAAAGCAAGAGGCCACCAGCTGAGCTAGCAAGCCATCTGCATGCACGCTACAGACTAGCTCGGTACATTCTTGATCGATACAGCCAATCCTGCTAATAAACTCCAGTCAGATTGAATCATTCCGCAGAAATTAATTAATTATCTCGGACTAAGTACACTGGGAAACGATCAAAAGGTTATTGTTCAATGAGAGCAAAGCAGCTGAAAGTTTGATTTGAACGTTGTGCCCAACTCAAAGTGGTAAAGCGGGGGTGACACGGTCAACGCCGACAGCGATCGACCTTTCATCCCGCCTTTCATATTGCATACATCGACCCGTGGCCATTTTTGGAATATTTGTTCAATTAGTCTTTTCATGACCGAATCTGTGCAAGATATTCTTCATCTTAGAGCTCGCGTCTGCCGTGTTTGGTGAATAGTACGTGGTGAGGAGTCTACAAAGGAATTTCCATTTCCAGTGCATTGGAAATTTGCAGAACGTCAATATCGACAATATTAGCGCAATTCAGAGTTGTGAACTGAGCCAAGATTGTGATTTTCAACATCACAGAGCTCTAAAAACTAGGACTCATACATCTTTACATTTCAGGGCGCTCTCGCTGAAAAGTGGTTATATCGTGAATTTTCGCTAAGATAATGAGATTAACGTCTTGAACAGTTAAAACGACAAAGTTTAGTGCAATTGCTTAACCCGTACCTGTCTTAGTTATCAAGGAATTCAAAGCCTTTTGTGCCTTTCATTCTAACTTGGCACTTGTCTTCTAACGAGCACTGGGACTGAGTGGAAACTGTGCCGCTGATGGTAGGCCGACAGCTAAGTAAGTAATCAATCTGGTGTCCAAAATAATGGCTCAAGCAATTCGTCCTCATGACGCCAGATTGAAATCGACAGGTGCCTTATTCAGCCAGCATGGTCAGTGATGGCGCCGTGCCGACCCTTCTGCACAAGTTTGTGATTTTTTGAAGAGGCTATTTCTGGTCGGGGGTGGAACCACCATGCTATGAAATCAGCTATGATTTAATCACCATGCTCCACCTGAAATTATACAAGTCAGAGCAGGGGGAAAGCAGCTGGCAGACGTGGAAGGATGAACCCATGATCACAAAATTTAATAGCGACGGTGAGGTGTCACACCATCTTTTCCCTTTAATCTCCAGGCAGCTTTGGTTAGGATATTACATGAATTTTGTCTGGTTTTCGATTTTTGGTGGTCTTTCGCAGTCACGCAATCATTGTCATTGCAAAGTGAAGTTTGAAATTGTTTTTATGTTCATTGAATTGGTGAATTCATTTGCTTTTGTATGTGAGTGGCCTTGGGAACTTGTATTGCCAATCCCTCAACACTCTTTCACGGAGCATTGCATTCAACCTGAAATGTCGCTGACACTGATGGCCAGCTGTTTCTAACCCCAACGACCGTAGAGCTCTTATTTTTTACTGGTTGCACGTCGATATTGTTGATGACTACGTCTCATTGATATAAAGCTCCTTCAATCTGGCAGAGTGGCTTTGCAAATCTTTCTGCAGTGTGGGTCTTAGAGCTGCTAACTTAGATCAACATACTGGTGGTAATGTGGTGATTTCCAGTTTGTTTTGGAAGAGAATCACCATTGCAAAGGGCTCTTCTACAATACCAAACTTTCAGTAACATATTGGCATAAGTGGCATGGTGTCAATTCGGGCTTCCTGGGCCTTCAGGAATTAACCAAATATTATTTTTTGTACGAGCCATGAAGTTTCTGTGCAAATTTATTGAATCTTTCCATGTGTACTTTCATTGTTGACGGTGCAATAGCATGAGTAAGCAGTCGCTATTTGATGATGAGAACTCTAACTTCATTAAGACTGTATCTTGTCGGCTATGCATCTTATTGAGACAATGAGACTCAATGAGAATCATGTGGAGGAGGCTAGGCTACGATGAGAGGGTACAGATTCAAGAGACCTCTCTGGTGCTCAATACACAATGGCAAGAGTGACAATCAATCTGATTTCCTGGACAGGTGCTCTCTGAATTTTTCTTAAAATTATTTTGTGTAATGCAGATAGCAAACTTCGCTGGCATATAAAGATGGATGAAACAAGCAAATTATTGATTAAAACTCAATTGTTCATCCGAAAGTTTGTGTGCATTTGCACATACAAGAAAGAGAAATACTATCCCAAGAACGTATAACAATGTCATCCATTGAGAAATGGGCAGTAATGTACGTTGCCAAATATTCGGTTTGGATTTATTTTTCTTATCTCTCTCGAGAGTGAATTTTTGCTCAAGACAGAAAACCTGGTTTCTCTTCAAGAGGGTATGTCACATCTCTCCCTATTATTTGTATATGTCAATGAACATTTCACCACTAACAAAGCTTAGAGGTATGATAAATTGATTACTATTGACCCTCGAAAGCATGCCGCAGTCGATTGCTGTGAAACTTGGCAGGAAAACTTGGTGCCCAAATAGTCAAACCTAATCACTTCTGTCTGTGCCCAAGTAGTCAATCTAGTCCCTTTCATATCTGTATCTAGTAGGAGTTGAAATACATTCAACAGTTAAGGAAAAGTTACCAATTGGGCTAATCAAAAGTAGAAATTGATTTCTTACAATTTTGATCGAAAAAGAACAAAAAAGAAGATGTTCTTGAACAGTAATTGTTATGGATTGACTCAACTACTAGAGTTGACTCGTCTACTAGAATCGACTTGTTGCTTCCAACGTGGACTTTCTCTTTCTAGATTGGACGCGTAGGGTTGAAGTTCACCTCCAATGGTGATTGCTAAACACTGGTTGTTGTGAATTCGTCAGTTGTCTGTAAGTTTTGAGAAGATTGAGTTTTATGTGAGAATGACAGGTTGCCTTTGTTTCTGAATATCTGGTGCTCCATGTTCAGAAACGAACTCCCTGGAGTCCTTTTGGAGGGTCTTTTTGACTTACTTGTGAGAACTGCTGGTGTTTGAGGCTATTGCAGAGTTCTACGGTTGGCCAGTGACACTTTAACCCTGTAATGTTACTGTGGACACTAAGTGTCTAATGGATGACAGAGAATTTTTCTATGTAAGACATAACTTAGAAGAAGCGCAGATGTTCATTCTTGGAATTTTGTGTGAAAAGGGGAGGTCTTGTACAATAGTTTGATCTCCAGTGAGGGCTCTTGGATTTTTTTAAACAAATGATTTGCAGAGTACCCAAAAGGATGATTTCCACAATGACCAACTCCGTGTTCCAGGGTTAATAAGTCTCATCTGCTGCCAGAGGTGCAATTGTACTGTACAAGGCGTGTTGATGCTCAATCCATCAAGTTTATTCAGTTGCTCCAACTTTGCACTTTCAGACTTCTGAAAAGTTCAAATTATGTGTAAATTTCTATGAAGTGATTTTTCACAGAAGTAATCAATCATCAATGTTATTGGGAAACAGGTGGCTTGATCCTTTTAAATTTAATTATTGTGTTAGATCTATGCACCATGGATGAAACATTGAGAATTATACAGGTGAAATCTGATGACGAAGAAAAAAATGTGCACTGACATTGCTTGGTGCAATTGGAAACAAATTTGCACAGTCAGCTCTTTGGAGAGTTAGTAAGTCAATAGGGTTATTGATGCCTGGACATGTGAAGGATACTATTGCATATGACTGTTGGTTATAATCCAAAATTAAAGTCCAGGTATCAAATTACATCACTATATCATGTTGGTTAGTTAATGAGCTGGACAAGCTATGGCCACACATGCAAGAAATACTTGTCCTATTTTTGTCATTGCTTTCAAGGAGGGTTGATTTTTTGACATAACTTTTGGAATAATTATGTGTGTAAACAACTAGCGGTTCTTATCATCACGCACTTTTTACTATTTGTTATAAGGTAGAACAGTCCATCATGGTCAAATGACCCATGACAAACACTTAAGGAATGACCCCACGATGGATTTTCTCAGTTTACGAGATTTTGGGCCACTATCAATGTCTTACCTAACATTAACGGAATAATTAGGAACCTCATTAGGAACACCCATCTATTTCAGTGAAAATCATTCTAGGAAGTAACTTTTTTAGGCCTTCTATATTAGAAAATATTGTGACTACTTTAGAAGAGTAAGGTGAGCATTATGGATATAGTTGCATGTTGGTTTTGGAGGAGTCTACAGACTCTTTTGGGCAGAACACTTCAAAAATCATAGCGAACTTATACTTTGTTGAAAAAAATATAGTTTCAATTGCTCTTGCTATTTCTCACACTTGTTTGTATGTGGGGAAAAAATTTAAAAAATTCAGCCATGGCATGAGGGCAAACTAGCAATTCTGACCATGATGGGCTGTCTTACCTTATTGTACTCTGACAGAAATTGGAGTCACTTGTTACGACCATAAATTTAGCAATCAATTTGAACGATGTTCAGCAATAACTAAACAGTACATTCACACCCTTTGATGCTTACATCAATCTCTTTTGGTAGCAGTTCGTGTAAAATAATTATTTAAAAGGAAGCCAAAAAATAAAGAAAATGAATAAGAGGAATTGTCAAATTAAGCAAAAATTAAACGACCAAGTAATTCTTAAATAGTATGGTGAAGGATTTACTTCATTGACATTTAGTGTGTATGTAGGATTAAGAGGGCGTTTTTATAATGAAATGCATTGTCCATCATGAATCCTCAAAGGATATGGGACAATTTGAAGATGAGAGCTTCACCCTTCATTGTCAAAATGTAGGAATTGTGTGCAAAGTTAAATTTTAGACCTCATTTTGGCATAGTAAAATAACTTTTTTCAAAAAACAATGAACAAGGAAAAGTTGTGAAATAAATTCAACATTCATCTCCAAAAATTTGTTTGAGATTTTGAGCCTCCAATAAAAAGTTATGGACAAATTTTAGAGAGGATGTTTGAAAATTGTCAAAAAGAATGTCCCTTCCAACCCCTTTCTAGAATTTAACCATAACTTTTGAATGGAGCCTTGAAATCTCAAATGGATTTTTGAAGATGAAATTTATTTTGATTTTACACATTAACTTAATTCAAAGTTTTTGAAAAAAATTATTCTACATTGCCTAAATGAAGTCTGAAATTCTATTTTTTAACCATAATTCCTACTTCTGACTTAACTATGACTTAATTATGAATGGTAGAGCTCTTACTAATCCTAATTCACATCCCATATGGGTTGTCTTACCTCCTACCATCCCACTTGTATAAAGAGCTTGCCTTTTCACCTTTATACATCAAGGTAAGTAGTATTTAAAGTTCAACCATTGAATATAATGGAACACTTTGAATAGAGTGCTGAATTTTTTTAATTATATTTAGATTAAGTATTAAATGTTAATTTCAATTAATTATTAATTTATTATCTTTGAAAATTTTAATTAATTATTTGGCATTACAGTACTAAAAAAGAGGGCCCATTTTTGCATAGATTGGGTTGATTTCTGTTGATTTTAGCAAATATTTTTGCTAAAATGGCACATTTGTCAATTTTCTATAGACAATCAACAAAGATTGCCTGAACAACATAGATTTTTGTTGATTCAAAATGTACAATGATTAAGGTAGAGCCACCTTTAACCGACCAAATAAGCAATTTTGGACATATCTGGAATAGTGCAAAAGGAACAAATATTTTTCTATGTGCAAAAATAAAAATGACATAATTGCAAAAACTTTGGTAATTTTATCACTTGAACTGAAATTACTATGAATTTTGAAAGCCAAAAGTTAGTGTGGATCTATATCCAATGTCTAGACTATTCCAAAACCACTCATTTAAGAGACTACTTCTTGTTCACTTTGGCATTCCAAACCAAGCACATGTGTCATGACAAGAATGGAGGAATTGATGTTTGGAACCCAAGAACTCATGGTTGGAAATTAGTCATAGCCTTTGATGAATTTAGGACACTCTATTGAATGCTGATGGGACAGTGGTTTATCTCAAACTTAAAGAATGATGTTTTTTTAACAGATAACGTACTGATTAAGTGGCTTCATACCTGCATACCATAATCATATTGATTACGTATATTTGGACGCACTGAATCAGTGTCATTAAAAAGGGTTTTAAAAGCGTACAATTTATGTACTTTAATTATACAAATGTGGTATCCAAAATGCACGTAAATTGTACTAATAATAGTACAAGAATCATACGTTATTAATATTCATTGTTTTCGCATTGATTCAGTGCGTCCAAATACACGTAATCAATACGATTATGGTACGCAGGTATGAAGCCACTAAGTTCGAGATGTTGGTAATGGACAGCTCAACCTTAATCAACTAAAAATGTTGACTTCTGATCAACATAGATTGCCTAAAATTGTTAATTCAAGATGTACAATCATCAAATCATCAAGACTCCAACCAATTTCAAGTAACTTTTTAGAAAATTTTTGAATCTTTCAAAAAACTTTTTTAAATCTTTTGAATCTCTTAAAAATCTTTTACAAATCTTTTAGAAACTTTTGGAATCTTTTGAAAATCTATTGAAATCTACAAGAATCTCTTAAAAATCTAAAAAATCTTTTAAAACTATTGGAATTTTGTCAAATCTATTAAAATCTATTAGAATCTTTTTAAAATCTTTAAAATCTTTAAAAATCTTCTAAATTCTTCCAAAATCTTTTGAAATCATTTGAAATCTTCTACAAAGTACAAATTTAGATTTTGAATTTTAATCAATTTTTAACGAATATAATTTGATTTTGAATTTGATTTGAATTCCAATGAAATTCAATAATTACAATTCTAACTTGAAACTTGATCAAAATTTTAATCAAATTCAATTCTAATGCAAATTTTGTTTCAAATAAGTTAATAAAAATTCAAATTTTGATTCAACTCAGATCAATTCAAATCTGATTAGAATTCAAAATCTAATGCAATTTTCATTCTATTTTCTATAGAGTATAATTTGATTAGAGTTCAAATTTATAATTTGATTGAATTTTCAATTTATATTTTAATTTATCTTCATTCTAATTCAAATTTGATTTGAATTTTAACCCCCAAAGGCCCATTGTCCCTTCGAGGGACAAATGGGATTTCGGGCAGGTACCTATAGGCTAAATTTTTGTCGAGATTTTTTGAAACTTTTTTTGGAGGTAGAAAAGCTGATTAGCTTTGTGGGAATATAATTTTTTTGCAATCGGTGCCCGGGAACAACAATTATAACCAAATAAGCTCAGAACAGGGGACGGCGGGTAGCCCGGGCAGCAAAAAAACATTGGCAAAAATTTCATTTTTTTTTTTAATATTTTTTTTCTCATAGATTATATTTTTGTCTATTTGGAAAGCTCTGATTCATTTCATTTGGATTAGTTATGAGAAAGTTATGGACATTCATGTTTTTTGGGCAATTAGAGCATCTTCTTGAAAAAAATAACTTGTAGGATGCATTTTTGAATGCTATTTTTTCAATTTTTCAAAAAAAAAAAATTTCATGGTTTAGTTTACTTGCTAGAACAATCTCACCATTGGGATTAGTGTATTTTAATTCCATCTAAACTATATTAATATTTTAGATTTTCCTTCTAATATCTCGTACCTACTTCTACTTAACAATTTTTTAGGAATGATAATTAAGTTTTTTTGAATATTTTTTTTCCCCTGGACTCTCAACTCAATTCTCCACAATATAGATTTAAAGCTGAAAAATCTATAGTGCAAAAATTTTAAGTTAAAAATGTTCAAAGTCAAAAAATCTAGTCCCGCAATGTGCTGAAAAGCTTATTTTTTCCACTCTAAATGTGTATATCTTGCAATCTGTGCGGTCAAAAATTCTGAAATTTTTTCCATACATTCTCATACTAGTTAGGTGTACGATTGTACGGTTAGATGTGCAAAAAAAAACATTTTTCATTTTTTTAACTGTTTGCTATAAAAATGGCAGTTTTCAGTGTTTTTTGGCAGAAAAAAGGTCTGGGCCTTGAGGGGTTAAGTTTTGATTCAAAGAAGTTCAAATTTTGAACTATTCACAATTCTATTCTAGACTTTGAATTATTCATATTTGAACTCTGCAAGCCTTGGAATTGCCAAGGCCATTTTTCTACCAAAAAACACTCAAAACCGCTATTTTTGCTACATTCATCCAATATTTTTTTGGAGTCAAACCAATGGATCTTGTACTTCACTTGTTTTAGATTATATGCCAAACTAAATTTTATGAATTTTAATTGTGAAAATTGGAAAATATATATTAGCATTCAAACTTAAAAAGAGAAGTTTTTTTAAACGCCAATTGGCAATTTCAAGTGACTTTGACAGCCATTTGTGGAAAACTTTTGCACTAAGGACTTTGAATTAAAAAGAATTGTATTGGAGATTGAGATCAATTCTAGGATAAATTTTTTTTTTAAATGCCACCTCATTTTCAATCTTTAAAAATTCTTAAAAATACGTAGATTCAAGATTGAATAAAAGCTAAATTGTTTATATCTTTAGAATGGAATTAAAACACAATATCTGAATGATTGGTGAGATTATTCTAGCAACCTTAAGCTTTCAAAAAGATTATGAATTTTTTTGAAATTGCACTAAAAAATGAACTATATAAGTTATTTTATCACCAAGATGCTTAGATTGCACAAAATTAAGATTCTTCATAATTTTTTCATCACAAGTACAAATAGAGCAAATCAAAGCTTCACATATACACAAAAACATAATATTTGAGGGAAAAAAATTTGGCGACAATCGTAAGTTAGGGTTACAATATGAATTGTAAGCTTTGAACTATTCAAAGTCTAAATTCTCAACTATTCAAAACTCTTCATTTGATCTATTCAAACAACTAAATTTGAACTATTAAAAAATGGAACTATTTAATTCTAAGTTTTGGCCAAACCACCTCTAGAAAAATGCTTTTCAAACATGTTATGATAAATTGAAAATTTTACCACTAAAACTAGACTTCAATATCTATTTTTTTCAACAAGTTTCATGAAAAAGGACTTACTATGAAGGAGAAAATCGCTTGCAAAGTTGACTGACTTTGCAAGAATACAACGACCATAAATAAATAAAACTAACTTTGGCCAAATCTTCTCTAGAAAAATGCTTTTCAGATTTTTAAAACATGTTATAATAAATTGAAAATTTTACCACTAAAACTAGACTTCAATATCTATTTTTTCCAATAAGTTTCATAAAAAGGACTTACTATGAAGGAGATATGGGCCTCCAAAGTCTACAGACTTTCCAAATAAAAATGAAAAATGATTAAACTCAATTAACTAATCATTCTTTAATAAGAAACTCCAACCATGGTGCAATGGTTGGAGTCCTTGGTTGCTAACCAAGAGGTCCCAAATTCCAACCTTGCGTAGGCTGCCTCCATGGTGAGTTGCCCACATTTTGAAATTTTTTTCTTCTGTTGTCCGGAAATTTTGGGCAGTAGAGGAAAAAGATTATTTATTTATTTTTTAATTTAATTTATATTTTGGGTAGATTGTCCGAGTCAACATAAATTTATGCTAAAAAATGTCCAAATCAAGTTGTCCTAACCAACTCTTCTTATTAACAAAACTATGTGAAATTTATGCTAAAATAGACATGATTTTTTCTAGTACTGTTAATCTGTTGGCTAGTGATGTGGCAATCTAACCTACATGGTGGGTTTGCTGACATGACAACCTTTCTTGCTTGGTAGGTTTTGCTTATGTGGCAGTCTACGTGGGGGATTTTCAAATAGTAATTTATTTTTTTAATTTTGACCAAATCTAGAAAAAAATCAACATGAAAGTTCGTTAAAATAATTTAAATTTTTTTAAAATAATATTAATATTAAATTAAATACGAATTTTCAAAATTTTGAAATTTAATGTGGCCGAAATTATCCTCGTCAGCCAGAATCATTATTTTATTATTATTTTATTTATTATTTTATTTATTATAATATTTTATTATAATATTTTTTTAATATTTTAATGTTTTTTAATATTTTTTTAATATTTTTTTATTGTGGCCACTATTCATCACGGATCTCCCGTAGTTGTCACATTAGACAAAGTGTCCGTCCAAACCGTCCGATTTGCACACTCGTTCAAGACATTTGATGACCATAACTTGCCCAATGTGACTACTTTAAAGTAGTCATATTGTTTGTCCAGTCTACCCAAATTGTCCGATATGTCCACCTGTCTGGGACATTTGATGATTCTAATTCAACCAATGTAACAACAATGGGATCAACAAAGCCAAAAACATTAGCTGCGTCCAAAACACACACAAAATTAAAAGACTGCAGGGTCAATCAATCTAATTAACCACAAACTTGTTTCCAAAGACGTGTAAAGCTCTCGATCAAAGCACGCATAGGAGTAATACAGAACCAGCAGCATGCGCAACATTTTTGAAGGTGGAGGAAACCTTGAGCATAAGCTGCTTTTTTCAAAAATATAAACTAATTGCATGCACTGACTACGTACCTTATTATGAAGCAAGACCTCGATGCATAGGACAAGAGCACAATTGCAGCGCAGGAGCGAATTGCAGGAGCAAAAGCATGGTGCAAACAAGATCAAGCGAGGAGAAAAAGCATGGGCAGAGCGATGGACAAGTGGAGGAGGAGAAGAGTGACTACGGTGGAGAGCAAAGGTGTTGGCAATGATTTTTCTTTAAATTTTGGAGAAGGAGCTAATTGTTTCTTTAATACTCATATAATATTTGGATGATATTTGATGATATATGAAAGCTAAGTGATACCTACGTAAAATTTAAAATACAGCAGTAGTTTGGCTATTTTGACCCCCCAAAATGAAAACAATACTAATAAAATCTATGTCCATTTTAGCATAGAATTTGCATGGTTCTGTTGATAGGAGAAGTTGGTTAGGACAACTTGATTCAAACATTTTTTAGTATAGATTTATGTTGATTTGGACAATCCCCCTAAAATTTTAATCAAATATATATATATATATAAAATTCCATCTACTACCCAAATTTTTTGGGCAATGTGAAATGTGATGAGGACCAAACAAATGTGCACATTGGTTTGTGCATTTAGAAATAAAATTTGCAGTCAGCTGTTTGGACAATTGGTGCCTCAATAGGGTCCTTGATGCCTAGACTTGTGAAGGATATAATTGCTCATGATTATTGGTTAAAATCCAAAATTAAAGTCCAGGCATCATGTTACTCCATCACTATCCATACTTTAAGTTTGGCTATTTGGTTGTTTGTTTATTACTTTGAGTTCTCCCGGACCGTGCATCTCCTGGTAGTGTATTTGGTATCATCCTTGGTACCATCAGAAACCTCTCAGCAAGGAGGGGTGCATGGGCTTTGTTTTGTGGCGTTTGGATCCATGGTGTTGAATTTTAAAATTTTTATGAATAAAAAAATTAGAAAATCACTTTTACTTTTGTTTTGACTGTGGCAACGGCACAAGGCACACTATTATCTACTATATCAAGCAGTGAGCTTGACAAGCTATGGCCACACATGCAAGCAATACTTCTTGTCCTATTTTTGTTATTGATTTCAAGGAGGGTGGTTTTTTTGTCATAAATTTTGGAATGTGTGCAAACAACGAATGTTTCTTGTAATCACACACTTTTTACTATTTTTTACACTCTGACAAAAATTGGAGTCACTACTTAACCCCTAAGTGGTTTTCAATGTCTTTCAATGCATGCTATACACTGCCAAATGTGGTATACAAAGCTTTGCATTCTGACAATTTCAGTGTCCAAATTTTTATTTTTATTTTTTGAAATAGCTTCAAAGACGTACATCTAACTGTGCAATTCCATTGTGCACTGGACTTGTTGATGTTTTCATAAAAATTATGAGGCCAGAGCATTGCTGAATACAAGCTCCAAGTATATATAAAAATGCAGTCAACCCCCTCCATGCTTCACATTGCTAGACAATGACACTAATTGTACCAAGGGCAAAACATAGGACACTGTCATAAACACTTAAACTTACTAGTCCGGTCATTTTGGCAATCAAAGAACCTGCAAAACTGGTCACAATACTCCTTCCTTTTTTTGTTGAATCAGCCCTAACTGTTGGTAACCGACATACCCAGTCACACAAGATGCGTACACAAATGGACTTGTCTACAGGTCTTAGGAAACAATATAGGTAATTCTCTTGAAATACGCAGTTCAGCATGTTTGGAAGCAAATAATTGCAACAGTTAGCATCAAAATAATTTTCTAACAACTCCAGAAAATCAAGGGCATTTATACATTCAATTTTGTTGTTTATGTAATTGGCCAATACATTTTTGAATGTGGAAAATAAAGTCCATGTATAAATTCAGGGGACACATTATGGCCCCTGAACCACTTAGGGGTTAAGTCACCACTATGCAATCGGCAATCAATTTGAACAATGTTCAGCAACAACTGAGCAGTACATTCTCACCCTTTGATGATTACATCAATCTCCTACACATCATACATGTGTAGCCTAAGGAAGAGGCATGCCTTGTTGCAAGTACTATGGACCACCTGTGACTACTAAAGGCCCGTTCCCACCTGGCGTTAGAGGCATTCTTTGAAGTGGGTCTTATGTGAGAAATTCTTCCACTGTTCCCACCTGCGTATGCCGAACCTAGCTGGAATCTAACGTGTGTTGGGTGTAAGAGCGGGATCGTTATGTAATTTTTGCAGAAATCATAAAAAACTTGCCCATGCTTTTGTAGTATTCAAATCTTCTGCTATTGTAGATTTCCAAGAAATCTGTGCGGTGTTACATATTGTTGCCTCTTTGTGCCCATTAACTAAAACCGCCATTGCAAAACTTCCTGACTGAGAGTTGCACAAGCACATTTTCTGCTCCTCGCGGCTTGCAGCTCAAACTTTGTAGACGGGAAGTTGCATAGCTGAAGCTCCTAGCTCCAGCTTCGCAGAACTTACTGACTTCATACCCAACCAAGTAGCTGCAGAGCTCTACGAAAGAATTTCGCAAAGGAAAGAAATGAAATGCTTCCAGAGAAATCATTGAAGCGATTGACAACGCCCACACAAACCCCAACAGCAAAGCCTAAGAGCTTCCTTCAAAACTCACATAGCCAAATTCTAAGCAACAAAATCTGAAAAGGGGAAAAATCCACAACCAACAAGCCGCAACACCACCGCTGAAGAGAATCCTTAAAAACCCACGTCCATAGCTTTGACAATTTTCAAGAAACGAAACCAGAAAGAGCGAAAAACATACAACCAATAGTACAACAATCACCCTTGAGAGCTTCCTGCAAGACTCACTTGCATAGCCAAACCCGGCCTCCCACGACACAGTTAGTGAACAATTGGGCTACGTGTGAACTCTGCACAGTTCAGAAGCTCCGAACCTGCACTCTCATAAAAAACATTATTTCCTGCTTTATATGGAGGTTTTATCCTTTAACACACGGACTTTGCAAACTCTAGGTGGCAATGTAATGGGAGCACAAACATCAACTGCTTTCTTCATAGAAAATGGATATAACAAGGCTTAGCTTCTTCATTAGGAAAATCTAATCTTCAAAGACTGAGGCATTAGATATTATTAACCTCTTAGCGCTCCAAACATTCAAAACCTAAATGATTGTTCCAAGGACATTTTTGACCATAAAATCTCATTGACTTCATCCAAACCAATGCTTGATTTCAGAAAGCAACACTTTATGTATGATGAATTTGATTAAATTGAGGCAAATAATATATATTTATAATTACATTTAAGCAAAAATATGCAAAAATTCAAGAAAGGATTGAGGCCCTAAGGGGTTTAATGTAGTTTTGCCCAAGGCAACACGTTGCCTAAATTGTGGCAGTCTGTTTGCCTAGGTTCTGATGATTCAACACTACCTAAGCCCTGCAACTTTTTACATTCTCATGGTAGCCTTGCGGCTTGCCAAAAGCCCAATAACCCACCCTTGCTGCTTGTCAAACTCAATGTACTGTACTGTACAGTACATAACCTATCACGAAGTGTCAATATGTGTTGCAATGCGGTCACCGTGGCTATATTCTTCATGGTCCTACTCAAGCATATGAATAACTTCAAAGCACATGAAATTAACTCATGGCCTCTAGAAGGATTTGCATTTCTCGTAATGTAATGAATAAAATAATATGATAGAAATCTAAGCTTGTTTACAACACAACCACAAATCAAAGAAATAATGGGCCGCAATGTGTGCAGCAAAGGTATCCAACCCTTAATTTTCAGTAGATTTTGATGCTCAAGTAAGCAAAATTCATGAAGCATAGTGAAACTCCTATTCCTCGTTCTCCAAACCGCTTTGACGTTAAGCCCTCAGTTAAAATAAAAGATCTACTAGGTCGTGACTCCAGATTCTTTGGAATCTTTTGAGAGTGTTCTAAGTATCAAGATTCCTTCATACAAACTTTTGGCACAACGTTGTAGAGAATTTTGGGCTTAAAGATCGTTGCTCTCTGTTGGGCAACTCAATTTGACAATTATTGGTCAAATTTTATCATTAGGAACTCAAGATCGCATTGTTGAATCGTGATGAAACTGTGAAGTGGTGCACAATTGAGTGTACTTCAAACATGCAAGCACAATTGACTTGATCATCAACTCAAAATCAAGTCGTCTTTTGATACTTTATATTACACACGAGTAACACTGACGTAAGCTGAGAAAATTTACATTGCGCACATCCGGCGGATCCACTTTGGAGCCCTATTGCACGGGACCCAAGACACTCTTATTTATCAACACCAACAAAACTCTCTACTATAACAATCCAGTGATCATCTATGCCGACAACAAGTTGTTTAGTACGATCTCAGAACCTCTAGATAGACTGAAGACCTAAAACATATAAGATTGAAAATGTTACCTAGAATGCTAGTTGCCATTTAGGGAGCCGGAGCAGCCATTTTCCTCGGCTTGGGCGTGTGCTCATTCTTCTCCTCTCGCAGCGCAATGAAGGCCTTGACCTCACTTGCCACTGGGTAGATGAAACATTGCCAGGGAGCTTCACTTGGGGCCTTCCAAATCGCGGTCTCCTCCAAGGTCGCGTCTTCCGTCAAATCACTCTCTACACACCAAACCACGTCCAGTTGCGGCTCTTGATAATCATCGCACACCACGCACCCGAGTGCCACATAACCTTCTGGCGCCTTCGGCATCCAAATGGAAATGGGACTGCCGGATCCATCTTTCCAGTTCCTCCATACCTGTCCAAAGTATCTAAACTGCTTAGACAAGGGCTTTCGGAAAGGTTACAGTAGAAGTTCCCATGATATTTGGACATCAATCACGAATACGTGTGCAATGGGGAGATCATCTTTCAATGGTCGGAAAAGAAGTCAAAATTATAAGGCAAAAGATAAATTATATGTCTTTATGACAGATGAGTAAAACTTCCCCTGTACCCTTTTTAATTGTACTGGCTCAGGGAAACAAATAGACTCCCGTCATACGTTCACAACTTTACAATTGTACTGTACATTCCCAGCATATCCTGGGAAACTGTCAAGTTGAGTTCACACGGTATTGGACAACATCCAAATGTCGTGTGTGCAACTAGAAAGAGCTGAACGTATAAGATGTGAGAAGCCTCATGAACGCTTTTTCTAATTACAACGAAGGACATGAGCAAACTCAATCGAAGAGGGAATAGTTTGGAGAAAGTAGACGTTCATACCAGATCAAAACCCACAGGCTTCTCAAATCGACCCTCGTCGTATCTGTAGGCTATGACCGTTTGACTGTCTGGATAGTCTCCAGCGTATGCCACATCTCCAACAGATACGTACCTGCAAGATAGATAAAATGAAAACTAAGAGCTTAGCTTCCACAAACAGTGCAACCAACTCAGTCGGTGAAATTTTGACATTCAATTCAAGACAATTCTTCGAATATTTCCAACAGCTCATGTGAAACACTGGAGAATCGCAAGTGTAAGTGCGAATATAAGTGCTAGTATTTCCTCACATGTAAAGTACCACATGCGGCCAAGTCAAAGGGACTCACCCAGGTGGTGGATCAGGTCGCCAAAATGAGATACTATCAGCTTCTGTTGACCCCTGCAACACAAGGAATGTAATTTTCATGAGCTCATTTTCATGAACTGTAGTAACTGTAGTGAATAAATTAGTGGGTAAAACATACATAACTAAATCAACGAAGTCCTGATCGAATTACGAGTTTGTAGTAAGTAACCCTACACTGAGGTATCGATTTCAGCTTATCCATAATTATTAATAAAAATGACAATATGAGAAGTCGTTCTTACCGTGCAAGAACCGTTCGTATTACTACAACTCCAGATTGATGTGCCTAAAGAAGTTTCCATCCGAAATTCGTCATCCCCTTCACTAGTTGGAGCTCCCTGTTCTTCCCATCCTTGTTCTGAAGAACCTGAAGGATCAGCCCCCTCGGCAAGCAATCGGCTAGAATTGGCTTGGCTACTCTTGCCATCTTTTTCATTATCAAGTGCTGGTCTTGACTTGGAACTTCTTCCAAACCTCCGGGATTTCTGTCATTAATAACGTCATACATCCCTCTTTGTTACGACGAATATGTTAAACAGAGCTGGCGCCATTTTGACTACGATGAAGATGTCCGCAATTAGTTCTCAAATATAAAAAAGCACATGCAATTGCTTCAGTCCCGGGATCAGCTCATTACCTTGACCTTCGATGGATCTTCAGGAGTTGGACAAACTGCCCGCCATTGCTCGTGAATGGCCTGGTAAATTTCAGTGACTTGAGGGGTCTCAGAACCATTTGAAGGGTTGCACGGTATGACATTAGTAAAATCCTTTGTGGAATTTTTGATGTGAAGGAGGACCTGCTCGTTAGCCTCCACGGTCAGCAAATTGTTCCATTGAATTTCCCACTGAGTTGTGCATGGGTCTGAAAGCTCCTTTTTCTTGTCTCGCGTATGTGACGACGGGCTCTGTCAGAAATTATGTAAAACCACGTCTCAGATTTCACAGTCCAGAGACCAATCTCATTCATTGCAAACAAGGATCGGTTGCGAAGTAGTCAAAAATATTCATCCAATATTAGAACTTCGTCAAACTATGAGCAACATATTGGATAAAGAGAACAACCCCAGATTCCAGGGCACGAAAAATGTGTTTTCTTTGTACATTGCTCACTGACAACTCCACAAAATAGAGCTTTTCACGTGAGATGTCACCCTCGATCAAAATTCGTAAAGAACATAATCACTAACCTGTAGCATCAAAACGCGTCGGTTGGTTATCATGAGGATAGAGTTATTGGGGAGGTAAAAATGATCTTGGTAAAAGTCTGAGAAGGCAAAAGCTCCTGCAGTTCTGAGCACATCCTTGCTCCCAATTGTGCCGCCACTTTGAGCTAGCTGTAAAATGGCCTGCAATCACCAATAAATACTGAATTCAATTTGCTTTGCTGGAGCAGGTCAAAATACACTCTTCAGCAACATCGCAAACCTGCTCTCACGCGGAGTTCAATAGATATCACGGTAGTGAAAAATCTTAGGGAGCAACTTCCTTCATCAATATTTAGCAGGACATACCCTCTTTTCTAGAAGATTTGCACTCATTCAAACTTGTAACACAAATCACCAGTCACTGTCTGGTTGCACACAATGCACGCCTGCGGAGGAATGGCTAAACTGCAATTGTAACCATACCTGGCCTCGGGCAGCATGAACATCATAAGCAGTGAGAATGCCGCCTCCCCTGATAGCGCGAGGAAGGCGATATCGTTGAAATTTCTGGTCGTGATCAAAAACTTCGAAGCAGTTTGAACAGCTTGTGCCTATGCCACTAACACTCAAAGCCATAAAGTCCAGACACCCACTTAGGGGCTCCACAACCACCCCAACCAAGGCCTTGAGCACCCCTTGCATACATCCCGCAGCTCCCCTATCTTGAGCACCATCGATGGGTTTTGTCACGATTCCTTTGAATCCATAACCCACACCTCGAGCCAAGGACGTTGTTCCTTGGGCCACGCCATCTCCCACGCCTGTTATTTTTCTCGCGGTCTCCTGCAACCATCAGAAAGATATATATATTCCTCAGGAGCCGCCAAATACGCGAATTGAGCAGAAAGGCCCTTTAACTACTCAAACGACGGTAATAAAGTTCTGAAACCTCATTTTGGGTGAAGTGAAATTCTATCTGAAGCATAGGACTGAAGTGTCCAATTGAAAAGATGACATGAATCAACAGCCTGACCTGATTAGTCCTGACACGCACGAAATCATCATCTTTTGATAAACTTGCGGCTCCTCGGCTCATAGTCCCAAGTGTGGAACTCGTCATGCCAATGACGTTCACACCTGTCAGAAGCCGAAGAGATTGGTGAATAATATCCCGTTTCACTCGGTTCAATATCTGATCTTGTACCTGACTGTTTCGCATCCGCCGATTTTCCCGAAATATAGGGCGGAAGTTGATCTGACATCAAACATGATTGGACTCGATTAGCTCTATCAAAGAGAATAAAGACAATCCGATAGTGACTTGCAAAGTAGAATGATGAGTGTGCAACGATAGACTGATATAATGTACACTGATAACCCCTCTACATTGGAAATGAAAATACAAAACCAACTGAAGCTGACGCGGATCACCAATTATGACCTTCCACCCACTACTATGATGCATAACTCATTGAATACCAGTCAATTACATTTTTCTGAAGTGCTTTAGCTGGTCAGTCTGCATCTATGATATTGTAATTGCCAAAGTGGATTTAAGCAGGACACGACACAAATCATACAGCACCAACAAACACTATCGTGATGGAAAATACTAACCGGCATCTTAGAAATGTTTCCTAGCGTGGTAACTGCAGGACCCCAGATGCCAAGTTTTCCCTGCGGTCGCTGATCCGGACTTGTTTCCAATGAGAGCTTCAACCGCACTTCAGACAAGTTCAACGTCCTGAAAATAACCACACTTTACTAAATCTGGTTTTAATAATATCCTGAAATCAGTCGCATTGAATTCTACTTGGAATATTTGTTCGAACTCGTTTTATAAAATACTTCTGAAACCAATCGCAATATTTAGGGACACTTCACATGAATACATGGGACTACGACAAGAATGATCGCAAGCAATCCTACATGTTTCACATACAAAATAGGCGTACAGAGCAATGGTGCTTCTCAATTCTTTTATGTGTTGCAACACATAAAAAAGAGTTGCCAAACAATTTTTATTTTTTTTGGTGTGTGATGCTTTTCATATGATTTTAAAATCAAATTCATTCCAATAGAAATCCAGAGCAAGAAAAGAGATGGGGGAAATATAAGCATACTCTATGCGAATCTCTGGGTCCACTTGGACAACTGGAGAATCCGACGCGAGACGATCAAGATGTAGCTTATTATACATCTCCAAAAATGCCCATATTAACGCTTCGTGTGCATTGATACGCCATGCGTTTTTGGTTAACTGCAATCACTCAATTGATTTGCTTCAATACAGCAGTTTCTCTCATGTGCATCATGAAACACCTCTTATAAACATGACAGTAAATAACATAACATCCGAATAAGATGAAGTGTCTACTTACTAACGCCCTGACTTTCTTTCCTGAGAGGCCTTAGCATAGCAGTATCAACATTGAAAACAACTGTGGGGTCATATGATCAGCAGGGTCATGGCAACTGACAGTCAGAACAGCGCACCTGCAAACCAAGGTATGGATAAACTTTAACGGCTTCATTAGTCTCAGCCTTCATGGATGCAATGGCCTTGATAACGAAGCCCTCATGTTCGTGAAGCTCAGGGGCTAGTAGTACGGGCATGGGTGTATGAGGAAGTTGATTGTCTATTTGCATATATCCCACCGTGGCTGTGAACCTGTACCACCTTGCAAAATTAATGAAGGGAAGACAAAAACAAGGTAAATAGAACATGACTGTTGTCCTACAGGAAAGGCGGTTATAGATCTTGCTCTTACCTACTAACGTCCTCGCCTAGTCCAGTTGCATAGGTAAGGTCCACCTTTTCAATAACAAGGAAAGCTAACTCCCGTGGCTGATGGTCAACAATTGATAGACCAAGTCTGCTAATACCCACAGTGATCTGCGTTTGAGATGGAGCTTCCGGGCGCCTCTCTTGGTCATCTTGCACGGGTTGCGTCGCACCTTGACTTGGAGCCGTTTGTTCGATTTCGTCACCTTCAACATCTTCTTTGGTTTGAATCTCCACTTCTGGATCGAAGAACCTCACTACCTTGGCCTCTGGAGCATTCAACACCTGAAAATATAACAGTGCTTAGCATTTATTTCATTTCCGACAAATTCAGAACAAATATTAGAAAAAATACAATAGAATCAGAACGATCTGCATCACAGGTTCGTGCCAAAGCGTTTCATAAGTAAATACAGTAACAGCTTTTCAAGGTAATCACTTCTGCTATCTTCTAAATAGATGAAAAGAAAGTTTAAATTGACATACCCGAACGCAAATATTTAAAGAATCAGACTTGCCACCAGAAATCATAGGGTGATCACCCATTTTGTCAGGATCAATCTTAGCACTTTGTGCGGCATCCCTTCCGTCTTGGATGACTTCCAAAAGCTTTTCACCTAGAAGATTCTCCCAATCAAAGGTGGCTGACGAATGTGGTTTTACAGTCCTCCATGAATTTTCATCTAGACCAACCTGACGATATTTAATTTTAATCCTGCCCGTCCTATTTTCAACCCTGCAAGACGATGACCACCGATCAATATGAATCTGGGGTGAAGCGTATATATCAAGAGATCGTATTGGAATTTTACCTTGTAGAGAATTCAGTAGAAACTACCCTGTACAGAATTCTCAATTAGTGCGGGCCATAGTTTGAGACAATGCTAATTTGCATACATCCGGCATGCGAAAGCACCTTACATGATCGAGTACAGTGTTTACATAAGATCTGAATAAAAACGTGCGTGGTTTCGGAAGCTGAATCTTCACAAACCTGTAAGGGCCTCGACATGAACCCAACTGAAAGGTGGCAATAAAACGAGATCCATCCTCACACCCACGGACATCCAGCCGTACTGATTGCCTTCGTCCATCAGTATGGCGCACAGTAATGTGCTTAAGCTCTTCTTTATCCATAGGAAACGGGAACGACCATTCTGATCCTTCCAATCGAATCTGAAAGAGAACAATAAAAGTCCAGATCGATATTGAACACTTTCAACTCCAGTTCCAGTATAATATTAATCAGATTATAGTGCACATCTAGCATCAGCACTCAATTTATATTTCAAAATCCATTGCAGAGAGTATGTCCTTCTTTCACCTGCAAATGAAGGGGTTCCTGGACCGCTGGAAAGGCAAATGTGATCCGCCAATTCCAAGGATTCAAAGTCATCAATTGATCCCCACCCGCCTGCCTCAACTCAAGAGGTAGTCCAAGTCGATTTGTGAACAATGTGTATGGACGCAAACGGACCACCTGGTCAACATCCCACAGGTCAGAATAGTACTTTGCAATAAAGGAAACCCAATAATCTTTTTCAGTTACACAGGTGATGCAGCTGGAACGCATTGTTTGATTCTTAAAGCCAGATGGTAGTACCTGTGTTTGAGCAAACCCATCTGGGTGTGATGTTGTTGTAACGAGGAATCTGAAGTGCGAATTATTATGATCAACGACTCGAAGATCTACATTCCCATCCTGCACATAATGAAATCACCAAATACATCAAGTTCAGCGCAGTCATAATAGTAAAGTGGTTTAGAAACCTAAACATGACTTTCCGACGGCTGTTTGAATTCATGTTCCAATTGAAATCTTCTGCTTTCCTTTCAGCGTTTCTGATCACATGGTTTGAACTGTCATCTGGAATCGGGATGCGTCTGGAAGCTTGGGGCATTCTAATTGTCACAAATCACATTTTCAACTGAAGCTTTCCAATACCTCTTTAGACAAGGTAGAAAATGAGTACTTACAGGATCCTCTAGAGGGTCCAAGTGTGCAACAGGGCCAAACTGCGTGCTTTCAGACCCTGACATAGCCACCGCTAGTCCCATAGTCTTGCTGTCGAAATTCGAAATCATGGTTGGAAACTGATGCGTATCTTCTTCATCAATCTCCTCCATGGACTTTTTGCTAAACCAGCTTCTGTCGCTCTTGGACTTCTTCCGCCCCTGATTCTCAACCCCAATAAACTTGTATTTCAAAGAAGGGCAACCAGCACTATCCAACCAGCACGGAACGTAAAACTGAATAACTCGGGCTGATAAGTCATTGCTCCCATTATCGTATTGCATGTGAATGGCCAAATCCCTGCAGCATTCAAACCCGGATTGTACTTTCAGAATATTGTCTCAGAGGCGCCAATTCATTTTCAGTACAATGCTGTATAATGTTGAAATTTTTCAGCACCTCCGCATGCGACGTATTTCATTATAAGGGTGCCCTCAAATTGATCATGACAGCGGTTGTTTGCCCACAATGTTCAAAAAATTACTGGAAACTCTACTGCACTTTTTCCTTTGACAGAGAACTACATTCATGCTCAAACGCAGATGGGACTCAAATCAAGCACATGCAAGAACTTGTGAAAGGTTTTCCCTCCAAATTACAGCGAGCACGGTAAAATAGGAACAAACTAAATCTAAGAGAAATTTCTCTACGAAAATAAACCTGCAACCATAAAAATAGACAACTTATACTTGGAAGACACTATGCTTCAAATTGAATAAGGTTTGCCATCAAGCACACATAAACAGCATTGAAAGAAAGTATGGCACATTTGTAAAGGAGAACATAATCTCGAATTGACAACCAAAGACTGACGAAACACTGAGGTAAGCGAGACTGATCAATTTACCTCACTCCATTCGTGACCACCACTCCCTTCGCTGGGTCCTTTCCCGACTGCGAGATCAGGACATCCTCCTGCATAATACAAGCATCATAGATACATAATATTAGTGAAACACGTAGGTGAAGAGCTCCATAATCAAGACAGTCAGATTTAATCTCCAAGATTCCAAGATCCTACACAACAGATTTCTGAAAAACATACGAACGAAAACGCAGGTTTGATAGAACTCTACCCCCTGGGCTTGCCAGCCACCCTCTGGAATCCACTTCAGGTAAAGAGGTTTGCGCAAGTCAGCAAGGAAAACGGCCTTCGATTTCCCAGGCTCGACTAACCCACTTTGGAGCTCCACAAGATCCCTCCCATTAGCCTTTTCAGAGACAGTATATTTACATGGTACAGGTAAAAAGTTCACGAGGCCGAGTGGTGCAGAGACAATTAAGTGCCAATCCTCAATGGGATCCAGTTGACTACTCTTGCCAACCTCAGTTGCTTTGATTTGGAGACAAAGCCAGACATCTTTCTCATTGCTGCTGCTTGCCAAGACAGGGCAATTTAAAAGGTCTTCAGTGTTTTGAAGCCCACGGATACGAGGCTCTTTTGAAGGTTGTCGAGCCCTACCCGCCTCAGGCTTCCCTCTATATGAAACAGCTGAGCTCCAGCTATGTGCCACGCCTGAGTTCACTGATCCAGT
Organism: Pseudisothecium myosuroides; assembly: GCA_951799445.1. Classification (NCBI taxonomy): domain Eukaryota; kingdom Viridiplantae; phylum Streptophyta; class Bryopsida; order Hypnales; family Lembophyllaceae; genus Pseudisothecium; species Pseudisothecium myosuroides. The sequence goes on along the minus strand of OX637287.1, from coordinate 9,470,185 downwards.
ACGAGGTTTCACCTACAGAATTTGACGCCCAAAGTGAATGTTATCTTTGGTGAACATTCCATGAATAATACATACGCTCATAGATTAGAATTTTGGAAACAGATGAACAAAAACTAGGAGATTTCTTTGCCAAATGATCCCACCATTTTCAAGCCTTAAATTTCAGCAAAAGCAAACACAGAGATCTTCTAGTAACAGTAACAGTTGGATACAAGCAAACTTTCAGAAAATATGTACTCCATAATCCCGAAGCAGTTTCATGACGAGCTAATAATAGTTGTGCCTGTCTAAGAAATCAGTACCTGAACAACGTAATCCAGTCCACCTGGCCGTAGACTAGCAATTGGGCAGGCAACGGTAGTATGAGGCTCCAAAGTTCCAAGCGAGATCACCATATTCCTCGAAGTGTCCTTGCATAGCCTTGAGCGAATCCACCGACGACGTCGTACGATCATGGAGCTTTTTTCATTACTACTAGGAGGCCAGTCCTTCAGCGTGTGAAAGTCATTCGCATAAGCCCATCCATCGCGATCGACTGCTCCGGTTCTGTCAAGTCGCCAGTCGGCCATCCAAACCCAACCCTCAGGGAGTGGAAATTTAGGGAACTCCTGCACGTTGCAGATATAGCGTTTACGGATAAATTAGTATTTACAATGGTCATGCAAGAATAAATATTAATTTAAAAAATGAAGGCGACAACTAAACTAAATTATGTAAAGGCAATAGATCATCTCCCTACAACATAGAGTTCGAGAAACTTCTGTTGGCAAGCATACTTGAGGTGCAGTCTACAATGGCTGTGTAGATATTGATTAAACCAGCTACTACGATAGAAGCAAACTTTGTGAAGCATATGTATATTTGAAAAATATGGTGATTGATTAGAATGGTAAAGGTAGGTACCTTCGAGGGCCCAGACAAGTCTCGTGAGCACCAATGACCTGGATCATTCGGCAACGTCGGATGATCCCATCCTTTCCCGGATTGACTTCTTTCGTTCTCAAATATTTCTTCCTCCACGGAATTCTCCGAATTGTTATCGACATCCATTGTGTTTTCCTCGGGTTCTTGACCCACAAGGAAATCTGGACACAGGCGAGCTTCCAGATGATACTCCGTCTCGTTCATAAGCGTCACCAGGGTACGAACAAAAAGATGTTTCACTCCGTCATTAACAAACATTTCACTAGCCAAACTATCCCTTCCTAAGTGCCAGGATGCTGGACCAAGTCCATAATTTAACCTCACTGGAGACCATGGCCCCTTTCTCGACCCGGATACTTCAATTGCGCCCAAGTTCTGAGAACCAACTTTTTTTCGAGATTCTGGATCCTCAGAATCTTTATCATCGGTATTTTCTCCATACACGGTGAAAAAATGTGCCGCTAGCATCACGTGACCAGTTTCACCAGCTTCACCATGCAGATCACCATCGTCCTGTAAGTAGCAACAACCGATAAGAACATAGCGAATATTGAACAGAAATCATCCATGCAGTAGGATATTTTTCGCCACAGGCTTCATCACATTAAGTAATGGTGATCAATGCCAGTGACGAGCAATGCACCTCTAAATTCAATTCAGGATTCAACTGTCCAAATACAGTAGACTTAGCCAACCAAGGCTTCAAAAACTTAAAAATTACCTCTTCTTTAGCTTTTTCTGTAGGTGGATAGAGAGTTTGAGGTCTTAGTTCAAGAGAAGAAGAACCAGTAAGGTCACTTTCGTCCTTTCTCGATCTATTCCTCCCTTCATCAGTGAGCTCAAATGTGCAATACCCCACAGACGACCCTGCCAGTTACCAAAAACGGCACGAAACCAGCATCAGGTGGAAAGTCGGCAAAACTTTGAGGGGCGTTCGTGTTTCCTCAAATCCGAAATCTTGCCTAGCCTCAGTCTAATGATAATTCTATAACCATTAGATATCAGTCCTCATGAGTAGACAAGAAGTAAACTTACCTCTAGAGAGGTCATTCACAACAATCTCGACTCGATTTACTTCCTGCAGGACGAGTACATTCAGCCTTGATTACACACAGGCATGTGTTTATAATCCCTAAATGTATCCGTCTTCCTTTGGCCTAAGGAGGGTAAATATAAGACATAAGCAAGAAAAAGGAAGATACATATCGCCCGGAATACATTAAGTTGTCAATAAAATTGGCCCACAAATAGGAAACGTAGCAGACGTACCCCAGATTTTACTTCAAATACAAAAACTTCATCCCAGAAGACTCGCACTAGGCGGTCAATATCTTTGCTGGGATTCACACATCGAGTACGAGCACTCTGGAATTGTAGTTGCCTGCTATCAGTGGCTGCATGAACAGGCACAATTCGAATTGCTGCCAGGTACTCCCTTCCTCCGATACCTTGAACCTGTGGTAACTGTAACCAATACGAGTTTTTGAAAACACTGAAGGAAGATAATGCAATCAACAAAGCGAAGCATAACTCAAACCTACAGCCGCTCCACACAAAGTTCGATATACAATTTCCGACGGGCTGTGATTGTTTGATGGGGTCTAGTAGGACACGAGGTGATCAAGAATACCACTGATGAAAATCATATCTAACACGTCGTTAGGCCAACTGACATTGAGTTCAAAACTTTACCTCAGCATCACCAATTCTGATGGCCACAAATTTCCCAGAGCGTCCCTGGGCCATCTCGTTGTGAGTTGAATCTTGAATGCAGCGATTGACTGGCAACTTAATCGTCGCCGTTCCGTTTGATGGTAACGCTGACACTTGATATTTGCCACTTCCTTCAGCAGTTCTCACCCAGAGTTGTTCTCCTACCTCGTTGTGGGCTAGTATTAAGGAATTCTTGTTGCCCTTCCCGTCCGTGGACATATCAGTACCGAGTCTAGAAAGTCTTCGACTAAGATTCAGCGAACTTCCACTTTTATCCTGGACGATTCCCAAGAATGTTAACAAGTGGAACGGACAAAATTACAGGCGTAAACACCGCAGAAAATTATCGTTTCTCTCTCCATTGTGTTAGGTGGATTAGACCCAGAAAAAGTATTTTGAAAATCAAAGTCAAAAGAAATATTTTGATCAACACACAAACTTAGGGTCGGTGACCATAATGCGCGAGACGACAAATCATGACAGTGAGTTACTTCATATGAAAATTACCTGCAGTTCCCGTTTCTTATCGGAAGCTTCAAGTTTGCTGAGATTCGTCCAACTAGAGTAGGCTTCCAATAACATGTTTGCGTTGGCGACAGAAACGTTGACATTGAAGTCACTCTGCGTGTTGATTTGAACTCTTGAGACAGTAGGTCGAACTTTGTCTTGTGGATCACTTTCGTACTCGTATCTGAGTCATCCATCAAAAGAAACCACTTAGACTTGACGTTTAAATCTCCACATCGCAAAAATTTGACTTCAAGAACATAAACTAAGTATGTTACGTCCGCACGACTTCCCAATATCATTTGCCTAAATAATGTTGAAACGTCTAAGATTCCGATTGCAACGATAGCGACAGCTGACACGACAATCGATTAAAAAGCATGTCAGCACAAAAATGCAGGAACACACCTGACAAACCCATCACATGGTTCGATAAGAGGCTCCCATGAGTCAAACTTGCTGTTGAATGTTGTGGCTGTCAAGGAGAAATTGACAACTGCGCTAAAGGCCTCCATACGACCGTGCAAGCTTGCTTGTATACCGGTAATTGACAAGTCCAAAAGCGGTGTCATCTGAACCCAACAACCAACGAGTCAACCATTTTTTGAGATTGATTGACATGAGAACTCATGAAATAACGTGATGGTCAGATCAGATTATACACAACCCTGTGATATTAAGTTACAAATATTTGTTGTAGAAGGATACGGGGCATGTCATACTATAACATATACAAGTAACAACACCAAAAATACAATATTAATACAAGAAACCAATATGTACCAAATTAATAAGAGGTTCTCTAAGCTATGATCTCAACACGATATCAATAAATAGTCACAGAGGAATGACAGAGCTTACGAAGCCGCCAAAATCATCAAAGATTGTCGCAGAGGCACCCTTGACTTCCAGAGCCACAGTCAAATTGTCTGGCTGTGATTGCCTTCTCAAATCCGCCAAGCCAAGAGCACTTTGAGGTGAGGGACTTTCGTAGCTTCCAGGTTTCACAAAGAAAGAGTTTGCCTGCATCAAAAACCAACATTGCGAATATCTGACGAGAACAAATGATATGATCCAGAACTGGAATCGAACAGGGCAATCGAAGGTAACTGAAGAACGGTTACATTGCCTAGATCTTACAGTACAGAAAGCGGATAAAGAATCAAAATGAATCACATGAAGAGAGAAGTTAAGTGACACGAACTGCACGAACTGTTACAGAAGATTTTAAATTCTTTAAAAAAAAAACTCACCTCATTTTCTACGGGCCAAATACTCAGCTGCTGCTGTCCTGGTTTCAAAGACCTAGTGCTCCAGAGACTGGAGCCTACAAAATTAGCACCGCTGACAAGGTCATTTCGCACACAACGAATAGTCTCCACGGCATCTTTGTCAGGACTGGAGCTCTTGCCAGCTATGCATCCTATTACTGAATACCCGGGGGGAGCAACTGGGATCCAGAAGTAAACACCGTCCAAATGTCTTTGCTTAGAGATGTGAGCCAATTCTTGGAAACGTTCTGGTTTTCTAATTAAGTCACTTTCCTCTGTGTCACGGAGCACAAGGCCTGTACTTGGAGGTCCATATCTACACACAAAGAACAGCATTGATATTAAAGGCACTGTTTTCAGACTTCCTTACAGTCCATAATATGTACAACAAGACGGCTGGTGTATAATTTGACATGCAATATGCGAAAAAAGATAAGAATTTACCCTTTCACGGCGATGTCCCCCACCATGGCACAGCCGGATGGCACATTGGGTCGCCATATGGAGATACCTTCTTCAGATCCGCTGCCCTTGTCCCACCATACCAACTTGAACCTTCCCACGTTCTCGTATATCCTACCCGATGAGACCACCTCTGTCAATAATCCGGCGGTGCCACCTTCCTCTTCACCTGCCAAGACAATCGACATTGGAAATATTATCATATCGTCCAACCTATGTCCAAACAGTAAGAGGCGTGATAAAAATTTGACACAATGAATCTGCTGATCTTCACACCAAATACGTCCTCTCAATTCGCAACTTAGTCTGAGCCTCGCAAGCTGACTGAAGGAAAGCATATATCTTCCCCCAAAATGAGAACAGTAAAAATCGGAAAATTTAAGCTAGAATAACAGGAAAAAAACTTAATGACATACGACATACACCAAAAATCCTTGCGTTCCTCAGTAACTTACGAATGGATGACTTCGTCTGTGGTTTGTCTGAGCCAACTGGGACCGTTTCGTTGACAGTGAACATCGCATAATTAGAGATAGCAAGACGAAGGTCATAGGCCAGAGGTTGAACAAATTCCTTTGAATCTATTTGCAAAAAGAAAGTGCCAATCGAGTTATCTGCTCGCCAAAATGCCCACTTCTTTTGAGAATCCATTACGGTTTCCCTGCAATCCATTTGATTGAATGAACTTGGATAAGTAAAGAATTCTTTTGAGAAGATTCTGCCATCAAGACTATTGCGTGTGCGATATAAACTCAAGTGAAATTGCCTTTGCCATACTCCCACAGTTAAAGGATTTCTTCGAGGTATTCGATCTGGTGCACGGACCCCGAGACATTCGACCTGGAGGAACACACTTAACTGCTCTCAACATCGACCTGACGATGCTACCAACTGTCAATAGACCCCTAAAAAAATGCGCAATTGCTGGAAGGAGTTACACTCACCTCGGACGTCCCTGAACATATATACAGTCTCGCATTGAACATGGTGATATAAGTGCAGCCAGAACACACAAGCCTGCAGACTTCGGAGGTTCACCCTGTCCTTTCCACACCACGCAACCAAGAGCGACGTACCCTTCTGGTGGAATCGGTAACCATACACAGCAACTCCGTTCCCCACCCTCTTCATCATCAGATATGCTACTCGAAGAATTATCCAATTCTTGCTTACTATTACTTTCACTCAATTGGATGGCTTTTCCATCTGTATTAGACTTCTTTGAAACCTCAGGAACAAGGTCGATTGATGACCAAACGCATTTATATCCAATGGGTCTCTTGACTCGCACTAATGCCATATTAACTGTCATTACGCCCTTTGCTGGTGGCTCATCCCTACAAAACATATCACAATAATGAAAAAATGATTACATCGATACACAACACAGGGATAGCACAAATAACATTGTTCATCAGTGCTTTGACATTCCCCTCAATAAAATTGCCAACGGGATTGAGAAAGAGTTGGACAATGCATTCACACAAAAAGGAACACTAATATTCTAATTGCAGTCCACGGATTCAAATGTACCGTCAAAGATAAGCTGAGCTTCACTGCTGGATAATGCAATGCAAAGAATTGAAAATAAAGATACTCTAAATCTGGCTCCATGAAATCTTCAGGGAAAGACATACAGGGGTGTTACGCAGTCTCCAAGCACTCCAAATCCAGGTGGAGGTCGAGGGCGCCAGAAAGCTAGATGCGATCCACCCGCTGCAATTTCAGAATCTGCCAAGCAAACAACTCAAATGAGCACATACATCGTAAAATGACAGTACGCAACTCCGAACTTGCCTCGCATTCTCAATTCAAAGCATTATATCTGCAACACCGAGCTAAAGAGCTGCATCGTACGACGGATTGCATCATCTAAGGCCTGCCAGAAGAAAGCAAATTGTAGGCAGGCATAATTTGAATTCGTAACATGTGCTTGTGGATTGGTAAGCTTACCGTCATCTGCCCATATCTTCTCAAACTGCGAGCATTCCACTGTAATCTGTTGAGATGTAATACGCATGACAGACATAACATCATCCTGTAGGCGTAAAATAAGTTGAAGAATACTGAAGGAGAAGTTGGTATAAATCTCTGTCACACCAACGTGGATGTTCTGTTTCCCTGTCACTTGCGAATAGGTTAGAAAAATATCAAAAGGCTCCAAGACATTCAGGCCACTTGTTGACTCCACCGTGAAACCATTCAAGTTTGCCGTGAGTTCCATATCATCTCCTTTCATTGAAAATCTGCCACAAACACACGAATTATTATTTTTAAATGCACCTCTCTTACAAAGATCTGCGTATTGAAATGCAATACGAACCTCACGAATCACTAGGGAGGGACTTGATACGACCGTAAATAAGCTTTTGCTGTTTATGAGTGGATGGAGCAGTAGAGCCCAGTGTACATATTACTTAAAAGCTGTTATAAAGCAAGAAGCAATAATATAACAAAACTACTATGGTTCCGGGATACGTTGACAAGATTCAAAAAATATAACAAACTAAATTACTAAGGGTACTCTAAGCTAATCCCCAATAAACCAAAATTAGTTTAGTATCATAGAATAGCCATCTCCCGGTAGAACATATCCAAAGATATGTCAAACAGAAATACTGGTTCAGAATCAAGAAATTAATTACGAATGACCTGGAACTTGCAGAATGTCAAGATTGAATACCCGTAACTACCGATCACTTACAGCACTTCACCAAGCACATAACCGGAAGCTGAATAAATACCTTGCAAAAGCATTCAGCTTAGCTCGAAGATTCCTCTCGGGAAGGACAAGACCGGATGGTCGATTGATACTGTCATAAAAACTCAACTCAGGACCAATGGCCTAAAACAAATACACAGCCTGTCAGAGCTTCTTTCAAAGGACACACAAAGAGTAGACAGATTTAATGGCGACCCCAAAGCATCCGACCTTCAGATAGATGCTTAGAGTACTATTGATCTCCCGCAAATGACCCTAGAATTCCAGAGGAGATAAATTCGATGCAAAGATAATGTGCAACAGTGAAAATATGGCTAAAGGTTTCACAATATTGTATCCACAATCAGTTAGACTTGTGATCAACTTAAGATTCCATCGAAAGACCATCGAAAAGAACATAGAAATTCCACTCTACGTTATTTAACTTCTTGAGGTGACAAGAACAAACTGCTATCAATGTAATGGCTTTGGGTACACAGTATAGTACCTGCAAGTCAAAGACGATCTCCACAGGAGCTTTGTCCCTCTCTTCTTTCTTATTGTCCTTATCCTCTTCATCGGATGACACGATGCTCGACGTGTCAGACTCCTCAGGAGGCCCTTCCATAAATACTCCATCGTCCCGAGAAGCTGAATAGCTGCTGTTACTGCCGAGGTAAATTGACGAATCCAAGTAGTCACCATTCTGACACAAGTAAAATGCTTAGAATGACTACTTTCATCTCGAAAGTACATCCTCCCCTTTCTGGTCCTCCTGAACCGATTCTTCTGTCTAGACCTGTTCAAGATATAAGCACAATGGAATATAAAATACGATTCGTACAAGAACACTAGGAAAATACCTGAATGACTACGTTCCTGAATATAAGTCTTTTCCCGTCAGCGACAAAAATTATGGCTTCTGGGGAAAACATAGATAGATCTTCGTCGTGTCGGTTTAAAAGTCTCAGTGAGTTCCCTTGCCCGTTGTATATGTACTCTTGAACACCTTCGAAATCAGCAACTAAAGGCTTCTTTGGCGAAATCCGAACTTCCTTTGTTGTTTGTTTGTATACCCGGTCGTTCAAAAATATCCCATTCTTCATGTCTAGGGGGTTCTCATCTTTATTCTCCGCCAGCGTTGCATGCATCGATGGGACGAAAAATTCGCCCACTGCCAACAAAAAATCAAAAGCAACTACCAACCGCGGGCGCTGAATGCGAAGAGAAACTTGTTGACGAGTTGGACTAAGTTGTGCGTCAACCACAAGCATTGTCAATCCGGATCTGTGCATGAAAGCTTGTTTGGTTACGAAATATTCACGCACATTGAATTATTACAGTCTGAACAGTGAAAAGATGAGCGTGAAATCAGACCAGCAACTATCGCAGCCCAACTTGATGTGTAGACAGGAAACTAGATCAATATTGTAAGATTATTAGGACGGCCATAATGTATAACTGTACAAGCACTTTCAAACAGGTTCCTAACAACCAAAGCGGAAGCCGTTTTTGTTTCCGATTTCATGCGATATTGTCCAAAGTCTATTCTGCTAATATTTCCGAACTCCTTTATCTTATATATATTCCAGAACATGGCGATGACATTCAGAAAAGACGTGTCAGTAGGCAGACAGTAGCTAGGTGACAAAATCATACCCCCACCCACGGGTTGAGCTTGAGGTTCCAACTGCCGAGTCATTTTCATTCTTCTCTTTCTTGTTTCTCTGAGCATGAGCAAAGTTACCCTCCAACGTGTTCGGAGCCTGATCATCTGCATGCCCAATCATGTACTGCATCTCCGGATCAGTTCCTTCACGTTCATCTTTGAGACTAAGTCTTTCCAGTGATGCCATCACGACTGATTCCTCATTATTATTCGCTTTATATGACGCCCATACGCCAATTACCTGCAAGTTTTAGGCAAACAAGTGTCAAATTGCCGAAAGCAACTATGTCAAGACGTCGCTGCATACAGCCTAGTGCAGTCAATTCTTCTTTCATATTCTGTCCGTCTATCATCCCACATGAACGTTAAAACTGAAATTAGTATTTGGGCAGAAGCTATTTCATTTCAACGGTCTCAAGAAATTCTGCCCTAACCTGGACAGTAGCAAGCGATGCGTCCCTGGTTCCACCAACGTACAAGCCCAGTTCCACCAGATCAATCGCTACTCCAACTTTGATCGTAGTGTAGGGCTTCTCAGTCGATGAGTCACTCTCTTCTTGACCTTGATTTGCCTCTTCTTGTGGGTCCTCAGTAACAACATCTGCACCATTAGCACCTTCTCCTAACCTTTGAGCTTCGTCCTCTGCACTTGACTTTTCCTCCTCTGAAGGTGAATTACCATACAGATTAGGAAGCACATCCGGCGTTTCGGCCATGTTTTGTGTTACGCACTCGGTAATCACTTGATATTCTTTGTCGGAGAGTGATGCTCGAAGCTCTTCAATCTGCCGGGGAAGACGAAATTAGAATTAGAATTTAAAAAAAAAAAAGAAGCACCTTGAAGACACGTTCGTCGCCATGTACGGCAATAAGCTTACCATACGAGAGCAATCAGTTGATTACAAATAGTTTAAGTAGCGACTGATTTCCAAGGAGATACGTTGATGAGGGGAAAGGATCACCTTGACTGTTGCTTCGATAAGTGGAACCTTATGCCAAAGATCACGTAAGGGTCGCCTAAGTACCAGGCCAATTCCTCTCGCTCGCTCAAATATCTCACTCCCAACATCACCTTTAACTCCAACTGTTAGACTTACGTCTTCAACCTGCATCGCCAAATTCAGAAACGACTTAGAACAGGTGTCTAATGACAAGGAAAACATATCCAAGTTCTCACCAGATGTCACCTTCCAACTTGATACTCAGAAGCAACAATCCAATCGATGCCACTAAGTCATAGGTGAAAACTATACATCGAGCTTGATTGTTTCTAAACGAATGGCTCCAAGTTGCTCCTTCCCACCACCAAACCACTCAGAGCTGCTACGTATGTTGATGTGCAAAATATCAAGTTCCATGAAACTGTTCACATGACAAAGCGTGCAAAACGATTAGGGATGATAGACATTCCAAAATCAAAACGAAAATTACAGCACAAGCAAGGCAGATAAAAGAATTGTAATAGGATTCAAAAGTATTAACTAAGTGACTGAGAGTAGATTACACTCACTCTTCACTATAAGTTCCACGAGGCATAATGATGATAGGCTTCAGAAGAGAAATATCCAACTTCAGTGAGGGTTGTCCCTGTATCTCGGACTGAGAAAAACGTTTTTCATAGTCGGATGCACGATCCTTCAGCTTCATTACATATCCCGAACTTTGAGGTACAAGTCCCATGAAATAAGCAGTGAGCTGCAATAACGATAGAACAGGTATGACATTACTGCAGGCGTACAGAGACGTACAAGTCTCAAGTCTGAGAACTAAAATTTCCGGTGGATTGTAATTTTCTCTTACCGCAGGATATCACTTCCCATCACACTCAACTTTAAACATTGAAATTGAAAATCTCCGAAAGAGAGTAACTGAAGAATCACCTCCTGGATGAAACGGTTGAGGAACACGAGCCGTACTTCTGAAAGTTTCCCGGTGACACTGAATTCGTAACCCTCATAGTCGAGGTCATCTTCATTAAATGACATAAACTCTAACTGCAAACAGATATATGAACGCAGATGAAATTTTAATATTTTAAAATAGCATGACAACTAGAATGCTGGTCTTCGAGCGTGCACAACAGCGCTCACTCGCATGAAAACCAACAACGAAAAAAAAAGAGCTTTCAGTTCAGAGTCTGAGTTTGGCTGTCTACAGAGAGAAGATCGCATTGAGCCCCAACAGATGAAAGACTTATTTCTTGTAGGTGAGTCCAAAGCGTCAAGGGAATGTTAACCTCAATGAAAGAAGAACCGCCTGGATCCCGCATGTCACAAATGTGCTGATAAGGAGTGCCTCCATGGTGACTGTCCACGTTGTCGTCACTGATGCGAAGATTCCCTAAATTAGCTTTCACTCCCCACGACGCTGGATATATCTGGTCATCAAAAATCTCTCCAAGTTATCAACTAGTACGTTCTCCAACGACATTCGCTGACAACATGCAAATCTCACAAACTCATGTAGGAGGGTCGTGGACACAGGAATGTCGTAATAAACTGATGGCCCACACATAACGAACCCAAACAGAAAATTATGAAGCATCGCTAGTACCTTGACGTCAGTGTGGAAGTTGTCTTGAGAAAGGGTTGAAAGGGTAGAACCATCTTCCTTATTGAGAACGATTTCTGCAAGCTCCATGTCTAGTACTAGCAAAAACACCACCCTATCTTTCCCTTTTCCCAGTAGTCCTTTAACAACCGAGTCTTTTTTCTGCGGAGCAATCTTAGGGTTGCCCCGCTCATCTACATCGCCGACAACCTTGGGATTGACTGTGGTCACAACCGCATCAGCATTGGCAGATGCCGACGGAGAATCTTTCTCGTCACCATCCTTCTCTTTGTCGGCCTTTTCACCCACCCCTTTCTTCTCTTTCCTGTCGATCTCTGAGGAACCAGAGGAACGTTTAGTGTCTTCTGAAGAAGTTTGTGCATCTTCCTTACCATCTTCATCCTTCTTTGGCTGGACTTCGGCAGTAATAGCAGTCACCAGATTCAAAGCAGCGGCTACTGTTGGCCGATTGCAGTAAAATGACAAAGTTGATAGTGACACTCGCACCTGCCAAACGCATGATCACGAATATTCAAAACCTATTTAAACAGAGATGAATCAATGCCATAATTGGGCATCAAAGGTAACTCACAAACTAGAAATGTATTAGAAATGCACTGCACTATTACACAGATATTTCGCAAAGAGTAACAAACTGATATCAACAAAAACCAATACAAATCAAAATTATATATATAAAACCACAAAGTGCTTACTCAATTCATATGTGGTCACGAAACTAGGTCTACATCAAAATACCGATTGGCACACTGATCGCTTACCTCTTTGTCAATAGACGCATATGTAGGTGAGTCTGGTGAGGTCATGACAACTTGGGCCTTCACGAAGCTTTTCAGTTCCTCGTTATCAGTCACATCCCGATCATTTTTATTTGGCTCTGGCGAGGCAGATCCCGGCAATAGACCGACCTCTCTCTTAAAACTAGGTGGTGCATCTTCGTCGTCTTCAGCATCATAGAACTTAGCTGCAGCATCCGAGCTACTGCCGTGTAAATGTGAACTTAAGGTACTTGAGCTGCTTTCATCACCACTCTCATCGTTGGCATCAAAAAAGCGTTCATCTCCTGAAGTACCAGACTGACTGAGCTTCAATTTTGAAGAGCCTGCAGATCTAGAGTTGCTACCAGGTCCCTTTGTGAGCTGTTTCGTTCCTCGTTCGCTTCCTTCTTTCTGAAACTGTCGGTCTTCCCGTTTCTTTTTGCTAGAGTGAGATGAAGACGATGACATAGTCCTTTCTCCATCATGCCCTCCTTTTCCATTCCTCTCCTTTTTGATATATGATCGGGCTAAGTAGCGGCAGGAGGGTGAAACATGCCCATGGAATTTGTCCTCAAGCTCTAGAGCTTGTAAGACAGCTCCGACTAACATGTCGTTCTTTCTCATGACAAATTCCACCTGCAAATAAATCTCGAGTTAGTAGATCTTTCCCATAGTACTCAGATGCAGGAGGTCATTGGCCAGGATCCATGTGCAAACTTTCAGAAAGTAAGCCCAAACAAGACATGGAGCAACTATTCACTAAAATCAACTTCAGATATGTTTAATAAAATCGCTTTGTTCAAAGAGCATAATCTTGTACATTAGTTCAGTGGTTTGTATCTACTCCTCGATACGAACAAGATCATGAGATTATATATGCAATTGCCACCATATTGAAAAATAGCCCAGACACAAGATATGAAATCTGAAGTTTACCAAGCAGATCTGATCAAGCAGTTATCAGTGAAGGAGTCACTATAAAGTCCACAAGGCCGACCGATTATCCTCAAACGCAAGTCTAGAATATGATTACCTTGGTCCCAATGGCTCGGAGCTCCAAGAGTGGACTCTCAGGGGCCAATAACAGCTTGGTTGATGCGAAATCAATCTGCAAAGGACAGAGCAAATTTGACGAGTTCAATATTTCAGCTGTTGGTCGAATGAAACAACAAAAGTACAGAAGTCTACATACAGAAGTCTGAGTTGAAGTCTTCACAAGTCATCAGGTGACCATTTAAGATATCCTTCAATCATCAGTTTCGTTAAATTGACGTGATTCTGGGCGCCCAAAATTGTGACATTCATCTATACAAAGCTTCAAAAACTAGGTCATGTACAGATTTTCATTTCAGATCGCACGCTCTGAAACGTGCTCAAGTCCTGGAATTTCCCGTATTCAACCAAATTGGCGCTCTTCAAACAAGTCCTAAACCCAGAAGCACAATCGCATTCGCACCAAAATAATCACAAACGCATTTGCAAAGAGCAGGCTTCAATTTCCAGTCAATAGGCTTAGGAAACAAATTTCCGTACAGAAAAATGGGTCAAGGCAGCCAGCTTACATCACGACTGTTGCTTATGACAATTTTCAGTTCATCAAGGACGCCAGTCAAGAAGATTGTTTCTTGCTCAGCCAACTTCGTTTCGTCAACCTCTGTCGATTCCGGAACGTGATCCCCATCGGAATCGTTCTTCTCGCCCTTTCCACCTAGAAGCCCTGAAACTGCATCAGGGGTCTACATTTTGCAGCAATACAAGTGTGTTAGTCCGAGATTCCATATGACCAGCAAACATTCATCAGGAAAAAACGAAGGCAGCTGAAAAAAGACGAAGGTGCTATGAGCAGATAAATCCAAGACCTTGTACAACTGCGACGAGCGAGGACTTCCATTCTTGAAGAATTTCAAGCAAATTAGACAACATAGGCCATTTGGAACATCTAATGGACTACGTGAGGAAGATTGAGGCCAAATTTGGAAATTTTGAGGCCAAATTCCTTAAAGAACCCTGTCCAATTTGTTAAACCATGGATGAGGAAATGGTTTTCAATCAACGGACCATAACCAGATACAAGACAGGCGCTAGGCTCACTTATCCTATTAACCCCTTTGGAATTTCCGAACTCTAGATCGAGAAACCATTTGAATGAGCTGAATAAATTATATTTGAAGGGGTTTCTCAAAAGCAGACAAAGATTCAATATGAACACAATTAACTATGAAGGTGCATAAAGACTCAAAATTCAGGACGGTCTTCAAAAGAAAGCACTGTAACTTACAGAAGACCGATATATGGCGCCAGCAAATCGTCCTTGCCAGTTATTTCTTTCATCTTCATCCGCGAATCGCAGGAGGAGCGCTCCTGCAGATTCTGCAATCTGGGCTCAAAAATCCAGAAAACCAGAAGAGTCGTTAAATTAGATGACAATGAAAATCTAGTACTGGATTGAGTATGCGGGACTGATCAAGAGTTTTAATGTCCCTTGAATATACAATGTAACGCACCTTGTTATCAAGCTGCCCTGCATCACAAATTGCAAGGACATTCTCCACACCGTCCAATGATTCTTCAGGAACATTGAAAACCTTTTTTCCAATCAAACTACGAACACAATAACAGAGAGTTAGTATGGGTTAAAATAAAACATTTCGATAGTAATTCTAAAAAATAAAACAACGAAGTTAGCTTTCGATTTCGCATTTAACACCAGAAAGTGAAGTTCTCAAAGAAAAATATGTGCCAAACCGCATGCAACGCAGCGAGATAGTAAGTGGCATACGAATGATAAGATTTATAACTGGGTGACGAATCTGATTCCAATAAATAAAGAAATGGCCCTGCCAATGCACCATAGCGGCTCTCCCATTTCGCCTCTCTGTGCCCCACCCCCTGCGAGTACAACAAGAGTGTGAGACAACAACCTAAAATTGTGTGTGACCCTCGTTACCAATGTGATAAGTAATATTCTCGTAGAGAAATATCCAGGTTTGTAGAATCAAAAACTTCAAAACCCAGCTTCAGAAGTAAATAAAAATCATAATGAACACTAGATTATAAGAACAAGATTGCTAGATCTCCTCACAAGCAATCTCATCACAAATAGTACAGAACTATCGATGAAGTGACCATAAACTTTCGCAGCTTCAAGCCAAGGTTAACCAATACTCCATTTAGATTTCAAATGCACAGATTTCATTTCACTTGGGTCAATGTCACGTCCTACATGACGATCAACAGATACATGATTGTACTTTAATATCTGCAGACTCTTGAGGCAAAGGCTCCCAGCACTTCAGACAAGAAGTTATAGAATTTGCTAATGATATCAAACTTGATTCAGAGGGCGCCAAGTCTAATGCTATCTCATCACAACAAAGAGTAATCACATAATAATACATGAAGCTTATAGTCAAGCAACAGTGATAATTTGACATACTAGTTTACGTACACACAAGAACGCAGAAATTCTTATTTCTGCCTCTCCAGATGTTTACAACATATGGTTCTTATGAAGCCCGAAAGGCGTCACTTAGTGCCTTCAATGCTGCCACCGACGACTCACCAATTTAGAAACAGTAGTTTGCACATACGGTCATTACATTTTCAAAATTACCCCAGCAAAAGAAAACAGATTAGGAAAGTTGAATTTTGGGAATCCACACAAAGTCTTCAGTGGCAGAAATAGACCAGATTACAAAAGGATGATTTCAACGGTACAAATAATGACATCATCAGAGGATTAGCAGTGAGTGACCATACCTTCCAGGAGAGAACTGACATTTGACCATCAAAATCTGGAGAGTCCCATGATCGAAATGCTGATTGGGTATCCTCTTCATCAGAGCCACCAGAAAATACCTCCACTACTTGCATGATTCGATGGTATCGTGCAGGAGAGAACTGGAATCCGACAGACTGCAACCTCACTGCAACCCTTGTAGTTGGGTATTTTGGGTGAGGCACACAAATCTACATCACCGAAAATAAATGTGTCAATGAATGCACGATACCCGCGTAATCTATTAAATATTTAATGAAACAAAAAAATTTGAAAGCCATTATACGTATTAATCCACTATGAATGAACAAAAATTACAAAAGCAATCAACAAAACTACTACACAGTAATCGCTATATCTCGTTCTTAAAGACTTCCGAAGGTAAAGTTAATAATGTTCTTTAACATCAACACTATTCATATCTGGCCATCAAATAAGAAATAAAAGGGGAAATAGATAACTGCAAAGAAGGTTCATGTCCCCAGAATTAATGTAAGAGTCACCTGCTGAAGCGAAACTGCCATTCCAGTTTTTTCCAGCATGGGCAAGAAGTACAAATCTCCTTCATCTGAATCAACTTCTTTATTAGGCTTCTCCTGTGATTGACTATCATTTGAAATAGTATCCACCTCTTGCACATTATCACTAGCGCCTCCTTCCTTCCCTTCAAAATCACCCAAGGTATCTCCAGGATTCTCCGTACTTTCCGAGTCCTTCAGAAAATTGGCGTTAACGTCGTGAAGCCTGCCAGTTGTAGTGTTCACATTGTACTGCTTTCGCCAATCAAAATCCCCATCTACTAAGAAAGCTGAGATGTCCTTCAGACCAATGAGGAATCGCATGTACAGCTGATGTTCTTCAGTGGAGTCATCCGTCGATCCATCCGTCTACAAATACAACGAATTGTATGACATAAAGATTCAACAAATTCTTTGTGCAAAGGCACAGGAAGCGCACAATTGTCTTAGAAAGAAGATCTCCGGAGATCTCAATATTCAAAGATTAGAACATAAGAGGATATTAGAAGGGCAGTCATGACGAATTACAACAAATTAAGCTCCGGAAACCACAATATAACAACTAAGAAAAAGGAAAAGAACATACTGGTAACGTTTTCATGCTGAAATAACCCAAGTCAAGGAACATTTTGCATCGATGTCGACCGTCAGGGAAAAAATCTGTCGGTATAGTGACCTTGGGAGCAGCAATGTCTAGGTCCAAGAAAAATCTGGATAAATACCACACCTCAGGCCATAAGAACATTCGGGAATAAAATAAGCAACATACATTACCAAAAAAACTTGCTCACTAGAACCCTGCTATGCAATTAAGACACTGGTCAAGTCTGACGATACACTTTCATGGAAAATCAAAATTGTCTTGCTTAGAGTGGAAGATCTACTTCTTCTTTTAAAAAGTCTTTAATATAACTACTAAAATACACTGGTACTCTTTCCATAAAGCTAAGTCGATAAAAGCATGACACACCATACATAACAAGAATTCACCACTAACCTCTAGTCGTATAGAATGAGATATAGAATGATTTTCTAATCTTCAATTTCCATGTTCTTACCAACAAAGATTCGGCTTAACAGAAAAGAAAAAGAAACATTTCCCTTACTTGGGTTTGTTTTTCAGAGCATCATTCAGTTGTTGCTGGGCGTTCTTGGAGACTTCATTCACAGTTGACTGCAAAGGGCAACAAACACTAAGTAAGCCATTAATTGAATTAATCGGCAGCTGAAAGAGGCAAACCTCTTAAACTTCATAACATGGAGTACGTGAAAACACGATGTAAGGAAAACTAGCCATATGCAGGTGCAGATATCGTTATGTGCAGGATAAGTCAAATAAAGTTACAAAAGGTGATACGAACCTGTAATGCTGCAGCTGTCTGAAGAGCAACATCTCGGCTTACAGCTTCTTTACTCGAGAAGAACCGAGTAATTCTATTTATACTTCGCATCCGCACCTTTAAACAATCCAGAAAACGAAAAATTGTAAATGCGGAAGCGTTCCCAGTGAAACGATTTCATGCGATATTTAGAGCACAACCCCGTTAACAATCGAAACACTCTTAGCTTAAGACTGACCCACAGCAAGTCCTAAAGTTCCACTGCATGGAAGTACGAGAGAAACGTTAAAAAACATACAGTCACATAGCAGGGAGCAGCCTTAGCCTCCAAAGACCAATCTAAGTCTTTATCCCATGGGGACAACGTAAATGTCCCATACAAAGATTTCTCTTCATTCGCACTCTGCAAGGCAGAAGAAAAGCGTTAACCAGAATTCTAGAAACTAGTAAAAGAAACCATAAGGCATCTACTGTCACGGGTTAAATATAAAAGTCAAATTCAAATATGCAAAACTGGCATCATTTATCCAGTGTAAGATAACAAGGCGTATTCAAAAGAAGGATAATGAACTCCAAAAAACAAAATAAGAAGTATCTGCTAAAACCTCTGACAATAAAATATCGGGATCAAGGCATCAGAAATCATGGATAGTATGAAACAGCCCAATAAGAGTATCTGCACCAAAATTCGGCGCATTTTCCTCAACCTTGCAAACAAACATGGTACAAGAAATAATAATAAAAATAATAATGAATATGTTGTATAGGTACCTCTCCAAGAAGTCCTTCTGGCGTAGAAATCTTGTAGGAATCCAGCCCAACATCGAACACTTTAGTTTCAGGGTACAGTTTAATCCCACACCCAAGGCCTTCAGCTGAAAGCTCTAGAATACTTTCTCCACTTGCGGATATCAGTTTTGTTCCATTATGTTTCATTTGGACTTCCACCAGAGTATGAAGCATGTGGGGCTGATCCGCCCCTGGAATCATAGGAGATGGTTTGCCTTCCTGGTAGCCAATAATTTCATTGACTCGATTCCAGTCATCATCTGTGAATTCTTTGTTGCCAGCATCACTATCATTACCACCACCCCTGCTCATAGGAGAGCAATGTCAGTAAACAAAAACATCATCTACCTAGATGTTAGTACAAATGTTAGATCGTTCAAATGATCAATTCTCATAATAAGATCAGATACAAGTTTGAAAGATTTTGTGCAATTATTTTCGTTAGGACAGAATTTGCAACACTAAAGCCCAACCATGCAAGACAAATACAAGTAAATGACTTGCAAACCAATATATATGTACACATATATATATGTACATACATATTTCAGTTGATATAGGTAGTGCGTATCTTACCATCCGAACGACCACCAACTTCGATTAGCTTGTCGTTCTTGTTCACCCTTTTTCCTCTCCTGGTCCACAAATGTATGAGCCAACATTCTGAGACACCGAGAATGAAATGAAAATGTTAGCCTCATCCATGCATGATTGCGAAGTCTGTTGGTAGGATAGGAAATCCAATAAGGATCATGAAAGCACACAAATCAACACAGATGTACATATGAATTTCGACAGAGAAACGATACAGTTCACCAGAGTACACAGAGGAGGCGTGTACCTCCATTGGATGATGATCTCAGAATCAAGCTGGCGGTCCAATTCCTTAATGTCCTTGTTGTCATTGACAGAAATTGATTTTGAATTTGCTTGAAGAGCTTCAATGTACTTGGACACATATTGTTTGCGCATTCTCGAGTATGACAAGATCTTCTGCCATGAAAGATGGCCTCTAAAGAACAACACCACAAAAAGTTACTGAGAACTGTCAAAGCACACGAACAGGCTGATCAAGCGTTGACGATTTAGCACGTTTGAACTACTGCGAGTTCCAGATTTTGATTGACGCTCCCACTTAGTGAAAAGCGAGCACCAGTAACGACACATCTCGACTGCAAAACTGCAGTGGTACACCACCTAACATGGTAGAAAATAAACGGCACGAGAAAACAGCTTTCGAAAAACGTCAACAAATGCCCACAGGATGCAAAGCTCCAAGAGTTCAACCAAATGACTTATGCACGATCATCAGCCACCTGCAACCGCTATTCCCAAGCATTTCTTTGACTACCAAACAAGTTTGCACTTATCTTAGAAGCATGTTCATTATAGGAAGTTCATGCCCATTACTGCGAGCATTAGTGATGCAATTGCGATATGCTTCTAGACAAATATTAAATACCCAGTCCAAATAAAAAAAGATTACGACAACTGGATGAGGGTGCACCTGGCTTTCTTTTGGTCTTCCGATACAGCAGTATATGCATATACCCACCAACCCTTCCTATCTTCTTTGATACTTCTAATAGGACGATGGTGAGCGTATTGGACACGTGTACTAAACGTCGAAATATTTTCGGCCAGTTTCAAAGCATCTCGATATTGTTTCTGCATTATCAGGAGCACCATTAGATCATTCAACTCCAATACAAATTTAGACTTTTGTCTCTAGATGAATAGCTTGGTTGACGTGGAAAATGCTGATGAAAAAATTCCACAAAAAATGGTCAATCCGAAATAGGATTTTATTCTGATGCACAGGAAGGTATAGAAGTGCATTTTACTTCCGAATTCAAGTGCAATTTGAAATGAGCGCTAGAAGACTTCATACCTCAGTCAAGCTGATTGTAACATCATCAAGGATAGCGATGGCTTTTTGAGCAGGCTCGTCGGGACTCCGTTTGTCCTTCTGCCCAAGTTTGAAGTACCTCGAGATGCCACCTACAGGCTTAAGCACATAGTGATGGTCCATAATCCATGCAGGCTTCTCTCCCTGGTAAGCAGATGGTTCTTCCTTAATTCCTGGTGAGAAAACCTGCGACAGAAATTTGTTTTCATTTTCACTTCATTCAGATTACGAGGATAACGCTTTTTGTCATGAAGGAGGAAATCAAACACTCCTTCACAGTGCGGAAGGAAAATCAATAAAGAAATGCTAAGTCGATCCTCACAGACAATACAGTTTTCACTAATTCTAAGTGACTAAGGATGACAGAAAGAAAGGTAAAATGAAATAAAACACAGCAAAAACTCACTGTTCCCTTCGGTCCCACTGCATTTAACAACTATGAGCCTCATAAATCATGATCAAGAACTTTAACAAAATCCGTGCGGAAGCTCATCAAATAAAATGTCGACGAAGGGACAAAAATCGTACAGCTATAGCAACCGCATATGCAGGTGTAGTACGTACCTGGCTCCAGTCCTGCGGCACAAGCTCCGCCCATGACTTTTCCATGGGCCAAGGTTTGGTGTCTGTGTCGAAATAAAAGGATAATCGATTAAGCTCCCCAGACTGCATAATTACAACATAATTAGTAGATGTCATACTGCACAGAGTAAGAATCCTGATTAAAATTACATCCTCGAATCATAAAATCTTCTCTGCCACCGAGCATTACCTCCAATTGGATAAAGATTTCTAATTATTGCAAGTTCTACAAGTATAATTTCCATGACATAATGACAGAAAATACGACAAAAAGAAGGCATGAAGACAAATGGTCTGACACAGAAGAAATGAAAAACATACGATAAACGGACATGCTACTTCTAAATATAAAGGAGAAACTATTGAAATTTACATCGTAAGAAATGTCTATAGAAGATCAGTCTGGAAAAAATCCGTAAAAATCACTTAAACTCAAAGAAAGAGTCATTTATACAGTTAGAAAAAATTGACGAAAAAGAGAAAACCAAGTTGAACGAAATCAGACCAACAAAAAGAGAAAAAAATTGAAGCAAACTCTTGACGAATCATCCCACCACGGTCGAAGGGGGCCAGAGACGAAAATATATCATACACACCGCTTCTTGAAAAATTCTAATGCGTAAAGTCTTCATACTAATGGGACTTGTGACACTAAAGTATACCAGTATGAAGACAATTATAATGATATTCATAAATCAATCGCATAGCAAGAAACACTTGCCTTCTGTACACGATCAAGTGCTCCACCAGTGACAAATGTCTCTTTGCCATTTTCGTCCACTGTCACAGCAGCTAGCTTAGCTAGAGTCAATCCCGCAGCAAAAGGATGTCCAGCATTGCTGCCATAGCAAAAGTAGTTGTTATATCATTGCAGCACGTCATCAACATTAAAAAAACTCGCATACACCCTACGTATGCACCTGATTTGAAACCAAATACAGACACTGAACTCCTAAGTTGCCAAATATGAAGAATAGAGAGAAAATAAAAACCCCACATCCTATGTTATACCAACAGCATTAAGATATTTAATTGTTCCTATTTCTAAACCAAACTATTCTTAGCGTCACAATCTTCTTAAAAAAAACATGAAAACCAAATACATGGCTATTTCATACCTCTCTTCGTCCTCGTACCGAATGTGAACGTTAGTAATTGACAGCTTCAGGTTGCCAATAACTGTACCGATTAATGATGATAGCCATGATGAGTTGCTCTGCAAGCCAACAAAAACCCCACACTTTTTTAGTACTTCATCATGACGTTATCGCCTGAATAGTACGGTATATTCACTAGCACTTGAGCCATAGACAACCTGTAAATGTCAAAAAAAATTTAACAGTGACCAACTAGATTATCAGTATTCAAACAGAGGAAACAGATCAGAGTACGACAATAGAGACAAAATGAAAATTTACATCCGAAATAATACCAGGTTTTTAAAGCAGGTAAGGATTATTACTAAGTCCTAAAGTAAAACTTAGACCAAATGACAGATGATGTACCGTTTCTTCAGGCTTCTTGTTATCATCTGTGATGCCCCTCACGATCTTCTCTTCCTCTTCCTGCAGAGCCCACCTGATACATCAGGAACAAGTCCATCTTCTCAATCATGCTAACTAGCTCTTGATGTACGACGCCTGTATTAAGGCAAATTTCAGTTTACTATTGAATCGACTGCCTCCTTGTGCATTCAACATATTTCACAAATTATTCTCGAGGAGACTGAATACCAACACCTCAAATTACTAATGTCCAGTAATCGCACCAGCAAGAAATGGACGGACCAAAAGTGGGGAGCAAAACACGTAGAGCAAGTTTCTGAATTTTAATCACGAGGTCAAACTGCCAATCGGCTTCGCTGAGGCTGGCTCAGTAACATCCGACAGTACAAAAGACATATAAAGACGACTCAACACAGCCACGGATCCTGGAGTTTAAGTGCCGAGCAAATTCATGAGATTGCCAGAGCATCTCCTATTCGATTCATAATAACATAATCCGTTGTCACTAAAAGAAGGCAAAGATCTCTTCCTCTAAGAGACTAATCAAGAAGGCACACAAAATAGGACATACCCGCACTCGACGAATCTTTGCTTCTTGCACTGAATCAGAATCACCACCTTCCACGTTTGTAGAAGGCTCAGCTAATACAAAAATGCGGTCAAGTTCAACTACCACTGGCTCTTGTCCGAGACGGCTCCACGGGACCTACATTTGATGTAGTCGTTAGTTACGAGGAGTGCAGCCAATTGTAAGTACAGATTGATCAGCTGATAGCATTTCCTAGAACCATAGAAATGATGTCATACCTTGAGCTTCACGGACCCAAGAAATCCCGCCTTCACTTTGATTGGTAACTTCAAAGCATTGAGAGCCTCCGGCTTCAGTTGCATATTCGTAAGCTCCACATTTCCTGCACCCCAAAAGTGATCCAAAAGAAAATCATTTACAACAATCGTAACTGGCAACTGACAAATATTCAAAGAACCGTGTCAATTGATAATTTTCGTCGCAGATTGACACAGTGATTCTCTTGTAGGTGTTTGTAATTTGCGACCACTCAGAACTGTGCGATCCCTTCAACTCATAACGGGGTCGTTGCATTGCTCAAATAAAAAGTATGCCCTAAAATGAACAAGCTACTCGCATAAGTACTTACATTAAGAAGTCTATGGACCTTATTCAGCAATGTCAATGAATCAGAACAATATATATGCTGGGCGTAATCAAAGATGAAAAAGCAACTGATAAGGAATGTCACATTGTCCCCCAGTATCTTAAACCCCGCAATCCGAGTAAACCCTTCAATCTCAGCATTGGATCTGGCACTCATTGATCAGCCCCATACCGACTACCAGTGAGCAAATCTCCCCTTTCACGATCGTGCAAATTAGCAGATTCCCCGATACTCCTAACACTCATTTTGATCCCTTTACAACAAAAATCTCCATCACATTCAATACCAAACGATCTACCAATAGTAAAGAACTCCTCACACTCCACAACCTCAATTCTCTTGATCAATCGTAGCCAACCACGAAGCAACAAAATTCCACACTGAATTCCGACATTGAATCCCCGAGGTTTTCGATGGCGATCGTCAAGACCCATACCGACAGCCCATCGATCAATCCAAAAAAAAACCCAAATTTCAATCTCAAAAAGGAAGGGAAAAAGAAACAACAAGAGATGGAGATTGAACTAACCATCCCACACAGAGACCTTGAGCGCTTCCTTGGAAAGTCCCTTGACATACTCGCCAAGGTACTTATCCAAGTAAAACGCTAACTGCTCTTCCAACATCGTGTTTCCTCAGTCAGAGCTTCTCCGCCTCCTTCCTCCTCCCCCTGGCCGCCCCCATGCGCGTCCTCCAGTCCCAATCAAACCCAAAAAAAAAAAAAAAATCAAAAAATCAAAAAACACTCCTCCTCCTCCTCCTCCGTCACCAACGCCGATTTCTCATCGATACCCCAGATTTTCACAGCACTGAACTCGCTCGCAAGCTCATGCGATCGCCAATCCAATCCAATCCCAAGAAAATTCACTCGTTGCCAATTCAAATCAGCTGCAACCGACCAATTCAAGGGCACAAAAGAAACAGAAATGGCGAATTCAAATCCTTTGCCAGGAAATCAAATCGCGGTGCCGAATTTTCTCGAAGTGAAAGTAGTGTATCAGTGAAATTGGTAACTTGGCAAGCTCTTGAATCACCGAGCGAGCAGCATTGGCCCGTTTCGCAGGGCCTGTAAGAAAGCGAGGATCTGCTGAAGGGGGGAAAGAGACGAGACACGAGGGGGTCTGGCAGCGTGCCACGTAGAGGTGACGCGTGGCGGATCAGTCGGGAAGAGCGGGAGCAACTGAGCTGGCAAGAAAATGGATGGATGAAATCGATGGAACGGATGAAGAAGTTCAGTTCGTCGTAGTCTGCCGGCGGAGAATCTTGTGACTGACTTTGCCGCCTTTCAGTTGCGGAGATGAAAGTCATCCAGATGAATAGACGCATCTGGAAAGTGCCCTTCTATTCTGGTACAGAGTTGGCCAACCCCAACTCGGTTTTGAAGTCCCAACAAAAAAATTTTAAATAAAATTGAGGAGAAAAATATCACAAAAGGCATCCTAGTGGGTTAAAATTTTCTCCACATCTGTGGAAAATTGATTTGATGCTAAAAGTACCCAAAAAATTGGGATATTGACTTTTTGATCCATTGGGGGATATATAATTGCTATATTATATTATACATGAGACAAGTTGGGACTTAGAATTGAGACTTTAGTCTTTGTAGTATAAGAGCATCTCCACCAGTGTGTTCTGTATTCCTAAACTTTTACTGTGAATGAGGTCTCAAAGCAATCAACCTTGACTTTATAGAGATGAGACCTCGCGTGTTTTCTACCTGAGCTTCAATTT
Organism: Pseudisothecium myosuroides; assembly: GCA_951799445.1. NCBI lineage: Eukaryota > Viridiplantae > Streptophyta > Bryopsida > Hypnales > Lembophyllaceae > Pseudisothecium > Pseudisothecium myosuroides. Next base: position 9,444,282 of record OX637287.1, on the reverse strand, counting down.
CGAGAATTGGGTCCAACTTTTATAGATATCTCTATATTTTAGGGATACAAATTTTAGAAAACAACTGGAAGGGGCAAATTTATATATCTCCATCTTCATCTGAGGTCTTGACTGTAAATCTTTAGGGTTACAAAACTGACTAGTGGGGATGCTCTATTTTGAAGTTTGAAGTCCCACTATTTTTTATATATTTACCTTTTACAATCTAAAAATGTTTGGATTAATTTAGCCTTGAATTAGTACTTAGAAAGTTGGGACTTTGGATATAGTACAAAGGGACTTTTAGCGTATAGTGTATCTATGTATGGTGTGTGTCTATGTATGAAGTTTGTCCTTGCTTTTTGAAGTGATCAAATTATTTCTATAACTAGTCTTACATTCTCCACTATCAAAAGACATGGCAAGTCTCAACTCACTTTAAAAATGTGAGTTTGTGAAAAAGAATTGACATGTCCTTCAATTTTCAGATATGTTCTTGTTTCCTTCCAAAATAAAAAATTTCATATTTTTAGCCCTCTTCTTTTAGCATCTCACAGAAATCCTCCTAGTTTTGTTAAAAGACTTGAGAGTAGTATTGTTTTCATTCAAGTTTTGACAAATAGGTTGAATCATGTATGAAGTTTCTTTTTCTATCATGTCTTTAAATTGATTGAATCCAAAGAAAGTCTAATCTTTTGTTCTTTGAAAATAAATTTAAGTATATTCAGTCTACAAGAAATCATTTGTCATGGTCATAAAATAGCTTACTCCGCCTAATGAGGTAGTGGAAAGAGGTTCACATAAATTTATTTGAATTAATTCCAATGGTTCTGTAGATCTATGGATTTCACTCTTTGGAATATTAGTTCTAGGTTGTTTGGCCTTTGTGCAAATAGGACAAATTGCTTTTGTAAGCAAAAGTTTTAGGATTCTTAAAACTTGAGAATCAAGCTCAAAGAAATTGGGATAGTTAATTTATATGATCCATGTGGTACTGCCACAAATAGATGAAAAACTAATGGAGTTAAGCAAAGTTTGACAATGAGGTTTCAAGTGAAGAGATTCTAGCTAGAAAGATGTTGATATTGATTTAGTTGAGTTAATTTCAACAAGGTATGTGGATAGTGGGTTGGAAACTTGGGACAAACTCTCTAGAATATCTAGTTTATACAAGTCATTATTAGAATCTCTTATATATGTAGCATATGACTTTTTAATTAAAAAAAGTAGAAAAATATCACCAGGTGGCCTCTACTACATAGGCACAGGTTGCTAAAGGGCGCCCTAATTGCAAGGCCCTGTAGCAAGAAGGAGAGCTTTAATATCGACACTTGAATTTTGGATGGGGCCAAAAAGCACCCCGCGGGAAGAGGAGGGTGTCTGTTTGACTAAAACAGAGTTACAGTAATAATCACAAATTTAGTTGAAGATCATACCAGACCATGCGTCCCTCCGTCAAAAAGTGCTTAGCGAGGAGGGGTGCCCAGGCTTTGTTTCGTGGCATTCAGACCTACGGTGGGAAAGTTATGGATTTTTGAGTTATCTTTTAATTAAAAAAGTTTTAAGAAATTCTTTTACTTTTGTTTTGGCTTTGCTAATGGCATAGGGCATACTAGTTTTAGAAATGGAAGCCATATTTGCAATGAAATTGAAGAACATGTCACTCAATTAGCCTCGACTTCAAAGGTAGGGCTGCCCAAAAAACCTCAATGCCATGTAGAGGTTGCCACATTTTGTCACAATGGAGAATTTGTCTTCACCTAAATTATCCCAAAATTCTAAGCAAAGTAGCCAAGATTCTTTATTGAAACCACAATAATTGCCAAACACTTTTATCCATAAAAACAAAAATGGAGCCTATTTGTCACTACCAAAAAACTATCCATAGTCACTTGGCCTACCACCAAAAAAACAAAAAAGAGGGTTGGTCAAGACAACACACCTACTGAGGTGAATAAAATGGCAAGCTAGACTTTGCTATTTGTCCAACATATAACAAATTTTTATACAAACCTTGAGGCTTATTTAAGATTGGTTATATATTGGATCCTACTAGAAGGTGTACATTGAAACTCAACCTTGAATGTGTGTAACTTCTCCTTTAGCATTTTGTTAAAAATTGTGACAACAACATGTTTATTGCTGAACGTATGTCAATAATTATTTATACTATATGCATATGCCATCCTATTTTTCTATACATTAATATCAAAAATAACATTAAGAAAGAAGTGTCTAAAAATTGTTAGAAGCAACACCCTTTTCAATGAGTAGCAATATAGTGAAAAAATGTTCAATGCTAACCATGCTTTGTCAAAGAGTTTGAATAAAATCAAGACTATTAAAAAGTTAATGTAGGTAGGTTTTAGAATATAATTGCAGTACAAGTTTGAATACAATTAAAAAGACATTTGAGCAAAATCTTTGAAAATTCATAACTATTAGAGAGAATTTGGGCCTTCTAAAAGGCCACGAGTTCCCATGAGTTTTGGTGAGTTCCTGACTGCTGGAACTACGCCACTGCAACAGGGTGACATGGCCAAACTTCGGCCACATTATATTTTAAATTTTTTTTTTTTTTCTATTAGCCCATACCGCTGTTCACAGTACGGGGACAAATTGGGAAACAAGCCTGAAACGGCCCTTTCTTGGCCCCAAATCCCTTCTAATGAGTGAGTAGATTGTATGATATGAAAATGATAGATATATTTTAGTTTTATGGGAATCTTCTTGAAAAAGCAATCAAGGCCCTCAAAAATATTTATTTTTGTGATTAAAAACTATTATCAGAAGTATTATGAAAATAAGTGTTTTCTTGTATGATGTATTAGATTAACAAAACTTACTAATGTTTTTAATAATGCTAATAGAAATTAGTCTACCAACAAAAAATATATGAACATGATTTTTATCATAACTTAGTTATACATGTTATGTCCTTTAACCTCATATTTTTTTGGTAACCAATTTTTTAGATTTGACATGTGAAAAGAGGATTGAAAGACTTCAAACCACTTTCACAGTTTTAACACCCTCATGATCAAACAATATAATCTTTCAATTGGGAAGTGACATCATGATGTGTTTTCTTTTCCTAGGTGATCTCTATAAGATCTCGTTTAAATTTGTACAGTTACAATTTAAAAAAAATTGATACAACTTATCAAAATGTTGGCTTTTTGTTCAATTTAGAGCAAATTCCTAGAAGCTCAAAATGTCTTGGCTCTTTAGAATTATCATGGCTCTTTAAAATTAATTAGTTTTAAGTAAAGTCTATGAGAGGAAACACTAGAAGATATTTGCAATCCAACATCGATGGGAAGTACGGATGCAAAAATCCATAGAATGGTATGGATAATTTGTATATTTATTTGTTTTGTCACTTTTCAAAGGATTAAGGAATAGGATGAAATCCATACTTGTCTCCTATGATTTTTTATGTCTTACTAGCAAAAATTTGAATTGTAGAAAAGATACCCAAATTTTTAGTTCAAAGTGGCGATTTAATATTTATGAAATACTTAAATTTTCAAAAAGAAAAAATTAAAGCAGGAAAATTGAAGAATTGAAAGACAAGAAAACAAAATATGTACGGAGTATTCGCAACTGCTTCATTTTGTTTCATTAAACATTTATCACCAGTGCGACCATTTTAATCAAATATTAAAGTAACGAATGTTAGGAGCCAATACGTCTATACTTCAAAATTAACAGAGAATAGCACACCATTTTGTGTACGTCCATATTATTCCTACGCAATGCACCCTTCCAACTGGCCACCACACCAATTTCATTTCTTTTTCAAAAACTCGACAGTCTCTAAGAAGTGCATGGGTGAATTAAGTAAGAACCTGTACATACCAGTATGGACAAATTTTGCATTATGAGCTTAAGATGCTGTGCAAGGGTGCAAAGGCAGCAGCTCAAGAACGTTCTATCCACCTTATGCTTTCGGAAATTTCTATAGAACCACAGTTGACGGAAACTTTACAAAACAAAGAAAGTGTTGCATTTCAGAAAGGACAAAATGAGTCCCACTTAACAAACTCTAAAAGTGGTGCATTATAGAAACAGATGTACTGTTATTATCCAAGTATCACCCCGTGGACAAACCTTAACACCACCCAGCAGTGTTCTTAGAGTTAAAGAAAGAGTTCTAGACATGAAACTCATTACTGATACAATGTACTATAAAATGTAACAAATGGCAGAATGGAAACGTCTTCGCAAACTCTCTTGCCAGGCAAAGAGCTTACTACGAATTAGTCATTCATCTTCCACTCTTGAAAACTAATTTAGTCCGTATTGTAAACAGAGACCAGAATTTCCATTGCTCCTACTCCATGCAAGGAAAATGGCATAAAATGTTTGCTGAAGTATTATCAAAGGGTCATAACTAGCCTCCCTCCTGAAACATGTCATTAGTCGAGTACACCTTACAGATCCTTAGGAGCTCATCCAGAGGACATTAAAAAAACTAACCCTCATACTTGAGTGTGTGTGCTACTTACTCAGGATTGCTTGCGACTTCCCTTCATAACAAAGTCTTGACGCATAAGATTTGCACGAAGGAGCATTGCTCTGGTTTCTCTCTGAAAATCAGAGCCTGTTTGCAGTACTCGCTGAAAAGTTGTATTCCGTTGGTCAGCATGCCGAGCATACAGAATCTTGTTGTGTGAATCAATTCGAGCCTGTCACAGCAAAAGAGAAATTAATAATTAGCCAGAAAGCCAAATATAATTAACAGCAACTATTTCCTATGAGTGAGAATCATAAACGTATCTTGAACTATCCCATCGCCACTGTGTAAAATATCAGAATCAAGTATAAATGGATATGCGCTCATTAAACAAAAGCCAAAAAGATGCATCCACACAAGAACATGAACATGACAAGCACCTGAATCTGGTTCTCCGTGATCAGGGCGGCTAGTTCTTTCTCTAACCCTGCGACACTTGTCTTGAACGCACTGGCCATTGTGTTGAGATCTACTGAGATGAAGGGGTTTGTGTACTGAATGAGGGCCTTGTGTCTAATCTGCTCATATAATGTCTCCACGTGATCGTACAGGTGGATATCAAGTAATAGGCTTGGCTTCAGCTTTTGCAGATATCCCAAGCAAGAAGCATACCGACTGCCAAAACAAAACATAATCAGCGACAGAATCAAACGAGCATGTCCACTAAATTAGAAAACACCGAATGTCCTGATGATGCTCATGTTCAAGACCCATGGAAATCATCAAACCACTAATCGGACTGTAAGATTATCATCTAGCATACACTTCATTCCAAATGCTAAAAACATGGACCACGCATTCCAAATCTCTCCTAGGGCAGATGTATGAAGAAAAGCTGATACTGAAAAAAAAATTCACCTTGCATAGAAGTCATGAATCAGCTCTCGCACTTCAGGAACAAGTTCCAAGAAATTCCGGAAGTTGATGTTGTCAATCACTTTACTCTGCACAAACAGGTTTTCACCAAAGAATGAGTTCAGGTTCAAAGTGATAAAACTGAACCAAAACAAACTCAAAGTCGTTCTAAACAAAACCCTACAGCAATTCACATTAATGATAACTGCATTACTCTTTACCTTAAGCTCTGCTCTGTCGAACGATGCAAGCGCGCAAAGACCTCCGTATGTTGCAACATCTTGAGGAGCTATAACATCTGAGTAATTGCTTCCCAACTCGAAATTTGAATCAACAAACTGCGTACAAAAGCCTGGCATGAGCTGCTACACGCCTTCAAATTGGACCGGAACTAAGACTAGTAGTTCACTTTCTCTTCTCAGGGAGCTGAAAAACGGAGCATATGTACATCCTTGAGCGTTTCGCAACCCTCGTGGAACTAATCCACCCTAAGCGAACAGCAGAACGTCTTGTAACTTCAGATGAAGCTTGCAAACTCAACTCTCACAACAAGCTCACAACTATTGTCATGGTGTCTTAGAATAGCATTACAAATCCTTAAGATCGAAAACAGGCATAGTGATAGAAGATGTACCTTGCGGGCAGCAAGCTTGTACTTCTTACTCTCAAGGTGAGCCAAACCAGCGGCACACTTGAGTTTAGCTAACACGACGGGGTCTTGCACATCAGGGGTTTGATCTGCTTTAGAAACATAGTTGGAGACATGGACAAAGTGGCCAAGCTCAATGCTAACCAATATAACATTCAAACACATGGCGATTATGTGTTTGGAGGTGGTGCAATAGTCGCGAGTCCGCACATAGCACTTAAACGCTTGCTGAAGGTCACCTCGCGCGTAATGAAAATCGCCCAAATCATTATAACCCATGCGGATGCTCTCTTTGATCAAATTAGTCTGCTCAGAAAGACATGCGAGATTAATCACCACACTACAACCTCCTCAATAATTCTCAACAACGCCCCCCCCCCCCTCGCAAATATCACGAAACCCTAAAATCTCGTTCGGACACAGAGAGAGACAGAGAGACAAGAATTCCTCTCCTTGATCAGATTGTTCTGCTCAGAACGACATAATGATTAATCGCCACCGTGGAAATAAACACTGCAAAATCTTCCATAATTCTTGAATCTCAAACGAAAAATCAATTCTTATTAACAATCTTCGACACACTCAAAATTTCAGAAACCCTAAAACCTCGTTCGACCAGCCAGAGAGCGAGAGAGAAAGAAGATGCTCTCCTTGTTCGGATTGGTCAGCTCAAAATGACTAATCACCACAATCTCCTTAACGATTCTTTCATCTCAAACGACAAATCGAACGACCTGCAACAATTCCTCACACACGAAATTTTCGAAACTTTCACGAAACCCTAAAAGTTCGTTCGGAGAGCGTTGCGCGCGCACCTTGTATCCATTGAGTTCCATTTCGAGCTTCTCCTGGCGCTGCGCTGCGCGGCGGTCTACCATGTCGATCCACTCCTGGTCCAAGGCGTAAGCCGGCCCGAGTCGGTTGTTGATCTTCTCCACACACTCCTTGAACAGCATCGTGTTGTCGCCCTTGCGAATCTCGTCCAACGACATGCGCAGGGCCTCGAGTTCCAAATTGCGCGAGTGGCAGTGGTCGGCGATGAAATGCAGGCGCGCGATTTTGGTGTGACCGGTGTACAGGGAGGCGTAATTCTCCACGTCGATGTGCTCGGGTGTGGCCACGCCCGAAGCGACCGTCACAGAACGGACGTGGTTGCTGTTGTCATTGTTGTTCTCCGACCCGTCCATGGCCATCAACAACCAGCTGCTCGCTTGATTGCTTGATTGCTTCCTTCCTTGATAGCTCGTTTGATTCTCTGGCCCGCGAAAAGGCTCAAGAAATCGGTAACAAACTGCCGCGGACAGATGAATCCCACTTCCGCTTGCAAAATCAGAACGACGACACACGAATTGCGCAAGGCGCTGGAGACACACACACACACTCGAACTCGCACTGGAGACGCACCCTTGGTTTCATCGGACAGGAATGTTCAACGTACCGACCAATTTCCGATGAATGTGCACACTTTTGGATGAAGAAATGACATTTCATCCACATTTGGAGTGTGTCCGTCATCCGTTCATCCATGCCTTGAGGTACTCTACGCGAAGGTCAGATTTGGCAGAAATTAAGTCATTTTTGAAAAAAAGTGACATGTGCCATCATGTGAATGGTCCAAGGTGACGTGGACCCCTGAAAATCTGTTGTCGAAACTCAATTTCGGCACTCAGGTGTCGAATCAAACCTTCACGTACGATACCAAGTTGTTGGTTTGTTGGTTTGTTTTCATTTCTTTTGTTGGTTTGTTTATTACGGTGAGATCTCCCAAACCGTAGGTCCCCAAGTTGCATTCTTAATACCATCAAAAAGCTCTTTGTAAAGAAGGGTGCACGGATTTTATTTCATGGCATTGAAAACTATAGTGTGAAAGTTATTGAATTTCAAAGTTTTTATTGAATTAATAATTAAAAAATTACTTTTACTTTTATTCCAGCTGTGGCAATGGCACATGGCACACTAGTATGGATTGAAAGAGCTTCATGAGTTGAATGAAGATTGCCTTGTGCACTACCTACACAAAATGAAATGAAAAATCTTGATTTATTTTAATCCTTGAATAGTGTTTTTTTAATTAGATTCTTGTGTTATGGACCACTTACAACAAATATAGTGTTTAGACATTGGAGACTCTCCAATACTTTAGGACTTCAATTAGGTTTGGTGGGATGCTAAAATTTGGTAAGAAATTTTCAATCAACAAGATAGTTGAGATTCAAATATATTGGTAGAGAAGATGGAAGAAGATGCGCCATCAATGATGAATTTGGTTCTCAAGATTTCATCTATTTGAGATTAAAAAAGATGCCAAAGTGTAGGAGATGCTTGATTTTAGGAATAAAATAAAAGAATAGCTTATAATTTTAAAGGATACAGCCAGATCAATATAAATATATATATATATATATATATATATATATATATGTGAAACATTGAATTAATTTGAACCCTCACTTAGATTAAATTTTGAAAAACACTAACATTCAATCCACAATTAGTTTTATAAGAAATTTATTGAATTTTATTCAATATTCAATTATTGGTTTCAAATTCAATTGATGACCAATAAATATTGTTTAGTACAATGGTGGATTTAATCGCATGATTGTCATATTATATATATTATAGTTTACAAATTTTTCTTGAAAGTCATTAATACAAATTATAGTTGAATTCAACACCAATACTTTACAATTTGGAAATTTTGGATTATCTCCCAACTTAATAGGAATAAAAGCAGTAGTTTGGGTGTAGACACTCAAATCTCATTATTTGAACTTAATTCCCATCCAAATCACAAAATATTCTTACTTTAATAATAATTAGTTTCATTGATCATATTATAGAAACTATAATTCTAGTCGGATCGAATTTTAAATTGCTAGAACTAGTGGGAAAAATTACATATATAGGTCAAAAATAATAAAACTGGACCAAAGAAATGATCTCATGTGGCCTACTCAAATTGATTTATTTTGTTTTGTTTGTTTTGTTTGATACGTTGAGATCTTAGGAACAATGGGCCGTCTGGTAGCATTCTCAATACCATTCAAAAGCTCTTGGCAAGGAAGGGTGTACAAGCTTTGTTTTGTGGCATTTGGACCTACTATGTGTAAGTTATTGAATTTCAAAGTTTTTATAAATATGGAAAACTGAATTAAATTATCTTGTATTTTGAAAAATCCACAACTTTCACATCACATGTCCAAATGCCATAAAATAAAGCACTTGCTCTCCTTTGTGCATAGAGATTTCTATTTGTGCCAATTTGTGGAGTTTAGACCTACAGTGTGAAAATTAAGGATTTTTAAATTAAAAAATTACATTACATTAAATTTATTTTGGAAAAAACATACTTTTCACATTGCATGTCCAAATGCCACAAAACAAAGCCCTTGTACTCCTATGTGCATAGGAATTTCTATTCATACCCTAAAAATAATTTCTCATTCAACGATGTAAAAGGTATTGAATTTAATGAATTATAAAATGATTTTTTTTTTTTGTTGTTGTTGTTGTGACAATGGTACTATTGAAAGCTTTTGAAGGGCTTCTTGGTTGTTCAAAAATTAAATTGGTAATTGACATTGTATAGATAAAAGAGTTAAAAATTACTTTATTAATATTGATATTATTTAGTAGATAATTGCACTCTATTGTCTACTTAACCCCTAAAGGACCAAAGTCCCCTCGGGGATTTTGGGCAGGCTCATGCGACCTGAAATTTTGACCTGATTTTTTGAAACTTTTTTTGAATATAGGGAATCACATTAGCTTTCTAAAAATATATATTTTTTTTCAATCGATGCCCGAGAGCAAACGTTATGCCATCTTAAAGCAAAAAAGCAGTTTGGCGGGCAGAAAAAAAAAACCACAGAATTTTTTTTTTAAATTTAATTTTTTTTTCTCAAAGATCATGTTTATGTCTACATTTGAAGCTTTGATTCATTCTATTTGGACTCAAAATGAGAAAGTTATGGACAATCTTGTTTTTTGGGCAATTTAAGCATCTTCAAAGAAAAACACTTATAGAATTCATTTTTGAATGCAATTTTTAATTGTTTTAAATTATTTTTTTGACAAGGTCAAGTTTGTTTGCAAGAAAAATCCCACCGTTGGGATTATGTTGTTTTAATTCCACCTAAGAGCTATTAACAATTTAGTGTTTCGTTCAATTTTGGACCTACTTCTATTTAACAATTTTTTTATATGTGAAAATCAAGGTTTGACATTCTGAAATTTTTTCCCCAACTCTCAACTCAAATGTTCAAAATAAAAAATTACTCCCTCTGTCCCACTAAAAACCTCCAAAACTCTTCCCGTTAAGAAATTAACTATATTTTCAATCAAGTGCCAAAAATACATTCATTCAAGAATAAATAACCCATCCCTTAGATCTATGCAAAATCTCAAGCTTAGACACTATCATTTAGGCACCCAAAATTCATGTCAAAAGTATGATATTTGAACATATTTTATAATTGCTGCCAACTCTGTCAATTTAGATGATTTAAAGGGTGGTGGCTGCAATGGGATTGTAATGACATGTTCTCCAACCTAAATATCCAAAAATAAAAAAACTATCCCACTTTATGATCAAATTTTAATAGCACCAAAGTAGTCACTAAATAGGTTGTCAATACTACTATTTGACAAAGAAATTAGTACAAGGTGTCTCATTTCACCAAGGCCAAGCTTGCAAGGCCACGGGAATGCTTTTTGATTGTCTCACTTGCCCCCACAAGGTTGTTCAATGTAACAAATACTCACTAAACAATCAAAAACATAAAAAGGAGCTTTTTAATGGGACAAAAATTCTGCTTGATTTGGAGGTTTTTAGTGAGACAGAGGGAGTACAACTTTAAGTTGTGTAGTGCAAAAAAAATCTACAAATGGCCGTCAAAGTCATCTGAAATTGCAGGAAATAGTTCAAAAAAAACTTTTTTTCCAACTTTGAATTCTAATATCTTCCAATCAGAACGGTCAAATTTCTTGAAATTTTTACCACATGATCTGAGACAAGTGAAGTATAAGATTCTACGATTAGATTCTAAAAAAAAGCTTTCTTTGGTTTAGGAAGTGCTTGCAGCAGAAATGGCAGTTTTCAGTGATTTTGGAGCTAGAAAATGCCTTGGTCCTTTAGGGGTTAATATAAATAGGAAGGAAGCCTTGCTTGACATTGAAGCATATGAGCCTCATTGATACAATTTCATTGTGAATAGGTGGATGAAAGATGATTGATGTAATAAAAAAAATTGTTATGTGAGTGTTCTCATATCTTAATGAATAATCAATCAATAACTTGCGCCAATCCCACTCATGGCTTAGAACACCACTTGTATGTCATCGTAGCATCCTTGAAAATGAGCACCAAGCATAGAAAGTTGTTGATTAAAAACATATCATTTGACCAAAAAAATGCTTAAAGGAGATGAGTGATTCAAGGCAACTAGGTTCTAGAATGGATGTATTGGGGTCAAGCATTCAACCTAAAATCACCACAATGAAGTAACTTAATAAGCATGATAAAAGTTTTAACTACTATAATAATGGGCTTGCTATTTTAGGACTATGATGTTGTGACTAGTTAAAAAATATTCATTAACCATTAATTTAGGTGAATAAGATGGTTGTTATAAATGCTCTTTTTTCTATTATGGAATTTAAAGGAATCCAATGACTCTTTGGGGCAATATAGACAATTAGACAAATGCAAGATAACATAATCCCTAAAGGTTAGAGACTATGTTTTCACCAAAACCACTCCAAAACTGCCATTTTGAGCACAAGTACCAAATTTTGGAAAAAAAACATTTTTGGACACATATAACTGTAGGACCTTGTAGTAAGCTGGTTTGAAAAGTTGAGGAAAAAATTTCAGAAATTTCCACAATGTGGATTGCAAGATAATAGCGTTTGAATTGACAAAAGTCTTTTTTTTGTCCCTGCAAAAATCCAGGCAGCTGCACTTCACAAGGTCACATTTGTATGAAAAATGTCCAAAATGGTGGTTACCCTTTGGATTCATTCTTCAAAGCAAGTTGGCTACATGCTTGAAAAGTTTCAGATCATTTGGAATTGTACAACATATAGGAAAAAAATAGTAAGTAGGGAGAGGTAGAGAATGATTCAAAATACTAAATTGTCAAAATTTTAATTATGGAATTGAAAAATGCCAATTCCAACGGTTGTAATGTTGTAATAAACAATCTACACCCAATTTTTTTAATTTTTTTTCAAAAATATTGAAAATTGAGTTAAATAAATGACTTCAAAGTTTATTTTAGAGTAGAGATTTCATAACTACCCTCAAACTAAGAATCCTCATAACTTTTGACTCATTGATCGGAATGAAATGATTCAAAGCTTTCCGCGTATATATAAATCCAAAGAACCAATTTCAAATGTATATTTTTTTTAAAGTGATTTTTAAAGAAGTTTTTTTGTTGCCTGGGCTGCCTGCCGATCGATGAAAATGACATATCATGCAATAACTTTTTAACCGTATAGTCAAAAGTTATGAAAATTGTTGGGCCTTAAAGCTACTCCTTGGGCACATCTTGTGTGAAAATTTCAAAGAAAAAAAATAAAAACTTTGCTCATAGTGAGTTGCTCCAAATCACTATGTTGTCAAAAATGGTATTTGGTCCTTAGGGATTAAACAATTGAATTTATTTTTCAAAAAATTCTTTCAATTCAAAATGTCAAAGTACATGTGAAAATTTAGCAATGTAAATCAAAAGCAATGTAAAGTAAACCATTCTACTCTATCATTATGAAATCCTTGAATTGTTGATCCTCTTTTTACCTGCACAACAAATATAGTGAAATTCAAAACCTACTACATACTTTACATAAATCAACAAAATTGCATATGAAGAAGTGTAGTCTGATCTGTTTTTTCACCAATCTAGCATACAGAGGAAGCACATCATGGTTAGATCAAATGTTGTGACACTATTGCTAGAGAGAGAGAGGTCCAATTTGCAAATGTGACAGCCACTTTCATTTGCTTCAAAAGAAGGAAACAAAAAAAGATGTGAGAGATCAAAAACTATAATGTAGATGTACTCAGAAAGCAACATTCTTCAAATAACCCTAAATATCTCCACCCAAAATATGTCTTTCTTGTTGAAATTTTGGACTTTGATAGTTAAGTAATTAGGAAAGAGAATATAAGTTACTTGATTGAAAAATCATTATTTTTGTAGGAATTATAAGATTATAAAAAGAAAGTGTTATTTTGCTGACTTGTAGCTTGGACTTTGATCTCGCTTTTGGGGTAGAATCCATTGTGGGGAGTTCAGCTTTGGAAAGAAGAAAGCGGCAAGGTAGGAAAAGTCACCACATGTAGAGAAAGCTTGGATTATAGCGTTTTTGTAACTGTAAAAATTCATTGTATTTTGGAGGAATGTTGGTAGTTGAGGACATCTATATCCAAAAACAACAAACACCACTAACGATACTAAATATCTGCTACTAATACAAAAAAATTCACCAATGCTGGAAACATTGTTGTCACATTGGGCAAGTTAGGATCACCAGACGACCCAGACGAGCGGACATGTAGGACGTTTGGACAAAGCAAAGAAACAATGTGATTACCTTAAAGTAGTCACATTGGGTGGGCCAGGGTCACCGGACATCTCCGACAGGTGGACAAATTGAACAATTAGGACAGACGGTCTACTCAATGTGATAACTATGGCCAGAAAAACAAACTCACCAAAAGATTCTAAAACTGCAGTTTTTTTGCCATCCAATCTAGACTCTACATATAAATCATGTACAAAATATCAATTATACATCAAATCTTACAAGATGTAGCAATGATTAGCAAAGTCAAAAACATCCAATATGGACTAAGAAGTTTAAGCTTGAGACTGCAGGTCATGCTTTTCGGAGACCTGATCTGCATGATTCAAAATGTCGGAAACGTTGGATTCCATCAAGTTCACCTATCAATCCAAGTAATCCAAACAAGCTCAAAACTCACCTGGATCAAGCATCCTTGAAGCTATCGGGCAATAATTCCTTCATTTTCCAATAGTAGTCAATGGTAGTGCATTGGTGCAAGTGTATTTCTCTTAAAGTTGGAAATTCCTTGATAGCCTTTTCACTGGACACTACGGCATCTTCTAATGCCTCGAGTGAAGAGAAGTGGGCGGCCTTGTTATGAGCTTGAATACAAACCTGGGACATAGTTTTACCTCTGCAATCCAATTCTGCATCTCCATAGCTAAAATTTGCAGAGTCATGGCGCATCATATTTTGTTAACTGGATTAAAAAAATAAGGTCTCTAGGCTTTAGTACCTACCAAGCACATATGATAACAGAAAAATGACTCATCAATTGTTAGAAGCTGCAAAGTTGATTTAAAAGCAACGCAAGCTGATATATAGTCAAGGCAATGTTGACGTTAATAATCGACAATCCAATAAAATTAGAAGAAAGCTGAAAATCACTTAAGAAGCACCCACGTATTTTTGTGGTCAAACTACTAGACTTTCATTGAAATTGGTGTTGTGTATAGGAAATGCAATCAATTGAGCTGTACACAAATCTTATTGGAGCCAGTTCTATGATTCTTTGATAATTTAACATCAGTTGTACATTATTGTCTCTCCAATTTTATGTCCATGTCTAATAACGGAAGAGACTTTAACCCTAGATTTATTCTTCAGAGAATCAATTGCAAGTGACGAGCACTCTAGAAATAGCACTCAATTAATTAAAAAATTCTTTCTATATTATGCACTCATGTCTCATATATGGACATGTTACTTGAACTTTAGCTATTGTTGTACGACAACCAAAAGGATCGAACGTAGTTGTCACATTAAACGAATTGTCCGTCCAAACCGTCCGATTTGCCGGCTTGTTCAAGACATTTGATGACCTTAACCTGCCCAATGTGACTACTTTAAGGTAGTCATACTATTTGTCCGGTCCACCCAAATTGTCCGATATGTCCGCTCGTCCGGGATGTTTGATGATTCTAACTCGACTAATGTGACAACAATGGGATTGACAAAGCTAGAAATGGTATGTGACTTAATGCGCCAGAGAAAGCAAAAAGAAAGGAAACTCGTACTTTTAGTCCCACGCGATGTTAGTTGCGTCCGAAACACCTACATGAAATTGAAACACTCCTGCAAGGTTAGTCAATCTAGTTAACTACAAACTCATTTCCAAAGACGTGTGAAGCTCTCAATCACAGCAAGTATAGGAGTAGCACAGAATTAGCCGCTCGTGCAACATTTTCAAAGGCGGAGGAAACCCTCAGCATAAGCTATTTTTTTCAAAAATATAAACTAATTGCATGCGCTCACCACGTACTTTGTTATCAAACAGGACCTCGACGCATAGGACAAGAATACAACCGCAATGCAGGAGTAGGTCACAGGAGCAAAGGTGCGGTGTGGACGAGGGCAGGCGAGGGACAATGGAAAAGTGGAGGAGGAGAAGAGCGACTGTGGTGGAGAGCAAAGGCGCTGGCAATGGTTTTTCTTTAATTTTGGAGAAAGAACCAATTGTTTCTGTATTACTCATGTGGTATTTGGATGATATTTGGTGATATCTATATGAAAACTATATGAGATCTAGGTAAAATTTGGCTATTGATTTAAAAATACATCACTAATCTAGCTATTTTGACCCCCCAAAATGAAATTATTTTTTGACCAAAAATAGCCAACATCTTTTGGCTATAGCCAAGTGGCAAAAATTCATGCATTAGAAAAACACTAGGCGCTAAGGGAGAAGTGAGATAGATTGTCGCGGCAGGAGACTACGCAAAATAGTGAAATTAGGTTGCCCCATACTAATTTCTCAACATTTGACACTATACAAATATGTATAGTCATTGTAGAAGGATGCAGTAATGAAGGAACCATGTGTGTTGTATGGGTTGGTGCATTATTCATGGCTCGGGTTTAGAGAATTGCATGTGCCTCCACATAGACAAGCAGTGAATCATGAGCTAATATCTCTTAGTGAAGGCAACCTAATTGTTAAGGCAACCCAATTTCACTATTTTGTATAGAAGAAGAGCCTTTGCCAACCCCGCGGAGCTCCGCGGGGTCCAAGAGGTATGTTGTCGACAATTTTATTCCCTTTTTGTTCAATCATTGACTTCCATCTGTGCATTTTTCATTGGAGTCATTATCATGGCTAATCCCTTGTTCCTAGATTGGAGTCGAGTTTGCTTCGCATTCCATTTAACATGTAGGTTGCTTGTACTGGTCATTCATTTAGAAGGCGTATTCAGGTCTTCAACATAAGAGCATATTTATTTTTCTAGTGCTTCAATGAAAGTTTTTGCTTGGCAAGTTCGTTTGTCTTTTTGCAAAATAGTGCCACATAGCACCATTAAAAAAAATAGGCTTATGTAATGATGAGAAACCGTCAAGTATTTTGACAGAAAACTGGAATTAAAAAATATATATCAGATGAAATCTCCAGATTGTGTATGGAAAAAGAATTACTGGACATGTAATACGTACTAATTTGATATTTTCAAATCCAATATCCAATATGTAGATGAATGTTGAAATTTTAAGCAAGATTAACATTTTAGATAGTCACTTTCGTACTTCAAAGAAAATTGGAAAAAAAGCTTTGGTGTTTGGAAAAGTGTTTAAAAGTAATTTCATTGAACATATGTGTGGCAATGCATCTTGTTCAAGGTATGTGAGTTCCGTTTGTCCATACAATTTGAAAATGTTATTTGTAGAAGTATGTGTAAATGTATTGGTGGAAAAATAATGTACTCATAAAGCAGTGTTATTTGTAACCCTTCAAGGCGTAAGAACTTTTTCACAATGGAGATTTTCAATGAATTGTTTCACTTCCGTTTTTTTGGGACATGGATGTGCTAGAAATTTTTAATTTTAACCATACAAAAAGTAAAGACTAATTTGTCTAGTACGCATGGAATTAATTATGGAAAATATTGTTCATCTGATTTTTAAATTAGAACAATTTTGGATGATCAACTTTATAGGCCGAAAACGCAATTTTTGGAGAATAAACAATATATGAAGATGAATAATGCTTTTCGTATCCCTGAAATGAAATGAAATTGTAATCTAAAGCAAATGTGGTAATTTTTAATTTCAAAAATTGAGAAATAAAAAACTCCCTCGCATGTTTACACATTTTCAAACAAATAGATTAGTAAGCCAGAATAGACAAAATTGGATCCTACAAAATTAAAAAAAAATGATATATGCATCTATTTTTGAAATTTAACAATTGATAAGATTTGCACATTTTTTGGAGCATTTGCAAAATTTTGGAATGATTCTAATTGTGTTTTTTTTATGTTTAACTATACTAGAATGAACCTTGTATTTTTAAAATTGCTAAAACTATACAAGTTTGAAATTTTTTTCTAGGCACAGTTAGTCTGTGCAAAGTGAAGACTAGAACCATCCACAAAAATGTTTTTTTCCATCCCTACTATACTTTTTATTTTTAAAAAATCATGTTCACTCCCTTTTTCTATTATACTACATTTTCTAAATGCATTTGTAAATGCTATTCACAATGAAATTTTGAAAATTGAAAAAAGCAAGAAGAATGCTAACGTTTTAACTTTACAAGTCTTTAGTTTATAAAATATTAAGATTTGTTTCATTCTACCAAGACTTTGCCATTAGAAATTTGAAAAGGACACATTGTGTCTTCTTAGTCCTTCAGGATTTAACCTCTGAAGTTCCATTGTGCCTGTGGTGGATGAAATGGACTATGGCTTGATCCCTACAATCTCAATATACTTCTAAATGTTTGAAACTTTTAGTGATAATAGAAAAACACAATAGTTTTTTTGTAATTTCATTTTCATTGCAATCGGTGCTCAAGCGCAAAAGTTATGGGACAACGAGCCTTTTTTTAGACGCAGCAAGCAATAATCTGGACACCCATTACAAATGTTTTAAAAATTGAACAATTTTGTTTATCGTTTATTGTAATATTATATATGGGGAAAGCTTTTATTCATTCCATTTGGATTAGTTATGTGGAAGTTATGGACAATCTTAGTTTTAAGACCATCACAACATCTTTTTAAAAAAAACACTTTAACTTTCTTATTCTAAATTCAATTTTCATAGATTTCGTGAAAAAAAGGTTTCAAGAAATTAAAATCTCATGCTACGAAAATCTTACCATTGAGATTAATATATTCTAATACTGTACTAGCCAATTTGACTTTTGTTTTATCTGGAATCTACTTGTAGCCCCCATAGCTTGATTGAGGAAATAAGAATAAATTTTATTTGTTTTGTTTTGATTATCAACTCAAGTGCTGGACATAAATAACAACAAATTTAAAATCCATATTAAAGAGATTTTAAGCTAAAATGATTTTAACCCCTAAAGGACCAAATGACCGTTGAACGTACGTAGGCGATCTCGGGTAGGTGCGTATGAAGTCATTTTTTAACGGATGTTTTTCAAATTTTGACACAATGTGGGTATTTTGATCACCTTTCCGGGAAAAAAAAAATTGGACGAATCCGACGGGTAGATTAAAACTTATGGTACCCGAAAAGGTCTCCTATGCTTAGGCAGCTGTGGGCTGTGGGGCGGGGGGGGGAGTCAGAGGGGTCTTGGCTGGGAGTGGACGGGGAGCGGGTTGGGTGGGAGCAGGGCTGGGAGCTGGGGATGGGGAGCGTGGATGGGTGGATGGGGACTTGGGGAGCAGGAGGGGTTTGTTTGGGAGGGGAGGAGCTTGCTGGGAGCGGGGAGATGCCAATGGGGAGCGGGTGGGAGCTTGCTGGGGAAGGGAAATTAGTGGAATTATGGGTTATAATTATTTTTTGCCATGGAAAAATTTGTGCATGTAGAAGATGGTGTCATGTATATTTTCACCGTTTGGATTTCCAAAAAATTTTTTTGTCCATTCACAAAAAAAATTCAAAAATTGGCTAGTGTATTGCCAATTTTTTATACCTCTTTGAATTGCAGGGTGATTTAGAGAGAGTTAGAACTTGAATTTGCTTCCGAAATTTTGCATGAATGTACCTAAGAGGACATACAATCGAATGGTGAAGAGACTCAATCTTGAGTAGTGGAAAACATTTTCTCCAAGAGGGCCTGAAGTCTGCTGACCCTGACCAGCAGTGATGAAAAAAACTTTTTTTCAAACTTTGAATGTTATAATCTTTCAATCCGTGCGGTGAAATGGTCTGAAATTTTTTCCACACATTGATAATATACTTTACTATAGTTTTGTACGGATGAAGTTTCAAAAAAAAGTTTTCATTCTCATTTTTGATTAACATACCAAAAAAACGCAGTTTTTGACAATGTCTTCCTATAAAAACCGCTTGGTCCTTTAGGGGTTAAGCAAAAAAAGAAAGTCAAACAAGGCGGTGCAAAAAAAAATTCTCTACAATGTTTGTGCAAATGTCTTGCATTTTTTTTTTTTTTTTTTTTTTGAAACAAATGGGAACCCATTGCATTAAAAAAAATGTCTTGCATTTTTTGAGGTAAAAGTTTCTTGAAGTTGTTCCACACAATTATTTAGTTACTAGTGTAGTGCAAAATCATACAATTTCATATATAAAAATAGAATAAAGTGTTTTGCACTCTTCAATGAACAAAGCAATTTTAACAGGTTTTTGATGGAAGTAAGGCCAACCCTGCGACAATTCAGAGGTTCCAAACAAAGGGCGTCTATATAAATTGTATTTCTTGAATGTCTGTGCTTTGTTTATCCTATGCCTAGGTAGCATGTTCAAGACTTTTAAGATGGTAGAATTTTGGCAGTTTTGTCGCTCTAGATTGTTTGGTCCGTAAAAGGCAACCACAGGAATGCGGTAGGCTTTCATGTTCTCATAATGCATGAATAATTTTTATAAATCTCTTCTATTAAGTTTGCATGGTATATTCTTCTATATTTGGGTGCCATATTTGTTTGGTTGTCACGGTGAGATCTCCCGAACTGTGCGTCCCCTGGTCGCGTACTTGGTACTGTCGGAAAGCCCTCAACGAGGAGGGGTGCACGGGCTTGGTTTCATTGCGCTTGGAATTATGGTGAGGAAGTTATTGAATTTCGAAGTATTTATGGATCAAAAAATTAGGAAATTACTTTTACTTTGATTTTAGTCGCGCTTTTGGTACCATCGGAAAGCTCTTGGCGAGGAGAGGTGCACGGGCTTGGTTTCGTGGCGTTTGGACCTACGGTGGGAAAGTTATAGGTTTTTGAGTTATTTTTGGTTCTTAAAAATGATTAAATTATGCTAAATTAGGTATCTTTTGAACCATGTGTCAATTGATCATGTTTTTGGTACCACTGGAAAGCCCTCGGTGAGGAGGGGTGCATGGACTTTGTTTCGTGGCATTTGAACCTATGATGGAAAAGTTATGGATTTTTTAGTTATTTTTGGTTTAAAAAATGACTTTTACTTTTGTTTTGGTTGTGGCAACGGCAAAGAGCTATACTAGTTTTAATGAAACTAGAGAAGCGTTCAACTTGCCCGGGAATTTTTTTATTTTAATTTTGCTTGAGAGTAAAAATTATGTCAAACTTAGAAGTTACAAAGGGAGGGAGGGGGAATGCATTAAAAGAATTTAAAGACAATGAAAAGAAACCTATTAAAATTATTTTTGAGAAATGTCATCTCTCTTTTTAAACTACGGAAGTCATAGAGTCATGTTGGGGGATAAAGTGGATTTTGGCAATAGTGTAAATGTATAGATTAGCCTGTGTCCTATGCCGTTGCCATAGCCAAAACAAAAGTAAACGTAATTTTTTCTAAGTTTTTAAATTCAAACACAACTCAAAAATCCATAACTTTCCCACTGTAGGTCCAAATGCCACGAAATAAAAGCCCGTGCACCCTTGTGCCAAGGGCTTTCCAAAGGTACCAAGAACGTGACCGAGAACACACAATTTAGGAGATCACAACATATCAAACAAAACAAAACAAAACAACAAACAACCCAACTTAATCCCTAAAGACCCAAGCGGGGTGTTCTTTCAAAATGGGCCAAAATTGCCAACAACTTGATCCATTTTTTTTATCCATTTTTTTGAGGTCGGATATTATGTAACCATAGGATTTTGAAGTTAACATTGAAAGTGAGCACCTCAAACAAATTCAGATTATTTGACCGCATGGTTTAGGAGATATTTAATTTTGAAGTTTTATTTGGGTCAATGGAAATACAGGGCAACTCACTTTAAAGGAGCACGTCTTTGTGAGAATATTTCAAAATGACGCTTTTTTTGTGCTCAGTGAAAGATAAGAGAGTTGAAAATGTACATGTAAAATTTCATAACATTCCAAGAATTTTACAATTCATGGTAAAGCTTGCAATGCACGGTGGTCACTAAAATTTGAGTAATGTTTGCAAGAGAAAAAATAATGGGATACTTGTTTTCTCCTTGAGCTCCTTGGATCTGAGTTTTTCAAGGTAGATTTGACCTTTATGAGGTGGGCAAGAAGCTCATTGGTTGGTTGACTTTTAGTCCATGCCCAAACCAAACACAAAAAATCGAGTTGTAAACTAGACTACACTACCGGTACTAAACTTTGAAAAATTCCACAAAGCGAAGTTTAACTTGGAATTTGATGAAACCATTGCCATTGGATTTGTAACAAAGTCTATTTTCTAGAAATAAATTTTATTTTTCATAAAACTTAAAATATGAAAATGGACAGCTCAAAAAATAGGAACAACGACCCAAAAATGGTCACTTGGGTCCTTAGAGGTTAAAGTATGGACTAGTGTGCCCTGTGCTGTTGCCACAACCAAAAGAAAAGTAAAAATAAATTTTTAAATTTTTAATTCATAAAAACTTTGAAATTTGATAACTTTCACATTGTAGGTCCTAATGCCGCAAAATAAAAGCCATGCACCCCTCCTCATAGAGAGCCTTCCGAAAGTATCAAGAATGCAATTAGGACAAGCACAGTTTGGGAGATCTCAATGTGACTAAAGTACTCAATGTAGTCTCAACAAACTAAACAAACAAAACAAACAAAACAAATAGCCTAACTTCCAACCTTAAGTTAGGCTGTTGTTTTGTATGTTCATTACGGTGAGATCTCCTAGACCATATGTTTCCCAGTCGTGTTCTTGTTACTATCAAAGAGCCATCGGTGAGGGATATGTGTGAGCGTTTATTTATCCACCCTTGATAAATAATCGTACACAACCAGGTTCTTAGTCATTTCTGTTTTTTAAAGGAAATTGGGTGCCTAGGCACGGTCCATTGTGCCTAAGTGTACTCAAAATTGCAAAAACAACCAAAAAGTACAACTTAATTGCAATAAATGAGATTGTTGTCCGAATGAATCAAGCCGCTGTGGTTTTTTGGGCAAGTCAAGATAGTCTAAATTTAATAACACTAAATCATACAAAATTTTATGCCCTTTACAAAAATATAAAATTCATTCCCATCCAACTTTCCAAGCCAAAGTTATGGTCGGATGAAGTTTAGCTTTTGAGAGGCCTTCAAAACTTCATCCACTTTTCTAACCTTCTTCTCTACTTCAAATAACTTTGAGATTTTACTTCTGGCCCTAAGTCTATGAGTTCTATCTAATTCCCAAGTTTAGACTTGGATGGATGATTTTTATTCTACTTCATCCAATTTTTATCCTAAACTTCATCTATCTATATCTTCTTCAATTTAACTCCAATTTTGATGTATATTATCTTTTTGGAAAACCTCTAGACCTATTCTATAAGCTTATAAGCCTAGCCTCTGGTAAAGAGATGCTTTGGACACTCTGACTTAGACTTGTAATTCGGCTATCATGAATAAAAGCATCTTTTGAAAATTCAAAAAGAAATAGGAGGGATTAGTATCATACCTTAGGTTGGGCCTCGACTAAGGTAGGCATCCCAAATGCGCCACTGACCTTAAAGTGCCATCTTCAGTGTGTGTACATTTCCAAAATCAATTATACACCTCTGTGAAAGAAACGCTTTTAGAACCAAACTTTGTTCCTTTATAACTTTTGCATACAATATTCAAATGTCGACGTTCTTTGATGCATTTGAACCTCCTTTTCCTAGCCAACAAGAATATATAAGAATTTGAACAGTCTAATAGTAGTAATTAGGCACAGTAGCAATTAGCGATGGTTTTGGGATACCTATCTTAATAGGTGGTCCAACATGCCTACAAACTCTGAATTGTTTGCTATGTTTTGAGGTTGTTTGATAATTTTGCCTACAGCTTAAAGAAGGTCCAGTAATACAAATACAAAACCCACTATACTACTTCATCTTTTTTTTTTCCTCT
The DNA here is from genome assembly GCA_951799445.1 of Pseudisothecium myosuroides. Lineage (NCBI taxonomy): Eukaryota > Viridiplantae > Streptophyta > Bryopsida > Hypnales > Lembophyllaceae > Pseudisothecium > Pseudisothecium myosuroides. Next base: position 9,421,016 of record OX637287.1, on the reverse strand, counting down.
TCTCTTTTCCTTCACTACTATTTAACTTCAATTATTGTAATCCTATAGTTGACTCTTGGTAGGATAATATTCCTAATATTTCAAATTCCCAACCAATAAGTGACTCTCAAGCTTCCTATCTACTATCCTAAGTCAATTATTTCCTAATCCGAAAAGGAATGTTAAACCGAGGACTAGTGCTTTGTTTTGAAGGCGAGACTTTACACAGATAGACTGTGATTTTGGCAACATTCCTCACCAGTAGAACATATACAGTGTATTGCAAACTGAATTGCACACGCTTTGTCCAACAATAAACTTTGCGGCGTGTGCATTGCATGCTTGGTCGACTAAGCTCGAGATGGTAATCAGTGATTGAATCATATAGAGTGCCAAGTATTTTTGAATCTCAAATGTCTAGATTTGGAGTTTGGTTGATCAATGCTTTCACAAATGATTGAGATAACGTCAATGTTGTTAATTTCACCAGATTCCACCACTTTAGCAAATTTTAGGATTGACAGCTTAAAAATAAAAAAATCTATTAAAGAATACCTCTCCTAGATCTTTATGCAAATGAATGTCACAATTCGGGAGTGTAAAAGCTAGCCAATTCAACAAAATTGATGATGAAAGAGTCAGCAACCTGCGATAAAGTATAGAAAGGTAATCAATGACTTCAACCTTCTCTATTGACACATCTTGTAGATGGACAATCCCAATTTATCTTGAAAATTTGCCATGCTGTGTACATATATAATTGAACAATTTCCACATGTGAAGTTGCAAATGCATGTAACTTCATTTAGAAGCCCATTTGTCCCCACTTGCAGATGGACAATCCCAATTTATCTTGAAAATTTGCGATACTGTGTACATATATAATTGAACAATTTCCACATGCGAAGTTGCAAATACATGTAACTTCATTTAGAAGCCCATTTGTCCCCAGTGACAATTGTTCCGAGTGTAATATTTGCTCTAATTCTAACACCATTGATTCATCCAATTAGTAAGTGTGCAATATTAGCATCACAATAAAATTTGAAGAGGTTATAGATTTATCCATTACTTCAATTTATTTTCTATAACTACAATACTAAAGAAATTACAAATTTTCAAACACTAACCAACATCTCTAGATTGTAGAGAGGTTACAGATTTGCCAATGACTAAATTTATTTTTGTAGGAATTAGTAGAACGCACTCAATATTTCATGCCACACTAATTTGAAAGAAAACATATTACAACTAGTGCACCTTTTGTAAATGAGTGTCCACACTAATAGAAAAAATCACTATTGTAACAAACAAGCCATAATTCCTAAACATGAATCCCCTACTACAATTGAAAAGCCTAAAACTCACACCATATCTCTCAAGCAAGTGCCTCCAAAACTAGAGTGTAGATGGGGCACTCATGGCAACTAAGACAAATCCAACCAAACAACACATAGAAGAGCAAGAAATGAAAGAAAAGACAATACCATGTAAACCCGAAACTTCGACTACAATAAACTTACATCCAAGATCAAAATCAATAATTCTCTTGAAGTCAGAGCCACACTAACATAAATCTCACTAATTATAATCACCTAACCTCAACATTGACTTCCAAAATTCACACCAAGGCAAGGACCAAAAATTGAGTTACCTATTTATGAGCACATCAACTACAATAGCAACAAGAGTGACCTTGCTACTAAGAAAAAATAACTCCTAGCATGGCCATCTTGAACAAAGAACTTCAAAACAATCATTTCCACACTTTTTTTTTGTAAATACAATTTGAAGTTGCCAACAAAAAGATGCATATTGTATGGACAGGGGAGTCCTACGGCCAATTCTAACTAAAATTTGCCATCCTCTGATTTCAACTTCTTCACAAAAACCATCGCTGAAGAAAATACAGAGACAACAACCTCTATGAATACCTCCCTCAAGTCATTTCCAACCAATGCAATTGTTTTCAATCAATGATCAACATGATAACTACATTCGTAGATGATGACAAATTACAATGAAAATTTTCAAATTACAATTGCATGCAAAAATCATGGTCAAGAGATTCAAAAAACAAGATAGCCAACAATTGGTCAAGATTGCCAACCTCGTCACCAGTAATCACCACAAGAACACACGCCATCTTGAAAGTGGTGAAAGCGATTGGCATCCCTCACAACAATATCTCGTTCAGTCACCTTTGAGATAAACTTGGTTGCTGTATGGCAATCTGAACACACTCGAAGGTTCTTGAACACCCGAATTGGCTGTCTAGGGGGTGTCCGCATGAGTCCGTAAGCAATAGCCAACTTCTCACTATGGGAGCAAAGAGCAAGTTCTTTCTCCTCCTCCTCAATGTTCCGCAACACTAGCCGGGTATCAGGAATGTAGCCTTTGGCCTTAATTGCCTCACTCAATCTCCTCAGCTCAGCATAGATCTCCTTCGCTTCTGAGTGAGAAGTATCCCCTACGACGAAGTCATGGACCTTGTTATCAACTTCAATCCAGCTACGCCCTGGCTCCTTGCGTATACCTCTCTCCTGCATCATAGTGCGCACCCACAACACCTCCTCCCACTTGCCAGCTGCAGCATAGATATTCGAGAGAAGAACGTATGCAGAAGCATGCTTTGGTTCCAACTTGAAGAGCTCATTAGCGGCAAGTTTGCCCAACTCCACATTACCGTACGTTCTACAAGCACCAAGCAAGGCTCCCCAAGTTGTACCATTTGGTTCCACCGGCATGCTGTCAATCAAGAGCTTTGCTTCCTCCAAGTGTCCTGCTCGCGCAAGAACATCCACCATGCAGTTACAAAGCACCACACTAGGTTCGATGCCATAATCTTGTGTCATAGCCAAAAAATGTCTACGGCTCTCGTCCACAAGGCCTGAATGACTACAAGCTGACAACACTGCAACGAACGAGATCTCACTGGGCTTCACACCGTCTGCAATCATAGATTTAAAGACTTCTAGGGCTTCATGCCCACATCCATGCTCTGCAAGTCCACCAATCATCACGGTCCATGTGAAGACATCACGATCCTCCATCCTCTCAAAAACCACTCGTGCATCATCCAAACTGCCACATTTAGCATACATGTGAACCAGCGCACTGCCCACACGCAAATCCGACTCAAGTCCCGCTTCAAGGACATGCATGTGAACCTCCTTCACCCACTCCAAAGCCCCCGCGCTTGCACATGCATTCAGGATGCTCATATAAGTGATTGCGTTTGGTTTAAAGCCTTCCCGTTTCATTTGGAGAAGAAGTCGATATGCTTCAGAACCACAGCCATGTTGCGCAAGTCCTCCAATCATCACGTTCCAAGTAATCACGTCCCGTTCCTCCATTTTGTCAAAAGCCAGTCGTGCATCATCGATACTGCCACACTTCGCATACATGTGGACCAGCGCACTGCCCACACGCAAATCCGACTCAAATCCGGCTTCACGGGCATGGCTGTGAACCTCCCTGACCCACTCCAAAGCCCCGGCGCTTGCACATGCATTCAGGATACTCGCATATGTAAAGGCGTCTGGTTTGAGACCTTCCCGTTTCATTTGAAGAAGAAGTCGATTTGCTTCAGAACCACAGCCATGTTGCGCAAGTCCTCCAATCATCACGTTCCAAGTAATCACGTCCCGTTCCTCCATCTTGTCAAAAGCCAGTAGCGCATCATCAATACTGCCACACTTCGCATACATGTGCACCAGCGCGGTGCCCACACGCACATCTGACTCAAATCCGGCTTCACGGGCATGGCTGTGAACCTCCCTGACCCACTCCAAAGCCCCCGCGCTTGCACATGCATTCAGGATACTCGCATATGTAACGGCGTCTGGCTTGAAGCCTTCCCGTTTCATTTGGAGAAGAAATCGATATGCTTCCTCACCATTACCACTTTTGGCATATGCTCCAATCATCACATTCCAGGTAATCACATTGCGACTCGCCAACTTATCAAAAATGTTCCTTGCCTCCTTTATGTTCCCACACTTTGCATACGTTTTAAAGAGCGAAGTCCCCACACGAACATCTGACTCCAACCCACCCTCTCTGATATATGCATGAACTTCCTCGACCCACTTTAAAGCTGATGGGCTTGCACAGGCTTTCAGGATGCTCAAGTAAGTAACTGCATTAGGTTGCATACCTTCCTTTCGCATGCGATGGAAAACTTCCATGGCGTCTTTCACACAACTGAGCTGAGCATAACCTCCAATCATGACGTTCCAAGTAACAACATTCTTCTTCGCAAGTTCGTCAAACACTCTGCATGCATCCTCCAGTCTCTCACATCTGATGTATCCACTCAATAGGTTGTTTGCCACATATATATTCTGCAGCATGCCACTCTCAATGGCGCACTCATGAACCTGCTTTACTGCCGGAAGGTCTTCCTGCTTCAAGCACCGCTTCAGAATTTCAACAAAGCACGAGTCTATTGCAATGCCCTGTTGAAGTCGGTTCTTCAGAAGATCAATTGCTTCACTAGCGTTCGTTGCGCTTTGCATGCGCTTACTCCCACCACTAACTTGAGCTGCTTGCTTTGACGCTTTCGCACTAGCGGGCAAAGTTTTTCTCCTTCGAAAATTGGTACTCACAGAGGGTTTTCTCCAAACTGATGACGATGAACACCTAATGGGTCCGCTGCTCCTTCCTCCATAGGAAGCTGAGACACATAAAATACACGGCTGTATATGCCATGGAGACTTCAAGAGTGTGATCACACAGGCATCCTGGACACAGAAATCCCCGACAGTCTGTCAAAAAAAACATTCAAGTGGTATCAGTTTCAGCACAAGGTACTCATCGGTTCTAAGATTTAATGTTTAACGTCCAACCACCAAGTTCACGTCCTGTCAGTTTGGGAGAAGCGTACCACCGTATTGATCAAATATACTGCTGTCGACGGACCTAAATGTATCGGACACATGTGTTGCTAACATGACCACGGTACTTCAGTTCAGACAAGTCACAAGTCATCCAACTACTTCCGTAGAACAGGTGAATGGTCGGAAGTCAACGCTCACTCACCCGTGCACCAGCTCCAAGCACCAAATAGCATCTCGTCTGCTGCCTATGATGCGACAAAAGGTGCATTAATGCGGACATTTTGTGGCTCTGCATATACAAACTTCTAACGGTTCCGCTTCAACAACAGAGTAACACCCAGATAGAAATCCAACTTCTCATTTAGAAAAAGTATAGGACTGAATCTCCTCAAGTCTTTGGTCCCCTTTCAAGTGTACGTCCTCCATCAGTTGAAAAGAGCTCCTTCTGCATATCCAGGCTATGTCTGAAACCTTGAGTAAAAGTTGAAAAAGTAGCATATAAGTATCAATCTGCTCCCTTCAACTGAGTTCCTTCTCTTCCTCAAATTGCTAAACCTCCAGGCAGGAAGAAAAATTCTAGTTTCGTTCAGCAACCCCAACCTCAACATCAGCAACGTCCAATGAACACAACAAGCTTCAAAACTCGACTTAAGCAGAGACACAAAGTATCATGTATGACTGGCAATATCTTCAAGTCTCTGATTTTATACCTCCTTCTCGGCCTTCAGCACCAATAATTCCAAGGTCTGCCTCTTCCAATTTATTGACTAGAAGTTCAATTCAGTCCACACACAAAAGTTCCACATATGAATCCCTATCTTGTGATCTTCCGCTCCCCGTTAACTGAAAACGATCTCCTCCTGATTTTCGGAACCCCCTCGAAATTGCTCAGCCCTCAGGGTTCTGAGAGAAAAAAAAAGCCTCACTAGTTTCCTGCATCAACCACAACCGACGTATGGAGCCTTAATACTGAGCTCCAGTCAAACAAATTACGGCCTTCTGCTCCCTTGCGTCTGTGTCTGTTCGATACTTCACACTGCTCAACCCGGAACTCTCAGGCCACCAAGTACGGAGGAAGGAACAACTGCAGCGCTTGACATCAACATCAACGACTTCAAATGACTTCAGCATCAGAAAACTGGACTGGAACGTAGTCACGGGAAACCTCAGATGTGAAAGTATCAATCTCTAAGATTCTCTAATCCCGTACACACTCTTCTAAAGCCAGCAAAAAAAGCTGCAACAGATATTGCAACTCATGAAAAGCAAGAAACCTAAACCACAACATCTCACATGAACAACCCCAATATCTGAGCTTCCCTCCCCAATCGAGTAAACCTCCAAGCAGGAAGAGAACCCACAACGCCCACAACTCTCAACATATGCAAACAGCTTCAAATTTTAACTTTGCTGCAGAGAAAGGATCACATGCTGCACAGAAAGGATATCATGCTGCAGTGAAAAATTATGCTCTGAAAGTTCGGTTTACCTGGCAGTGGAGACTCAACGAGCGGACAGGTAAATCTGGTGCAGTAAGACGACATGGCGAGACACCACATGCGTCAACCTCACCAACCAACCCTAAGACCCGATTTCTACAGTCGAGGTTGAGCAGTGCAGTCGCACCATGCAACGGTGTTTTAGGGTTTTGATGATCTTGTCCAGGAGTACTCGGGCAAGATAGCTGTTGTACATGAAGGCGGAATGTTCGATTTTAAGAATCCAGGGTTTCCTTGAGGCCTTGAGTGACAAAAGCAGAACTGAAAGTTCTGAAATCCACGGTCCCAGGAATCCTCTTCGCCCCTCAAAATGGTGTCTGGCCTGCAGCAAAACCATAAACCCCTGCTTATCCGAGAATCCCGGCGAAGGACAGCCTCGGATATCCTTAGCCTCATCCTAAGTAAAGATTGAAACCGGTCACTTCAAACCTTAGATCTAAATCGAAACGAGAATTCACGACAACGAGAGATTAGGGCTTGAGTCTTCTTCCGTTTGCACCACCAGTGGGCTGCTCTGTTTTCTTCGTGGTCTTCTTCGTGGTAGGAGCGGCCGTGGTCGGTTTGCAAGATCTTCCGTTGGGATCGGAATTCGGAAGCCCTGCAATTCCGATGGAGGCTCCGTGCGATGGCGTTGACGCGAAGAAGTTATGTACATCCGAAGTGATGCCCCTCCAAATTTAATGCAATGGCATGCTGCCAGGAACACAGTTTCTACAGTACAGTAACGATTACTACAGTAAGCGCTGATTGCGACCCTCTTCTTCAAACAGTCCCTACAAGAAGCTCTGAAATGGAGAGTAAGTGATTTTGAAATGGGCTGTCAATAGTGTGAGAGCATATTAAGATTTGTCAAATACTGGTTTATACTTCACCAATAGATGGAATAAGAGCTAGTGTGGGTCCATTTTGGAACTAAGTGGATACTAGACAAGTGTCCACTGAATTTTTGCAAGAAAAGTTGCAAGAAACACATTGAAGGTTGAACCTCCTACTAAAATGCTTCTTAGTCACTCATAATTTTAATTTTTGGATTGATATGAAATTTTAGCCACACAAACTACACTAGTAAGAGCAACTTTTCCAAAATTTTTTATTGAAAACGGACACTGTATGAAGAAGAAAGAAGTTGCTAAAGTTCACTAAAATCCAAAAATGTCGGGATTTTGAACTTCAAATTGCTCTCAAACATTCAAAACAACTTAGATTGACATGAAATTTTTACCACAATACCTAGACTTCAAGGGGAACATAGTTCAACAAATTTCTATTGAAAATGAACATTAGATAAAGGAAATACAAGCCCCCAAAGACATTAGAACTGGCTAACTCTCATATCCTCACTTCTCTCTGAAACACTAATCTAGACTCTAAGACACCTAACTAAGACCTAAATATGGAAAAGTAGAGTATTTTGTGCTTTCCATGATTTTAGGAAGACTCCTCACTAATCAAGTAGGGACTTCTACCAAATGCCTTTCAACTAACTAATTCATGCTATTTTGCATGAATTGACACTAAAAACTCACAATAAATTGCAAAAATTAAACCTAGAGTTCCAAGTGCTAACTTGAAGGCTTACATATACTCAAATGAAATGAAATGTAGACTCCATACTGATGGGGAATGTTGGTACGCTAGTGGTGAGCAGGGATTCGTGAGCGGGAATTTGCAATATTGGATTTTTTTTTTAAAGTAGAAGAAAAATGATAAAAAAGTGGACAAAACATTATAAAGCAATGGATGAAATTTTAGGAAAAGGCAATGAAAGGTTTAGGAAAAAATGATAGAAAGTTCAATAAAAAATTTATGAAAGAGATTGTAGAAAATGGTTGAAAGAAATTGGAAGAAATGGATGAAAGTTGTTGGAGGGAATGGATGAAAGTTGTTGGAGGAAATGGATGAAAGTTGTTGGAGGAAATGGATGAAAGTAGATGGAAAAATTGGATGAAAACAGATTATAGTGGATGACAAAAATGAATGAAAGGGGTTGGAAAAAATGGGTGAAGGATTAGGGAAGAAAGGGAAGAGAAAGGGTCTAGAGTGAAGATTAGAAAAATCGTAACATTCAAATGGAAGTGATTTAGTCTATTATAGGATCTATTCCTATAGAAGTCACTTGTCCTATGACCGTGGAGGTTTAGAGTCTTACAACCATGGATTTAGAGTTTAGGATCTGTTTTGATAACATTTTTTACTGTTTAATTTTTGCTCGACCTCGTAAGGTGCCTAGTTGGAATCTTCTTTCCTTCTTCTATAGGAAGGTTGTGGTTCTATCCCCGAGATTGACGACATACTCAGGATTGCATGACATCTACGATGTCAACCTCAATGTCAAATAGATGCATTTGGATTCTTTTCCACTCACCCACTGGCATCCATGCTACTTTCTAAAACATGAGCAAAGGTTGTTGTGGGCATTTAATTACCCACCCTCAGTAATTAAACGAACACATTCAGGTTCTGAATCTAAAACCATCAATCACTTCGTATTAACAAATTAAATGTTCCAGTACTGACCAGCCATTGATATAAAATTACACACCTCTTTTCCTTCACGGTTGGTGTTTGCATATAGGCGATGAGAGCCTAGCTTGGAGTGTTCAATCGATTGTCGATGGAGCAAACTGGGAATTTTAAAGCTAGGAGTGTCCATTTAAAATAAGGTTTGTAGCTCCTTCACCATCCCAACACTTGCAAATCAAAATCAATTCTCTTGGAAGTTAGTAAGGTATCTGTTTCGTCAATTTTGTAGACAATAGAACAACAATGGCCATGGTCATTCAATAGTCAATTGTGGTGATGCAAAAGTGAAGCAAGCATTGGAATTTGTAACTGGGATCTCAATTCACTTGCGAATGCGTGACTTGCAACTAACTAGTGTATATATTAGTTGCCTTAGTTTGTGCAAACGAAGAATATGGATGGTTATCCAATTTCATTCTTTATGTGGTTAAAGAGTTAGTCTCCGATTGAGTGTGAAGGAATTTTGGCACACTCGAGTGTGTGGACATTCCTTCATCAGATAATCACTTGCTTCTAATGGTTCACAACACTTCTCTAAGATTTCCTCCTACCTTATTAACTTCCAACATTTGCTTTTCAAATTCCAATTGCCTTTTCGTTCTTCTTATTTGCAATTTGAATTAGAGCTCCTAGTACCTAATTGAGAGTGCAATTTGTTTTAAATGTCTCTTCTCCTTCTTGAAACTTTTGTTTCTTCCAACGTTTTGATTATAGCAATTTTGAAGAAGTGCTTAATCTATTCTAGTTCCTTTCCTATTCTATCCCTAGGCTTTTTTAATTTAATGTTTTATTGTTTGTCTCCTCTAACCTCTATTTTTTTTGTTTTAACCCCTAATGGACCAAACACCATTTTTTGACAATATAGTGATTTTGGGCAGCTCACTACAAACGGAGTTTTTATTTTTTTTTCTTTGAAATTTTCACCTAAGATGTGCTTGAGGAGTAGCTTTAAGGCCCAACAATTTTCATAAATTTTGACTACATGGTTAAAAAGTTATTGCATGATATGTCATTTTCATTGGTCGGTGGGCAGCCCGGGCAACAAAAAAAACTTCTTTAAAAAACACTTTTTTGGAAAATAAAAATTTGAAGTTGATTCTTTAGATTTATATATATGCGGGAAGCTTTGAATCATTCCATTCCAATCATTGAGTCAAAAGTTATGAGGATTCTTAGTTTGAGGGTATTTATAGAATCCTTACTCTAAAATAAACTTTGAAGTTCTTTATTTAACTCAATTTTCAATATTTTTGAAAAAAATAAAAAATCATTGGGTGTATATTGTTTATTACAACATTTCAACCATTGGGATTGACATTTTTCAATTCCATATCTAAATTCTTAACAATTTGGTGTTTTGAATCATTCTCTACTTCTTTCTACTTATTATTTTTTTCCTATATGTTGTACAATTCTAAATGAAGTGAAAATTTTCAAGCATGTAGCCAACTTGCCTTGAAGAATGAATACAAAGAGTAACCACCATATTGAAAAAATTTTCATACAAATGTGACCTTGTGAAATGCAGCTGCCCGGATTTTTGCAGGGACAAAAAAAGGATTTTTGTCAATTAAAACGCTATTATCTTGCAATCCACACAATGGAAATTTCTGAAATTTTTCCTCAACTTTTCAAACTAGTGTAATACAAGATCCAACGGTTACATTTTTCAAAAAAAAAAAATTCTAAAATTTTGTACTTGTATTAGAAATGGCAGTTTGGGAGCGGTATTGGTGAAAACATAGTCTCTGACCATTAGGAATCTCGTTAAGAGTTAACCACTAGTATTAGTCCTAAGACTTTATGAGAGAAAGTTGTGGAGGGTGGCACGGCCGTATGGCTACTCTAAGTCAAAGCTAGGCAGCACAACCCTTTCCCAATTGTAGTCATGGTATTCTAATTGACCGGCTGTTTGCTGGGTCAGTCCCCCCTTTTTCTTCGGTCCTACCACGTGTCTACTCCTCACTGGTCCAACTTCTGCGACTGCTAATTGGGTGCCCGGTTGGCTTTGATAACAGGATGAGGTGGGATTAGCCCGACCTGTCCTTGATCGGGGGGTGCTTGGGTCCTTTTGATTGTTGGTCTCAACTTGTCATTCTCCCTTGGCTTTGGTCAGAGTGTCCAGGCCTTGCGGTTCATAGCCCTTCTAGTATTTTGGTTTTCTGGGTATGTTGGTTCACAAAAAAAACACTTACTACAATGTAAATACTAAAGGATGTTTTGTAACCAACTTTTTAAAGGTTTTCTTTTCTCTAATGCAACTTAGGATTCAATTCTAATATTTTGGAGACAAAACTTGATATTCCAAAATCGTATTTTGGAAACTAAACTTGGTCACCTAGTAGTGAATTCTACTATCAACCAAACTCTCTATCTTTTATAGAATTTTCTTCAAACCTTCCTAAGTCAAAGCTTTGCCGTCTATGGGATTTGTGGAGAAATTCTAAGACTTCTGCTGGTTCTATAGTCAAAGCTTTGCTGTCTTACAACCACTTCTACAAATCACTAGGAGGTTTGTGGACCTTGAAGTCAAAGCCTTGCTATTCCAAATGAAACTTGAAAAAAATAGAAGAAGTTGGCAAGACAATTATCAATACAAAACACCAACAAACTTGATACACACTAGTTAATACAAGGTGTTAATATAAAGAAAAGACTAAACTTCTACACACTAGTTAATACAAGATATTAATACGAAGAAAAGACTAAACTTCTACACACAAGTTAGTGCACAAAGGAGTTAGTATCACAAACTTCACAAAAAATATGCACTAGAGGCCCCCCCCCAAAGCGGCACCGCCAAGGTATGGTGGATGTGAGCTCTAGGATTAATACAAGTATAAGAAAAACTCAACAAAAACTTCAAAACAACTTCAATAAATTAGAAAACAATGTATAACAAAGCCAACAAGAGTGAGTAAGATTTGAAGGGACCCCAAAGTCCTTCAAAGCTTACAAAAACACCAACAAAAGGAGCTTGAAATGCTCCAAAATGCACACGTTTGCAACTTTGGCTCAAATAGCCCAAAAGTCCAACTAAATGGACCAACGTGTATAGAATGCAAAAATAATGGCTACAAGGGGTGTTGTGGGAGGAAAGTGTGTCCACTTATATGCATTTCCAAGGGCACTCACCCCCCCCTCTCTTTTCCTAGTGGTAAGCTTATCCATCAAGATTTTCATCCTAAATTGCAAATTTTGGCTTTCTACGTTAGTCCAAAACTCTAGCTTTTGAAGATTAACTCCTAATTGCAAACAAATTGTGCCATTGGATTTATAAGGTCACTTTTACTCTTCGTAAAATGTTCCCTCTCCTTAACCAAACTCCAAAAACTCAACAAAACCTATCGCTAACTAAACACAAAAAAGGGGTAAAAATCCAAATCTTGAAGTTTGAATTTTCTGAGAAAAATAAATAGCCTAGGCTCTTTAAAAAGTATGGGGGAGTAAAAAAAGACCTAACTTCAACCTCATTTCGATTTTGTATACTCCTGGTACGCCGGTCAACTCCACTGTAATCTTTAATTTTGCCAATTGTTGGAGAATCTTGCCGGTTTGGGCACTTTTGGCTATCGGAATGTCTTGAAATTTAGTAGAGAATCTTATTAGCATAAAAAAAGCTAGCCTTATTTTTAGTGAGATTTTATAGCAACTTGGATAATTTCTAGAAATTTTCCATCATAGATTTTAGCGATTGACCGTCCAGAAGGGCATCTTCTGTAAGTCAGAAGATAGCAAATTTTTTTATGAAAACTCTCATGGAATTCCACAAAGGATGTAAAAACTCATATTCCTACTTTGCACAAAGGGCAAAGGAGAATCAATTTCCGCCTTCTCCATCTAATTTTGATAATTACGGAATCTTCCTCACATGGGGGAAACTTGGCAAATCAATTTTGCCGTTGAGTCCCAAATGTGATTTCTACTCTACAACACCATATTTCATCTGTAGATTCTTCCTATGGATTGGCCTTGAGGTTGTACTCCTATAGGCCAACAATCAGGCTTTCTGCTATTTCTTTGATACTATGGAAAAAGTGAAACCTATCTTTGAAGATAGACTTACAAGCTTAGCGGTTTTCACTCAAACCAATTTTAGCCATAAGATGTCACATGCACCGTAGATTTGGACTATTTCGGTCAGATCTGCCCTAATTCTACTATTACCTAAAATCCCGTGTTTTAACCTATATACAAATGGGAATGGGATTTATTTGGGGGAAAACAACCTATAAGGGACCAAATGCTATATTGGCATGTGACATACCTATTTTGATTTTACACTCTTCGGGGGGCTTTTGTATATATAAAACTATACTCAAACTTGTGAAAAAAATAAATAAATAAATAATGAGTCCCAAATGATGCATTGGGAGCTCACAGGGTGCATAGGCTTTGTATTGTAGAGTTCAGACTTATTGGAAAAAAAATTTGGATTTCAAGGTTCTTTATGATTTAAAAAAAATTAAGAAATGACTTTTACTTTCATTGTCGTATTGGCACAGGGCACACTAGTAAAGTATGGATATCATATTCCCATTGAAACTAGTGTGCCCTGTGCCACAATCAAAATAAAACCAAAAGTAATTTTTTATTTTTTTTAATCCATAAAAACTTTGAAGTTCAATAACATCCCACCATACGGTCAAACTTCCCTTATTGCATGGGAACGGTGGAAGAAATTTTTAGCTATATGCATATAAAGAAGCTTAAGTGCCAAAATTCAATTAATTAAATATGGTCATGAAGTACAATAATTGTATTTGATTGGTTCAAATTGGTTGTTCAACTAAAAAAATTAGTGATGTATGACACAATCACCTCCATTAACCCCTAAAGTTCCATGACTATGTTTTCACCGAAAACCCTCAAAAACTGCCATTTTTAGTAGAAGTATCAAATTTTTGAAAAAAAAACTTTTTTGACACATGTAACCAAAGGATCTTATAGTAAACTAGTTTTAGAAGATGTGGGAAAAATTTCAGAATTTTCCACCATGCGGATTGGAAAATATTAGCATTTGAATTGGCAAAAATCCTTTTTTTGTCCCTGCAAAAAACACGGCAGCTGCACTTCACAAGGTCGCATTTGTATGAAAAAATGTCCAAAATGGTGGTGCTTCTTTGAATTCTTTTTCCTAAACAAGTTGGCTACATGCTTAAAAAATTTCAAATCATTTTGAATTGTACAACATATACAAAAAAATAGTATTAAGTAGAAAAAAATAGAGAATGATCCAAAATCCAAAATTGTCAAGAATTTAATTATGGAATTGAAAAATTTCAATTCCAATGGTTGTAATGTTTTAATAAACAACCTTCATCCTATGATTTATTTTTTCCAAAAAATATTAAAAATTGTGTTAAATAAACAAGTTCAAAGTTTATTTCATAGTAGAGAATCCATAACTTCCCACAAACTAAATAACTTTTACCTCATGGGTCAAAATGGAATGATTCAAAGCTTTTCATGTATGTATAACCCTAGAAAATCAATTTCAAATTTTATTTTTGAAATTTTTATTTTTTTTATCGGGCTGGACTGCCTAGTTACAAAAAAAAGTAACATATTTGGCTATAACTTTTGACTCCTATTTCCAAATGTCATGAAATTTAGTGCATATGAATGATACATCACAAAGTTTAGACCCTACGATTTGGCAACAATCATCGTGCGGTTATCGTTGTTTCATGGGTTTGTACCATAATTGCACTAACTCAGTGTATTTTTACGCACTGAATCAGTGCGAAAACAATGAATATCAATAGTGTACGGTTTATGTACTTTAACTATATGATTGCTGTGCAGTTTTGACACAACAATTGTATAGTTAAAGTATATAAACCGTACGCTATTGATGTTCATTGTTTTTGCACTGATTTAGTGCGTAAAAATACACTGAGTCAATGCGATTATGGTATGAACCCATGAAACAACAATAACCGCACGATAATTGCTACCAAATCGTAGGGTCTAAATTTTGTGATGTATTCCTCACGCCCACCTTCTATTAAAATTTTAGCTTAAAATATGGATATCTCTAGTCACACGTACTTGCCCAAAATTTCTATACAGCCAAAAAACACATGCCGGTCCTTTAGGGGTTAATGCTTTGTGTAGTAGACTTTATGTACATAAGGAGTATGCAAGTATAGAACTAAAGTTAGTTATGCAAGTAGGGAATTTGCATTATGAGAGGTTTCATTGTAGGTCCAAACACTACAAAACAAAGCCTGTGCACCCCACCTCACTGAGGGCTTTCCGACAATGCCAAGAACTTGATCGAGGGACGCACGGTCCAAGAGATCTCACCGTAACAAACAAGCAAACATATTTGGATTTCAGAGCACTAGCTATCTGGTTAAAAATAAGAGTTTCTGCCTTTCTAATTGTTAAGAAACATCTCATCTTAATAAGCTCTCTATGTATAGTTCACTACACATTCACTATAGTTTACTGTAGTTATAAAGACGTCTAAGCGTAGATGAGAATCTCCTAGACCAATAGGAGAGAAGGACTACTCATCTTCTCTCTTTGGTATATGTTTCATACTTTCTTTGAAATGATACTTCTTTCTTCTTGCGTATTTCAGATTTACAATCCTTTTGTAGTTTTGTTTCCTATTCTCAACACTAATCATTACCTTAGTCCGGCGTTAGACTTGCTGGCAGAGCAAAAAGAATCTGTGATCAAGTCTTGCATCTACATTTCTTAATATAAATGATTTTTGTTAGTGATTTGTAAGTGTTGTTGATTTGGTGTCTATGTGATTGCGCATTGTGGCATTCAATTCAAATAGGTGATTTTTGGATGCAAGGGACATGTATTTGAGGTTGCAATGTTTAGTGTTAATCCGACATCAGGCTATCTACTAGTTCTTCACATGGACCACTTTCCTCTACTTCTTTCATTGACAAAGGTCATACGCCTGGATAGGCTGGAGCAACAGGTGGACTTGCAAAGACAACAGTTGGCCTTACAAGGACAACAGGTGGCCTTGCAGGGACAGAGAGTGGCCTTGCTTCTGAAGAACGTGAGCAGCTTGAACAAGATGTCCTGACGGTGGTGTCTGCGGGACCTAATCATTTGCTCAGCTGAAATTTGGAAATGGAGTTTTAACAAATCCAGAGCCGAGACAAGAGAAGGCAAGCACCTGTACGATTCAGAGGTGCAAAAATTAGTGGTGGTAAGCTTTTGAGTCCACTGTTGTTTAGGATTTCTCTTAGATTGCTTAAATATGGTTTTTAAGAATTGACAGTTAGATTTGTATGAGAAAAGACTTGGCGGTTCTTGGGCAGATATATGCAACTTCAAGTGAGCTATAGAGCGACAATGAAATGTTTGTAATTTTCTTAGGCAGAGAAATGCTGTTCGGATACTCTTTTTCAGAGTTACCTTTCTTCGAAGAGGCTTCTTTGTCTTTTGAAAGAGAGCTCTATGTTCTCCTAGTGTGTTCTTGTTGACGGATTTTGATTTTGGTTCAGTGTATGTTCTCTCTGGTTGTTTTTTAATTAGTGAGCAGTGATTTAGGTATAGTGAGCGTTACAGGTAAATTTAGTTATAATTGTAGCACAAATCAATCTGGAGGGCTTCTCCAGTGTAGTTTGATTTAAGTTGGAATGTGCCTAGTTGTTGTTAGCTCGAGACTTTCGTTTCTCGTGTTCTAGAATTTCAATGGTGCACCTGTGTGATTCTAATATACTTTTATGTGATGTGGTCGTCCAAAAAGAGGAAGCATCCGTTCTTTTATTCTAGCAAAAATAGGAGACTAGGATTTTATCCTAATAATCAAACCGGCAAGAGTATTCACAGGAGTGATGGAAGCATTGCATGTGACAAGTGTCTATATAGGATAGAGCTAAAGCGTTTCTTGTCAAAAAATGTGAGCCTACACTATCAAGACCTCGTGCAGTAGGATTCCTACCAAGATCATGTACACGATGAATCATTTTTTTGTTACAACATGTGTGCATGGTAGGTACTAAATTGTAGAGAGCTTGTTTTTTTTAATCCAGTTAACAAAGCATAATGCGCCATGACTTTGCAGAAAGTGGTTGTTGCTTTAGAGATGCAAAATCGGATTGCAAAGATACAACATATGTCCCAGGTTTGTATCCAAGCTTGTAATGAGGACGCCCACTTCTCTTCACTGGAGGCACTAGAAGATGCCGTAGTGTCTAGTGAGGAGGCTATCAAGGAATTTCCAACTTTGAGAGAAACACATCCGCACCAGTGCATCACCATTGACCACTATTGGCAAATTAAGCAATTCCTGCCAGACAACTTCAAGGATGCTTGATTCAAGTGAGTTTTGAGCTTGTTTGGATTGCTTGGATCGATAGGTGAACTTAATGAAATCAAATGTTTTTGACATTTTGAATCTTGCAGATCAAGTCTGCGAAAAGTATTAACTATAGTCTTGAGCTTAAACTTCTTAGTCCATATTGAATATTTTTAAATTTGCTAATCATTGCTACACCGAGCAGGATTTGATGTGTAATTGATAGGTTTGTGTAGGATTTGTACGTAGAGTCTGGATTGGATGGTGAAAAAGCTCCAATTTTGGAATCTTTTGGTGAGTTTGATTTTCCAACATTGGTGGTTTTTTGTGTATTAGTAGCATATATTTAGTGTCATTGGTGGGTCAAAATGAGGTATTAGGAGCCACTCAAGACGGAGAAGAGGTTCCTTTTGGGGTTCCTTTTGAAATTTTGATGGAGTGTTCCACTCAAAAACTTGACCTATTCCATCAAAATTAGTTCTAAAAATTATTCAAAGTTGTTAACAATGACATATTCAAATCAAAATATCATTTCTTTTAATAAAAAGGTTTCAATAAAGTCTAATTTCAAATTCAACAAAGGAGTAAAAAGCACTGGTTACAGCCCTATTTTGTACTTAATTAAGGTGAAATGGTGACATCATAGACTATGCAATAGTCAAACATGTCACTATAACAATTATGAAGCATGAGGCATCTTTATTTTAGAGAAATCAAATAAACTTTGAGCTACACAATCATTAATGGTCCAAAAAAAGGAGTGGTTACGGAGAAATTGGCTCCTATTACCCCGTTTTGACCCTGGTGGTGTTTGTTGTTTTTGGATATTATAGTTTTTGGTCTCTTGTATCTTTTTTGTTTCCTTCTTTTGAAGCAAATGAAAGTGGCTGTCACATTTGTTGATTTATGTAAAGTAGGTTTTGAATTTCAGTGTATCTATTGTGCAGGTAAGGATTTCATAGTGGTAGAATAGAGTAGTTTCCTTTACATTGCTTTTGATTTACATTGCTAAATTTTTACATGTACTTCGATATTTTGAATAGAAAGAATTTTTTGAAAAATAAATTTAATTTTTTGGGTTATCTTGCATTTGTGTAACTGTCTATAGCTCCAAAGAATCATTGGATTCCTTTAAGGTCCATAATGGGAAAAAGAGGATATATAACAAGTGAACCATCTTATTCATTTAAATTAATGGTTATTGAATATTTTTCTAACTAGTCACAACATTATAGTCCTAAAATAGCAAGTCCAATATTGTAATAGTCAAAGCATATATTATGCTTACTAAGTCACTTCATTGTGGTGATTTTAGGTTGAATGCTTGACCTTAATGCATCCATTCTAAGGACCTACTTGCCTTAAATCTCATCTGCCTCAGGAATTTTTTTAGTCAAATGATATGTTTTTTGATCAACAACTTTTTTGTGCTTGGCATTCATTTTCAAAGATGCTACAAAAATATACAAGTGGTATTCTAGCCATGAGTGGGATTGGGGCAAATTATTGAATGATTGTTCATGAACCCTGTAAGGACGGACTAGTCTCCGTGGAAATCATCCTTTTTGAAACCATGGGAATCAATTGCTTAAAAAAATGGAAAAGCATTCACTGGAAGTCTAAGTAGTGTAGAAGACCTTGGCTTTTCACAGCAAAATTCTAAAGATGAATAGTTGCACTTCTATCCTATAGTGAAGGATTTTTATATAGAAGGATTCTCTGTCATTCATTGGACACTTATTGTCCGCGGTAGAGCTAAAGTGTTAAGGTATGAGAACACCCACATAACTATGGTCTCCTTTGTTTTAACAATTTTTTTTATTGCATCAATCATCTTGCATCCACCTATTTATAATATGATGGCTTTACAATGCTATTGTATCAATAAGGCTCACATGCTTCAATGTCAAGCAAGGCTTCCTTCCTGTTTAGAATTATCAACATTAAATTGACAATAGAGTGTAGTTATCTACTAAATAATATCATTATTAATAACTATTTTTATACTCTTTAATCTATACAATGTCAATTACCAATTCAATTATTGAAGGACCAAGAAGCACTTTAAAAGCTTTTAGTAATACTCCGTAATAAGTAGGCCACATGAGGTCATTTATTTGGTCCAATTTTATTTATTTTTTGACCTTTATATGCAATTTTTTCCACTAATTCTAGTAGTATAACATTTGATCCAAGTAGAATTATAGTTTCTATAATATGATCAATCAAACTAGTCATTATCAAATTTAGAATACTTTGTTGTTTAGATGTAAATTAAGTTCAAACAATGAGATTTGAGTGTTTATACCCAAACTACCGCAGCAATTCCTTTTGAATTGGGGGATAATCCAAAGTTTTGAAAATATAAAGAGCTGTTAAATTTAACTATAAACTACAAATATGACTTAGAAAAAAAAGTTGTAAACTATTACATATACAAGATGACAAACATGTGACTAAATCCACCATTGCATTCAAAACTATTTATTGATCAATTGACTTTGAAACCAATAATTGAATATTGAATAAAATTCAATAAATTTTCTTTAAAACTAATTGTGGATTGAATGTGAGTGATTTTCAAATTTTAATCTAAGTAAGGGTTCAAACTAATTTAATATCTCACCTATACATATTTATTGATTCAACTTCTTTTGTTTGCATCCTTTAAATATATAAGCTATTTTTTCATTTTATTTGTAAAATCAAGCATTTCCTACACTCTAGCATCTTTTTTTTTTAATCTCAAACAGATGAAATCTTGAGAACCAAACTCATAATTGATGACACATCTTCGTCCAACTTCTCTACTAGTATATTTGAACCCCAATTGTCTTGTAGATTGAAAATTTCTTACCAAATTTTAGTATCCCATTAAACCTAACCACTCTCTAAAAACTTGAAGTTCCTAAAGTGTTGGAGAGTCTCCAATGTCTAAACACTCTCTTTGCAAATACTTGTTGTGAACAGTCCATAACATAGGAATCTTCATACTAGTTTTAGTTTTAAGGAAAAATATTTAAGAATTAAAATAAATAAAGATTTTTCATTTCATTTTGTGTAGGCAAGGCAAAAGGCAATTTTCGTTAAAGTCATTGTGTTCTTAGTACCGTCAGAAAACTTTAAAATTCAATAACTTTCATACCATAGGTCCAAAATAATGCCACGAAACAAAGCTTGCGCACCCTTGCTCGCCCAGGGCTTTCTGATGGTACCAAGAACGCGACCGGGAATAGTGGCACTGTTGAGGAGATCTCAACGTAACAAACGAAACAAACAAAACAACAAAACAAATTGCCTAACTTAACCCTTAAAGACCCGGCATGCGTTTTTTGGCCATATAGAAATTTTGGGCAGGTCCGTGTGAATAGAGATTTCGATATTTTAAGCTGAAATTTTAATAGAAGGTGGGCACAAGGAATATCTTTCATATGCACTAAATTTCAGGACATTTGGAAATAGGAATCAAAAGTTATGGCCAAATATGTTACTTTTTTTTGTAACTGGGCAGTTCGGGCAGCAAGAAAAATTTGGCAAAAATTTGATTTTTTTTTTAATATTTTTTTTCTTGTCGATTATATTTTTGTCTATCTGGAAAGCTTTGATTCATTTCATTTGGATTTGTTATGAGAAAGTTATGGACATTCTTGTTTTTTGGGTAGTTAGAGCATCTTCTTGAAAAAAATAACTTGTAGGAATCATTTCTAAATGCTATTTTTGCAATTTAAAAAAAAATAAAAATCTCATGGTTTAGTTTGCTTGCTAGAACAATTTCACCATTGGGATTAGAATATTTTAATTCCATCTAAAATATATTAATGTTTTAGATTTTCCTTCTATCTCGTACCTACTTCTACTTAATAAAATTTTTAGGAATGATAATTAAGTTTTTTTGAATATTTTTTTTTCTCCTAGACTCTCAACTCAATCCTCCACTATAAAGATTTAAAGCACAAAACTTTGTAGTGCAAAAATTTTAATTGAAAAATGTTTAACCCCTAAAGGCCCAAGGCTTTTTTTCTGCCAAAAAACCATCAAAACTGCCATTTCTATAGCAAGGAGTAAGAAAATTTGAAAAATGTTTTTTTTTCACATCTAACCGTAGGATCTTACACCTTACTAGTATGAGAATGTGTGCAAAAAATTTCAGAATTTTTGACCGCTCAGATTGCAAGATATCTGCATTTAAAGTGGAAAAAACAAGTATTTCAGTACATTGCGGGACTAGATTTTTTTACTTTAAACATTTTTAACTTAAAATTTTTGCACTACAGAGTTTTGTGCTTCAAATCTTTATAGTGGAGAATTGAATTGAGAGTCTAGGGAAAAAAAAATATTCAAAAAAACTTAATTATCATTCCTAAAAAATTTATTAAGTAGAAGTAGGTACGAGATAGAAGGAAAATCTAAAACATTAATATATTTTAGATGGAATTAAAATACACTAATCCCAATGGTGAGATTGTTTTAGCAAGTAAACTAAACCATAAGAATTTATTTATTTTGAAAAATTGCAAAAATAGCATTTAGAAATGCATCCTACAAGTTATTTTTTTCAAGAAGATGCTCTAACTGCCCAAAAAACAAGAATGTCCATAACTTTCTCATAACAAATCCAAATGAAATGAATCAAAGCTTTCCAGATAGACAAAAATATAATCTACAAGAAAAAAAATATTAAAAAAAAAAATCAAATTTTTGCCAAATTTTTCCTGCTGCCCAGATTGCCCAGTCACGAAAAAAAGTAACATATTTGGCCATAACTTTTGACTCCTATTTCCAAAAGTGCTGAAATTTAGTGCATATGAAGATATTCCTCGCGCCCACCTTCTAATAAAATTTCAGCTTAAAATATGGAAATCTCTAGTCACACGGACCTGCCCAAAATTTCTATACGGCCAAAAAATGCATGCCGGTTCTTTAGGGGTTAAAGTCAAAAAATCTAGTCCCACAATGTGCTGAAATACTTGTTTTTTCCACTTTAAACGCAGATATCTTGCAATCTGAGCAGTCTAAAATTTTGAAATTTTTTCCATACATTCATACTAGTTAGGTGTAAGATCCTACGGTTAGATGTGCAAAAAAAACATTTTTCATTTTTTTTAACTCCTTACTATAGAAATGGCAGTTTTGATGGGTTTTTGGCAGAAAAAAAGCCTTGGGCCTTTAGAGGTTAAAGTATGGACTAGTATACCTTGCGCTGCTACCACAACCAAAAGAAAGGCAAAAATAATTTTTTAATTCATAAATTCATAAATTTTTTGAAATTTGATAACTTTCACATTGTAGGTCACAATGCAGCAAAATAAAAGCCATGCACCCCTCCTCAGAAAGAGCTTTCCGAAAGTATCAAGAACGCGATTAGGACAAGCATAGTTTGGGAGATCTCAATGTGACTAAAGTACTCAATGTGGTCTCAACAAACTAAACAAACCAAACAAATTGCCTAACTTCCAACTTTAAATTAGGCTGTTAGTTTGTATGTTCATTACGGTGAGATCTCTTAGACCATATGTTTCCCAATCGCATTCTTGTTACCATCAAAAAACCCTCGGTGAGGAAGGGTGCATGGGCTTTGTATTGTGGAGTTCAAACTTACAGAAAAAAAAATATTGAATTTCAAGTTTTTTTATGATTTAAAAAAAATTAAGAAATGACTTTTACTTTCATTGTTGTATTGGCACTAGTAAGGTATGGATATCATATCCCCATTGAAACTAGTGTGCCCTATGCCTTTACCACATTCAAAATAAAAGCAAAAGTAATTTTCTATTTTTTTTAGTCCATAAAAACTTTGAATGGTAACATTCCCACCATAGGTCCAAACACCACAAAACAAAGCCCGTGCACCCCTCCTCCTTGAGGACTTTCCGACAATGCCAAGAACTTGACCGGGGGACACACGGTCCAGGAGATCTCACCATAATATCAAACAAAATTAAAAAAATTAAAAAAAGCCTAACTTAACCCCTAAAGGACCGTTTGTCCCCTCGGGGGACAATTTGGGTCCGGGTAGGTTCCTATTGTCTCAATTTGAAGTGAGATTTTTTGAGATTTTTTGAGGTTGTGGAGTTTCACAAGAGCTTCGTGGATATGTAATTTTTATTTCAATTGGATTCTGGACAAGGAAGTTATGGACATTTTTTTGGGAAAAAAAACTTGAGGGCAGGTTGGGGTGTTACATTTTTGTTGACTTCAGAGGAGGGCAGGTTGCCCGGGAAGGAAATGGAAGCCGGGGTGGGCAGCCCTAGTGAAAGGGTGAAGCCCTTGTCCATGCCTGGTCAAGCGACCTCTGGTTGCAGGAGGCGGGGGAGGCTTAGAGGCGCCCACCTCTGGTTGCAGGAAGGTGTGCAGGGTGCTGCCATGTGCCTACTTCATTGCACCAGGCAAATTTTTATTTTTTTTATTTTTTTATGTTTTTATTTTTTATTTTTCAAACGGACCATATATATAAATAAAATAAAAAAGAATTTATTGAAAGATTTTTTATTTTTTATTTTTTATTTTATTTTGAAACAAATGGACCATTTCCATTGAAAGAAAGAGAATTTGGCAAAAAAAATCAATTTATTCTTCAATTCTTGAAAGCAAGGTCCAACTATAAATTTATGAAATTTTTAATTATTCTAAAATTATAGATATTTGGGATTGAAGAATGAATTCTCTCATATTCTAAATTTTTTTATTGTCCTAAGATACCTTATTAGTAAAAAGTGAAATTCTAGAGTATTCTAATTTTTTGAACCTTTTGTAGAAAACTAGGAATTCTTGAAGTCTTCACAAGCAGAAAAAAAATTTGACACCTATGCAAGCCTTTGACATTATTTTATGGAGCAAGGCAATTGTTCAAATGGCCTTCCTAGCTTGCATATTTGATGCCTTCAAAAAGAATGCAAGTCTGTTATTTCATGTCCATTTTAGTTTGCATGCCATTTGATGTACATGTATATGACATATGCAGGAGAACAAACAAGTTTTGTCAGGAGCTACCCAAAAGAAGAATCACAAAAACCATCTGGATGGAGATAACGTAGTATGGCTGTTTTGAAGAGCTGATTGCCTTTTAGGGGAAGCTGAACATCTGCAAACAATTTTCAGTAAATTTTCACAGACAGAGAAGTGGAATTGACATTTAATCCAAGTCATTTCATATTTTTCAGGCCTTCGTGGAATTAGTTATGAATTTTTGAAGTTGATATAGAAGTAGGTAGATGGAAACACTTGATGGATGGAGTGCATTGTAGGTGGATGATGTGGTGAGTTGGAAGTCCCATGCAATGGAACACTGTAGGGAACATAGTGGGAATGCAAGGGAACAAACCGGGTCCCTTTTTTTCCCATTGCCCTAAAGACTTTGGCTCTCCAAAGCCTTCTAATTTCAATAGAAATTAGAGGTTTTAATTTTTTTTAAATTTTTTTGGGGGAGTTTGTCAAAGATAAATAAATTTTTCAATCCACTGCTGGGATTTTTTATTTTTGAAATTATGAGGTAGAAATCTTGTTAGCAAGAAAAGATAGTGTATTGTCAATTTTTTCGGCATTGTGTCACTCCAAGATTTTCTTGGATATGTTCCACTAAGTTTTTTGAAGTGAAACTTGGTGGACATATGTATAACATTACCCTCATTGTGTTAAATTTTTTTATTCAAAGTCTTTAGTGCAAAAAATTTCCACAAATGGCGGTCAAAGGCAGCTGAAGCTGTAGGGCAGAGTTCAAAAAAACTTTTTTCTCAACTTTGAATGCTCATATCTTCCAATCCGTACGGTCAAATTTAATGAATTTTTTACCACAAGATCTTAGACAAGTTAAGTGCAAGATCCTATGGTTAGATTCTAAAAATATATATTTTTTTGGTTTTCATAAGTGAACGCAGCAGAAATGGCAGTTTTGAGTGGTTTTTGACAGAAAACACCCTTGGTCCTTTAGGGGTTAACGTGCAATGTAAGTATGGACTATATTGCAACAATCTTGAAGCAATCGGGGTACTTTCCTGATGAAAACATTACCCGGATGCACCACTTTGTTCATCATCCAAAATAACTTATGGATTTCAGAGCACTGTCTGGTTAAAAATCAGAGTGTCTGCCTTTCTAATCATTGTACAGTATAGTACATTCAACATACTGTACCGTACCGTACCGTACCTTCCAAGTCATGACTATTGCTGAGAGCTCTCTCTTTTGTCAAAATAAATAGCGTACGTTTCAAACTTTTTCCTATGCATTCATCCTAAAATTCAATGGAGAACCCGACGTGGAATCCTGAAAAATTCAGATTCTAACACAACATTTGCGGTATTTAGAACATAAATTTACACAGGAAACTGCCATCCATAAACACAGTTACTTAATTCCATACCATGGAGCTCAACAGGGTGTGTGGGAGCTGACCTGCAGGATGGCAGTGTCAGAATCATGTTCCAAATTTCTACAAGGGACAGACACTAGTTTGAAGAAAGAGAAATGACATTGTATCCAATTTGGCAGCACATCTGCAAATTGCAGTCACGAGGTCAGACAACATCCCCCTTATACTGTAGCACCCAGCCTTATACAAATCAAGCTTCGGCCTCGTTGAAGTTGGAAATCAATGAAATTCCCCCTCAAATTTCAAAACTCCACTGCAGCATAAACAATAGAGAAACCACTTGCAGCTTACAATAGGAAGATTTCACCTATTAGTGCTGAAAACTAGTTCAGCCTATAAAAGTTGATGCAGACACAAGCGATCACTTTCAACAACAATTTCATTTTCACAAGAAGCTAGCCAGTAAAACTTGTGGCACGCTTGGGATGGCTACATTTTAAGGGGGCAGCTGTGCACCCACTCCTACACTCGTTAATCTTCTAATAGAAGCCCGAGATCAGCCCGAGGACCGCTACACACAAGGTTCAGTTCCGAGAAACCCATTGGCGTTACTACATACTACAACCTCTAAAAATTTTACAGCTCACATCACCTGAATCAAACATCGGTGGAGCAAAATGCTGACATCAAAGTCAGGGATTGAATCGCACAGCTCCTAGAGAAACAAAGCAGCACTTCAACCTCCAGATACAAGGTACGAGATGTAGTAAACATCAGTGTCGAACAGTATATCTCCAAATGATAGCTCCAAAAACAACAATGCCGGCCATTGTTAATGCTACCTGCAGTCCAAATAAGGCAGGTAAGTAGAGGAACCAGAAAAGTCATCCTGGGATGAAGTTCAAAAACATGGCAGTCAACTCGCCGCATTTGTACACCTTAGAAAGTAAGACTCCTAATCAAATGACCAATTCCCACAAAAGGATATATATATTTAATGGGCTCTACAAGATATGCTAGTAGAAACCAGACACGAATCATGCGCAGAAATATCAACTACACATCAAACCCTGCAAGGTGAAGCAATGATTAGCAAAAATATCAAATATGGACTAAGAAGATTAAGCTCGAGACTGCAGGACTCTGGAATGTCAGAAACGCAGGATTCCATCGAGTTTACCTTGGTTTCTTTGCTTAAATTCTGCTCTGTCCTAATAAGACTAGTAAGAAGCTGTTGCAACCGGGGAGACCTCGGTATCAACGCAACTGCAGTGTGATGCTCAATGCATGGTACTGGAAGTATGCGGCAAAGTGCCTCTTTCATAGTGACATCTGTTGCCTTTGACCTTACTGCATCTCTCCATTGTTCTTGAGCCTGCATATAGAACTTTCATCAACCCTTGCACAACCGACCAGCATTATCTACCATATCCAGTAAGAATCAATACTGTGGACTACTGACATGTCCCTAAAACGATTACATGTTGCAATATGCTTTCATGGACTTTGAGACGAGAAAACACATAAAAGAATAATGATATATTCACCTGCATGGAGTAGATGAGATCCCCAGTGTAAGCTCGAGACTGATAAGCGCGCAGAAGACGGTCTAGCCAATACCCATTCTCCTGAACACCACAACAGAGACACCAAAAATCAGCGTATTGAAATAAGAAGCAACGGTTTAGACATGCAGAAAAGCAAACACTACCAATGCATCCGCTTCTCAAATGGGCATCTGATTTAATCAACTGCAAAGAGGCAGGACGTCGAAGTCAAAAAGAACAATGTCAAACTAAAAAATCAGACCTGCTGTCCATTCTCATATGTACGCTGCTCAAGTTCCAAGATTGTTGATACATCTTCAGAAGTAGGCCCCTCATCTTGAAGCCGCTTCACTTCATCCAAAGAGAAATCCACCTGGGAAAAACGTCGGTTGTCAATACCGGAACTTGCCTAAAAGACGATGAGGATCATTAAGAAGGCAAAGACTCACAGCTAAGTATAATGAATACAAGGGAGAAAACAAGAACCCGTTCATCCAGAATACACCCCAGCGCAGTGTCACCTATATACAGCAAGACCTATTTGACCATCAAAAACAGGGCGTACCAATTTCCACGCAACGTCAGGATCACAAGAGAAGCTGACAGCGACGTCACCACGCACATTTCCAAATCTTGACGGTTTACTCCCTCCTAGAAACGCTGACACAGCGACGGTGTACACCTGCAGACGCAACGAAAAAAACGCTCAAATAAGTTCACCGACGCCTAAAAAAGTCATGCAGATCACCTTAACTCGTCACAGGTCGTGGAAATTTCTGTGTTTACACTCATTCTCGGACACGAATTATTTACAGAACAAAGAACTTAATACAAAGGTAGAGTACAGCTACGGAGGCCCTAGATGCAGCTTTAGACACACTAAAATTTGCATATCGCAGCAAGATGGTCCCAACTAAACAGTTGAAAGCTTCGCTAAGACATCAAAAGTCTGGAGGTTACATATTACATACCTGGCCATGTTTGAAGCGCAAAACTTGCATGATTTTTGTCTCTAGCAACTTGCAGATAAAACTTGTGTAGTGCACCTCTTCCATCTGAACAGAAAGCATTCCAGAAATGCTCAGCACTGTTGCTCTATGAAAAGAGTACTAAATATCCCATATTTCCACGGGAAACAAAATGGAATTATTGCCGTTGAATAAAACCTCACCACATTAGGACCTTTCAATTCAACTGGAAATGTAATCTGAACTGTGCACTGGGCTTCCACCATACTCTTCCGTACTTCTTCCCTGACAAAAATAACACAATCAAGGTTCAAAAGTCAAGATAAAAAAGTTGAAGCACTGTAGCGTAACAACTATGGTATCGTTTTGGAGAATCTCCTGCGAATCTTTTTGCATCTTAAGCCATACTCTGTAATGCAATAATAGATGGGACAATCCTGAGGTTCAATGACGTCTGCCTTCATACCTTACTACTTCAGCAGGAAAGGTGAACGGAAGAGCTGACAGTTCATCTCGTGTGTACTCCATAACCGGAACTTCTGGCTTCGAAATTCCACCCTACATTCAAAACAGGAGGTGTAAGCATAGGCGTCTTCTCAGTCACAACAGATTACAACACAAATTCTGGAGAACTCTAATACAAGAAATGGAAAACAAATTAACATAATCAATGGTGTGGATATATTTGTGACAGTTCACCAGATACTGAAGTATGAGCGGCAAGGCTGTTTCAATTTCAACTTTTCCAACTATGGCCACTGTAAATCCAGATGGATCTTTAAAACAACTGTTAAAATACTGGCACGCTCTTTTTGGAACGACATTCTTCAGATCCTTTGCTGTTATTGGCTGCACAAGTGGCAAAACCTTTCCATTAGTATTTATGCACCATGCGCAACTTGCGCTCCTAAAACGTGTTATGAAGTACGCAACAAAGCCAGTGGAGTTGTGGACAGGGAAAAGTAATTTGCAGAGAAGTTCCGTTCACCAAAGTGAGAGAATGACACCTTGAAATAATATGAATTCCCATAATTTAGTTCACGAACTCTATTTGCGTAAGTTGTAAACGGATCTCGTTCTTGGGCTTTGATCCCTTCAAGTGTCATTTGCATCACGAGTTGCACTTCCTCATCAGCAGGTTCCACCTCTGCCACGAAGAGCTGGTACACAAGCTGCAAATAAATGACGAATAAGCATGTCAGTCAAGTTCCCAAGTTGCAGTAAAATGTCATTCGTAGAACAAGCAGACATCGCTATCACATGGAACCATATACGAACTGGGTGAACACAGAACGAAACACACAATAATACACATGGGGAACTACAATACAAAGTATCAATGCACAAATTCAGGAGAAGCTATAACCTGAAGAGCTGCATCTAGATCAGTTGGCGAACAATCGCCAGAGAAAGTACGCATATAGGCTCCTACTTTGGTGCCTACTTCGGCACGTTTGCCAGCTAGCAAGTCCAGTAAAACTGAAGGTTTATGCCCAAACGCTCCAATTTCACCAGCTATAGTTGAACCCATGGAACAGGAAAGAAATTCGCTTTCCGCAACCTCAGAGAGACCACCGTAGGCGTAACCACTAATAAGCACCTGAAGGAATCACCAAAAAACAGTACAAATTTAAGACAACTCCTCAGCAAAACAAGGCATTATCATTAGTAAGAAAATATCATTAAGAAACTCTACTGAAGGTTTCTAAAACATATTAGGAAAAGTCCTCAATGATAAGTCAAATCGACATGAAAGGCATTCGGAAGTGACCATTTACCTGATCGTCAAGAAACTCTGTGCGCTTGTAACAAACTCGCATCCCGTTGCTCAATATTAACTCCGTTGCTCCAATATCTGGAAACTCTTTGGAATGAACCACTAACCTGGACACACAACCACAAAAGGTCAAACAACTTCAAAGGCCAACAACAAACTCATTATCCTGAACTGGAAAAATAAGAAATTATGTAGAAAACTGAGTAATATCTCTGGCATGCACATGTGCACCATATCTACAAGACTAATATCTACAAGATTCATCATCAGGTCAACCTTTGTCAGGTGCCTTCGGGTCTCCAAATGAACACCAAAATATGCCATAAAGATCATAATTGAGAAATGCAAGTTCCTAGAATGAACTTGTGCACTGACTGTTGAAAACATCATACCCTGGTGTTGGCAATTTATCCACAATCGAGTCAGGAAGTTGTTCTTCATCCCATGGAGAAATGTCTCCACCCTCAAGAGCCTGAACCTTCGCCACGACGGCCTTCAAGTCCCTTTCGGTTGCACGTGCACGCGGCTCGAGAGTTTTGATTACACAACTGCACTTGGTGTGATAATACTCGGCAATTCTTGTCACTTCAGCGGCTGAGATGTCTGGCATAAAAAACATGCAAAGTCAAACCCAGTGCTGCATACTATTTGAAACTCTCTTCTCAATAAAGGGTGCTTACTGTAGTAGGATACGTTACAAGATTATGCCGATCAACCGCCAAGAG
Source organism: Pseudisothecium myosuroides (assembly GCA_951799445.1). Taxonomy (NCBI): domain Eukaryota; kingdom Viridiplantae; phylum Streptophyta; class Bryopsida; order Hypnales; family Lembophyllaceae; genus Pseudisothecium; species Pseudisothecium myosuroides. The sequence goes on along the minus strand of OX637287.1, from coordinate 9,390,568 downwards.
GTGAACAGGTACAAACCTGGTATCAGGGTCTTCTGAAGCTGTGCCTCATACTCTATGCCTAGTACTGGCTCGCCTCGCAGAAAATGCTGTAACATAATTTTATAAGTTTATCAACTGAAATATTAGTCTGTGAAACATGAAATCAAAGCAACCACGACTTGAAGAAAATGGCACTCCAGCAATAATACATCCGACAAAAATCAGTTGAGAAGGTTCAGGAAATCATCTCCTTGAGCATGTCAAAAAGCAAGTAAATCATTAAACAGGACCTGAAGCCCTTGTATGATTCTATGCTGAACCTCAACGCTCTTGTTACTAATAAACATGGCTGCAAGCAAGAACTTGTCTCTCAAGAAAAGACAGATACTTTTGCAGGTATATAAGGATGAATTTATTTGCCATGGAAACATGACCATAGAATGGCATTACACAAAGATACTCGTACCTGCAAATACTCCTCACGCAAACTTGTGGACTGCATCTGGTCCCTTTCTAGATATGCCGACTCGATGTCTGCCATCAGGAAAGCACGCACTAAAGCTATTTCTCGCTCAGAAAACCCATGCCGGCGTACTCTTGCAACCTTGAAAATTACAAGCAAATCGCACAATTAAAATTATGCATTCAACATCTTATGCTTCGAATTTTAAATAGAAACAAAATATCAAATACAAATCACAAAAAAGACCATTACAAAGATGCCACTAACGAACAGCAGTTCTTTAATAAAAAATAGCAAATCTTGAGTCACAAACGACGTAGTCCCGAGGTTGACACCAGATCTACATTCAGTTGAGGCTCTATCGTTAACATAGTCGTAATACTCTTCAAAAGATGGACCAAAATGTTCTACCTCTGTTAGCATTTGTTCCAGTGCCTGAAGTGTACCGCGCTCTTGACAGTTGGCAGACATGATGTAGGCTTTAACCGGACGAACCAGGTTCTCGCTAGATGAGCTGCAGGAGAAAAACGGAGGGTTCTTATTCCTGGAAATTTTGAAAAACCTCTGATTTAGAGCACTGTGAAACATCTGCTCTACAATCAAAAACCGATAATCCCCAATTGTCGTGTCTTGCTTTGCAGGAACCTTGCAGCTGATCATAACTGCAGACTGATCACAAACAGATACAAAAGCTCGGCGGTTAGTTCTATTGCCGGATCTGTCAAAATGACATACTTTCCTAAGTAGAATTTAACCAATACCTGATTCAGCATTCAATGGAAACCAAAACTACTTTCCTCAACAATTCAGAGCAAAAAAGGTAACCCTTACCACACCAGCTTCTGTTTCACCAAAACACGAGAAATGAGGTTCATCATGTGGGGGCACTGGGAACGTTGGAATTGTGGACAGACTCTTGTCTTCAGAGTGTGGTTTTCGTTCCTCAAAATGCTGTTTGATGAGCTCCACTACTTCCTGTAATGTATTAAATAAGGCACCTTTCAATCGATTAGGACAAAGATAGTAAATATTAGTTCGAAGGACGACTAAGGGAAGACAATGAAATCTTCGAACATGTATACATGTTACTATGTTCCACACAGATGCTAACATTGGAAAAATTAACTATCAGATGTTGTAACAAGGTTAGCAACACACCATCATAATTGAACCACATGAAACATGAAAACCAATATCAGGGAACTAAATCAATTCAAAAGAAAAAATCAGATCCCAAAACAATACCAGATCTCAGAACTGCACAAATCATTTGGGAAGGTCAACTACTGATAAATACCTCAGTGTTTGGGAAGTCACCAACTGCTACAATGGCCATATGTTCTGGCCTATACCAGCGGTGATAGAAATTTTTGACGCGTGCTGCTGTGACATTCTTTATAACTTTCTCTAATCCAATTGGTTGTCGGTTCGCATACTGCAGAATTTTAACGCATAGAAAAGCATCAGAACTCCCAGTAATTGGGGAGTTGTGATAAATATTCAGTCTGCAAAGTGGCCTAGAGCAGCAAGGCTACGCAAGCCATAAACAAGGTAACCGATGACGGATAATCTAAAATATATCTTTGGCGGAAAATCAGATGTATGATTCATTGAGAAGGTCCCCTATCCTTGATGGTCACATCTATTATATAGGCATTCTTTGCATAAAGGCCAACAGTAACGAACAGTATCAAATTAGACAACGCATGTAATACAAGAGAGACAACAAGCTCCATTGTGGGCAAACTTGTGAAAGGGATAGTGACTGTTGCTCAAAGAACGACATCATAGCAAAATAAAAACACGCCCTAGACCCCTTAAAGCAATTCAACTTTTTACGGTCAAGCAGTCGAAGGGTTCCTGGTGATTGAATAGGAACATGGAAACAAAAAGTACAAGTCTCCGAATAAGGCAAATAAGTACAGACATTATCATCAAAGACAATCGAGTAAACATACCTGAGAGCCTTTCATCAACAGCATCCAATGCGCTTCTTGAGTGCGACCCATGGCATTCCTCCCTCCCCTCAATTCCTCTAATACAGCACCCCTTTCTTTCTCAAGATCCTCATCAGATATTCGAATCTGAACAAGCCAATTTCATTGATAAGCTGCAACACGAAGAAAGTCTGACAACAACAAGTATTTTACTTTTGCAATGAGTGGAAGAATTTAGAGTACACCAGCATTGTGGACTTATATATTTATAGAAGAACATATGTGCAAGGTGAATATCTATATTGGATCTATGTTAAAGCCTGTTTCAGAAAACTAACAGAAAGTCCAGGATAAGTCGAAAAATTACGAACCTCGGTACTGAACTCAGCCAGGATGTTAAGGGCTTGAGATAAGATTTCGGGTTTATCGATTGGAACCAGGAGTTCATAAATAGTCTCATCAGCAGAAGTGGATGCATTCTGACAGGCCCCAAACTCAGCACCGATGCTTTCCAAGAATCGAATGATATCATGATTCGTGTGTCTCCTTGTAGCACTAAAGGCCAAATGTTCCACGATATGCGCAACACCTCGCTCCTCCTCGTCCTCCAATATAGACCTACAATGACAGCATTGAACCCTCAAAGTCTAAACGACGAAGGTACACATAACCAAGCATTATCAGTTGTGCTTAGAAGATTACTGAATTACAATGAAATTTGCAAAAAATAATCTCATTAAATATAACCAACGTAATGCAAAAATACGTTCATCGCCACTTCCGACTGGCGGACATCAATTCCCAACTAGGCAGACTAGAACCTACCCGTGTTCAAGCGAGGGATATAGAAAAATTGCATTGGTAGAATAAACGAACAAATCGGTACCAAACTCGGCAATCCACCAGGCCACACCAACGTAGTGACCAAACACCACTCAAAAGCAAAAGACGAAACACAACCCGCACAACTACAACAGAGTTTTTTAGAGTGTTGATCAAGCTATGCATTTACTTGTCTGATCTTTTAACAAAGTCCATGAAGTGCTTACTGCTGTTCTTAGATCGTCGTATTCGTTAAAATGACCAAACTTCAAGAAAAGAGCATGTTTTCAACGCTCGTCTGGGACCTCAGGCTATACCAGTCCTAGATTTTAGAGCCCTGTGAACTTAAAAGTCACAACTTTGGCCATTTAAACGAATAAGACACCATTTTGATCGAATTCTTCTGGACCGGGTAACCTTATTTCCGGCAATTACATTATATACTTCCTGACCAAGAATTTCAATAACGGAGCTAATGAAATAGAAAATCATCGCAATTGCTCTTAATAATCCACACACCCGACTTTGACACCCAGCGCAAGGGCAGCCCGCTCCTTCGGTTTCGCATTCTTGCGCACGTAGTAATGAAGTCCATTCTCTAGAACACCATGCTCCACTCCCACTGGACCAGCAGGGAGGAGATCCTCGGAATCGACGATCAGACGCTCCAGAACACGGAACGTCGGTGCGGGCCCCGTCTTCGTCGTCGTTGTCGTCGTCACATTTCGTCTCCCTGAGTCCAAAACCATTTCAGGCACCAACTCTGGCTCCATTCCGGTGCCAGCGCCAGGATCATCCCCATTCTCAGAGCCGGATTTCGACATCGCTCGCGAACTCCGCCAACGCTGAAACGATTTCCTCAACCCCAAAGATAAAATAAAATTAAGAGTTCTGAAAAATCGGACCACGCATAGCTCAGAATCGGGCACAAATTCCGATGCGAGAGAGAGAGACGAGCAGCTCAAGAGTACGGTCGTGTTCAATGTGAAAACGAAGTTCAAAATTCAGCACTAGACCGAGTTGTTGAAGTCCCGAGTGTGTGGGTCTCGGTCGTGATGCCCGGTCCCTGCACTACAGTAAGTTAGTGCTGTAAGCTCCAAACTACAAACCCTAACTGAGCTCCAAACCCTAATGACAACATCTCAATCTTCGTTCACAATCAAAAGTCGAGGCACCGAAACCTTATTCCACAGCCTGCGAGAGGCACCACATGGTACCACATGGCCTCTCTCTCACCAAGAACCGATCCTTTTGCTCGGGTATATGCCGGGTATTAGAACATCCACACCCTACCTTACCAATTTCCTTGTCCCTCCCCCTTCTCACCAAATACGCCCCATGAATACGCTAGGATTGAGTGTCAAAAATGTATTGTGAGGGCCAATAACACTTCTCAACCACATTTGAAGAGTATCAAACCTCTGGCGGTATGTAAAGGTGGGCATGCTCTTATGTCGTTGCCCTAATATGCTCTCAAAACTTTTATGGTGAGAAAATGCAGCAAGATTTGGACATTTGTGGGTAAATTAAACATCTATATTTCAGCCTTGAATGGTCATCCATCTTCAATCAAAATCACACCAAAGATTCAAGAGCAATTGATAGGGGTTGAAGAATTTTGTGCTTCAATCCAATCATAAGGAGAAGGCCCTATTATCAAGGTAGTCAACTAAGAATTATCAAATTCCAAGATGAATATTGTACTTATAGGACACAATTAACAAATAATAAATCTAAAATAGATGCCAATTTTTTTCCAATTATTTTTAAAGGTGTCTAAATTCTGTTGGATCTTGTAGGAAGTCAATATTAGGAGATTGTAGATTCTCTTCACATGTATTTTTTGGACAACACCCATTTAAAATGTGAATTTTTGAAATACCAAATATAAATGTATACAAAATCAACTCAACATTATCATGTCTAGTGTACTTACATTTTACACGGGAATCTAGTTGGGACGGCATCAATCATGTCCTAACATCCATAGTGCCAAAATTGAGGTCTCAAAATGGGCTTTCAAATGAAGCCTAGTTTGACAACCGCAGCTATTTCCAAAGTCCTAAGAAACTAGTGAAAGGACCGAATCTTTGACAAAAACAAAGATTCACCTTGTGTGAATATCGGGAATGAATGGGAGTATATCTCAATTTCCTATTCTCTTTCAAATATAAAATTGTAACTGCCACAGTCCTCCTCCATTAAACTACTCGTGTACCAATGCTAGTGTACCAATTCTCTGACAATTGGCAGTACAATGATTAGCGAAAATAGGGGAAAAAATCCTGCGAAGGCCAAAAGAAAGTAATGCTGGGGTCCCTTTGGGCGCTTCCTACCAGCCTTCTAAGAGTCCAGATTTTCTCTAATGGAATATGTTTTCCTCTCTTTTTATTCTCCATTCACTACGTACCAGGAAGAAACAGTTATCAAAGGCGTCTTCTCACAGACAGCCATACTCGACTTTCTGTTGTTGCAATCAACGTAGTCTTTGCTAAGACATGTCCGAACGTGATCACAATATGATTTTACAACCCCACTAATCGCCATAGCTGGAGAATGATAAGCTAAGAGAGAACAAACAACTGCAGGATGGAGAGCAATGCGGAACCAGATCCGGTTCCGTCTTTCTTACCGTTTCCGGTGCCACCAGCTGACACGGTAAGGCGAAGGAAATCGAGTCCATTTTGCCGCAACTCTCAGGAGAGATTTTCACACTCTGTTTTGAAGTTAAGTGTAAACCCGAAAAGCACTCACAAGTGCGAGAATTTTGTTCAGTTTTTGATGGAGCAATCTGTGACTGTCATATGAAGGATGCATTCATCGATGAGCTTTACTTTGGATCGGACAATGCGGAGGGGTGTCTGCCACCGGTAAGTTAAAATCGATATCTATGGTTCATTGCTGCCTAACTTAATTGATTCACTTGTAAGTTAATGCTTGATCACGTTCATGCATGCTTCGCTTGTAATGGCGACATTCAATGAATTTCATGGTTCTCTTTCAATGATCTTAAGCGGATTCTTAATTTGAAGGACCTTTGAAGGATTCTTAATTTGAAACACAATTGTGTTTCGTGCAGGATTCTGCTATGAGTGAATTGAATGAGTCAAGGACAGAACTCTACAATCGTGTGCAAGCACTGAAGAAGGTGAGAGACAATGCAACTTTTTGTGACTTTTATAATTCACCATTGATGGACCATTATGGGCAATTTCATTATAATGGCGGTATTCCAAGTGCCACTTTGACGGTGTGCCATTTTCACCATCTAGGATAGGTATAGATTTTAGAACGGTTGTTCAGAACCATCTAGGACTGGTGTAGATTTAGAACGGCCATTCTAAATTGTTTTTATGCCATTTTAGAATAATATCACCATTTTAATGAAATTGTCCATCATTGAAGATTTGGACATTGGAACTCATGTTCCTTTGGCAGTTTTGAGTGGACGATTTGTGGAATTTCAATTGCGCAATCTTATTTTATCTTCTCATCAACACGTGCAATTATCTTCAGTGATTCTAGGGATATAACTTCACTCCATTCAAATAAATATTTCTACATCGACCAATGGCAAATTCTTCATTTAACTCTAAAAGGTTCGTGAATGTGCTTTACCCAAAAAAAAAAAAATTCAAAACTGTCATTTTTAGTGCTAAGATGGCAACAATGAAAAAAAATTATTATTTTTGCATCTCCAATTGTAAAATTTTGCATGCGATTTGTATGAAAATGGATGAAAGAAATTTCAGACATTTTAGCCATGTAGATTGTAAGATGTTAGGGTTCAAAGTGAAAAGAAAAGATTTTTTGCACCTTGCTTTATTAGTGTTTTAGACTTTGAATCCCCTTAATTTCAATTTTTTGCACAACAAAGTCGTGAGGTTTAAATCATCAGTCCAAAAAATTAGGTTGAAAATTGAATTTGAAAAAAAAAAATTAATTATTTTTATTTCTAAGAAAATCATTAAATAGAAGTAGGTAGAAGGTGGAAGGGAAAATGAAATCATTAATAATTCAAAAATGGAATTAAACATGTCAATTCTAACATCAAGATTGTTGTATCTACACTTAATGGATGTTTTTGTTTCAAAAAATTGTGAAAATTTGAGTTGAGAAACAAATCCTACAAATTGTTTTAAGAAGAAGATGCCCTAATTGCCCAAGAAATAGGATTCTTTAAACTTTCACATCATTGATCTAAAGTGATTGAATCAAATCTTTCCATGTAGATACAAATATAAATATATGCATAAATACTTTAAGTGAAAAAATGAAAAATAAATAATCTTCAAAGTTTTGTTTTTTGTTTTATTGTCGCCCTCGGTTGAGTATTTTGAACTTAGAAGGATATAATTTTTCTCCCAATCACTAAATGAAGTAAAAATTATACTTCCAAAGAGCTTATACATTCCCTTACCTCAATAAACAAGTTTCAAAACTTACAAAAAAATTTGACATCATAGGAACCTGCCCAAAATCTTAAATCATGTCACAGTCTAAAAGTGTTTGATTGATGACAAAGAATCCTTCTAGGTAAGAAAAAAGTGCAAATGTTCATCTTTGGAATTTTGTGTGAAAAAAGGAGGTCTTGCACAATAATTTGCTTTAAAACAATTATTCTTGATATTTTTTTAAGCAAATGATTCACACAATACCCAAAAGGATCAAATTTCTACAGTGACTAGCTTGACATTCTAGGGTTTAAAATCCATTCCAGGACTTTCAATCTTTAGGGGTTTAATAGTATGAAGTCTTGTTTGTCAATGTATATTTAACTTTTCAGCCAATTGAGCTCTTATGTTGCAAATTGGCCTCCTTGATCGTCTTCCTTTCTCATGGCCTCGGGTTTTTTTTGGCATTACAGTGCCAGATTGTACAAGAAAAAAACAATTTGGATACAAAATAGTAGAAAACTATGAAGTTTTTTTGCCTGAAAACTTCAAATTAAAAAAACGCATCTTGGATGAAATCTCCATATTATGAATGAAAATAGAATTATGAATATTTGATATGTGCTAATGTGATATTTTTCTATCCAATGTGTGGATGAATGTTGAAATTTGGAGCATCACTATAACATTTTATATTGCCACTTTGGCACTTCATAAAAAATGAAAAAAAATCCTGTTGATCATGTGCTTCATCTCACAAAAGTGAAGAAACTGGTTGTTTGACATACAGGATCTCAAAGATTGGCGAGGGATGATGAACTCCCAAGTGAAGTCATACCGGGAGGTATGTCAAAATGTTTCCACAATGAATGTGTAGTGCAATCATCAAGGCGGAGGGAATTTTCAAAATTCCCAACAACGAGGAAATTGCTCGATGTAAATATGTCAGTGATGAATAAAAAAAATATAATCACTGATTACGTGGATTTCACGTGCCATGAGGGTATTATGGGAAATAATACTCCCACAAAATGAATGAGATATTTTTGGCAAGGATTTACGGCTAGAAACAAAACATTCCATAGTTGTGAGATTCTTTGTTAAACTCTTTATCCTAAACAAAGAGAGACAAGCAAGCTAAGTGTGTCTTAATTACATTATTATTCACCAAAGACACCTCACTTTTGCATAGACTAGGCAATGTGAACGTCGAGTCTCAGTCATTGTGAGAAATAACATGACAAGCCATAAGAGCTCTTATTTCTATAAGGAGACTATACTTTCACATTATGACGTGTAACCTCCATTGTTGAATCTTATTGAATTATGGATCTAAGATGGTGGACATCGTAATGCCAAGTCTAGTTTTCAAGGCAAATTTGTTACGATTCCATTGGACAATTTGAAAAGCATTATAACTCACAATGCATCTCCTCTCCTACACCCTTAGATTTGCAAAATGTATAGATGTGGACATTTGTGATGAACTATGAGACTTGGCATTTGTCCTAGCTCTTTAGCATTACTTAAAGTGATACCACCCAAAAACATCAAAATAAACAATTCAATGTAGTTTGAAGCACCTTTTACAAGGAAAAATAATTATAGCAACAGAAAATCATGAAATTTTGTATAAAAAATGATTTTTGGATAAGATATGCAATTACTATGAATTTTCAAAGTGGATGTTCCCTAAACCACTAAAACCATCACATGGGCTGGTCATAAAATCAAAAGCTAGAGAATCAACAATCCGCACTAATCACAATTAAAAATGGAAACGATTTAATTGCACTTTTGGGACACCTTCAAAAGAAGTTTATTTGTTAGAAATGGCTCCACAGAGGTTTCTAGGTATTTTCACCTTTGGTTAGTGCATAACGTTAAAGAAGCCCCATGTTATGGAGAATGGAATATAACTTGCCTCTCCTTATCCATCGAGAGATTGTTTGGATAGAAACAAGATACATTGAGTTGATAAGTTGATAATTTTATAGTCTATTCAATTCCCAACTCCCGTAGCCTGAGGTCACCTTTGGCACATTTTTGCCAAATAATCATTTAAAATTAGAAGGATTAGTTCAATAATTCATTTTTTATTAATAAGTTATTTAGCAATTCATAAATAGTTTTTCTTAAATTTTAGCAACCCTTCAAATAATCTTGGAAGTTGAATGGTTTTATTTATTGCATAGGAAAGTGATAGCCTTGGCTTTCAATAACCCTCATTTACATTTCCAAGTGTTCCTACTTTGCTATAAAGTTAGCAAAATGAATTGGAATTCCACATTATTTAGTACATATCATGGGATCAAGCTATACATACAATAGAACTTCTCTAAAGTAATAGCTCTGGTATCCGGCTCAAGTCCCCATGCTCAAGAATCTCAAAGAACTTCTTTGATGTCTTATTTAGAGACTAGGCATAGTGCAGGACCAAGCAATCAATACCCCATCACTTTAGAGGGGTCATTGCTTTAGAGAAGTTCACTTTAGAGAAGTTCTACTATACATCATTTCCAACATTTTGACTTTCCTTATGTTTAATTTTCCTTGAATTTAGCAAAGTGGCTTATTAATTTTTGAAACTATTCGGCTCTTAAAAATTTAATTATTTTCACCAAAGGTGACCTCAGGCTACGGTACTTTCATAATATTAACATTGGACTTCTCAAGCAGACTTTCAGTAAATGGTCAAATGCCAGCTCTTGTGATTGAAGTGGGCACAGGCAAGTTGGAGCCCATTCTTTTGAAAATACCCAGACTTGCAAAACTGTGTGCAAGGGTGTTTATTTGATGTTACATGTGTGTGATTACTTGTGCAGGAGATTGGAGGTTTGAGAGACTCTCTCAATTCCGAGGTGGAACGATTGAAAACTGTATGTTTCCCATCGTCTTTCAAAGTTCAGAATGCTCCGTTGTCCGCTGTTTTAGAATGGATGCAGCGATTGTGTTTTGGGGGGCAATAAGGTAGATGCATCCATAGTCGATCATGACCCATAGCCAACCTATAGGGGCCACTATTTCCAACCAAGGTTGAAAAGTTTGGAATGTGTTTTTTCAAGGTTGGGACTAATAAGGTTATGACACATGTCCAAGGTAGTGACGAAGAAAGTAGGAAATAATGAGCGGGAAAGCAGTTTTTTAGATGATCAAAATTGGATGACTCTAGATATTGGTTATTAGTCCGGACAACTTTTTGACTCCCAAAATCATAGTAACTTCAATTTTGGGAATAAAATTACAAAAATTTGTGAATCCCCATATTTCTTATCTTTCTACATGGGAAAAATTTCCCACGCCTTAAACTACTCATCATTTGCTGGGAAATCCCTTATCTCTCTTTCTCAAAGGTTGTGGCCCCATGTCACTTGGTTCAAAATGTACCTCAGTCCTTTAGGGGTTAAAGTATTGCAACTAAGGTAGGAGGTCCATAAATTGCCCATTTAAGCCTAAGTATCTCATCAATGACAATAATAGATATTTTCAATGAACATGTCATTCATTCCTAGATAGGGGACGCATTTAAAACCTCGTTGATTTAAGGACCTCCTACCTTAAGAGAGTTGCATGCACGACTTAATTGCCAATTGCTCCTTTATGGCCTCTCCAGGAATTCAAGAAACTGAGAAGTACGGTGAATGACCAAATGGAAAAAGCTTCTTGCAAACTCGTTGAGTTGGTATGTGTTCAAACAATCTTCCACTCTCTTTCTCCCATAATTAAGATATTTTAAACAATATTCAACGTTACCCAAAACATGGCACCTATATTTGGACCAAATAGGGTTATAAAAATCTAGATATCCATTACAAAAAATTTACACAATCAAAGCAAGAGAGTTCAAGAAAGTTTAGTGTTGGATTTCAATACATTGAGAGACAATACTTTGAACATTCATAACCTATTCATACAATATTCGAATAAAATATTTTAAAGTGCATTGGAATCCTATTTTAGTTATCAATAAGATTCACGAGAAATAATTTATTCTTAATAATAATAATAACTATGTTTAGCTGTAATTAGTGAAGATTATAGGTGCACATACTTGATACTGCTTTCCCGTTTTTAAACTCACAATTGAATGAAAGAATGAATATTTTGCTTATGAGATTCCTTGCTTGTGAGATTCCTTTGTTGAAGAGTGTTTTAAGCACAAATGTGTGTGGATGATGACGACAACCTCACATTTGTAAAATGGTAGATTTCAATGAAATTGACACATATTCAATCATTTCTCCCATCTTGGATTGACAAAACTTCTAGTTTTAGAGTTGTGGACATCTAATCATTAGATCAGTTCCAAAAGAATTCTAAGCATTTGACCCTTCAAGACACTTAGTTCCTTCTGTTCATTGAATCACTATTGCACAATTATTGGAGAATTTTCATTTGGTGGAATTAAATTGTACGTCCGGATAACTACAGTGTGTGACAACCAATACCTTGTTGCTATAAACTTTGAATCTTTTCAAGGGGTTATGAAATTTTGACATATACTTAGTCAACTATAGAACCTACGGGCCATGGCAGGATTTTGGTTCTTTTGCTAAGGCAAGATGTTCAATTTGGTGTTCAATTTGTCCTTTGTGATGGAATGAATTGTCTATTTTTTGAATGGATCCCAAAAACAAATCTGCAAAGTCTTCTTTGAAAGGACCTAATCTACAAAAGTAACAATTGAAAGATACACAAAATTCAATTGTTTTCTTGACACAAAAAAATATTCAATTTTAATGAGTATGACAATTTATAGTACAAAATTTAGTGGTGATATATCAAGTCATTAACTTGACCATGTGTGTGTATATATACATATATATAAATAATTTGCTAAGTTATTGCATGTCAAATATGAATCTCACTTATTTTCTAATTTGTGTTTTTTATCTAGGATGAATCTGAAGAAACCGTCTCTTCATCAAAACCTAATAACACAACACAACCTTTATCAACTGTACCAATTGAATAAAAGTTAATACCAACCAAAAAGAATTGACTTTACCAATGCAATTTGATTATTTATCTTACTTACACAATTACACAATATTACAAAGTGTCAAAAGTGTGTATTGTACAACATTGACAAATCTTACTAGTAGTCAATTACAAAACTTTGTACTATTCTAGCTATTGTAATGTCATGATGGAAACAATTACACGTTATAAGAAATGCATTGGTTCTTCTTTCAAAATGGTTTGGATGGTCCCATAGACAAATGATTACAGGACAACATGAACATTGATGAAGAATAGGAATGTCAAGTATGTCTAATATGGCATTTAATACAACAAACTAACCATACTCAAATCCCATTTGTTGGTTATTATTCCTAAATGTTGTTGTTTTCAATAATCATTGTGGAGAATACTGTCACTCCACTGTTGACCCTTCTAATTTAAAGATTCACTACTAGAAATATTCATGTCCTGTTTCGCAGAGATTTCACATACTTCTGTTGTTCCACACACTTGATTGGGACGACTTGGTCCGGACTCAGATTAGCATATGTGTGTTGATTGCTGCCACGTAGGATGGCAGCAAGCAAGGCGTTTGCCATGCTGGCATTATGGCTTCAATTAACATTTACCCAGGTGAAGAAGTTGCTTTATGACTTACGCATGTGCTAACTTACATCTCTCCAACTTTTCCACAAATAATTCCCAGAATTCCGGTCTCAAATAAAACAGGCTGTTTCTATATTCGGCTAAGTACTGACAATGAAGAATTTTCAGGGCTTCTCAATTTAAACATGCTTTATCGATCAAGGGCCAATACATCTTGGACACATTTTAGCTTACAAATGGTTGATCAATTTAGCTGAATAATTTGAAGGGTTTACCAATTTAAGCATTCTTTTCCGATCAAGCGCCAATACATCTTGGACACATATTAGCTTACAAATGGTCTATCAATTTAGCTGAAATTGCCCTGCAATTGACATGCTGACATGGCAAATGGTATTCTCACTTCTTCATCCCCATTGGTACTCCTGTTCCCATTGCTCAGGTATTCATCGATTTGTTATTAAATTATTTCATCCGTCCTTTTTTCCAACTATCCATCATCTACGTCAATTTAATAATTTTCACTCGTTTACATTGCAAGGATTTTTTCACCCCAATTTACAAATTTTACTATACATAAGACTCTCGTTCATTTCCATCTCAAGATACCACAGTATACTGCGGTTCCACGCTACATCTTCAGGAATTTCATTAAAATTGATACAAACGCCAATTTGATTCACTGGCTCTTTCCGACAAGGAATTCAGAAACCATCTGAAGAAGATGCTTACCTTCTCATTGTTTCCAAATACGTAAGTATGGACATCTTCCATTTACAGGGAAAATTCATGGTATATTGTATCGGGAAACTCTCTTCGCCACATGACGCATTGCAAATAAAATTGTAACGACTTCACTACAAAACTCTATAGTAAATAATCTCCGTGACTGTTCTCCTTCACATGAACATAACATATCATCTTCCTGCCTCGACAAGGATGCACGGTGAGTCAGCCACCAACAGCGGTTGGCAACTGCAACCCATGTCAACACAACAAGCCCTACACATCATTATTGACTTCAATACTTATAATACGCTAATCCCATCGCAAAGACACGGTTCCTTTGTAAAAGCATCCTCCATTCACTCATGCACTAATACCACCTGTGTTCCATACGGCTTCCTCTTGCACTTTGTCCTCCAAGATCGGTTTCAGTGCTGCGAAATTGCCATCAGTCTCTTACAACCTACAGACACAATACACCAACAATGACAAACACGTCAAAAAATTTCGAAATCTTGTTTCACCACACTTTTCTACACAGCTTGTAGGCAATGACCTCAGATATATGAAAGATACTCATAACATTGAGGAAGTTTAGGAGCCCAAGTAACACACATCAGATTCACAAAATAATGATCCTCCCCGCTGAATCGAAGCACTCACCCTACCATTAAGTAAAAAGATGTAATTTACCTTCTCGACTAAGCATCTTCTCATAAAAGTCCTGTCACAGTCCTTTTCTCTATAAAAACAAGGATCGGAGTAAGTGACAAAGGGTTTAAGGCGATATATAAAACACATAACACTGACTGCTTGAAGGACTGACACATTCTAAGATACTTCTGACTAAGTCTGCTCAGAAGTTATTCACCATGCTAATGCCAACTCATTCAAACCTATACTTCAATCGCTTCACACTCCGTGCCCAAAGACTAACGCATTTCACGACCACATGCTCCACTCCTGCAACACTTATGTTACATTCACAAAATGTCAACGTTCACCAAATCCAAGCTCACATACAGAAATACTCAACCATCCACCCACTTCCAATTTCCATCTACATCTTTGACATCATTAACTCAGTTCATAAACATCTATACTACATGTCACACGTCCAAGAAAAATGTACATATTGCTTTATCCCCTTCTGCTTTTCAGAGCTTGCGGCCTGGTTTCGACTTCTTTGACGGTGGAGGACTTGCATCACGCATGACCTCTTTCCCCTTATCCGTAGACTTCTTGGCTGACCTTCCCTGCATGCCATTGTAGCCAAATATGAACCATGTCATGACAGAGTTTCAATCACTTGGGAAAAAAAATTTAAACAATGTCATGGGATTCGTAAACTTCACTGCACAACTACCTTATTTCAACCTTCACCTCGATGACAATGTTTGGCTACGTTCACCACTACACTAAAACACAATGCATACAAGATAAGTGCAAAAGCAAGGTTCCTAGTCAGTTCATCCTCATCATTTAAAACATGGTCCTTGTAACGCCCACAATACCGGACTACGTCCACAACAAATGAACACATGAGGCTCAGTCCTCCATCTCACCTCATTCACATGGTCCACTGTCACTTAGCTTTCCGGGCCAGCTACTGGCATTGAGCTGCCTGCACCAGCGTCTCCTACTACCTCCAGTGTGGCCATTTTCCTTAACGCTTTCATTGCAGCCTTCAGTTCCTTGAGCTCCTGCTCCATCCTTAGAACATAGGCAGCGTTAACATGCGGGGACATTGGAGGACCCTCAATCCTCAGCGACGCCATTCCTCTGACATGCTCCGCATCCTTCTTCAAACCTCTGCCTTCCTGTACTTCCTCACCGTCTTCCCCCTCAGATTAAGGAGATGGACTGCGTTCTATACGATCTCTTCGCTTCTTCGAAAGACCTTCGTACCCTTTCTTCCTTCGCATTTCAAATTGCACCTCATCCGGATCTGGTTCCCTCCCCAACTGCCTCTGTAGATCATCCCGAACGCCATCCTCTCCTTTAGGTCCGGTTCGGCCTTTGTTCAATCGGGCAGCGTTGGCATGCTTCATTCGCTGCGACAATGACTCACGGCTAGGATCTTGGCGAATGCGATCCAGTCGTTGCCACACCCCTTTGTCCAATCCTGACAGACAGTCGTTACCATCTTTCATTGAGCTTATCATACGACAACGTCGTTGTGTAACAGCTTTACCTGCTAGAGACCTGATATAGGCACGATCAACTGGTGCTGAATATTCAAAGTTGTCCTTTAGCCGACGCCTCAAGATTGACATATCCTCTTCCGGTTGGTGGCGAATATTTGTTATGGATGGATCCAGTTTAGCACAAAGCTTGTTCAGCTCCTGGCGCCACACTCCTTTGCCAAACCCGTAAGGAATCCCTCTCACGTCCACTGTAATGTAGTGGGCCTTCAAGCCCTGCCTCTCTCGTTGACGTCTTTCAGTTTCCCTTTCGCCTTGTCTAGTCCGTCTTTCTTGACGCTTTTTGCTTTCATCACGAGGGGACTCAGCCTTTGGCTTCTTCGGCTTGAAGTCCTCAACGTAACGCCCGTAAGGTGACCCCTCTTCGCTGCTTCTCGAAGAATTGTCGCCGTGACTACAGTCACGTCCTTTGTGCATTGGCCTATGGAAATCCGAGAAGGCCTGATGCCCTCCCCTCCTTCTGGGGTGGCCCCGTTCTCCATCACTGGCCCCATAGCTATCCGACAAGTAATCCTGTAAGGCAACTCGTTTGACATGCTTGGATCCACCATGACGACGTTCTGCAGATCTTCCACGACCTCGCCGTCCATGAAAATGTGCTTCACGCTTTCCTGTCCCCCGCCTCTGAGCATGCATGAATCCGCATGAGGAAAATGAGAATGTACAATGACGAGAAAACAAACCGAAGACGCAGGGAAAAAGAAACTTTATAAAGCAGGCGGGATATCATACGCTACTGAACATCTGAGGAGCGACTACTTCTTTTTGGACCACTGAATAAAATAACTTAGCTGCAAACTAACAACGCTTATCGGGGGTGACAGGCTTCCAATACTGCTTCGGGAATCTTCACTTACGTCTCGACGTCCACGCTGAGACATTTTGTCTTTCTTCCAAGCTCGGTATTCCTTGACATCGAACTCAGAATCTGAAGTCAGCTTGCAACGGGTAGCAGTACTCCTGGGCTGCTCATCTCCTATTTCTCGAGATGTTGGGGGAGAAAGCACAACATAGTCCTTGCCTGCAAGCGATATGTGCACCTTCTCCTTCCCTAGATGAGACTTGAAGACGGCGTTTCCATTGGGGCTCTCATGGTGTTCAATGCCACGACCAAAGGAATCCGGTGGCATGTCCCACGCTAAGCTCATAAAACAACTACAATGTCAGAACATGACTCTGTAGACACTTGCCATTCTCTTTTCATGTCGAGGAAATTCTTTTAGCTATTATTAGATTTAACCTCACAAAAATCCACAACGTCTGAGCATTGACAAATGAAACCACAATGAATTGAAACACATGAAGTCATGAAGAGTACACATACCTTTCTTTCCCTTTGAAGTTCCTTTCACTGCAATTGCCCTTTCCACAGGACTGATCGGATCGCTTTCCTCCGGACCATTTGATAGTCTACTAGGACTCCGAGCCAAGGACGCTGGTTTCTTGGCTTGAAGTCTTCCAGTCCCTTCCTTCTCCACTGGTGTGCTCTCAACACGAACTTCAGTCATTGGGACATCGTCTTTATTTCCTTCGGCAAACTCAAGCTGCGATGCGGGCACATTATTTTTTGCTGCTACGACGGGAGAAGTTTTCTTCATTCCCTTCGGCATGACAATACTACCCTTTTGCGTAGTAGCCCGTGTTCTAGTTGCAGGAGTTGCAGCAACTTGAGATGTATTCTTTCCACGTTTTGGTTTTCTCCACACCTCGAATGTCTCTTTGTCCTTGCCCATTGCAGCTCGAGGCATTGAGACAACCTGTGCATGTCAAGAAATAAGAAAATCAGTGGTACAATACTGGAGATTTAAGGTCAAGAGGTAATTTCCATAAACTCATGTGTTGTCAAAATATAACTTCTCTCCACTTCAAACACGGGAGACATCCACACCTGCATTAAAAGAACCAAATGACCTGAATAGCCCCGACGTATGGTTTTCATCAAAAGGCAAAGTTCACGTCACTTACCTGCCGTGATTTTGCACGGATTCGGAACTCCCGCTGTTTCTGCGTTTTCACGTCCTGCAAAATGAATGATGCCTCTATCATGTCCATCGTGGAAAATTGTAAAAGAAAATCCGATGAGCCTTCCACACTGCCTAATTGACACATCCCGCAAACTAGTACAAAGCTAAACCGTCGACAGATGTCAAATTCATCAGAAAACTAGCTTCCAAATTAACCAAATTAACAACAATAATGAACAACTTCAAACCAAGAAGAATAAAGCTCCACATGAGGATAAAAGGACAAACAAATGTTCTACATGAAAGATCACATAAGCGCATATATCTATAAAAATTTCTGCCCCAATTCTTAGGCTATGATTCACAACTCTGATAACGAACATTCATGAGTCAGACCAAAACTGGAAACAAAAAGGCTAAAGATTTTAACAATTGACTCCACGACAGTACTGCTCTCCTAACCTGCACACCACAGCAGCTCCTTGCCTTATAAGCATACCACATCAACAACATAAAACCGTTCAATATAGACTACAATTCTTGGAGGTTGGACTATCACGCTTCAAAGCGTTTCTAGACAAAACCTACCAACGATATAGATGGTCACAAAGGATATTGCAACAAGAACAAGCAACGAAAATTGCTTCCACCATTGCAACACTGCCTTCCAGATTTGGTAGTAAAAGCTAAGTGCTTTCTATGAGTAAAAAATTACCATTACGAATTGTTTAACCTAAACACAAAACAGGGTATGGAAATGCATGGTGGTAATGGTATTGTATTGGGGTACTCTAGCTTTGAATGTTTAGGGCCAAACTAAAGTTCACATTCCCACTGACATAGCACTAAATCCACGCCCTCCTTAGTTAAGTTCCACATTTGTGAGTGTGAAGGAATATTTAAAACTGAAAAATCATGCTCTCCAGTACTTGCAGTCGAAGTGGTTCTAATTGTATAGCATTTCTATGGGAAAAAACATAACACTGCTGTAGTCATCTAGGGATCGGTGAAAAGCAATACGTTTCCGCCATGTACGATATCATATACCTAAAATGCCCAGTCCGTACAAACTTCAATGTGACGGACACATACCTCTTTTGCTGAAATAGCTTGGCTTCTGAGCATGCGACTGCTCTTCCACTCTCCTGCACTTCTGGCTTTACTACTGGTGCCGCTTGAGGACGCTCTTCTTAGCGAACGGCTTCTTCTGCCCACCTCTATTTTAGAACCGGAAGAAGTATCTGATGAAGAAGTATCTGAGTGCGATAGATACTCGCATGAACTTGGCGACAACTCCGTTCCTGGATGCCAACTTCCGTCAGACAAATCAGACTCGGTACTCTCTAACTCAGAAGAACTGTCTTTCCTCTGGCTGTTTCGTGCACTTCCGTATTGCCTTGTTGTCGCCTTGTCCTTCCCCGTCCTTGAACTTTCTCTCTTCAAACCTTGGACGTGCACATCTCTCTTCCGCTCACCTTCCGGGGCCTCACATGACTCCTCCTCGATGACAATGGCATGTGGAACGGCGAAAGCAGGTCTTCCACGTTCAACTTTCTGGAGCGCATCCAAAGACTGCTCCAACTGGTCCGACCTGAAGCTTCCCCCCCGAGGATTGTCACTTACCTCGCACAATGGTGACCCGGGCGGATAATAAACAACCAGGTCTGTACAAGCTGCTCTACCGTCTTCCGAACATGGAAACGACACTTTTGGATTCACGTCCACCTTCTCCCTCCTGATACACCTATTGGTCAAGTCAAATACGTTTAGAAATCGCTACTTCATGGTAAGTGACAATCCTTTCACTCTGTCTTCCGGCATTTCTTTAGCGTTGCTTCTTAGTACATTTTGTGACTCGCACAACTCTAACCTACCTTCGAAATTTCAAAATGCAGTTCCCTACTGGCGGCTGTGTGTCAAAGACGGCGAGACTTCGACTATCATCCGCCTGCTAGTCCACAGACGTTCACTTTCATCCACGGAACGTGCATGTCCATGGCGCAGAGGTAAGTTCTCTCGAATTTTGTGCCTTGACACTACGAATGCCATGCACGCGCCTTATACAAGCCGCCATGGACGAGAATTTCGCTCATTTTCAATTTTTAGAAGCGGCTTACCAGAACCAATCCTCGGACTTAATGATGTAATGCCAAAATCAAACTTTGTTTGGAAAAATTGCTTACAAGTGCCGTGTGCATGGAACTTTTCACTACACGCTGTATTTGGCCAAAAAACTATTCTTGAAATTCTGACACAAGAACTTTGGCATTGACAGACTTACATGGACCTTTTAGTAAAATAAGCCGATTAGTCAACACGCATTCCGGGTTTGTCTAAACTGTGAACGAGGTTGCTAGAAAGTTGCGATCTTACAAAGTGGGTGTAGGTCCCAGCTTGTGAAGAACTCTGTCCGCCATGCTCTAAAGTTTGTTGAAATTCTTGAAGATGTCATCACTCGACATTAGTGTCCGAGAGCCAAGGAAGCCCGTCTCCACACACCTAGTTTTCACCTCTTCCTCACGTATGCAAGTAATGCAACTAAAGATGAACTAGAGACAATGAGGACTGCTGGACGAAGCTGAAGAATTTGAGGGGCTTCAAGACTAGAGGACGACAAGACATAGGAAGGGAGACATCATTGGCAGCTTGACCTTCAAGGTAAGCCGCCGGCCGTAATTGCAATTGTTGACTGCTTGAGGGTTCTATGCCGCCAGATTTATTGTTGGAGAGTCCACCAACGTGTCACTGCTTTGAAGATCTTGCTCGTGACTTGAATATCAGATTTCTGGTTATATTGCTACAATCAGATATTATTTTCTCCTTTCTGTAGTTTCACTGGCATTTCCTAAAACATGTTTCTTTTCAGCTTGAATATTCTCATCAAAGGCGCACAGATTTGTTTTGTCCGAAATGAACATAAAAATTCTTGACAAGGAGTGGGACTTTAAATGCAAGGTTTAGGGAATGAGGTTCTTTGTTTCATGTAACACCTTCTTCTAGGAACAAACAGTGATACAAAAATCCACCGACGGCTGTCCTAAACCTCTTCTTCTGGTCAACTTAGTTAACTGTGGAAATTTCCACCAGCACGAAGGGCAAATTACGCTAAGTACTGGATCGTGGGTTTCATTTCAATTGTGTTAGCTGAACTAGAGGCTGGTTGGCTACAAAAGACGAGGCGACAGTCGCTCATTTAAGGCACCTGTCGAGGAGCAACACTCTAGCACTACTCTGGTGAGTCCTCGTATTACTTTAGTATTTTTCCTTCACTTAGAACTTCACTTCATTCAGTTGTGGATGGCGATGTTTTGTAATTATCATTTATTATATGAGATGATTTTGACAAGTCCGATCAAAGATCTAGCTTTAGCAAACACGGTCACGACTAACTCAGAGATAGAGTTATTTAGAGGACTTAGACGTCTTCCACATGACAAGAAAAATGATTTAACGGAACATGATACTAAACATTAACACCTTGAAGAAGTGATTATAAAAAAATCATACTAGAAAACAAGAGTTTCATGTAAATACTTAACAACTTCCTTTGAAGCCGAGATTGCTTGAATGGAAGAGGTTACTGTCAAATCAATACATCGTGGAGTGTATCGAAATTAAAAGTAGCGTCTTCTTTCATTATGCTGACATCTGCTTGAATGGTCCAGACTTTCTTGTCTGAATTGACTTTAAAATCATCTGTAAAAGCTTCCTCGTGGTTCATCAGTGTCACCAAGACAAATGAAGGTTCATTGAAGGTTAATTTGATGTCTCTTTCTAATTTCTATGAGCACTACTCTGCTAACCTTTGTTGTATCATTGCGCAGGCTTTGTGAGGAACTTGAGGGAAACTCCTAATTGATCAAAAGGGTCCAAGCCATCGACTGGAAGACCCCGTTTAGGTGGAGAATCAAGATAGCATATTTGTCAGAGTCGGTGCATTTCCTGAGGTTAGTTACAAACATGTCTTACTAATCCGCTTAGTCAACAATAGCAATGCAACACCCCTCGGTTCTGAAAGTGGCACCCTTGTTTAGGAGAAAGAGACGTAGAATGCCTAGCACGGATTCAGAGGATAATACAACGATGGGACCTGTGGACGAGAAAATGTATTCCACTACCAAAGAGACTCTTGAGGCGAATTCTGTGGACGAGTCTCGTTCAGCTCCTGCGTTGTGTGCACTTGGCGAGGAGGAAGGCATGCGCCATATGAAAGGACCATCATCTGACTATAAAGAACATCCTGTGCCAGATACATGCACGTTGTTGGAAAATAATAAGCCAAAAGTTAGTTTCAAGGCTCGAGTTGAACGCTTACTTTTTAAAGACAGAAAACTATTTGCAAAATGGACCTCTGAGACTACTCCCTCGCAGGTTGAGTGTCTCATGGACCAAGGATTGCCGGGTCCAGCGTCTTCTTTGCCAATACCACAGAAAAAGAAAGTGTGTTTAGCTGAGATGTTAAATTTCTAAAGTATTGAAAAGGGTGTACCTTACAAGCAGTGTCCCTTCTGCTTCTAGGGAGCTACGTGTTGCTTTCAAGTATAATACAAAGTTACAACATGACAATTTTGTATGCGTCATTTGCGACTACAATTTCATGCCCGTTCTTCCCATTTGGTCCATATTTCGTCTGTAGTAAGTGCAAAGTTTGACATGTTGGAATGTCTTATGACTTTCTTGTGTTTTAGTTCTACTTGAAAGTGGATGAATCGTGGAGTTGTTCTCTGCAGCGCCATGTTCAACATGAACAAATAAATGTTAATTGGTGGTTTTTTGTCGCAGATACCTTTTCCTTCGAGATGCCTCCTAGAGGTTTAGGTGGAACTTACCGCATGGAGAGGTCAATAGCCCTTAGACAAGGTCTAGCAGAGTACCCATGTGCATGCCGTCGTTGCCGTGGGGGACGCACACAAAGCATTTCCCTTGTGGCAACACACCATAGGCGGTATGGACGGGACCCGTACCTGCGTTACCCGGTTCTGGTAAGTGTTTCCATAAACTTCACAACTGCTGTGGATGACAATTACTTTAGTATACTTTGTTTTTGACTTAAATTACTGTGACGGGGCTTTACTTGAACGGAAACCCGCTTTGCATGGAAGTAGATATCATCACAATCATATTAGGGGCAGGAGGTTATGTACAATAGTAATTGCTTAGGGGCATGTTGGAAGAATTTGAAGAGTTATGCTGCAACCAAGACTGTCTTGTACATATTGGAATTGTCCAGGAAACCTCAAAGTCTTCCAACCTGTCCATATGATGGTTATTGATCAATATTTGTGGAGCACAAAGTTGTACAATTATGTGTCACTAACTGCAACGGTCTTTTGTGAATGCATGCATGTACAGACCGAAGATGGACGGAACATTCGGGGATCTGCTGATCATCCAAAAGAAGGGGAACAGGCGTATGCATGGAGAAGGGAAAACGACGATGGTCCTAATTTTGTGTGGCCTCCACGAACGGAGGTCGAGGTGGAAGATATGGTTAACGATGCATTCGCACGAGCTGATGAGGTCCACGCAGAAGCAGGTGGAGGTGACCGGGGAGGTGACCAAGAACCAAATGACGTGGGAAATGATCCAGAGGAGGAAAATGTGGGACTTAACATGGCGGATATAGAGCAGCTCATCGAAGAAAGCACGCAACCTCTATACGATGGGTGTGCTGTGAATAAATTGCAAGCGAGCATCGTGTTGCTAAACATGGTGAACTTATACGGAGTCCCTCACACTTTTTTTGATGAGCTGCTTTGTTTTTTATCCACAGACTTATTGCCACAATCCAACTGCTTACCTCGGAAGACATACGAGGCAAAGAAACTGATTATGAAAATGGGATTAGAGCACAAGGCCATCCATTGTTGTTCCAATGGCCACGTTCTCTACAGAGAGGCGGAGCACGAGAATTTGATGGAGTGTCCTCAGTGTGGTGAAGCGCGGTATGTCACTGGTTCAGACACAACTCCTAGAAAGAACCTGCGCTATTTCCCTATCATCCCGCGCCTGCAACGGTTATTCCGATGTCCAGAAGTTGCAGCGCTCATGAAGTGGCATGTAAATAATAGGTCTGATGACGGTCAGATGCGGTCTGTTGTAGATACTCCACAATGGGCATCCGTCGATGCCATCAACCCAACATTCAAGGAAGAGGAGAATAATTTGTATCTTGGACTCGCAATTGATGGAGTCAACCCATTTGGAAACCAAAGCACCAATTACTCGGTGTGGCCGGTTCTTTTGGTGATCTATAACCTCCCTCCTTGGCTGGTAACCAAGAAATTCTTCATATCCTTGACAGTGCTCATTCCTGGTGCGCAGGCTCCAAATGGCAAAGCTTTTGATGTATTCATTACTCCTTTAGTACAAGATTTACTAAGGTTGTGGGCGTAGGTACAAACAATTGACACATGTAACCGTGGTGCCCTTCGTGTTTTCACATTGAGATGTATTTTGTTGTGGACCATAAATGACTTCCCTGCATATGGGCTCATTCCCGGACAGCAAACAAAAGGTTACAAAGGCTGCCCAGTTTGTGTTACTGAAACATGCGCCAAGCACTCCCGTGCATTGTCGAAAATGGTTTATTTAGGGAGTCGGCGCTGGTTACCAGAAGGACACAGATTTAGGAGAGCACGTGTTGCTTTTGACGGGAACTCGGAGTTGAGGGAGGCTCCAACTACTCCTTCTGGCCATGACATTCTCCGTATGGCAGAAGAACGTGCAATTTACCTTGGAGAAGGCGGACGTGAGGATGGCGAGGACGACCCGGTTAAGCTGAACGGCGTGAAGAGAGAAAGCGTGCTGTATTTGCTACCTTACTGGGTGGTGAGACACAAGTTTTATTCTCATTTCAATTGTTTTCACTAAGTTCACGTCGTGTTCCTTGTATTTCACATTTTCATGTGATGTAAGATTCGTGCGACATATTTTATTGGTGATGTGAACTTGTTATTCGAAACAATTCAGTAGCATGTGCTGTGGACTTATTGACGTGGTACAATGGCTGAAATGAGGTTGGTAAATCCATCTGTTTGGACGTGAGGTTTAAGATGTTCCGTGAAGGCAGTGGAAGGTTGAGAAGTTCCGTAAGCTAAAGTGAATTTACTGTTCAGTTATTTCTTGCACGTATCCTATTTGGGTTGTCATTGTTTGTTGTCGTCAAAGGTCCAAAGTAATCGTAATCATGTTAGTCTTTCTATTCGGTAGGCTGTGTCACCAAGGAAATAGTTTAAATTACAGGGCATAGATATTGTGTTCGCTCAATAATGACATACTAACTTTGGTAAGCTTCTCTTCACAGACCCAGTTGAAACCCGCCTTAAGTAAAAGAGGATTATAGCCTCTGCCTTAGCCTAAACCGCAATGACTTATGCAATGAATGTGGGACTGTGCAGGATCTCCCGAGACGTCAATTGCTTGACGTCATGCACTGTGAGAAAAATGTGTGTGACAACATATTGAAGACCCTAATGGGGGTAAAAGATAACGCCGCAGTGAGAGTAGACATGCAGCAACAAGGTATTCGACCACAACTCTGGCTACGGCAAAGAAGGCGTGATGATGATCGGTTGTGGCTCCTTGACGCTCCTTACGTATTGTCAAATGCCAATAAGCAGGAGTTCCTCAGCACCTTGCGTTCTATCAAGACACCATCACGGTATGTTTCAACGTTGCATACAAAAATCAGAAGTGGCAAGCTCCAAGGTTTGAAATCCCACAACTACCACATACTTTTACAACAAATTTTGCCAATGTGTCTTCGAAACGTGGGTGACAAACGAGTAGTTGGAGCCGTGATGAGAGTGAGCATGATCTTCCAGAGGTTGTGCGCAAAGGTGATCAACCCTGAGAGTAAGGCACAACTGATGGAGGATGTGGCTGAGACTATGGCAACCATGGAAAGGGAATTTCCACCAGCATTCTTTAACATTATGGTGCACCTAACGCTGCACCTTGTGGAAGAGCTTTTTGTATGTGGTCCAGTCCACACCAGGTGGATGTATCCATATGAAAGATACTTCAAAAGTCTAAAGGGATTCATGAGGAACTTGGCCAGACCCGAGGGAAGCATTACGCAAGGGTACCAAGTGGAAGAGGCCCTTGGTTTTGTCACGGAGTATATGACGGAATACAACCCAACAAGTAGGCGGGTTTGGGACAACAAGGAAGATCCGTCCATGACGGATGAGATAGTTGAAGGGAAAGGAATACCACGAAGGCTGTCCGACGCATTAAGGAAGTGGATGCACGAGTTTGTGCTTGATAATGCAACACAAGTGGAGCCATACCGCAAGTAAGTTTCTGTAGTCGGTTCATAGGTTGTGCTTGTTAGTTTTTGTCAATTGAATAAGCCTAGCTGATGGGATTTACAATCACTTGTCCACTTTAGTGTTTAAGAGATAATGACTAAATGATGAACTTGAATTTGTGGACAAGGATGACAAGGGCCGCCCTTCGTGGTCCTGTTGGATTCATTCAACATCCGCTACTTCACGAACTTCTGTCTGTGATCTTGCCGCATGAGTTGGAATGTTTGTATAGTTTTCATGATGTAAAATTCCGCATACAACTGTTGCTACTAGTATTGTTTATAAATTCATTCCCAATGTTGTAGAGGGACTTGAATTTGTGGAAGACTAATGTGACATGCTGGTTTCCTTCTTCGATGTTGGATTCTGTATTATCATTTGAAATTTATAGGACGATGAGGGAAGGATTGACTTTGGCATAATCAAAGTAGCAGATGAGCACTGTGGCAGCTTAGTTTATGTTTCATGAAAGCTTAGTTTATGTTGGCATGTTTGAGTTTGGTCGGCTCACATAATTGAACGGTAGGGGGGGTGAGCATGCAAGTGTTGTTCTGTTTGAATAAAACATAAAGCTACAGTCGATAGAAAAAAAGAAGTAGGGCCCTTAGTCTTTGCATGAGTATAGAGATTGGGAAGTCCTATTACAATCCTGGATTTCGAATCTCAGCTCGTGGTGTAGGTGTGTAGCACTGTAGTTGAATTTGTGTTGCTAGTTTTTTGGGTCGTAGTTGCTGGGCCTCCAAGTGAATGTCTTGTTATTTCCAAGATTTAGGTATCCCTTGCCTGCAAAGGATACAATGAGAAAGTGGTGGGCACAAACTATATTACTTTTAGTGTTCTTGTTCTGTAATGGAAGGCGCAGTAGGAGCAGGTTCACAGAGTTTCCACACACTTGGCATTGTTTTCAATCACCATAGATTGGCGATTTCATTTGTTTCCAGGAATAAAGAGATTTAGTTTTTCATGAATAGTGATGCCCCAAAACACTGTTTGAATGCATGACTAAAATTCCAAGTTTCACCGTGAGAGGTTCAGGTAAAAAAAATTGTATTCTATTTTTATCTTGAAAATTTTCTGACATTTGGAAAGTATTTGCAAATTTTTTTAACCTTACATTTTTGTTTGAAAGTAATCTTATTTCAGTAGTAAGTGAAACTGTGGAAGTAAAAAATTTCATCATCCATTGACGCTAAAATGCAGGATTTATAAAGAAAGGGACAATCAGTGGTGGAGCCCAACATACAACTCTAGAGAAGCCTAAACCGAAAGATACATTCATCCGTCCTTTTTTTGGAATTGTGCCATCTTCATCTCATGAGAATCCGTGTTGAATACATCCTTTAGTTGACTATTAGTTCATGCAATAAAATAATGCCAACTCCAGCTTTTACCAATGCAAACTCTGACATGACGAGATTCATACGGGATTCGTATGAACAGTACTAGCAGAGGGCCCACAGTGACGTGGCAAAGTCAAGTTCAATGTCCCATGAACCCGGCAGTGTAAAGCAACTCTTTTAGTCACCCTATGCTAAGCCTGTGTGTACCTAGTGCGGGAGTGCCGCTTTTGCAAAGAACATTGCTGAAATCAACTGTAAATTGCCAAAAAAGTGTTGTTTCGGGTACCCCTTTCTAGTAATATTTAAAAAAGGAATCCATTGTCATCAAGGATACTACTTAAAGGACACGACTCCCCATGACTAAAATAGTCACCAAAATGCTTCAATTATTGAACCAATATGTGCATTCTTTGTTTCTACCAAGAAAAATGAAGTCATCCATCAACCACTTTTCGACCTCAACGTCCTTCAAGGATTAAAGATTGTGGGAAAAAAATAATGCCCTTACGCCCTTAATACATGGACCCTCATGTATTCATTTGTTATGTCACCCAAATCCAAAAGTTTGAAGTCCCATTCCACTCTCAAACCTGCACATGTCGAACTTTTTACAACTTTCATCATAATAGGATCAAACAAAGCAGAATTGTGTCCAATTGTAGGGGTCAAGCAAATTGCAAGAATCGTATGATTTGGGTCATGCTACTCCATACCATTTCTGAGTCAGAAAAGTGTCCAAAAGCATCTTAACTCTAGAATCACAACAGTTTGTGTCATTCTATCTTATGGTGTGACCACAAAATAAAGAAAATTCACGGCGCAAGTGCTGAAATCAAAAGCATAAAATAGACTCAAATAAATCCAGCCAGAAAAACTGTTCTTGCAAAACCACATGATCCATGTTAGACCCGGTAATTCACTCTGTTACAAATTTTGCCCATTGTGCTAGCAAATTTTCTTTTTACACTTGTATCCTAAAGTAATCACTGAAGCCATTATTTTACACATCGTAATGCCCTGATAAGTGGAGTGCCACTTCTGTACAACAGAACATAATTATGTGTGCTAATTGATCTTTTGATCAGGAGAAAGAATCATGGCTACAGGCGTAAAAGGATAGCTCTAGGATACACACTTTCGTATCCCATCGCTCTTGTATCTCATGGTGCCTAATCAATGCTGCTCCCTTTTGAATCATCTCAGTAGAGAAACTGATGTCAGGGTGGTTCATAAGCTTCAGCCCAATACCGGTTCTGTGGCAATCAAGCTGTGAGGACATTTCTGGCAGCCATTGGGGAGATTCAATGTCACTTTGTACTATATACCAAAAATAAAGATAAAGACTGAATATTAGAAGGGAGTCTTAATCTTGGGTCATAACAGGTTCTTGAACATAAGATGAGCTTTGACAGGCCGGTGATCAGAAGTCTTCAATGAATCGATGGCATCATAACTTCGAAGCTCGGCCTTCACGGTAGTGGCTTTGTATAGGATTCTGTCAGTCCACGAAGGTACCCGTTCCTGCACGAACACATAGTAAATTGAGAACCTCGTGAAAAATCAAGATTCAAGAACCAAATACCGTTTGAAAATTACAGAACTGAATTCCGACGCATAATTCCTACGCATTTTACATTTAAAAACGCATATTTCAAACAGCGTCCAAAACAAACCTTGACGCTCGTGTCATAGTTGTCCGTGCCAACATCGTACTTGAACGTTGGTGCGAACAGGAGCGGGCCCTCCTGAAAACCTTTGAAGGCATGACCCTTCCGTAGAGCAGTTGATAGTTGATCTTTGGCCCACAACTGCCAAACGAATGCACAACATTCATAAGATTGAGATCTCTAATGTATTGGTTTTCTAGAAGCCGTAAAGGAATGTCAATTCTGAAGAAAACGGAGGCATTCATGAAAAGATGAAAAAAGCGATGGGTACGAAGTGAAGAATAACGTACTTCCTGCAGCCTATTGTTCTTGATCGCGGTTTGAACTGAACTTCTAGGCAGTTCCACCCGGTAATTCAAATCACCGAGCCAGATTACCACGTCAGACTCCTCCACAACGTTGCACAACGCGCCAGGAACCCGACAGTTCACGTCATCTGAAATCTTCGATGGACAAAAACAGGAGAGTGCTGATGTTGACTTTGCGAATACAGTGTGACAAATGTGAGCACATTGAGCATTGCGAGCCTTCACGTTGGACTCGTGAGCTGCAGTCAGAAGCATAATCAGAGCATAATCAGTCGTTTCCAAAGTCAAATTACTAATAGCATGTCACTACCGTAAAACAGAGATCTATACAATCTGGAATTGAGTCTTGCAGCAGCGACTTGGCCCAAATCGTTCAATATACTTAAGAACATGGTGAGGAACATCCATCATATATGTGAAAGACTTACGAGCCAGATGGGAAGTGATGAAGAGCAATGACTTGTCGTCGAATTGTAGCCGAACGGCTGCAGCACCCTTCTGTTTACCCACGACACCACTCAGACGCTTCTCCCACACTTTGTCCACTTTCACACCTGCTTCCAACAGCACGCAATCAGGACCTCTGCCGAGACGAGGATATGTTTTTGACACCAAAAACTCTCTAAAACAGAAAGAGGAGTTCTCAACGGGTTCAGACCGAATGAAAGGAAGATACGTATGCTGACAACGAAAGCAGGTACTTGATAAAAATGGAACATACCTGTGATAAATGGCTTGAGGGCACGCTTGGCAAAGATAAACAGTTGAAGGGACATCAGAACAGATGATTCTACCAAACTGTAGGAAGAAGACACACGAACAATAAGCACTACGAATGCATGTTTCCAAATCCACAAACAAAACTTATTATTCAGATACTTCAGCATTCGTGATTATCCAAAGAACGGACATGCCAGTCTCAGAGAAGGTAAACCCAAGAACCTCACTACACGAAGTATCACCAGCGAGCAAGATTCTCACCAGTACTTGTCGCCCAAAACTTCTGAGATGGAAGTTTTAAAATCGGAGTGTGGTGCTTCCTGAAGACCAACTACGAAAAAGTCGTAACCCTCTCCAGATAAATCGAGGAGATCCGCAAAGTTGCTGCTCGTGGGGACCTGCAATTTGAAAAATTGTAAGCTTCAATGGTTTACAAATAAGGAGCATTGCAGCCACCGCAGAATAATGACAGATACCTTGAACAAGAGACCAAGTGCATACACCTGCCACTTCACACAATGCATTTACAGAAGCAACATGACATTTCCCTCCCAATATCATTCCCCAAATGTTTCTCACCTTGCCATTCATATTCCAGGTCACCACGTAGACATTGAGATCGGCAGCGGTGCTTTGCACGGTTTCTCGCTTCCAAGAAGAGGACTTCTCTTTGGCTGACTTCACACACCGCACTCCCGTTCGATTCAACTCTCTTCGGCTCCCCTTCTCCTTCCGAGTCCCAGGCGGTCCTGTAATCTCAGGAGCAACCGCAGCTGCTTTGGATGATTTCCTTTCAGCCGCAAGCCTTTCAACAATCTCGGGATCGATCAGTTTCAGCTCAGATGGTAACGGGAAACAAGGTTCAAAACAAGTGGTACATAGATGTTTGTGGCAGTACAACGCCGTATTGGTGGCAGCATGTTTTCTGTTGAATGGCAGTAGGTTGCTGTTCCCGCAGTCTAGCAAACCCCTCGCCACCTGCTGACCATACTTGGCAATCCACGTGTGTCGGTCGTGGGGAAGAACAAAGTCATCAGCTCTCCCCACGCAGTTCCCCATCGTACTACTAAACCTTCCAAGATTCTATCTGCTACTACTCAGGCAAGGCAATCGAAAAGCCTGAGAGCTCACAAAGCTCTCAGTAATATCCTGAAAAAAACAGACATTAAATACCTGTCAGCCCTCACAAGCTGAGGCAGCATAACAAGCGTTCTTGAATTATGCCAATCCCAAGTTTCAAGCAACTGCGCCACTCAATAGTGGGCTAATCAGGAGAAGGGTGGATTCCATAACCCTACTACCCAATGTGAGCCCTTTCAAAATTCAAAGCGTTCCTCAGTATCACCATAGCAGTGACGATGTAAGATGCCAATCTAGCATTGGCTTGAACGGCACTCAATGTACATACATCACTCCCTGTCCGTCAACACCTCAGATACCCTCAGACGTATACTACAAAATAAACCCTAAAATTCAAAACAAACACGACAGAACAACCTCACGAGGGGCACCTTCCATGCCCTAAATCAGAAACCACGAATTCCCCGACCACCCAATCTCCAAGTCCACCAAACATAAAGGGATGCATTCTCCAAATCGCCAACAGAAACATACAAAACCTCCACTCGCTCCTTCGCTTTCCATCAATCAAACTTCGAAATACAACCGCTACAGACACAACATACACACACAAACAGACACCCCTTACCACAATTCACATCCTCAACACACACGAGCCCGACATCCAATCACCTACCAATTAATATGACTCCCCCAAAATCCGCAACGATCCCAAAACGCACTTCCCTAAGAAGCCAAATACTCACCGAAGACTCGTCGTGCGCCCAAGCTCCATCGAAAGGGAGCTTCGTCCGAGCGCAGAAAACCACCAGAGCGCACACATTATTCTCGCTCGCACACGTCGATACAGACGTTAACTTAATAAAGAACGCGAACTCAATTAATTTCTCCCCCACGCACTCCACTCAGCCGATCCACACCATCATCACGGAACCAACCAAGCCACCAATCCCCCAGACCGCGTCGCGGGCAGGACAACAACCGAGACTTCTTCGCAAGGGGACGCGCGCTGGCCGGCTTGGATCGGCTTGGCTTGGCTTTCCCAACTGATGGAAATTGCAATCAGACGCGGCGACTAAGCTAATTAACTGACGGTGGTCGAGACGTCACAAGCCCAAAAGGCTACTACCAAGGCGCCGGTCTGTTATAATTTAAGTATGTTGATTGATAGAGTAGTGCAAGGCAAGGACTGCGACAACGACGATGACGAGTCTTCTGTTGCGTCGCCCGAGCGATGGCGGAGCGGCAATTGCTGATGAAGGGGCGGGCGAGCTCTTCATTGGGGGCGTGCATTGGGACGGGGGAGGGACGCAGAGTGGGGTGGAGTGGGGAAGGGGGCGGATTGAAGCGTGGGCGGGCTTGTGCGCGTTGCGAAGTCAAATTTCAAATGGGGCATGGGAGCAGTTTCCGAGGCAATGCGTTCGTTGGGCTGGCTGCTGACGGACTGCAGTTCGTAACTTACGCAGGACGTTAAATCCTGCATTCGAAGTGGGACCAGCAGGGTGAAAACGCAGGAATTTTACCCCCGGATAAGCTTAAACGCAGGAATTTTTTAATTTTTCACGTATTATTATTTTTTTAATTCTGGATTCATATTTTGCGATCAGAGGCCCCAAAATAGGGCCGGGGTGAACTGACCCCCTCGCTCGGCCCTGCGGGCCAACCCTGTTTTCTGCATAAATTTTTTTTTGCAAATTTTGAATTCATATTTGGGATTAGAGACCCCTAATTCGTTTAATTAGATCAATAATATTCCTTGGATCGGCCCAAAATAGGGGGCTTTTTTTTTACATGCACCCCCGGTAAGGCCGAGTGAGAGGGTCAATCCACCCCGATCCAAAATAGCTAGGAGAGGTTAACATCTAACCCTAGACACGGCTCAAAATGGGGCAAGATTTTACTTTTTACCCCCCCCCCCATTTCTGTGTTTTCACCCTGCGGGTCCCAGTTCGAATGCAGGATTTAACGTGTTTCGTAACTTACTTCGTAGTAGGGGGCTTTAAGAGAGGGAGGTAAGCTTAATTTAAGTTGGTAGGGGTGTCAGAGTTCAGTTCAACATTTTCAGTTAGTTGCCTTTGCCTTTGCGTGGAGAATGGCGGCAATTTTGAAAAAAGGCCGTGGGAATGAATTTCTTTACCCGGAGATTCATCCTTTTGAGGCCATAATTCTCGCCTTCTGGGGGAGAGTGGGAGACTCTGGTCTGGAGGGGAATTATGGCAATGAGTTGATTTTTGTTGTTTTTAATGGCTCTGGTGGTGGAAGTGGTGGGACTTATGGGAACGTGGGTGGGCTTTTTTTTTTTTTTTTTAACAAATGGGAGACTCACTGCATTAAAAGAAACCAGAGAACAACATCCAAGTCGTGGGTGGGCTTTGGATTGACAAAAGATACATTCAAGGTGACTAGTGTAGCCCTGTGTCGTTGCCATAGCCAAAACAAAAGTATAAGTCATTTTGAAAACCAAAAATAACTCAAAAATCCATAACTTTCCCACCATAGGTTCAAATGTCACGAAACAAAGCCCGTGCACCCCTCCTCGCCGAGGGCTTTCTAGTGGTACCAAAAACATGATCAATTGACACATGGTTCAAAAGACACCTAAATTAGCATAATTTAATAATTTTTAAGAACCAAAAATAACTCAAAAAGCCATAACTTTCCCACCGTATGTTCAAATGCCACGAAACCAAGCCCATGCACCTTTCCTCGCCAAGAGCTTTCCGATGGTACCAAGAACACAACCAAAATCAAAGTAAAAGTAATTTCCTAATTTTTTTATCCATAAATACTTCGAAATTCAATCACTTCCTCACCATAACTCCAAACGCAACGAAACCAAGCCCGTGCACCCCTCCTCGCTGAGGGCTTTCCGACGGTACCAAGCACGCCATGGGGGGACGCATGATTCGGGAGATCTCAACGTGACAAACAAACAAAACAAAACAAAACAAACAACCTGTCTTAAGGTATAGATTTTAAGATAGAGACTTCCAAAAGCGCCGCATTTTTTTTTGTCAAATCATAGGTAGTAGACTTGTCAAAAAAATTGTATTTTCTTGTTGGCAACCAAAAGAAGATTTCAACACACCAAAAAACTCGTTGAAACTAGTTTTCATACTCGGTCGAGTTTTTCAACTCAACT
Organism: Pseudisothecium myosuroides; assembly: GCA_951799445.1. Taxonomy (NCBI): domain Eukaryota; kingdom Viridiplantae; phylum Streptophyta; class Bryopsida; order Hypnales; family Lembophyllaceae; genus Pseudisothecium; species Pseudisothecium myosuroides. The sequence continues at coordinate 9,355,936 of OX637287.1, read as the reverse complement.
ATGGCTTTTTCAATTTCCTTTTTGGCATAAATGGGGAGACTCCATTGCAATTAACCCTGAAAGGCTACTGAAGTTGCAAAGCATTTTTTGGATAACTTCATGTAAGTCTACAAGATGGGAAAAAATAAATTTTCATATAATTTTTTTTTAAGTTGCTTGAGTACATTTTCGGTGAATAGTATTGCAAATTCCCTCATCATAGTATTAAAGACTTTTTTAAAAGAAGAAGATGCATAATCCATGGATCACCTTTGTTGTGTATTTTAGCCCTTTCTTACTATTTACTCTTGATGTGAGTTTTAGCCATAAAAATAATATTTTTTGAATTTGAGGCCAACTCATGAAATGGATCTTATTAAGTTTAGTTTCTACTCCAATTGAAACTTTTGAAAAATCCATAAATTAATTTATATATTTTGTAGCAATGTGAACTTTCGGCCTATAATGATGGTTTGTTGATTTTCTAATTTTAAACTGATATAGTAAATTTTTGGTTCAAACCACAATGCTATACACTATAATATACATCTATGGTGAATTTTTTTTTTAAATTGAGTATATTCTATATTCTATATATATATTCCTTAAAAGAATCATAGTAATTTTAAATTTTCTTCAAAAAAATGAAAATTTTATGATTTGAAAACTTTATGACTTGTATTAGACATAATTATGATTTCATCTTTAAAAAATAAATACACAATTTTTCATTCATATCCAGTTGCAAAATGGTAGCAAATAGGTTTACTACAATTGTACTACAGTTGTACAATTGTAGGTTTTTTATTTGCCACTCATAATAAAATTTGAAAATTTTGAATTCATATTAGGAATTTCAAAGGCCCCAAATTAGTTAGGAGAGGTGATGAAATTCAAAATTAATGTAGCACAAAATAGGGGGCAATTTTGAACATTTACCTTTGGTAGGGGGCACTGAGGAGGTCAATCCCCTGCCCCTCAAAACGGGTCAAGAGACAAAGATCTAAAAAGGTGACTACCCTACCCAATGCACTTGACCGGGTTCTATAACTATCGCTTTTAGAAAACTCACTTGACTTGCATCCCCATATACACAAGACTGATGAATTTTTTAGAAACCAAAGTTAATCATAAAGTTCTCCTCAATTTGTATTAGGGGGTATCAGAGGAAGACTTAACTAAGAATAGCACCAAAGAAACACGCCACTAAACTCCATCATACCCTAGTTTTGGTGCTTCAAGGAGTTTCATCTTGTCTCTTTCTCAACTTCGACTCCTTAGTCCCCTCATTTCACACACTTTACAATGAAATCCATGGACCGCGTGATTTCTAAGAGCATCTCCTACAACCCTCCAGATATTCCCTCTCCTCTAATATTTGAATGAAAAGCAATCAATTCTAATATATGTCATGCTCGGCCTTCACTTTCCCCTCCCAAATAAGCCATATTAATTTGAAGGGGTCACTAACCCCTCTACATGCTACATATTCTCTTGGGATTAGCAAGTCGTCATAATAAATGATAGTTTACTTATTGCTTTTGCAAGTTCTGTACATAACTTGTGATTGGTTGGAAGTATATTTTATGGAGACGTATTGTTGGGGATACAAGTGGTCATCCCCTCTACATTGGATATATCTCAATTCAAGGAGTCAGGATAGCTACAAGGCTACAGTAGATGCTCTAACTCCATCAACTGGTGGTGAAGATACGGCCATTGATAGCCCGAGCATTTGAAGAGAATGCTACTAACACAGAATTGGTTGGGGGCACACACGTTCTCCTACCACCCACGACCAGCACCTCCACTGCACTGCAACACACCACAAGTGACCTCTAAAGGTTCTGTACCATTGATCTTCTATGATAGAGGAATGTCACCTCCATTGATTTGCTTGAGCATGTTGCTGTGGGGGTGCTCTTATGCTGTTGTTCCTGTTCTTCATGTGCACGTTACCCGGCTTTTCCTTCACGGGAGCTGCTAAAGTTTTGTCAATTTCAATTCCAAGTTGCAACTGAATCTTCTTGTCACAGAGTCCGAAAACATGAATTCAACTTTTGCAGTGTAGGCACGAAGACCGATAAGCTTATTGTACTGATATTCTCATCATGTGATCTAATCTTGCAATCCAAACTCCTGCTCCTGAATCTTCCTTCAAAATTGTTGGTGTGGCTGAGTCAATTGTGGACTATTAAAACCCCACTATAATCCGTTTCTCTTATTTCAAAAAAATTAAAATTAAAATAAAACCCCGCCAAAATCCGTTTCAATTGTTTCAAAAAATATAAAATAAAGTAAAACCCTACCAGAAATTGCATTGTTATCACCTAGTGTAAGGGCCGCTTCACATTATGCCCGACCAAGTTGAGAGTCCAAACTTTGGTGAGAGTCCAAAGAAATGAGCAATAAATAGGCCCTGAAATTGGAGCCTTTGGCTGGCCATAGTGTGAAGCCTCCAAAGGCCAAGTCCAAAGTCCAAACCTCACCCATGTGTCAAGGAATATGAAGGGTATAAATGGAATAAAAGGGAACACATAACAAATAATAAATAGCATGTAGGTAGTTTTGGACCGATGATCAGTAAGCGTGGATGTAGGAGAGAGAGTTCCACCGATATCAATGTATTAGACACTATAGAAGGAGCATAAAAGTGTTTTTTATATTTCGACCTTGTTGACTTTTCCCACCCACCAGTACCTGTAAGGAGGCCCTAAGTCCTGAACTTCTCTCACATCAATAAGGATCCCACAAATCAATCCATCACACATTTGAAAAACGCTGGATACCTCGGAAACTGACTCCAGTATGGCCCTTGCTAATGTTTGGGGAGAGTGGTCGGTTATTTCATTGTTAGCTGGTGGAATTGGGGAAAAAACAACATTTGCAATTTGGAAGTATTGGATAAAATCTGGTGAATTTTTTTATGATATTTCTACTTAACCTAAGAAATAGAGGAAAAAATTGGACTTGGTACTTAAAAAAACTGGACTTGGTACTTGAAAGAAACTGTTCAATATGGAAACTAAAGAAAAATAGCTGGTCAAATCAAAAATTATCCCAAATGCTACCTCTTTGTTAGTACCATTTATCAAGAGAAGGTGAAAAAACCTCGAAAGTGCTTTCAAATATGTCTTTGAATGACAATTTCTATTTTTTGTTTTTATTTTTATCAAAAGTGATTATGTTGTGCATTATGAATAGAACTTACTTTAATTTCAAATTTGAAAAAATATTTAATGAAAAACTCAAACCAATTTCAAAGCATTTCATTTTGACAATTTATTAAAAAAATCTAATTATATTTTTACCATGTGATTTTTTATTGATTGGCTAAAACTTCACCTTGCATTGACTACCGTACATGTAGGTCAGTTTCGTAAATAACTAGACAAATTTTGGATTGTGTCCGAAATTTAAAAAAATTCTAACACTATTTCTGAAAATCTGAAAATTTTTCAAGAGAAGATCTCAGAAAATTTCAAGGGAAAATTTGAGAAAATTTCAACTATTTTTGAAATAAGAGAAAACCAAGAAAATCAAAATAGGTTGCCGAATTGTCGAAATGTGAAAACTAAATTATTTCGACAACAAGTTGCCAAATCAGACCTAAACGTACGGTAGTACAAAATGGTCAAAGATTTGATCATGAACATATCATTATTTTTTCCCAATAGTAAATTTTTTAATAACACTAGTGTGGTACACTGAGTTCACCTCTTTACAAAGAAAGAAAATAAGCAATAATAATTTCAATATATAATACAACTATTCAAAGACAAAACTTTCTTTTAAACATATTAAAAAATAATAATTGATGTTTCTTCCAATCCAAAAGTACTTCCTGAAGCTTGGCAATGTCCACAAAATGATTGCAAGGGTCATTAAGGGTTAAGATTATTACATGTGAATAAAAATAATAGTTATAATTGTAGTATTAACAGTGGCCTAAAGACCATTGTCTATGAAAATATCTTGGAAAAATTTGACTAGTACTAGGTAGTGCTTACTACATTGATGCTTCTTTTTGGAAGAAGACTCTATTACAACTAAAAATTAGTATAAAATCATCTTAAAATTGTTACACCTAAAATCATTCAAATAAGAATTTGAGCATAACCCTAAAGCGACATTCGATTTTCGGACTGGCACCGGGCTCCGAAAAGCGCCCCGAATAAATAAATTATTCATCGCAGATCTAAGCAAGTATGGAAACATCCGACCGTACAACTACACTGGGGGTTTGTAAATGGATACCCTCACAAAATTTCGACCGTCCATTCTTGCTGTAGGGTGTCTTTTCTTTCCGTGTAAGTTGGTACGACACTGTGCAAAAGGACCTGAAATTTCGGGAAAAATTACTTCGGGGGGGGATTCACCCATCCACGACTGCAAATTACTAGGCACGATGAACTAGAAAAGTCTGCACGGTAACATAATCTACCACCCTGACGTGAAAAAACTACAAACACTTCATTGTGTTGTTGTACTCGAAGTAGTTTCCAGAGCCATGTCCGGCTCGTGAATTTCGAAGCACTGACGACAAGAAATTGCCCACAATTTCATGACAGCTTATTCGGGAAATCGCTTTGGTCGCTTCGGCACCCGCTGTAATCAGCAACAGCCAAAAAAAATTACAAGTGAATTGACCGGCGCGATGTGCGCTTCGAGGACAACAAACAGCGTATTCATGACAATCCTTCCGAAACCTGATGCAACGTCGGGCTGCCCCGGGTTGGTAGTGCCGCGTCGGTGGTGCCGTGCAGGCGGAAACACGCGGGAGGCTATAGGCTTCCCGCGAACACAGTCCACAACCAGCGGTCACTGGAGCCGTCCCCGAGTCGTGCACCTGTCATGGCACCGTGAATCCAGAAGCAGTTGCGGCAGTTTGAATCAGTAGTTCACGTTTGCAGGTAGTGAAAACACAGAGACAGACAGTTCGATAATTCCGCATTGTATTTATCGGCTGAAATTACAAAGCAGTGCCACAGAAAGAAAAATGTGTGCACATAATAGCTACCGCTAATCAAAAAAGATCCCTATCTCCCACAAAACTAACGATAGTAAATCCTGGAAATGATGCTGATGCTACACAGAAACCTGTCTGAAAACAACAAAATCACTCAATCCGATGCCAACCAGCTAAGATACGACACTACCTGACAACTAAAGTTACCCTCTCGGTGACCCGCTGGTGACACATCGCCAAAGTCCCAACGGCGTGGTGATCGCACTTCCGATGCCACAGGACGTCTTCTTCTCTGCAAAGAACGGCAACACTTCAAAATCCATGGGTCCTGTCAAAGCCATATCTTCGTAGCATATTTCACTTGACTGTGAACTAGACCATAGCACGGCCGCTGGCATAAGAAGGCACCCGCACAGCCCGGACAAAAACGGTTCTGTTTTCGACCTCATAAGCGACACTTCTGGCGTTGCATTCCAACCGAGCAACACTCATGAAGGTCGTGGTTTGAGAGGTTGAAGTGACCACCAGTTCTACCGAGTTCAAAAGCTGGTGCAGTCAGTCATGATGCCACAGCATAGTGGAAGTCTACTCTTGACATGGGGCGTTTTGGGCGACCTTTGTCCCGCCTTCCCATGCAATGCGCTTTGTAGAGCATATACGCACTTCCTAGAGAACTGTCAAGTACAAAGAATAGGAGGCAGTGCCACCACTTGTGGGTCATAATTTGGGCGGTATATTCTACACGACATTGGTCTACAACGTCGACGCCTCTCATCATGTCCTGGTATTCTTTTTGAATTGGGGATGTCGAAAACTCTCTCCACCTACCACTCACCCACCTCAACGTTGTGCATCCACTAGCTATGAGGTCCGATGAGGTGCTCAAGAAATGTACCGAGCAGCTATCGTACCACACGCAGGCAGCCATACGGCGAGACTAGTGCATGGCAACAATTAACGAGCCCTCGGAAGCTCTTCTTTTGCATAGGGAGCAAGGTGAGAGGGCATACCTTTTCGATTGGCCTTCACTGTACCCGTAAACCAAGTTCCCAGGGACAGCAAAGCGTCAGCTAAAGCTGGAGAGGTGAAGAACCGGTCTGTGACTACAACGTGTCCTAGACATGTAAGGTTGGACACCAATTGGAGCACAACCTTTGCTCCAAGATCCTTCTCTGGCTTCTGGTGTTTTCTACCCTCGTATACAATTAGGTTATATACATACCGAGACTTCGAACTGGCACAACACCATATCTTTATGCCATACTTGACAGGTTTGTCTTTCATGTACTGTTTTATGTCGCATCTTCTACCTTTATACGCAACCATTATTTCATCACATGCGAGGTGCCTCTCACAGTTATAAGCCTCCTTTGAACGAGCTACAAAGTTCTCAATGAGCCAGCGACACTTGCCTATCTTGTCATATCCCATAGCAGTTTTCTCTTGAACTAGCGATCGATTATCTACCAAGTGAATGCAAGACAGGATCTGCTCAAACCGTGGCCGTTTCATCACGTGCTTCACTACAGGACATCCATAGAATTTTTTTTCGACCAGTAGGACCTAATAGTTGGGAGCTACTTGAGCCCCATGAAAACGCACACACCTAGCCACGCTCTCAATTCAGCTACGCTCAGACTCTGCCATTTCCCACGCCCATTCAGAACCCCTGGGTGATCAACACTTTCCTGGAGAGCATATTTGTTTGTCTCTCTGCAAATGGTAGCCAGGTCGCTCTCTGGCCCGAAGAGTTCGAAGAAATCGTGAACCTCTACGCTACGACGACCCTGTCTACGGCTGGGGCCAGGCCGAGGCCCCGTGAAAGTGGACCGATCTCCAACTAGCGTTGTTTCGGTCGAGTTCCAACGTCCGTCTCCGTAGCGAGATTCGAAAGAACATTCATCTAAAAGCACTTCCGGTAAGGGACCCACCTCATCGACGACGTCTGGCTCATCCAATGCCCAGTCGGAAGTCGCACGCAAAATCGGAGTACTTCGCTGCCCAGTCGGGGTCCTCGGTATCCCTTTCCTCCGAAGAGTCGTCACTCTGACTCGACAGAATGGGCAACAGGTACTCCGGATACGTGACTCCAACCGTTGGTGAGAATGTCGGCACCGACGAGTTGTCCTCTGGGGTCAACGGTGGCAACTCCAAATCGCCAGCGATAAGGAACTGTATGAGACCTTCAACAGTGTCCCCCGTAGCCTGGAATTGTGGCAAGAGGCTCAATTGCGTACCTCCGAAGGCATCGGTATGCTGCCGCAGCCGCATTTTTTTCCCATGTTGCTTTGATGGCCCAGTGCCAGCGGCGCCCTCCACCGAGCAATATTTCTTCGGCAGTGCCCGTTCCCCAATGACAGTAGAAAAGTACACCACAAACATCTCCTCCCCTGTCACAGCATGAATGAACTCCTGAATAATCTCTCCACTCATGGCGAGCCCAAGGTAGGACTGAGTCCTAGAACCACTGGGAGCACAGAGACAAATTTCTTCGGCAAGTCCTCCCATTCGCTCAAGCTGTCGAGCCCTGGAATAGAGTGTCAGTCATGTAGGCACTTTTCACTGTCGCATGAGGTGTACCAACCTGCGGAATCATTGGTTGTAGCCAACCCCTTGCCTTTTTTCCCAGTGCTGCATCTACTTCTCTGCGGTGCCTCCTTACAATCCCGCGAAGTCACTGACAGCTGCTGTAGTTGCGTGGATAACGGCAACTGCTGCTCAATGTATGTATTGTTATTGTCCGACGCTTCGGTTGCAGTGAGCCGATGCGCTCCATGAGAAACAGCAGCCGCGTCGACGGCGTCCATGAGGTTGCGGACCACGCGGCGACTTTGCGTGTTGGCCCTCAAATTCGGTGGCGAATCGCGGTTACCCAAACCGATCACTGGCGCGACCCAACCAGGTGGTGCGGTCAAAATTTCGGGCATCTTGGTCGACTTAGATTTTCCTCTGCCCCTCCCCTGTGCTTTCTTCACTCCCTGTCCTCCTCGGCCTATTCCGCCCCGGGCCCCTCCTCGGCCTCGCAGGCTCCCTTGTTGACGATTATTAGATGGTAGGGGAGGATCTGCGTTTCCTCCGCAGCCCCTTCCCGCTTGTCCCCGAACTATCGCCGGTGTGGAATTCCCGAGTCCCTCTAGACGTAGATTCGTCCTCTCGCGAGAGGCTCCCACCAATTCGAGTCGTCCCAGCAGTGGAGTTGTCGGATTCGTCGCTGTCGGACACTGTGTACCAGCGCTTCGTCTTCCCGGTTGTGAGGTGTACAATATTTCCAACCAAGGCTGGAGCAAATTTCTAAGGGAAACTCGGATTGTGTTTTGTTGGTCCTTTTCAAGGTTGGGATTACTAACGTTATGACACATGTCTTGGAATAGTGAGCAAGAAAGTAAGAAGTAATGAGCAGGAAAGTAATTCTTGAATTATCGGAATTGGAAGACTCTAGAGAGTGGCTACTAGTGAAATGCACTTTATGGTTCCCAAAATTCACTGTAAATTCAGTTTTGGGAATAAAATTCTGAAAATTTTGTAATCCCCATATTTCCTATCTTCCTACATGGGAACAACTTCCACCACCTCTAAATGTGCACAATCTGCTCTGAAATTGATTAAAAGGTCGACTATTGGTGCTTCTACCTTATTTTGCAAAAAACAAACGAACTTGCCAAGCAAAAGCTTTCATTGAAGCAGTAGAGAAATAAAAATGTTTTCATGTTGATGACTAAACCTTCCCAACAGGCCTTCTAAATGAATGACCAGTACAAGCAACCTGCATGTTAACCCCTAAAGGACTATAAGGCCACCACATGGCTTCTACAGCTACATTTGTAAAAATTTTGATATGTGAACCTCACTAATAGTCCATAAGCAACAAAGAAATTTCAAATGCTTTTTTATTGTTGAATCCATTGGCGCAATCCAATCGAGAAATAATTGAGTGTGCAATTTTTGGTGAATTTTTTGAGAACAGAAAAGGCATTGTGGGCTGTACTTCACATTCTCATATCTTTTTTTCTACACCTCAAAATGATTTGAAAAAAATTATACATCAATATTATAATGATATACATATGTGGGAAAAAAATCAGAATTTTTGGAGCACTTTTGAGCATTCCAAATTCAACATTTTGATTTCAACGTACATACAAAGTACTCCCTAACTGAACATTTTTCATCAATCTTGTCAACGCTGGCATTTTCTCAAACACTGTGCAATTTTGTTGATATTTTTTTAAAAATGAAAGCTAAATAGGTCTTCTTTCTCTTCAATGGTGGCAATCATCAAAATTATTCCACACAAATGAGGAATTATGCTTGTTACAAGAACTTATAAAAAAAAACCCGAAGCAAATTGGACTCAACAAGGGATTGGCTTTGATAATGACCGCAATGAAAAATGCACGAATGGAAGTCAATGATTGAACAAAAAGGGATGAAAATCGTCGACAACGTACCTCCTAGACTTTGCGGAGCTCTACGGGGTTGGGAAAAGGCTCCTCTTCTATACAAAATAGTGAAATTGGATTGCCTAAAGAATTAGGTTACCTTCATTGAGAGATATTAGCTCATGATTCACTGCTTGTCCACGTGTAGGCAAATGCAATTTTCTAAACTCCAGCCATAAACAATGCACCAACCCATACAACACACATGGTTCTTTCATTATTGCATCTTTCTACAATGATTGTACATATTTATATAGTGTTAAATGTCAAGAAATCAATATGGGGCAACCTAATGTTACTATTTTGTGTAATCTCAGGCTGCAGTATTCCATCTCACTTTTCCACCAGCATCCACTATTTTTCTAATGTATGAATTTTTGCCACTTGGCTATAGCCAAAAGATGTTGGCAATTTTTTGTAAAGGAAATTTTCATTTTGGGGGGTCAAAATAGCCAAATTAGTGTTGTATTTTAAAATCAGAAGCCAAATTTTACCTATATATCATGTTGCTTTCATATAGATATCACCAAATATTATCCAAGTACCACATGAGTAATAAAGAAACAATTGGCTCCTTCTCCAAAATTAAAGAACAATCATTGCCAACGCCTTTGCTCTCCACCACAATCGCTCTTCTCTTCCTCCACTTGTCCATCGCTCCTCGCACGCCTTTGCCCCTCGCCTGGCCTCGTCTGCACCGCGCCTTTGTTTTGTGATCTGCTCTTGTGCTGCGGTCGTGCTCTTGTCCTATGCGCCGAGGTCTTGTTTGATAACAAGGTGCCTGGTCAATACATGCAATTAGTTTATATTTTTGAAAAAAATAGCTTATGCTTAGAATTTCCTCCGCCTTTGAAAATGTTGCACGTGTTGCTAGTTTTGTGCTAGTCCTCTGCTTGCTTGGATTGAGAGCTTCACACGTCTTTAGAAATGAGTCTGTGGTTACCAGATTGGCTGACCTTGCAAGAATGTTTCAATTTCGTGTGGGTGTTTTGGAAGCAATTAACGTCGCGTGGGGCTGAAGGTACGAGTTCCCTTTCTTTTTGCTTTCTTTAGCGCATTAAGTCACATATCGTATTTGGCTTTGTCGATCCCATTGTTGTCACATCAGTCAAGTTAGAATCATCGAACATCCCGAACGAGCAGACATATCGGACAGTTTGGGTGGACCGGACAAACAATATGACTACCTTCATGTAATCACTTCGGGTAGGTTAGGGTCATCATATATCTCAGACAAGCAGGAAAATCGGACGGTTTGGACGGACAGTTTGTTTCATGTGACAACTACGGTAGATCCTTTTGGTTGTAGTACAATGATTTGCTAAGGTTTGAGTAACACGTCCATATCTAAGACATGAGCGCACTGTGTAGAAGGAGTCTATTTTAATCGAGTGCTATTTCTAGAGTACTCGTCACTTGCAATTGATTCTTTGGAGACTAGTTCTAGGGTTGAAGTCTCTTTAGTTACAAAGCATGATGCCATGACTTTGCAGAAAGTAGCTGTCGTTCTGGAGATGCAAAATCAGATTGCAGAGGTATGGTGGGGGTAAGCTCTAGGATTATAGGCGTGACTGTAAACCAAGAATTGGCTGACGAGCGTGGTGGGGGGAAAGCCACATCCACTTGCGTTAAGGTGGCGTGTTCGTCTTCTAATCTACCACGATGAAGGGCGCAATTACAGACGTTGGCGCAGTTATGAATACTAGTGCAGTTAAAAAATGTTGCGCAGGGCCACAATGGCCAAGGCACAAATACGGACGTTGTACTTCTTTGGATTAATAGGTGAACTTGATGGAATCCAATGTTTTCAACATTTTGAATCTTGCAGATTAAGTTTGCAAAAAGCATGACCTGCAATCTCAAGCTTAAACTTCTTAGTCCGTATTCAATAATTTCAAATTTGCTAATCATTGCTACAGTTTGCAAGATTTGATGTGTAGTTGATGTTTATGTGCATTATTCATATGTAGAGTCTCGATTGGATGCTGAAGAAACTCTAGTTTTGGAATCTTTTGATGAGTTTGTTTTTCTAGCCATAGTTATCACATTGGGCAGATTGTCCATCATAATTGTCCGATTTACATGCCTGTTAGAGACGTCTAGTGACCTTGACCCACTTGATGTGATTTCTTTAAGATAATAACATTGTTTGTCTGCTTCGTCTGAACCGTCCCACATGTCCGCATGTCCCGGTCGTCTGGTGATTGTAACTTGCCCAATGTGACAACAATGTTTTCAGCATTGGTGGTTTCTTGTGTTAGTAGCAGATATTTAGTATTGTCAATGGTGTTTGTTGTTTCTAGATATTAATATAGTTTTTGGTCTCTTACATCTTTTTCATTTCCTTCTTTTGAAGCAAATGAAAATGGCTATCACATTTGCAAACTGGACCCTCTCTCCCTAGCACCATTGTCACAACATTTGGTCTAACTATGATGTGCTTCCTTTCTATGCCAGATTGGTATGAAAAAATGAATCCACTACACTTCTTCATATGCAACTTTGTAGATTTAGGTAAAGTAGTAGGTTTTGAATTTCACTGTATTTGGTGTGCAAGTAAGAAGAGGAGCGGCAAGGATTTCATAATGATAGAGTAGAGTAGTTTCCTTTATATTGCTTTTGATTTACATTGCTAAATTTTCAGATGTACTCTGACATTTTGAATTGAAAGAATTTTTTGAAAAATAAATTCAATTGTTTGAGTTATCTTGCGTTTGTCTAATTGTCTATTTATCCCCAATGAGTCATTGGATTCCCTTAAGCTCCATAACGGGAAAAAGAGCATTTATAACAAGTGAACCATCTTATTCATCTAAATTAATAGTTATTGAGTATTTTCTAACTAGTCACAACATCATAGTCCTAAAATAGCAAGCCCATTATTATAGTAATTAAAACTTTTATCATGCTTACTAATTAGTTACTTCATTGTGGTGATTTTAGGTTGAATGCTTGACCTTAATACATCCATTCCAGGATCTAGTTGCCTTGAATCACTCATCTCACACATGTAACTATAAAATCTTGTAGTACATTGGTTTAGAAAGAGGTTGAAAAAATTTCAGAATTTTCCACCTTGTAGATTGCAAGATATTAGCATTTGAATTGACAAAAAACCTTTATTTGTCCCTGCAAAAAAACGGGCAGCTGCCCTTCACAAGGTCACATTTGTATGAAAAAATGTCCCAAATGATGGTTATTCTTTGGATTCATTATTTAAGGAAAGTTGGCTACATGCTTGAAAAAATTCAGATCATTTGAAATTCTACAACATATAGGAAAAAAATAGTAAGTAGAAAGAGGTAGAGAATGATTCAAAACACTAAATTGTCAAGAATTTCGATATGGAATTGAAAAATGCCAATTCCAACTGTTGTAATGTTTTAATAAACAATTTACACCTATTGCTTTTTTTTTTTTTTCAAAAATATTGAAAATTGAGTTAAATAAAGGACTTCAAAGTTTATTTTAGAGTAAAGATTCCATAACTACCCTCAAACTAAAACTCCTCATAACTTTTGACTCATTAATCCAAATGGAATGATTCAAAGCTTTCCATATATATAAATCTATAAAACCAATTTCAAATTTTTATTTTCCAAAAAAGTGTTTCTTAAAGAATTTGTTTTGAGCTGCCCGGGCTACCCGCTGATTGTGGAAAATTTCATATCATGCAATAACTTTTTAACGATGTAGTCAGAAGTTATGAAAACTGTTGGGCCTTGAAGCTACACCTCAGGCACATTTTCTGTGAAAATTTCAAAGAAAAATAAATAATATTCCCATTCATAGTGAGTTGCGCCAAATCACTATGTTGCCAAAAAATGGTGTTTGGTCCTTTAGAGGTTAATCAACAACTTTCTATGCTTGGCGCTCATTTTCAAGAATGCTACAATGACATGCAAGTGGTGTTCTAGCCATGAGTGGGATTGGGACAAGTTATTGAATGATTGTTCATTAAGATATGTGAACACCCACATAACTATGGTCTCCTGTATTTTAACAATTTTTTTTATTGCATTGATCATCTTGCATCCATCTATTTATATTATGATGGGTGTACAATGACATTGTATCAAATAGACTCAAATGCTTTAATGTCAACCAAAACTTCCTTCCTATTTAGAATTATCAATATTAAATAGACAGTAGAGTGTAGTTATCTACTAAATAATGTCATTATTAATAATTTAGTTTTATACTCTTTTATCTATACAATGTCATTTACCAATTTAATTTTTGAAGGACCAAGAAGCACTTCAAGGGCTTTTAATAGTAATGAGTAGGCAATATGAAGTCATTTCTTTGGTTCAATTTTATTTATTTTTTGACCTTTACATGCAACTTTTTCCACAAGTTCTAGTAACACAAAATTTGATCTAACTAGAATTATAGTTCCTCTAATATGATCAATAAAATTGGTCATTATTAAACTAAAAATACTTTGACGCTTTGATGGGAATTTTGAAGTTAATCAAGCATATACTATACTTTGGCATTTTTTTAAATCTCAGATAGATGAAATTTTGAGAAACAAATTCATCATTGATGACACATCTTCTTCCATCTTCTCTACCAGTATACATAAACTACATCTATCTTGTCGGCTAAAAATTTCTTACCAAATTTTAGCATCCCACCAAACCTAATCACTCTCTCAAATCTTGAAGTTCCTAAAGTATTGGAAAGTCTCCAATGTTCAAATACTCTCTATGCAAATACTTGTTGTGAACGGTCTATAACACAAGAATCTAATTAAAGACTAATTATAGTTTTAAGAAAAAGTATTCAAGGATTAAAATAAATCAAGATTTTTCATTTCATTTTGTATAGATAGTACACAAGGCAATCTTCACTCAATTGATGAAGCTCTTTCAATCCTTGCTTGCGATTTTACTGGTATCCACAATTTTGACTTTTTTTTTTTTTTAAGGATGAAGATTATTTTCATTAATATTTTCTACACTACTCAATTATACCACATTATAATTTCCAAAAATTTCATTATATGCCATATTTACTTATATTTTGAATTATTTTTTAACGAATCTGACTCTAGCCTAGGGTATACTAAAAGTGTCTCTTTTAGGTGAAGCTAATTTTCTCAACCCTCAAAGTTGGACCAAAAAACTGGTTTATTTATTTATTTATTTTTATTTTTATTTATTTTTGACACAAAAAATGATGAGACAAATGATGAGACAAAAAACTGATTTTCGATGCGCTCTTGAGCTTGTCGCGTCCGTCGTCGCCCGCCGTTGTTGAGCCTCCCGATCTCCCGTGCAATCTTCCGAACCATGAGACCGAAATTCGGATGCAAGCTCAAATGCAAAGTTCCAAGATGACGTAGTTTGCCGCACTGATTTTTCTTCGTCATCTTTCGAGTGCAGAATTCGATCATATGGCGTTGTCGAAGTCCTGGTCCGCAAGGCAGCGGACCCTCTCGTTGGGCGTCATTTGCGGATTCGCCTTCCTCCTTCGCATGCTGTTGTCGCTGCATCCTTATTCCGGTACACAACGCTTCAATTAATCTGAAATTAAATTCTGATCCGAGCTGTTTGTGGTCCGCAATTCTGTTTTAGGGTTTTATGGAAGCTTTCAGGTTCTTTGCTTTTTGAGTTCGTGTTGTTATTGTTGTTGCAGGGGCTGGCGTCGCTCCTAAATTTGGCGACTATGAAGCGCAGCGGCATTGGATGGAGATTACCGTCCACACTCCTGTGAAAGAGTGGTACGTGAACACTACCGACAATGATCTTCGCTACTGGGGACTGGATTATCCGCCCTTGACGGCGTACCAAAGTTGGCTCCATGGACGCGTTATCGATTATCTCGATCCTGCAGCAGTGGCTCTCAATTCCTCTCGAGGATACGAGGATGCCAAAAGGTACTACGTCTTGTGAATTTGAAAACAGAGTAGGCTATTTTGAAAATGCGTTACTTCTATCTTGTAAAGTTGCGCTTTGTTCTCCTTTTT
This sequence comes from Pseudisothecium myosuroides, assembly GCA_951799445.1. Classification (NCBI taxonomy): domain Eukaryota; kingdom Viridiplantae; phylum Streptophyta; class Bryopsida; order Hypnales; family Lembophyllaceae; genus Pseudisothecium; species Pseudisothecium myosuroides. The sequence continues at coordinate 9,340,575 of OX637287.1, read as the reverse complement.
GCAAAGCATGTCAATCCATTTGTCTGTAGAATTGTAAACGTGTGTGAGTGTGTGTTAGCAAGCACAAATTTTTCAGCTGTCATGTAGTGTCGTATTAAGAACTCTTCTTGCCTATATTGCATAATTTTGATCACTGTGACGTGGATTCTGCCTAGTATTCATCATCTCTTTAATCTGTGATGCGTGATTGGCGAGTGATTGATAAGGTAGACTTACCTAATTGCGAAGTTGCGATACGTTACTAAATGTGACACCTTAAGATATTGGACATTGAGTATTTATTGGTTTTGAGAATCACGTAAACATCAGAAATTATGTTGTTCTTTAAGGTCATCCTCTAATAAAACCTCGAAGCCTTACAACTTTTGCATACAGTATCCAAATAAGGCTTACTTTTGGGCTTTGAAATCCCCTTGCATACGGGAATCAATACAAATTTGGTTAGGCTAATAATTGAAAATATTCTCAGCGCTTCAAGTGTTGCTTGTAAGTGTGGTTACTTCACCTCATAATTTATGGATCAGGTACAGGCAGCACATGCTGCATTTAACACTATGAAAGAAATGATGGTGATGTCTTATAGTGGAGGAAATTGGGAACGTTGGGCGGATGGTGCAGCAAATTCTTGATGCGATGGACGGTATTGTCATCAGACGTTCTGGTTTTCTTTCCTGCAGCCATCGCGTTCGTGGCGTCTTATTATAAGCGGAGAAGATTTGAAGAACGGGCCTGGGCGTTGGGCATGATTCTTCTCCAGCCAGCTCTTATGCTTATTGACCATGGCCACTTTCAAGTTTGTCTTTGGCCCCTTCACGATTGAAAGTCTCTTGTTGAATTTATAATATTCTGGTCTTAGCTCCTCAACCAAGTCCTTGGAGGGTTGTAGTTTGAATTTTGTGAGCATAAGCTATTCTGTAGGGACAGTCTTTCGAAGTTGATGGTAAGTTTTGGTTGTGGTTTCACCAGTTCAACTGCATCAGTTTGGGCTTAGCAGCTGGAGCCGCTGTGGCTGTGGTCTCAAGGCACGAGCTTGTAGCCTGTGTGCTGTATTCTTTGTCACTCAATCACAAACAGGTGCTCTTTAATGTCCTGTTTCCCCCAAGCATTTCCATTGCAAATAGCACCTTATGACTGAAAATTGGACACATGTATTAACACCCATGATCACTTGACCTTATGACACTTGCAACGAACTGCTGCTAGTGTTTTAACACAGTATAACACATTGATTTCACTTCACTTGCTAATCGCTTATCTCTTAGTTTGCTAATTAGTCATCTCTTAGCATTGTTATTCTCACTTAGGTGCCATTTGTAATGGGTGTTTGGTGGTGGTGGTGGTGGTGAATCAGATGAGTGCATATTACGCACCGGCATTCTTCGCTCATCTTCTTGGACGGTGCATCCAACGTCGCTCTCCAGTTTCTGGTGTCTTGAAACTAGGATTCGTGGTCCTGCTTACGTTTACGATCTGTTGGTGGCCTTTTTTATCATCTTTGCAGTCTGCTGGGCAGGTAAATGTTTCGCAATTAGTTTCTCTGGACTAGTTTTGTAGCCGTACATACTTCCGCATGCGTAATCTAAATGTATATAACTCCAGTGCTAGAGCGGAGCAAGCGACAAGGTTTCATTGAGTAGCTTTTTTGATGTCAGTAGGATTTAACCAGACCATATGTATGAAAAACTGTGCGATTGTAAGCGGACAAAAAATTGAGACGGATGAAATCATGACACAGTTTGCATTTAATATAATCTCCCTCCGTCCTGAATTACGTGTCCGCATTGGAATCTCATGTTCTTTTATTACTAATTTCATTTATCATATTGTAAAATGCATAGTTATAAGGGTCCAAATTTTATATCACTGAAATCAATGAAGAGCGTTGTATGTGTTCATTGCAAAATAAATAAAAATCAGGCCCAAGAAAGCCTCCATATAACCTACTCAAAACTACTGAAAAAAACACGAGTTTCCAATGCAGACACTCATTTCAGAGTAATAGGTAATAGAGGGTGCTTGTGTAAAACATGCCACTAACGTGATTGTCATTGTTGCATATCTTAGATATTTCTATAGAACACCCGTTTCAAGGACTTGGAAATTGAACTCATTATGCAAACTCAAGATATTGAGTTGCAACATATTGAAAGGTCTCTGTTTTTTTCTGTTCAGGTTTTGAATCGATTGGCCCCCTTTGAGCGTGGGCTCTATGAAGATTATGTCGCAAACTTCTGGTGTGGTACTTCTATGCTCATCAAATGGAAGCAGTTGTTCTCCATTCCAGTGCTATCGCGGTTGGCTTTAGGCGCTACTATTACGGCGGCTTTGCCATCTATGTTGCAGCAGATCCTGGCTCCAAGTGTTCGAGGCTTTCTCTTGGCCATGCTCAATGGCTCTTTCGCATTCTATTTCTTTGCTTTTCAAGGTACTTTTTAAGCACTTTGATACGGACTTGTTATGTTGTTCACTTTTCACTTACTGATGAAGCTCCACTCTGATGATCAATTTTAATATGTGCTGTTATAATTTTTAATGAGAAAAGATTATACGATAAGCAAGTTGCAAATTCTGTTGTGGTGACCTGATTTTGTTCAAATTAATTAATTAAGCTATTTCATGGATGATAACCATTGGAGCACCCTCGCAGTTTTGTAGTGTAATTTAAAAATGAATCGATCTAATTGCTATTATAGTGATTTGAGCACGATCGTGCAACACAGTAGGCTTTGGTGTAAGGAAGCCCTTCCATTACATTTCAGAGCTTAGCAAAATTACATTAGGCAAGAAATTTTAGTTTCTAGATGTTCTGGTCATTGAATATATTCATTTCTCCTACAAGACTATTGATCTGATTTACTGATTATCACGTGTTGTTGCAGTGCATGAGAAGTCCGTCTTGCTACCACTTCTACCAGCTACTCTGTTGGCACTTGAGGAGCCTGAGGTGTTGCAGTGCCTTGTGCCTTATGCTGTCATTTCAATGTTTCCCCTGCTCCGACGCGATGACCTTGTTTTGCCCTACTTTGCCCTGCTGGCTCTCTTCTTCCTCTTACCCAAGTGCCCTGCACGTGCAGAGGCAGCAAGAGACACGCCATCCAAATGGTTGAATGGCTCCATCTTGAAAATGTGTTCCATTATAGGAGCAGTCATTCTTCATTTCTTGTATCTCTTCGTTCAGCCGCCCTCTAGATACCCATTTCTGTTTGAGGCTTTCCTCACTTCATATTCCTTTGCACATTTTGTAGTTTTAGTCATTTACACAAATTACAAGCAGTGGTTTGTGCCCGCTGATGACCAGCGGATGTCATCCTTTAAGAAAAGCAATTGACAAGAGGCATCACAATTGAGTTTATGCGGTCTATTGACTTCCACCTCATGTCAATCTCTACATTCCATTTGATTTTGTACCAGAATTCAGCGAACTGACAGAAATACGTGGAGGCGGTGTTCACGGAGGATGAGTTCTTCCAGTGGTGGAATAATCCACTTACAGGCAGTGACAGCAACGAGGCTATAGGATCCTAGTCATCTACATGTAGAATATGGAAAGAGTGCTGTCGGGTGCTCAGTGCTGGTCCTGTTCAACCTAAACAACTGTAGCAAACCTGCTCTCTAGCATTCTGGCCATCCTAACAGCTATATCTTGGCAGAACATCCTCACTGGACCTTTAACGGAACGGAAAGGGTCAGTCCAACATCAACTCTGAGTGCTCCAGGAAGGTAGGTGCCCTCTGACCTCTAAAATCAGCTGTACTGTAAAAGGGAGTCTAGACTCTGTGTTCGTCCTTTGAGAAGAAAAAATTCAAAATTCCTTATGGAAGTCGTAGAGTGTGATTGGTGCAGGATGGAGCTTGTTGCGAACCTGTGCAAGCAAGTGGTTGTGATATGTAATTGGTCAGCAGTCTCTCATACGGAGTCAGTTTCCATGATTTCATTAGAAGAAATGCGAATAGTTCGAGAGGGACTTGAGGCTACACATTGCTCTTCTCTGCTCACCTAATTTCCCCCAAAATTCTACATCCTAAGTATCTTTCATGTGACCAAGAACTAGAGAATGCTAGAGAGCAGTTTTGAACAAAATGTCAAGTTGTTCTACTCGAGGAGCTGGATAGGTGTTGGGTTGTATAAACTGGGGGCTTGTAGGCTGGAAAAATATTTCAACTGAGGGCCGCACGTAGAGACTCGCTTCAATACGGTTAGTGGACAAAAACTTTCAGTTGTGGTTCCCTTACGGTATTAAAAAATTGCACTAATTTGTTCAATGGTGTCCCCCGAACGTTCAAAAGGTATCATGTCTCTTCATTGTCCAGCCTTCTGGCTTGGCCGTTTTGTATGTGATTTTTTTTAATGCAGTGGGTTTCCCTTTTGTTACCAAAAAAAATCACATACAAAACGGTATCAAGTCGGGGTCGTCAACCCAATCCCATCTGTCGGCATACGGTTTAGTTGGAAGCACTCAATTCCCGTTGAAATACTGAACAATCTTCTTTCTAGCAGCCAATGAAACGATGGTTTCGCTCCATTTGTTCAAAAAAATAAAAACACGGTGGCATGGTTTTCTCAACACTGACTTTGGTCACTCAAACACCGACTTTTTCTCAAACTCACGCGGCTCCAGAAACGTGTGCTTAGCTGATCATGATAATCAATTTATGTAAAAGTTTTTTTTTGCTTCGGTTGCAGGAATTGAGGATCAGTTTATGATGTTCTTCATAATGGACAAAGCCATTTGGCAAGCACTGGGCAAGAGAGTTGACGTACACACTGAGCACATATACCCATTCATGTGTCATTAACAACATCAGCTTGAGAGCAGTCATTGCTCATGTCATTGCATTCCCAGCAGCTGGTAAGGTAGGAGGCTTGAAAGGCATTAAGAACCGCCCCTATAATTCACTCGGAAATGGACATGAGGAGGTCCTTAAATTGACATGTATAGTCATCGAATGGATTATTATTTATTGCAAGAGCCAATCATTCTCCTAGCTTTACCCATTTTTCTTTACAAGTTGCAAGTGAATAGTTTATGAAAGACCTGGGGTCATAAATAGGTGCCTACGACACGAATCTTTTGAGAATTCATAAGTAATTCAATAATGCTTTGAAAAATCTCAAACCACTTGTGTTACATTTTGCGTCTATTTCTCTTTGCCTGAAAAATGAGCTAAAAAAAATCCCATCCAAGGGAACGCATGAAAAAGGCATACCAGCCCTTAAATGAGCGGTTTTTGAGCCTCCTACCTTAACTGACCTTAGTACAGTACAGTGCCGTGTACAGTACAGTGCCGTGTTCAGAATAACGACTCAATTCAGTTGGTCAGGCTTAACTCATTGGATTGCTGCGAAATGTGCTAGATGACGTGCTGATGTGCTCTTCACTGATTGAAGTACATTGTCTTACATAATCACCAATGAAAATAGCAACATGCGCAAACAACTGTGCTACAGGATGTAGTTGTTAAGTACGAAGCGAATGAGGTTATGTTTCTATGCTCCTAGCTAAGGTGACTACGAATACAATGTACTAAACTCTTGAAGAACAGTGCACAATGCATCAAAGTTCGACTTCCATGGTCAAAGCAAGATCAACGGCAGCTGCAAGGAGGCAAGTTAGAGAAATGCCCAAACGCAAGAGCACAAGAGCTGGAACGACAACGAAACCAAAGGCAAGTCACCACTGGAAAAGCAAAACTTGAGAGTGAAAACTATGAAGGAGTGGAAGGAGCACATAACATTCGGGATCAGCACCCTTCTTTAGAAACATGCCGGAGACTCACACACAAGGAGCTCAGAAATCTTCTAATCAGTTGAAACTGTAATCGATTTGCAAGGACTGTCATCAGTTCAGATTAATTGTGTCCGACAAGAAATTAAAGGCGATTATATTTCTAGAGCCGTTCTCTTAGAGGTGTTGAAAATCCTCGAGACTTCACACATGGAGCTCGATCAGAAATTTTCTAAACAGGTGAAACCGCAGTTCGATTTGCAAGGACAGTCATCAGTTCAGATTGTGTTCAAAACGAAAGGTGATTCTGTTTGTCGATCAGTTCTAATAAGAGGTGTTGAAAATCCTCAAGAATATTAACGTTTAATTTGAAAAGAGAGACAAGGGCAGGGAGAGGCGGCAAGCAAGCAAGCGAACAAGCAGGAGGACTCGGTCATCAGTTTCAAATGCTGGAGAGAAGTGCGACTGGGTGCGAGAAGAGTGCGAAGTTTGAAATCACAGAAGGAGCGACCGACAAAGAGAAGGCCTGGTTTCCGGGGTGACCGTTGAAAATTTGAATGAGAGAGGACTCGGACACTCGGTCCCCCCTGCCCGAGGCCAATTTGAAATTCGGGGCTCTGGGCTCTGGCAATGGGAGCTTTTACCTCGGCGAGGGCGGCATTCTCAAGGCGCTCTTCCGGGCCGACTCTACTGATTTTAATTTTTTTTTAATTTTTTTTTAATTTTTAACAGACTCTACTGATTTTGACTGCAGCTTGTGATGTTGTGGCATATTCTGGACTAACTCACCCGCTTTTTAGCTCTTTGATCCTAATTTAGAGTAAGATCACGTTGATTCTTTTTGTTTTTGGAGTCTTGTGGAATTATTTATGCTTTTTGAAATTAATAAATGTAAAGGGTGTTCTGAAAGTGTTCCCACTTTCCCACCATAAATTAAAATGTTTATATTACTTCAATATGATGAAGAATTTGATGTCTTCGTACACGTGAGATTGCCCTGAGACACTTTAATTTAGAGGAGGGGCAATTTTAGCAAACCCACACTAAATAAAAATTAGAGTGTCTTCCGAGTGAAACCATGAATAAAGGAGAGTGGCCATTCGTCCATTCCCTCCGGAATCTAGGTTCACGCCATTCAGTGTCTCCATATTCAAGAGTTATTAGGCCAGGAAGGTAGGAGGTCCATACAGAGCCCATTTCAGAGCTGATAATTAATTAATTTGGGGAGGTTAACCCTGAAATGACGGACCCATGACCGCTGATTCCAAGCCTCATTCTGGATCACTCAATTTTCTGTCATTTTGCACCTAGATATGTATAAAAAAATTTGTATTTATTTTTCAGAGATGAAATTACATGTCTTCTTTACTTCACAAAAAAATTAGATTTTTTTGTGAAAAATTGTTTTTTTTGAGAATTTTTTAAGAAAAAGTGAAGAAAAATCACATCAAATAGAAAATCTTTTCAAAAAATCTGAAAAATTCACCATGTGTGTATATTACAATGACAAACATCATGGTGTAAACTCAATTTCCGTGTCATTCTATAATTAGAAAATAATAGACATTGAAAATCCATTCAAAGTTCAAATTGCAATAAAATATTCAATATTAGGAATTTTTCCAATATTCAAATTGGAGTAGAAACTAAAGTAGATGGCCTTCATTTTGTTAGTTGGGCTCAACTTCAAAAAATATCATTTTTGTGGAGAAATTTCAGATTTAGAGCAAGGAGCAACTTCTTCCCAATATACACTAAAATAGCATATTTTGTGATCCGTTTTTTTTATTGAAATCTCATTTACATAAAGAGAAATACTAACAAGACTACAAATTCAATTGGATACTCTTCATAACCCAACATGAAAAGTCAACAACAAAAATATAGATGAAAAAACACTTTCAAGCTCCTTTTGGTTCACTGGATTTCCATCCAAACGCCACGGAATGGCGTTGGCGTCGCTTCTGGGTTAAACTTCTTCAAATGTTTTCAGTAAATTTTCCTTGAAGAAAAACAGGGAATTGGGAAACATCTAACCGAAGTTGCTTCATATTTTTTGGAGCTTCATGGAATTAGTTATGAATTTTTGAAGTTGAAATGCAGTGGACAATATAAGCATTCACCTCTTGAAATATACACTACTTGTATTGTCCATTGTTGGTGCAATTACAAAGCAAAATATATCTTTACATTAGCACACTTTTACAGGACACTTTTACAACCCGAGCACTTTATGGACCTCCTATCTTACTCATTTTTATACTCCCCACTCCTCAACGCATGTCACTTCCTACTAGAACAAGGATGGTTTAACAAAAAGGTTTGTTTGTCCACTTGTCAAAGAGTTCAAAATGAAAGTCACCAAAAATTACATAATTAGAGACATCTTGAGTTCATGTCTAGTTTACATAATGTATTTTTTCTTTTTAACTTTATATAAATAAGTGTACATAATTACCAATACAATTTATCCTACCACTGTAGAAATTTGTGAAATTAATTATTTTAGTCAATTCAATCACTGGAGGAATAGAATGAAAAATGGCAGTTGGAGGTTGATTGTGAGTTCATTCAACTTTGAAAGTTTGATGAAAAACAATGTGAAATATACTTTATCACACCAACTCAAACCTTGCAAGTTCAAATCTACATTCAATTTCAAACACCCTTAGAAGTATTGGAGTCTTTCTAATCCACCTCGTGACTAAAGAAACAAATTAAACAAAATAGAGCATGAAATTCATTATGAACTAGATAATGGCCATGGAAGGTGCCAATACGACCTGTATGATTGCATGCCCAAGTCACGGAGCGATGAGAGCAAATCCTAGAAGCCGTTTCGGCACCCTCCATGGCCATTATTGTTTGTAATGGCAACGACCAGAATTGTTGATACGTGGCGTGGTGCTAGTTGCCAATCGGTTCCTGCCCAATGCTTGTCGAGTACTTGCAAGTGCCCATCGGCCAATCACCCTAAGTAGCTTGATTACGTAATTAAGGATTGTAAAGTGTCACGAAGAACACAAATTATGAGTGATAATATGCTTGCTTGTAGCCAATCCAAGAAAGCTACGTTGGAGAGAATTTTGGTCGTGGCCATTACGGCTTCATTTGACTATATAAAAAAGGAGAATGAGAGGGGATGTTTTTTCTTGGCCTAGCAAGGATATTGTGCTCTAGTACAAGTTGTATCTTGCACAACATTCTTGAATCGAGAGGTTGGCGGGTCCTTCTACAAAAAAAAATTGTTACAATAGACAACAATATGAACAAGCTTGCATTCAAGATTTGTACATTGAAAGGAACCCTAGATTTATAGGAAGTTAAACAGAGGGTCACTTACCTTGAAATTCAAGAAGGTTCATGTGAGGCATGTAAACCAGCGAAGCTCCTAAAATAGTGCATTACAAACAATGGTCATTGTCTTTTGAAAGATTTTTTGCCCCCATTTCATACTCCTTCAATCTATCTCAAAATAAATCCGTGGTCTCAAGTGGGAAACTACACTAAAATTGGTAAATAGTGTTGGCAACACTAATTGTCCCACCTAACACTAATTGTGATTTGCAAGGTTAGTGTTAGATCATTATTTACCAAATCTAATACTATTTTAGCTCGATAGTAAAATCAAATGAATGACAAAGAGAGTCAGAATTTTTACGAGAGTGCATTTGGTGCTAGATGGGAACTAAATGAAATGCTGAAATAGACAATGAGATGCTGAAATGCTGAATTGCTGAAATAAATAAATGAAATGCTGAATTGCTGTGAGGAAATGCTGAATTGCTGAAAAAATGCTGAAAAATGCTAAAATAAAAAAGTGGCAACCAAAAAAAAAAAAACTATTTTTCAGAGGAAATAGAGGAGAGAAAGATAAATCCAATAGTGTCATCCAATGTTCAATCACATACATCAAAAAAAAGATATAGGCAATGGAAGTTTGAAATTTGAAATCAAGTGGCAAAGGAATCGGCGGGAAACCACGAAGTATATACCCCCCCCCCCCGCCCCCCCCGTGGAAGGAGCCTCCTTCAAGTGATAGAGCAAAGAGCTCCTCCACCTCTTCTTTCACAATCTCTCCACCGGACAAGGGAAAATGAAAGTTTTCTTAGAGAAGGAATTGGACGGCAAGAGGTGTGGAAAACATAGTTTTCCAGGGAAGGGCCAAAGTTTGACGGCAAGAGGCGGAAAACACAGTTTCCCAGGGAAGATCCACAGTATGACGGGAAGAGGCGGAAAACACAGTTTGCCAAGGAAAGGACAGATTTTGACGGCGGGAGGTAAGTGCCCCAACACTATTTACACATAAGTTGGAAAATAGTGTTGGGGGGTAAAAACAAGGAACAACACTAATTATCACCCAACACTATTTACCAATTTTAGTGTAGTGGATGTACCCCGGATTTATTTTGAGACTGATCGAGGGAGTAACTGACACATATACCAAGGGATTCGGTACTTCTTCCAAATTGAAAGTGCAACTTCCTGCCTTCCTTCCTTCACTTTCATCGTTTTACTGCAAGTTATGTATCATGTGATGAAAGGGATCCTTCCGAATTGAAACTGCGACTTCCTTCCTTCCTTCACTTTCACTGTTTTACTACAAATTACATATCATGTGATGAAAGGATCCTTCCAAATTAAAAGTGTGACTTCCTTCCTTCCTTCCTTCACTTTCACCGTTTTAGTACAAGTTATGTATCATGTGATGAAAGGGATCCAACTCGCACAAGCACAGATCTTTCAATTCTCAAAGTGACTGACCCGAGTGAAGGTGAGTTTATCAGTTCTGCTACTGTAGAACACATTCAAGTGAGTGGTGGGTAAGTTACGTTGCGTAGCGTACGACCCAGCCTTCAGAGTTTGTGATGCTGCAGACAGACTGAGGCTGAAGTCCGATCTGCAAGTCTGGCAACGTGGAGACTGGCATATGGGGGTCCTTTCAATGCAGACAAGAAAAACAAGGAGCCACTAAGCTTAACATAACTCAGTCAGTCTCTCTGCTTGCTGCTGCCAATCTCTTTCCTCAGTGAGTGTGCTCCAGACAGCAAGCAGCCTTGTGGCACTCACTGCCAGTGGACGCAGAATCAATCACAGACTGACTTTGCGAGTTTGGTAACTATGTTTCGAATTAAAGTTAACGGTCCTAAGCTTTGTTCAAATGACCGATTGTAACATAACATTCATGCCCACCAGTGATCTCAGAACTAGTTTATGGAATTTAGTGCAATATGCTACCTTCAAGATAAACAGCCATCATCTTTGGCTATCTTTGAGTAGTTAAAAATTAAAAAAAAGTGAAGAAAGGATTTTGCATGTTGCATAACATTTTGTAGCTATTGAGGAAGCGTTGTTGGATGTGGAATATTCCATATCATTTGCTCTACAGCAAAGGCAATGACAGTACATGCTACTCAATGTGATATAGTTTTCAAACTTTCAATCAACGGATATAGTTTGACTTTTGAGTTCATAAGTTAATTTTCTCGATGCATAAATTTGGTTAGAATTGGGAACTAGAAATTGTATGCATTAGTGTGTGTTCACATGCATTTTTTAAAGAACTATAATTGAGTTTTCTAGACTTATGGAGAAAAACGATCTCAGTGAATTATTTGAAGGGTAACTCGGGCAACTTTTTTTGCCACTTGAGGTCCATGGCATAAAAAAATTCTATCTGGATCATTAAATTAAGTTTTTTTTAAAATCTTAATTTTCTTCTTTCACCCCTTTGTAATGCTCTAGTAGAACAATTGACCATTTGGATTGTAGAACAAGCCATTTTTTAAAATTTGGTGAATCTATTGACGTTTCTATGTGTATTATTCTTTGTAGAGGGATCATGGTAATGCAAAAGGTATAAGGTATGTGAACCCATTACATGCCAAGTGTGAGTGAACCTATTGCGAGCAAAATTATATTAGTAGTGTATATTCAAGTTTCAAAATGTACACCACTAATATAATTTTGCATGCAATGGGCTTGCTCCTATATGGCATGTAATGTATTCACTTACCTTAAGTCTTGCACAAAGAGGATCAAGTTCTATTTCTTGATGTATTAGTTTTCAACCTAAGCAAAAGATCATATTGTAAGATGCAATCTGAATTCTAAATCTTATAATTTGTCATTGGAATTTTGAAGTCCAAATACAACCAGATACAATTACAGTAGAACCTCTCTAAGTCGATAGAGATGGGACCGGTCTGACACATTGAGTTAGAGAGGTTATTACATTAGGAAGGGTCATCATGTTCGTATGTGGTTCATATTGTTAAGTTGGGATTGGCAATCAATACTTCCTGACAATGCTTTATTGACTTAGAGAGGATCGACTTAGAGAGGTTCTATTGTATATTGAAAAGTAAATAAATAAATTTTCCTATGAACATTGAGATCTTACAAATGACAAAGAATTAGATTGTGGAAGTTTCGGTACATATTGTATATGAAGCTAGAATTTAGATGTTTTAGTTACAACTTTCATCTCTTGTAATTTTTCCATCCAAAATAACTTGACCTAATAGTGTCTAATATTGCATTTTTTGGCTCACAATGCATGTCATACTAAAATTTAGGGGTTGATACGGTAAATTCAATATTAATGCCATACAATGGTATAAATATCACTATATTACCAAAATACATGTCATTGTTGATCCAACTAGAAGACCATTGTTTAGGAAGAAATCTTATATATACTCACGTGCTGCTAGTTGAATAATGGGAGAGGAAATGGTGGAAGAATCATATGGTTATGAGAGAATCAAGAAAAAAATATGATATCTTTATTGATATATTTATGCACAACAAATACTCCACTAGCACGTGAATGATCTTACGTAGAAGAATGTTATGTTATAGGAGAGCTCTAAATCTAATGTATGCAAAATATAATTCACTAATTATACATAAGTGTGGAACTAATAATTACATATATTGGTGTGTACATGATTAGCATTTAATTCTTAAGCACTCCAAGATCCATATTGTGGATGATGAACATAGTGCTTCAAATCAAATTTTTAACCAACTGCAATTGCATTCATCCTAAGAAATTCTTGAATATTTAAATATGACATGTTTTTATGACTAATTTGATGAAATTGATGAAAATAATATATTTGCATAGAGATGTAAGCAAAATTGTGCTAAAATCCAAAAAAGGATTCAAACATTAAAAGGTTAAATGTCCAAGTGTTTTGAATTGAGTCTTCTTTTCACTGTTGAATTTTTTTTCTTCTTAAGTTTTACAAAAACTATATTATGATCACTCAAGTATTTAATCTTAGAAGGATGCAAAGGACAAAACGTGGCCATTGGATGACTTTTAAGATTAGTGTAAAAATGAAGAATGCACCTACTGGTCTGAAAATCAAATCATTTTTGGCAAAATACTTTGGCAAAAGGTCTTCTTTTTTCAAAGTTCCGCCCCAAAAGATGCCACAGACATTAAGTGTGCGATGGATGACAACAAATTCTTCTATATAAGACAAAAATATAGATGTTCATCCTTGGAATAACTTTCTCGGTGACCAGACCAGCCTTCTAGGATTAAGGGTTAAAACTTTCATCCTCTTCTTACAATGAATATCATCCAATATTATATTACATATAGTTGACTAATATATGGGCCATATGGCCCGATTATTACAGCAGTAGTACCACTGCACTTCTTGTAAGTAACAGTGGGTGAGTGAAGTAAGCTCATGTGGTTGTGCCTTTGTAACTGATGGGCATATAAGGTAGCATGCTAAGAGCTGATTGCATTTGGGGGGAGGCTCAACTGCTTGAAACAATTTTCAGTAATTTTTGTAGGAAGAAAAATGGAATTGGCATCTGACCCACGTAGTTTCATATTTTTTGGACCTTTGTGGAATTAGTTACGAATTTTCAGTTGAAACGCAGCGGTCACTAAGGTAGTCTGCTCTAAAAGCGAGCACCCTCTTCAAATCGCCCCTATATTTAGGTCTGAAATGAATGGACATTAGGTGGTCCTTAAATGGACCTCTCAAGCCATTGAGAGAATCGAGAGAAAAGCATTATTTATTGCAAGCGACAATCATTGGCCTTCATTTTCTCAAATCACTTTAGAAGTTGCAAGTGGCCAGATTTTGGAAGACCTAAGGTCACAAATAGGTGCCTACATGGTTTTTTTTTTTAAATTCATAAGTAACTAAAAATAATTCAAAAAATATGAAACCACTCGTGTTACATTCCGCATCCATTTTTCTTTCTCTGAAAAATGACCCAAAAATATTCCTACTGATGGAAACCTATGAAAAAGGCAGACCAGCCCTTAAATGGTTGCTTTTAGAGCATACTACCTTACAAGCCACCACGTCTTGAAATATATACTATTGATACATTGAAGGTAGCAAAATGTACCTCTCTGTTAGTGTTAGTGGTCGCCTTTAGAGTCAAGGTGAACTGAATTCCTTGCTTAGCCCTCCGAAGTCATCCCAGGGGTGCATGTAAAAAAAAAGACCCCCTATTTTGTGCCTGATTAATTTACCTTCTACACCTCTCCTAGCTAATTTGGGGCCTCTGATCGCAAATATGACTTCAAATTTTGCAAATTTTATCATGCAAGGAAAATTTAAAAAATTCAGTGTTTTCCCGAGGGGCTGAGCAAGGGGGTCAGTTCACCCAGACCTTTAGAGCAGGGTCACTTTTAAGGTTAACCAAGTGAGTATCACACGACATCCAAACTTTAACGTGCATAATGTCTTTCTCATGATTGGAGGAAGTTATCTTAAAGGGTTCTATAAATTAAAGCGGCCATGGGGCCTTCTTCATCAGCAATTGGTTCAGAAATGGCAGTGGCTTTATTTATGACTCTAGCTTACTCTTGAAGTCCCTTCTGTACAGGGCAGGGTCCGCAGAAAATAATTGTAAAAACAGATGCCAATATTTGGGGGAACATTTTATAGGAAAAAATGATAAAAAAAAAAAAAAAAATCTCATTTCACAACTAATTAAAGAGATTTGGGTATATTTCAATCCTTATTTTTCATGAAAACTAAACATTTTGCATAGATTTACAAACTCCACCATTCACGTGAATGAGATTTGCACCAGTACTTTCAGTTACATCAATGTACCTTAACCCTCAAAAGTCGAAGCGGATGTTTTGTGGCCGATGAATGACAAGAGAATCTCCTGTGTAGGACAAAAGTGCAACTATTCATCCTCCAAATTTTGTGTAGAAAGGGAAGATCATCTGCAGTAGTTTGACTTCCAATGAGTGCTTTTGCATTATTTTAATCCAACAATTCACATGGTGACAAAACAAATGATTTCCACGGTCACCAGCCCGGCGTTCAAGGGTTAAATTGTTAGAATTTGATATTAGAGGCCAATAAGGTTTGTCCACATGACCCTTTAGCACTAACACTTGATACTTTAGCTTGGTGCTCTTGCCCTTCTTCTTTATTAAGGTAATGTTCTTACAATGAACATTTTGAAAATTCATAGCTTATTCAACCTATGCCCAAGAAATACTTATGAAAATGCAATAGAATCATCATTTACTTATTTTGGTCACTTGATTTTTGAATTCAAATTTTATTTGACTTCAAGTGAAAACACCCCAAATTGTCCTTGTACCCACTCCTAATAAGTAGACTTCTACTCAAAGTGTCCTCCAAAGTGCATTCAAATCTTGAAAATTAATAGAGATACCTTAAATGTATAATGTAAGCCATTTCAACTTATAGGATATGGAAAAAAAAATTGAATTCTTTTTTGGAAAAATTGAGCTCAATGTGTGCAAAAACAAGGATAAATTGTTTTTTGTTCTTTTCAAGAAAGAATATTTTATTCAATATAAATGTAGATTTTTCATGTGGACCCATTACTATTTCATACCTTTCCCTAAAATGGTCTAGCTTTGGAACTTGTTCCTAATCAAATTTGCATCCTACAACCACATACCATGGACCAATCAAATCTTCGGCCAATCAAATTTTTTTCAATCAATGTTCAATACAACCAACCGTAAAACACTATAGGGCATCCTACTATATCATCACAAGGGCCTCTCTACGTCACTACTTTACATCATGGTTTCAGTGGCTTGGAGAGTTTCAAACTTTTTCAAACTTCATAATAATTACATGTTTTGTCCAAAAATTCATTATTTTCCTTTTTCAAAAATTCATGATTTCTAATTTCTAATACTACAAAACTGTCTTTTTTTTCATCATCTTGTAAAGGGTGCCTCCCTCCACTTATGCTGAATTGCTTATTTTCAATGCCGGTTTTGAGTGTGTTTTTTCACTTGACTTGAAATCATTTTTGATACACTTCCAATGATACTAAACTCAAGTTTCTAATTTCCACATCATTCCAAAAACCTTGTGTGCACGGCAGTTGTTGTACGATCCTCGACGGAACTTCATCACTGAGTTCCTAGTAAACCATGCCAGAGGATGATGGCAAGAGATCAAGGAATGGCAGGACTTGTCAGATGGGGCGAACATGGCGATGTGGAATCGTGGCAGCATGATATCAGTGCCAGAAACGGTGCCTGAACGAGAACCTACGGATTCAATCAATGATCAGTGTCCGTCCGGGTCAAATGGTGTAAGTTAACTACTGGCATTACCGTACATGAAGGTGAAATTGAATTTCCACGTCAGATTCTCAAGGGGTCCACGTCACCTCATGCCATTTACAACAGGACACATGGCACTTTTAAAGCATAGATGACTTAATTTATGTTGAATCTGTAACAAGGTTTTTTTTAGGCAATTTCGTGCAAAATTGCACCAAATTTTTTGGCCTGGCATCAAGCCTATAGAAAAAAAATGGTACTAAAAAGGTGGAAAATTGCCCGAAAACTTCAAATAAAAAAAATCATGGATGAAATCGCCAAATTTTGGATGAAAATTGAGTCATGGATAAGTGATACTACCTCCGTCCCAAAATGATCTTCTTGTTGGACAAAACATTCTAGATTAAGGCAAAAAATAACATTTTAAAAACCTGTTTTGTGCTATAAGTAGAGTTTGGTGTACTCCTAGCATTCTAGAAACTTTGAGTTTCAAAGTCCTTTTTGAAATGTAGTTTTCGGAATATTGAAAAGTAGAATTTCTTGGGCATTTTCAAAGATCACTAGTGGTCAATTAATTGTTGAGAGTGAGGTCATCATTTTGTAGGCATTTAGTATATGCCTAAGCCCATGTGTGGCCCTTTATTCCAACTCCAAAAGCTTCATCTCTTTCAATTGGGCAATATTCAAAGAGATGCAAAAAATACGAACAAACAATGTTGACTGACCCCATTAATCATTTTATTTATCTTTTGACTAATGATTGCATGAATGGAGGGAGAACTACTACTCAAAGTTGTTTTGTTGGTCCCCAATAGCAATCTAAAGTCAAATTTGACCAATTCGCAAGTCACA
The DNA here is from genome assembly GCA_951799445.1 of Pseudisothecium myosuroides. Classification (NCBI taxonomy): domain Eukaryota; kingdom Viridiplantae; phylum Streptophyta; class Bryopsida; order Hypnales; family Lembophyllaceae; genus Pseudisothecium; species Pseudisothecium myosuroides. The sequence goes on along the minus strand of OX637287.1, from coordinate 9,323,440 downwards.
GACTGCAACAGGAAGATCATTTTGGGACAAAAAATGAAGGCCAACAAGAAGATCATTTTGGGACGGAGGGAGTATGTGCTAATATGATATTTTCTATCCAGTATGTGGATGAATGTTGAAATTTGGAGCACCACTATAACATTCAATATCGCCACTGGCACTTCATCAAAAATGAAAAAAAACAAACTGATTTGTAACCTTCACTTAGGATATTTGTAGTGGGCTTCTGGAAACTGAACAAGTGCATCGTTTTTGTTTCATTGGGGTGAAGCCCACTTTTTGTTTTTGTTTTTGTTTTTTGTTTTTCATTTATTTTGGATAATGCAAAAAGCAATCTATGTTGGAGTGATGTAGTTGTGTACATGCATCTAAGGTGGATACCCCCCAAACTATTACTTTTGGCTAATGTGCCGCCTAGTTACTATTATTAGACTGGTAAATTTTTTTATGTTTTCTTGTTGACAATGGAAAGGAGGTTCCAACACATCAAAGAACACGACATTTGGGTACCAAAATGCAAAAGTTACGAAGGATCAAAGTTTTTTTTGGTACTAAGATGTTAAAAAATCATTTTACCATCATATGGAGATATTGATTTTGGAGATGTATGTAGAGGGATAATGGTGGTTTTAGGCAAGGTGTGATTTGGGATGTACCTACGTTACATCTATATATATAGATGAAATATGAAAATGTGGATGAAGCTCAAATTATTCATCCAAATGAATGTGCTTTCATCCAAAAAAAGTGAACCATATATTTAGAATATGTAGCAAATCATCAATTTCATTCATTGAAAATAGGAGAATATATCACCTAATATTCCTTCAAAAAATGGTATTGCTTTCAAGCAAAATATTGCTCCCTTTACTTCTCCTTGTCGTTGAATTCTATTGGAATGGTCACTCATGTATATTGTCTTGTTAATCCTAATTTTTCTTGATCTAAATTGGATCCTATAGAAAATCTGTATGACGACTTGTGGAAGGTCACTTTTATAACAAGTATCGACCATGGAACTTAGAGCACGTAGTGATTGCAATTTAATATCCATATGAAGGAGACTTTAACAATATGATTGATGTACTCGATCATGCAGACTTGGGGTATAGGCTAAAGGTTGTTTATGAAGTTGAAATTGGTAGTACATACTCAATGGTAGACATCAAGCAAAAAGAAGCCAAACCAATATTTCATAACTTCAAAATACAGTCATGTGAATATGTACAACTTTTTTCTAATCTTGTAAGATAATTGCATCTCACTACAATCTATTTTAACCACTAAACCCTCGACATTCTTGTCTAAAATTTATAGCCTTTATATGAGAGCCAAGGTCATTATGGGTTTATCTATTTTCAATCCCTCTAAAATTTAGTATTTTATTCATATAGTGTTCAAAAAATGCATACTATGAAAGTTTAGAATTCTAGTTTGACTTTCAACAAGATCCAACAAAATTTAGATGATTTATTAATAGCAATAGTGTTCAATTGTTTATTTAATTAATTTTAGAAGTTGTTTTCTTATCATCAAATTTATGTCTTCCTTCAAGCATTGGAATGAGAATTTGCCCAATTCATATGCTCCTTGTGATACCACATTATTAACCCTAGAATGCTGCAGACGCCAATTCGTGGCATTTGGATGGAAATTGGAAGCATTTTTCATCCAATTTCTTCTTGTTAACTTTTCATGGTGAGTTATGAAGAATATGCAATTGAATTTGGAGTCTTGTCATTGATGTCTTCACGTAAATAAGAAGTTAATAAAAAAATGGATTAAAAAAATGCTATTTTAGTGTATTTTGGAAAGTTCTTGCTTCTTATTCTAAATCTGAATTTTTGTAATAAAAATAATTTTTTTTTAGTTTGAGCCAAACAAATGAAATGAAGTCCATCTACTCTAGTTTCTACTCTAGTTTCTACTCTAATTTGAATTTTGAAAAAATTCCTAAAATCAAATATTTTATTGCAATTTGTATACTTTGGATGTATCCAATATCTATTGAATTCTAAATTCTTTAGAGAATGATAAAAAAATTATATATAAGCAAAAATTTACAGAAATTCAAGAGTGGATTCAGGCCCTAAGTGCTAAGGGGTTAACTCCTAGATGCTTGAGGCACCAAATTTTGGTGTCAACAAAACTTTGAAGTTTAATAAAACCTAACCAAATTGCTATTTTTAGTAATTCATATTTTTGAAAAATTATTTTTGAAGTCTAGTTTTAGTGTCAAAAATTCGATTTTGAAAATGATAGATTATGATTTTTCTATCCAAGATTTTGTGCAAGGGTACCCATTGCGATCTTGACTTTCCGTAGTGTTCAGAGCTCTTGGAAATGAGCCTCAAATACACTACATCTTGGAGGAAAAAATGCATTAGAAATTCATTTAAAAAAATTGTAGAGTAGATTTTGAGAAGCCGTAAATTGATTGGGGTTATGCATGTTAGGTCCTTTAACCTCATATTTTTTTTGTTAACCAAATTTTTAGATTTGGGATGTGTAAAGAAGATTGAAGACTTCAAGTCACTTTTGCAGTTTTAACACCCTCATGTTCGAACATTATAATCTTTCAATTCATAAGTGATATTGTTGTGTTTTCTTTTCCTATATGACCTCTAACATCTCTATTTTGAATTTTTATGGTTAAAATTCATAAAAAATTGATACAACTTATCCAAATGTTGGCTTTTTGTTCCATTTAGAGCAAGTTCCTAGAAATTCAGAAAAGGCCTTGGGCATTTAGGGGTTAAGCATAGCCTCCATTCAAACATCCCAGCCAGTGTATCAGACCCCTTCATCCATCCATCCACCGACGACGACGTCGTCACTGTCGGTCAGAAGAGCGGGCGAACGAAAGCAGACACGTCCAACGGACATCTGCATTTATTTCATCCATCCGACCATCGGCATTCATGGACATGCATGTGGGAAAGGATGGGTCCATGCCATGGCCCTGAAGGGCGATGAGAGAGACGAGGTTGAAGCTGCGGAAGCATAAGCTTAGCATTGCCAAGCTAAGCGAAGCCAAAGAAGGCCGACGCCTCGCAGGCAGCCGCAAAGGAATGCAACGCTATCGCCATCGCCATCGCCACTTGCCGTAAGAGCATTGCCTACAACGACCTACATTGCGATCCTTCTGCATTGCATCTGCTTTGGCCATTTCTTGCTTTGTATCCCCTTTTCCATGTCCGCAGTTTGGTGCAGGTCGCACTCGCGTGGGTTGGGATTGAGTGGGGTGCGAGGAGCTTCGCGGTGCGTGCCGTTGGTTTCTTGACCGGAATTCGCAGGTCCTGCGGGGTATGAGCAGCTGGTCGGATGGTCCCGTTGGGAACGCGCGCGTGATCGCAATGCGGGTGCGCAGGGAGGAGCATGGTCGCGGTTTGGGTTGGAGTGATGGATGTGAGTGGATCGCGTGTTTTGAAGTCCGTTTCGTGGAAGTTCGTTTCCCTGAGATGACGCTCTTGGACGTCGCCAGCTGAAAAATCCGTTGAGCATTGGTTTCGAGGACCGTTTCGGTCGTGGAGTTCGTTTTCTGGAATATACGGGGTTGACAAATTTGGCAGTCATGTCGTTCGATGCTGCCAGAAGTTCCTTGGAGGTAATGCTGGATTCAATGCGGGGGGAAGGGATGGAGGATTCAATCTGGGCTGCAACAGAAGAAGAATCGTCACCGGTGGACGACCTGCTCCTGCCGCTCCCGCTGCGGCCGACCTCCAGGGCGCGCCTTCCGTCGTCGATGCGAGCTAAGAAGGCGCTGGGGGCGTCCATGGACAATCTGGCGGTCCCGAGCAAAGGCTCCCCTGCTTTGTTGAAGGAGAATATTGCCCTGGAGTCTCCCATTGCTAACTTGATGTCCGATCCCAAGTGCGTGGCGAGACCCGACCTTGCATCGGAGAATGGCCACACACCTCTCGCGGAACGAGACGTCGTGGCGAACAATGGCAGCTTCTCCTGTCTCCAGTTCGTCACCTCCCCGTCCGCTATGTTCACGCCGGCGAGGGCAGGCCGAGAGCTGGAGGGAGGAGACCAATTGCCGACACGCAATTTCGACGAAAGAATCAATGGTTCGGCGGAGCGACTCAGTTTCAGTTTTCTAACGGTTCAAGAATCCCCTATCACACCCGCAACAGAGAATTTCGCCCTTCCTGCGACCACGACGTCTCCACCATCGGTCAAGAAATGGAAGGATGACGGGACATTGCGACTGAAGAAGGTGCGCCTTCCTTCCCGCTCATCAATCCTCCTCTCAGCTAAAGGTCTGAAGCTCTGTGGCTTTGCTGACAAGATGAAAGCACGCCATGGATCACTCTTAACTGCCACCGCTGATCGTTGGACACGACGACTTGGCCTCGTCGTTTGTAGTGACGCGGTTGGAGATGGCGTCATGACTTAGGCTTTGCTTCTGCACGGGCAATTGTGTCGCTCATTTTGTTGTGTTTCTTACGGAATGTATGGCCTGCCATTGCAGAATCTTCGCGTCTGGTGCTTATCTTCCGAATACACATGGGTCTCTGGAACGATAGTTTCTGCCGAAGAGACAGAGGCCATGGTCCGCACCTCCGATAAAGAAGTGAGATTTTGCACACTTTAAACGCGTCAATTGGAAATTTCCCAGTTCCATGGAATACTACTAACATTGCGCAGAATTTGAAGATTGAAGCCATCCTTACAATAAAGAATAGGACTGATGTTTGTTGTCTTGAATTGATGTAGGTGATCAGAGTCAACGCCACCAGACTACAACCAGCGAACCCTGATATTTTAGAAGGAGTGCATGACCTGATCAAACTGAGCTACCTGAACGAGCCTTCAGTTTTGCACAACTTAGACTTTCGATACGCGCAAGACAAGATTTATGTAAATCATGCTTTTCTCTTTGTGGATTCGTTTTTCTTCTTATCAAGCTCTCGTGCTGTTTTTGAAGAAAGTCGCTGGTATCATTATCTCTGAGGTCATTTCACAGGCCTGGGAATTCGCAGTTCAATCCCCGTTCAGTTACGACCTTGCCTATAATGAAGAATCGTTGACTGGGAGTGTTGCTGTGCAGACCAGGGCTGGTCCTGTCCTGATTGCTATTAATCCTTTCAAGAAAGTTCCCATCTATGGTCCAGACAATGTGCGAGCGTACCAGAAGAGAACTTCGGAAAGCTCTCACCCTCATGTGTATATGACAGCCGACTCGGCTTTCAAAGCCATGGTTCGAGGTACATGATCTCGATTTGTGGCGGTCAATCATTTGAGGCTAATTTGCTTTTCCTGTGGTCCCGTCATAGGTCATGCATTGCTCATTGATGTGATAGTCTAGTTCAATCTGAAACTCTGTGGAAGATGGACTTGGGCTATAGAGCTCTCTAGTCATATTTGGTCTCAAGTTGCTGAAACCCTGCATTGGCTTGTATGTGTGCAGATGGCACTAATCAATCCGTTATTATCAGGTATGATACCAAACTTCGTTTTAAGCAGGGACATACCTCTTGAATAGCCCTCTTTTGCTTCTTTTGGCTCCCTCAAGTTGTCAATATGAGAGTGGATGAGAGCAGATCCGTACCTGTTTTCTGTTCCCTTACATTTGGTTCTCATTATTTCCCCTCCAAACAATGGTAAAGCATGTTTCATTCATGGATGATGTTTCGGTAATTTTAGCTAAGGGAATAATATTTAAAATTGAAAAAAACTTAATGAGCACGTGCGCTTCCGACACATGTGCAGTGGAGAGAGCGGTGCGGGGAAGACGGAAACAGCGAAAATCGCCATGCAATATCTTGCTGCTCTTGGAGGCGGTGGAGGGCTAGAAGATGAGATTTTGCAGACGAACCCTATTTTGGAAGCATTTGGCAATGCCAAAACGTTAAGAAATGACAATTCCAGTCGCTTTGTAGGTTCCGCCTCCATTTACCTTTCATCAGGATTCAATGATAACATCTCCACATTCTATTTAGCGGTCCGACAGTAACGGTGTTTTAACTCCTAAGGTTTCGCAGATCCTCCGAGATTGACAACAGGATTTCTCGTCTTGAAGTATTGTATCTGTACTGTTGGTGACACTGTTATTCATGTTTACAGGGCAAGCTGATTGACATACATTTTGATAAAGTGGGCAACATATGCGGGGCCAAGATTCAAACTTGTAAGTCTCATCGAATTCCATACTTGGGGATGCTATTTATTATTGGTTTATTTTCGCCAACTACATTCTTGTTGCATCCGTTATTGCACATTTGCTATTTATATTTGACGAATCTAACTTTGATTGAATTGTTATGGTTGTTCGCAACTCTTCTATACCTGCGTGCGTGAAGATTTATTAGAGAAGGTAAGCCATCTTATGCTTGAGCAATCTACAAATGCTGTTTCATCTTTAGAATTAATGCAGTCTGTTCATGATTTGGTGCATCACCTACGTACTGCAGCAGAACAGTTATCTTTTCTGAGTACATGGAGTCGTAAGCTTATGAGAGTACATTAGAATATGCAGCTGTTCAGCTAATGAAGTTGTATTGCCTGAATTGTGTCGTGATCTCAGTCACGAGTTGTACAGCAAGCTTTGGGCGAAAGGTCTTATCATATTTTTTATCAGCTTTGTGCCGGAGCTGGTACAGATTTACGAGGTGACATGATTTACTACGCTAAACCCTTTCAATTGTCTCATTGATTATGGCATCTATTTTTATTCACGATTGTAATCATGGTACTCGTCATTCCGCAAGTGTTCCTACCGTATCGCTGACCTGAACCCCACATGGTACAGAACGACTGCATATAAAATCTGCGAAGGACTACCGGTATCTGAATCAAAGCAGCTGTTTATCTATCGATAACGTCGATGACGCAAAGGAGTTCCAACTTCTGAGGGTGGGTCTTTATTGTAACTGCGCTTAATAACTTCCATTAGGGCTTGGTGTCTTCTATGTATCGACTTCTTTTACACGCTCTTTGAAACTCTTGAAGTCCAACTCACTAATAGAAAAGTTACCCCCATTGGGATTCTTGAAGACGTAGCCACGTTAACATAGGCAGGGATTTAGGTAAATACCGCCCTAATTGGCGTTATAATTGGCAAGGCTTAACACGACTAGAAAGCCTCTCGGGGGTTGGTTTTCTACCGAGAGGGTCTAGCTATTTAGACACTTCCATACCTCATTGTGTGGCATCATGCTTTATTTGGTGATTGACTCTTCTACTTCGTTGGGGCCTTGCAGAATGCTATGAATGTGGTTCAAATCAGCAAGGAAGATCAGGAGCAATCCTTTGAAATGCTTTCGGCTGTCCTGTGGCTTGGCAATGTCTCTTTCCGCGTAGTTGAGCATGATAGTCATGCTCTTGTTGATGATAATGATGGTAAACACCAACCGTTGTTTCTGCAACGTAGGACAAATTCAATACAGCTTGAGGTTTTTTTTGCCAAATTTGTTGTTGAGGTCTTGTTCAGGAGATTGAATGTTGAGACCTACTTTATATCCTTTGTGTGCAGCCGTGGAAGTAGCAGCAGCGTTGCTTCACTGCAAGTCGAGTGATCTCGTGACAGCTCTTTCAACACGACGGATCCGTGCCGGAGGTGATGACATTGTACAAAGATTGACCTTATCGCAGGTATTGATTCATTTCCTCCAATTCTTGAAGTGATTAAGCAGCCCTGGTTGTTTCAACGAATGTAGAAACATAATTACTTGCATGCTAGATGCGGAAGATCATTCTTGTTTGCTTCTTTGAGTCCTAATCCTCCATCCCAAGGAGACCTAATGGAAGAATATTGTAGTTTGCACACAGGCGTCGGTCTTTTCTGATTATCTCTTGGTCGCAGGCTACTGATTCGAGGGATGCTCTTGCAAAAGCTATCTACTCAAACTTGTTCGACTGGTTGGTGGAGCGGATCAACAAGTCTTTGGAGGTTGGCAAGCAGAGGACAGGAAGATCGATCAGCATTCTGGATATTTATGGTTTTGAATCTTTCAAGGTAATAGGGATGTCCTTTAGATTGTGTTAAAGTGAGGGTGCTGAACCTCTGTCAATAAATAAGTAGGTGTCATTCCCCGATTTAATTTGCGGGTACTGACAAGCCTTTTTTGGTCGATTTGCCATTTTTTTGTGAAATAGGGCTGTAAACCGTATAAGTTAAGGGATAACTGTAATATTTTCGATGATAATGGTTGAGATTCCAGATGACATGGCATGCTTGCGTTCCATAAGCATTTTCTCCTAGAATTTACCCTTCTTCAAAACTAGTCTATCTCAAACTGTTTTGATGTGACTGCAGAAAAATAGTTTTGAGCAGTTATGCATTAACTACGCAAACGAAAGGCTGCAGCAGCACTTCAATCGTCATTTGTTCAAGCTTGAACAAGAGGTAAATTGAGGGCTGATTTATTTGGTATCCTTTATTTTTTCCAAGGTTTCAGCTGATTTTGCATTTTCTAGAATCTGAACACATTTTCACTTGCGATCTGTACATTTCTTGTTCACGACAAGACCTTTTAATTGTCTGACCTAGAAACTGATAAGAGTTCCGCTTTTTGCTGTATTTTTTTCAGGAGTACACCTCTGAAAATATTGATTGGACAAGAGTGGATTTTGAAGACAACCAGGAGTGCCTTGATCTTATTGAGAAGGTGCATGTACTTTATATGACACTATCTAGATACTCAAAGTGAATAATCTTTTAATTCCCACAAGCCATCTGGCAATCATTGCTCCCCTCGACTCGACTGGCACTGTATTTTATAAGCCGGTTTTAAGACCAGACAATCTCTTTGTGACAGTTTGGTAATCTGTGACTGGAGTAATCTGAATCTTGCTCTAGAGACTGTCACAACTCACAAAGCTAACAACGTTTGGAATATGTGTTTTACAGAGACCACTAGGATTGATTTCATTACTTGATGAGGAGTGCATGTTCCCACGAGCTTCAGATTTAACTCTTGCCAATAAACTGAAAGAGCATTTGAAAGGCAATGACTGCTTCAAAGGCGAACGAGATAAGGCATTCAGAGTTTGCCACTACGCTGGAGAGGTATTCGTCTTGCAATTACTTTCTTCCTAGCGCATGAGAATGCTCTATTTGCTACCCTGACGCATGAGAAACATTAGATCTTGAGGTTTGTTCGCTCTCTTAGAATATTCACTGTTCCTCAAGCATGTGTAGTTCGGTTGCCAACTCGAATTTAAAAATTCTAGACCAAATCCTCGTTTACATTTTTTAGCTTGTGACATGTTATCAGCTTCAGACAATTAAGTTGAGGCCCTGGTTGCAGGTGGTTTATGAAACAAATGGGTTTCTCGAGAAGAACAGGGACCTGCTTCATGCCGATTTGCTGCAGCTGCTTGCGTCTTGCGATTGCGCATTGCCGCAACTATTTGGTGCCTCTATTGGAGAAGATGCACAGAAGTTGCTCAGTCCTACTCGTAGGGCTAATGGCGGTGGCACAGAATCGCAAAAGCAGAGTGTGGCAGCAAAATTCAAGGTGTGGTCCGATTATCCGCAAAGTTCTTCTATCTATAGGATTCATAGTCTATATCATCCCAATGCCAACATAAACTTCCAGCCAATTATGTGTTTATTTTCATCTGAAAATGATATTGAAGCTACCTGCACATTGTGGACGATTTGGATGATTAACAGCTCTTCTTTTATCATTTGGTTTCATAGGGTCAATTGTTCAAGCTGATGCAAAGACTGGAAAGCACTGAGCCACACTTCATAAGGTGCATTAAACCCAATGCATCACAGCTTCCAAATATTTTCGAGCAGGAGCTGGTGTTACAGCAGCTACGGTGTTGTGGAGTCCTTGAAGTTGTTCGCATATCACGTTCTGGCTATCCAACCCGCCATTCACATGACGAATTTGCATTCAGGTAGAGTAATACTAATTGAGTTTTACATGATGAGCAAGTGCAGCGTAGGTATTGAGTTCTCAAATTGTCAAAGCGATTTCCAAGCCCCTAATTATTGCCACCTTCATTCATGTATCTCAAATACATAGTTTTCATTTTCTGTCAGCATGCGAGGTAAGCATGAAGGCAAATATGCGTAGGAAGCGCATCGTTCATTGATATTAAAACAGTGCACTTATGAATGGGCAGATATGGCTTTCTTCTTCCCAGAAGTCTGTCTAACCAAGAGGACATGCTGGACATCTGCGTTTCCATTTTACATCAATTTGGCATATCTCCAGATATGTACCAAGTTGGTATCACGAAGCTGTTTTTCCGTGCTGGACAGGTAAGATGTGACCACTGACAACAGCCAACTTCTCGTTTCCTGCCTGATATGCTGATTCCTATCGTGGAGTACTTCTCAAGGATGCTTAATTTAATTACTTTTGACATGTCGTTAAGTTACTCATGTATTTTATTATAATTTGAGGAGCCAACGTGGCATCGAAACAAGATTTTTTCATGGCTGACACCTATCGTGAAATTGATATCACAGATAGGACATTTGGAGGACGTTAGATTGAGAACCCTTCAGGGTATTACTCAAGTTCAAGCATTGTACAAGGGTTACAGGGCCCGCTGCATTTATCGAAAACGACGTGCGACCACAATTTTCCTGCAATCTCGTAAGGCGTTTCCTTCAGTGAATTTTAACACCGTGTCACATAAAAGATGCTTTTATCTCTTCGTGCAGCTTGTCGACTGAATTGTTGCAAAGGATTCAGTTTCTATTGTAAGGTTTTCCTGTATTGACCTTGTTTATTTTAGAATTAGTCTTGAATTGTGTGCCACTATTGTTTTCCCAGCAAACCATTGCCCTAGCAGTATTTTACATGGATCAGGATAACCAAATAGTGCTTGAGTGGAATTCTCTGTTGGGAATTTTTCAGTGGTGAGAGGTGCAAGAGCAAGACGTCGATTTGAGGTTCTGCGAGAGAGGCATCGTGCAGCTATTGTGATCCAAAAGTATGCACGAAGGCAGGTTGCCTGCCGGAAGTATCAATCAGCAAAGGAAAAAATTGTGTATGTTCAAGCAGGTAATATTTCTTTCAGTTCAAAATATTTATGTGATTATGCGTTATGTGCAACTGCCCTGTAGTACTTCATTGATGTACTCTCAACTTTAACTCGGGAATGGCATGTTGCAGTTGTTCGCATGTGGCTGGCAAGGAAACAGTTCCTTGCTCAGAAAAGGGAGGCTGAACAACAGAAACTGGCAGCTGAGGCCAAGCTAGAAATGGAAGCTCGTGCGAGGGAAGAAGAGGAAGCTAGGTTAAAAGAAGAGAAACTCAAGGAAGAACTCAGAATCAAAGAACAGGAGGCACCTGCTGATGACGAGGTTGATGCAGTTGTGGAATGCATCAAGGAGGTGTCCAACCCGGCACCTGCAGAAACTGTGGCAGCAGAGGTGGGTTTACATCTACCATTCTGTACTAAAGTAGAGGATTGTGCTTTCTAAGAGGTCAGCTCGGAGTCGTGGAGAGAGCCAAATCTTTTGAGATAAATTTTTTTATCACTATTTATGAATTTCTTATGCAATTTCGAAGTGGAGGTTGTAGACCACTATTGAAGGGACAGGAGACAACCCCATGCCCATTTAATGATCAGTGACCATAGACATTAAGTACTCAACTTGCTAATTGAGGCCAACCAGATGTATGAATTGATGAGTTATTAACTGTTGGTATCATGGTCGGTCAATACGACACGGGATCGAGTCCCCAATGGTTTTATTATTCTCTACCTTAGTGCTTCAGAAAGCTCGTCACATCCAGACCCCATAACTGTGGGATTCACTTTCTGTGTGAACCATCTTGCAGGAAATGAAAGAGGCCACCATCAAAGTGCAACCCTCGTACCTTCTGGAGCTCCAGCGGCGGGCGGTCATGGCGGAGAAAGCGCTGCGAGAGAAGGAGGAAGACAACGCCATACTGCGGCAGAGACTTCTCCATTACGAGGCACGCTGGATGGAGTACGAAGCCAAGATGTCGTCCATGGAGGAGATGTGGCAAAACCAGATGTCCTCGCTGCAGCTCAGTTTAGCAGCCGCCAAGAGGAGCTTAGCAACGGATGACTCGTTGCTGCAAACGCCCCTGAAGGATGACGGGCACTTTAATGGTGTAGGGAAGCACCACCGTACGAAGCGGCATCTACTGCCCCCTGATGATGAAGACTTCGATTGGGATGATGCCACAAGCAACGGTACCAAGAGTCCGGATCAGTACATTAACAAGTATTTGTTAACAGGTCCTGAGTATGGCACGCCACGGGGAGACGTGGATGCTGCGCGCTCTGTTGTCAATCACCTCGTTAGAGAGTATGATCACCGAACTCAGGTGTTCAACGACGACGCTGATTTTCTCATTGAGGTGAAGTCAGGGTTAACAGAAGCCCAGTTGAACCCTGAGGAAGAGCTGAGGAAGCTGAGAATCAGGTTTGACACGTGGAAGAAAGACTTCAAGGCCAGATTGCGAGAGACCAAGCTCGTGATGCACAAGTTGTGTAACATGGATTCGGCTGAGAAGGAGAAGGATAGGACGCGCAAAAAGTGGTGGGGAAAGAGAACCACCCCTTGATATGCCATGTATGGAGCCCCATTTGTAGCATACACTAGATTGATCCAATGGCAGCATTCATGGTTTTGATTGTAAGTGGCCTTGGAAGTGGCCTGGAATTCTGCAACTAGCCACCTGACTGCTCGTCAGGATCACGTGACCTTCCTCTCGAAACTCTGAGCCACCACATGTATGACCAAGTGCACCCCCGAGTGCAGTTTAGGAGCATTCCCGGCATGGGACAGTGATGGCGGAGTGATGAGAGAAAAAATCTTGTCCTCGTGGATGATGGACATTTAGCGGGAGCTTGAATTGACTCGACGTCATGACGATTGTATATAACGGTATATTCACGCTCTACTCAGAGACTATTCGTTCCTGTCATGAGACCCATGTGAGGTGGGTGGTGACACGGATGATGTACTTTGAGGTGTAAAAGATTCACTTTTCAATTTTTCTGCCTATTCATTGTTCTTGATTTGGTCTTCCATGGCAAGAAGCCTTGTTTCTTTTGGTTCATTGGACTGTATGGACAAAGTTTCTCAGAGTTCTGCCGGTGTACAGTACTGTACAGTGCCGAACCTTAGTGCCACCAATACTTACTAACTCATGGCAATACTCATGGCATTTTTAGGGCCACTTTGGATATAGCCCTCGGAACAATTATTTATGATGAACTCCACAAGAATGATTAGTTTTTTCGTAGATCGGTTCAAGCTTTTGTGTTCCCTTTAGACACCTTATGCAAAAGTCATTGCAGTGTAAGCATCCCACCTCCTCCGAGCTTGTTGAGTCTTTCTTGCTTATTACGGAGTACATGTTTTCATTTTATTTCCTTCGTAAACTCATTTCTCCTTTCCCCCAGGCATGAATACGCTGCCTATTGTTCATATGAGTCCTCTACAATTTTGTGTATGCACTTTATGGGGTCTTGATAGTTTTTGGGAGACAAAACGAAGGTCTTGATAGTATTAGCAATGTCATGATATGCGCAATGACGGGACTGACAGTAACATCAATAGATTTTAGGACATGGGGGATGCAACTAGAACAACCCAAACCTGGTCCTTGGGTGGATGGAAAAATGTTGTGTTTAACATGAACTCATACCGACTGCCAGTCTAAGTCCGGGTGCGAGAGCAAACTGCTGTCGGAAATACCAAGTTACATGAAATGATAAATATTACATAAAATCCGAACCAGAATTCAGAATTGTTCTTGAAGACTATTTTTGGCAAACTCCGTGCTTCGTAGCATGTCCAATATCAGCTGGTTACAGGATTCCTTCGCTGTGACGTCCACAATCGACAGACTGCTGCTGCGCCCGCCATGACCACTTACGTTCCAAGTCATCATTTTCAACCTGGATGTTGCATTTACAATACCTGGCCTGTTTTTTCATCGTCAGTGGAAGTCCCGCTCAAGGGACAGTGAAAGTATGCTTAGCCCATTGTTGAGAAGTAGCAAGGCTTCTTCACATTCAGCTACCAGTTTGACCAAAGAGGATTCCTCAGTTGTTGCCACAACCGCATCAGTGGCTACATCGGATCCCGCAGCCACAGCGGAGTACGAATCGCGCATTTTTTGCAAATTTCGCAAAAGCTACAAGAGTCCACAATTATAGATGAGTCACAATAATATGTTTGAAGCACTCTTTGGTTGTCACAGCAAACTCAGAAATCCAAACACACTTGCATATGGTGATGTTAAAAAAGGAAAATCACAAAAATCCCTTCCTGTAGGGAGTAATTTATGGCCGAAGTGGTTTCCTGAGGTGTCCTGTAAGGGTTAAAGCCTTCTTTACCTTCAATAATTGGCCATAGGAGTCCAGCAAACGATTGGCAGCGGGTCCAAGTCCATGAAGCTGGGGCACGTCCATCATGTGGGTCCATGGTCGAATTTCCTGCTCAGCAGACACTACACGATCACAACCTCATGGTATTCCAATTAGGAATTGATCACTCCTCGCAATTCCCTGTTCAAACGGGTGATCATCTCAAAAATCAGAATTCAAGCATTACTAGAGATTCACGGCCCCTTCACTGCACCTTTGCATAGATAACGTTGAAAGACTTGGCTGAGTCTAGGAATGTCGCAAGGCGAGCTCGCAATTCGATCTCCGCATCAGTGTAGTCCTCATTGGGGTTATAACTTTGCTGCAAAATCCTCTCGAGGCCTTATTCTAACACTTCATTCGACGAGGTGAGCTTCATCGTCATAGACAATAATAAGATAGAAGATTGCTCGCCAGTTTGAGATGAATATGACAGAGTAATATGAGCATACCGAAAATGACCTCCATAGACCGCTTGCAGTCATAAGAATCACGTACCTTGGCAGACAGTTCAGCAACTGAGGCTTGCAACTGCTCCACGGATTTAACCTGCTCTGAGAGCTGACGTTCCAAGTCTATTATGTCATGCCTGCACGAGTGGCAAATAAAGATCATGTTCGAGAGGAAAACCCACTTCCTAAACATCATTTGATACCAAAGACCAGAGTTTTAGTGCATGGTACAGGTGATTGGTAGCTTGACTAAGCTATGAATCCGGTTACTGCATGGAAGCCACTGACTTGTGGACATGTATTCTCTAGCATCGCAACTTGGGCAATTCAAATATTAGCAAATTACCATCTTCAGAATGAATGGCTAAGTTAGTTTTTAAAAGACGGGAAAAAACGAATTTTGTGAATAGTATCAGATGCTCTGAGAATTGAATCGATGTTTCAGGCACTAGATGCCCTTGAAAAAAGGAGAAGGTAATGAGGCCAAGTATACATACGTTGTACCGTAGGATATGATTGGTACGTCTGCAGGAAAGAGTTTGCATTCATCCGAGAAGACTTGAGTTTGTTTTTCAGCGATAGCATCAACAAGCAGGATGTCCTTGGCCACTTGATCATCAATGCTGTTTCCCCTCCCACGACCAGTTCAACAAGGTCACAAAATATGGCTGAATAAGGAACCAAAAAGTAATCAGAAGACCACAGGAGCAAGGCCAGAAATAACAGGGGGGAGAAACATGCACCAGACATGCAAATCGGGCATTTCATTGCTTTCCGTGCAAGAGTAAAAAGAGCTCAAAGTAGCTATCTAGATATAAGGGCCATTTAAATTGCACAAGCTGAAGCAACAAGCTTAGAATAACGAGAAACCCTACACCTCAATAGGTGCAAAAATCATTACTATTGTGAAGTAGTTTTGTTCAATGTATTGTATTTACACTACTCCAAGTAACAAAAATGAGCACGAAATAGTGGTGCTTACGTGTCTCCTATGAGGCATGCTAAAGGTACTTGAGACAACAAGATTTTGAGGTGGATTGAACCCCTGTTACCTCAGTTGTGTCATAAATGCAATGGATTATTATTAAGCTTGTATCTCACTCCCGGTTGCATTTAACGATGGTTCAAATAATAGGCTCGTCAAGCTTCAAGTGGCCCTAATAACCATCCATTCCATCAATCAATCGGTAAACCAAATCCAAACTGGTCCCTAAATGCCCATGCAGTAGCCTCACCTCCACTCAGGGTTGTCAGTGACGGTGCTCGCTTCCACAAGCTCCACGATCAAGTGAAGCATTTCTGCTCGACTTTCATAGCTTCCTTTCCCCTGCATCCGTCATTGGCTACTCAATTGACTATATGAAGAACGTACATTGACTACAAATCGAGCAGAACGAGCGAATTGGAAATGATGTAAACAACTGTGAAAATACCGATAAGGATCAAAGAGACATGATCAAACAGAACGACAATGCACGCACGCCCGGAAAATCTAACCTGGATTGCATCCGGGTCTACTGAGGGGGTCAATCCCAGGTACTTGGCAATTTCAGCTAAATCTGCCAATTGTAAAATATTGCGGTTAATCACAAACATTTTTTCTGAAGTGGTTTTGTGAAATGGTTTTGTGAGTTGCTACTGAGAGGGTGCTAAAACTGCCCCCACTCTAAATGCATCACCAAGGGTAATCTAAAACAGTAAGGTAATATTGAGTACTATAATGTAGCACTGGTGTACACATTAGGGCGGCGACGCTTTAAAAGCACTATGCCATTCAACCAACTTCAAAACTTGTAACTAATTCCACAAGAGTGAAAATATGACTTAAACTAGATTAGATGTGCATTTCATTTGTCTTCCAAGAAAAAAGTTACTGGAAAATGATTTGAGACGATTTCTAGTGTCGGGATGGACACCTAATTAAACGTGACGATCCAAACTCTTGCACAATGGATATTGATTTCGACTCATCTACGAATAAAAACATCGATCCCTTATAACCTTTTCCATCTGGTATCCAAGTAACGCCTTCGAATCCTCTTCCACAACCTAAGAAAAACTAATTTTAAAAATCAGAACAATACTGAGAGCTCAAAGTGTCGCAATTAAGTGTCGTTTCCTTTCAACAACGCCATGGCATACAACCAAGCGAAGGTTTGGAAACGCTACCCCTCGGAGTTGATCGCAACTAAATAATTCTTAAAATGAGGACAATGCTGAGCACTCAAAATGTCGCAATCAAGTGTCGTTTCCTTTCCTTCTAAAAAGGCCATGGCATACAACCAAGCAAAGGTTCGGAAACGCTACCCCTCGGAGTTGATCGCAACTGAAATAATTTCTAAAATCTGAACAATGCTGAGCGCTTCAAGTGTCGCAATCAAGTATACCTTACAACAACGCCATAGCATACAACCAAGCGAATTTTCGGAAACGCTACCCCTCGGAGTTAGATCGCAACTTAGACAGTGTTAAAAATCTGAACAATGCTGAGCGCTTCAAGTGTCGCAACTTAGAAATTAAAGCGGGAAGGAAGGGAAGGAAGAATGGGAGGAACGAACATTGAATGCGAGCCGCCTCTTCGTCTCGGTCCGCGCCTTCAGTGAGAAGCCCTTGTTGGCTGGTGAACGGAGACTTGTCGCCAAGCAACCTGCCGAGAACGCGAGCATGAGCCTAGCTGCAGGACGGCAGATCGAAGAGAGGAAGAAAAGCGAGGAAAAGGAAGAAGGAAAAGGAGAGATAAGGAAAAGCCAGACCTGAAGAAGAGCCAGTCCAAGAGCGCGTATCGTTCCAAGCCGGCGTAGAGCAGCGACTGCGAGGGCGCGGAAGAGCGCGGGTAGTGCAGCAGCGACAGCTTGTGGTGCACCTCGTCCATGGAGCGCACGCTCATGGCGATGGCGATGGCGGACGCCCGCAACTCGGGCGACCAAGTAATGCGACTCCGATCAGAGGAGCTCCTGAAGCAGAAGAAGGCCAAACATCGCTTCGGGGGTGCGGACATTCACAGCAAGCAAGGCGGGGAAATATGAAAACTTAGCGAGTTACTAGTAAGATTTCAAACACACAATATGAGATTACCCTACGCTCGGGTCAGATTCGTTAAAAAATAATTCAAAATATAATAACATACAGTATGCAATGAAATTTTCAGAAATTATAACGTGGCATAATTGAAATGTGTAGAAAAAATTAATGAGAATAATTTGAATTCTCAAAAAAAATCCAATGAAAAATGAAAAATGAAAAATAATATTTATACCAAGGCGATCGCTTTATAAATGTAAAAAAATCCATAGAATATATATAAGTTTAGTTTTTTTTTCCCCCTTGAAGAGAGATTGTATTAATTAAAAGGGATTGGAATTTAACTAGCCCTTTTGCTAACTTACTAAGCTGTGAGGACCCTACTACTAAAAGTAATGAAATATTCCAAATCTTGTGAAATGAAATTCCAAAATTTTTAAATCCATTTGATGAAAGATAAATCAACCCAAAAAAGAAATGATTTCGTATGGGTCTAATGAACTTGATCCTAGGGTACGGTAACTTAACCCCTAAATGCTCAAGGCCTTTTTTTAGCTTCTTCGAGTTTGCTCAAAACTAGGGGAAGCAACTCATTCCTAATCAACCTCCCTCCATTGTGGCAGCGCAGGGTGGTCTGTTTCTCTATATTTCCAAAGGAATAAATGACTTATTTTGACGGTCATTGATTGGTCAACAATTAACCATCACACAAATGAAGCATTGTCCATTTTGTTTCTAGTGCTTGGTCAGAATTGGGGAAACCATTTCACCAGAAATGGAAAGAACCTAGTCTATTACTCAAAAATTCATGGTAATTCCATTTTGCAATACAAAAATCTGGAAAATTACAGAAAGCCTCCTCTGTCTATTTTTGCACACTGAAAAATTGATCCATTGAAGAATCGCACCCTCCAGATTCATGGAATACTGAAGTGATTTGAATGGGTTGCCTTTCCTACATAAAATTATGAAATTAGGTTGCCTCATTACTCACTACTTCTCCACATGGAGGTCTCTAAACCTAGGCCACGAATTGGTGCAACAATCCATACAACACATATGGTTCTTGCTTTACTATAGCTTTCTACAATAACAATACATATAGAGAGAGTGTAGAATGTCAAGAAATTAGTGAAGGGCAACCTAATTTCACTACTTTGTGTAAATAAAATGCTTGAGTTTTGATTAGTTTTATCAATTTCAAAAAGTTTGTAACCATATGAATTCAAACTAGACATGTTATGGATCACATACAAAAAGAAAACACAACAGTGTTACATATGAATTGAAAGATTATCATGTTTGATCAGGAAGCTTGTTAAAACTATGAAAAGTGATCTGAAGCCTTTTAATCCACTTTTTGCAAGGCAAATCTATAATTCAGGTCATGGCTAAAATATGAAAGTTAAAGGAATTAACATGCATAACCATAATCAATTTACAACTTCTCAAAAATCTACTCTATAATTTTTTTAAATGAAATTCCTATGTGATTTTTTCCCTCAAGATTTAGTGTATTTGAGGTTCATCTCCATATAAACCTCGAATACTAAAAAATCAAGATTTGCAATGAACACCCTTGCACAAAGTTTCATGTAAAAAAACATGAACGATTTTTTCAATATTGGATTTCTAATGCTTAAAATAGACTTGGAAAGATATTCAAATTAAAAAACTACCAAAAATAATATTTTGGTAAGATTTTATATAACTTCAAACTTTAATTTAGTCAACACCAAAATATGGGGCCTTTATGGACTAATCTCTAAGAGATTTAGCCATTGATTTGGCATGTTTATCCTTGGGATGGGGACATGGGGTGCTTAGAGAAATTTTGGAGGGTCCTAAGAGACTTCTTATTAACTTTGACCAAGTGCTAGACACTACATTGAATAGGGAAATTAGGTTGCCCTACACTAATATCTCGACATTCTACACTATATCAATATCACACAGTTACTGTAGAAGGATGCAGTGATGTGGGAAACATGTGTGCTGCATGGGTTGGTGTATTGATTCATGGCTCGGGATTAGAGAATGGCTTGTGCCTCCATCTGGACAAGCAATGAGCCACGAGGTAACATGAGGTGACATCTCTGTGGTAAGGCAACCTAATTGTCAAGGCAACCCAATTTCACTATTTAGTGTAGCTTGTATTGGACAGGAGAGACTATAAGAGTGCATTTACAGTTTCACACCAAAGGTAAAGAAAAGGTTGGATATAATTTATAACCACTTGTTAATTTTAATCCTTCAGTATTTGAACTAGAAATAGTAAGATTACTTTGAAGATTTACAATATTGATTGAAAATCTTCCAAAATATACATCAATGATTCATAAAAAAACATTTATTCTTCTTTCCATCAAAGTTTCTTGAAGCTTTTTCAATGAATATTATGTAGATGAAGTGCACTTCTCACACATTCACCTAATAGATGGTTGAGCATGTAGAGGTTTTAAGAGGAATTTAAAATGTAATCCATACAAACATAAAGATTCCCTCTTCTAATGGGAATTGAGTACCTTCACTGTAGCCTTGACACATCTTAGTAGCGTGAAGACTATAATCCCACAGCTGCAAATTATAAGCTTCAAGTGATTAAGATATAATGTAAGCGTTATGTCATGTGCCACACTGGATGAAGGTGAATATTAGCCCACTGTTTGGTGAAATTTGACTATAGTTGAGTTTGAAATCTTAGTGTCTTGGATTTTACTTTTTCCTAATGTGTGAATGTATCCTAAAAGAGCTTATGATAGAAAGGAGACTTGGAGCTTTAACCCTAGCTTAAACGCCGAAGCGGACATTTTGTGGCCGATGAATGACAAGAGAATCTCTTGTGTAGGACAGAAGTGCAACTATTCATCCTCCAAATTTTATGTGGAAAGGGAAGATCGTAAATAGTAGTTTGACCTCCAGTGAGCACTTTTTGATTTTTTCAAAGAAGATGATGTCATTTGATGCCAAAAGGGATGATATCCAGAGTCTTTAGCCCAGCGTTCAAGGGTTAAAGACCAAATAAATCATAGGAATATAAAAAGAAAATCTCTTGTTTGTTGCAAGTTTTGTTTTCCTTCCCATCTAGACATTAATTGATTTAGATTCACTTGTACAAAAATCATAAAGCATTGAATGACCCAACAAGTTACATTATAGAAGGGTAGAGAAAAATAAACTTTTTTAGTATTGTTGAATGTCCTTCACTTGTTCATAATAATAATTCCCACAATATGCTCTTAAAAACATTTATCACTCAATTACTTCATGCCAAGTATGTCTTGTAGGGATTGACCTAACTACGTTTAAAATGTCTAAATTAGAATAAGTGTCTAAGCTTTTGTTAGATCTTGTTGGGAGACAAAAAAAGATTCTTCATTCTCTTACATAGCATTTTTAGAACATTGTATAAATAAATTGTCTACTGATAAATTGTTGAAAATTTAAAATCAATCCTAGGTTCTCATGAATAGAAATTGTACATTTAGCAGTGGTTCTGCCATTTGTTCAAAAAATAAAAATAAAAATGTACATTTTAATAAAGAATATATAGGATTTTACTTAGAATCCATTTGGAAATTATGATGTGAAAATTCTCAAGTGTCTTGCTTTATTGACAATTAGCATATTTCTTCGAACTCAATTTTTATAACTATCATTAAAAAAGGTCTATTAAATTTAGATTTCTTGCTTACTAAAGGATTGATTCTTTGTTTCTATTCCATTCTAGAACTACTACCAATTTAATTTTCCCCTTTAACTTGTTCCTACTTGTACACAATATATTTTTCAAAATTCATTTCTTTGACTTTTGACTCCATTCACCAACATATTAAACTTCTAATTGAAAATCCTTAGTACAAATATTATAAAAAAATTCAAAATTTAATGTGTGATGACCTATTATATTAACCCTTAAACAACGTGGAGGACGTTTGGTGTCTTAAACGTTGTGGATGACAAGGAATCCTTCTGTGTAGGATAGAAATGCAACTATTCATCCTCAAAACTTTGTGGAAAAAGGGGAGATCTCCTATAGTAGTTTGACTTCCAATGAGTGCTTTTGGAATTTCTTAAGTACATGATTCACAGTGTAGCAAAAGGGATGATTTCCACGGGCACCAATCCGTCCTTCAAGGGTTAAGGTGTAAAAACAATTTCTTTTCACATTAAACTCTAATTTCTCATGATCTATTTGGATTAGACTTTCCAAGAACCATTTTGCACATTCAAGTCCAATGCATGACCTAAAATTAATCTCCGACATTCTCATACAAGTCTAGTGCAAGATCATACAAATGGCGGAACCAGATCATACACGATTGAATACACCAGAAATACAAATCTTTTCTATATGCAGTTCTGGATTTGTACTTGGGGAAGAAAAATCTTGGAAATTTAGGGAATAATGCAATCCCTCTATCAATGTGCTTTGACGCAATCCCTATTGATACATGAAACTATAACTTGGTTAGACAGAAGCGGTAATACAGCACAGAAGAAGGCATGAGAAAATTGGTTTTGCCCGAAAGCTTTTACCTTGTACCTTGGTTTTGCACAAGAGTATAATTATTAAAACATAGAAATGGTCTTTGCTGTCTTTGATATTGAACATCCATGTAATATTACTTATTCAAATCTATTACATTACTCGTGTGTAGAAAATATACGAGTCTAACAAGCGATGCATTAGTCGTACAATAAATTGCCCAAAGTGTCTCAGTTCCCATTCAATACAATCAGACGCACTTCTAACCAACACAATACGCAGAGGGTGCCTGGTCAGCTTCATCTGGTACTGTAGCTAAAATAGAGAAAGAAAATAGTTTCTCATTTACAGCAGCTTCTTGATCTCTAAATGATCAGATGGACAATCGAAAGCTTGAAGTAATACGAATAAGAATGCCTCCAGTCCTAAGACCAAAGAGAATGAAGAGAATGAAGAGAATGAAGAGTCTGTCTGGGACAGTTCTACTATCTACGCCAAATGGGTGCCCATCACAAATGCTAACCTTAGTTGATGTATAAACTTAGCATCACTTGCTGCTAACGACCTAATGGCCTCTGATCAATTAGGCGTTTGTGTGACAAGTCTCCAAAGAATGAAATGAATGGTCGGGAATGCATGATACCAATCAGAATTGCACCGCAGATTACAGGGAGCCTCACATTCAGATTTCAGACTCTGCACCCAAAACACCGCACTGTAAGTAACATTCAAGAGTAATCACCAACAGCTCGAAAATATGACGAAAATAGATTTGAATACCGGAGTAAGTAAACTCACATGCTCTAAGATGTTTTTTAAACCATCTGATGGCCGTGTCACCCATTTCCTGACTCACGGCGTGTGCGAGTCCTTCCTCTGCTATGAACTGCAAGCCACTCAATCACTCAAAGCTTAAGAAAATCTCTACCAGACATCAAATCAAGTATCTAAAACTCTTTTTACTCTCTTATTACTTAGTGGTACGCCTTGCCACACAAAATCTATACAAAAGGCGACCAGATAGCACATGAGACATTAGCCTCAAAGGCGCCCTAATGAAGATCACGTGACAACGACGTTTGACTATTTTGACCATTACCCGGAAGAACAGCTTTTCCCTTCGAACATAAAATCCGAAGTACGCAGGGCCAAGGTACACGATGATAAAAATCAGAATTGCATCTCACCTTGAAGTGGTTTGGCACTCCGGCTTCCTTGTACCTCTCAGCAGTCCTTAACAACACTGTTCCCAATCCCTGAATTGGACATCGAGGGTCTTCTTGTCCTACAAAACACAGGCTCTGTGTCACCAGCAATGACACGTAATAATCTGTTGAAACTATTACGTCCCCTTTCTCTTCTTCGCAAGAATATATAAAAGTTGATAAACAAGTGTTTTCTGGTCAATGCGTCAAAGACAATTATAGGATTGCGGCATTACGTTTTGCGGCAGTACACCTATATTCATCAGAAGGACAGTTTCCTGTAATATATTGCAATTATAGAACCATGACAGGACAATAACACAGAGAGCGTGCATTTCAATTACGTACCATTGTAAACGAGAAGAGGACGAGGTGCGATTGCCGGAACGGAGAGCGGAGAGTCCAAGAAATCCATCAGTCCCGGTGCTAGTCTTTGCCATACCTTCAAAATGGGTGCAATATAGTCAGATACTCATTCAAAACATCTAACGAAGTCATTGTCTAAAGGGTTGTTCAAGAACCATGTGACGTTACTTCAAAGCTTAGTATAAAGGGCGGCATACGAAAGTCCTTCAAAAATTGCAGCGCGTCGTGCATTGATGAAACTAAAAATCACCCCATGACATGACGATAAAATCAAAAACTTACTGCGGCGACGGTCTCAGAATCGATTTCATCTTTCCCTAAATCCTGAGCTGCAACTGCAACCACCCTCGTCACAGTCCAAGTCACAAGAAGTGTCGGTTATGAATTACAAAAATTTGCAAAGAAACCCAATTGATGGTCATTCAGTGATTCAGAAGTTTGCTCGGTCCACTAACAGTCCAATATTAGCAACAATTACAGGCAAGCTCACATCAGCATTGTAAGTTCAAAACTAAGTTCAAAACCAAGCGCTGATTGAGAGAAATAAGTGAAAAAGAAACAACAGCGCGATAGATTCACAGACTTGCTAACCTAGGAATACTTCAATAATGCTGTATACCCTGCCTTGCCAAAGGTCATTCAAAACCGCCCAGCCGAAATTCTGCTTTGTCAGAAGCACAGAATTATGACCTCGAAAAGAATTCACGAGCCAGGGTCATGTACTAAGCTATTAAAAAAAGCACAACGCACCCATAGCCCCTAATCACTAAAATAATTTCAGTAAGAACATATAAATACCATTTAACAAAGACTGTCATCATAACATTCACGGAGAAATTAATTACCTGAACACCGATTAAGGGTAGTGCTGCACTAATTCGAGGATCTGCAACCGCTGTGAACCATGTGGTCATGCCTGAAAGCAGGAAATTAAACGACACAGTTACGGACCAGGATTGAATCCAAAATTATTAACTTCAGACACAAAATCTTAACCTATTGATGAGTTGCACCGAGTGTGACCGTACCTCCAAGTGAGATCCCCATCATCCCAATGCGTTCAGGATCAACATCAGGTCTTCCTGTGAGGTAATCTACAATTTTAATAACGTCCCAGACCTAACCAATGGGATGCCCACCACCTTCATTAAATCTCAATTACAAGTTTGAAACTGAAACAAACGTCTCAAAAAGGCAATATATCAAATGAACTGTTGAAAGGAAATATAAACACGATCAAACATAAAAAAATGATCCATACCGTGTCAAAAACGAAGGGCATCTCCAGACCAGTCTTCCATCCAGCAATTAAAGCCTATTTCAGAGTTGCATATCCGTCAGAATCAGCCAAGAACGAATAAAGCTTAGCGATGTTTGATTCAATGGAACACATGTCTCATCCAGTTATATACATGTCTGTGTCATGAAGGAAGTTCATAGACTGAAGTTCATAGACTGAAGTTCATAGACAGAAAACTGACATCCATATAAGCATGTCTCCCATCTCCACGATCTCCATGATACCGTGCGTCCACAGCCACGGCCACAAATCCCAGAGCAGCATATGCCTGTTGCAGTGAGCAAGCTTAATTAAATTCAAATGATGTATAGTAAGTATGCCAATGACCAAGCAAACTTCATTCCTGGACCGTGCACCAAGCATAGATCACTTCAATTTGCAAATTCTCGTAACAAAACGGTTAGTGCACGGTGAAGGGTTAGTGTTTGGTGAATGGGATGTCTACACTATATGATCGGCATAAACCAGCGATTGTCCAGTCAAGGAAACAAGGGGATTTAACAGAAACTTTCAGATCTGATTCCATAGGTATCGAGCCTTAAGCCGTGAGAATCACTGGGAATACTCCAATCCCTGCATCCTCAGGGCAAAATTAGATCCAAAAAGGAAATAACAAGAAGAGGAAAGAAAATTCACCTCCATGAATGGCCGCATCGACTCCTTGTTCTGTCCCGTACTGTGCATACATATCACAACTGGTCTTCGTTTCTTAGATTGATGCCACTTAGGGCGAATGATAAGAAATGGGATTTTCCCTTGCTCTCCAGCCTGCATCACTTGCACGTATTACGACGTGAATAAATGGCGACACCCAGCATATGCCAGCGGCAAACAGAAGTCTTAGGACATTACATTCGAAGTGCAAGTGACTCAAATTTCAAGTGAGTGATGATCGCGTTACAACATAAATGCATCCTCTACAGCTTCTATTATACCTCTACTCTTAAAACCCTGTTTTCCTCCTCGATCTCCAGCGTGTTGTGATGCCGGGCACGTTCGGCTTTCGGGCAAAGCGCCAAAACCTGTCTAGGTCAATCAGCATGCTATCAGTAATCGATGGACTAATTCTTCGTCCATGAAATGGGGGATACAAGAAATCTCCACAGTGAAATGGCTTAAGAAAAAGAAATCCCCGCGAAAGTTCACAACCCGAGAATGAACCATGGATTCAAAAGTATAGAAAACCTAGCCCAAAATTCAAAGCACGGGCTAAAACTTGCGATTCAATTGAGCTGCCACTAAAGAAATGAAAAAACCTTGACCTATTCCAAACAAATGCTTAAACCCTTCACCAATTAAAGAATGCAGTCAAAATTGAAGCAGAGCAAGGCTAGCAAACCTCGGGATTCATAAACGCCGCAGCTTCCTCTTGGAGGTACGGGCGGAGCCGGGGCTCAGCAGGCAAAAGCTCGGGCGGCTCCACTGCACCAGGGACAACCGTCAGTAATTGAATCAAACCACGCACGCACGCACGCACACACCACACCACACCACACCACACCAAGCAAAAATCGAAATTCGACATTCCACCAAGAATTAAGTTACCGGCTTGGCGTCGCCGAGACGCGAGCACTTCCAGGAGCTGCTGTCGCACGTTCTCCCCCTCGACATTCTTCCAAATCGAAGACTCGGACTGAAATTCGAATCCATGAGGGACGGCGTGTTCGTGCACAGCGTGGAACGAAACCAACGAAGGCGCCATGATGTGGTGCAGAAGAAATGAAAACGCCAGCCCCAGGGGGAGAACCACCACACCAACGAAAGAACTGAGAATCGGCATGGCTGCTGGCTACGCTTAAGCTTACTTAACTTACGTAAAGAATTGAAGAAAAAACGCCAGTTCCGTTCCGTTCCAAAACACTTCAGTTAGGTGGGTGTGGGGACAACAACAACAACAACAACAGGTGGGCGGGGGAGAACAAAACAGGTGGAGGGCCTGGAGGCTGTCGCTGACGAAGATGGGCTCGCAAGGTGCATGTAAGCTTTTTTAGATGACTACTGCAAGATAGAGACAAGAGTGACGATCCAACGTACAAGCCCACTCTGACTGACCAAGCCTGTGATGACCCCACCCCCACCCCAAAACGCCACAAGATGAGCAACAACTGATCAAGATGTGTACTATGAGCAGGATGATGGTGGCTAATGCGATTTTCCGTATCTGGGATTCCCTCACGGCCCCACTTGCTAAGTTTGGAAAAAACGGGCAGATTCGTACGTGTTTGCTATGAATGCGCGCTCCAGTAAAATTACTAAGTTCGGGTGGTGGAGTGCAAGAATCCATGCCTCCATGGGCACGTGATTTGTGCATTCGCATTCTTCACTGCCTGAAGGAGTGCTGGATTACTTGATTGGCATTCTTCACGTGCTTTCTGGTTCTGGGACCTCGGGAGTCGGGACCACGGGACCACGGTCCGACTGCCGTGCCGTTGTGGGAATGTTCGGTGGAGGCCCATTGGCCCACTGGCCACCAATCAGGGCCTGACGGGTGTCGGGTGGTTGGAGTTCGGGGGTCTGGTGCTCAAAACATTCCTTCCCAAACTGCACAAAGAAAAGATTTGTATTTTGGGGCACAAGGTAGGAGGCCCATAGATCGCTCATTTAACCCTTAAACGTCGAAGGGGTAACCTTCGAAATCATCCTTTTCTATTACTGTGTGAATCATTAGGGCCCAGATTTTCTCTAATGTATAATCTTTCAATCCATAAGTGATGTTGTAAGTTGTATTTTCTTTTCCTATGTGATTTGTAACATGTCTAGTTTGAATTTGTACGGTTACAATTCAAAAATAATTGATACAACTTATTGAAATGTTGGATTTTTGTTCAATTTAGAGTAAATTCCTAGAAGTCCAAAAAAAGCCTTGGGCATTTAGGGGTTAAAAATGAGTATAATGCAATAATATTTCAGCATGTACCAATTGAAAATAATGTGACAATTGGTAAGTTAAAGACGAACTTCATGTCATTACAAAAAAAAAACCTTCTTGCTGATTGGTCTTGGTTTAGGGTTTGGTTAAAGGGTGATTGCACAAAACACTTGTACTATTTTCTGTCACACGTTGCATGCTGATTAGTTTTTTAGCCATAAATTTTTCATTTTGACTCCAAATGACTTAAAATTCATACACAAGGTACTGAAGACTATAATACACCTTGTCGAATTTTTTGGAATTTTTCATAAATGTTTTACTATTTAATAATAGCCCCCAATATTTTGTCACAAATGCCAATTTGGGGGTTTTAAGTACTATTTAGTACCCATAAAAACGAATTTGGAGCTAAAATTTGGTAGAGATGGTCTTCTAATAGACTTGTAGCAATTGTCCAAAGGAATTCTAAAAATACTTAATTTTATGTGGTGTAGAAGTCCACAAAGTGAGCCTCTTTCTACCTGCATTTTGAAACATTTAAAAAATTATTTTGGTGGGTTTTTTGGTGAATGACCAACTTCATAGAGTTGCTACAAATGGCCAATTTTTGTTTTTTTTATTTAAGATTTTTCCTATTTTCTACTAATTAAAACATCAAAGTATGTATTTTCTAGTGATTTGGCACTTTTCTAGTTCTCCTACTTAGAGAATTTTTTAATAAATTTCCTTCGGTGTTTACCATCATGACAAAAGGTATATACATTCGCCATATTTTTTTTTTTAAATTAAAATTAATTTTCTAATTTTAAAGTACTCCAGAAAAAATCATGAGTACTATTGCAAAACGCAACAAATAGTACAAGTGTTTTGTGCAATCACCCTAAATCCCTAAATGCCCAAGGCCTTTTTTGAGCTATTAGAAATTTGCTCTAAATTGAATAAAAAGCCAACATTTTGATAAGTTGTACCACATTAAAAAAAAAAATTGTAACCCCACATATTCAAATTGACATGTTTCAAATCACATAGGAAAATAAAACACAACAATATCATTTATGGATTGAAAGATTATAATGTTTGATCATGAGGGTGTTAAAATTGAGAAATTGTGATTTGAAGTCTTTTAATCCTCTTTTCACATGTCAATTTAAAAAAAATTGGTCTCCAAAAAAACATGAGGCTAAAGGGCCTAACATGCACAACCCCAATCAATTTGTGGCTCTTCAAAATCTACTCTACTATTTTTTTAAATGAATTTCCAATATGACTTTTCCTCCAAGATCTAGTGTATTTAAGGCTCACTTTTAAGAGCCCTCAACACTATGGAAAGTCAAGATTGCAATGGGTACCCTTGCACAAAATCTTAAATAGAAAAATCATAATCAATCATTTTCATTATTGAATTTTTGGTGCTAAAACTAGACTTCAAAAAGAATTTTTCAAAAATATAAACTTCTAAAAATAGCAAATTCTTTAGATTTTTAATTAACTTCAAATTACTGTCGACACCCAAATTGGGTGCCTTTGGCATTTAGGAATTAAGGTCTGCATTCCATGACAACTGAATTATGGTTTTATGGTTTTACAGTTTATAGTTTACGGTATTAGATGACGAATTTAGTTTTTGAGGTATTAAGAAAGTCAGATGCAGATTTTGCACATCGAGGGACAATACGGAGTACCCTTCCATGGAAGTAAGGTAACTAAGGTAGGAGGCTGTAAAACGGAGCAGGCATTTAAATGGAACATGACTCAGAGGTACATTTTGCTTTCTTCAATGTACCACCTATGCACATTTCAGGAGGTGGTCCATTTTGATGACCACAAATGACTACTTTTTTCCAACTTCAAAATTTTGTAACTAATTCCACAAAGGTCCAAAAAGTATGAAACGACTTTGGTTAGATTTCAATTCCACTTGTCTTTCAAGGAAAATTTACTGAAAAATATTTGAAGATGTTTTACCTCCCCAAAATTCAGTTTCAGCACTTAGGTGCTCCATTTCTGAACCTTCTACCTCACACCAAAAATCACACCCTTCCTAAAATCATACATTGGATATTCTTGCCTCAAATGTACTCCCACTATTCATATGACTCTATGATCGCTTTTAGGTACACCTATTTTCACCACTTTGAAAATTCGTAGTTTATTCACACGGTGTCCAAAAAATGCATTCTAAGAGAATGTAGAATCCCGTTATGACTACCAATGGGACCCCACAATTTTTTTTCAATATAAAAGTGAAATCCATGCTGAATCATGCTGAATTGCTTAACTGTGCGATTTAAGGTGTAGTTACCTTAGTCCTTGTTTGTCCAAGCAGAACAGAGCAGAACAGAGCAGAGCATGTGGTAACGGAGTTATTGGAATCATCCGAACAGGAGTTTGTACTGTAAACTTGCTATTGTTTTGCGTGAAGGAAAATTTCGGTGGTTGGGCTGAAATCAATTCTTTGGCGGATGCTTTCACTGAGTTTATTGCATGATTTGCGATTTTGAGGTTAGAGGACACGAGCGATTTTTAAAAAAAAATTTGGAGCCTTTAGGAAATTCAGAGGTCGATTCGAGCTTGAGTATGCGGGATTGTGCCTCTTTGGGAATAGTTTGGTGCATGTAATGGACTTGTAGAAAGAAGGCGAGCTGTGAGCTCTTCGGTGATATTTATGAGACCGACTTTCACCCTAACTTCTTTCAGAATCTTTCAAACGACAGTTCTTGCAATATTGATTGCAATTTTGCTCGCAATTGGAACTGATCAAAATTGTTAAAATATAGGGAATTCTAATTAAGTAGTTTACTAGCTATTAGAACAGTAAGTTATAATAGAAGCTAGTCACTTAGCTAAAAGGTGTGTAAGACAAAAGAGGGTGACTGTTCACCTTCCAATGTCACTCCATCTAGATTATATATAGCCTTGAGCTTGTAACAAAGATACTTACTTTTATATAATGAAAACTTGATGTGTATGTGTTAGTCAAATTTAACATGGTAGCAGAGCGAAGTATAGAATGTACCGATTTGACTACTTAAGAAATGTGTTTTCCATCATTGCCTGGAGCAAATTGCTCCAGTGAAGACGTGTACGACTTGTTTGTTAATGAAGAGGAGAGAGATCAAGTTGAGAATCAATTACGATTTATCAAAGGGTTCTTCCAGATTCCTCTTGAATCAGTTGAGCAAGCATCCATAGAAGAAAATCAACAGGCAGACAAGCAGCAGTCGCAAGCTGAGAATACCACATATGAGATCGGGCAAGCACCTGAAAGCTTTATATCTGTAATAGCTCAGTTCAACGAGCTTAATCCTCATTTCTTTGATGATGGAGAAGGTTATATTGTGGGTGATTGCATGAAAGACTAGTCGATTTTTGTCACACTTTAGCAAGACAAGGTTGTCCTGTGCTATAACTTTTGAATTAAGATCCCAATGCCAAAAACAAAAAAGCTATTTCTAGATATCTTGATTGCAATTGTAACCCTCATTTTTCAAAAAAATTAAAAAATCATTTAATATTTAAAGTTCAATTTCTCTAATTTGTCACACTTTCAAGTTTAGAGGTTCTGAATACTATTGAGCGGTTTAAATTAATGATTTTCATTTGAAATTTCTATAGTACATTCCTACACTAGGCAAACACGTTCCTACCAATAGGCATCTAAAAATACATTATTTTATGTCTTCCACATTTGTGCAAAGAGGCCTCTCTTGCACGCGCAGTTGTGAACAATAAAAATGGTTTTGACCTCATTTTTTTTGTTGAAACTCATCACTAGGAAGTCCTCCCAAATGACCAATTTTTAGTTTTTTTTATAATTGTTTTTCCTATTTATTACAAATTAAAACATTAAAGTATGTATTTTTTGGGACATATTCTTGGACATAGAATTGTGGCGAAAAAATACATACTTTGACATTTTAATTTGTAATAAATAGGAAAAACAATTATAAAAAAAACTAAAAATTGGTCATTTGGGAGGACTTCCTAGTGATGAGTTTCAACAAAAAAAATGAGGTCAAAACCATTTTTATTGTTCACAACTGTGCGCGCAAGGGAGGCCTCTTTGCACAAATGTGGAAGACATAAATAATGTATTTTTAGATGCCCTTTGGTAGGAACGTGTTTGCCTAGTGTAGGAATGTACTATAGAAATTTCAAATGAAAATCATTAATTTAAACCGCTCAATAGTATTCAGAACCTCTAAACTTGAAAGTGTGACAAATTAGAGAAATTGAACTTTAAATATTAAATGATTTTTTAATTTTTTTGAAAAATAAGGGTTACAATTGCAATCAAGATATCTAGAGATAGCTTTTTAGTTTTTGGCATTGGATTCATAATTCAAAAGTTATTGTAGAAGACAACCCCAGTTTTGCCAACGTGGAACAAAATTGACCAGTCTTTCATGCAATCACCCTTGTGCCACAATCTATTCATTTAGAACTATAGATTTAATAAGCTAAGTCACATTTCCTCTTGTCAATAAAGTGACAATGAGTCTTCAAGTCTCCCCCTATGAATTGTGTTATGTTGATAAACTAGATGGGGAAAATTACTCAACATGGAGAACTAGAATAACTTTTACTCAAGGAAGGAAAAGCTATGGTCCATTGTGGAGGGTAGTGAAAGAAAACCAGTGGCCCCTATGGGGGAAAACGTTGTTCCTTTACCTGCAACTGGGTCAGGGAGCATTGTTGATTGGGACGACAGAAACCTGTCTGCTCTTACGATACTGGTTAATAGTGTGAAGAATTCATGTCTTCATCATGTTACTAGAGTTGCTACGGCCAAGGAGGCCTGGGATGAATTTTAAGCAATTTATCAAGTTAGCAACATCTCAAATAGAGTTTATTTGAGAAGGAAATTCATTAAATTAAAAATGGAAGATGATAAAAGCATGAGTGAACATATACATATGTTCAGATCAGTTCTTGATGAATTGATTGCTGTTAGTGCAACAATTCAAGAAGATGAACAGCTTGAAACATTTCTTGGAAGTATTTCACAATCATATCAGAATGTAGTTGATGTCTTAAGCAACAGTGCAGGCATCACCTTATCAACTGCAATGTCTAAGTTATTGCAGGAAGAACTAAGAAGAAAATCTAATGGTCATTTAAATGATGAATCATCATCAAGTGTTTTTTGAACTAAAAAGAAGTCTAACTTTCAAAAAAAGAAAGGAATAAACACTTATAAAAGAAATGGACCATTTCCCAATAAATCTAGTTACAATAAAAACATGAAGAAAGTAAAATGTTTTAATTGTAATGGGTTTGGTCGTTATGCAAGAGATTGCACAAAGTCTAAACAAGAAAGGAAATCAAAATGGCCACAAGCTAAATTTAGTAAGTGAAGAACCACCAACTCTTTTCATTGCCGCGTTATTAAGCTCGAATAATGAAAAAGATAGTTGGTATTTGGATTCAGGTGCTTCACACCATATAACTCCAAATAGAAATTGGTTTGTTCATTATACAAGATTAGAAAAATCAGAGAAAGTGTATTTGGGAGACAATACTTATTGTAACGTGATAGGAAAAGGATCTATCACGGTCGAATTACCAAATGGATATATCCGGTGCATAAATGACGTCCTTCATGTACCAGATTTACGAACTAATTTAATTTCTGTCGGGAAAGTAACAAATTCTGGATATGATATAACATTCAAAACAAATGATTGTATTATAAGAGATATGTCTCTTAAGGAAGTAATTTGTACGGGAAAAAGGCAAAAGAATCTTTATAAGCTGGATATTGTTTGCAGAAGCCATCAGCAAGCAATGATTGTAAGTACAAACTTTGATATAGAAAAGTCTCCTAATCAAACAAAATCTGATATTAATGTATGGCATTATAGGATGGGTCACATTGGTGAACAACATCTAAAATTAATGTCTAAATATCAAATGGTTGAAGGCTTAGATATAATACCTCAACGAAAATTAGTATTTTGTCCAAGTTGTCTTCATGAGAAGCAACAACGCTTGAAATTTCCTGTTGGTCAAAGTAGAAGATCATCAGAGCTTTTGGAATTAGTTCATTTTGATGTATGTGGTCCGATGCAAACCTTATCGCATGGTAGAATGAAATACTTTATTACATTTATCGATGATTTTTCAAGAAAGACTACAATTTATTTTCTTTTTCAAAAATCTCAAGTTTTGGACAAGTTCAAAATTTATAAAGCTTTGGTAGAAAATCAATCACAAAAGAAGATCAGGAAATTAAGAATAGATAATGGTGGGGAATATGTATCTAAAGAATGGTTAGAATTCTGTAATAAACATAGAATAGTTAGAGAACTAATAGCCCCGTATACTCCGCAACAGAATGGAGTTGCTGAGAGAAAGAATAAAACTTTAGTTGAGAGTGCAAGGTGTATGTTACATCTATCAAAATTGCCAAATAAATTTTGGGCTGAAGCTATTTCAACAGCATGTTATTTACAAAACAGATCTGCACATAATACTTTAGCTAACAAGACTCCTGAAGAAGTATAGACAGGAACTAAACCCTCATTAAAACATATTAAAACTTTTGGATGTGATGCATATGTGCATATTCCATCTGAACAAGAAAGAAGTTAGATTCTAAGTCAAAGAAATGCAAGCTGTTAGGCTATAGTGAAACTACAAAAGGATATAGGCTATATGATCCTAAATCCAATACGATAATAATAAGTAGAGATGTTATTTTCAATGAAGAAGTACCTTTACCCAAATCACACAATTTGGACATATCGTTAGATAAAGATTTTCATGAAATATCCGGAGGAAGTACAGTGTCAACTAATCAAGGAAATCAAATCAATGAAGTACTTCTTCTACTTCCACTCCAGCCAAGTACACCTATTCCATCAACTCCAGAACAATCATCTCATGAAGATCGAAAATTTGATACTTTAGGGACTAGTTCAACAGACAATGAAGAAACAAGTGATGACTTCAATAATGAAATTGATGAGTTTGATCCAATTCAATTCTTGCCTTATAATTTATTGGACAATATTGATGAGCAAAATGATGCTGCATTAAATGGAGAAGATTCATCTAGTTTAATAGAAGAAGCTCCAGAAAGTCCAAATAAAAGAATAAGAAAATCACAAAGAACTCATAAATTAAGTACAAAAGCTAAAGACAATCTTGAGTTGCGTGGAAATAAATATTTGGCTTACATTCAAGCTTTAATTGCAACAGATTTAATAACTGAACCTAAGACCCTTGAAGAAGCTTCACAAAGGGAAGATGCATCAGAATGGATGGAGGTTGTAAAACAAGAATATGATTCTTTAATAAAGAATGACACATGATCATTAGTTGAACCACCAAAAGAAAGAAAGCCAATTGGTTGTAAGTGGATTTTTAAATTTAAATTAAAAGCTGATGGAGTAGTTGACAGACGCAAAGCCAGATTAGTGGCTAAGGGTTATTCCCAAATGCCTGGACTTGATTTTCACGAGACCTTTTCTCCGGTTGTGAAAATCACATCACTCCGAGCTTTACTTGCCATTGCAGCAGAAAGAGGATATGAGAAACATTTAATGGATGTTAAAACAGCATTCTTAAATGGTGTACTAGATGAAGATATTTATATGATACAACCTTCTGGTTTTGCTAAGAAAGGATATGAACATTGGGTTTGTAAACTTAACAAGACAATTTATGGGCTCAAACAATCGGCAAGATATTGGTATCAACGAATAAAGAACTACATGATAAATATTGGTTTTCATGTAAGTAAAGCTGATTCAAATGTGTATATCTACACAAAGCCTCCACTCATTGTAATTGTTGCAATCTACGTTGATGACTGTTTGATAATTTGCAATGATAAAAAACAATTAGTCCAAAAATATAAGAAATTGTTAAGTACTGAATTTGAGATGACGGATCAAGGTCCAGTTCAATCTTTATTAGGAATTCAAATTGAAAGAAATTTCATAAAGAAAGAACTCAAATTGAATCAAAAACATTACATACAAAATGTTTTGAAAAAATACAATATGGCAGATTGTAAACCAATTGACACGCCATTTGCTAGCGGATTAAAGTTAACACTTGACATGAGTCCTCAAACAGATGAAGAAAAACAAACAATGGAGGATGTGCCCTACCAAAGCGCAGTCGGTAGTTTGATGTATGCAATGATATGCACACGTCCTGATATTGCATATGCAATGGGAGTAGTTTCCCAATTCTTGTCCAATCCTGGTCCTACACATTGGACTACAGTGAAACAAATTATGAGATACCTACAAGGTACCTTAGATTATTGTTTAACGTACATTGGAAGGTTAAATGAAGAAGAATTAAAGCATTCAGTTACACTAATTGGTTACATTGCATCGGACTGGGCTGGGGAGACTAATAGTAGAAAATCCACAGCTGGATATGCTTTCCTAATAAATGGCACAACAATATCATGGAGCAGCAAAAGACAAAAAACGGTAGCTCTAAGTAGCACTGAAGCAGAATATTTGGGTTGTACACAAGTTGTGAAAGAAGCTTTATGGTTAAAGAATTTCTTTGATGATATAAACGAGCCTCAAATATTTCCAATAATTATTCATTGTGATAATCAAAGTACAATCGCACTCACTGAAAATCCTAAATATCATGCAAGAACGAAGCATATTGAAATTCGTCATCATTTTATTAGAGAGCACGTTGAAAAATCTGAAGTTAAAATCCAATATTGTCCAACAGAAAAAATGGTGGCTGATGTTTTAACAAAGGGGCTTCCCAAAACCAAACATGTATGGTGTACATACAACTTTGGCTTAAGGAAAAGAGGACTTCAATGGGGACTAAATGAAACCTCAAGTCCACAAGCATCAAGCCCACAAAGATCAAGCACTGGAGATGTCACACCCACTTCAAGAAGGAAGTTGATGAAACTTGACGAGAAAGAATAGACTACTTAAATCGAATTCAGTGGGAGTGTTAAAATATAGGGAATTCTGATTAACATTAGAAAAAATCTGAGCCCTGCGGAGGGCCGTTAAGAAAACTTGTTTCGGCGCCCCGCAGTGCAATTACAAAAAAATAAAAAAATTAATTTTTTTTTTTTAAATAATTTTTTTTGAAAATAAAAATATTTAAAAAATACTGAAATCTGACGTGTCACTGACGTGGCACAAGTAGTGCCACATCAGCTGCTGCCATTAAAAAATAATAAAAAATAAAAAACAGTTTTAATTCCTCTGCAATTGCACTGGGGGGTTGAGAACTCGCGGCCCTCCCTTGGCCTGAAATTTTTTGTAATGGTAGTTTACTAGCTATTAGAACAATAAGTTATAATAGAAGCTAGTCACTCAGCTAAAAGGTGTGTAAGACAAAAGAGGGTGATTGTTCACCTTCCAATGTCACTCCATCTAAATTATATATAGCCTTGAGCTTGTAACAAAGATACTTACATTTATATAAATGAAAACTTGATGTGTATGTGTTAGTCAAATTTAACAAAAATCCGCTAATGCTGTTCAGGTATGGATACCCAAAATCCTCAACTTTTTAAGTAGCGTTGAGCATTATTATGCAGGGTGCGCATTTAGTGCAAATTCTTATGAACAGGTTTTTACAAATTCTTATCAAGAGTAGCGTTCTGTGAGCTCAACTTGAATATGGTAAATGGGGGGAAGCAGATGGACGATTGCATCTTTGCAAATCACGCATGAGAAAACTCTAAATAATAGGGGATATTTGGAGATTTTTGCGTTGTGAGATTTAGGGTTTCATAAAGTCCGCCCGATGCTCGGATTTGCCTCAGAAGACTAGCTTGTTTGGTATTAGGACCAGAGACCGATTGGATTAGGGAACGCTTTTAGTTTGTAATCGCACCCCTTGGACCTGCTGGATAGGAAGAGATGTTCTGAATCAAGCCAGGAGAAGCAGTGACATTCCGAACATCAACCATGGAAGAGAATGCCGAGTGTACAATGTTTTCTGCTTTATCTGATCGTTTACTTGTCGTTGTCCTTTCCAGGTCTTTACGAAGTTGCGCTTCTCAAGAATTCTTATGTCTAAAGCCGAGAAGCAGGTATTTGAGCTGATTTCTAAAGCTATGGCATCTTTTTTGATACTTGTATAAAAAAGGGGAGAAACAGAGAGTTATTAGTTATCGGTGTCACTTCATAGTAGACATTCTTGATATATTTCAAGCATTGATTAGGATGCTGGTAGACGATTTTCTCATAGTTCAGTAGCAGTCAAGGGTCAAGGTTTTGCCATAATGGTGACTGTGTGTGGGTTAATATGCTCACGAAATTGGTGAAAAATGATGGGTTTTATACAATCCGGATACCTGCAAATATGGTCTTAGTCCAGTAAGAAGAAAGTACAGTATTGGCGTCAGTCAAGGCTATTAGTATACATTGACCTCTCTAATTTGTGGTGAAAATGAATTATCGTTCTGAATAACCCCTGTAGTGAATATATATTGGTACTGAACTTGCCTAGTGTCATTTCCAAACATGGAATACTATACTTGTTTAAATTAGACCAACTGCTTGCAACTGGTTGGAACGCCTTTCTAATGTTTCTAGTCTTTTATCACTGCAGCGGTGTTTGGCTGCTGCAAATTTGAGGGAGCGGTAAGTTATTTTGTTCCTTAGCCTTTATGTTGTAAGCATTATCGAGTGTATCGTTGATGGGTAGTTCTCTTACTCGTTTTTTCGTCTTGGGACTTGAATCCTCACGTTTGTGTGTAGAGGCGGGAGGAAGTAGTCACGTAATCAATTGCGCATTTGACCGTAGTATTGATGATTTAATTGGTTCTTTACAGGATCAAGGCAACCTGATTGGTGTTGGCTACTCTCCAATTGGCGATTACAGTTTCCATCGTCCTCTGATTATAGTAAGTTGCTTCATTTTAAGGAGAATTTTGACGACCTTCGTCTGCAATTTGCTCTCATACATCAAATGCTGTAGTTTTAAGTAGAGGTTTCGCAAGAATTGGTCTAGCTATCTTATGTAAGTATGGCCATTTTACCTACGATAGCTAGACAAATCATGGAAAAAATTAGATGACAAATTGAAACATACCTAAAATGGCATAAAACTATGTATTCTAAATATAATAATCTAAAAATAATTTGTTCATTTTTATCTATTATTCAAACTGTATGAGTTTGGTAATGTCATGACTAGGACAGATCCTCACAGTTACACCGTTCTTGTTGTTTAGGATGAAGGCATCCGATGTTGTCCGTTGCCAGATCCAGGAATGGTATCCCAAGTTTCGAACTCGTTCCATTCGGACACAGATCGTGCCTTTGCCGGAGGACTTTGTGAGCTATCTTCTGGAAGATGGATTGTTTCTTCCAGAGGACAGTGATGCAATGCCAAGGAGAACGCAGGTGCGGGTGCCGCAGTTGGAAGCGGAGGGCTATTCTGAATGGGAGGAGGAGGAGGATGAAGATGAGGTGAATCTTCGTCACGTGCCGGTGTTTCCGGAGTTAGCTGTGGAGGTGGAAACGGCAATCGAGAAATTGGGAGGAGGCGTGATGCCCAAGCTCAATTGGAGTGCGCCCAAGGACACGGCCTGGATTGCTACCACAGGTGAATTTGTAACCCTGGACCCTACAAGATTCATACTCTTTTTACCCGGAAGGAAGTGTCTGCAGTTTAGGGTTTAGATATTATTGCATTGATCATTATGCGAATGGCATAATTTAGATGGGTTCTAATCGTACGTCACTTGAATCAGTGAAGGAATCTGCAATTGATCACACTGCTTTTTCTATGCTTTTTCATATTTTTTTCAAATTATGTGTTTTTTTGACGAGTTCATGTTGTCTGGCTTTCATTGAAAGTTTTTTTTTATTTGTGGCGAGCAAAAATGTGCGTAACTTCACCCTGGCTTGCGAATCTGTAACCTTAGGAAGCATGAAGTGCCAGAACTTTGGAGAGGTTGCGCTGCTGCTCAAGGCGTCCGACAACGTCGTCCATGATCTTTGTCATGCATTTGACTCATGCGAGGACAAGAGCATGGAACGACCTCCACAAGTTGTGCTCGCGTTGCGGAAGTGGTACGATGTGAGGCCTGAGAGGAGTTTCGTGGCTTCGTGCGGGGGAACGTTCTTCTTGGGGTTTGCCAGAGGGAAGTGACAGGGTTTTACGAAACGTTGATAGGGCGAGAGGACGAACTCGCTGACCTAATTTTGGATTTCTTCTTGGAGAATCTCAAGGATGAGTTTGGGGGTGGGGACTACACATTTGATGTGTATGTCACGAAAGATAACAAGGTGAAATTGATGGATTTCAATACGTGGGAAGGCTCAACACTTCCACTCTTGTTCTCATGGGAGGAATTGGAGGATAAATTTTTGGAGGCGCAGGGTACGACTTTGAATCCTCATGTTGAGTGCCGAATCGTGACGAGCGAAAGGATTGGTGCAATTGGGGTTACGAGTAGGCACAGGAGTGCCTATCGATTTTGTGAACCAGGGAGCGTGGGAGGATATCATCAGGCGCGAGTCAGAACGTGAGACTCGTGAGCTCGAGAGGGGAAGAGCTGGAGCATGAATTTGAATGAGTTTTAAGCAATTTACACACTGTAAATCTTGCACACGCCGAACAATTCTTCTTTCTACAAGGTCTTGATCTCCTTGCTTTGAGGTCGTTTCGTATCATAAGACCACCAATGAGGACTATGTCTCTGGTCATTCTTGCTGGTCACTTATTCATCCTTGTAATTTGGGAATTGGCATGATCTGGGCTCCTTTCCCTGTAAGCCCTTAGCTCGATACGCTCACGCTTGCATCCCTGCCTACTCTCTCGACTTGCAAGGTGGGGTGTCAAGAATTCTGCGCACGATTGAGATTATAGGACATGAGAAATCAGCATAGTTTTCCATTTGATTTGCACACTTTGCAAAGCATTTTTTCCAAGTGGGAGTCCGTTTTCCAAACTGAATGCAAATGAGAGTGGGTGGATTTTCTTCATAGCTGTCTACAGTGAGCAGTGTACATTTTACCATCACACAATCTCTTTGCGTTCCTAGAGACTCCTAAATCCCAGAGATTCCTACTGATTTTTTGGTTTTCATCTCCTGGAATTTGGTGGCTGTGGCGTTGCACCAGGACTCCACTCAATTGGGGATGCTTACAAGGAACCTTAATTGCAAGCCACAGTTCGAACATGGATTAGAAAGATATTAGCCTCTTCTCATAGGAGCATCAAATTCATGAAATGGGAGTTCTGGATTTCCACAGAACATGGAATTAGGCAAAGTGCAAAAGCATTAGATTATTACAATTAGTACAGAGACGAAATCACATCATGATGGAGGTAAAATGCGGTTTCAAAGTGAAACTGTGCCTGCAGTTTCTACAGAGTACAGTAGAACCTCCCTAGCTTGTTCCTCTAAAAGCCAATAAACCTTTGTAAGCTAATGATGTCAGATTGGTCCCAAACTTGTCCCCAATACAAAGGTTATGACTAAAAATGACCCTCCATAAACAAATAAACCTCTCTTGTCAGACGGGCCCAGACCTATCGGTTTAGACAAGTTCTATTGTATCTTCATTGTGATCTTTGGCTTGGCTCTTCTATCTGCCATTTTGTCCTTCATCTTGGCAAGGGTCTTGGACAACGAACATTGGAGCCCCAGCACCAACTTGCTTCCATTGGAAACACTCTTTCCTAAAAGCCTAAAATACTAGAGAACATTTGGATTAGGATAGAGCATGACAACGAAATGAAATGTGAGGTGGCTTGACAAGTGGCTCTCAATTATATTATATTCTCTGTAGTTTGAATTTGCCCATAAGGTAGTTTACTCTAAAAGAGACCATCTTCTAAATGCAACCCCTATCTAGGAATGAGTAACATGTTGCTTGAAATATCTATCATTGTCAATGATGAGTTAGGTAGGCTTGAAAGGTCGCTTTAAGAGCAAACTACCTTATTCCATCTCTCAATATTGTTAGTGGAAAAATTGAAAGTGCAAACAAATCTCTCAGAAGGGATAAGTACTTGAGTTCAATTTGAAAAGTTAACCAAAAAGGATCAAGACCTATCACGAAAGTATTTCACCAAATGATCTAATTTTCAAACCAACGAGTATACCCTATGCTGTTGCCACAACTAAAATAGAAGTAAAAATAATTTTAAGATCCATAATTTAGGATAATTCAAGATCCAAACTTAACTCAAAAACCCATAATTTTCACACTATATGTCCAAACGTCACAAAGCAT
Organism: Pseudisothecium myosuroides; assembly: GCA_951799445.1. Taxonomy (NCBI): domain Eukaryota; kingdom Viridiplantae; phylum Streptophyta; class Bryopsida; order Hypnales; family Lembophyllaceae; genus Pseudisothecium; species Pseudisothecium myosuroides. The sequence goes on along the minus strand of OX637287.1, from coordinate 9,281,200 downwards.
CTTCCCTGCACCCCTCCTTGTAGAGAGCTTTCCAACAGTACCATGAACGCAACCAAAATAGAAGTAAAAGTAATTTTAAGATCCATAATTTAGGATAATTCAAGATCCAGACATAACTCAAAAATCCATAATTTTCACACTATATGTCCAAATGCCACAAAACAAATTCCCTGCACCCCTCCTCGTAGAGAGCTTTCCAACGGTACCATGAACACAACCAAGGGATGCACGATCCCAGAGATCTCAAAACAAACAAACAACCTAATTTAATGCACAGATATAAAGACAAGTGCATTCTTCATTTCTACAATAATCTTGAAAGTCATCCATTTGCCAATTTTCAAGCCTCAGCATCCTTTGAAGGCTAACCCTCAAAAGTCATCCATTAGCCACTTTTTGGCCTCAGCGTCCTTCCTTCCTAGGTTAACTCTCACGAACAAGATAAATCACTGTACTGTACATATAATCAGTAAAAAGCCCAAAGTCCAAAAATTATCGAAAAAATAAAATTGAAGATGTCTGGCGTGAGAACCACCACAAAACCATTAGAAAAATATAGGACCCTCAGATCATATACCAATGGAAATGATACTACCATAAAATATCACACTACCTTGGATTTGTGACAGGCGAAAATTAAAAAAACTTAGCAACTAAAAAATGAGAAAATCTATGACCATATTTTCCACTCACAAACTAACACCAACGATCAAACGGTCAGGGAACGATGGACACAGTCGCAGCAGCATCCGAGGCAATCAAATAAGTTCTTATCCAAGAGATTCATGCCCTTGCACCGACACTTTCGATCCCGACCTCTGCTACTTGCAAACAGTTACAGTTATACAATTGGCATAGAATAGATTGAAGTGACAAAACTGTCTACACATTAAGCTTAGAAGAAAACTGCTCTGATCAGCAACCCAAGGTACTAAATAAAAGGCTCGTTACCATGGAGGATCTGCCTCGTCAGAACGGATCGATCGTACCTTGGAATGTGCAAGGCACGAACGGCTGTATAAGTTACTGACCTTTCACATAATGTGGACACCCTTCGACTTCGTAGGAACGGTCACGAGCTCCACGGAAACATGCCCCCATGGAAATGGAAATGGCACGTTAATTTTTCTCCACCATCTGCCAAAAGAGATATCTCCGCATCCCCCCCTCATCTACAATCATAGCTTTGATGACCTCAGTAATCTAAAGCACCTCCCTCATTGTTGCTCGCGGTTGTACTGTACTACAACGGTTTGGAGATACATTAGAAACCTTCAAGTCCACTGAAGCACTCAAGTCCCTTCATTTGAGGCCACTTTCTAAGTTAAACACAGCCGAAGATGACACAAAAGATACATGACGCCAGCCTCCGTTGGACCTCTAGAGTCTAGATTTCGCAACTTCAGTTCCTCTCCTTTACATGATTTCCTCCCGTCGACACTCAGCGACTACTACTTATCCAGCTCCATGCTAGTCGATCCCGTCTTCCCTAACCATCAATGGGATTTTCAGAATGTAGAGCCTGCCCTTTACAGCATCCTTGAAACACGTCTCCACTGACAAGGCACCAATCAGCACATGCTCCTAATGCCCATGCCCAAGCCTCCTGGAGTAGAAGCCACTGGCGAACACGTAAAAATCCTGAACTAAGAAGACGTCAGTGATCACACACCCTACTATTGCTGAATGTACAGCTCTTGCTTTGAGATGTAAATCGACCCCATTTGCTCCCCCGGTTCCATGCAAAATTGTTCGTTGAAACTGCCCATTCGCCGCTTCTCAACATCCATGCATGGACTGCTCGGAATCCCTTCCACTTGGACGCCGTCACCTGTATAAACCCAGGCTTGCATAAGAACAGCAACTTCCAACCTCCTCAGACCTTCATGCAGGCAGAGTTTCTACATTCAAGAACCAACATAGTCCACTTCCGTTCATATCCGCGCAACTACCAGAAACTCTTAACATCGTACAGCTACTTTCTCAAGAAAAAGACCAAGGTGGCGGTACAAATGCTCCCAGAAAGACGCTCCCTATAATCAAGCACCCGCATGTGCAACTTCACAAAAAATTCCAGAAAATCTTGGGGGGTAGATAATCGAACCTGTTGGCACAAAGTGAGTTCCGACCACGAAGGTTCCCGACACGCGAATCATGACTCCGCGTTTTGCAAATGCACAGCACTGCAGATTTTCCACCACATGCACTAATCTCTCTTCGGCTCGTTCACCAGCTAGCATGCTCCTGATGTTGCTCAGAGTCGTAAATATCTCCTCCGCTCCCGTCACCGCCTGGTTTGAAAACCTGCGACACATAAACCAGAAGCATCGAATCATTGACATGGACAACACTCAGGAAATTTAAAGAAACTACTAGCACTACCTGGTACCTTCTGGCGAAGCTCACAAAATTAAACATTTCAAAAAAATGAATAAAAATGATTCAGCCTAATAGGCCTTCAATAGATTCGGACGCTTTGACCAAACTCGCACAACAGAAATGAAAAGTTCGCATGACTTTCAAATATCCATTCTTCACAAAACCGTATCAATAACCAAGATTCCTTGAAAACGGAGGAATCTAAGCTACAGCTCTCAGCACTTCCATATACACAAATGAATTTTCCAGTTAAATTTACGCAGCTACTACAGCCTTCTTCAAAACAAACTGGTATCAGTGGCTTGAAATCGCAACTAGAACTATAACCACTTACGAAAGGGTGGAGTTCGACGAATAGAGACCCTTCATGTGAGGCCACCGCACATCAGAGCCATCAAATAACATGTAGTAGTGCACCGTAAGCATCTGATTCACACCCAGAACCCAACTCTTAGAAATTAGGGCTCGGCACACCACTTCTTCCTACCTCGGGAACATTAAGATCGCTTTAAGGAATTTAAAGAAGCACAACCAATTCAAATCATGCACAATTCACGTCATCACACCACACAACGGCTCACAGAAGCTTACATCTGATAAATCTTTCAGTCGCTCCGTGGGATCGAAAACGCTTTGCACAAATCCCGCCAGGTCAACCTGTTGGTCTTCGTACTTCTTGATAAACGGATGAGACATTAACTGCATCCACAAAACAGAACATCGCCACCATTTCAAAGTTACCACACGTCTGTATGAGCAATTCACTACTTTGAATCAACAAATTGTTCCAGACCGCCAGTGCAATTATAAGAAGATAGATCCCCAGTCACCAAACAACAACCTCGCCCTAACTACTTCGGGAGCACCAAGTGTAAAACGCTAACATTCCAACTTTAGTCTATCCGCTTCACGCCATGCACTCAAATGATCGTGAACAACCGAACCAACATCAAGGACTAGAACCAAGGATCCGCATGCATGCTCAGTTTCTCTAACTCTGACGGGAAAGTTTGCCATCATCCATGCTGACACAGCGCTGCCCAAACACGTAAAGCACAAGAAAGACACACAAAGAGCGCAGGCCAGGACAATCCTTAACCGCACTCAGAAAATCATCGACTGAAGCAAGCTCTCAAGTCAGACCAACAGCCCACGTAGCCTCACAACCCATAGCGTCTTGCCCTCTCTCGTTGTACATTGAACACGTCTCGTGTGTGCATCATCCACGAAAACACCAGGCACAAGTGCCCGATTGCACAGTTCACTTCTAAGCACTGAAAACACACAAAACACTACAATGCCAAAAAAGGCACAGCTCACCGCCAGTAAAACCTTTCCATGAGACCGACACACAAATAGCAAATCCCACCTGCTCAGCCGTTGGACGAGCCTCCGCCTCCTTCAGAAGACAAGCGTCCACAAACGAACGAAACTCCCATGAAAAACGATCGGCAGGCGGTGATGGTGACGGATCGTACATAACCTGCATGGCACAAACAAACAAAGCGGTAAGCACTCTTCAGATTCCACGAAACCGTCACGTCAATTTCGAAGGACATCGAACCCGCCCCTCATCAACCAGACAAATCAGCAGAACATTGTGTCATCCGCAGTTCCAAAGTACGGCAACAGCGCATTCACTCCAATCCTTATCAACTTGCATTCACGGAAAACGGTGGTGCGCAACTGTCTCAGATATACATACTTTCTCCAATTTCTCACCCACAAAACTCGACCTACTTAGATAACGTACATCGAGAATCGACTCATGATTTTCTCATTCAATCACCGCACATATTAGGAAATCTCAAAGATCAAGATATCCTACTTGAAGCATCAGGTTGACGGGCCCTTTGTTTGCACTGTACGGAAACTCGCCAGTTCCGCACTCCAGCAATGCTAGGCCCAGGCTCCATATATCTGCTGGGTAGGAATAGCACTCGTTGTTGATCCTCTCAGGGGACATGTACGTCACCGTCCCTACAAACGTAGCACACTGCACACCCAACGTACCAAGATATCACTCTCTCACGTTGCGCTCAACAAGTGGCAGCCACACTGCCACCAATGCACATAAGATGTATCAAACGATCTATGTCACAATCACATGTCTATCACTAAGTCCAGCTTTCAAGTCTAAACTATTGAGAAAAGTCATGACAAGGAGGGAACCAACATCCAAGTACTCCAGGGAAACCAGGCGCCCTTACAGACCCTTGAACCACCAGCAAAGAACAAATTACTCACCATAGCAATAGAATTATCAAGCCCTGAGCTGATTCCAAAATCGGTTATCTTCGGCTCTCCATTCAGATTGATCAGCAGGTTCGCTGGCTTAATGTCTCGGTGGACCAAGTGCCTTACGTTGTGCAGGAACACCAAACCCTGATCACCAGCCCAGACATCATGTTAGTAGCCAAAACATGCCTGCCGCTGCAACGAAGTCAAGTGAAATGATACAATATTAGGAGCCTGGTTTTCCACTCCAACCTCAACTTTATCAACTCACAAGAACATGCACTGCTTTCCGTGCATGACCTTTCAGCTTCATGAAAGCAGTTTCGTCAGGAACCTTCACCACTAAATTACTGCTTCTGAAAACAACCCTGCTCTAACCAGATTGCGCACGAATCACAGGCTGCGGATTTTAGTGCGGACATTGATACTTACCTGTAACACTTTGCGGGTGATCACAGAAAGAATAGGTTCCGGTATAAACTTCTTCGTGCGCACAATGTCCGCAAGGGATCCACCATCCATATACTCCAGAGCTATGCTGATTTGTCCACTATCCGGAGAATAGAAAGCTCCATAGAACTCTACCAAACCCCTAACTTGCGGTGCCTCGCAAAGGGTTCTGATCTCGTTCAACAACTGCTGCCTTTTCTCCTGAAAAACACCCACCGCCGGAGGGTATCAGACTCTCTGCACAACACCAAACTCCTTGCGGGCCATCGCACTAATCTCATAGTCTCTCACTGCTCAAACAAAAGTCTTCCCATCACACCAACACCAAGCCCGTATCACTCCACTTACTCCCAGACACATACGAGAATCACGTCAACCCAGGACTCCAACAATCGTACCACAGTGCTCGATAAGGTGCAATGACTATGAGAAATTGAGCGAGTGCTTGCTTGCCTTCTCAAACACATTGATCTTCTTCAAAGCCAGAATACGATGGGTTGGAATATGGATGGCCTTACGGACAACGCTGCTGGCTCCCCAACCAATAGCCCCAAACACGCACATCTCGCTGGACGCACACTGATATGTCTTCTCTTGCTCCCCGCCATCCCCAGCAGCATCCAGGGTGGTCGATCTGCGCTTTTGTAACCCCAGCTCATTGATGTTGTACTCGGCACACGACCTGCTCAGCAGATTCAATGAACCCCCATCGGTCACCTTCACCACACCACAGAAGACCAAGATCAGACGATTGCCTCCATCATCGGTCACAACGCGTTGTAAAATTCACCACACATGCTAACCCAAAGCCAAGAGAATGCGCATGATCACAGATTCTCAGTACTATAAGCAATCGCATGAATAACACTAACCATTGTTTTGTCTCTCTCATCACAGACATTGTCGAATGCAAGATACCACCATGCCATTTACAAATCGAGATTTCCACATCTAATTAATGCGGAGCAGGCACCAGTTCTTCAACAAGATAACCTTCCGTTACTAGTTCAAGAGAACCCTACTACAGTGAACCCTAAAATAAGACGTAAGGACGATATTCTCCTTGATAACAGGACGATCATCCACAGAACTCAGACAGGCATGCGCGATCTGGCCTAGAACGTATACTCTCAGGAAAAACCTCAAATTAAACCCATCAAACAGTCCAGCGACAGCAAGCTGTTCCCAAGGGTATAGTCGATTTCAGGGCATTGTATTAGGTGTGCCCCTCAATCGACCCCATCGCTGTTACACTGGAGGCGCCGCCTTCACCAGCAAAGTAGTTCTAAATCTCTTTGATCGCCCAACACAACACAGCTGCCCACACAAGTGCAAAGGCTGAAGGTGGATATCTACACACAATAATTTGACGAGCGATCGCAGAAACAGAACAACGACCGTCGTCTGTTCTTCGTCAAACTTCACTTCCCCTGGCGAACGTCAAGAATCGTTCCCAAAACTACCAAAAAAAGGACCTAATTTGGGGAAGTGGTAATGCAATGAGCCATCCAATGACGCAAGCCGGGACTTCTCGAAGCCGATTTGTGCTTCTCCGTGAAGGCTGAATTCGCCCAGGAAATCTAGACCAGGAAGGTGTAAGGGAAAAACGGACCCATACAAAGTGGCCATTTTGAACTTCATGCGCGTTTCACTACGGAAATTATGATACTGGTGACCATTTTGAACTTCATCAACACAACAATGAATGAGGACCTGAATCCCGAATGCACGCATGGATGTGAAAATCAGGCAGACAGTGATCCACCTACCTTGTACGAGGCCGACGCGTCGATGGACATGCCCGGCGCAAGGCTCGAATCCATGTTCAACAGTGGCAACAGCTTCTTCTTCATCTGTTCTACGCCCGCCATGTCTCCCTCCCCTTTCTCAACCCTACCCTGTTCGCGTTAAAAGTCTTGATTTACACTCCAAAAATATACACAACTAAAAAGGATTACCACAGCACACAATTCTCCGCCCGATTTTGAGATCTATATAACAGCCAACTCGATAATTCAATGCCGCCCAGACATTTCAAGTTATCCTTCACCACCTCTGAGAAGTAAACTCAGCAGCAAAACCTATAATAAACCGCAGGTGATCCTAAACCTGCCGAATTCACCAACCACCACCACCCGTATCCTCGTCCGCGCACAGGCCCAAACCGCCTCAGAGTTCCCAAACGGCAGCCGGAAAATGGGGTGCCAAATTGAGGCCGGAAATCGAAGCTACCCACGATTTCACTGGAGAAATCCATGAACCGCTGGCAATGAGAGCAAAAACAATAGACACACGTCGGATCCCATCGAAGAAAAATGCAGACGACGGAACGGCATCCAACACGGCCCCGGCGTCCTGCGCGCGCGTCGGCCCGTAACCTGGAATTGGGATGTGAAGGCGAATGTTGATGCGGAATCGAATCCCAACTCCCGAGCGGATGGAAAGGAAAGGAAAGGAAAGGAAAGGAAAGGAAAGGAAAGGAAAGGCGGCAGAGAGAGGGCCGGAGAGAGAAAGAGAATACACAGTAGTGTCAATTGGAGAATGGAGACAACGGCGATGCGGGAGAACAAAAAAACACGCAGAAAACAGTAGGGGGTCTGCAACGTCACAACACGGGAAACAGAGTGTGTGAACTGAACGAAACGAAGAAGCGGTCAGGCAGGCAATCTTTCCTGCGTTGAACTAAAGGTCTGTGTTTTACGACGACGGCGACGACGACATTCTGAACATGATCGCATCATCCTGCTGCATCTTGAGCGCGGGGGTCGTGATTTGCGCGTGAAATGACAACAAATGGCAATCGCGCCCCGACTGCGTTACTTTCGGTTGCGATACTCGTGCACCAAAACAGCAACAGCAACGGCGACAACGACAACGCCATCGCGCCGCACCACGCTCGGGGCAACACCACTCACGCAACCGGGGAGGGCTACCCGGTTCCCGTGGACGAGGCCCGTGGATGGATGAATACATTCATCCTGGTTTGAATGGATGAGAGGGTGGAGGGAGGGATGAATGATTGGATGAATGTCGGTATTCAAAGGCTGGCTTGGATGAGTGGGATGGATGGATGAATGCATGGTCTGTCTGTCTGTGCGGCCTGCACGAAGTATGGCACGAGGCTGAGTGCCCACCAGGTTGGCATCAGTCTGGCACTACTCTGGCTCCTCCATGTTCCCCTGTTCCCCTGTTCCCCTGTTCCCCTGTTCCCCTTGTTCGAGACTCTGTGGAGCTCATGCACCCGTCTTCTTGCACAGAGGGCCAAATTATAACTCCCGACCTCTTTATATATACAGGTTGGCATGACTTATAAGGGGCACTTCACACCATGGTCAAGGTCTGGAGGTCGTTGATTTCCACCAATCAGATTGCAAGAAATCAAAAATTCGGCAACTTGTTGATTTCCACCAATCAACTTGCAAGAAATTAAAAAACAAGAATTTGGCAGCCTATTGATTTCCACCAATCAAATTGCAATAAATCAAGAAATCGAGAATTTGGAAGCCTATGGATTTCCACCACTCAAGAAATCAGGAATTTGGAAGCCTATTGATTTCCACCATTCAGATTGCAAGAAATCAAGAATTTGGTAGCTTGTTGATTTCCACCAAGAATTTGGTAGCCGTTGATTTCCACCACTCAGATTGCAAGAAATCAAGAATTCGGTAGCATGTTGATTTCCACCAATCAGGTTGTAAGAAATTAATAATTTGGCAATTTGATTGGTGGAAATTGATGGCCTCTTGACCTTTTGCTATAGTGTGAAGTGCCTCTTAACCCTCAAGTAAGGTAGACGCACCCATTCCCACCCAGCACCCAATTCCATCCTCATGTACCAATGGTGTGCATTCTAGAAAGAAAATGTCCACCACTAGTACATGAGGGAGGAATTCTTAAAGGGACGGGAATGGGTGCGCCTACCTTACTCCAAAGTCTATATTCAAGATGGTGATCAAGTGCTTCAAGTAAGGCAAACCCATCTATGATTGATAGGCAAAATGATTGGTTTGCCCTATTGGCATTGTTGAAAAATTTAAAAATTTTCTCTACATAAAGGCAAATGTGAGAAATGGGAAGAGCAATTGAAATTTTATTTTTTGTAACAGAGTATGAATTTGTTATGAATTTTTGAAGTGTGTTGCCCCAATTGGCCCAAAAGAGTCTCTAGACTATTCTAAAGCCAACAAAAAAGGTATCCATAATGGTCATCTTCCTCACCTAAAGCGGTCACAATATTCCTAACATGGCCACAATATGAAAGTCCAAGAAAGTCACTTCCTATGATGAATTTACACTCAAAGGTGGCTCAGGTTCCTATGGTAGTCATTGATCACTCTATTACCATCATCTAAGACATTGATTGTGGCGACTAACTCAACCTAATGTAACCCAAATCTCATTTATTAAAACAGTCCATCATGGATTGATGCAAGACTGTAATGAATCAATCCCTAGGTGTCCATCATGGGCCTTTTGCTTGTCATAGGCTAGTTTATTTAGTGTGCATCAGTAATTGATACTAATTATAACTGAATATAGTTACTATCCTTAAACATAAATTATCAATGTTATTGGATCATAAGCCTAAATGACCAAGTGAACATTCAAAGCATGCAAATAATTTCAGGTAGTTGTATAGGAAGTTAATCACTAAAGGATTGAAAGACTGTTGAACGAACACAGGTGATCCAAGTAGGTGCATATGAAGTCATTTTGTAATTGATGTTCTTCAAATTTTGACACAAGGTATGAATATGTACCTCCTAAGTGGAAGTATTAAAAAAAATTGATTGGGTGCCCGAATCAAAAGTTATGCTGCCCTGAACTTTTGAAGCAACGTAGCCAACTTTGGGCAGCATGTATAAAACTCCTCATATAATTTTGAAATTTGGTAGGTATATAACTTATATGATACAATTGAAGATGCAAATATCTAAAAACTAACCATGTGTAGTGTAAAAATCTCACTCTAGGAGGAATTAAAGTCTGTTAGCCTTGTCGGGCAAGGTTGACAATAAATATTTCTTTCAAAATTCAAACGTTACAATCTTTCAGTCCGTGAGGTCAAAGTTTTCGAAAAAAATTCCATACATTCCCATAGTGGTCTAGGACAAATTTGTACGGTTGTATTTAAAAATAAAAATAAAACTCATTTTTTTCAATGCCCTAGAGAGTGGTTGTTCTTCACAATTTGTGCCCAAAATGTGACTCGGTCCTTTAGGGATTATTTTTGGTCAGATGTTCACAAAATTTTGATACAAGATGTGAATATATCTTCCTTTGTTAAAAATACAATTTTTTATTAGATGCCCAAATCAAAAGTTATATCGGCTTGAACTTTTGAGGTAGCCTAGGCAATTTTAGGCAGTATGTACAAGTCTTCTTGCACTTTTGAAATGTGGTAGTTACATAACTAATATGATATAGTATGCAACTGTAAAAAAAATATACGTAGTGCAAAAATCTCACTCTAGAAGGAGTTAAAGTTTGATTGTTGACAATGTCAAGTAAGGTTGGAAAAAGAATTATTTCTTCTAACTTCAAATGATATAATCTTTCAATCAATGTAGCCAAAGTCTTTGAAATAATTTTCCACATTCCCATAAGAGTCTAATACAAGCTTGCATATTTGATTTTTTTTAAAATCTTTTTCACTTCATCCTAAAAAAAATATAAGTTTTTGACAATTTCTACTACAAATGTGCCTTGGTCCTAGAGGGGTTAAAGGAATTGAAGGAGGATTCCAACGCACTATAGCATGCATTATCTAGACATTGTATGAATAAATTATGATATGAATTTCAAAGTAATGTCTCTAGGTGCACTCTAAACCGAGAGTAGGCTTTAGTAGACTTTCATGTTTTAATTGTGTACATCTTGTGTAATCAATATCTAGGATAAAATGACTCTCTTTGATCCAAATGTAAGTGTTGCAATTTGAACTCTATTGATCATAGGTGTACATACATGAAGACAATTTATTCAAATAAGAGCAAACTTCCATGTTGTATTATATAAATGGGAAATTTCTAGAGTCAGAATTTCATTCTTTGTTGAGTTTCATGATGCATTCACTTCTATGCAAGGAAGGAGAAAGTGCATTTTTAGAAGTAGCTTTGCATTGTTGTCAAATAAAAGCAACCAAAAATTTAAGTTTGATGTTAAAAATAGTTTTCTAGAAGTCCAAAACTTGCCTCCTTCAAAAACTTTTGCCTACATATTATTAGGCCTTGCCATTGTGGGCAAGACCTTGATATCCATGACATGAAAAAACAATCTTGTTAGTCCCATTTCTCACCTACATATAATGAAGCCTTAGATTTTCTTTGTCCATTGTTGTTCTGGTATATGACATTTATGCTAGGTTCAAGTTCTTTCTTTGTATTGTAGCAAATACTCCAATATTCTTCTTGCATTGTGCTTATGTAACTCCTACTATAATAGCTTTGTCTCCTTTAAATCAAATCTTAGCTTCTTGGCATAAAAGTTTGAGTTTTTGTAATTTTTAATCCTTTGGGTTTGAGGAGATATTCTTGAATTAGAGAAGTTAGTTTTTGAAGTGAAATATAATAATATGCTTTGTACCATTAAAAAATAATGAAAGAAAGTGTTGAAAATCTAAATTGTATTAATGTTAGAGATTGAACTAATTCAAGAATCTACAAATCAAATGTAAAAAAAAAAGTTTTGGAATGAATGGGACACATTTGCATTCATTCATTGTTCAAAAATTTGAACTTCTAGTCCGTAGCAAATTAAATTCTATATTTGTAGATGAAGAGATTTATGTATTTTAATAATGGTCAAAAACAAATTAAAATATATATATATAATCAACAATTACAAAATCTTTTTAATTTGACTTTTTGAAAATAAATATGTCAATATATAACGTGTCCCATTTAGTACTTATATTAAAAATTGGAGTTAAACTTTTATTCTTATTATCTCTCACCAATTTTGTGAAATTTTCATAAAAATTATATAAAAACAACTTTTTCATCGTTAGAGCATAGAATGTGGAGAATATTGCTAGTTTTTGGGTCTTTTTAGATTGCTCATGCAAAATCAAATTTCAGATTTTTCATCCATCTAATTGTTGCTGATGATTGTGTTAGTTTTCTATCATTTGTATGGTATAAATTTTCAATTTATTTTTATGCAAACAATGTGTAGCAAAAAGTGTACAAGTTCTTGAAATTTGTTTACTTCAAAACTTATTTTTTCCAATCAAAGAATGCTCCTTTAAAAATACATTGAATTATTAAATTAAATATAAACCTTAGAAAATCACCTAACTTAAATACTTAACATTTTTAGCTTAGAAGAAAAAAAATTCTAAAAATTACTAATATTAAATCTATAATTAATCTTAGAAAGAATTTTTATTTGGGATTTTAATATTTTATTGAAAAATATTGGTTAGTGTAGTTGTAGACCCAAACAAGGCTTATTTTTTACTTTTTGAAAAAATGCCAAGATGGCAATCATTTAAACATTGGTGAAGTATTGTATTTCTACATTCATCCATCTTTTGGATCAACAAATACTTTTCAGTTAGATTCATGCACTTTTCATCCAAATTTGATGACTTCATCTACATTTTAAGTAGAAATGGAATTTTTTTTGTGAAACAAGATACTTTTATTTGGCAAAAAATATAGATTTTTTTTAGAAATGGTACAATCTGACCCCATGGTGTCCCCCTAAAAGGATTGGATCCATCTCCATGGAGAAGATTTTTATTTTTTTATTTTTTTACTTTTTTAAACAAACAAATGTTACAATATTCTTTTTATTTGCATTAACAATATATCTTCACAATTTTAGATATTTGGACTACCCTTGGTCCTTAAGAGGATAAGTAATCACAAATGTTGTGTTTTTAGAATGGATTGAGGTTTTATTTGATTTCCTTGCGTAAGTGTTAGAAAGGATTTTATTTCTGATATAGCCAAGCTCCCACCTTTTTTAATAATCATAATTTGGGCTAATGAAACTAATTACTTTGTACATATTACTAAACTTTTTATTGTGGCTTTCTAATATATCAATGATGCTAGCATGTGAGTATAAAAATGCAAGCATTTGAGCTATATATATAAGTAGATATCCTACAACCATTGAAGGTGCTTATAACCGATAAACACCTATAATAAGGGTATCTATAATATAAGTATCCTATAAGCATAGAAGATTTTTATAATATGAACACTTAATATAACATAGATGTATAACCTTTTAGGCTCATGTGCTCATGATCCTAGCTCTAATACTCACATAATAGCACTTTTTTCTAGTATACTTAAAAAAACATTTATGACATAAATTTTAGTCTTTGTGACTTGCACTATAATCAATGAAAGTTTGTGAGTGTACAAAATGTGCTAAATATTATAGAATATCATTTTGGGAAGGTCACAAAAATATAAAAATATAATTATATGAATTCACTTGAATACCTAAAAAATTCAACATCAATGACTAGGAATTTAAGTAAAAGGAATTTCATTGAAGTAATTGAATGGAAGAGACAATTTATTCAATAATTAAAAATTTAGATGTATTTCATATATAATTGAATTTTTTAATTTATTTTGATTAAATGAATAAACTATAGGAAACTATGGATTGTATAGTACATGTATAGAATCTTTTTGTTTGTAGCATATATATCCTAAAATACAAATCTTAGATGAAAAAATTCTACATCCATTCAATACTATTTATGAAATTGTCCTAGGCTCCACCAAATAGATATCCTAAAGATGAGACACCACCAGGAGCAGCTTGGACTCTTGTAGATGATCGGCCCTAGCACATTAGAATCCACACAACCACAACATCCCATTGTTTTACTTATTCTTCCATACAATGGCATAAGACCTCTACATAATCAAAGATGTTAAATATGATGATAACCATAATAATTTATTGACTTAAAACTTAATCTGTTATAATAGATTAAATATATAATGTATTAGATATTTATTATTAGTCATTCAATAATATATTATTTATTTTATGAAAAGCCTTTAAGTATGAAATATGCATGGTTGCATGCATTAACAATGATAAAGTATGTTGAGAATATTTTTTTTATACATTTTTGTTCTAAATTGTCAATGCAAGGATTTTGAAAATATGCAAAAGAAGATTCTAAGTACATAGGCTAATATTCAACATTCTTTAAGGCCATAGTCTAATACTCAATTTTTTTAAGTACATAGGCTAATACTCAACATTCTTTAAGGCCATAGTCTAATACTCAATTTTTTTAAGATCATTGAAGAAGAACCTTGTGTGTGAATAACATGAGAATTCATGCCCTTCTCAAGGCCACAAATTATATTTTTAATAGGACAGAGGAGACATGCTTTTAGATGTGGTTACACGATATAGCAACAATTGTTGTTTTGAAGCACTAGAGCATGGCCACAATATGCTAAATGAGCTAGCTCTCCCATCTTGTGGATGAAAAGTGTTCAATTAATGCATGCCTGTGCTAAATTATTTACTTCGGCATGTCAAAAAATACATTTTTGTTGAAAAAAATGAGCAACTCTACCAGAACCATTTTTTCTTCAACAATGATGAAGTTTGTTTTTGCTTTATAACAATATTGTAGGAGACTTGCAATTAATTGATAGGCTTATAGTATAGTATTGCGTGGATGGGGTCAATAAATAATCCATGTCATAAAACACTATAATTGTTATGTTTTGATATAATGATCATTTCCAGGCCCACTAGCCATATTCTCAGAAGATCACTAATAGTCTTCAAAAAGTTCAAAAAGTTATTGACAAAACACAAGCTCATTGTTTCATTGCAAGAATTTCTTATTTGCCCCACTCATACTGTTTTAGCTTCCATCCAGTCTTAAGTCTCTAAGTCACTGCATAAAAGCAATAGGATTTTCCATCATCACTAATCCAATGAATTATTTGCAAAAGAAAAAGTAATATTGGTGATGTAGGAACCCTCACAAAAATGCCATATTTTGCCATGCCCCAAAAAATATTTGGTAGAGTCAAACATTTCAGTATATATTTTTCATCCCAAAATACTAAAATTAGGTTTATTTAGCATACTACTAACCTACTCTACTAACCAACGATATTAGTGTGTAAGCATCCCTGGTAAGCATAAAAATGCAAGCATGAGCTTTGAGCATATGTACAAGTAGATATACTACAACCATTGAAGGTGCTTATAATATAAACACCTATAATATAGGTATTCATAACATAGTTACACTAAAATCATGGAAGGTTTTCACAATATAGACACCTATAACCTAGGTGTATAGTCTTCTAGGCTCGTGGACTCATGCTCCTAGGCTCACATAATAGCAATCCTCCTCTACCAACTAGGGCTTTTTTTCATTTTTTATGAAGTGCCAAAGTGGCAATATAAAATGTTATAGTAGTGCTCTAAATTTTAACATTCATCCTCATGCATATTGGATAGAAAATATTACATTAGCACATATTACATATCCATAATTCTATTTTCATCCACAATCTGACAATTTCATCAAAGTTTTTGTTTTTTTAAATTTGAAGTTTTCTAGCAAAAAACTTCACGGTTTGTCATCGTTTTTTAGCCAAATTATTTTTTTGGTGCAATGTGGCACTAAAAAGCAAAAAAAAAAAAAGCCCGACTACCAACCTCATCAAGAAAAAATTATTAGTGATATTGTGCTCAAAAGCAATACCCAAAAAATTGGGGGGACTATTAGATGCTATATTCTCCCATTTTTAGTGGATGCAA
This sequence comes from Pseudisothecium myosuroides, assembly GCA_951799445.1. NCBI lineage: Eukaryota > Viridiplantae > Streptophyta > Bryopsida > Hypnales > Lembophyllaceae > Pseudisothecium > Pseudisothecium myosuroides. The sequence continues at coordinate 9,265,357 of OX637287.1, read as the reverse complement.
TTGCTAATTTGCTACATATTCTAAAGACAACATTACACTTTTTGGAATGAATAATTAAAATTTATGAATAATCCAATTTTTGTATGTTTCATCCATTTTTATTGATGTGAACAACTACATCACTCCAACAAAGATAGCTTCTTGCACTTTCCAAAATAGATGACAAAAAAAATCCCTGAACCACATGGCCATTGGATGCTACGTTTGGAAAAAATTGGCAGCTAGTTCAAAGTTAGCTAGTGGAATTGAGAAAAAAACTGGTTGCAATTTAAAAATATTGGCAAACCTCCGGTGAAAAAATCTATAAAATTTCTATTTTGAGTAAAAAATAGAGAAAATAACTGGACTCCGTACTTGAACAACCGGGTAGAATTTAGGCCGGGGTGAACTGACCCCCTCGCTCGGCCCTGCGGGCCGACCCTGTTTTCTGCACAGATTTTTTTTTGCAAATTTTGAATTCATATTTGGGATCAAAGACCCCTAATTAATTCAATTTAATCAATAATATTCCCTGGATCGGCCCAAAATAGGGGGCTTTTTTTTTACATGCACCCTTGGTAAGCAAGGGGGTCAATCCACCCTGATCGTAGATTTTGGGAAATAGCCGGTAAAACTCAACAAACTTCCAGAGGAGATGACTGACGGTGATGAAGTTGCCGGAGTTTTGGCCGTCGGCGCGGAAGTAGTTGTTGTTGCCCCCCATGAAGCTGCCGCCCGACATGTCCAACGACACGCCGCCGCCGTCGTTGATCACCTTGCCGGCCGCGCGCGTCTGCGGCAGGTAGTTCCGCGCCGCTCCTGCTCCTTGGCTGCCGCTGTAACGATTCCCGTCACTGCTGTCCGCCCCCGGCGTGTGGTAGCCGCGGGGCGTCTGGTACCCCGAGGGCGTCTCGTACCCCGTGGGCGTCTCGTATCCTGTCGCGTCGTGCTCGAATTCCTCGTGCGTTGAATTATACAATCCTGTGTACATGTTGCTGTCGCGATTGCTGTTGTTGCTTATGTTTTCGGATGGCTGCTGCGGCCGCGGCGGCGCTCTGTTGTTGGGCCGCGCCAGCGTTGTGGCGTCGGATCCGAACAAGTAGCCCAAGGAACTGGCGCCTCCGCCGCTGCTCGTTCCTCGTCGGCCCATCATCTTCAATATCAACCTTCTTAATCTTTCTTATAATTTTGGCACTGGATCGATCCTTCGAAAATTGCGGGAATTGGGTGCATCAACCGAAGTGCAGTAGTAGCGGAATTAACAGGGATCGGCAGGCATTAGCAAGGGGAATGCGAATGTGACATGAGAATGCGAATGTCACATGAGAATACGAATGTGACATAAGAATGCGAATGTGACGAGTGAATGCGAAAGCGGCTTGAGAATGATCTCCTGGTGTACTAAGCAGAGGAGAATTGGGTCGATGATGCCTGTATATATCCCGTCGTCAATTGCCACAGCAGAAAAACGGTCGAGACCTCTGCGGTTATTAATTAAGATCGAATTCGATAACCAAACCGAAATGTTGCACACTCTAACCGAGGTGGTCTCGAGGACAAGCTTGTTCATTTTGGTTCGGGTTTAGGTTCGCAGTAGTACAATGGGGGTTAGTACGAGTTACGAGTGATCCATCGAGGTGCTGCAACAGCATCGTCAGGGCGGCCGTCGTCGTGTGCATTGCAATGTCCTGGCGTTGATATATGACGACATTGAAGCTATTGCGCGCATGCGTCGATCGTGCATGCACCAGCGGCTTCGGCCATGAATCGTAATACATTGTGTCAAGATCGATTGAGAGGACAATGCGATAGCAGATTGAGATTCGAGACGAGGCCCTGCACCAGCACTGGATTACCTGTCTCAGACGAAGTAGAAGACTTCGTTGTTCTTGGGAGCATGGGGCTCGCGCCATTGACGCTGCGGGAGTACGTTCTCTTGAATTCCAGCAGTCCGACTGCGTGCCACGCTATGAGAACCTCGACATGGGCGTTATGACACTCCTCCGCCATCACAATGCACTATCTATCTCACTAATTTTGCTCACGACTCTCTTCTCCGTTTCTTTACCCCCACCCGCCTAGTTGGCCTAGTCTCCACACTAACGTCTGCATACTCCAAGCGCAGCCATTGCAGCACCATAGCAGCCTCCCACCTGCTTACCCTAATTGCTCTCTTCCTTAGTTTTGGCTTCCAGGTCGGGATCCATCAAGCTTTTTGCAACAATATCCACCTGCCTACGTCTCTCCATTAGGGACACAGGCCGTTGTTTGCCCATCGTCCTCCTGGTGCTCCTGCTACTGCTGACACCGCCGTTGTCGTCTACATCGCCTCTCCCCCTCCCCCAGACATTTGGTCCGCTGTGCCACCACTGCGTATTATGGCAACGTTTGGAGAAGCCCCCAAAGGCAATGCCAAGGCTGGTGAGAAGATCTTCAAGACCAAATGCGCCCAGTGCCACGGCGTCGCCAAATCCGAAGGTCACAAACAAGGTACGTCGTCGTCATCTTCCGCATACTCCTTCTGATTGATTCTCTCTGCACATGCATGGTTCGTCCCTTCAATGGCGCTGTGTCCACAAACTCAATTGCTATCAATCTCTGCTGCCGATCAACACATGAGCTCAGTCGCGCTTGACCTGCATTGCATATCGCAATTAGGATGAGCCAGGTCAGAAGAAATCCATGGCATGATATATTCTGGACGTCGACTTTCTTTGAAATCTTTCCAAGAACGCAATGATCGTGTCCCACGAGCACGAGAGCAACGCCTTCACGTTAGATCAGAAGTATTACGCAAGGGGCGTGATCATGCTCTCCAAGACACGAGAAATATCTGTCTCCAGAATGATTGAAGAGATGTTGTAGTACATTCGGAGGCCTGCGAATGATCACTGTGCCCATAAGGAGATCGACCTTCGCATGAATCATAAGGTTCATTGCTTTCGACATTACCAGGATGGTTCTTTCGGATATATTTCCAGTTGTTGATAGTTCCAGATCAACAAGAGATCTTCCAGTACGTTGATAGCATCAGAATCATTGTCATTAGAGGAAACTTCTTAGTCATGTGGGCTCCAAGCCTCTTAATTCCCTGTATTCACTATCGCACAACCCGTCGAGAATTTTGAACTTTGATGACAGATTTGCTCTGAGACGAGCAAAACCAAAAAAAAACTTGTTTGCGAGCAGAGAGTGTGAAGAAAATGACTTCTCGACACATAAATGGTTACGTCTTGGAAATTGAATGGAGGTTGTGGGACTCGGGGACCAAGTCTTCCAAGTTTTTTCTACTGTATTGCGTCATCACCTTTATAAAACTAATTTAGGAATGAAGTATCTTTGACTGAGAGGTCGACTTATTGATTAAAAGAGTGTACTTTGTTGCAGCACATAGCTTTTGCAGCTCCAGACGTCCACGTAGCGTACTAAGTAACAGTTCCCCATGGCTTACAAATTCTTTATTCACAAAAGACTGAGCTTGGGGGTAACGTTTCTCTTCTTTTCAGACCGAGTAGCACAAAAGTAGGAATAAGTCGGTCCAACTCATTGTGAGTCTGGTGCAACTTGTGTGCCAAGTGCAGGTCCCAACTTGTCAGGGTTGTTTGGGAGGACGTCAGGGACTGCCGCAGGATTCTCCTTCTCCGCTGCCAACAAGGCCAAGGCTGTGAATTGGAATGAGAACACCCTCTACGACTATCTGCTCAACCCCAAGAAGGTGTGTTTCATTATTCTTCTATTGTCTTGAGATTCTTCATCTCCCTTCCTGTCCCTTTTCTTCTTCAACCTTCGTCTATATCAGACTTCGTCGTTTCCTAATGCCAAGTCTAGTGTTCGAGGCAACTCTTCCACTCCCTCATTATATAACCTGTATATAACCTGTAACCAGTATATAACCTGTAATCCTTCTCCTCTTTATTTTTTCTTCCTTCTAAATGTGATCCGTTAGATTAACTAAAACAAGCATGTATAGACAATCTTCAGGGCATTATGTACCTACGATAACATTTTCAAGCATAATGAATCGTTAAATCACCTCCTGCCCTAGGTTGGCAACTCACAAATCAGAAACGTATTAAGCATGTTTATTTTAATCTTATTAATTCTAAATTTCTTTCAAAATTCTTTATTAGTATGTAAGCTGCTTGTAACAACTTTAGATAGATTACAATGATAGGGATTCATTGAAACAGTTCTTTTTCTAAGTTTAATAACGAAATAGGCATTGGCAAGTAACTCTTAAAACTTTCCACAAGATATTAGGAGACATGTCATTTAGAGTCCTACAGCCATAGCATGCTGAACTACTTAGATGAACCATCCATGTGGGAAGAAATCTTAAGCCTTGAAAGCCAAAAAGTGATTGATGGATGATTTCATTGTTTTTAGTAGAAACAAAGAATGCTCCTATACACTTATTATTGGACCTATTGGTCCAATAATCGGAGCAATTTTGGTGACTACTTTGGTCATGGGGGCTGCATCTTTTATGGGTTAAATTGGTATATGTGAAGCAATAAGAATGAAGGAGAAAATAGTAGAGAACTGCATTCTTTATGGGTTCAATTGGTATATGTGAAGCAATAAGAACGAAGGAGAAAATAGTGGAGAAGACAATGAATAACTTCGAAGAGCCCAAGTAGGCTCCTCTAGGGAATGGCCATTCAAGAATGTTAAGGTACTAATTCATTTTGGTGATGATGATGCTTGCCTTGCAGTACATTCCCGGCACCAAGATGGTCTTCCCAGGATTAAAGAAACCCCAAGAGCGAGCAGATCTCATTGCCTACCTGAAGAGTGCCTCTTGACTCCTCTCTTTGAAGGCCCATTGTTTTCCACTCTTGAGTCGCAGCAGATTATGCACACGAATACATTCTAGACCCCGACATTGGATTGAAATTGGATTGAATTCTGTGCACTGACTCTCTTCATTTGTAACAATAGCACATGGTTGTCACGGTACTTTCGAAACTCAGCTATTCGAGTTTGGCCTGAATGGCTATTTTTCTCAAACCCCTTAACTATTTTCTAAGGCCATATGTGATACCTCATTAGTGGAGGATATTCCACCCCAAGATTCTTGGGCAGGAATTTTAATTATAGTTTTCACTGACAACTCACTCACAGGATCCCTGGTAGGCCGGTACTGTGGGAGACTAGGAGGCAAAGGTACTGGTTAATAATGTGATGTCAATCAAGTGCAGGTAGACCCCTCATACTCTTGTAAAAACCAATGAACGGGAAGTACCGGCATCTAGTTACGACCTAGCCGAAATTTTTTGAAGATTTCCGAATGGCATAGAAATGTTTAGGATGGGTTACCGAATGAAAAAATAATATTTTCGGAAATGGACCGGGCAGGAAAATTAAACCTCGGCAATTTGGCCGTCTGTCCTAGGGATATATAGGAAAATTACCGATGTGAATACCTTTTTCTCGGCGGGCAGCCGACTAGTCATATACTTTCTAGGAAATTTTTTTAATGTGTACATAGTATACTTATATTCTTATAAAGTTATAAGTCATTAAAGGCTATCACACATTCACACCAACTCACCAATTATTCTTTGTTAAGAAGCATCAGCAGTGAATGACTGTCAAGTGTCAACCTGTAAATGTGAATTGTGAGATTGAAAATCTGCACTGTGCAGAAGTTTTTACCGTTGGGGTAGCTGGCTGCTAGCATGATAATGAATCTTGGACCATCGATCATGGCCGTCAAGCTGCCTGCATCTCAGTCGTCGATCCGTCGTGACCGTGACTCTGTGAGGCGTGACCGTGAGTCCGTGTCTCCGTGACACTGTGAGTTTGCGACAACAGCAACACGACAGTGACGACACAACGTTAGGGTTTTGGGTTTTGGGGGAGCGATTGAAGTTTGAATTTTGAAACATTGAGCTCCCTGGTTTCTCTCATGCAATAATCTGTTCAATGCATTGTCGCTCTTTGATTCATGTGAACTCTCATTACATGTGATCGGTTTAGGGTATTATCCCCTAGTTGTGAGTTTAGGGTCTCTGCGAGCGTGGTAGGAACTTGGAAATAATTTTGCGAATGTGGTGAACTACTGATCGTTGAAGGAAGACGCGCAATTGGGAGTTTGTGTGCATGTTGGCGTGCAATTGTCCTGAAATTTCAAATCTTGCGGACTTTGGAATTGCGGTCTGGGTTATCGTTCTTGGTCGACGTTCAATTTTGGCAGACTGCAAGTTGGTGGGGCGATTGCCAAACTGCGAGTTGCGGGGCGATTGCAAAACTTCGAGGTGGGTGACGATTGCGAGACTGCGAGGTGGGGTGGCGATTGCGAGACTGCGAGGTGAGGTGGGTGCCGATTTGAACTTTCAGTGATTGGTGCTATGTATGCGATCTGTGTTATGCAATCATGTTTTTAATTCTGAAAGTCTGATTTTATGATCTCGTAGAACTCTGATGAACGAGATGATAAAAGCTAACTTGTCTCGTTCTCGTTCATGAGAGCTCGCTTCTGCTGTTAACCCATCAGTTGATTTGCGGATTTGAATAGCTAGAATTGTATCACTTTCTAATCTTGGAAGAATTCCTCTTTTGCTTGCAGGTTTTAAAAGTCGAATTTGCTTCACCAATGTCGAAAATATCTAGTTTTGCAGTGTAGGGTTTTGGGTCAGTGAGATTGCTTGCTGGTGTTTTTGGTATGCCGTGGGATTTGCTTGCTTACTGAGATTTGTTGCAGTTGCTTGCTGAGATTTGCATGCTGGGATTTGGTGAGGATTTAAGCTTAATTTGCAAGGGGGATTTCAGTTTTACCAAGAGATAATCCAAATGGGGGTAGCTTAGCCGGGTGTACAGATTCTGAAACTGCTAGTTTCAGAAATTTTACTCGACATTTTTTTTGGCTGTCTTGTTTGATTTCATTGGTTGTTCCATATGTTTTGGTTGGTTGATGTTTACTAACGAATTCTTGTTATCACTTTGTGCTTGTAGGATAAGACTGGTGGGAGTAGGAGACACCTTCTGCAGTTCTGCTCTCTGACACTTTGAGCTGAAAAATATACGGCAGAGACTTTGGTGAGTTTAGGGTGGTTTTTAGAGCTATGGTGAATGTGAGCATGATTGTCGATTGAGATTTGCACTTCCCTGATGGCTGCTGATGTCTTGGATGTTGATTGAAGCAGGTTCCATGGCGAAGAGGCAGAAATCCCTCCGTGAACATTACTTTGCAAAGTCTCGTGAGATGGATTCAGCTAATTTGCCATCTTCTACTTGTGAAAGCTCCAAATTAGCTGACAGTCCTCAATCTGGCACAGATCAACCCCCCCCTTCCCAAGCAGAACTTGTACAAGGCCTTTGGAAAGAACAATGGACTACCCAATTTGAATGGCTGCAACTTTCTGCTGAAGTGGGCAAAGTTTTCTGCAAAATTTGTATGGAGAAGGGGGGGCGTTCTGTCTATGCAAAAGAAGGGTCAAAAAATTTCAAAGTTTCAGCCTTCTTGGACCATGCCCGATCTAATGAGCATAGGCGACTTAGCTGGGCTTCCAACAGTGGTGAAAAGACTATGGAAAGGGCTATCCTCCACAGCCAACGTGCATGTGATGAAGCTTTGATGACTCTTTTCCGGGCAGCATACTTTATAGGGAAGCAGTCCCTCCCCTTTGCTAAATTTCCTACTTTGTGTACTTTGCTGAAATCAGTGAAGGCCCCCATCACAACTAGCATGTATCATGATGAAAAGGCTTGTGCAGACCTGATTTGGTGTATTTCAGTAGTGCTGCAAAAGAAAATTCTCTATAGAATTCGTAACTCCCCTTTTTATGGCATTATGATTGACGAGTCAACCGATATTAGTGTTACGGGACATCTTGTGGTTTTTGCAAGTATTATTGAAGAAGGATTGCCCATCACCCTCTTTTTAGGCTTGCTGCAGATACCAGGTGGCAAGAAGGATGCTACTGTCATTTTTAATACTCTGATTTCACATCTGCGGACTTGGGAGCTGGACCTCTGTAAGTTAGTTGCATTTGGCAGCGATGGGGCGAGTACTATGGTCGGCAGCCAGAATGGTGTGGCAACGAAAATCAAGTTTCAGGTTAACCCGTTCCTCCTCTCCTGTCACTGTGTCGCTCACCGCACGAATCTAGCAGCCCTAGATGCTGCCAAAGCACCTGATTGCAAGTCTTTGTCTGCTGAAACTGATTCCTTGTTGAATTCAGTTTCTTCCTTCTTTAGCAAATCAAGCAAACGCAAGCATGCATTGACAGCTTTGCAGGAAGAACTTCTTGATGCCAAGAAAACAATGAAAAGGTACCACAAAATTCGTTGGCTTAGTAGATGGCAGGCTGTTACTGCGTTGTGTGATTCATTGGAGTCGGTTCTCAGTTATTTCCAAACTATGGATGATCAAGATTCAGCCCAGGCAAAAGAGGTATTGCACAAATTGGGTCAATTTAAGTTCATTTATGTTCTTTTTTTTCTGGCTGACATTTTGCATTCGTTGGCTATGTTGTCCAAGGTTTTCCAAAACAAGTTTGTTGACGTCAGTAGCATTGGTAGCATAATTCGGTCTGAAATTGCTCAAATTCGCATGCTTTTCATTGTGGAATCCTGTGACTTGAATGCTGCCACATTCAATGAGGATAGTGGTTTTCATTTGCTTCCGGAATATGGGCCTCATGGGGGTTATTTGAAGAGGTTGCAGTCTGAAATTCGAGGGAAGATGTTTCATGGGTTTGAAATGCAGAGGTGCAGGCTAGGGACAGACCTAGGAGAGGCACTAGATTTTCAGAGGGCTTTTGCTGAGGCTGTTTGTACAGGTTTGGATGCAAGATTTCAAGATAACGATTTGATTTCTTGTTTCAAAGTTTTGAATCCCACTAATATGCCATCAAGGCAAGTGGGCTTGCAGAATTACTTTGTTGCAGAATTAGAGTCTTTGTTGGCCCATTTCGGTGTGGATCGATCCCATGCAGGTTTCACTCTCCCTGCCCTCGTTGATGTCACAGCGTGCAAGCGTGAGTTTTTGTCTTTTAAGCTGCAGTGCACCAGTGAATGGAAGGATAAAAATTTTAGGGACTTGTGGGGAATGATCACGTGGAATCATTCCTTGCAAGTCCGCTACCCTAACCTTCTTGTTCTTGCTAACTTGGCTTCAGTGCAATGTGTTTCCACAGCCACGTGTGAATGTGCTTTCAGTGTCCAAAATCTAATCAAAACTCGTGTGAGGAACAGGTTGGGCAGCAAACATTTGGAGGCAATGCTGCGGATAGCTTTAGAAGGCCCGGATGATGAGATAGATGATGTTCTTTGTGATGCTGTCCTTCTTTGGAAAAACGATAGCAAGTATCATTTCTTATATTCTAACCCCTCTTTGTATTTGAGTGGTTCAGGTGGACTTAGTGTGAGTACTGGGTCTTTTTCGTCCGGGGCACTTCAAACTGATGCTAGTGGTACTGAAATGTCTTGACTTGTTAACGTACTAACCAGCCTCCGGAAAATACTTAGACCCTCTTGTGGATCCTTGTATTTTCCGAAGGCTACATCCTTGGCCCTAGTTTGGTAGGGGCTTAGCCAGGTTCAATACCTGCCAAGGATACATCAAAAAAAAAAATGGGGAATAGAAATAAAACTCCCCCACAAAAACAAAAAACCGGCTCTATTTTTCACATTCAGGAAAATGGCCAAATGGAAATATAGAAATTCGGCAAATTGCCTAATGAAATTTCAAAATGTAGGATTGCAACCGGAAAAAAATCCACTTCTCAGGCTGACTTCCGAGTAAAATTGAAAAAAACCGAGCCAGGTTCGACAATGAAGGAAATGGTCCGTTTACTGTAAGGATACTTCCCGGACAGTGGTAAAAACGTGTGACCAGGTACATATGATAGTTGGAAAGTAGGTCTATTTGGTATCAGTTCACTTGAACACCTGCAAAAAGTCAAAAACGAACAGGTCACAACTCACAACACCTGCAGTCATTTCGCTCAAATGCCCTGACAAATGAATTAAACGCTCCATGATGTTACATTCATGTAGTTCCGAATCTCTTCAGCAGCGAAAACACATTGCAATCAATTAAAATAAATGCCTGCAACGCTGGACCTTCGTCAGGTGCCACTGGGGTGGGATGTTGTCATTGTGATAGATGCTGCTTCACCTACCTGTATAATGCAGCACATGCCTAAGAAAATAACAAGTTATCACCATGAAGGTTGGTTGCTTCCCATTCCGATCAATCGCTTCTGTACAGTAGAACTCAATCAACGTATCTTTATCATCGAGGGACTCAATCTAAAACTCTACAAACTATGTTTAAAAGGAAAAGGAAAAAAGCCCTAATTGATAAAGAATGCATGATAGTAACTCTTCCCGTACATACTGGAAGCTAAACTAATGCAGCTTTGACATCTATTCTCAACTCTGCGACCAATCTTCAAAACGATAATCCGTTTGAGGCACTAGAATTAGTGACCAGCCTAAACAAAAATCCTCATATCGATGTCAGATGCTGACCAAGCATTCCAATATCTCTTGATTTCCAGAGTAAAGCAGCGAACCGCCCCTTGAACTGTTAGTTGACGTAACAGCGGATCTCAGAATCAATCCTGGAAGCAAAAGTGTAAGAGGACAAAGGACGTGGCATCGAGCTCTTAAACCTGCTCCATATTATCTGCAGCTTCATCTTGCCGGCGCTTCTCCTCTTCAACTGAAACACGCACAATCAATGCAAAAAGTAATTATTAAATCCACTCCTGATCAAAGGAATAACAGTAGTTCAATTGTAAATCCTTGCGTACCATGGTGTGAATAGAAAACCAATGGGACGTACAACTGTGAAACCATTGAGCAACTTCATCTCAGCAGAACATGCCCCTGCCAGCTACTAACTTATCACTAGGAGATAGCTACTCCTAAAGAGACTTACATACACCTGAAAAAGTTATGAAGTATACACCCAAAAATGTTCTTTGCAATATTTGCATCCAAGGCATACAAAGGATTCTTCATCCAAAGACACCAGTCCGCAAGTCTCCTATGTCACGTTGAGATATAAATCAAGCTCAAGCTCGAGATACTTACTCATGAGCTCAACAATAGCTCGTTGCGTACGCCGCTCTAATTTCTCCAGCTTCTTGGCTACATCTCTCCTAAGGTCCCAATTTGGTTTCTTAGGAGCAATACTTACAATGGGATCCTGCAGACACAACGTAAGATACATTGGAGTATAAGTTCTTATGTCCACGCACGAACAGAAAATGCAGAGTTCAGGTGATGACAAATAGACAAGTTACAACAAGAAAGAAGCCACTCCGTTCCGAATAAGTAACGCTCCCCACGACGACAGTAGAATCATCAGATACTTCGACAAAATACTACGACGAGAGGAACCAATTCAAAAATTTCAATCTGATACAATACCTCAGCTCCAGCGACTTGAAGTGGGTCTGTAGCTACGGGATCCTCAAACTTGGGTATAACAGGAGGTGGGTGCTTGGCTTTCTGCAGATCGCCGTCCCTCGGAAAATAGTTGCGAAACTTCATCTCTGCATCTGCCCTGCGAACAGGTAGAATCACTTTCTCAATAACCATATAATTGCCCTAAAACTTAAATTTGACGAAGTATTCCACCGAAAAAACAAAGAAAGTCGAAAAACGGAATTTCGACTAATTCCAAACGACCAACCATAAATTTGAGAACGTAAACCCAGAGTATATACCCCCATGGCCATGCACGCTGGCATACTTCGAGTAATCTAACTAAACCCTAAAACCATGAGAGGCATGCTTCGAGTGGTTTAACTAAACCCTAAAATCATGAGCGGCACGCTTCCGCTGGTGCGTTACACATTCATTATACATTGTGCAGTGATTTACCACAAAAGCCTGGGTTTAAGTAAATAATTAAATAACATCATGTGACCTAAATTGCCCAAATCAAAGTGGCATAGGAGAAAGCAAACACTCTCACAATCTGCAAATCTGTCCGAATTCAACTTGAGAGAGGCTATCATTCAATTTCCGACCGCCTCGTACGTCTTTAGATAGAACATCCTTGACCTAAACTCGCAGACCGCCAGAAACAGCACAGAAGCGCAATCACGAACAGACGAAATTCGTAGATAAACAGGAACAGGGGCGACTTACTCTCCATTGTCGCCGTCTCGGTCTTGCGCGGGAGCGGGCGGGTCGGCGTGCTGACCGTTCGAAGGAGGCCCCTCGGGGGCGTCAGCAGCAGAAAGCTCTTGGGCAGCTCGAAGCGCACGCAGACGCGCGCGACGCTCGTCACTGGACTCAACCATGTCCTCGGCGGCCATGGCGAAAGGAGCGACGAGGGAACGGGGAGAGCACAAAGAGAAGGGCAAGCAATCGCACGGCGTGAAGGAGCAAGTGAGAGCGCGAGGGAGGAGAAGAAACAGCAACAACGACGACAATTAGGGTTTGGAAAAACAGCAACAGGAGAAAGGGTAACCCATTGTTCCTACTATTGAATTTTTTGATTGGATTTTGTTGGAAGTCAAAAGGATATTCTAGACTCTCTTCTTATACATTGTTTGGGCATTATAAAAAATAAACTATAATTTTTTTTAAATTGTTGAAAATAGATATATCCCAAAAAATCAGTCTTTTATAAATCATAAATAAATAGAAATAGTATACTTTAAGCAAGAATTTGTAGGGGTTTGAATCTAGAAAGGGACCAAAATTAGGTGTTGTTGCGGCTAATTTACAACTGAGTTTTTCATTCAGAACATGCCATTGACATCTTGATACAATAGTATTCTTTATACTTGGGGGGACATTAGTTGTGAGGTATGTGTTACTTAATTGTATTGATTTGATCAATCATGTGGTTTTTAGAAGGTGGTTATGATTTTCAAGTAGGAATTTGAATAAGTGGGTGAATTGTTAGACATTAGTTATAAGTTCAAATCAACTATAAACTACTTCTAATTTATTTTCTTTAAAGGTGTAGTAGATCGACCACTTGCTTATTACACAACATGCATGTACAAAAGTTGATGGAATGTGTAACTGACAATTTTAATGAACCATTTTTTACTTCCTAATTGTTTCCTTAATTGTATGTTGCTTCTACCTTCACATTTCTTCACATCACTATTTTTGACCCAATTTTTGTATTAAGACTTGTTTCTTTGGCTACAGCACCCTTCAAACAGAAAAACAAGACGTGTGGGCCCTCGAGAATCACCCACAAACACATATATTGAAGAAAGTTGGATCCATAATAAAGATTAAAATTTTTTTTATTAAAGAATTTTTATCTTTAAAAAATTAAAAATAACTATAATAGGGGCACTAAAGTAGACTATCTTTAGACTATTTGTAATGAATGCTTAATGTCTAAATCCATTTAACCTCTAAAGTTTCATGACTATGTTTTCATCGAAAACACTCAAAAACTGCCATTTTTAGTACAAGTACCAAATTTTTGAAAAAAAAGACTTTTTTGACACATGTAACCGTAGGATCTTATAGTAAACTAGTTTTAGAAGATGTGGAAAAAATTTCAGAATTTTCCACCATGCGGATTGGAAGATACTACACAAAATAGTGAAATTAGGTTGCCTTAACAATTAGGTTGCCTTACCTCAAGAAAGTTACTTTACAAGCCATCAAAGTCAACAAATATTTCGACAAATATTTTTATTTGTACACGTGGAGGTTCACAAGTCCCAATTACAACAAAATATTAATTAGGTTACCTTACACATGATATTAATTGTAATATTTACATACACATATTAAGTCCAAAAGGACTAGATTGCTATTTTTAGCAATATAGCTATTTTGGGCAGGTACATGTGACTATGATTTTGCATATTTTAGGTTGAAACTATAATAGAAGGTGTAGATGAGGAATATCTTTCATGTGCACTAAATTTCATGACATTTGGAAATAAGAGTCGAAAGTTACTATATAATATGTTGTTTGTTTATCAATTCAGGCAGTTCGGGTAGATAAAAAAAAACTTTTTGCAAAAACAGAAACTTGAAATTGATTTTCTAGATTTATATATACATGGAAAGCTTTTAATCATTCCATTTCGATCAATCAGTCAAAAGTTATGAGGAGTTTTGGTTTGCGGGAAGTTATGGATTCTCACTCTAGAATAAACTTTGAAATTGTTTAGTTCACTCCATTTTCAATATTTTTTGAAAAAAATAAAATTGTAGAATGTAAATCGTTTATAACAACATTACAACTATTGGATTGACATTTTTCATCTTCGTAATTAAATTCTTAACAATTGTGTATTTTGAATCATTCTCTACTTCTTTCTACTTACTATTTTTGACCTATATGTTGTACAATTCCAAATAATTTAAAAAAATTTTAGCATGTAGCCAACTTGTTTAGAAAAAAGAATTCAAAGAAGCACCACCATTTTGGACATTTTTTCATAGAAAAATGAGCTTGTGAAGTGCAGTTGCCCTATTTTTTGAAGGAGAAAAAAATGATTTCAGTAAATATTAATGCTTATATCTTGCAATCCACACGGTGGAAATTTCTGAAATTTTTACCATGTGGGTTTCAGATTTTGTTGAATGTGACGCATTCCACAGTGAATTTTGTCAATTAATAACATGAAATTGACATTAAAGGTCTCAATGTTACAATTTCTCCAACTTAGATAACACACGGACGACATTGCATTGAATTGAACATCAAGTAGAGCATCATTTAATGCTGTTGATCATGACCTACACTGAATAGTGAAATTAAGTTGCCCCACACTAATTTCTTGACATTCTACACTACATCAATATATATATAGTTCCTTTAGAAGGATGCAATAAAATAAGAACTATGTGTATGGCATGGATTGGTGCATTGGTTTATGGCTCGGGATTAGAGATTGGCATGTGCTTCCATTTGGATAAGCATTAGTTATGAGGGAACTTCTCTGGGGTAAGGCAACCCAATTTCATTATTTAGTATAGTTCTTTGGGAACAAGCCCAATGTGGACACTGGTACAAGCACAGTATCCAGATTTTGAGAGGAACATTCCAACTACTTTTGAAAAAAAATTGCTCCAATGCAAAGCCTACAATCCAAACCCCAAGTGGACTTTTCATGCAAAAAATAGTGGAATTCCAATTACATAGGGCACATAACAAGGTTGACAATGATGACTTTTACTATTGTGTGTCACCTTGCGGGCTCTTCAAATTCTCTACAATTGCCAAGCAATGGATGGAATTGGCGGGTCCGGTAATAAACAGAGATCCATGCCATGTGCATTGGGGCGTGTTTATTTTCTTGGCACATCATTGTGCAATTCTTGTGTCTTCCAGTACAGCATTGATAAGTACTGCTAGGGGTCCCTCAAATTTCTATGTTATTGAATGTTATGCTTGGTCAAGATACCTTATGAGTACCTTTGCATACAACTAAGGCCTCTTGCAGCCAAATTGGCACTTTTTGAAATGCCAAGGAGATGGCTGTCTAGTACTCACAGGAAGAAAATGAATGGAGTGAGTGAATGAGGAATTCACTCACTACTTTGATGCTGTCGATGAGCTTCTACATAACTTTCGTGCTATAGATGTTCTTATTTTTCTATCTTTTCGTTTTTGTTTGTTTGTTCTTTGTTTGTCTTTTTGCAAATGAAAGACAGTTTCATTGTATAGGACTTTCAATCTTGAATAGCTGCTTCATTAAACACATGATTACTACTTCAAAATGAAAAATGGAGTAAATATAAAAATCAAAACCTAAATTGACATGAAAAGAACACTGCAAACTATGCACACGTACCATTATAATCCTCAAATTCTCATGCAAACATAATGTCAACTACTCAGATCAAAGAGCTGCAGTAAGAGAATACAACTACCTTTGCTGCAATTCACGCCTTATCATTTGAAATGTCCTCAGGTTCCCCCTGTAGCTCCATACTTGGAACACACACCATGCAAAGCGAAAGTATTACGCTTCAGGATGTAGCAGAACTACAGACACCTCCAAAATTGGGAGGTGATTTCATTAAAACAAGGGATCTAGTGTAAAATTTGCAACATCGGTGGACATGACTCGACCATTCACAGAATCAAATTAAGCGTACCACCGCGGTTTTGGGTGACCGAACCCTCGGACGTGGATCTTTCAGAATTGAGGATCGGATTCTGCAATTCAAGGTTTCCTTTTTGCTCACAGTCCTTTGGAATTCCCGTTGCTAGTAGGAACGTGAGCTGGGGAGAGACTGGAGAGCAACCATGACAACCATTCGGCGGTTTTGCTGCGATCTACTCAAGTTTGCGAACGTGAATATCGACCACCTCACTGAAACTGTAAGCCAGCTTTCTACTTCTTAGAGCTTTTGCATTGACTTCAATTCTGGTGATTCTATAATTGCCACCCTAATCAGACCCTAACCCAAATTTAGTGCTGATCGAAAGCTCTCACTTTCTATACAAACGAAACCAAAGCTAAATCCAAATCCAAGCAAAACGCCAACACATATGCAACAATTGAAGCACATTGCGAGCACATTACGACCCCAATTACGATCTATCCAATACCCTAATTAGACAGAAACCAGTCCACAGGCTCACGATTCTCTCCCTGCTTCGCTCACGACTCCCTGCCTGCTCCACAAGTAGGGTTTTGATTGAATTTTCTCTTGTCCTCCTCGTCAAATGCGTTACATAAATTCGTCCTCTTCAACTGCAAAATTGTTGCATGTAAGGCCTTCCCAAAAATTGGACTCGGTTTGTATTCTTCGGACGAAGACTCTACCGCTGAACACGACCAAAATATGGACTAGAGCCTCGTAATGAGACAAACACTCCCAAGGAGTTGCAAACACATTTAACATTTGACAGGTTTTCCTGACCATGCCAATCCCTGTGGTATCCAGAAGAACCAAAAGCAATCCCGGGAATCTCTACAGCGCGAAGAGTCAATACTGGTCCTGATTTGAGAAACTGTTGAACGGGCATGACAATGAGACGATCTTCAATTAATTAAGCACGCATCACCATCACATTCCTGTAGATGTAATCTTTGGCAAAAAGTAAGTGATGTCAGTCGCAACATAACTTCAAGATTAGGGTTTACTTGGTCATACCAGCACGCCCGTGAGCCCTCCCGCAAGCTCATAATGCACCGCTTTTGCAAATCCCGCCGCCAATGCAAGCCTCTCTTGCTCCCACCCTGACGGAAACCTCGCAATCGATGACTTCAAATACGCGTACTTCTCTTGCATCCCAATCTGTGACACCACCGGCACCACCAAATTATCTTGCATCTACCCGTGAAACCCTACCACTTCCTCTCTCTCCCTCCCACTCCGATTAAAATTCAGCACCGACGCTCTCTTCCCCGGTTTCAAGAAACCGGAATCTGGAATTGGCGACGAGTTTAGGGTTTCGCGTTTCGTTCCCCCCCGTTCCCAGCTCTCCCCGTTCCCGTTGGGCCACGGCGTTCCCCTCATTGGGAGCATCGGTGTTTCCAACAGGGCCCATAAAAAACAATTTTTTAAGTCATTGTAGCCTCAAATAAAAAATAATGGTGAAAATTTGTATTGGAAGTAAACAACACGTGGAGCTAGGAATAAATGATATGTGAATTAATGGGTGCACAAAAGTACTTGCATTCTATTTTGTACTTTGTACTGCTTTCTACTAATAAAAATGTTCATTCTTGTATTTGCTCAAACCTATTGCCTTTTCAATACTTCAACATCCAAATGTGATTATTTTTCAATTTATAAAATTTAAAAAGATTCATGTAAGAAGCGCCAAGGAAGGTAGCAAGAAAACTTGTCCAATAGAAAGAATAAACCATACTTGCAATTTTTAGCAAGAAAAAATATTTTTTAGAAGTTTCAAAATTGCTCTGGACTTCCGAATTGTACTTTCTACTTCAAGTTTAAATACAATGTGGAATAAAATTTAGAAAATTTAGGAACAAAAACTCATATAAAATGAAGCCTTATATTGCCACATTGAGTGCCATTATTCAACATACCATCTAAGGTAGAGACACAATTTTGTTACCTTTTATATGCAAGGTATTTTGAAGCATTACCAATATGACCTAATATTGAAGTATGGATTTCATCATTTTTTACATTTTTTCCCTCAAAAATAAAATTTCTATGAATTTTTTTTGTAAAGATTCTATTTGTCCCATTCTCGATATGTAGGCAAACCTATTTCCAACCATAAGATGGTTACATAATCGATGTATCTGATAACTGTGGCTTTCAATGTACATAGTGTGATCATTGTATACTTTCATTGTACACCTCTTGGACATTTTTGTTGCTCTTGTGGGTCCTGCTGTTCACAAGTTGTCACCTACACTTCAACTGATCGAAAATTAAGCAGCCTAAGCTACAAGAATGGGAACCTAATTGGAAATGGGTGATTTCGTTTTTTCTTTGTGCATTACTTTAAGGAATAATTCAGTTGACAATATTTGAACCGGGACAGATGTCCATTCTTTTTGCTCTAAAGCATGTGCAACTAGTGATCTGAGAAGATTGAATGGAAATGAGTCTTCATTATATATGGTCCTTTTAATGGAGTTGACTTTGGAAATCTTGAGGCATTAATAAAGAATTTTCTTGTTTAATCTAGTTCTGTCACTACCCTCAGATAAAGCTTCTCTTTCTAGCAAAGCGGCAGCTACCTAACTAGATATGGATAGGCTTGATCCACTTGGAGAGAAATGATTTACACACGTGACCGGTTCCAGCATTTACATGTTGTTGAATTTTGAAGTAATGACCACATTTCTAAGGCAAGTTGAGTCAGAGGCCAAACTTTAGAAGGGATTTGGGGCCAAGAAAGGGCCGTTTCAGGCCCGTTCCCCAATCTGTCCCCATACTGTGAATAGTGGTATGGGCTGTCCGAAAAATATATTTTCAAAAAAATAAATATATATATATATATATATATATATATATATATATATATATATATATATATATATATATATATATAACTTTTTTACCAAATTTCATTTTAAGAATTTTTTTTTTTTTAAAATTTTTAAATCTGATGTGGCCGAGTCCCAGCCATGTCACCCTGCTGCGGTGGCGCAGTTACAGCAGTGAAGAACTATTCAAAACTTGTGGAGAACTCATGGGAACTCGCGGCCCTTTAGAGGGCCCAAATTCTCTCTAATGAGACATATGACTTTGAAGATGCTAGGGCCAGAAGATGCAACAAAGCGGTTCTTATTCTTACTAGTTGTGTCACTCAAGTCCATAGTTAACAAAAACCAACATCCCGGGCAAAATCACGTTCAAGTTTTAGAAGTCTGCCAAACGTAGTGGATGTTAGGTCAAGGGTGGATAAAATCACAATAAATAAAAATTACTATGAAGTAAATAGACGTGGCGGACGCGTTGGCGGACAACGGATCGACGTGCTGGCGAACGGTGGACAACAAACAACGGATGCACAGGCGCATGGCAACTGAGTGCTAGCGAACTTCAAAAAATTAGTTGTGGACTTGTGGTTTTGAAACTTTTTATATTACAATTGTCATTGAAAAGGATGGAAATGTCAAACACAACCTTGTAATTCTCTTCATTTTCAAAATTACCAAAACTAGGACGACTATGAAGCCAAAGTTGTTGCATATATAACCAAGTTCCTATCTATGCACTTGTTTTTTTATTTGATTAGCAAACATGAAAAGATACCAAACATAGACTTTGGTGAGAGTTCCAATTTTATTTTTAATAGGTGACATAGTAATGAATTGTCACATGATATATAAAATAGTCCTATTAAAGTAGGTTGCCCCTCTCTCACATGTAGCTATTTCTCTGTTAACACAATTTCAACCACAGGGAGGGGCCATTATGCAACAAACACTAATGGCTACAATTTCATCTCCTAACATGGAGGTCAGAGATAAAGAAATGATTGCCGGGGGTCAGTGTTGGTGTCATAGCAAAGATTGACGTGCCTCCTCTCCTAGGGCACACTTTCCATATTGGGTTCGTTGCAACAATTTGTCTTGCATCAAGGTTTGAATTAGACAAGCTTGCGTTCTTGCAGAACGCTTCAAGGTCTTCATAGTTGTTTCTCCCACAACCTTCTCACCATGGTTTGGCTTAGGCCATGGAGAGACAAACCAACATCACCGACACAATTTTGCTATGGATGAGGACCATTTTTAGAATTGTAAATTGATAGTTTGCGAATGATTTTGAATGCTAGTTGCTTCTATAGAGTATAAGTTTAGAAATGCAAGAATGACTCACCAATCCTTGTGGGATAGGTGATTCATGCTCACATGAATTTTAATTAATTTATACACTATGAAGAAATATATGTCCTAATTGACAAAATATTGACATAATTTTGTCAATTGCCCCGTCAATTAGGACTATCTAATTCAGACACTTAGTTGACAAATACGTGTCAATTAGGACACTCAATTGACAAAGTTTTGACAAAAGTTTTGACAAACTGTTTGTCATCTATGACCAGAACTTGGTCTTTCTCAACCATAAACAATCATGTGTCCGGCCTACAAATGTCTACATTTTGACACATAACTCAAGGTCAAATAGAAGATGCAGTGCAAAAAGAAACTAAAGAGGATGCAATTCATTTTGATACAACAGAGCAAATGCAGGTATGTGTAATGGCAACAACATATTTTTCAATAAACACGCACTCAAGCCACTAGGTACAGAAAAGATTTATGGTTTGGTCACATAGTGAATACAACGTTTTTTTCATCCCTCGTTCTGTTGATCCTTACAACCTTTCTTGCCATTCGACACAAATATGTTGTAGACGCCATCAGACAAGAACCTCAATTGTAGATTTTTACACGTTTTTCAAAGTTGTGACGATTTTGCCAAAGTTCCCAACAACAAAGTCAGTTGCAAAGAATGCAAGAGAAAATAACTCAAATAAAACTATAATTTATGGTCTTCCTATGTCTCCAGAAATAGAAAAGACAATTCAAAAAAATTAATTAAAATAATTACACACGTGGTTTGTGGTGTGCGACCTTGAAGGGCAATTGTCTGTGTGCTCCGATCCCAGATAATGTTCCCATGCACCATAGGTGTCTCGTTTCTGTAAAATCATAATTGAGCCTCCGGCAATCATAATGCTGATACTTGTAGATTAAACTTGATGTAACCTACAGTGTAGAAACTTGCAAGAGTAAGCAGAATCAAATGAATTGACCATTCAAACAAAATTAAAAGCAATCATCAGCCAAGAACATTTTAAATATTTTTCTAGACATACATAAAGGTCTACATCATCTACTGCAAAAATAAGTATGATAATTTTTTTTAACATTGCTAAAAATATGCAAAGTCCAATGTAACCCCCCCAACTTCTAGCCATCTAGATTTTGTCAAAAAATATATTTTTTAAAATGGTCACAATTTTTTTGTTGATTCGGATAGTACAATGTCCACATCAACTTAAAAAATCAACACTTTTTTGTTTTTTTTGTTCATTTTGACTTAGAAGAGTTTCAAATATTTTTTTGGCATTCAGACAATGTTAAAATTACCACAGTTGAAATTCTATGTAAAATGGAATTTTTTTCCCTAACTAGTAAATCAATCCCAGTTTGATATTTTTTAAGTCAGCAAACTTTGGTGATCGTTTTGGCACAGTAGAATAAATTTTTTCAAAAAATTTTGAACAAAAAAAGTTGGAAAATCAAGCTAATTTTCATCTCCACAAATCTGTTTGCAATTTTAAGTCTTCAATCGAAAGTTATGGGCAAAGTTGAGAGAGGGGCTAGAATGAACATTTTTTTGACATTTTTAAACATCTTCTCTGAATTTTGTCCATAACTTTTTAATGGAGACTCAAAATTGCAAAAGAATTTTTGGAGATGAAATTTAGTTTGATTTTTTTAACTTTTATTAGTTCAAAGTTGTTTGAAAAAAGTAATTCTACTATGCCTAAACAGTCACCAAAGTCTGCTAAATTTACAAAGCAAATGAAAAACAAATTGCAAAAACTACACAAATAAAATTCTACACCTATTATTGTCAAGGTGATTTGAGCATGGTGCAATGGCTATGTGAATGGGCTTCCATTTGGGAGGTTGGGGGGGCAAATTTCCATGCCTCCGGTCGCTTGCGTGGCGGGCTGCTTAAAAAAATGAATAAAAATTATTTTTATTTTATTTTATTTGTCTAAAACAACAAAAAATACACATAGGATACATTGGTGTATAAAAATGTCAAATCTACACAATTACAATGCATAATTCAATGATATAGAAGTAATAAGACTTCCATTCATATCAATCTAATACATCAAACTCAAGGAAGTGGTGGGTGCCTTTAATGCACAAAATCTATGCGGAAGTTATATACACCTATGAATGAATGACTTCCGTACGATAGTTGAAAAATCGTTATCTCTCAAATTTGACTAGTAGTACCATGCCATTATTTGATTTGGGTTGATGGTTGATTTCAAACTTTATGATCATTCATATTCAAAATAAATAATGCATTTTGGTAGTTTTCAAATAGATCATCAAGAGCAATTTACTGTGCAACAATTAGATAAATTTGGCATTTTCAAAATGTTAATTTTAAAAGAATCATAGAAATAGACTTTTAGTTTTAGTTTTAAAGTTGCATCATAAATATGATTTTATAGATTCAAACAACAATAAGTTGAAAAATTATTGTAGTTAAACCATCACGTTTCAAATCCATTCCAAAGAATTTCACTCAATGATTATTGGCATTTACAAAAAAATCAAATTTAGAAGGACTTTAAGAATCTTAATTTCAAATACTACCTTTGTCCCAAAATGATCTTCCAACTAGGCAAAATGTTCCAGATTAAGTCTAAAAATAACATTTTAAAAATCAATTTTGTACTATAGGTAGTTGATTTTGGTGCTCTTGTAGCATTCTAGAAACTTTGAGTTTTGTAGCCTTTTCAAAGTGTAGTTTAAGAATATTGAAAAGTAAATTTTTTGGGGCATTTTCAAAGAGCACCACTAGTTAATTAATTTTTGAGTGCAAGGTTGTCATTTTGTAGGCATTTAGTATATGCCCAAGATCATGTGTGACCCTTTGTTCTGCCTCCTAGAGCTTCATCTCCTTCAATCGGGCAATATTTAAAGAGATGCAAAAAATACGAATGAATAGTGTTGATTGACTCCTTTAGTCAATTCAATTTTTGATTGATGATTGCATGGATGAAGGGAGAACTACTACTTGGAATTGTTTTGTTGGTCTCAAATAGCAATTGAAAACCAAATTTGACCAATTCGCAATGTCACAAACTACATAATGAAGATTGTTTTGGGACAAAAAATTAAGGCCAACAAGAAGATCATTTTGGGATGGAGGGAGTATTATATTAAAATATTTGGCAATAGCCCTAAGTAGATGCATCTATACAATCTCAAATTAAAAATCTACAACTTTTATTTATAAACTAATTTCAAAATATTCCTCCTTCTTGTATTTAATAACAAACATTTGCAAAAAAATTCTCTAAAATGAAAAAGATCATATACATAACATTTAGTAGCCTTCAGAGAGGTTGCCTTTTCCTCTATGAAGTTCTCATCCACAAAATTCATCCTCATGTCATTAATGTAAGCTTTGGTATTGGGATAGTGGCAATACATTTATGGTGTGCTCTATTTCTTTTTGCTAATTCTACAACCAGACATACAAATCAACAAATAATTGTAGAGAAAAAAATGTTTGCCCCAAACCCAAAGAATCCAATAAGTAATACACCAATGCAATTTAGCCATCAAAATCAAAATCAAATTTTAATGGTACAATGAAGGAATGCATCATCAACATTTGTGGGAATGGAGGGCGGGAACGTAATTTTTATATTTCAATTTACCGTAGGTGTAGAACAACTTCGCCAAAAAAACAATTCAAAAAATGATGGCGAATTATTTTGGAAATTATGCTGAATGTTTGGCAAAAAAAAATAATTGAAAAGAAAGAAAGAAAGAAAGAAAGAACGAAAGAAAGAAATGTTTAGAAATTACAGCACATGAGCAAAATAAAATAAAAATTGACTACAAGGTAAACCCAAAGTCCTTGTGTCATCTTCCATGAAGATAGTTGTTGATGACAAAGTAAAAGAGGTACTTCATTAACACCCTATGTGAGTGATGGGTGGAGAGTTCATTTTTATAATGAAATTCATTGTCCATCATGAAGCCTCCAAAGTAAACCCAAAGTCCTTGTGTCATCTCCATCAAGATAGTTGTTGATGACAAAGTAAAAGAGGTACTTCATTGACACCCTATGTGAGTGATGGGTGGAGAGTTCATTTTTATAATGAAATTCATTGTCCATCATGAAGCCTCAAAGGCTTGCTCAAAGGCTATGGGATAATTTGAAGTTGAGAGCTTGACCACTCATTGTCAAAATGCAAGAATTATGTTCAATGTAGAATTTTAGACCTCATTTAGGTATAGTAGAATCAGCGTTGTCACACTGCCCAGACTGCCCGCCCGCCCGTCCGTCCGTCTGATTCGCCCGTCCAGTAGAGGTGCCGTCCGTCCGATGTAGTCAACGCCCGATTGACTTTTCAACAAGGTAAAAACATGTAGACGTGGATTTACCTTGTCCACGCTGCTTGACATGTGGCGGCCTTGTCAGGCAGGGACTTAGCATATCTGGACGGGGACTTACTCATGTCTGGGCGGGGACTTAAGCATGTCTGGGCGGGTACTTAAGGATGTCTGGGTGGGAACTTAAGCATGTCTGGGCCGGGACTTAAGGATGTCTGGGTAGGGACTTAAGCATGTCTGGGCAGGGACTTAAGGATGTGTGGGCAGGGACTTAGCATGTCTGGGCAGGGACTTAACTGGGACTTTAAAATGGGTGTGGACGTAAATTTTATTCTCAATTTGTGATTGCAATTTTGAAAATTATGGAGCGTGTAATATATCATTGGAGAGGTCTTCAAAAGACTTTTTTAATGGTATATTACACGGCCTTATTTTTCTCAAAATTGTAGTTACAAATCAAAAAACAAATCTATTGTCAAGATGGAACACACAGAGACAGGCGGGGACGCTGCGGGACCAATCTATACCATGGGAGCACTTGGTTAATTATTTTTGGGGCCCACTCATTCAACACGTCATAGGATTCTTCTCTTAAAGTTAAAGAATGACAAATTGTATTGTTGACAACTGAAATTAGCACATTTTGTTAGATATTCATTTAGAACAATACCTATATCTAAAATTTGATGTAGTACGGATTGTAGAAGAGTTTGGTAAGAATTTTCCATTGTCATAATGTATAATACAACATGATAAGAGTCTTTGTTAGAAAATGACTTTGTGTTTTAGGTTTGAATGTTGTGAGTTTAACATTGATTAAAAAGTTAACTTTAGGTCATTTTAGTAGATAGACACAAGGACTTGCCATTTCAATTGTTGAATTCAATATTAGAATTGCATCAAGATTTACATCAACCACGTTATTTGATTTTCTTGAAATTCTTTTGGATTAATGTAGTGGGTATATAAAACAATTTGCATTTAAATTAGTGAATTGAACATTGGATTTATTGGAATTTACATTAGCCTTGCTTATTTTAGTTTTAAAAAATTAAATTGCTTTATTGGGTATATAAAAGGGTTTGAAATCTTTATTGGTTAACCCCTAAAGGCCCAAGGCCTTTTTTCTGCCAAAAAACACTGAAAACTGCCATTTCTATAGCAAACAGTAAAAAACATTGAAAAATATTTTTTTTGCACATGTAACCATAGGATCTTACACCTAACTAGTATGAGAACGTATGGAAAAAATTTCAGAATTTTTGACCAAACAGATTGCAAGATATTTGCGTTTGAAGTGGAAAAAATAAGTTTTTCAGCACATTGCAGGACTAGATTTTTTGACTGAACATTTTTAATTTAAAATTCTTGCACTACAAAGTTTTGAGCTTTAAATTTTTATAGTGGAAAATTGATTTAAGAGTCTAGGGGAAAAAAAATATTCAAAAAAACTTAATTTTCATTCCTAAAAAAATTGTTAAGTAGAAGTAGGTACTAGATAGAAGGAAAATCTAAAATATCAATATATTTTAGATGGAATTAAAATACACTAATCCCAATGGTGAGATTGTTCTAGCAAGTAAACTAAACCATAAGAATTTCTTTTTTTTGAAAAATTTGAAAATTTGCATTCACAAATGAATCCTACAAGTTATTTTTGTCAAGAAGATGCTCTAACTGCCCAAAAAACAAGAATGTCCATAACTTTCTCAAAACAAATCCAAATGAAATGAATCAAAGCTTTCTAGATAGACAAAAATATAATCTATGAAAAAAATATATTAAAAAAAAATCAAAATTTTGCCAATTTCTTTTGCTGCCCGGGCTGCCCACCGTCCCTTGTTTTGAGCTTATTTGGTCATAACTATTGTTCCCGGGCACCAATTGTGAAAAAAATTATATTCCCACAAAGCTAATCAATTTTTTCTACCCCCAAAAAAAGTTTCAAAAAATCACAACAAAAATTCAGCTTGTAGGTACCTGCCCAAAATTTCATTTGACCCCCAAAGGGACAATGGGCCTTTAGGGGTTACATGAACAACTGGGTTTGCAGATACTCATAACAATTACATTCTTTATATTTTGTTTTTATTTGCTTTAGATTATTTATTTGTAGTTATGCAATTATATTTTTCTTTTAGTTTTTGAAATTAATTTGGATTACTTTAGTGGCTATGTAAAAGAGTTTTATTGTTGAATTAAACATTGGAGTTGTGCAAATTCACATGAACCACATTTTGTTTATTTTCATTCAAATTCCTTTAAGTTACTTTTGTAGGTACATTAAAGAGTTTGACTTTTATATGATTGAATGGAACATTTGGGTGCATACAATTACTCTAATGACATTAATTTTTATTTTCTTTTAAATTTTCATTGAATCATTTTTGTAAATTGGTACAATACTACAACCTCATTCGATTTATTTTTATATAATTCCTTGGGGTTCTTCTTATTTGTATATAGAAGGATTTGTCATATTTATGATTGAATGCAATATATTAAGGTTTGTACATCCAATATTTTAAAAACAAGGTGTGGACTTAAGGAATTCCTACTTCACTCCCAAAACCTTCTCATTTCGGGAGTATCCGGGCGCGGACTTAAGCGACTGGGCGCGGACTTAAGGAATTCCTACTTCACTCCCCAAACCTTCTCATTTCGGGAGTATCCGGGCGCGGACTTAAGCGACTGGGCGCGGACTTAAGGAATTCCTACTTCACTCCCAAAAACCTTCTCATTTCGGGAGTATCCGGGCGCGGACTTAAGCGACTGGGCGCGGACTTAAGGAATTCCTACTTCACTTCCAAAAACCTTCTCATTTCGGGAGTGTCCGAGCGCGGACTTAAGCGACTGGGCGCGGACTCAAGGAATTCCTTCTTCACTTCCAAAAACCTTCTCATTTCGGGAGTGTCCGGGCGCGGACTTAAGCGATTGGGCACGGACTCAAGGAATTCCTTCTTCACTTCCAAAAACCTTCTCATTTCGGGAGTTAAGCAATTGGGCGCGGACTTAAGGGGACAACAAACTGCTTGGTCCATTCACTTTGACTTTGGCATAGGATTCTCCCTCTCCATTCAAAGTAGGGTGGATTTTATTCTTGGGAGCTCATTCTTGTACTGATGTTTAAATCATTAAATATCCAAATTAAGAAGTTCGCGTACTCCAATTTCTAAATGAATTCAATTAAAAAAAAATTATTTTTGTGGCCTACAATACAATGTGTTATTTCCTCATAAGCACTTGCTAATGTAATTGTTGAATTAGACATGGCAGTTTTGGAAGGGAGATACTTCATCAATTTATTTGTTGGCCTTTTTTTGGAACACAAGGTTATTTCTTCACAAGAATTTATTCATTTAATTAATGAATTAGGTTAGAGGGGACAAAAGCATTTCAAATATTGTTATTTTTTCTTTGGAGCCAAAGGTTATTTCTTCATAAGGATTTTGAAATTGAAGTGTTGGAATAAGAAAATAGGCCAAAATTTATTTATTTTTATTTGGAGACAAAGGTTATTTCCTAACAAGACTTTCAAAATTTAATTGGTGGAATAAGAAATAAGGATTTGGTGAAGACCTCATTCAAGCGTTTTATTTTTTTTCATTTGGAGCAAAGAATTATTTCCTCACAAGGCTTTGAAATTTTAATTGTTAGAATTAAAGAAAAAGGATTGATGCATGGGGAGACCTTTCAACTATTACTTTTTTTAAATTTGGAGCAAAGGATTATGTCCTCGCAAGGCTTCAGAGTTTTAATTGTTAGAATAAAACAAAAGGGACTGATAAGGAGACCCTTTAATCATTACATAGCACTTGAAGGGGCTCTCCACCATTCTTTTCTTTCTCATTTCAACAATTAAATTTAGAAACCCGTGCAAGGAAATATCCCCTATGCTCCAAATTAAAAATATGTAATGTTTGAAGGGTCTCTTGATTAGTCTCTTTTGTCTTATTCTAACAATTAAAATTCTAAAGCCTTGCAAGGAGATAATCCTTTGCTTCAAAAAATTTATTAGTTGACGCAGTCTCCCCATGCATTAATGCATTAATTTAATAGTTGAAAGGTCTTCCTTTTATCTTATTCTAAAAATTAAAATTTCAAAGTTGTTTGAGGAGATAATCCTTTACTCCAAATAAAAAAATAACATTTAAAAGGTTTTGCCATGCATCAATGCATCAATTTAATAGTTGAAAGGTCTCAATTTAATAGCAAAGGGTTTCTTCCTCACTCGGTTTTGAAATTTTAATAGTCGGAACAAGAAAAAAGGGATTGATGCATGGAGAGACCCTTCAAACATTATTATTATTTTATTTGGAGCAAAGGGTTATCTCTTTGCACGGCTTTGAAATTTTAACTGTTAGAATTGAAAATAGGGATTGATGCATGAATAGACCTTTCAACTCATAAGTTTTTAAAATTTGAAGCAAAGGATTCTCTCCCCAAAGTTGAACTAAAATTTTAATTGTTGGAGTAAGAAAAAAGAGATTGATGCATGGGGAGACCCTTCAAACATTATAGTTTTTTTATTTGGAGCAAAGGGGTATCTCCACACTCAACTTTGAAATTTTAATTGTTAGTATAAGAAAAAAAGAATTGATGAATGGGAAGATCTTTCAAATATTATTACTTTTTTATTTGGAGCAAAGAGTTATCTCCTCAAAGTTGAATTGAAATTTTAATTGTTAGAATGAGACAAGAGGGACTAATCATGAGACCCTTCAAACATTATATTTTTATAATTTGGAGCATAGAGGTTATTTCTTCATAAAGCTTTCAAAATCCTTATGAAGAAATAACCTTTGACTCCAAAGAAAAAATAACAATATTTGAAATGCTTTTGTCCCCTCTAACCTAATTCATTAATTAAATGAATAAATTCTTGTGAAGAAATAACCTTGTGTTCCAAAAAAAGGCCAACAAATAAATTGATGAAGTATCTCCCTTCCAAAACTGCCATGTCTAATTCAACAATTACATTAGCAAGTGCTTGTGAGGAAATAACACATTGTATTGTAGGCCACAAAAATAATTTTTTTTTAATTGAATTCATTTAGAAATTAAAGTAGGTGAACTTCTTAATTTGGATATTTAGTGATTTGAACATCAGTACAAGAATGAGCTCCCAAGAATAAAATCCACCCTACTTTGAATGGAGAGGGAGAATCCTATGCCAAAGTCAAAGTGAATGGACCAAGCAGTTTGTTGTCCCCTTAAGTCCGCGCCCAATTGCTTAACTCCCGAAATGAGAAGGTTTTTGGAAGTGAAGAAGGAATTCCTTGAGTCCGTGCCCAATCGCTTAAGTCCGCGCCCGGACACTCCCGAAATGAGAAGGTTTTTGGAAGTGAAGAAGGAATTCCTTGAGTCCGCGCCCAGTCGCTTAAGTCCGCGCTTGGACACTCCCGAAATGAGAAGGTTTTTGGAAGTGAAGAAGGAATTCCTTAAGTCCGCGCCCAGTCGCTTAAGTCCATGCTCGGACACTCCCGAAATGAGAAGGTTTTTGGGAGTGAAGTAGGAATTCCTTAAGTCCGCGCCCAGTCGCTTAAGTCCGCGCCCGGATACTCCCGAAATGAGAAGGTTTGGGGAGTGAAGTAGGAATTCCTTAAGTCCGCGCCCAGTCGCTTAAGTCTGCGCCCGGACACTCTCAAAATGAGAGGGTTTTGGGAATGAAGTAGGAATTCCTTAAGTCCGCGCCCAGTCGCTTAAGTCCGCGCCCGGACACTCTCAAAATGAGGGGGTTTTGGGAGTGAAGTAGGAATTCCTTAAGTCCACACCTTGTTTTTAAAATATTGGATGTACAAACCTTAATATATTGCATTCAATCATAAATATGACAAATCCTTCTATATACAAATAAGAAGAACCCCAAGGAATTATATAAAAATAAATCGAATGAGGTTGTAGTATTGTACCAATTTACAAAAATGATTCAATGAAAATTTAAAAGAAAATAAAAATTAATGTCATTAGAGTAATTGTATGCACCCAAATGTTCCATTCAATCATATAAAAGTCAAACTCTTTAATGTACCTACAAAAGTAACTTAAAGGAATTTGAATGAAAATAAACAAAATGTGGTTCATGTGAATTTGCACAACTCCAATGTTTAATTCAACAATAAAACTCTTTTACATAGCCACTAAAGTAATCCAAATTAATTTCAAAAACTAAAAGAAAAATATAATTGCATAACTACAAATAAATAATCTAAAGCAAATAAAAACAAAATATAAAGAATGTAATTGTTATGAGTATCTGCAAACCCAGTTGTTCATGTAACCCCTAAAGGCCCATTGTCCCTTTGGGGGTCAAATGAAATTTTGGGCAGGTACCTACAAGCTGAATTTTTGTTGTGATTTTTTGAAACTTTTTTTGGGGGTAGAAAAAATTGATTAGCTTTGTGGGAATATAATTTTTTTCACAATTGGTGCCCGGGAACAATAGTTATGACCAAATAAGCTCAAAACAAGGGACGGTGGGCAGCCCGGGCAGCAAAAGAAATTGGCAAAATTTTGATTTTTTTTTAATATATTTTTTTCATAGATTATATTTTTGTCTATCTAGAAAGCTTTGATTCATTTCATTTGGATTTGTTTTGAGAAAGTTATGGACATTCTTGTTTTTTGGGCAGTTAGAGCATCTTCTTGACAAAAATAACTTGTAGGATTCATTTGTGAATGCAAATTTTCAAATTTTTCAAAAAAAAGAAATTCTTATGGTTTAGTTTACTTGCTAGAACAATCTCACCATTGGGATTAGTGTATTTTAATTCCATCTAAAATATATTGATATTTTAGATTTTCCTTCTATCTAGTACCTACTTCTACTTAACAATTTTTTTAGGAATGAAAATTAAGTTTTTTTGAATATTTTTTTTCCCCTAGACTCTTAAATCAATTTTCCACTATAAAAATTTAAAGCTCAAAACTTTGTAGTGCAAGAATTTTAAATTAAAAATGTTCAGTCAAAAAATCTAGTCCTGCAATGTGCTGAAAAACTTATTTTTTCCACTTCAAACGCAAATATCTTGCAATCTGTTTGGTCAAAAATTCTGAAATTTTTTCCATACGTTCTCATACTAGTTAGGTGTAAGATCCTATGGTTACATGTGCAAAAAAAATATTTTTCAATGTTTTTTACTGTTTGCTATAGAAATGGCAGTTTTCAGTGTTTTTTGGCAGAAAAAAGGCCTTGGGCCTTTAGGGGTTAACCAATAAAGATTTCAAACCCTTTTATATACCCAATAAAGCAATTTAATTTTTTAAAACTAAAATAAGCAAGGCTAATGTAAATTCCAATAAATCCAATGTTCAATTCACTAATTTAAATGCAAATTGTTTTATATACCCACTACATTAATCCAAAAGAATTTCAAGAAAATCAAATAACGTGGTTGATGTAAATCTTGATGCAATTCTAATATTGAATTCAACAATTGAAATGGCAAGTCCTTGTGTCTATCTACTAAAATGACCTAAAGTTAACTTTTTAATCAATGTTAAACTCACAACATTCAAACCTAAAACACAAAGTCATTTTCTAACAAAGACTCTTATCATGTTGTATTATACATTATGACAATGGAAAATTCTTACCAAACTCTTCTACAATCCGTACTACATCAAATTTTAGATATAGGTATTGTTCTAAATGAATATCTAACAAAATGTGCTAATTTCAGTTGTCAACAATACAATTTGTCATTCTTTAACTTTAAGAGAAGAATCCTATGACGCGTTGAATGAGTGGGCCCCAAAAATAATTAACCAAGTGCTCCCATGGTATAGATTGGTCCCGCAGCGTCCCCGCCTGTCTCTGTGTGTTCCATCTTGACAATAGATTTGTTTTTTGATTTGTAACTACAATTTTGAGAAAAATAAGGCCGTGTAATATACCATTAAAAAAGTCTTTTGAAGACCTCTCCAATGATATATTACACGCTCCATAATTTTCAAAATTGCAATCACAAATTGAGAACAAAATTTACGTCCACACCCATTTTAAAGTCCCAGTTAAGTCCCTGCCCAGACATGCTAAGTCCCTGCCCACACATCCTTAAGTCCCTGCCCAGACATGCTTAAGTCCCTACCCAGACATCCTTAACCCCTAAAGGCCCAAAGTCCCCGCGGGGGACACTTGGGATTTCGGGCAGGTTCGTGCGATCTGAAATTTCGACCTGATTTTTTGAAACTTTTTTTGAAGATAGGAAATCACATTAGCTTTCCAAAAATATAATTTTTTTTTTCAATCGGTGCCCGGGAAAAAAAGTTATGCCGCCCAAAGTCAAAAAAGCAATTCGCCGGGCAGAAAAAAAGAAAAAATTTAATTTAATTTTTTTTTTTTTTGATTTTTTTTCTCAAAGATCATGGTTTTGTCTATATTTGAAGCTTTGATTCATCCTAATTGGACTCAGAATGAGAAAGTTATGGACAATCTTTTTTTTCGGGCAATCTAAGCATCTTCTTCAAAAAACAACTTCTAAAATTCATTTTTCAATGCAATTTTCGAAATTTTTCAAATTTTTTTTTGAAAAGGTTAAGTTTGTTTGCAAGAACAATCCCACCGTTGGAATTATGGTTTTTTAATTCCATCTAAGAGCTATTGAAGATTTAGTGTTTTGTTCAATTTTGGACCTATTTCTACTTAACAATTTTTTTATATGTGAAAATCAAGTTTTGGCATTCTGAAATTTTTTCCCCTGACTCTCAACTCAAATGTTCAATATAAAAAATTTTAACTTTATGGTGTGTAGTGCAAAAAAATTCCACAAATGGCCGTCAAAGTCATCTGAAATTGCAATCCTGAGTTCAAAAAAACTTCTTTTTCCAACTTCAAATGCTAATATCTTCCAATCTGTACGGCCAGACTTCATGAAATTTTTACCACATGATTTGAGACAAGTGCAATACAAGATCCTACGGTTAGATTCTAAAAAAAAAGTTTTTTTTGGTTTAGGGAGTGATCGCAGCAGAAATGACAGTTTTCAGTGGTTCAGAGCCAAAAAATGCCTTGGGCCTTTAGGGATTAAGTCCCCGCCCAAACATCCTTAAGTCCTTGCCCAGGCATGCTTAAGTCCTCGCCCAAATCCATACGTCCGCGCCAAAGACTGCTAAGTTCCCGCCTGTCTTCGTCTGGGCTCACACAACGTCATTTTCGCCCACACCATACGTCCCCGCCCCTAGCGTTTGCGCCAGGATTTTAGCGTGAAATGCCACGTCATGCAATGAAGGTAAATCATGGTAATTTTTTTACGTGCAAAAAATTTCAGTTTGGTGAAATTTGAAGTGGTCCGGACCGTCCGATTGTCTCGTCCGGGACGTCCGGTGACCTTGACTCGTCCGGTGTGACAACCCTGAGTAGGATATTATTTAAGAAAAAATTAGAACTAATCAAAGTTGCTAAATCAAACCAATTTTGATCTGCAAAAATCCTTTTGTAATTTAGATCCTCCAATAAAAAGTTATGGACAAAATTCAAAGAGGATGTTTGAAAATGTCAAAGAAATGTCCCTTCCAACCCCTCCATGAATTTTGTCCATAACTTTTGATTGGAGGTTCAAATTCTCAATTGGATTTTTGCAGATGAAAGTTAGCTTGATTTTCCACATTAATTTAGTTCAAATATTTTTGAAAAAAGTTATTTTACTATGCTTAAATGAAGTCTGAACTTCTACTTTGAACACAATTTCTACTTTTGACTTGACTATGAGTGGTTGAGCTCTTACAAATTCTAATTTACATATCCCATATGGATTGGTTTAACTCTTACCACCTCATCTGCTTGTGTTCTCATCTCCATCTACACATTGAGTTGCTTTTGAAGTTGCTTGAGAGGTTTATGCATGCAGGAGGATAGAAAACCTAGGTTAAGATTGGTTGTAAGGCAAAACTACAATTATTGATTTATCCAAAAATTGAATTTTAAAATATTCTATTTTTAGATGGCAAACATTAAATTTTCAAATTAATTATTTGCCAAGATAGTGGTGAAGCTGTCCTACACCTATGGTATTGTCCATCATGAGTACTCAAAGAGTATGGGATAATTTGAAGATGAGAGCTTGACCGCTCATTATCAAAACAAAAATTATGTTTGGAGTAGAATTTAGACCTCATTTAGGCATAGTAGAATAAGTTTTTTCAAGAAAACTTTGAACTAAAAAAAATTGGAAAATCAAGCTAAATTTCATCTCCAAAAATTTATTTGAAATTTCAAGCCTCTTAAAAAAAATATGGACAAAATAAAAAGAGGATGTTTGAAAATGTCAAAGAAAATGTCCTTTCCAATCCCTCTCTGAAATTTGTCCATTACTTTTGATTAGAGGCTCAAAATCTCAAATGGATTTTTAACTTGATTTACCAACTTTTTTTAGCTCAAAAGTTTTTGAAAAAGGTTATTCTAGTATGCCTAAATGAGGTCTAAAATTCTACTTTAAATACAATTCTTGCTTTAATTTGACTTAATTATGAGCTCAGCTTACATATCCCACATTGTTTGTTTTACCTCTTACGTACCACTCCATATGAATACAATAGGACTTCTCTAAAATAATAGCCCCGAGACCAGGTTTAAATTCCCATGTTCAAGAATCTCAAAGAACTTCTCTGATGTGTATGTCTGGAATTAGGCCTAGTGCGGGATTGGGCAATTAATATTCCATCACTACATACAAGTCATTGCTTTAGAGAAGTTCTAAATAATGTACATGTCTAGAATTAGGTCTAGTGTGGGATTGGATAATCAATACTCCATCACTATATATACACTAC
The DNA here is from genome assembly GCA_951799445.1 of Pseudisothecium myosuroides. NCBI lineage: Eukaryota > Viridiplantae > Streptophyta > Bryopsida > Hypnales > Lembophyllaceae > Pseudisothecium > Pseudisothecium myosuroides. Next base: position 9,230,096 of record OX637287.1, on the reverse strand, counting down.
TAGAGAGGCAATCAAAACCAAGACAAAATCAGCACATTTATGTTGGAATCAACATAAAAATGATTTTTCCTCATCAAATGTGTTTTTTTGGACCGCATCAACACGTTTTCTGTTGGTTCAATGTAAACCAACACAATTCTGTTAAATTTCAAGGAATTTGAAGAATCTTTTGGAATCTTTTGGAATCTCTTACGAATCTACTAAATTTTTAGGAATCTACTAGAATCTTTTGAAAAAATATTAGAGTTTATTGGAATCTTTTGGAAATCTATTGAAATCTATTAGACACTTTTGAAAATCTTTTAAAATTCTATAGAAATCTTTTGAAATTTTTAAAAATCTTTTAGAATCTTTCAAAATCATTGGAAATCTTATACAAAATTTGAATATAAAATTCAAATTTTAATCAAATTTTTAATGAATAGAATTTGATTTTGAATTTATTTTAAATTCCAATGATATTCTTTAATAACAATTCAAACTTAGAATTTAATCAAAATTTTAATCAATTTCAATTGTAAATCAAATTGTGATTCAAATAACTTGATGAAAATTTTGACTTTGGTTCAACTTTGATCAATTCAAATTCTAATGCAGTTTTCATTCAATTTTTTCTAGGATGTAATTTGATTAGAATTCAAACTCATAATTGAATTGAATTTCTAACATATATTTTAGAATTTAATATAAAAAATATACTTTGTTGGTTCAAGAGATGTCACCAAGATGCTTAGATTGCCCGGAAATTAAGATTTTTCACAACTTCTTCATCACAAATTTAAATAGAATGAATCAAAGCTTCACATATATTTTGAACCATAATAATTGAAATAAAAATTAAACTCATAGAAAGATAATAATATATTCTATTTTATAACAAAATTTCATTAAAAATTGAGGTGATAGGAACATGCTTGAAATTCATTTAGTCCCTCAAGATGACAATAGTAAATTAGTGATTAGAATTTGAGTTTTGAGTGTTAAACTATACCAAATGTAAGTTCTATACTATTCAAAATCCTAAACTTGAACTATTCAACAATTCAACTATTTAATTCTAAAATTTGGCTGAACTACCTCTAAAATGCTTGTTAGATTTTCAAAACAGGTTAAATTAAATTGAAAATTTTACCACTAAAATTAGACTTCAATATCAATCATTTCCAACAAGTTTTATGGAAAACGGACTTTCTATGAAGGAAATATGAGCCTCCAAAGTCTGCTGAATTTGCAAAATGAAAATGAAAAGAATAAAGTAAAACTACTTTTAGAAAAATGCTTGTCAGAATTTCAAAACAATTTAGAAAAAATTGAAAATATTATCACTAAAATTAGACTTCAATATGAACCATTTCCAACAAGTTTCATGGAAAACAAACCTAAAATGAAGGAGATACGGGCCTTCAAAGTCTGCTGATTTTGTGAAAAATGACTAGAAAACCAATAAATAAAACTCACATTCCTAATTACATCAAATGACTCCAACCTTAGTGCAATGGTTGGAGTCTATGGGCTCCAACCAAGAAGTCCTGGGTTCGAACCATGCCATGGGTAGGTTGGGGGCAGTCCACATGGTAGGTAGGGGCAGTCCACGTGGCAGATAGCAACAGTCCAAAAAAAAGTTTTTATTTTTATTTTTTTATTTTAAAAAAAAAAAAATTTAATTTCAAATTTGACCAAGACAAAATCAACAGAAATGTGTTGATAGCCGGTCTGAATCAAGAGTTCCTAACCAACATGAGAAATCAACACATTTTTGTTGATTTTGTCTTCATTTGGACCAAATTCTTCTAGTAGTGATAGGTTAAAGAAGTTCATTTTAGAAAAGTTCTACTATATAAAAAATTATCTTTTCAAATCATAATTCAAATTAGGAGTGGCTTTCAAAACAAAGCGCTGTAATTCACATGTTGAAATCTTTGCTCTTAATGATTGAATGCTATTTTTATTTATTTATTTATTTAAAATTACTTATTTTGCTACTAACCCGAGTACTAACCCTCTTGCTATGTTGCGACCCAGGTACCCAACTGAGTGTACTTCATTCTCTGACAATTTTTGACACATATATCTTTAGCTACTCATTTGGTGTGCAATATTCCACATCATTTTGTTCCGGGGAGGGCAATATGTTGAATGTTATACATCTAATATGGGTTAAAAGTTTTTAAATGCAAAGTGAAAGACAATGAACTTTTTTTTCCATGAAAAAGCAAGGCAATTTGGGCTTGGTATATAAATTTATAACTCGGAGAATTAATAAAATCGTTTATTCAGCCCTCGCGGAACGAACGAGGAAAGGCCGGGCACGGGCAACGACGACGGACGGAGACCACCGCGCCTGACTGAACTCCCTCACACGGAGGGACGGAGACCGACGACCATTGGAACGCCGAGTAAACCCTAAATTGGTCTCCTTCTTCTCTCACACAGAGTGTGTCTCGTCCTTCACTTGTGTGTCGATGCTCTCTCTGCCTCCGATCTCTGTGCCTTACGAGTGTTAGAGACTTCTAAGCTTATTAGTTTTGTTTTTTCACCTTCAGGGTTCCGAAAACCCCAACCTCTATTGCTGCTGCTGTGCTTGCTGCTGCTGCTGTCGTCCTTGTGTGTCTCTTTCGCGATCCACCATGTTGGAGCAATTCCTCATCTTCACCCGCGGGGGCCTGGTGCTGTGGTCGTGCCTGGAGGTCGGCAAGGCGCTCAAGGGCTCCCCCGTGGACGCCCTCATCCGCACATGTCTCTTGGAGGAGCGCGCCGGTGACTCTTCGTTCCAGTACGACACCGCGGGCGCGGGTTACACCTTGAAGTGGCGCTTCCACAATGAACTCGGCTTGGTGTTTGTGGCTGTTTACCAGCGCATGTTGCATCTGCTGTACGTGGATGAGCTTCTGGAGAAAGTCATGCGCGAGTTTTCCAAGCTGTTTGTTCCCACGTCTACTGTTTATCCCGAGTTTGAGGACACGTACCGGCATCTCTTGAAAGAGGCCGAAGCGAATTCGCAGAGTAAGCGTGGTGGGCAGCAACGGCCTTTAGAGAATTCGAAGAAAGGCTCCAAGTTGCAGGTAGGAAATGGGCAGATGCAGAAGAAGGGGGGGAAGAAGAGTTCAGTGGCGAAGGACGATGGAGGCGACGAAGATGGTGAAGCGAATGGTAGGGCCAAGGGTGCAGGTAGTGGGCACGCCAACGGCGTCAAAGCTAATGGGGTGACTAGTACTAAGGTTAATGGTAGCAGTGCGAGTGGGAGCAGCAGTGACGATGAGAGTGCTGCAGGCAAGGTGGCTCGCGAAAATGCGTTTGATGTAAATAAGTTAGCTAAGCTTAGGACCGGCAAGCCGAAGAAATCCGCATCCGGTATGGAAGTTGCAAAGGTGGCTCCCAAGGAGGATGCGGGATCGAAGAAGCCAACGAAGAAGAAAAGGGTTTGGGGTGACGCTCCCCCTCCCTCAAAACTCGATTTTACGGACCCCGTCCCAACTGATCAGGGCGGGGTGGAAGCTGATGTTGCTGTTGGAGAGAAAGGGTTGAGTTTAATGGACAAAGACGATGAGGATGAGAATTTCCGAGTTGAAGACTTGGAGGATGAGGAGATCGAGAAAGATGTTGGTGTTAAGAAGGCCGCCCCTAAGAAGGGTTGGTTGTCTTCTCTCGTTCAGACTGTCTCAGGGAAACCAGCCCTCGAGCATGCTGATCTGGAGCCGGCTCTCAAGATTTTCAAGGAGCGGTTAATGACAAAGAATGTGGCGACAGATATTGCCGAGAAGCTGTGTGAGTCAGTTGCTGCAAGCCTTGTTGGGAAGAAGCAGGGGTCTTTTACGCGTATTTCTACCACTGTCCAGTCGGCCATGGAAGAAGCACTAGTTCGGATTTTGACCCCGAAGCGTTCAGTCGATATTCTGCGTGATGTTCACCGCGCTAAGGAGGCTGGTAGACCCTACACTATTGTCTTCGTGGGTGTCAATGGAGTGGGCAAATCTACCAACCTGGCCAAAGTGGCTTACTGGCTGCAACAGCATGACATTAAGGTCATGATGGCTGCATGTGATACGTTCCGATCGGGTGCCGTGGAGCAGCTTCGCACGCATGCTCGCAGGCTTCAGATTCCTATCTTCGAGAGAGGTTATGAGAAGGATCCTGCTGTGGTCGCCAGGGATGCTATTTATGAAGCGAAGCGCACTAAGCAGGATGTCGTCCTTGTGGACACTGCTGGGCGTATGCAGGACAATGAACCTCTGATGAGGGCATTGTCTAAGCTCATCAACATGAATGACCCGGACTTGGTGTTGTTTGTTGGGGAAGCCCTGGTTGGCAATGACGGTGTTCACCAGCTTACCCAATTCAACCAGAAACTGGCCGACCTGTCCACCACCTCTACTCAAACACAGAGCATTGATGGCATTTTACTCACCAAGTTTGACACCATTGATGACAAGGTTGGAGCGGCACTGTCCATGGTTTACATCTCGGGTGCTCCTGTCATGTTTGTGGGCTGTGGTCAGAACTACACCGACTTGAAGAAGCTCAACGTCAAATCTGTAATGAAATCCCTTCTGACTTAGTTGTGTTCCTGGTGATGCACGTTTTTTAGATGGAGTAATATTATCGTCTTTATGCTTATCAGTAACTTCGAAACACCTCATCACTTTCTACCTCAACCTTCTTTGAAGCGGTCGTTGACCTCAAAATATATTGGGGATGAGCTTTACCGACCGTTATGTCCGTCAAAGGAAGGCTTGACAATAACGCTTTTCATCAGCACACTGAAGTTGTATTTGTATGTATAATAAAATTTGGTGTTTTTTGAAACTTTTCCTTTGTTTCTTGATGGAGAGCTTTCACGTCTTGTTTGGCTGTCTGAATGAGTAAGCAGGTTACTTGTGCTGTGGCCAATGTATTATTGTCCTCTGAGTTAAACGTCCCATGATGTTGGAAGCACCGTCAACGTTCTGATTGTGAATTCTGAGGGGTCAGTGTCGTTTATGACCCGATCACTACTGGTCTCCTTAAGATCTTGTGGAGTTCAGTTTGTTTCTCCTTTTGTATCTGTGCTTGGATTTATGTATCTAAGCAGCTGTACTCGTGATGATGCTCTCAGAGTCTCAAATTTGGGTTTACAGTTTAGGATTGAAGAGCTTTTTCCCGACAGGAATGTTGGCATCTCTCTGCTCTGCAGCTCCAGGATTGTCGCTTGCATTCTTCTGACCACGAGCAGAGAGCCTGCATTGCATGGGGACGAATCACTGCGAATACAGGGTGATAGAACTTACCTATTTCCCTACCTTAATTTCATGCCAATGTGTCAGAGTCGCTCATTCAAAGCAGTTTAGTATGTGGATAAAATTTGTAGATATGAGTGTCGCATTTTTGTAAGCTTGAGAATCACTGCAAAAGAATTTGTGGCCTCGTGGCGACCAGGCTTTGAAAGGATGCTTACTCTACTGGCAGGATTCATTTTCCAGCGTTGGGGTCCCTACTCTATGTTTCAATTTTGAATTCCCCCATTGAACCATCCGAGCAAACCAAGCAGTCCACGCAGTCCGTGTGGTTTTCACAGCAAAAGGATTTGTGACGTTGTGGTAAACAGGCTTGTCTTGTAACAGAAAGTGTTGGTCCTACATGCTTGGTTTTGCACATGTTAGTTGTGTGGGATGTGCTAGATTGCAAATTTGATCTATAGACCTTGTGCATACAAACACCATCAGCTATATGTGACCACCAAAATTTTCCATGCAACCAACTTCTGATTTGCATTTGTTGTTTTGTTGTCTTGGTGATAGGACTCATCCTTGAAAGTGTAAACTATCTAAATTTTTGTTGGATCTTGTTAAGAGTCAAAAGGGAATTCCAAATTCTCTTTACATGCATGTTTTGGACAACGTACAAATAAAGTCAGAATTTTCAAAATTGTTGAAAATAGGTGCACACAAGAGTGGCTTCAGATCTCATATCTTGAAGACTTACATTTTGCCAAGAATCTAGATGGGGTGTTACCTTATATTGATAGCAACTTAGGCATAATATAGTCCCTCTATCTAAAACAAGGGGCCTACTTGAATGTCATGTTGTTTAAGTTTGTTTTGAATAGGTCATATGGTGGCTTTCTTGGGTGGTCCAAAAGGTAACTAAATAAGTTATAGAGTTCAGATGGGTGGTCCAAAAATGAACCCATGGTTCACTTGGGTTCATTTGAGGTCATACATGAAATATGTCAAAGTGCTTATTGAGCAAAATTGTTAATGATTAAGACAATATTAGGGACTACAAAGTAGTTGCCACTATGTCATTAAGGTAACTAAATAAGTTATAGAGTTCACATGGGTGGTCCAAAAAATCTCTTTCTATTTTTTTATAATTTCATGATTTCCATATGTTAACAGGAGAAAAATACCCCCTCCCCCCAAAGATAACTCATAACTATGTTGAATTCCTTATAGTATTTTTATGGTGTTGGGTGTTTTCATCCTAGGGTGCAATGAACATGTGCAATGTTCTTCATTAATTCTGGTAATGTAAAATAAAAATAAGATCATTGAATTGATGCTTTTCCAAATAAGATCAATGAAATTACTATAAAAGAATTTCAACAACACTACAAACACTTATTTGCAGAAGGAGGCAACAATTGTTCACACATGAAAATTCCACATGGCAACACATAATCGGCCAACACCCATGATATGCACACCTGGAAACTCAACTCGGCCTGCAGAAGTGCCTAATGCAGCCATCACCCTCAGCAAGGGTACCCGGCATGGGTGGAGATGCCCTGACTCCACTCAGTAAATTCTGTGACCACGCCACTACCCCAGCGAAGTGCGTCCCCTTCGCATTTGCGCGATTGCCGAGACACATCTCTGTCGCAATTTCTGTGCAGATTGCGCAGGGGAAGAGAAGCAATACACTTGACGTGAAATTGCCCCGCGCTATGGTCTTGGATTACAGTTGCGAGGGCAGATGAAGCTTGCTCGGATGGCCACCCTGGTTCCCTCCATGCGTCCCCCGCCCCACCGTTGGCGATGCTGCTCTATTCCATCGCTGCATTCTCCCACGATGCGGTCCGTCAGGGTGCCCGTGCTTCGTGTTCTCGTGGCGCACGGGAATCAGCAATTAAACCGAACGTTCACTTCGAGCTGGTTGCTTTCGTCGCTACCGCGGCTTTCGTTTTGTGACTCTGCGTCAGGTGTGTAATCTGCGAATGGTCCAGGGGTTTGAATACTTGCTGATGAGTAGGTTCTCGTGGTTCTGTTGGAACGCTGCCATTGAGGTGATCGGGAGAATAAAATTGAGGTGAGGAATAAAAGTGGCAGGAGTGAGGAGTTATGAAAGCCTGCCGGGGAGACTATGATTCTAGTCCATCAAATTCATGAAATTGGAGTTGCACGGAACGCGGGATAATCCGCTCCTGAGTGTGTGAGTTAGGGTTTTCGAGGTTCATGAGCTGATTGTTTACTCTTTTAGGACAATTTACTTTTATTTAATGAGCAGGAGAACACTTGGCTGACGCTTCCAAGTCGACACTCCTCAAGATTTTGGCTAGTTTTTGAAATGGTGATTTCAAACCATTTGAGCATGCACTCGTACTATCGAAATAACTATCAGGCGCTACCACATGGTGGTCTTAGCGTTCTTTTGGAAGTAGTAGTATTCCCATTCTGAGGCTGATATGAAGCTTTTTGCACTCACCTTAAACCCTAAACCCTAACTCGGCGTGTTGACTGATGGAGATGGTCTTGAATTTTTCCGTTTTGAGAGAATTTGAATTTGTAGGTTCCCTCTTTATCCACTCTGCATCACGTTCTGGGAATGTCGTCTTTGTTGTATTGGCTCAACGAGTTGAACTTAGGCTTGTCCTGATGGTCACTCCTTACCAGAGTTGGCTTCATTGCAGTAGCTGCTCCATCTACTGAATGATTCTGATGGAGCTCTGCCTTCTGCCATGTTTCAGCTGTAGCTTACCCAGTTTCTGCTTCTTGAATGCTCAGGTAGTTGTCTATGTCGAAGTTGCCCTCCAGTCTCTTCCTCCATCCCCTTTGGAACCGCTGTCAAGTCTCCTAGGAGAAGATCTCTTTCTCACTTTTGTACAAGTTCTGAAGGCCAGCCCATGGTAAGAACATTACTGTGAGGATATGAAGATGCAAAGCCTTGCTTGCTTTTCCTGCTCTTATGTCGGGTTTGGTCCGGAGCTTATGTGGTGGCGGCTCTTGCAGGTAGTGGATGATGGGAAGCTATTAAAAGCTATGGTATATGAAGCTCAACATGGTTTCTCAAATGTTTCCGGTGTGGCTTCTCGGTAAGGTGCACGTTACATCGTAAGAAGTTGTAAGATGTTCAATTTTGAGGTTTCTATGTATTGCATCAGCTCTATTGAGTAAAAGCTTTGAGTGTGCGACTTAAGATGGTGGTTTTTCTCTATGTTTGCGAATCGTGGTTATTTCAAGTACATTGTGTTACGATGTTCAGGTTCGGGGAGTTCTTGTATGCACAACTTTCCCTCAAGTCGACCGCAGCTGATAGTGTCTTTTCGTCTTTGGAGAACGATGCCAAAAGATATGATCGATTGGATTCCTTGAATCGTGCCCAACTTCTGGACAGAGTATGCCTGCATATCATCAAGTAATTTCGAGTTGATTGATTTGCCATTCAATCCGTTGTGATTCTGGGGTGGTTTCATCTAAATATTTGAGTTCTCTTCTTCACTGGTTCTGGATCGTTTTGCTTGCGGAAGCACTTGGAGTTCATCTCCCTTTCCGAATTTTGTGAGTGTGGAGTGGTAACAATGCATTTTTCTGATTAGGTAGTTCAAGCCATGGGCTTTCTCGACACCCAGGATCTAATTGCTCATCATGTTGCCTTACGGGAGGCAAGCTTTGGCCTCCAAGACCCGCCAAGGTGTTCGTCAGAAGCTCCTACAACATCAAAATTGAAAGTCAAGGTAGGGGAATCTATTAAGGACAAAATATCTGATGTCAAGAATGAAGCGGTGGCGCCTTCCAAATCCATCCCTTCAGCAATAAAATTTGGAAGCAGTGAGCCGATTGAACTTTACAAGGGGAAGAACTTTACAACTGTTTCGAAACTCAGTCCTGAGATTGCCAACCCCTTGGAGACAACCGAGAGTCAGAAAAAGTCACTCATTGACAAAGACGTGCTTAAGACAAAGAAAAAACTGGCAAAAAGTTCAGTGGCAGTCGCTCCAACGCTTGATACGAGATTTTCAGTCAGTACTCATTCTCCTGCAGATTCTGAAACTCACAGTCAAGTCTCTGACTTCGATTCTTCGCATGTGGAAGAGGATAATACGGAGCTGAAGCTCATGAGGGGAGCTACGGAGTACAGAGACTGTGTGCTTGACATTCCTTTGCGTTTTGTGAAGAATTTATCAGCATATTTACGTTCTCGATTAGAGGAGAATGGTTTTCATACGGTAAGTTGACAAGTATTTGGATATACAAGTAGTGCCTTGTTGAAGTTGCATTGACTGTCCAAGGTTGGCCTATGAATATGAAGATGATAGACATTCTACCACTGCGCCCTGCTTTTTCTTTAGCAGGTGTCTTTTGTTTAACGAGGGGAATTGAGCATTCTTCCCGTTCTAATGAGCGCAATTTGGGCTATCAGTTGCGGATGCTACTTCAGCACTTTCCCAGGACATATGTGAATTTCCAGCAGGCCGGGCAGAGAGTTGAAGATGGGCAGCATCTAAGTTTTGTTGGAACCATCGTGGCGTCAAGGTACTTTTCAGTGTCAGTGCTAATATACCTTTTATTGTGTGCAACAATCAATCAGCAGTTTTTTCATCATCATTATATTTTGCAGAATATTCTCCCCACTCTTGCATTCTAGGTGGTTCACAACTCCTAGCAGTTTATATTACATTCTGATGACCTTTAAAGAAAATTGCTGCAGTTTCTGTTACTTGCAAAGATTTGCTAGTATTCAATGTACCTGTGTGCCGCTTGCAGGGGTCTTCGCTTGGGAGCGAGCTTGGGTGCCATTGAAGTCGTTGTCAAGAGTAAGGTTGATTCTCAAGTCGCCTCAGGCGAGCTTTCTGATGAAAACAGTTCCCAACAAGGAAAAACAGTGTTCCTTCATCTGAAGAAGTTTTTCAGGGGTGCTCGGTTTACAAATCCGTGGTTTTTGAACAAGATGGCTGCAAAGTATCCTTTACATGCACCGGTGGCTGTGGGTGGCAAGGTGAGCCTTTAAGTTTTCTACAACTTGATGACTTCTAGTCTGGAATTTTGTCGCTTTGACCTGCATCAGTATATTTTTCTTATGTTTGACGGGTTTTTCTCCAGTCCAAACGTGTGTTGACGTGCTTAATGATCACCAGTCCTGGAGCTCACTGAGATAGACTGTTATAGGTAAAAGCGCTGCCTCGTGAGGATCACTTTGAAATAAGGGAATACAATCTGGAACTCTGGGACCAGGGCTCCAACGACTCGGCTGCGGATGGTGGTGACGAAATGAAACCTGAGCTTGAGATGAGTGGAAAACCATACCCTGTCTATCCTTCTAAGGGTGGGTTGCAACCCAAAACACTGGAATTTTGCATTCAGCGGTAATTTTCACTTCTTCCTGTTCTACTTTGTATAACTGGTATAACTCCAGCGATTTTAACGATGAAGGAATTAACGTTCGAAAACTTTTGCTACTCTGCGATCTTGAATAGAGACTGCTATTTTTTTTCTTTACCTTGAGTTCTGCTTTCTGAAGCTAGAGTATGCCGGTGATGTGGAATTTAAGCGCTTAATTGGTGTGAGATTGCTTATATACATCCTTACATACTCATATATGGTTTACTCTGAGCTGCCGCAGACTAGTGCCAGCCCTTCCATTGAATCTCGATCCATTACCGGAAGACATCCGGGAAAAGTACGAGTTTGTGGAATTGCGACAGGTATTGAAGAGGATCTCATTATCATTAAATCTAGAAGCATGTTTCTAAAAGAATTTTCCTTTCTTAGATCTTCCAAAGCTTTCGAATACAAAGTGATGCCAAGTTTCTACAGTGTCGTACCGTGTGATGGTTATTTTACATCAGATATGTACAAGACTTTAGATTACGTTCTTAGGGATATTTTATTTGTATCCTTTGACGTTAATGTAAAATTGTTTGCAGGCCTACTTTGGGATACACACTCCTCAGGACTCAAAAGATGCTGAACAAGCTCGCCAAAGACTTGTGTTTGATGAGTTCTTCTACCTTCAGGTTTTTGCCATTAGATTGGCACGGAAGCTTTTGGACGCTCTAGATCGTTTTCGACTAAGGTTGTACCGGCATGATTGATCAGTCGCACTTCATGATTGTTTCCTCAAAGTTGAACCCAACACTGCGTGTGTACTGCTGTGTTTGTGCAGTTAGGATTGCTTCTTCAAAGACAGCCTTTGGCAGACAAGGGTTTGGGATCTTCGGGGCCATCAATTGGTGGAGAATGCGGCACTTTAGACATCGAACGGTGGTCACCGTTGACCTTGAAGTTGGTGAACTCACTGCCCTACACGTTGACAGACTCTCAAAAGAAGGTAGCATCTGAAATAATGTGGGATCTTCAAAGACCAGTTCCGATGAGTCGTCTTTTGCAGGTATCTGGAAACGCTTGTTTCTCATCAATTTGGTCTAGTCAGATATGATTGATTGTCAGTTATGATAGGCTTTGAAGGAAGTGCCTAATGTATCTGCCACTCTACATGTACATCAGATCGTTCTTGTTGCCTTTTTGTATAGCTCACACTCCAGTATGAAAACCTTTACCTCGTTCGTTTGAGGAGCTACAGGTGGGTTATTCATTAGTATCAAAATGCAAGCAGTTATATGGAGGGTCAATATTTAGAGTGATCACTGTGATCCGAAATACTATAAGCTTACATTGTGCTTTCTTTCAGTCCACGTCGGTAGTCCACGTCGGTGAACAAATGTATTCTTCAATTTTCGGTGATATTTTTTTGCTTGCAGGGAGATGTGGGATGCGGAAAGACTGTGGTTGCCTTTCTTGGCCTTATAGAAGTGATCGATGCTGGTTACCAGGTCAGGTCTATCTTCCGTTTTCGAGTTTTAAATGGTTCAATGAACATATTTTCTGTGGAATGGGACGTGCTGTTGCCACTTATAAGGAAGAACTTACAAAAAGGTGGTGTGGTGTGATAAGTAGCCGTGAGGCAAATTTTTGACATCATTCCCTCTTCTTTCTGTGTATGGAGGAGACTGATCCATGATGCTTATGAATATTAATTCTGTTGGCATTGCAAACACTGGGCTATGGGGATCATGGGAGAAAAATGTAGTAAGGAAGTCGTTCGCTGTGCTGAGTTGCTGACAGAGTTGTACTCTGGTGCAGGGAGCTCTAATGGCACCTACTGAATTTTTAGCCATCCAACATTATCAAAGGATAATGGGGTGGCTGGGCGTTTTAGAAGACCATGAACGACCACGGGTAGCTCTACTGACTGGGTCCACTCCAATCTCCAAAGCTCGTAGTATACGAAATGTAAGGTCCTCACTTCTTACGTCGATATTCAAGAGTTCTTGTTGAGGAATCATGTTGTGTCCAAAATACGAAAAATTCCAGTGTAGGTCGCTTGTGTTTTTGTTTGCTCGTCGTTTTAAAACAAATGCATGCTAATTTCCACTGCCACGGGACTTATGTGGAAATGAAGGCATTGGGAAATAGGTTCTCACTGCACGATGTAAGTGAAGAACTGGTTTGAAGCAATTTTTAGTAATCTTTTAGCCCTTCGTGTCTGAACTAAAAATAGAAAGTCAACTTGGGACATTGCCAATTCTAGTAACTTTCACAACATATTTTTACTCTTACAAAAATGTAGGGCATGGTTTCTTCTTTCAATTTGGTTCAAGGAAATTTCCCGAACGGAGTTTCAATTTCTATGGATGCGGCCACTCTTGGGCATTTAGGCACTTCAGAATATTTATTTTTGGTCACTCGGATATCTATTCATCAATACTTGCATCTGATATTATCTTCAATTATCTACGTTGTATGTTGAAGAGGATACGTGTAACCTCTTTGTGTCTTTGTTATTGAGATGACAGGTTTGTGGTTGAATTTATTTTTTCAGGGCTTGGAGAGCGGGGAGATAACACTTGCAGTTGGAACCCACAGCCTCATTTCTGAGAGTGTTAAGTTTGCAAACCTGGGCTTAGCTGTTGTGGATGAACAACACCGTTTTGGTGTTGCACAGCGTGGGCGACTAAATAGCAAGGTCAAACTTTGTTCCCTGATTTACCTTCTCGATTCCTTGTCTTCTGTGCAATTTACAATGAAGAGATTTACTCGGAACAATCTTTCAGAAGAACATTTTTGATCTTCATAGCTTCATTTGCAACCTTAAATTACTCTTAGTGTCTTCATGTATTGAGGCCTTATTATTGAGTATTGATAATTTATTTTTTTCTTGATGTCCCAGGTTCGAGATAATGGAGTGGTGGTCAGTGGTGAGAACAGTGAGTCGGTTGAGGGTGTGGACAGTGAGAGGGAGGGAGCTTCGAATGTCCTATTGAGTGCCCCGCATGTTCTGGCAATGTCAGCCACTCCCATTCCTCGCACTTTAGCATTGGCAATGCATGGAGACATGTCAATGAGTCAGGTTTATTACTGGCCCTTAATTTCTTTCAATGTGCTTGTCATTATGTGAAAGACTGTCAGTTCAGGAATACGCTTTTGAATGTGTTCTCACAATTAACAAGGGGCGTTCATGATTCAAAATTACTAGGGGTTTTGAAATTTGGTAGGCACGGTTTTCAAATATCTTTTGGAAGTATTTCATTTTATCCACATGTGTATATGCTAGGCGATACTTGCTGGTTGAGTATTTGAACATGTTCAATTGTTTTTGTTCAGATAACGGAGTTGCCACCTGGACGGCCGAAGACAACCACCATGGCGTTTGAGGGCAACGAGAAAGGACGTCTGCAAGTGTATAAGGTCTTGTTTTCTTCTATTTGGAGCACATCCTGCAGTGACTGCATCTATTGCAGTGTACATGGAATTACAAGCTTAGCAATCTGATCGCATGGAGCTCCTATAAAATCATCAAGGAATGAGCCACCTCTTTAGTATTGTCAATTGAAATTTCTTGTAAATTGTAGTTTAGTATGTTACTATGGTTGATTAGAGGACAATTCTCGTTCTCACTGGTTGTGATATGTGGTTGCAGATGATGAAGGAGGAGCTGGAAACTGGAGGGAGGGTGTTTGTGGTGTACCCAGTAATTGAGCTGTCAGAGGAGTTACCAGAACTACGAGCAGCTGAAACAGAGTTTGAGACACTTAAGAAAGAGTTTGACAATTTCCAATGTGGGCTTGTTCATGGTCGCATGAAGGTTTTGACATTACCATTACAATAACTCCTTTCAAACATAATTGCTTCATTTTTCGTCGTGCGTGCGATTAAAGTTTATGCGGAAAATCCTGACAAAGTGCTCTCTGCATCTGATTAGGCCCATGAGAAAGAAACAGCAATGGAACTGTTTAAGGCAGGCAAATCCCAGGTTCTGGTTTCCACAACCGTTATTGAAGTTGGAATTGACATTCCCGAGGCATCCATGATAATCATCGAGCACGCTGAACGATATGGCATGGCGCAACTTCACCAGCTCAGGGGACGTGTAGGACGTGGCAGCAGGGATTCCAAATGTATATTACTGGGATCTTCCGTGGCGTCTTTACTTCGTCTGCAGCTCCTTGAGCATTCTAACGATGGATTCTACTTGGCCGAGATAGATCTGAAACAGAGAGGCCCTGGAGAAATGTTAGGAAAAAGGCAGTCGGGTTATCTTCCAGAATTCAGCATCGCAAGGCTTGATCAAGACGGGGAAATTTTAGAGCGTGCACGTGCTGCTGCTGAGGTACGCGCGTGCAGTTTCTGATATCTAAATATAAAGAGTGCTTGAGGAGGTAGTGTCTGAATCTCCTAGTTGTTTTTTAACATAATATCCCGTCTGCAATAATGAAACAGAAAGATTGACAGTGAAGTATTGAGATGGGTGACTGATTCCTGTGAAAATCTGTTTCTTGTTTCTATTTGTAGGAAATTCTTCGCACTTTCCACGGTCTCGAAGGTGTACCTCGTATCAAGCAGGAGCTGAGTATACGTCGACCACCAGGTAATTTAGGCTAGTGTCAAATTTTCGATAGGAGCCTGTTCTTTCCAATATGCAGGTTAGTGACCAATCTCATGGATTACTCCACTCTGCAGCTGAGCTACCTTTCAGGTTGACACTAACGGTACTACACCTTTTCAGCAGAAAAAGTGAATTTGTACCAATATCATGATCATATTCATGTACGGCATTTGTTGTGACGAAGTCTTGCAGTCGTTTGAGTTGCGGTAGTGTAAACCAGCTGCTAATCACAGGTGAAGTACAGAATATGGGATTGGCATTAAGATCCTAGGCAAGCAGCATACAGGCTCGCGTTGTAGTGTATTTAGCCCCTTCAATGTGCTCGAGTTGCTGGGTACTTAGCAGGTCATGTGATGCTTATTATCAAGGTTTTCTCGCCTTATTATGACACCACCCTAATTGCACATCTATGTTTTGAGGGATGGACGTACAAAGGGATTCAATTCAACATTTGCAATGAAAACTGTCCATTGGATTTCGCAATGACAATATTGAGTGAAATGCTATGTGACTTCGGATATTCTCAACATTACACGATGTGGCATTTTGTGATGACTTTGTTCAGGCATGAACAAGCGTCCACTCATGATCAATGCCAAATTGATCTTGGATTATGTAAAAACAGATATCTGTATATTGAAACAAATATTTTCTGTGAATGAGGTATCTCTTTTACAAAATTTGGGCATACACCTCTGTACATCAGTTAGTAGTGGAAACCATGGTTGTGTAGAATGTGCCACAAGACCATAACGTTTGCAACAATCGACTCAGATGACTACAATTTAAATTTGATAGCCTGAATTCTTAAATTTCTATTAAAGAACAAAAGCATTGAATTAGGGAATTTCTTAATCATATACAAAACAATTGAGACTAGGGCTTGAATCCTTCATTACTATGTTCAATTTAAAAATGTTGAATTTCTTAGTATTCAGAGACTCCTTGAAAGCACAAAGAGAAAATCCTATTAACAAGAAGTGTTACTATCATGTGCTTAGAATCTTGTAATAACTTTGGTGGTTCTTTAATGCAAAGAAAAATAAATTGGGGAGTTTGTGTAGAGTCGTGGTTGACAGCATTGGTGGGGTTCAGAAGCTCTAAGCCATTCTTGCTGAAGTTGCAAATTGTGAAGTGGTTTTTGGCAACCATGGTGAAGAGAATTGCAACAACTTGAAACTCAACAAGCGCAATTCTCTTCAAAGACATACCAATCAAAGCGAAAGACTGTTGTTCCTATGGAAGAGTTTTCTATGGTTACGAGCCACACCTTCCCATTTGTGAGCTCCTCAAGTCTACCGTGCTGCTAGGCAAGGATTTCCCGTGCATTTGCACAAATGCCTTTGTAATTGCTTGCACGAGAACAATTGGAATGCCACAGGAGTTCAAGTTCAATCACTGAGCTAATTCAAGTGATGATCAAGTCATGCAGGAGAAGAAAATAGAGTTAACCTCAATTGAAATGCTGAAACAGAGAATAAAAAGTTCCAGGATATGAAATCAATTTACCATGTTGTATTGCACATTATGCTTCAACACCATTTGAAGAAAACACTGATGCAGAGCTGACGATGCGAACTGGCCTCCTCCGCAAGCGGTACAGTGCTCTCTTTGACATCTCTTGATGATTTGCATACAAGCCCTTGGTCTCACACTAGAACCCGAGCTTAAGATGATCTCAAGTGCTTCAAGGAATTAAACTATATTTGACCAGAAATTTGATACATGAACATATAATGGGCTATAGAATACATCTCACACCCTCAATCTTTTATTTTTATAAAATTGGACAATTTACATTGTAACATGATGCAACTATTCATAGTTGAATCCAATATCCAATACAATCTTTTTTGCCACGAAAAAAATTAGTGCTTCTATACATTTTGAAGACTCTATTGGTTCCCAATTCCCTTTAGGATTTCATAAGGGGAGTTGTGAGCCTTGTCAGGTATTGTTTCATGCACACTACTAGATGTAGCACTCGGCAAGAATGTTTTTGATAAGGATAAATATGCAAGGAATTACACCCTAACTAGCTAAAAGAAAGTGATGTTTTACTTTCATTGAAACCCAACCACCAATTATGATACTCTCTCCGTCCCAAAATAATCTTGTTGTGGGAGGAAGGAGATTGAAAAGGGAGTTTTGTACATACTATAGTAACACAATAGCCAATTCTTTGGAAACAAGGAGTTGATTAAAATTAACCCTCTTCCATTGGAGGCATAGCCGAACCAAATCCTTAAAATAGGAAGCTATCAAGTTTTACCCACCCACCCCCTGGTAGTCCCATTAGAAGCACAACCCATAGAAATAGGGAGCTAATGAAAGGTAACCCCCTCTCATTGAAGGCACGGCCCACATATCACAAACTGCTTCCTTAAAAGATGCATATGATTTGGAGTGAAGTCAAACTTTTCAAAATCTCAACTTACTACTATTTATGTTGTACATAGACCAAGGCCAACAATAAGCATTTGAGTGGGCCTATAGTGTAACAATTGAGTGACTACCACTGCTCCTTAATTGAAAATGCTCCCAAAATTCAATTTTTAAGTTCTCCAAAACCACAATTTGAAAACTAATTTGAATTCAAAATTTGAGGACGATAGAAGAGCATAGGAACTCTACTTACAAGTCAAAACAAATTTTAAAATTATTATTTTAAAGCTTAATTTGGAACATTTTGTCTAACAAGAAGATCATTTTGGGACGGAGGAAATAGATAATTCAAATTTCAAAGGTTGCATTTAGAACCTCACATTATGTACTATCTCCATCCCAAAATGATTTTCTTGTTGGACAAAATGTTTTGGATTTAGGCTAACATTTAAAAAACCAATTTTGCACTATGAGTAGAATTTCATGCACTCCTAGCATTCTAGCAACTTTGAATTTCAAAGTGTTGTAGTATTGGAATATTGAAAAGTAGAACTTTCTAGGCATTTTCTAGGAACACCACTAACCAATTAATTGTTGAATGTGAGGTCATCATTTTGTAGGCATTTAGTATATGCCCAAGACCATGTGTGGACCTTTGTTTCACCTCCTACTAGAGCTTCATCTCCTTCAATTGGGCAATATTTGAAGAGATGCAAAAAATAAGAATGAACAATGTTGATTGACCCCTTTAGTCATTTCATTTGTCTTTTGATAGATAATTGCATGAATGGAGTGGGAACTACTACTTGGAGTTGTTTTGTTGGTCCCAAATACCAATTGATAACCAAATCTAACCAATTTGCAATGTCACAAAATACAACACGAAAATCATTTTGGGACAAAAAATGAAGGCCAACAAGATCATTTTGGGACAGAGGAATACAAATTTAATCCTTAAAAGGACATTTGAGGTCCTCGGAAGACTACCCAAAGTTGGATTTCAGAATCTTTTTTAAATGGGCATCATGTAGCCAGACTCCAAGCTTGGCATGGGGGCTAGCATGAGACTGTTCTAAAACTACAGCTCCAAATGCAAGCCCCAAGTCCAAGTAAGCCAGCTACAATAATAATAATTAGCACAACGAATCCAGTTGGCTTTTGACAGTCAAATATAGAGAGAACCAAGGTGACAACCAATACTTTTACTGGCTGACACGAAAAAAATGACCTCTATAATCAAAATCGCTGCAGCTAGATTTTAAATTTGCAAATATCAAAACCTGGCCGTCTGTACGCTTGTGTCCGTGACATAAAAACGATGAAATACACAAAAAGAACGTATCCCTACCAACAGTGACATGTGACTAGTTTAAGGGCAGGTCAGCTTGGACTGTATGTAGCTACTTGGATACATTGTGGAGACGGTGCTCCAGGCGCACCAAAGGTATGATTGAAGGGGAGGATGAGGGCGAGCTGGATAACACGGTCTCGACAGAGCTGGACAGGATTCGAGAATCGAATGATTTGGAACGCCTTGTCCGCACTCGGAAGGATGACACGAAGCACAGTGTACAAATCCCCATGAATTTGTGCAAACTCCCACTCACGAGCTGAAACCTCGAACCAGTCCTTATCCTGCGAGCGCGTGGTTTTCACCTCTACAAACTCCTGTTTGCCGGACTCATTCTGCACTGTCATGTCGAAAGGAGCCCCCGTCTCCCCATCTTCGTTGACCCACTTCACATGCTTGGCACCATACTTCTTCGTGAGGTACTGATAGGCTACTTCCTCGCCTGTCCGGCCGGTAATTTGTTGTTGCTCAGTGGTGGGAGTCATTATCAATTGTTCCCGAGCCTGCACATGACGTGACCATATCAGTAACCTTGCTTGCACTCATCCTAGCCCATAACATCAAGACTGCCTAGCAACCAATATAGCATACCTGGCAGACAATCGGCAAGAATTCAACACTTCAACAGGGTTTTCAGTAAAATTAGACTGTTCCGAGGACTTTTGGACATCATAGACAGAAGCTTCGCCCTGATTCATACGGAGATGAACCTCCCTGTTGTTACGGTAAGGACTCGCTGTACATCACTGTATCCAAAGGGACACCTCCCCATGAATCATGGAGAAGATTCTTTTATAAAAGTCATGAAACAACCTAATTTAACAGATAAGCCATATAACCAAGAGCAGCCATATAATAAAATAGATGAACTTGTTCCATCAATAAGTAGGAACCACAAAAACTTTGCTAGACACAACATCATTTTTAATGTAACCAAAAAAAATATATGAACGTGAACATTCTAGGAAAAGAAAAATAGTAACTAAATCATTAGCGCTTCACAAAAGCATTCCTCCTATGAAATCAAGTAATTCCACAAAGGCTTCAAAATTACTTACCGTGGTTTGCTGGAAAGTCCTTCCAGATGATGTCGCGCCAAACATCCGCGGGTCTCGACTGTCAGTCACCAATCCGACTTCAGATGCACTTGTATACAAGGAACTTGCTCTTGGGCTGGTAGACACTCCGCTGGAATGGATCTCTGTAGTAAATGTTGCTGCTGAGGATCGATCGAACTTACTGCCAGCTACAAGAGGCCCAGATTCGGGCTTCACCAGGACGGAGGACATCGCAGTGGCCTTCACAGTGGGAAGGGGAGCCCACGAACGGGGTGGCCACCCAGAATATGACTGACTAGACTTCCCCCTGACAGGTAACAACTCCTCTTCTTTAGCGTGCCTCTTCAAATAAACCTCAGCAAGTGATGCACTGTCCTTCCCAGGCGCGGTGACCTCAATCACAGGGTTGCCTTCTTCACGCCTCCGCTTCAGCTTCCATGGAGCAACCCCATCAGGTAGCAGTTGAACACCTTGTGTGTTGACCATATATAACTCCACGTCGGCCTCTTGAGATCCTAAAGAGGCCATCATAGTGATGAGATGCAGGAAATTAGCTAACTGCAGGTTGACTTCGCCAGAAAAGAAGAACCGAGAGAGCTCGGTGTAGATCATACAGTGGTCCTCGCAACGAGCGGCTGCAACGTGTAATGTATTGTCCTGTCCACCGAAAGAGATATTGGGATCGAGTCATAATAAAGCAGAGAGCATCTACGAAGAACAGGTCAACAGATCATCAAAGGAGGTAAAACAACCTAATAACCTGCTCTAATATGTCCGCCAGTCAAGCGAGAGAATGAAGGAATTTCAAAGACATACCTCAAGTAAGCACCCACATTGAGTTCTCCCGGATGAGTGTATTTGACCAGACTGGACGCAATGTCGGAAGTACAGTTGATCGACAACAACAAAACGCAGCTTCTTCAATTGCTTTTTGATACGCTTGCCTGAATCATTAAAAACGTCCATGTGATGCTGCCTTATATAGCGTTGAGCATACGGTAAAGCCCATGCAACCAAAGCTTCAATCTGAGTTGCGTCATGAGACCCATACGCGATAACTTCACGTTTTATTGCCTGAACAACACGTAATTTGTCTTTTAGTACTATATGCATTGTAAAACAATAGAAAGAGGATCTCACAAAAATTGCAGCCGGACATTCACCCTTTTCCATTCCTCATCATAAAACAGTCCGAGCAACTCGAGAAAGACACTAAACCATCTCCATTTTTTGGCACAACCACAACGAGTGACAATCTTGAGCATAACACTCAGAACCTGGAATTACAGATGAAAGCCTAATGGATCCAAAATGTAGACAGAGACTACTCATCTCTTAACATCATACTTACATAATCAAAGCATCCATGACCCACCTGAGACAGTAGTGGAACACCCAAATAGGCGTAGAAACGCTTCACACGACTGCAACGATCTGAAGAGCTGCTAATGGAAGCTGTTGCACCAGAGGTATTCAGGCACAGAAAGTGGACGCTCTCAGAACTTTCAGCAAATTCCTTGCTGATTTTCTCGTCATCACAAACACAGACAAAGCCTACATCATTACCAAGAGTCACCCACTGGTCACTAGTAGTGGGTAAGACAGCACAATCAGCTTCTTGAAGCTGAGCTATCCATTTTTGCAGCTCCGTCTTGGTCACTTTGCCAGAATCGACTTCGCAGCACAACGCGGCCAGAACTTCCAGAACCTACAGTAGAACCTTCCAAAATTATGTCTCGTACTATAAACATGACAAAAAAAATTCAAAGACCAGAATAGACTGACCCCAAAAAGATTGAATAGAGACTCTATTCGTGCATCAGGATTAAAGAAATAAAAAATCTTAGGAACGCAAACATCGCATGTGATTACCTCCTTCAAAACAGACGAAGGCGAAGTGAGAGCAGCAAGTTCCTTCAGGATACTAGTATAACCATAAAAGTCGGGTTTCTCCCTGACCAGAGACTGCTCCACGAAAAATGTTCGTAATTCTGGATAATATCCACTTATGGATTTTACACTATTGTGCACTCTAAGAGCGGGTGATTTCATTTTACGAGATGACGCATCCAAGGTGTGCAGCATGGTGAGAGCCCCTGTCTGGTCATCCCAGAACACATTATCCAAAGACAAGAGACTTCCTTGAATTACATCCTCCCGTGCATTGCTTGACGACGAGGGAAAGAATAAAGCAGGTTGGGCCCTGAATGTTTCCAAAATTGTCTTGGAATTTCCATGCTCAGCCAAAAACAAATAAAGCCGTGCCATTTGAGCCACGCTGCAGCAATCAGCGAACAAAAAGCGTCAGCAAAAGACGAATTGCAAATGTAATTCCTCAAATCCCCGATTGCAAAATTGAGAAATTGAATTACCTCCTATTTAAATATTGCCATCTACGTGTGTAAGGTGCAGCAAATATAAAAGCTCGAGCCAGTACAATAGGACCTATGTTATCGGCAGCAATACAATACAATCGGCAGCGATTTCGCACCTGGCTTCAAGAACCTGGTTATTTGAACCCCAGTATTGGAGCAGAGAGAGACAGTCATCAACTGTGACTGCAGTTCTAAATCCCAAAGCTTTCATCAAGTCCACGTTTTGAATCTGCCGAAGAGGGACAACGTCAATTAGAAGGGACGCAATAAAGTTATGTAAGGGCCAAGCTGACAACAAAATATGAAGAGTCTATCAGCACTGAGATCCCCAGGCAAAATAAAAGGTGAAAACTACACCAGGATGAGCCCCTATCAACCTTGACAAGGGCCCGAGAGAACGAAACGAACCTGAGTCCGCGCGTATGCAGCATGATTGCCTAGAATTTTACTAACAGAGTCACACCGCTGGAAAAGTGAAGCCGACGCATGCAACCGATTATCCAAGCTGGACTTCATCCAATCCAGCTTTCTCACTTGCAGAACCCAAGATGCAAGTGTGAAACCTTGCCTTGGTTTCCTTCTCTCATCAGAGGTGCGAAATGCTGCTCTCCAACATGAGGCATACTTACTCGGCCATAATTTGTCGAGAAGCGACAATATCACAGAGCAACGCTTTGCCTTCTTAGCGATTTTTTGCCCCGGTGTTTTGATGGAAACACAGACTGCATTTATCAACTCCAGAAGTTCACGACACTCCCAATCTTCAAGAACGCAGCATGTGTCCTCATCGACACCCTCCCAGTTCTCATCTTTCCAGAGACTTGTTACTTTGTTGCTGATGGTCTTCTTCACAGGAAAAACTTGCACAAAGTCTGTGACACCCAGATCATCTAGAAACCTTCGCCAGCTTTCAACATTTGAACTGGCTTGGCCTGGCAAAGCGAGACGAAGATAGCTTTCATCCACTTCATTCCACTTCATAGAACATCCATCTAGAACTTCTTGCGAATTAAACGGACTCCCCATCGTTTTCCCGAAATGAATTGGCTCTTCACTACCAGCTCTAAGAAGCCCATTGTTCGTAGAGATAACAGCATTCTGTTTCAGCTCCTTCACTATCAGTGGCCCGTCACATGTGCACTGGTTGCAACCCGATTCGAGATGCCACTTGGCAAAACCTAGATACTGCACCAAAAGAGGTGTACCTTTTGCCATGCAATTTTCATTAGCCATTGCTCGTAACACATGGCTTCTCAACACATGATGTGCTGACATAGGCCTGACTCCTAGTTGATGCAGCATCGAAATTATTTTCCCAGATACGTTAGGATCATCTGCGACATCACTCTCAAGAGCACGAGTAACATGAAACAAAGTCGGATGCACAGTACGAAGTTCTGCATAGAGCAATGGGAAACAAACAAGTGGCTTGCTCCCACCATCTTGCAATTCAGCTGGATGATTAGCGAACCAGACTGGACCATCCTTTATAGCCGTAAATAAACCCCCCGCTAGGGGAATGAACTGCAATGCCTGGAGTTCTTGAATCAGAGAACTTTCGCTAACCAAGTCGTTAGCAAACTTAGCCATCTGCTGCTCACTTAGCAGGCAATCATGCAGCGCGATCAGCCAATCTCGTATCCATCCAAGTTCCATACCAGCCACTCCATTACCCTTCTGTAGATAAGATTTCATATATGAAACAAGAGTCTTTGAGCCGAACTTCTGTACTCCCAAACTTCTGGCTACTGGATCAGACATCTCGACCTCCTTGTCCAGATACTGAAGCCCGAGATGCTCTTTCAGAAGAGCATCCGGTATCAATTTGCGGACTGATTCACTCCAGCCACTTAAAATAGTGCATGGAAATGACCAACATGAATCACTGCCTTCGACGGGAAGGCAAGGACTGGCTTGAAGGCGCATATGGATCAATCGCGGTAAGGCAGAGAAGAAGCCCAACACTTCTCCTTCTAGAGGCACAAACTTCAGGTAGTTGCTTAAAGCTGCCCCTCTACTTCCAAAAGATGGGAGAGATTTGAATGTCTCCGCCGCCTTAATAAACACGTCGGGGATTTCAGAACGCAGCCACTGGTTCCAGGCGCAGTCGCTATCTACCTCTTCTCTTGATGAAGGTAGTATAAAATCGCTCTGAAACACAATTTGGAATTCATCTTCACATAAGTTCACGTATGCATGAAACACGCTGGCAAACTCATTCGAAGTCAAAACTGTCATACAATACATTGTGAAGTGAAACGAAGTACAAGATATATTCTCCACACAGAAAAGCAAAAACAGTACCTGTAAAATGAACCGGAGACCATAAGATCTCAAAGGAAGAAAAGCAAAGACTTGTTGCTGTTCCGCACTGGCTTTGTAGTTCCCTCCTGAAAGGTCGGTTAGAGGAAAAGCTAAAGCAATTTCGGTATCCAAAATACCTGGCCTTGGAACCCCAGCCAAAACTTGGTGCCGAACAACCAACCAAGTAGCATGCCCTTTATCATGTACAACACGTACCATCCCATTGGCTAGGTCCTCACGATGCATAAATTTAGTCGCACTGACAACATCATTTTGAACAGCAATACAACGCAGACGATGAAGAAAGAGCAGGAGAGATGGGTGGATGTCATCAAATTTCGCTGCTAGCGATGCCATCCCCTTCCCATTGCTGATAGATCCCTTAATTGGAAGGTCGATCCGAGTATTCCAACGTACATCACTCTCCTGTGAGCCAACCACCCTGCCTACCAACTCTAAAGTATCATTATATGAATTGGCATCCTGTCTTGCTTCTACGATGGTTGGGAGTATGAAACCGAGATTGCTCTCTGTGATGTCAAATTTCACATCGAAACCCTTAGAGTGGATTTCTGGAGCGTCAGTGACCTGCAATCAAGACAAATTGGTCATTTAAGAGAACGATTTTTTCACATGCAGCACTAAACAGAACAACTACAAATAAATTGACTTTGCTTCTGCCTTCTAAAAGAACAAGAGTAAGGTGAAGCGAAAGCCAAGTTAGCACACTATCGACTTTTTATTGCGTTTATAAGATCAAAAAGATCTAAGCCAGCCTCACCAGCAAGGTAAAATGAAAAGCACACAACAGAATGCTTCGAATAATTAGAGTCTATCGCTAAGGCCACCGACTTCCGGCCATGCTCAGCAAGATCCAACCAAATCATCAACACATCGCTGAAACTGCAAGCAGAAGTGGTTCGTCAGAGACAAGCTTAGCATACCCGAAAGACCGACTTGAAGCCGATACCCTTGTGACCAATATAACCCTTACTCGAGCCCCCTTTGGTAGAATTGCCTACATCGCAAAGGGCACGTAGATTGGCAGATGTGAAACCCTCTTCATTATTTAAAACCGTGATATGCCCGGATTGGACAATGAACACAAGAGCAGCCTTCGTTTTAGGTCCGTATAAATTGTCATCAGCATTTTGAACCTGCATCAAGAAATCAAATCTGTAAGCCGTGGCACGAACACGGAAATAAGCTGCTACAACAGCTACTTCGAAAGAAGATTACGAAGTCTCAAAATATACTGCTACACCATTCGTGTTTCAACTTGAAAGAACTGGAGGATATCAGACACTTGGGGGAGAAACTTAGAATACAGAGACATTGGTACAACTGAAATACTGAGCATATTTAGTGCCCTCACACTTAGGTAAGATTCACGATAACAACCTACTCTGCTAAAATCACATCTTAACATCTAGAGCAATCATTAGTAGAGGTGGTGAAAGCGGACCAATTCAAGAACGAAGTGAGAGTCCTGAGAATAAAGATCTTGCGAAAGACGATGAAGGGCACGCCCCATGCGTGCATGTTGCCTCGAAAGTAAATCCTGCTCTTGAACCTTAAGGTCCTGCCCAATCCCGAATTCGTCACGCCTAATAGCTTCCACAATCTCTCTTGATCTTTGCCTGAGGTCAAAATCAGAAGGCTCTAGAGCCAAATCCAAAGACCCGATGACCTCCATACTAGGGAGCGCTTGATTAATCCCAATCTCTTCGACTCTTAAATCTGTTTCCACATCGTGAATTTCTGGCTCAGCACTCACCAGCTTCCCAGGTTTGTCACATGTCTCTGGTGTCCTTTCAGTAGCAATGGGCTCAGCTTCTTCGATACCCTCAGTAGCAGGCTCCAAAAGTAATTCCACAACGCTCGAAAGGCTTGATTTCTCTTCATTGGAAGCACCCAGTATCGCTAATTCTTCAGTCGGAGGTGCAAGAATACGAACCTTGTAGTCGTTCATCCATTCCTCAACCCCTAAGGCGAGGCCTAGCATGTGAAGCACCAGACGGTGCTCATCACGCACACAACCTTTGAGTAAGATAGAGGAAGAGTGCTCTACTGTCGACGAAAAAGCTGGCAAAAGAATTTTAGCGACGAATAGATGAAGCTCTTGTGGCATGGTGCATAATACGTCGAGTAAAAGCGTGGCTACCCTGTTCTTAACCTCACCATGGGGTTCACCATCAAAAGAGAACACTAACACATTCAAGGCTTTAGTAGCATATGTCGTAAGGAGGGCTGATGGTGCATGGTTCACACCGCCGTACAACACTATAATGGAGAGAAGCTGCACGGCAATAGCCTTTGGATCTTCACTCATAATTGAAGGAAGGAATTTATCAGCAGTTGCTGCCCCATCAACTTTCAGGATTATCCCACTGTCTGTTAACAACGTGCAGATACTACTGCTAGACTCATTCCTTTCTAACCAGCTGAGAAGAGTTCCTAAAGTCGGAGCAAAGATGGTGTCCCACTGTAACCACTCACTGAGGTTGACAAGCATGGGAGCATTCATCAAAGCCTGTGTTGCATCAGCACCAGTCTTGGGACCCAAAGAACCCACTCTCAGACTAGTGACAGTCTCGTTGCTTGCAACGGACGAGTTCGAGACTGGAATACCCTCCAGGGTAGGAATCAATGCCCCTAAGTAAAAGACGGAATTGCTTGACCATCCTGTTTTCCCTTTAGAATGGCATTTCTCAACCACTGATTCTAATGAACCCAGGCCCAATTCTTCAAATCTCTTCACAATGAAATATTTGCAAAGTAGAATTTCAAGATCATTGGGAGAGCTACTGAGGTTAGATGCATGGGTTGCCTGTGTAATAAAGGATTGCACTCTATGTAAGGGAACTTTGGGAGTGCTGCATGCTTTGCACTTGCTCACTGAATCATTATTTAATTCGAACACTGCACAGAGATACGTAACAAACTCACTCAGCAAAACTTTGCACTTTGTTGCTTTTGGTAAGTATATGTCGAGGCAATACAATATTCAGACGAACTTCAATCAAAGCATTGTTTAGAAAAACAGGTATACCTTTCGGACTATCCATCGTCACGTTAGTATCAGTTAGGGCACTTGGTTTGCACTCAATAGTTATGGGACCTGTCGTGGCAACAGTCTGAGCAGCGGCTTTTTCTTCTTGTTGCTGATGCGAAATGTCTTGTAAGACGTCATAAGTGCTGTCCCAATGCCCCATCCTCATAGATATAACCTACAATTCACATATTCAGGGGCAAATTCATGTGCTAAGTTGTCCGACTGAAAGCAATTCATATGAGCGCAAATCTCTCCATTATGAGCGCAATTCTAAATTGGTGAAGATAAATGTCAGAGACCATGAGACTGACTTAATCTGGGATGAAAGAATCAAATCTTCCAGATCTGGTCTTCATGGTCACTGAGTGTAGTTGTAGGGACATCATTTCGTGAAATTCAAGAATGCCTACAATAAAGATATTGCCCAAACTCCATATACAAAGATATGGAAGCAGATATCATGTTGTATCTCGAAATTCACAGTCCTCAAATTGGAAAACGAAGTAGACAAGAATAAAAGCACAGTACCAAGACAATCATCCCACCTAAACAAGCCTTCACTGACCAAAGAACACAACATAACATTTACTTGGTTATACACAGACTTCAGGTTTGAGGACCAGACCGCAACGTAAAGTAAGCCAATCCCAGGTTTTAATTTCAGCGACTTCAGAACACGCTTTCTATTTTTCTTGGTGTCACCATGCAACCAAGGATAGTCCACCAAGTGCTCCAGCACCTGCAGCAACAGATTGATTCACACAAGTAAGTTGCCGACACTTGGTAAGAGATCAAGGTCAAAGACAGAATAAAAGAAGTATGAAGCGACCTGCAAAACCGTGCAATTTCTGCAAGCCTCCTTCAAAATCTTCACGAAGTCCATGACCTCCGACCATGACATGTCACAACCCTCACGGCGCTGATTTTCAAGCTCTTCCTTCAACTGCGTTCGACTTTTAGCCCGAAGCCGCTCCTCTGCGGCTGAAGGATAGGGGCAAGTCCGCGGCCCGAGAACAGTGCCAACACTGTCGGTGCTGTAAGGCATAGTCTTTGAGGCATCTCTCTTCTTGTTTGCATTGTCCAGCTGCTCATAAGTCTCCTTGATTTTAGCCATCTTTGCTAAACTATCTTGACCAGAAGACGTTTTGCTTGGCCTCTCTGTCTCATCCTCATCATCTGAATTAAAATATATATGGTTCCTCTTACGCTTGTGGCCTCCGTCCTGATTATGAGATGACAGGAAGTCGCTAACACGTGCTACGACGTTGATCCTCTTCTGCGTCGTGCGTGTTTTTGCAAGGGCTTCCCATTCCTTAATGAACTGCGCTTCTGCTCTCTTGGAACGTACCACGGCTTGTACATGCAACCTTTGATAAACCACATTCAGAAGGCACTTATTCAATAAGAAATCACTTCAGATCATTCAAAAGTTTCCTACTCATTGATTTATCACACGATCAGCGATGCTACGGATTCTTGTAACATCTGAAACACCAGAACTCACGTGAATAAAAATTGCGACGCGTTCCACTAATTTCAAAACGTGACCCGTAACGTTCAAAGCATACTGCTGACGTTCAGAGTTCAAAAGCTATAATTTCAGACACAAATATGTTATAGTGAAGCTGCTATAGATCAAGAGATTCTCAATAAAACCTTACCGAAGACTTTGAATCCGAACACCAAGGTGACGCTTTGTGGATGCCTTATGCATTTTTTGTAAATGAGTCATGAAATCGTCCAATTCAACACGGTTGTAATCAGTGTCACCAATGTAGTCGGCAAGATCCTGCATAACATCTGCCGCCGTAATGGAAAAAACTTCATCTAGAGGAGAGAAATAGCGCACCACCAAAGGGTGGAGATGTAGAGGACCTAAACCAAGGTCCTCAAACTTTGAAACCCCTTCTTCTTGCGATATTTCACAGCCAAGGTCAAAAAGAGTAGTAATCCGCTTCGCTGCAACGTGAGAGTGAATATTGGCATTGACCTGGAATGCAGCGTGAGACGGCGTTCAGTATTAATACACAGCGTGAGGTCTACAAGAAAATGATTCAAGCCCAGATATAAGCAAGTGAGAAATTTAGAGGCCCACCTTGCCTTCTACAAGAGCCAAATTGCGCAAGCACGCAACATCCTGCATTCGAAACCCTAGCATTTCGAAAGATGAAACCCCAAGAGCGGACAGAGTGCGCTGCGAGAGCTTCGTCACAGAAATGTGCTTCTCCTCGCGAACCAATTCTTCATACGCCTGCCTCGCAGCTGCCTCGGCCTTCTGCACCATGTCGTCACTGTTCCTGCTGACCTCTGGCCCTCGTCGCTCTCTCTCAGCCTCTCTCGGCAATGCTGCCGCCATCTCTGCATGCACTGGATACTGCTGCATCGGCATCATGTGAAAATTACCTTGCGGCACGCACCACGGAGCTCCTTGAGGTCCAGGAGGACCGCCCCAAGGCGAATACATAGGAGAAAACGAGGGCCCGTTGCTTGGCATCCCCATGACAGGCGGCGCAGGCATGCTGTACATCTCTGGTGAAACTCCTGGTGGAGGGACCTCACCGAACATGGGCGCCCATCCAGGCATCACCATTACTACCTACAGCTCATGCCGCAGCACGCAGTATCACTGAGAATCTTCAAAGCTTAACCCTCAAGAGCTCCAGCGTTCCAAAACTCTTCAAACATCAAGAGCTTGCTCCAGTGTTGCAAAATTCAACCAAAGAGAAGTAAAGATTACAAAGTGGCAACCAGAACGAAGAAGACACTACCGCTAGAGAATCTTACGTATACAAAGACTGCGAAATCAACTCAAAACAACACTCAGGCTGGCTCGCGCAGTCGCGCGAACACGAGTAGCTGCAGAAGCATACGCAGGTAGACTGAAGAGAGGGCTTAAACCCTAAACCCTAATTGAGTCCCAGCTTCAGCCTCTGCGCCTCGAAACGTATAATAAAGTATATATACTTTTTCATTTTCTCCTTTTATCTTTTTCTTTTCTTTTATTGTTCACCCTCATAAACTTAAACCCTGTTCCATTTCAATACTACCGTACGTGAAGGTCTGATTCGGCAGGTGAGTGTCGAAATAGTTTCTTTTTTGTGTGCAAAGTATTGGTGGTAGTGTATTGAATGTTGGTAATATCTCAATTGAAATATTCCAAACATTTAGACACTCCCAAAAATACTTAATTTATGTCTAAATTTGACCTTCACATAGGATATTGCAATACCTTCCCCCAGGGCCACTTACAACACTTGTGTCAAAATGGACTAATTTTGTAATTCAAACCATACAAAATGTCATTTTTTAACTTCCAAGTTTGTTGGAAAACTTTCTAATTCTAGCATTTAGATTTCACAAAGAACTACAAAACTTAAAATGAAACTTTTTTTAATTTTTTTAATTTTTTTCTATCAATTTAACAAACTTTGGACATGCTTTGAACTTTACTTAATTATTTACAAAATTAACCTGAAGTATGGTCACGCAACATTTTTGAGTTCAATTTTTAGCTTTTTAAATCATATTATTTAAAGTTTCAATCCTATCTTTTTGTTACATGATTGTGATTGTATGTATTGTCTATCAATGTGGAAAATCTCTAATTTTTTGTGGAAATTGTTATTTTTGGAAAAATAAAAATAAATTGGTAAATATAACAACAATAAACCAAATTAATGGGGATTTCTTCTTGAGGTACAAAAAATAGTTTAAAATAGTGTGAAAAATTCTCAAATACATTTCTTATTTACACCATAAAAAACCTTGGCAAAGACCTTAAAGTCAATTTACCACTATCAAGCTAAATTTAACTTTCATATAATTGATTGATAAAATTTCAAAATTACTAATATATGAGAAAATCCTATCTTTAGGGATGTTGATCTTTTCAAAATTTGGTGGAAATATTGAATAAATTTGAGCAATTGGTTACAACCTATACATTCTAATTTATCCAATTAAAATTAGTTTAGCAACCATATTTTTATGATTTTTGAAGCCACTATATTTTTATAATTTTTGAAATGCTAAACTTTTAAGAATTTAGTAAAGTATATAATGTCTACAAATTAATACCAAAATGTTAGAAAATTTTAGGAGCATCTATTCAAAGTTGCTTGAAAGTAGTGCAAAATTCAAGAATATTTGTGTTAGAATTTTCAAATGTACCATATTAGAACATACAATTTCAAAATCACCTCTATTTTAAATACTAAAAACTATAATTTAAAACATAATAAATGAGCTATTGAATTGCTAAACTTAAAATACACATTTCATTTTAGTATAACAAATGAAATATACTATCTTACCTTTTCTGAAACACAAGTTAAAAATATTTGAAGATGATTGTACACAAAGGTTAGATCCCATGGTCTTGGTTAAAAAATTAATTCAAGTTTTTAAAATGATATCTCTAAACTATTGGCATTTATTTCAAGAAGTATTTTTGCCCACCCTAACAACTAGGTACGGTATATAATATTATATATTTGATTTTTTTTTAAATCTGAAAATTATTTTACTTTTCACCATCTATAAATGAATTTGTTCATTCACTCAATTGATATTAAGAATAGCACTTTAGTTTTAAGTATAAAAATATAACTTTTAAAATTAAATTTTAGTATTTTAATTATAAAGATTTGAAAAATCATTTTATTTATTATTTGTAATCACTTGTGCAATGATTATCAATTTAAGAGAATTGTTAAAATTAAGCATTTAATCACCAAACACTATTTTCCATCTACAATCACTAAGAACATTATTTGCGCATATTGCAAGCAATATAGTTAATAATTAGGTTGCATGCAAGTATTAATTAGATTTTAATATATGTTAACAATTTAAAACTATAGTTCAAAAATATAGCAAAATAGATTTAAAGATATAGGTAGTAAAAATATTTATGGCTATGACAAACAATGTTAAAAATGATGCAAATATTGTGGACTTGGACAATGATGTAGGGGTTCAAGTCAATACATTGCCCATCATTAATCTTGGCTCTGAACTTAAAGAAATGAAAAATGTAAATGATGTACTTGTTGTTAATCATGATTGCTCTACCAACATGAATTTTGGCTCAGACATCAAAGGGGTTGGACATCATCACTTAAGTTATTTATAACATTTAATTGACAAACTATGATTATAGTTGAATGATGTGATTAGTTCACTGAACAAAACCATTTTTTATTTTACATTGTTTGAAACATCCACCTATTTTTATGTTAACAATGACATTAAATGTAACATCAAGTCGTTAGTTGTAACATCAAATTTAACCTAAAAACAAAAAGACTTCACAAAAAATGTGTAAAAAAAATATAGGTCTCTTGTAGTGGTTTAACTATAACTTAATACAAGTGTTGATATTTTTTTTGACAAATAGAAAATTGATCATTAGATCATAATTTTATTAATTCTATTAAATTAATTTTAATTATGATTCGTTGCAAATAATCTTATAAATTTTTTTTATTTGAACAAAGATTTCAAAAAAATTGAAATAATATTGAATAAATGCAGGTGTGTATAAACATTCAAGGCAAAGTACAAGGAGTATTTTATCGAAAATGGACCGTCCAAACTGCTAATAAATTAGGACTCCATGGATGGGTGCGAAATTTAAAAGATGGGACAGTGGAAGCTGTATTTGCAGGTAAATCAGCTGCAGTTGAAAGTATGGTGGAGAAATGCAGAACAGGTCCACCTGGTGCTCGAGTTAATGCTATTGACATTACTAATTACAACAAACCAGTTCCCAATGGTTTTGAACAAATGTCTACAATTTAATTTCAAAGATGGGTTTGGTATTATTCCTTTTGTCCCAAAATGATCTTCCAATTACCCTTAATTTTATTGCACTAAGCTTAATATTGAACTCTAATTATAGCTCAAAACGGGTTGAAATAATGTTATTTTTAACAAAAAAAAACCTTAAACATTTTTGTCCAACCAAAAGATCATTTTAAGACAAGGGGAGTATTATTTTTTATGATCTTTTTGAAATTCTGCAACCATGGTAGTTTTCAAGTATACATGATTTAGCATTAGATAATAAATCAAAACATTAGTTGTGAACATAAAATCAACATAATAAAAATGTTCTTTGAGAAACTCAAATTCATTTCATTACTACAATTTTGTATTATCAATTATTGTTAATTGATTTTTTTATTATATTGAATTAAAATAAAAATATATTTCAAAATGAAAAATGCATGATTATAAAAAAATCATAATACAAAATTTAGATTTTATGTTTAATAGATTGAATTTATAGAATTATTAGATTTTTAAATGAATATTAGAATATGTCTATATTCATGTAAAAATAAATGACATTATTAAATGTATTATATCTAAAAGCCATTATCAATATTTTTCTTGTTTTTGATTGATTTTTTTTTCCTATGATGGTTTTCATTCTTTCATACAAATAATCTTTTCATTAACCTCATATCAATCCAAGTAGTGTTGATACTTTCGTTCTTAAAAATCTTAATGATATCCCTCCGAAGGATCAATTTGGATGTGGAAATACATATACACAATGAATTTATTAAAGCTTAAAAGTATTGATAGGCAAAATACACTAAGCATAACAGTGAAGCTCAACTTTTATTCATGTGTGTTTGATTGTTGTTTGTTAAACACCTCTCTCTAAGTAGCAATATATTATTGTAAGGGAATTGCTTGTACAAATTGTCATTTGATTTTTTTAGATGAAGGTTTAAAGCTTTCAAATACTTAATTTAAAAAACTTATTGAGTTAAATTGATTCATAAAAAATTAAGTTTAATGACATTAATTTGAATTAAGAATATTGATGTGTTGTAAATAAGAATAATTACACAATAAGGTATTCATTTTTTTTCACTTATAAAAAATAAATTATAATATATAATATATAATATTGTAAATAATTTTTATGCATTGAGTCATATCCACAAATTTATTTTTAAAAGCAAAGAAGCAATAAATTTTATTATCAATGACATTTTTAGTAATACAATTCATATGAGCCGAACTAGAGTTTCATCTTTTTTTTCCTTCAAGAATCATATTTTATCTTACAAAACAAATCGAAAGAAGTCTTCAATTGAATTAACAAATCAATTAAGAGGAAACTACAAATGAGCATAAATTTTTTTACTAACACTAAGAGATTTAGAATAAGAAATATAGAGATTTGAAGTAGATCATAAATTTATCCATGATCTCTATATGTTGCATGAGAAACAAAGTGCAATATATCCCATTACATTAGTTGCGACCTTACAAATTCAAATGAATTATCCATTTCAAAACCTATTAGAGTCTTCTAAATTATTTTGTAATTCAAAGGAAGATTGAACAAATCATAATGACACTCAAAATAAGTTCGTTTCTTGTTTGAGTCTTGAATTTCTACCTTGTCAAGTTTGAGGTGACCATTTCCATACAATAGGAGGCATCAAGATTGGATTTTAAATCCAAAATTCAAACCTAGTTTTGACACACCACACCCTCCAAGGAAGAGTAACTACATAATAAAGAATATGCCAAAAAATTCAAAATCCAATTTAAAAATAACCTAAGGGCTAGATTTTGAAAATGACCAAAAATTTCATATAGTCAACTCCCGTGAAAACTAAGAAAATTGGATTTTCAACATCCCATCCTAAACACAACTCTAATGTTTTTTAAAGGACTGGGGAATGCTTTACACTTGAAGACTTATATTCTCTTTCTCTTGACTTTAGTTTTTCAAAAGGGACTACTAAAATGGACCATTAAGTTTATCACATCAAAAACAAAATATTTAAATGTTTCTACATCAAATCAACTTCTTTATATTTCATAGCCAACATTGTGATAACATGTGACACGAAACTAGAAGAAATAATTAGTTCATGACAAAGTTGATAGGGCCAGCGGAATGACCAACGGAATGACCGATAGGAATGTTGGATTCTTACGCCAAAGTATAAACCAACCCTAAAATGGTTTAATACATTGTTGAACCTTGCTTCGATACATTGTTCACTAAAGACACACCTCCTGCAATGTCCTGGAACTTCCACGCACAACATTCTCATTGAGATGCCCTCAAAGGAAATTGTCCAGGATAATGCAGAAATCATTCTGGCCGGGGGCTACTAAAACACTTCATGAAGGCACAGAGACACAAGTAACCCTGTCTTCTATTTTGCTGTTAGCAGAGTGCAGTTCCAGACAGAACAAAGTGAATTGTCAAAATCTTTTTCCTATGGACCTTAATATTCATCATATAAAATATTTTCCACCTCGGACCATGGTTGAACTGAGTCTCAAATCCAATAAAACCTTTCAATAACGAAAAGAAGACTTCGCTTAAAAGCCCTCTGTAAGAGCTGTCACACGACCTTGCAATGGAGGTGGAAGCTCCTCAATAACCTTCAAAATGTCCTGAAACAAACATATACAAACTCAATCTATGCACATTGTTCCCATTAAATTGCAGAAGAAAACTAACATAAAGTACAAGCACAACTTATACGAGACATGAGCCATCATCGGATAAAGAAGAGGAGGTAAGACTACCTACCTCCCGTTTATAACGCGCTGAAAAATGTATAAAAAGAATAGACTTATTTCGAAGCCTATCGGCACACTTCAGAACCTGAAAATCCCAAAACGAGGTACTGTCAGTACAATACTACCTTGCTCAACAGGCTTGTCTGCTTGCTGCGTGAAAACAACGCACAATTCTGAACTAAAAGTTTACGAAAACATATGACTCATCAAGGTGCATGAGACGATAAGCCTGGCTCCAGAAACTCGTCCATGTAACCTATGAAACGCAATAAAGAAAATTACATGATTCCTAACTTTCTAGTGCTGGAATATCTTGCAACATAAAGAATTTGTACCTCAAATAGATGCGTATGTCCATATTCCCGGGCATGTTCGATTGTGACAGAATCATCCAAAAACGTGGTCTGCATTGACGAAAGTCCAGATTCATCACTCAATACCAGAAAGGTGAACAGTCGCAACAATCAGGCCACAGTAGACCTTCCTGAAGGTTTATTTCTCAGAAATCCAAACCATGACACTTGCTGCCAAAGACCACCCTTCCTATGCGGCCCTCCATTCCAATTGACTTTAGTTAGATAATGAAGGCAGTTACTGTGATCAAAGAATCTTCTGAATTAAGTTTGATGGATTATATTTCCAACAAGAATAATAATTGGAGGTAAGCATACCAAAACACAAAAGGAAAGTAACTGGGATCGCACCGAACACCATATACACAAACAAGGGCCGTATTCTTGACGTCAAAATCGTCGTGATTATGAAAATATTTACTTCTAACCACGTATGGCCCAAATACGAAAGCAGGGTGCAAGAATACCCACTTCCATAATGAGAAGCTTGGCTTGCAAAGCATCATTGTTGGCGTCGTCCATTATGAAATCGGGTGTCGTGTCTCCTGTGAACGCCACCTCTGCTACCCTGACGGTGTCTGTAATCTACAAAATTCCAGTACTATAATTTAAAACGCTTAGAACCTTCCATAGATACCTGGCACCGACATTACTATTCCCTACTGCATCTATTTCATAAAGCAAAAAGAAGAAATTCAAGGTGACTTCCAGAGACCCAAGGTAACGAGATTTGAGTCAAGAAACCCACCTGCACGCCTGACATTTTCAGATTTTTAATTTTCTCTCCTGGAAGACCTATATATTCAGGTTTAAGCTTATTCTTCACCGAATACACGATATATCCCTGCATCACACATGCTAAACCGTCAGCAAGACACACATATGCCCACAATGCCCATCTAGAAAGACATAAGGCCCAATTCATCAACAAGTTTAAATCGAGTATCTAGTAAGTAAACGGGTGTACGTAAATATCTATAAGCGAATACGTCTGCTCTTACGAGACAGTAAAGGTCTCTCAATAGTCATACTCGAGCGTATAGTTCTCAGGGACATAACATCATAGTCTAGTAAATTATGGAATGGAAAATCATGAATTCCCAGGCTATATTAGAAAGGAAGAGATGAAAAAGGGTATGACCTGGCTTGGGACGACATGATACGTCTTGAAAGCCTTCACAATCAAGTTCTTGCCCATGTCATATTCCTCACCAATCTGCAGGCCAGCGTTGCACGGATGAACAAGACATGAGGGCAAATGGAAGAAGGTAAAGCCCTTTAATATGGGAGCAAGTAATCAACATTCCGATCACCGGACTTAATCCTAAGAACAGAAAGGGTAAAATGAGCATACCTACATCCAAGCCAATCAGTTGATGTTTTAATTCCGATCCATCAAGCTCTCGGTGAATATCGAAAAGCTTTTCTACTGTGGCTTTGAGGCACTTAGGCACAATAACTGTAGGCGGCTTCATCTTGAAAAGACCGCGTGTCGCTACATACATACAGACGCCTCCCTGCGCGACAAGCCACCCGTGTGACGAGCAATTCGATTGACTATTTCACGAAAATTACCAATTCAATTCATCATGCTACGAAAATTACAATGCAGATGGGATCAAATTCAACATCACCAGAATCAGTCAAGAACAGTTTATGTGTTGGCCCAGAAATTATAACCTTGAACGAAACAAAGTTTCCTCACGACCTACTCAAAACTGCCAAGACAAACATACGGATCAATTTGGCGACCCTAAAACCCTGAAAGGGAATAATCCACGAAAGACAGGACGCCACTAAACCCCGAATGAACACAACCATCCACCGGTCCTACATTCTATCGTCTACATGCCATTGCGAAAATCAGAACAGAAACTGCAATAAACTCCCCGTAGGAAGAAAATCCCAAACCCTAAACCCTAAACCCCTGAACCCTTCAAACAAAAAATCGAGGAAGAAGAGAATGGCGAGACGGAGATTCTCACAATGTGATCCATGTGAGCATGCGAGATGAACAGAAAATCGTGCGAGACGGCGCGTTGCGGGCATCGTCCAATATCAAAGGCAACCTTGTACGCGGGAAGCAAGATGCAGGTCTCCTGACCGCCGATGGAGACCCCTTCGACGGAGCGCCCGTCGATTTCCAAGGCGCCGGTGGAGGGGCGCCCGAGCTTGGACGCGGGAGACGTCGAGGCCAGGGAATTCGCCATGGGCAAGGGCGCAGGGTTCAAACGAGCGCCAGTGGCCCTCGGCAGCAAGTGCGCATGGAAGGAGAAGAGCTTTGGGGATTTGCAAAGACGAGTAGGGAAAGGGAAGGACGACGCAGCGCGAGTGGAGAGCATCAGGGTGGAGGGACGAATTGAATGCTTGCAATTGTGATGGCGATGGCGCGCGAGCTTTGCACGCAAGCAGCGACAGCGAACTTGGCGAGCAAGTAGAGCTGGACGAGCAAGCTGCGCGAGGCCTAAACATGCCAGGGCTTTTTTTTTTTGGCATTACATCACAGAAAAAAATAATTTGGCCTAAAAAATGTGAAGTTTTTCGCCAGAGAATTCCAAATTAAAAAAAAATCTTGGATGAATCATTGGATTGTGGATGACAATAGAATTATGTATAGCCAGGGTAATGCTCGAGTCTGAGGGCATTCCGTGAAAAAAAGGGCCCGACGAGGAGGTCCGTTTTTTCATGGAATGTCCGAAGGACGAGGGCGTTACCCGGCGTAAATCACGAGCATCACGAGCAAAAAAGGATGAAAATTAGGGATGAGAAATCGAAGTCGGATGAGAAATCCGTAATGCCCGATTATAGAGGAAAACCCGTGCAATCGGGCATTACGCTACAGAAGCCTTCCAGGAAATGAACGGGCAATTTCCTGGGAGTGGTTTACTGAGATATGATACGTACTAATTTGATGTTTTCTATCCAATATGTGGATGAATGTTGAAATTTGGAGCACAACTATAGCATTTTACATCGCCACTTTGGCACTTTGTGAAAAATGAAAATAAAATAAAATAAAATGGCGAGCACCTCCAAAACTGCTACTTTTTGCTATTGTGCCTAGTTCATCTTACTATTAGACTAGTCCGAACTTTTTATATTTTCTTATTGGCAAGTGAAAGGAGGTTCCAAAGTATCAAAGAATACGACATTTGGATACCGTATGCGAAAGTTATGAAGGATCAAAGCTTTTTTTTTGTAGAGATTCTAAAATTGTTCCATTTGCACAAGTACATAATGATTTTGGAGATGTTACACGTTGTGATGATGGAGTTTTGGGGTTAGTGACGCATATAGTGGTCTTATTGAAT
Source organism: Pseudisothecium myosuroides (assembly GCA_951799445.1). NCBI lineage: Eukaryota > Viridiplantae > Streptophyta > Bryopsida > Hypnales > Lembophyllaceae > Pseudisothecium > Pseudisothecium myosuroides. The sequence continues at coordinate 9,190,198 of OX637287.1, read as the reverse complement.
TCTTAACTATGGGAAAAAAATTCGCCAAACTCTAAATCTAAAAAAAGGTTCAGGAATTTCGGGGATACTATTTTTATTTTTAAAAAATTATATGGAAAAAATGAATTGATTTCTATTATTATGCATTGATTGAATAACATTTGCCAAATTTAATTAATTATTCGAGTGAACTTGACCACCAAATATGGTATTTTATTTACTTTGGATGCTTAAATTTGGAATTTGGAATTAATTTTTGGAATCAAGGACTCCAAATTGTTGTGAGGGTTCCAATAATACAAAATTATTTGATCGTCTATAATGGTTTGATTTTGACACTTCTTCACATGGTGAAAAAATTGGAGTTTTTGCACTTTGTGGAACAAAAGACCAAATGTGGGTTATCCTTGAAGAACAAAAGCAACCATATGCTTCATGTAGAAGTAGACTCGTATCTCTATCTTGGTCACATGGACTTCAAAAGGTGAGGTGCAAAACTCCAACTTCTTTTGAGAGGACAAATAAATATAAAACCCTCCTCTTTATTTGTGGCATTTAATCCTTAAAGGACGAATGGGTGACCATGGAAATCATCCTTTTGATTACTGTGTAAATCATTGGCCTAAGAAATTGCAAAAACACTCAGTAGCAGTCATATTATTGCAAAAGACCTCCCCTTTTTACAACCAAATTTCAAAGATGAATAGTTGCTCTTCTGTCCTACTAGAAAGATTTTTTGTCATCCATCGGACACAAAACATCCTCGCCAGTGTTCAAAGATTAATTGTATACTTTGGTTGTCATGTAAATTATTTTAAGGTTCTTGATTCCAAATTTGAATAAAAATTGACTAAATTCAATCATTGTGTCATAAACAATTAGATTCCACTTTTTTCTATAAGGTGGAAAACTCTTGTCAACTTTTTGGATGACCTCCACCTTTGGAAGCCATTTACTTTCACAAGAAGAGGATGGCTTCTTTGTATTTATCTAAAATAAAAAAGTTAGAGTGGTTATCACAAAATTTCTAACAATAAAAACATTTTTAGGTTTATAAGACTCATTTGTTAAATGTTTAATGAGTACTAATGGGTAGTGAAAATCCATGGTTGATTTGAATGTATGAAAGATGATGTGTTGTATTCATTAATTTTTTTTGTTGATTGAAGAAAGTTGTTTTGACCTATTCACTTTCATTTTTTTTATTTCTATTAGAATGAAAATAAATTTGGTCTTTTAAGGATTTTGTTCAATTTTTTCTTCACGAAATTAATTCTATTAATCAGTTTTGTAATTATATGTAATTTCACCCTAAAATATATTGAATAGTAAAAACTAGAAAAAATTCTAAGAAGAGAAAATTAACATGTTTGTTGAACTTTTATCAAATATTGTGTTCTTATTCAATTTTTTAATTTAAGGATTGTATTTTTTGATAGATGCATCCAATATATTGAATATGGCACCAAGTGAAAGACATAAAGTAAAGACTGAAGCATCCAAAAAAATAAATGAAAGAATGTAGAAGTTTAAATGTAACTATAAATGACCACAATTTTTTTGGAAGTGTTCACTATCCCTTCAAACTACTAGCCAATCACTTTCAGAAAATAGATTAGCGAGGGTGGATACAAAATATAGGGTCCATTTGCGCAAATATGGATACATATACAACTATTGACAGGGATGTGGATTATTTAGTATATTTTATCAACAACTTGATTTGATACTGTCTAGTATTTCAATCCCTAGATTTTGAAGAAATAAATAAATAAATTAGACTGAGGTGTCTAGTATCAATTTTATGGTCCCCCTCACAAACACGTGTATGGTTTGAAGTGGTCACAATGCCAAATTCCTAAAAATAATGACTATTTTCTTTTATGTTTCTTCATCCTAAAACTATGTGACTCAGTCATGACTACTTCTCAAATATCACTTGAACACCCTAAAAGTACTACAATTACAATCTAAAAATGCTCCCTAATTACTTCAATTACACAAAAGAATAAAACTAACTTTCTTGCATCATTTGCATGATCATATGGAAATTCTAAAGTGGTGAAATTACTCAAATGGCCATCACATGATCATTGTTGCCATGACAGCATTAGCTCGTGAATGTTGGTTTTAAGTTCAAATCCTCTTTATGGGCATGAAAAATATATTATATAAGAAATTTGTGATGTACTTTACCTATCTATAACAAGTAGACTATGTAACAAAATAATAATATGCCTACTGATTGATGTGATATAAAATGACACATATGATATGTAGTTTATAAATAAAAATGAATAATCTTCGTTGTGATTCATGGTGAATCCACTACAATAAAAATGAAAGATCATGATATATGTGATGAATAGAGATGCCAAACAATGTGATATATATTTGTGCTAAATACAATATGATACAAGTGGCTAAGCACCATTTTTAATAATATGTATGATGTATGTTGTTTAGGAAATATAATCAAAGCGTTTCATAGACAATTATAATTATTGTAATTGAAAATCTTATATTAATAATAGTTGTTGGTTTTTTATTTTTTCTATACAACACACATTCATTAAATATTAAATAGCACTTGTAACAAATTTTATTGTCATAGATGTGATGTAATATTGTGGATGAAATTTTACTAATTTCAATATCCTAGTTTGAATGTGATGTTTCTATATGTAGTTTCTTTAGCTCTTATCATGAGAACACATCATAACATTGCTAATGGGGGGGATTCCTTCCCTGACAGAGGAGGGATAATCCCCCCCGGGATGCCTGGGTTGTTAGAGGGAAAACTTTAGTTATAATTGCCTCCCATCTCATTGGGTCTGGCAAGTTTGTCTGGGCGGCTTTGAGTGGCTGGATTGTTGGGGTACACATGTCAACATAAGTTGCAAATTCAGAGAGTTTTGTAATGTTGGGGGGTTCCGGGTCTGGGGGGAGCAAAAGGGAACCCCCCAGCAAACGTTAACAATGTTATGTAACATCTATGGTATAATATTGTTTTTTTTTAATTGTTGATCTATGCTTAGTGTATACTGATATTTTGTTAATTTTTTGTTATGATTCATACAACAAAAAGAGTTAATGAATTATATGATTGAGTTGAAGTTTGATTCGGTTTAGTGGGTTTTCTAATGCATCATTCAATATAGTAGTTACACACTTGTAGTATGATAGAGTATAATTATGATGTATAAGATCAATATAATTACCAAAAATATCTTACAATTTTTTTATTGGTATTTGGGGTGACCAAAAGACTCATATAGGCACATTATGGTAGACAGTGTACTTAAAAATTCATAAAAAAATTATATTAGCCTTGTTTGGAAAGGTTTGTTATTGTAATTCATACTCTTTTTTCAAAAATAGTTAGTATTATAATTCATATCCTTTAATATTGGAGGCGTATATTCATACTTTATAAGAATAATATAATTTCAATTGCCATCAATTTCTCTCACATTTATTTATATGTTATATATAAAAAACCTTAGATGTCTTCAAATTTCCCATGGAAGGGGGTCGAGAAGGGGGTTTGCTTGCTTAGTGTATTACCATTTTTTTCTTGCTTAACAATTCTTGGAAGTAACTAAAAGCCTCTCTTTGTTGGCCTCAATAAACAAGAAATTGTTTAATTGTTTTAAAATAAGCAAAAATAAGGGACCATTCTTTTACAATTGTGATGGTTTACAAAATTTGATTAACTTACAATAGATGAATGAATTTTAAAAAACTATAATTTATATATTTTCAAAGAACTATGACATTCAGTCAAGTACAATTCCTACTTCTTTTTTCTAAGCTACTTGACATTTTCTTGAATCCAATAATGCTTCAAAACCTCTGATGCACTCAAAAGTTCGTTGACTTTACAAATCAAAATTTTTTGGATGAGATCTTTTGCAACCTTTGAGATGTTTGGCCATGGACATTTGGCAAACAACTCATTTTCCTTTATGATCTCTTCGTATGTTCCTTTACAAGTGTCGGATAAAAAAGGATAGGATTGAGATAAGAGAACATATAGTATCACTCTATCACTCCAAATGTCTGCTTTTTGTCCATAGTCGCCTTCCATTACTTCAAGAGCTATATAAATTGGACTCCCTATGGCATGGATCAATCTTTCACTGTTTGTTCAAAAATGGGCAACTCCAAAATCAATAAGTTTGAGTGGTGAATCTTTGTCTTTGGTTTTAAACAACACGTTTTCAAGCTTCAAGTCTCTGGTATTCTTCAAAATGAACAATACCAAAGCCATGGCATGCCTCAATAGCACCAACAATTTCTTTGATCATTTTGCAGCTATTGGCTCTTGAATAATGCCATATTTACGAATATGATGATAGAGCTCCCCTCCTTCACAAAGCTCCATCACTATATTCACAAAAGTATCATCTTCAAAAACATCTTTGATGGAAACAAAAACATCTTTGATGCTCTAAAAAATTGATCGTCCGAAGGATGTGAATTTCACATTGTAATGCTTCAAGTCTTTCCTTTGAGGTGATCTTTTTTTTAGAAATTCTTTTGCATGCATATTGATGTCGAGTTGCAATGTCAGTATACAAATATGTGATGCCAAAATTGCCTTCCCCCAATTTCTTGCCTTTAGAATACTTGTCCATTTTGAAGAGTAACAATAGACAAGGGAATTTCAGTGGGAGCAAAATGATGAAAATATTAGAAGGACTTAGCTTTTACAGAAGTACTTAGTTTTAACTTTGATCTAGCTTTCACCTACCTTTCATTTTAATCTAAGTTTCATCTTGCATTTAGTTTTATTAGTCTAGCTATAATCTTATTGGACATTAATTTATTTTTTACACAAATTTTATTTTGATCTTGCCTTCACCTAAATTTTACTTTGATTTAGAAATGCCTAATTGTCTAATATAATATGGATGATGAATGTGTTTCAACATGTACTTTGGTGTTGTCTAGTTTATCTATTCAAAAGATGTTAAATTCATGCATGCAAAGGATTTAGTTGTATCAATAAAGCACTTAGATATGGTTCAATTTTGCAAGGAAATACAAAAATTACAAGATATACAAGAAGTCCATTGATGGCGTCTCCTCTGCAAGACACAACCACTACTTTCCCTTGATATTGTCCCATTTATATTAGCCATGGAAGGTTGAGGTGGATGACTTGCGCCATACAAAACTTTTATGTTTAGTTGCAAACTAGATGATCTTCATCCATTATTTTAGTTGAAGTTCTATTGAAAGCTACACCATGCCATTATACCAAATTCAAGCCATTTGGACTATTTTCAATGTTACATAAAGCTCTAAATTTTAAATGACAAATGAAAGCAAAGCACTATATAGTGTATTTTGGCAACTTCTACATTCTTGTCATTCATCTCAATTTTAACCATCAAAGCTATGGATATTTTTTGAATTTGAACTCAACTAATGAAATAAACCATACTAGTTTAATTTCTATTATAATTTTAAAATCTAAAAAATTCCTAAAATTTCAATACTTTGTTGCAACTTGAAATATTGGCCTATAACCATGGTCTATTGATTTCTCGCAAATTTGATTTACACCCGGGGGAGGGGACATTGCTTAAACAATTATTACAATATGCGGCTAAAGGATTTTTCTCGACGGTGGTAATATTATTATTTTTCCTTGCTAGATTTTAAAATATACTTGGGTGATTTAATTTTCCAATAAAGAACATTAAAATGAGGGTTTTTCTTTCAAATAGTAACTTTTATCTCTGTTTTTATAAAACTATGTTTGTTTGCATCTTTTGGTCTTCTACTATACTAGAACATAAAATAATCAATTTCAAATTTTTTGCTAGAGAAAGTATAAAAATTGGATATTTTCAGCTCATATTATCTATTAAAATGCACTCTTAAGATGTTGCTTAGTCCAATTTTTCATTAATAAAGACACAAATATTAAGAAGCCTAAATTGCATGCCCAAATAATTAAATTTTGCACAAAGTCCCTAAGTTTTTTTATTTGCAATTCAATTAGATTCTATAAGCAATATACAAAAGTTTGTGAACATTATTAAAATAAAACACCTTCAATATTCTAGTTGCACCTATTATTCTTTTCTCAAAAGATCTGTACATTTGTGAATGCAATCTCGACAAAAAGAAATTAGCACTTTATTGAATTCAAAACTTGTAAAAGAACAAATTTGAGATTATTGTGAAGCCCAGAATGTCATCGCCAACGGTGCTAGTATATGAGTCTAAGAATGCGAGCTTGCGAGCATTGAGCCTACAATATAGGTACCTATAATATAGATACCATACAATATAGAAGGTGTATGTATCATAAACACCTATAATATGGGTATTTGTAACATATATACCCTATAATCATAGACGATTTCTATAGTATATACACCTATAACATAGGTGTGTAGTATTCTAAACTCATGGGCTCACACTCCTATGCTCTCATAATAGCAACCCTCATATAAGATTCCAAGGTCAACTTTTGAATTGTTCTTTATTTTTTTCTTGTAGAGGAAATTGTAAACTAGATTGTAAGTCTATGATTCATTGTCCAAAGAGTACTTTATTCATTGTATCCTTTAGACAAAGACTATGGGTAAAAACTATGACATCTACTCTCCAGTTTCTGAATCCGAGTAATCCCAAACCTATCTACAATTGCAATCACATTGCATACCATAGCTAGGGTTTGGAATCAACGGGGTCCGACTGATCAATAAATTAATATTCTTGTTTACCTAGGACAGAGCTTCACGGTTACACTATTCTTGTTTTAAGGTAGGAGCATCCAAAATTGAACTTGTAACCAATGGCTTCACTTTTTTGACATGGTAGTTATCTTAGAACCAAAATCTAGGTAGACATTAGACAGCTTATTGTTTGTTGACCAAAATGATAAGCTATCTATAGACTACCTAAATTTAGGTTCTAAAATTGTTGCCTTGGTTAGAAAGTGACACCATTGGGTACAAGTTCGGTTTCAGATGCTCCTACCTTGGGCCTAAAGTAACATTTGAAGTAAAAATATTTTTGAAGGTAAAATATTTTTGAAGATTCTTGCATAAAAATGAGCTCACAGAATCTTCAAAAAAAAAGGCACTCGTGTAATAAAAGTACTATCCGTAAAAGTAAAGTAGAAAGAAAAAGATGAAGAGAAAAGGAGCATCGCAGCCCTCCTGGAGAACGGCCATGGCGTGCTCTGCTTCTTGTTGCGTGCCTCGGCCCTCTTGAGGCAGAGACAGACAGAGAAACAGAGAGATTGTCTAAGTTATAGAGCGGGGTGCAGGTCCTGTTGCAGCACAGGAAGCGGCGACGACGAAGGCGACGAAGGCGACGAAGAAGAATAGCTTAACTGAACCCTTTGAGAATCCTTGGCGGACAAAGATTTTCAAAATACAGTGAGAAATCACACCTAGGAGGCTTGGTGTGATTTTCAAGGGTTAATACTCCGTAAGTCTTTCACCTTTTGCGTCCGATCCAGATTAGGTCACCAGTTTATGTGTTGTTGCACGAAGCAGCAGCAGCCGGCGCTTCCTGACCTGCACTACTTCTCATTCCTTGCAGTTCTGGAGTGCGCGTTCACGCCATGGCGGACTACAGCAAGGTCTCCGAGACGGGCTCCTCGTCGTCTCACGACTCTCGCGTCCTCCACGCCCATGATCTCGTCCGCCAAGCCGACAAGTTGTGAGTGCCATCTCTGTCTCTGTTCTGTCTTGTTATGTCTGCTGGCTCGGACACTCGTGGCCCTTATTACGCCTGTTTGTTTGCGCAGAACCAAGGTCAGCCTGTTCAATTGGTCGCCTAACTGGGCTGCTGCCACTCCTCTCTACGAGCAAGCAGGCAAGAGACGGATCCCCTGATTAGGTCGTGCGTGTCTTTGAAAACAAAATGTAAATTCTCATGGAGCTCTCTGTTTTTCTTGATTCGTTTTTGTCGACTCTTTCAATCTAAGTGTTGTCAAATTCATCTGAGTTTTTGCTGCTGGCCGCCTTTGGACAGCCTCTGCATTTAAGTTGGCAAAGATGCCCGAGGAAGCAAAGATTTGCTACGAGAAAGCGGCGACTGGTCAAGAGAAATTATCATCGTATCCTCCACTTTGCAGTTTATTTATTTTTTCATTTTGGAAAGTGGTGAGTCAATTGGAATGTGGAGTAATGTTACACTGGTCTTAGTGTGAGACAAGGCACCTTTCATCGCGCAATTTTCATAAGATCGATTTTAGGGATCCATTCTCTGAGATGGTTGTGAGATACTTGGCATGGCCGCACAATGTTTGCAAGCATACGTACTGACGCACAACTACCAGCTGAAGAGTAGAGATTTAGTTGTATTGCTCCGTTTTGCAGTTGCAGGTATTACGAGTTTGTGTATAAGAGTTTTTTCTATCAACCTTGGCTTCGATCCCGACTTCTTTTGCGTTCTGTTTTTGCCTTCCAGGAATAATCACTGGAGTGAGAAACTGCAGTGAGTAGTCTGAGACTGCAGGATCTGGATTAATAGCGTCTTCCTTTCTTTTTCTCATGGAAGCATGCCCTTAACCGGCGGATCGTTCCAGACCTTGGTCTGCAGGAAAGCATATGGAGTCGGTAGGAGCCCTCGCGAAAGAGCTTGGTTTTATTGATGAGACGGTTGCTTCCTACAAGAAAGCCAGCGAACTTTTGCTGCATTGTGGGAAAGTACAGCCCAGTGCTGATGTGCTTGGCAGAGGCGCCCGGTAATTACCTCCCTTCTAACTGATGCGCATGATTTCTCAGTTTGTTTGAGGCGTGATTTGAATCGGCTTACATTGGTCCCTTGTCCAGGGCAGTGGAAGACGAAAAGCCGGAAATTGCAGTCAGGATGTACTTAGATGCTTGTGCGATGCTTGAGGAGGACGGTCGCGAGCAGATGGCCTTCGACACTTATCGTGCAGCAGTTACTCTTTACATCAAGCTTCATAGGTATTCTTACTACTGCATTGAAGAATGAGATCTTTGCTCTAGGATCTGAATGGTGCATCAATATGCATTCTACATTCACCGATGATTAGTGTCGCATCTTGGCATTCTGGTCGTGTTAACTAGTCCATATTTCGTTCCCTGGGCTTCTGTAAAAACAGCTGTTCTTATTTATTGAAGGTTTAAGGATGCGGCAGCTGTGCTTGTGAGATGGGGCCAGTCAGCAGACAAATCTAATGCCACTCAGAGCCAGTGTAAAGTGAGTAGCGATATTTCTCTTGTCGAAATGGTCATTTTCGTGCTTCTTGAAAGAGCAGTATATAAGAGTACATGTTTGTCTTGCCCTTTCGATTCTGCAAGTAGAAATCAGGTTGTATAGTTGTGGAAGTTTCTGTTTGTGTAAGTAACAATTTGAGCTGTGTGAAAAGACTTCGAATCTGTCAGCGGAGTTGCTTTTTAGTTTTCCTCTTTTTGAAATTTGTTTGCGGTGTGAAATCCAGGCTTACCTCAGTGCTATCATAGTTCATTTGTACGATGAAGATTTGAAGCAAGCACAACAATGCTACAATGATTGTTCTCAGTACGTTCTCAGATTCATCTTCTCAGATTCTGAAGATTTTATCCTGCATGCACTTCGTTCATCTTGTGGATCTATTGTTGGTTTGCTAACATCCTTTACACCAATGCTATAAGCCGGCTATCATTTGGTTTACTTGGTCAGTCGTCTTGATCAAATGTTTTTGGGGAATTCATATATGCAAATAGCCTGCTTATAATGTCTTAGGTTAGTTTGCAAAGTTTAATTGCAAAGTATGTTTTATAGATATAGTCATTAAAATGGGGGAGGGGTTGCAGGGTGGATGCATTTTACAGAAGCGAACAAGGTGAAACTGCTGAAAAGCTTCTATCAGCATATAGTATGGGGAGTGCAGATGAGATAAAGCATGTGGTCGGGTCAAGCTATGTCATTCCGCATTTAGATCACATGGTGAATCCCGATATAACTCGACATGCTCGTTATGATAACGTTCGTTTATGCTGATCCCACCTTCGATGTAATCAAGTATATTCACTTTTGCATGTTTATATGTGAATATTCCCCCTATCAATACTCCAGCAACTTGTGGTCAACATCTGAAAGCGGTAGCTGACCAGAGGTACTGGAACCATATCAGTGCGTTTTTAGTCAACTACACTGGTTATAGAATTTATTGTAGGGCGGATAACTGTTGTGCTCCACAATCATTTTGATCATGAGAATTATCGGTCGGACATCTAGTGAAAATCTAGGATGAGGGTTGAATTAGGTTGTGTACCCATGCTTTGGCAGTTCAATTGTGTGCATTTTCAAAGCTCCAAACCCACCGTATTTTTTACTGCATCATAACCACACTGATTTATCCTATGGATGATTTCGTCATAGAAATGGGGAGTGTCTTTTGTAACTATTTTGTTTTTTTCATCTGATTTATTAATCAAGATGAATTACTGTAGTTAAACAACATATGCCTTTGTAGGATTTAATATAACCAGTAAAGTACTGCTGACTTAAAATGGTCCACTCTGTAGGTTCTATGATACTTGTTGTTTGCAGGTAGTTGCCCTAACCTAAACCTTTGTTCTTGGGTGCCTTTTGCAGATTGTAAGGCTGGCCAAGCTGTTGCCGATGGGTGAGCTTAAAGCTATTTTGCCAGGGGAGTCGAGTGATACCAACTTGAACGAAGAAGACCTTACATAAGAAGGGTTAGTTGCTTTAAACCCTACATTCAGTTGCTCAACTGTGGAGGCACTGTGGAGGCACTTCAAGGTACCCGGCAATTTGAATTTTGAACACAGAACATATGGATCATTGGGGCATCACATGAATTCCCGAATTTGAAAAATGCAGTTGGTGGCATGTGGTATCTCTTTTTCTCTTATGTCAAGAAAGCCACATTCATGTTATAATAAATAGTACATGGTTTTATATTGATATGTCTTAATTTCTAGTGGTTCCAGGGGTAGTTCTCGGCTACAACAATCCTCCGCGTTAGGTACAGAGTTACGTTTTAGAAGAGAAGCAGCTACATTGAAGACATGTGATTCAAAAGTTTCTATTTCTAGACTGAAGACCTTGGGATATAATCTGGTTTTAGAAGCTACTAGGTGGATATAAGTTTGAGAATTATTGCTGGATGTGGTTTTTTCTAACATCACAAGCAAATGAGGAATTAGTTTGGGAGAGTGTGTAGAGTAGTTCCAACTCTCCATGTTTCTTGAGCAATTCCATTTGTTAGTGTCCTTCGGCGTACCATATTAATCCCAGTTCTTTAGAGCGCTCGGAGGCGGCGGAAAGAGGAATTGAGGATGCTCAAGAGAACGTAGTACTTAGAGAACCAGGGGTTAGCAATGAAAGAAGCTAGGTTAAGCTTCCATACAAGGGTTAAGCTTCAAGAGGGCTTCCGGTTATACCTAGTCACTTCGTGTTCCTTGAAGCGCCGCCACCTTTTCAGACCTCTGCATCCTCAGTCTCGAATCGACCAGGGGAAGCATTCAGGGAGTGTTAATTCTGTTTCCGGGGTTTTTACCCAATTCTGTTATCACAATTTGTAAAGATTTGTATGATTTTTGGGCAGTGCTGGAATGTGTGATTTTGAAATTTTCGCCTATGTTGATCGTGTATTGCCTTTATGGAGACTAAACCCTGATGACGATTTCCCCCCTCAGATAAAGAATACTCTCCAGTCGCTTACAACAGGTACATGATAGGTGGAATCTTCATCCCAACAGCACTTCTGTGTGGCATTGGCTGTCGTTGTTGATGCACGTTACATGCCTTATGGGCACAACAGGTGCCGCAAGTCAAAAGGAGATCCAGCGTTTGAATTTGCTGGCGAGTGATCGCACTTCCTTCACGTGGCTTCACCTCTCAAGGTACTGTGGGAGCATTTGGGATTGATACGTTTTTTGGTTTGACCTATTGGATCATTGCCTCATCAATGATCAGAATGGAAAGAAAGTAGTTGGAGCAGACTATGAGGAAACCCTTGGCAATTTGCTGCGGGCATTGGGTCTCAACAACTGAAGCAGAAGATGTGCACTTTAAGTACCTTGAAAGCTAACTGTGCACGCTATTTTCGGGCACCTAGCTGCAATGTCAATGTGGGACTGGGATGAGCAAGGGGAGTCCTACCCACCTGAGGACAGAGAACAATCCCGTGAAACATATGCATCTCATAGTGGAAGCTCAGATTACCGTGGAGCGCATCATTCTTATGGAGACCATAGCCATCACCATCATGGCCACACAGGCCACAACCACGATCATCACCACCACCATCAGCAAGATGATGCACATTCCTATCACGGCCAACAATCAACTGGAGCCAGCCCTTCCCGTCATAATTACGGTGCGCGGCATGAGTCCTATGAGGATCCAGGTGCCCACCAAAACTATGGTCGGCGTGAGTCCAACGGGGAAGAAGAAGATAGGGGTCGTCAAAGCTATGGGTGGTGGCATGATTCAAACGATGACCAAGGTGATCACCGGAACTCTTATGGAAGTCCCACCCACGCCTCCAACAGGGCTCATGCCCCGGCAAGGGAATCAGCTCATTATCGAGATGATGAAGGTTATGACTCAAGTGCAGGGTATGAGATTCGGCAGGAACACCACCACTCTCCTCCTCCTCCTCCGCCTACCTCTGGACATGGACATGAAGCTTCCAATCGAACCGATTTGTTCACTAGTGATAGTGTTGTGAATTTGACCTTGGATGAGATTGATGCACTTGCCCGCAGTCATCGTTCTCGCGCTTGGTTGGTGGTTTTGTATGCTCCTTGGTGCCGCTTTTGTCAGGTCTAGCATTCATTATTCCCTGGGCAATTGCTTGTTTAGATTGGTTGCTTATCAAGTTCTTCAATGTCATGCCTTGTTCATTGGAGCTCTAAAGCCTTTGGAAGTTCTGCAATTTTGAAGTTAGGTTTGTGCTATCTATATCTGTATATATCTATCACAATGTACTTGTCTTTCCAATCTTATATTATGATGGGTTTGAAAATCTAATAAGACCATTTTGCCAGGCTATGGAGCCAAACTTCGAAAGGGTGGCCCAACACCTTGAGAATTCCAGTGTCTATGTGAGTTATCTGATTAATTCACTTAAACAATATTTCAATAGATTTATTTAAATGCTCTACATTAGACACAAAACATGCAAACTTGGTCAAAATGATTGAAACTTGTACTTTCATGTTTCTTGTAGGGGATGCAAGCTTCCAAATTGAATTTGTTACTTTTGAAAGTTTATTCTCCAATAATTGATTTTACTCTTGGAGAGTGTTTCAATAATATGAAAAATGACAATTTAGTCTACCAAATCTTTAATATTTATGAATGCATTGAAATTTATAAGTTGGAATATTTTTTAGTAATACACTTATTGAATCACAATGGTATAATTATATGTTACAAACAAAATCGAAAGATTCTAATTTTCATGAATTTATGTACAATTGTATACACATTTGTATGTTAATTTATACCATTGATGTCCAATTCATGTATGTTATAATGAAAGTGAAATAATTTCAAGAGAGTTGTTATCGAATAATTTTACATATTACAATAGATTTTATTCAAATGAAGTTCCTTAACCTCTAAATGCCCAAGCCCTTTTTTGAATTTCTAGGAATTTGCTCTAAATTGAACAAAAAGTCAACATTTTGATAAGTCCATTCAATTTTTTAAGAATTGTAACTGTACAAATTCAAACTAGACATGTAAGACGTCATATAGAAAAAGAAAACACAACAATATCACTTATGAATTGAAAGATTATAATGTTTGAACATTAGGGTGTTAGAAATGCAAAAGTGATATGAAGTCTTTCAATCCTCTTTTCACATGCCAATTCTAAAAAGTTGGTCAACAAAAAAATATGAAATTAAAGGCCCTAACATGCATAACCCCAATCAATTTACGGCTTCTCAAAATCTATTCTATAATTTTTTTAAATGAATTTCTAATGCAATTTTTCTTCCAAGATCTAGAGTATTGGAGGCTCATTATTTTCCAAGAGCCCTCAACACTACAGAAAGTCAAGATTGCAATGGGTACCCTTGCACAAAATCCTGAATAGAAAAATCATAATCAATCATTTTCAAAATCGGATTTTTGATGCTAAAACTAGACTTCAAAAAGAGTTTTTCAAAAATATAAATTACTAAAAATAGCAACTTGGTTAGGTTTTATTTAACTTCAAAGTTTTGTCGACACCCAAATTGGGTGCCTCAGGCATTTAGGGGTTAAATCAAATGAAATTTGTACTTATAGAAGTGATTTTAAATTGGCATCATTGCACATTAATTACAAATTTTTTTGTCTTACTTCAATTTTGGCTTAAAGTAACTTGATTATAATGACCTTCAACTGTTAATAATTAAAAACACAGTATATCATAATTGTAATATATTCATTTAAAAATTTTCAGGTTGGCAGATTTAGAGCAGATGGCGATTTCAAAGAGTATGCAAAACGATATTTGCAACTTGAACATTTTCCAACGGTTCTTTTTTTCCCTAAAGATAGTTCAAATGTAGTGAAGTATCACTCTGAAAATCGAGAGGTTGATGCATTGCTCGGATTTGTTCAAGCTTTTGAGTAGTTGATGTTAAAAATTTTAAATTAGAGAAGACAATTGAAATAAGTTTACTACCTATACTTTTGTTCTTTAGCACAATCACATTTAAAGAACAAATCACCATTACTATGACAACTAATAAAACTTACAATGACAAAAATACAAAAAGCATTTGAAAATCCAATCTCAATAATTAATAACTTTTTGAAGATCTTCACTAAACTTTACATTTCAAATAAAATAATAGAATGTAAAGTATATTTATTTTGTAACTGGGCAGTCCAGGCAAATTTTAAAAAATCACTTTTTTGAAAAACAAAAATTCGAAAGAAAAGTTTGAAAAAATTATAGTATAAATAATTTGAACCCCTCCAAACTATAATGTTTATTGGTTGTAATGTCATTTGTAGGTCAATTAATTACGGTGAAAAGTTACTGCACTACCATACTTTATAGTCATGAAGGCATCTACATATAGTTTATAAGGGAAGGTATGAATTCAAGTTCTTCTCTAATATCAATTTTCAAATAAAGCCATTTTGAGAAATTGATTCAATTTTTTTTAAATGCCATAAAACAAATCATTTTAGAAATAATAATGTAATTTAATAATAATAGGCAATTTATTGTATACTATTGACATAGTTTAGAAAAAAACCCTTTGTATTCATCTAAATGGTTCATTTGATTATTCAATGTTTTCACTACAATTAATTAATTGCATTTCTACAATCATTCTTTCATTTTTCATTACAAAAGTTTGATTTTTGGTTATATAGGTAAAAATTTCATGCATGAAATCCTATTCTAAGTCAAAACCTTGACCAACTTTTTAAATAAGAGTTGAATTGAATCATTTAGAAGGCTATTAGAAAGTTTACAAAATATGAAAACATTGGTTTTGTAAAACGTGAACATGATGGTCATGTAAACTTTTTTTTTTGGCCTAAAATACACTTGCTAAATATTATGTATAAAAAGTGTAATATGTTATAAATCATTATATAGAATAATTCAATGAGGATTGTATCCCAAATCACTTCAAAATTGTCAATTGAAGGATTGTAATTTAAAAAAATGTTCTTTCAATTTGTTATGACCCTAATACAAACATTGTAGTTTGCAACTCCTGAGACAAAAAAGTAGTAGTACACCATAATTAAGAACCGCCACAAGTTTTCAAGAGCAAATGATAAGAATTTAAGACTTTTTAAGTCACAAATTTATTTATTTATTAAATTAAAAATATCTAAAATAATTAAAAAATAATTTGAAAATTAAAAAAAATATTAAAAAAATATTAATTATTATTTTAAATTATAGTTTTAAATTATAAATTATTACAAGTAAAAAATTACAAACTAAACAATTAAAACTTTGAAGTTTGAAAATTTAAAGACACTTAGAATATCAATGGAAAGTCATGATATATATACATATATATATATATATTAAAAAAAAAATATTCCCTTTAGAAATAATGTTCTTGGATATGGCTATAGATTAGGTTTTCAAAGCCATAAGCATTAATAAGACAGATTGAAATGTTATAAAATAGATTTCAATTTTGAATTAAAGTCAAGAATATTGCTACAAAATTGAAATAAATGATTGTGTGCAAACATGAATGAATTAGATCAAAATTTGAATATGAAATATATGCCAATGGCATTATTATTTAAAAACACATAATCTAATAACACATCAATGTCTTTTTCACCAAAACCACTAGGAAGGGAATAATTTTTTAACAAAGCTTCCAATTTATAGAATGACGGTTGCATTTCCAAAATTAGTTGATATTATAATTTTAAATTCCAAATTTACTTAAAAATTTACTTTAAAGAATGGTTTACTTACTTTAAAGAATGGTTTTAAAAAGTAAATTTACTTAAAAGTTTGAAGAGTTTAAATTGATATATAAATTTATTAAAAATTTAAATCATTATAATTTATTACCAATTTTCTTAAAAGAAAATTAAAAAAGATTTTATCATTTCAAAATTCAAAATGGTTTTGGAATGGAGTTTGCCAAAGTGGCTATCGAGTAGGTCTAAAAAGGCTTAAGTTTTGATAAAGTTGTAATTAGAAAATGAATTGTTGACACATGAAGTTTAAGTTTTGTCATTTCTAATTTTTTGTAGAATAAATTTTGAAGTTTGAAGTGAAAAAGAAATAACCTTCAATTCTTCTTATGTTAAACAATGTTTAAAAAGTTTTTATATTTAAAATAATGGTCAATATAGCATTTACTTTGAGTAGTGCATAGTTGTTACTAGAACTGCAAAAAAGAACTCAACCTTAGTTTAAAATTTTTTAGCAATATTTAAAAAAAATAAGTTTCAAATAAATTTTCAACATTTAACATTTACAAAGCCATTGCAAAAAGATTACTAAAAAATTTAAAATATTAAAATTTTAATTAATTATTCAAAGAATTTTCAATCTTAGGTTCCAAATTTTATTTATAAATATTGGTGATAGCAATTATAAATCAATCCATACAAATTTAAAATTTAAAATTAACGATTTTTGTTTATAAACCAAGAGCAATTTAAATTGTGATTCACTATTTCTTAAACATATTCTTAGTGCACTCTACAACGATCATCAATTGGAGACACATATTGTTGAACATGCAAGCTTCAATCTAATGAATAATATGTCTTGAGAAAGTACACATCATAGTATTGCATAAAATTGAACTCAAAGGACCTTGCTTTAACCTTTAAAATTTTCATTGACTAAAATATAATATAGTCAATTTGTTTTTAGAACACCCATTTTTGGACTTAGGAATGTAAAAAGTTACTTGTTCTTTCCGAGCTCATTCTCAAGAAAATCAAATTAGTTATCAAGTGGTATATTCAATTTAGAAAGCATGGGTGGTACAGGAGATGTAGCAAAAAATCATTGGATGGAGGAACTCTAGCTAATGAGGTGGAGGCCTGTATTCATGGGTGGTAGTGCCACTCCATGTTATCAAGGTTGGATCCATCCTTTGGAATGGGAGACACGGTGTTAAGAGACTTTTGACAAACTTTTGAAAAGACTATGTGAGGAACATTCCGGAAAAAACCCATTGGAATGCATGCCTTGACAACAATGCATGCCTTGAGTTGCCCAATAGTAGATTAGACCTTAAGTAACATTCTCCATCCCTATTTTCTTAATTCTTCTTGATTTGGGGTACAAACAACCATTGGAATACACATTTTGCACTCGGATTTGAGCTGTTTTTCAAATTTTTTTTATGTTGTGTGTCTTTTCTTGTGCTCCATTAGTTTACCATGTTTGATCTTGAATTTTGGCTCCAAATTTGTAACAAATCTTCCATTTATTTCATCATTTCTAAAATTTAATAATGAAATGGTCACTAGTGTAAGACCATTTTCACTCATTCTTGGTCCTAACAATACAAGACTTGTTTCCATGCTTGAGGAATTTAATTACCTTGTGAATGAGTATAGGATGCCAACTTTCTAAAATTTTATGTGAACTTTAGAGCCACTCAAAGTACAATTTTAGTTATGCCAAAACATGAATTTCATTGAAGTAACCTTCACTTTTATGTTATAATCTTGCAATCTATGAGTTGGATTGAAACCAAACTTTGTAGAGATAATAAGGACTTGGCTTTCTACAAGATCTTACGGTTAATTTTGCCTAAAAGTGAGTCTTCGTCCTCTCAAGCTTCAACTCTTCGTAACTTACAAAATTGGGATCCATGACCCTTTAAAAGTCGCTGAAAATTGTAAGGGTTAATAAAAGATGTTAATAAACAAATTGATTGTGTAGATATGCAAGAAACATCCATGCGCACATCTTTCCTTCAACAAGCATCTTCAAAAAAGTTCCACGATTCCCTATAAAGAAATTTCCATGTTGGCTTAATAGTGCCCTAATTTTTGAAAATAAATATTTTTTTTATTGTAATTAGATTAGATTTTTGCATTTTTCCTTCATATTATAACTAATTTTGTACATTTGAACGTGATAGCACAATTCCTCAACAAAACTCTAATTACAATAAAGAGATTTTTATTTTCAAAAATTAGGGTATTGTCACGTCAATAAGAAAATCTCTATAGAGAAAATTGTGAATTTTTTTTGGAGATGCTTGTTGAAGGAAAGATGTGCATATAGATGTTTTCTACATACCTCTACAATCAAATCTAAAAATTCATCACCAATGTTTTTCAATGAATTATCATGTAAAACCATAAATATTAAGTAAAAAATTTCACCTAAAAAGGAATTTGGCTTGATAGGGATTGAGTAAGATATCATTGATGTTGATTGTGCAAAATAAAAAATGTCAAATTTGTTTATAGTATGCCATGAAAACTAAATGGTCTAATTAAATTGCAACCAACAATCTTCTTTGTAGCGAGCTTTGTAGGGCACTTTTGTGAAAGATCCTTTAGATAGTAAGGTAGTATGCTCTAAAAGCGACCATTTAAGGGCTGGTTTGCCTTTTTCATAGGTTTCCATGAATAGAAATATTTTTAGATCATTTTCCAGAGAAAGAAAAATGAATGCGGAACGTAACACAAGTGTTTTCATATTTTTTGAATCATTTTTGAGTTACTTATGAATTTAAAAAAACAACTGTTGTAGGCACCTATTTGTGACCCTAGGTCTTCCAATATCCGACCACTTGCAACTTCTAGAGTGATTTGAGTAAATGAAGGCCAATGATTGGCTCTTGCAATAAATAATGCTTTTCTCTTGATTCTCTCAATGGCTTGGGAGGTTCATTTCAGGACCACCTAATGTCCATTTTAGACCTAAATATAGGATCCATTTGAAGAAGCCGCTCGCTTATAGAGCACACTACCTTACCCAGGATAATACCATCTCTATTCCAACTAATATTATAATCTCACTACCATGTCAAAATTCAATAATAGAAAAACATCTTAATTTAGTCTTACAATGATATTCAAAATTTTCTAATACGCACTAGATCATTGGATACTAACCATATACCTTGAAAGTGTTGAAATACTCAGATGCTGAAGTTAAAGAGTCACAATTGAAAGCTCAGAGTAGAAACCAATGTTGAGCGGGTATTGACTAAATAAATTTTAAATGAACATTTTTAAAACTATTATCAAAGTGCAATGTTCATAAGAGTTTCATAAGTCTAAATACTTGCCCAACACTAGTAGTAACCATAAGATTTGAAAGACCAAAATTATTGTTGAAGAAATAAGAAGTTAGAAATTTGAGCATTGCAACGGATTTGAAGATAATGGGGTTTAACCTAGAGAAAGTGAGGGTTGTTTCCATCAAGGATGCAATGATGTTCAAATCCAAATGCTTTGTGTCAATGATGAGAGTAAGTTGGGCACCCAAAAATGCACCATTGACCCAAAATTGCCATCATCACCGTGTATAAATCTCCAAAATCAATATGTATAGATGTACCTATGTGGAAGAAATGATTTTAGAACCTATGCAAACTTTGACCCTTCATAACATTTGCATAAACTACCCAAATGTTGCGTTCTTTGGTATGTTCAAACTTCTTTTCACTTGCCAACAGAAAAATGTGAAATTTGAACAATCTAATAATAGTAGAAAAAAGTGGTGGTTTGGGCATTGCCTATCTTATATAGAAAATTTGAAACAACTTCACACCCATTCCTCAATTTTCTCATCATTTATTCCTTTGTTTTGGTAAACATGAGTTTGCAAAAGTGGATGACTAATTGACCTCGTATTGAGTATGTGTACATGGAAGCTGAATAAGCCTATAGGATTAGGTAATTTAGTGACCTACTCGTGAAAGAATAAGGTGGATATATCCAAAGTTGCACCCTGCCTAAAATTGGCATCACCACTCCATGTGCATCTCTAATATCAATATGTATGTATATTGAAAAACAGATTTTTGAACATCTACCAAAAAACACTTTGACCCTTCATAATTTTAGCATATAGTATCCAAATGTTATGTTCAAGGTCATATTTTTTGGTGCGTTAGAACCTCCTTTCACTTGCCAACAATTTTTTTTGCAAATTTGACCAATCTAATAATAGGAACATGAACAAAGAGTGGTGGTTTGGGAAGGTACCCACTTTGAAGAGCGTCTCTTAGAGTTAGATACGAACGCCTTTTCAAAAATTTAAACGCATGAAAATGTAAGATTAAAATAATGACAAGAAGATGACGTAAGCTTAGACTCTTAGAATTATTTTTTCTTCCATTTTGATGAAGTACTTTGCTGTCCCAAAATGATCTTTTGGTTTGACCAACCGTTTGGGATTAAGGCTAAAAATAATGTTAGATGCTAAGGTATACAAGTTGTTTTGGTCAAAAAGCACTATGAAGGGGTCTTTTCAAAAATTTGAAAAATTCATGTGCTAAACGCATATTGAATTTGGATTGGAGGTGATAATCTTTGCAAAACCAAGACTATTGAAGCTACATGACCACCCAAATTAGGAATTGAAAAAATATCCAACTTTTTAAAATTGGAAAATTTAGCCCTAAAAGAATGATTATTCCAGTACATCAAGTACATTAAATTTAGAGATTTCAATGATAGCAATTGAAAAAAAATTCAAATTTTTTAATATAAATATTTAGATTCACTATTTGTTTCTTTATATTCCGATTTTATTTTTGTATTTTTTTGTATTTTCATGTTCAGCAGCATTGATGTTTAAAGCTTTATATATATTTTTAGAATTTTAAAAGCAAATTTTTAACTATATTTTTAAACATGCATTTTATATAAATTAAAGGGTGGCAATTTTAATTTTAATTTTATAAAGTTCATAATTTAGTTGTAATAAGAGGAAGTGGATATTCTTATATATATTTGGATGCACTTTGATTGTATTATAAGACTTTGTGTTCCGTATTATTGCCCTTTGGCCTCAATCAATATTAGATGGGGTGAAGGGATCAAGTACATGTCTAACCACTTAGTTACAATAAATACTAGATGGAGTGAGGAGGTAGTCATATGCCTAATTCTTTGCTTATTATAAACATTGGGTAGATTAATGGGGTCAAAAAATTACAACATCTTGCTGCAATTTTAGTTGAAGTAAAAAAATTGATTCAATGTTCAATTTGAAATTGATAAATTATATTTCACATTTAAAAAATAAATTGTTTTGAGTTTAACAAAAACGAACATAGACAATATGTGGATTGCAAAGCTTTCCTAGCTACACAATCAATTTGCAATATGGGGGAGAAGGCCATTCTTTTATACAAGTAGGATAGAAGTACAATAATCTATGTGGGACATATGTACATGCATGCGTATTTGCCTATACCTAGTCAAGTCAAAAGCAATGATTGCCTTGAGAGCAAAATATTGAACCTTATTAATGCTTGGTAAATCCATTTTTTTTCACAATATGTTCAACTAAAAAATGTAGGAGGTTAGGTTAACTTTCACTAAAACAATGTATTTATGATTTGAAGCCTCAAATCAAAAGCTATTGACCAAATTCAAAAAAGTATATGAAAATGAATTGAATCTATTGGAAG
This sequence comes from Pseudisothecium myosuroides, assembly GCA_951799445.1. NCBI lineage: Eukaryota > Viridiplantae > Streptophyta > Bryopsida > Hypnales > Lembophyllaceae > Pseudisothecium > Pseudisothecium myosuroides. The sequence continues at coordinate 9,168,137 of OX637287.1, read as the reverse complement.
TCTTTTAGAATGTTAGCAAAATATACCAAGAAGCCTAAACAAAGTCACCTATATATACCACCTCAATGTTTTTTAATCTTCATTATTTTGTGATTTCAAATACACTCTTGCATAGAATTATCTAGATTTTTTGTTTACTTTATTTTAAAAGTATAAATGCAAAGCATTACATTTATTCCATTTCTGGGTAGAAAATTTTCTATTGTTTTTTTTATTCCATCTTAAATCACTCACACATGTGATTTTAGAATCATGATGTATGCTCTATTATATTTGATTTGGTGATTGGCATGAATCCAACAAATAATATATATTTTTGCTAATTCAACATTTATATTGATTGCTAGTTGAATAAGTAAATGAAGCTTAAAGACTTAAAATTTACATCAATATTTAAACCACTTTAATCTATCTCACCCATCCATATTAACCAAATCCAATCTTTGATTAAAAAAAAGAAGCAAGCCACCTTGTGCATTACATAACATTGTTCATCTGCCACCTATATTGGGGAGTCCCTTTTAGATTCTTGATGCACCCTCTCAAACATTGTTTGAACCTACAAACTTAAGAAAAAAACTATATAACTTTAGATCTCCTCAATAAATAAATGAAGTTTAATTTCTTAAAATTTTCGTTAATATTCAAACCACATCAATTTTTCACCTATCCATATCGACCAAATCTAATCACTCACACAAAAAGCAAGCCACTTTATGTAGTACATAACATTATTCACCTACCACTTGTGTTGGGGAGGGTCTCTTTTGGATTTAGGATGTGCTCCCTCAACCATTGGTTGGACGTGCAAGCTTTGGAAGAAAATTATATAACTTAAGATCTCAATAATTAAATAATTGAAATCAAAGGTCTTAAAATTTACATCAATGTCTCATCCATCTAGATCGACCAAATCAATTCTTTCCTACAAAAACCACCCCACCATGTTAGTACATAGCATCATTAACCTGTGACGTGAATTAAATCTACAAACTTTGGAAGAAAGTTATGTAACTTAAGATCTCCAAATAAGTGAATGAAGTTGAAGGTCTTAAAATTTATGCCAATGTCTCACCTATCTAGATTGACCAAATCCAATTTCTCCCACAAAAACCACGCTACCATGTGTAGTACACCCAAATACAAGTCACAGGTGAATAATGCTATGTGGATCCCTTTTAGATTCAAGATGTGTTCCTCAACTATTGGTTGAACTTGCAGGCTTTGGAAGCAAGTCAGGGGACGTCCCTTATAGATTCACGATGTGCCTTGCCACCATTGACTAAACCTACAAACTTTGGAAGAAAGGTAGGAGACATCCCTTTTAGATTTACGATGCGCCCTGCCACCACTAACTAAATCTGCAAACTTTGGAAGAAATTTAGGAGATGTCCCTTTTACATTCACTTGTGACGTGAATTAAACCTACAAACTTTAGAAGAAAGTTATGTAACTTAAGATCTCCAAATAAGTGAATGAAGTTGAAGGTCTTAAAATTTACGTCAATGTCTCACCTATTTTGATCGACCAAATCCAATCTGTCCCACAAAACCCACGCCACCATGTGTAGTACATAGCATTATTCACCTGTGACTTGTATTACAGTGTGGGTCCCTTTTAGACTCAAGGTGTGCTCTTCAACTATTGGTTGAACTTGCAAGATTTTTGAAGAAAGTCACGAGATGTCCCTTTTAGATTCACGATGCCCCCTGCCACCTGATTGATCAAATCTGCAGGCTTGGGAAAAAAGGCAGGAGACGTCCCTTTTAGATCCACGTTGCGCCCTGCCACCATTGACTAAACCTGCAAACTTGGGAAGAAAGTCAGGAGACATCCCTTTTACATCCATGATGCGCCTTGCCACCATTGATTGAACCTGCACGCTTTGGAAGAAAGTTAGGAGATGTTAAAATCTCCTTAAGTATCTTTGGGAGGATAATACCTTCTAGAGAGAATCTTAGGTGTGTGAAAACACATTCAACTAATAGTATCTTGTATCACTTAAATATAAAACATGTAATGATCTTATGTCCAAATATCCACTTTTTTAAAAGACCTAGTGTGAACGTCCCATTAGAAAGATACTAAACTTCTTGTAAGAAATACAATGACCTCAAAAATTGAGTACTTGGCTCATAAAAGTGACAATGTAGAGAATATAAAGAATCAAAGCAAGAAATTCTGAACATAAATATTATAGAGCATCAAGTAACACACAACCTCAAGAAAATTGAAAGTAAATCTCCTTCAGAATTAAAAAATACATAATTCCAAAGTTGACTCATTCTCTCAGGTCCTTAAACCCTAATTGAAGCTTAAACCCCACTCTCCTCTCCTCTCCTCTGTCTGTCTTCTGCTGTCTGCCCGTCACTCTGTCTTGTATAAAACCCGCTCTCCTCTGTCTGTCTTCTGTCTGCCCGTCACTCTGTCTTCCCCAGTTGTTTGCGTGAATCACTTCATCTGCAGCTGCGCTTTCATCTGATCATGCCGTGCTTGCTATGGCGCTTCATGCTTCTCCGCCTTCCTTCCTCATCTCGTCAATTTCCTTCTTTGATTCCTTGTCTTCCCTTCCACTGAGCAACGATCATGACGAGTTTGCTGCTGCCGCTGCTGAAGTAATTGCCGAAAGTGCAGCTGTTGCTGTGCAAGGTGAGCTTCTTTCTGCCTTCTTCTCTCCACAATTTCTGAACAATTTTTGCTTTCGCTCATTTTTGTTTGATCTTTTGAATTCCCGTTTGATTTTTAATAAAAAAAATTCGACTGTTTGGGAGCAGAGGTGCAGGAGATTGTCCCCACGGATGCTGAACAGGAGCTGATTTCGATGATGGCCACTATGGGTCTTCCGACTACCTTTGGTACGAGCACGGAGGTAACCTTGATTTCTTGTCTCGGTGCTTGGATTCTGCAATTTGTTGTATTCTGTTTGGATTTTTCGTTAGAAAGTTGGAAACTCTCGCAATATGGGATTTGAGCGGATCGCCTGAATTTCTCATCCTGCTTTTTTAACTCCTGAAGGACTGAGGTTTCGTGGGTTTTAAAATGACCAATGTTGTGAGAATTCAGTAATACAGACATGGTTAAAAATTTATAACAAGGAAGAGCATTGCGTTTGATGGTTTAAAATTATATAAGGTTAAGCAATAGGAAGCGCCACTCAAAGCACTAAACGCACGTGAGGTCTAATTCGGGCCCTCTTGGTTCTTTAGGAGTTAAGTATGTCTTACAAATTTACTAGATGGTTTGTGTCGAGTGCTTGTACTGGATCCACTAGTTTCTGTGTCACAGGAGATTATTGCGGTGAATTGGAATTGATAATTTGATATCCTACATGAAAGACTATAATCTGATGCCAGAAAATTGTTAGTTTGTCTTCCGTGAGGTGTTTTCAGCGGTCTTTTGAAGAGTTATTTTTTGTGGTATCTCGTTTTTCTCCTGAAGGCAGTGGTGCGTTGGATGTACAGGTGAAATCCACCAGGAAGGGCAGAAAAATTAAGACTGGGGCGTCAAGGGTTGTTGGTACTCAAGTTGTGGGTGTGGAGCATGATGGTTCGGAGAGAGTGGTTGATCCAACCTCACAAACCCTGAGTGTTGAATTTCCTGCGCAAGATTGCAACAATGGCGACGTTTCAAACGTGTCTGGGATCCAAGAGAGCAGTATCGTGAATGAAGATCACCATGTAACTTCCAACCATTTGGTCTGGGAGCCTGTTTGGGATGCCGATTACCAGCAATACTACTATTGCAACATCCATACATTGGAGACCACATGGGAAGTTCCTGAGGGTGTCAAGGACATGAATGCGTATCCGAATGAAATAGCAGTAAGCGGGGATCCAATGCAAGTGGAAGGAATGATTGAGGAAGCGCATGTAACCTCAAATCCGAGTGCCGTGTTGTTAAACCCTTCAAGTTATCCTGAACTAGAATCTGCGGATGGTCTTGGAGGTAAAGTTACCGAAGTAGACCACTCTAGGGTCTTGAGGACAATTCTTCGTGAACAGAAAATATTGGATCAGCAAGTTGAAAAGACGCGCAATGTGATGTCGATTGAAAGCACGCAGGCTGATCTGAGTGTTTATGTCAAAACCACAACTACAATCAGGTATGCCCTTCTCCTCTTCCTCTCTTTACGATTTTAACCAGGTTCATACGTTCATCTATACAGCAGGGTAAAATTTCAACAAACATTGCATAAATTCTAAATACTGATAGTTGTACTTAGCCTAGTATGGAATTTAGAGGGGTTGACTTATACAAATGCTTGTATCGAACGTGTTGCATTGTCATAGACGATGGATTTTTTGTTTAGTAAATGAGACTTTCACTTGTTTGTTTGAACGTCTTTAATATGTGTGAGATTACTGGATGGAAAACACCTTTGTGTATGGGTTCTTTTAATTAACTAACTCGCTGCAGCTTGTCACGAGGAACGCACATTCGATTTGCAGACAGCGATGATGATGATGACAAAGACAAAGGAATAGCAACACTGGCATCATGTGAAACCACAGACTCAAAAGATAATTTGAGAAGTTCTCAAGGGGACTCCTGTCTTGTGGATGATCTCCCATTAGACTTTGAAGTGGAGAAAGAAAAGAATTCTAAAGTCATTGAGGGTGAGACCGAGGTCATCACAATTCTCGAAGATCGCAAAAAAAAACGGCGATTTAAACGAAAAACTATACGCCTTGTAGAGAAAATGCCGGCAGAAGCTTGTAAGTCTTCCCTTTTAAGTTTGTGTTCAATAGCAGTGGTTCTTCTTTTGAATGGAGTGTCGAGGTCATTGTCATTGACGATGTCTGTTCCTTGTTACACATTGGGTCTGATAGCTCTTGGCTTTGTGGTACCATCTGCACTTGGTCAGATTCTTTGCAGCCTTTCATAAAACATAACACCCTATACCCTAAACCCTAATCTGGATCTGGATCTGAAACTGGCTGTGCATGATGTAGGGTCTGGATTAGCTGGACATTTAGACCCCAATTTGGTGCAAGAAATGAGCGAACGTAATCAGAAGTATTGGTATCAGCGGTACCGGTTGTTTTCGCGATATGACGAAGGGATCAAGATGGATGAAGAAGGTTGGTTTTCTGTGACTCCCGAGTCTATTGCTCAACACCAAGCGACACGAATGTGTTCTGGGGGACTAATCATTGATGCTTTCACTGGCGTTGGGGGTAATGCCATTCAGTTTGCTTTGCGGTAAGACTTCACTCAATTTCTGGGCTGCTGGCTTTCAACATGTTTCGGGCTGCAATTTTGTGCTTCTCCCAAACTATTCTTGAATCAGTACTGAAATGTTGCTTGATTTTGTGTCAGAGGCGATCGTGTCATAGCTATTGATATCGATCCTATTAAAATTGATTGTGCTCGACACAATGCTGCCATTTATGGTGTAGCGGATAATATCGAGTTTATAGTTGGAGATTTCTTCAAACTTGCGCCTAATTTAAAGGTAACGTTTGCCTAATTCTCATCATGTGTATTATTTGCATCGGTTTGTCTCTTCTTATCCCTTTTGTATGAATACAATTGCTTCTGTACTGTTTTCTTGCAGTATTTTTTCTTTTAATTATTCTACACTGCTCGCATTAGTTTGGACGCTGACAAGAGCATAGCAGCTGGTGCGGTGCAGTGTTTTTCAACAAGTAACTATGTGGAGTTTTTTTACAGGCATCTGGGGTCTTCCTTTCTCCACCATGGGGTGGACCTGCTTACATGTGTGTAGATAAATTTGATCTTCATACGATGCTTCAGCCGTTGGACGGGTACTACTACATTCCTTTTGAAGCACTTGAATCCTTCGTGATCATATGTGCACCTATATCATTGCTTTCTGATCTGTTGTTTTCTATGCTTCTGAGTTCTTTGGCTGTATGATTGGCGCCTATTAAATTCAATAAATACTGCAGGAACGAAAGATCGTTGAGAGAATGCACGTCACTCTTTTCCCTCGTCATATTTAGCTTGCTACAAGGAAGCCATCACTTCGCTTACCCATGATGTTTTTTGAATGTTCAGGTTTAAGCTTTTTCAAACAGCGCTAGCTATATCCCCGAACGTGGTTATGTTTCTTCCTCGGAATGTGGACCTTGATCAGCTGGCGGAACTGTCCTGGCTTGCAAGTCCTCCGCTTGCATGCGAGGTAAGCAATACACCAAGGCACTGAAGTATTGACATTTATAAGCGTCATTTTACTTTGAAACAAATTGTCGAAGTTTTTGGCAACCATGTACACTTCCTGCTGGGGCTTGATGATGACAATGTTCTGTGGCAAAGCAGTGCATAAGTAATTGTTTTGACGCGTTTGACACATCGATAAATTAGGGCAGTCTAGATTTTGCACTTGATTTTTATCATTTCTCACGTGACACGTTCTGATTTACTGGTCTGTCCTTTCGCACGTCTCAGGTGGAGAAGAACTTCGTGAATGTAAAATTGAAGACCATCACTGCATATTATGGTGACTTCGCACGCACAAAAATCGCTGATTAGCTGAAGATTGCCTCACATGTGGCAAACATCAAGGCTTTGCTTTGCCAAGAACAGCACCTCACGATGGGATAGTTTCTCACTCCTTTCGAAATGCGGCAACGAGTGGCTAAACGGTGTTACTGCTGAATGATCGGGCTTCCGAACAATAACTGGAATTTTGGCTTGAGGACACAAGACGAGTTTCAAGTGACAAACTGTGGTTAAGGTAACTTAGCCTAATTCAGTATAGTGCCTATTATTAGTAGTAGACTCGGCAAGTTTCTTTTTCTCATTGTCAGCAGCTACAAGGAAGCTCTATCGCAGCTAAGCGGCTGTATTTTTAAAACTCTGTGCAATAGTTAGAGGAGTTCAATGTATTTTGGTAGATGATAAAAAAACAGACACAGGTTTTGATGTCGACGTTCTGTACATTCTCAATAATATATTTATTATCAAAGATTGTCCTGGTGTCCATCGGTGTCCGTTTAAGGGACCTGTTTGAATTAGGTGTAGTTGCATTATCGTGTTGATGCTACTAAGCCAGCCACCGTCCCTGCTGTTTTTTTAGAACTTGTTGGTTGAGATTTTAGAGCGCATTTGCTTGGGTATGTCAGCGCTTCCACATATTAAACGAATAGCTTATGAGCAGTTCATCGTGGTTGTTTCCGTTTCAAGTTTACTTTCTGTAAGTCACTGTTAAGTATCTCGCAGGCTTTCAATGAACAGCTAATGAATGCCCCAAGCACACGTAAGTTTTCTTATCCATCTATATGTTTGTAGATTCTTACTTTAGTTCTATAAAACTTGTACTATTTAGATTTTCAAAATACTTTTTGCAAATACTCTATGATTGAAAGGTTAAAAGTATGTATTGCCTCACAAAGTAGTTATTCTACTTCAAAAAATGGCCCTTGAATAGTGACTTGAATAATTAACTGAAATAAAAAAATCTGCTAAGTGTCACCATGATTGGAACATCTTGAACTTAAGAAAAAACGCTTGTGAAAACTACAAATATACAAAGTAATGACGGAATCTACAATCAATTTTAGAAGAGATTTTCAATTTGGTTCAAATTTTCATTCATAAATATGGATTAGTGCAGTTGTAAATTCAACCATATGGTCCTTAAGTGGTTACTGGTTCTATCTGTGATCTTGTGATTTTTACTAATATTATCCCTTGTTCTCTCTCCAGGTGAAGATTGAATTTTGCAAGTCAGGCAAAACAATGGTTGATACTGTATGAAATTTTGTCAAGGCATTGACACTGAAGAAACTGAGCTTTCTAAGAGCAGCCCCACACCAACCCGCCAAACTGGCCAGGGCAAATATATCAATGGTAAGGAACCTCTAAGGTAGGAGGTCCTTAAATGGAGCGGGCTCTAAAATGGAGCCCTAACTGAAATGTAAACTGTTTGTACATGTTATTTTTTCATAGCCTCCATCAATGTACAGATTGTGTACATTTTAGCTAGGGCACCATTTTAGAGCCCTATGCCATTCAACTTCAAAAAATTTTAACTAATTCAAAAAAGCATGAAAAAATATGAAACGACTTGGGTTAGATGTCAGTTCAATTTGTTTTTCAAGGAAAATTGATTGAAAAAAATTTCAAGATATTTCACCTCCTCAAAATTCAGTTCCAGTCCTTAAATGCTCCATTATAGGACCTCCTACCTTAACACCGAAAGTTAGTAGTAAAGGTTGTCCATTGATTTGCTTGGCCGGGCCAATTTGGCGAGTTGCTGTGGCGATGCTCTAAGGTAGGGAATACCATAAACAATGCAGTGTAGGTTCATAAACGGTTTCAATGTACTTGTTGTTGTCATTTCAAGGCATTAATGACAAGAGCAAGTACATTGAAATTGTTTATGGTATTCCTACCTTAGTTTGGAGTCTTTCACATGAGACTAATGGACTTGCCAACTTTCCTTTACAAGCCCCAGCTAATTATTGGCCCTAAATGGTTGTAGACCAAAGGGGAGGAGACTTTGCATTGACAAAAGCTCTCATCGGCTCTAGAGCAAAGGGGATTAGACTTTGCATTGACAATAGCTCCTCAAAGAAGTTTCAATAGGACCTTACTCAAAAAGCAAACCAATGCTACAAGGATAGAGCCTATTGTAGCTTAATAGGCTTGTTTCCTCCTGTTGATGTTTAAGGTGACATCATAGTAGTATGTTACTTTAGATCTTATAATACCCAAGGCAATCTAAAAGTAAAGGCTTATACAATGAATATTGTGCTTAGTGGGTCATCAATTATTTTGGATTAGACCTTTCACTCTTCAATGCCCTAGGCCTTTTTTGAGCTTCTTGGAATTTGCTCTAAATCAAACAAAAGCCAACACTTTGATAAATTTCATCAATTTTTTAAAATTGTAACCATGCAAATTCAAACTAGACATATTAGAGATCACTTGGGAAAAACACACACAACAATATCACTTATAGATTGAAAGGTTATAATGTTTGATCACAAGGGTGTGAAAATTATGAAACCAAAAAAAATACAAGGTTAAAGACTTAACATGTTTCACCATAGTCAATTTATAGCTTCTCAAAATCTACTCTACGATTATTTTAAATGAATTTCTAAAGTGATTTTTTTGCCAAGATCCAATATACTTGAGGCTCATTTCCAAAAGCCCTCAATACTATAAAATCAAGATTTATAATGGACACCATTGCACAAAATCTTGAATAGAAAAATAAAAAATATTCATTTACAAAATTTGTTATTTGTGATGCTAAAACTAGGCTTCAAAAAGGATTTGTCTAGAAATAAAAATAATAAAAATAATAACATAATAAGGTTTTATTTAAATTCAAAGTTTTATTGTCACCAAAATATGGTGGCTTATTTGGCCAACTAGGGTGAAGTTTATATTACAAAAAAATTTATTGTATTTTTATTTATTTTTGGTCAGTATCTCTAATTATTCTAATATACACTATATTAGGTACAATTTTACTTATACATTAGAGTTATCCTAAAAGTCTTGAAAGTCATCCTCTCTTTGGTCTTTAGTTTCCTTATAGTTCTAGATTGCATTTGAATTTTTAGTAAATTTCTTTTTTGAATGACAACAAGGTATGATTGCATGCAATCTAATCACATTACATTGTTTTCTTTATAAATAGAGGTTTAGCTCCTATCCTTGCCAAAAGAGAAGATCAAAAGCTTTTATGCATGCTTGAGGTGTTAATTTGTGTTTTGACAAAATCAAAATAACTTGATTTTGTTTCCAAAATTTTTAGAAAAATAAACATCCATCAAAGGGAATTTTTCCATCTATTAGAATTTCTAAAATTTTGTCATTCAATTATATACAATATAAATTTGGCTTGATAGTGGTTCTTTAACTTGAAGGTCATTACCAAGGATGCTTCAAGTGAAAACAAAATAATTATTTATTAGATAATTTTTTTTACTATTCTTTATGGCTATTTGTACCTAGTGAAGAAACTTTAATCAATTGAATTTTTTTTTCTTTTTATTAATCTATTTTTCTTTTTTGCCTAACAATGATAGATTTTCATACAACTAATAGAAATATTTTAGATTGATAGAAAAACACATAGAACTATATAATAAAAATGTGAGATTGAAACTTTATTTCAAATTAAGTTGAGCTCAAAAATGATGTTTAACCATAACAATTAGAATTGTTCCCTTTAGGGACTAATCATGACCTAATTATGTACAAGAATTTATTGAATAATACATTTGTATTAACAACTTTACCCCCCTCAAGCCTTGAAGTACGTTTCTTTGGCAGTAAAGAATTTTTGGTCATCTATTTACAAATGGAACTTTTATAGTTCTTTTCCTTGAAATTTTCACACAAGGATCAAGGAGTAGTTTTAAGGTACAACAATTTTCATAGCATTTGACTACATGGTTAAAAAATTATTCTATAATATATAATTTCTTTTGAAGTCCAAACCATCTAGGCAACTTAAAAAAAATAAATTAAAAAAAAAAAGACTTGACCTTGGTTTTCTATATTTATATATATTGGAAAAGCTTCAAACCATTCTAATTTGATTGACAAGATGAAAGTTATGAGGAATTTTAATTTGTTGGAAATTATAAAATCTCTACCCCTTAAAAAACTTTGAAGATTTATTTTGAATTTAATTTTTGGTATTTTTGGAAAAATTAAAGCATAGGATGTAGGTTGTTTATTACATTACAACCATTGGGATTGAAAATTTTTCAATTCTATAATTAAATTCTTAACAATTTAGTATTTTTAATCATACCTTACATCTTTTTGGCTACTTAATGTTTTTAAATTCAAGCATGAATATGAAATGTATTTTTTGAACTTTTTTATATGTATTCCCAATTTTTTTCTTCAACATCTTATGGAGGGATGCAAATTGTAGGATGTGCACAAATTTGGGTAAAAAGTTTGAAAGATGAAACTTAACCATTTGGAAACAATTGGAAATACTTCTTTTTGAAATTCAGGCATTATGATCTTGCAATTGGTAAATTTTCTTACTCTAAAATTTTAGGAGGGTGTATTCTAATTTCTAACAAGTTAACTAAAGGATCCTACAATAGGATTTGTTAATAAATAAATATAGATGAAGATTATAGCATTGCTTTGAATACGAGTATTTTAAAATAATTTTCAACCTAAAAACATTAGAAGCGGTCCTTTAGGGATTAAAGGAGCTATTTGAATGCAAATTTATGAAACAAAATTAGAAGCTAAAGTAGAATAAGAGCATCTCCACTTTAAGCCTCCAAAACAAAACAAAAAAACAAATATTATTATGTGCTTGGGATCAAAACTTGAGAATATTTCCATTAGAGGTGCAATAAAACAGGTCATAATAAAATTTAAATTTGTACATGACACAATCAAACCATCTCTAAAGTCCTTCCAATGTAAAGTCAAGAAGATAGTAACTGTCCACATTAGAAAAATTCTAAAATTTGTTGTTGACTCAATAAATTGCATGATTTGTTGAATCACTAACAAATTCACCAAATACTAATGTGATCAATCTTTTTCTCTACCTCACATTAAAGATATTTAGGGTTGTTTAGATCATCTCATGTCCAAATTTTATAAAAAAATATTATATGTAAAATTCTAAGTGATTATTTTAAAACTCATTTAACCCCTAAATGCCCGAGGCACCCAAATCTGGTGTTTGCAAAACTTTGAAGTCAAACAAAACTCAACCAAGTTGCTATTTTTAATAGTTTAATATTTTTGGAAAATTCTTTGTGAAGTCTAGTTTTAGCATCAAAAATCCGATCTTGAAAATAACAAATAGTGATTTTTCTATTGAAGATTTTGTGCAAGGGTACCCATTGCAATCTTGACTTCCTGTAGTGTTGAGAGCTCTTGGAAATGAGCCTCAAATACACTAGATCTTGGATCAAAAATCACATTCAAAATTCATTTAAAAAAACTATAGAGTAGATTTTAAGAAGCCATAAGTTGATTGGGGTTATACATGTTAGGTTCTTTAACCTCATATTTTTTTGGTCACCATTTTTTTAGATTTGATTTGTGAAAAGAGGGTTGAAAGTTTTTTGCAGTTTTAACACCCTCATGGTCAAACATTATAATCTTTCACTCTATAGGTGATATTGTTGTGTTTTCTTTTCCTATGACATCTCTAACATGTCTAATTTGAATTGGTACGGTTACAATTTAAAAAAAATTGATACAACTTATCAAAATGTTGGCATTTTGTTCAATTTAGAGCAAATTCCAGGTCACTCAAAACAGGCCTTGGGCATTTAGGGGTTAATTAAAATCTTTTCCCATTTTGATTCAATATGAATAAAAGAGGTTCCTTATACCATTTTGAGGGTTTGGTTTGGAGATGGTCTTAGATCCCTTGACCTATACCAATACAACACAGAAAAATCAATGCATAAAAAAAGAAAGCAAAGTTGATACATTCCTTTTTCTTTTTCTTTTCTTTTTTCTTTTCCCTTACTTTTTTTTTTCTCATTCTTTTTCTTTTTCCTTACTTTTCTTTTTCTCATTCTTTTTCTTCTTCTTCTCCTTGTTACGATGCCCTTCGCTTGCGCGGGGGCGGGCTCTCTGTTCAAACGATTTGACCGGCAACTTCGTAACTTTCATTTTGTTCGACCACATTGCTCTTGCAGCCAGATTGTTTCCGAGCTTTTTTTAATTTTTTTCATTGAGTTTCGCGAATTTGAGATCAGATTCAGTCTTGCGGCGTCGTCGAATTTCGTTATGCTCTCATCTTCAAGGTTTAGTGCAAGGTTTCTGGAGATTTCCTCACTCATAAACCGTAGTAGCTTCTTTCCTTACGTTCAGCACTGTGACTGTGCCAAATGTGTGTGAAAATGGCATACTCCTGACGATTCTTTACATTCCTGTCGACTGATTTTAGCACAGAAAAACCCTGATGATTCACAGAACAATTTTGGGTTTCAGGTGAAGGAGCACGATGGAGTGCGCACTGGGCAGTCAACTATTGCAATAGGTTCACACCGGCTTCCCGAGCTTGCGAGTGTCATCTTTAGTGAATAATATCTCCTCATTTCGTAAACCACACACCTCGTGAGCATTCTTTTGTCCCTCCCTCAGGTTTTGTAAGTTTTTTCCTCCAGGTTTTGTTAGAGTTTTTGTCAAAGGGTTTGATTAGTTGAACAGATCTTCGAGATTGTGATGCCACAGAAACAGAGACGGTTCTCATTCTTTTACAGTGACAGAGGCGTTGTTGCAATTGGAGTTTTTTCCGAGCTGTCGATTTCAAGTTTCAGCGCTTTAGGTTCTGTGCTGATACGGGATCATGGACGGGAAATGATATTAGGTGCTAGCAGGCAATGGGCACCGACGGGGAGAATAAATTGCGGCACGAACTTTTGTGGAATCGTATGAGCGTCGCAAGCCGTGGCGCCTTAAACGCAGTTGACAAAAATGTTCGCAGTTCCTCTGCCTTTCGATTCCATGAAAGAGTGAATTTTTTTTAAGGTTTATTTGAATTGGTTCGTGAATATGAAGCCTGGTGATTTAGGGCACGTCCAATGGTTTACTTCTTGTTGAACCTGTTTTGGGGGGCCATTGTGTAGGAATTTGTGGAATGTTTTCCGCAATTCACGGTCAAGGAGAAAGACAAGCTCTTCCTTATATACACGCGGGTAAGGAAATAGTCATAGCCTATTTTTTGTGCATAATTTGTGATTTTAATTTAAGTAATTTTCTCCTTTAGGCTTGTTCACGAAATTCTGGCCAGTTCTTATTTTTTTGGCACATTGGTTGTGTATGGCAGGTAGTGGCGAAGATGCAAGAGCATGTTATGGTGAGGGCACCGCCAACTTCATTTGCACATTTAACCTTGCTGGGTCGGTCTTTGAGTTAGATGTGGAGCTCTTTGAAGCTTCTCTCGGAATGGAATATCCATAATGTGTCGATCGCTCAAGGATGCAGAATTTTGGAACCAACTGTTGCGATAATTTTTTGATACTTATTCTTTTTCAAGTGCAACAATGATGCACTGACGAGTAGTGCGAAGAAGCTACTGTTCAATTCTATTGTCGTGCTGAAATCGATTCTTGTATACTTCTCATTATTTATCTACATTATTCACAGGTTATGGAGGTTAAATGAGCAACCTCGATGTTTTGACGTTCATTCGTGCCACTTCTGTATTTTGCAGTTGGATTTTAAGGCTCGATGTGAAGCTTGGGAGGTTTACATTCATCTTCTCTATTGGATACTTTTTCGAAGTTTGATTTTCCTTTTCATTGATATGTTCTAGAGGCTTAGGCTCTAGTGACGCAGAATATCTGCACCTGTATTAAGGGAACGATGTATGAACCAGCTGAAGGAGGTACTTGAAGAGTTACAGGAGCTTGTCGAGCAGCATAGGGAAGGTGGTGGATTAAGTTTCAGGTGCGCTTTTTTTTCGGCTTCGTCTGTCAGTGATCGGATTTTGTTGTTTAGATGACTTCCAACATCACTGGATGGTGTTTTCACTTGATATTGCAATCATGAAAGATTTCATTGTTGCTTTCTAATTAACACGTGCCTCTTGTTATGAACATGTCATCCCTGAGAACAAGGTCTAGGCATGAATTTTAGAAAATTTTCTGAAAAATGCTGTGGTGCTTAGTCAATGGAGATGGAGACCGAATTCATGAAGCCTTCTCGCTTCATCTCAATAGAGGATTGCTGTTGTCCCTGACATGGTTGTTCTTCGTGCAGGTCCGCTCCTCTGACAGACGATGTTCGCGCAATGACAACAAAAATCAAGCAAGAGGAGGTGGACAGACTTAATCTCCTGGTTCCAAAGGTGATCTTAGCGTTACCTTTTCCAATTCCTACAGCATTATCTTAGCATATTTGACTGCATTGGGGACGGTTCAAATCTTCGCAATTCCCTCAAGAAGTGTTAAGTTGCCATGTCTATAGTATTTTAACATTTAGCGTCTTCTTTGATCTATTCCAAAGGAATGTATGATCTAGTTGTCAAGTCGGGAATGTAGTGGTGCCTATTTCAATAATGTGTCGTGAGTCTCCTCAGTGTCAAGTTCATCGTTCTTTTCCCAGGAGGAAGAGCTTGTTGCAAAGCTCAAGCTGCAGCGAGAGGCGTTACAAGCCCAAGCTCGCGAGGAACCAAGAGCCCTAGCCGCCTATCTTGCCAAGGTACGCAACACCCATACATCTCTACCTATCGATGTTGAGGATTATTTTCACAAGCTCTAGACAGCAGGCTTGAATATGCCTACGCAACCATTGAGTGTAGTGAATGAGGCAAGGTATTTGTGCCATGCTTTTGAACACAAATTTGTGAAGTTGTGCGTTATTTGCTGTCTTTAAGGACCACTTGGTGCTGCATGTTGCAGATCCGCGAAGAGCGAGTGGAACTTGGATAGAGCGCAAGGTGTGAGAGTGTACATGAGTTTCGAGTGACATATATTTCACACCAAGTTCTTATTTGAAGCATATGATAGACACTAGAGCCAACTTGGTGGATTATTGAGGCATTTGTGGATACACTATCAGAGCACACTGTGAAGCAAAGTGTCCCCAATTTCCAATCTTGCGTTGTAGTCATGTGAGTGTGCGTCACCTCTTACCCTTTTCGATCCAAGCTTGTAAGTATCCTCCTTCCCATTTGAAGTGATACTGGTACTGTAACAACTTTACATGTCTTTAGTTCATTGGTTGCCCTTTTGCACTGGTAATTTTTTTATTTTTTATCCCAACAAGTGTCATGAATTTCTTAATATTGATCTCACCGTGGCATGCTCAATGCAAAGGAGGTGAGGTTCTTTCACATTCCAAAAGTTGTGACTGATGAATTTTAAATCTTTGAATCAAGAAGAAAAGTACAGTAGAAGCACCCAAAACCATCACTTTTTCTTGTCCCTATTAGGTTGGTTGTTTCAATGATGATTTTCATAGGTGAATATTAGATTCCTTGTAAGAAATCCAACGTAAGTAGCTTTGTAGTTTTCTCACTCAAACAATATTTTGTGAATTTTTCGAAGTTGACTACTTTTGAGATCAGATTCTCTTTAGACTTTCACCTGTGAAGTCATACAAATTGCTTCAAGGAAGGTAGGAGGTCCCGAAATCAACCGGGCATTAAAATAGCCCACCCTACTCATATGTACACTGCTTGTACATGTTGCTTTTCCATAGCCTTCAGCGATGTACAAATAGTGTACATTTTAGGGGTGGGCGATTTCAGAGCCCTATGCCACTTCAACTTCAAAACTTCATAACTAATTCTAGAAAGTTCCAAAAAATATGAAACGACTTGGGTTAGATGCCAATTCCTCTTGTCTTTCAAGGAAAATTTAGTGAAAAATATTTTGAGGCGTTTCACCTCCCCAAAATTCAGTTTCAGCTCTTAAATGAGCGATTTCAGGACCTCCTACCTTACCATTGGTTTTGTCATACAACTCTTTACATCTCATTGATTGGTTTTGAAGCCTTGTTTTAATCTTGGAATTACTACTGCAATACATGCTTCTCCCAAACCACACTTCATTGAAAGTAGGTGTGAGAATTAGAAAAATGGTGCTTCTCCCAAACCACACTTCATCGAGAATAGGTTTGAAAATTAGAAAAATGGTGCAACATAGTATTGAAGAAATTTCTTTTCCTTACCTCGGATATGAACAGAGGAGTGATAGGCTTGTTTGTTGTACGAAGATCATCCACTTGTTCAAGTGGAGATAATAAATGTGCCAACAATTATTGGTCTTAATTTAGAAAACAATGAAGTAATTCTATGCACAAAAATCAAGTAATAGAAGATCCAAGTCAAATGTTTAAAGAGCTTTCTAGAGAAGCATAAGAATCAGTAAAGGACGGCGGCTTATAGTATCATGTGATGGAGGTTATAACAATGCATGTTTAGTGTGCAGAAAATTTGTTGGAAGCAATTTGTGAACCTCCATGAGAACAACATCTAGAATACCAATGTTGAGTTCTATGTCATCACGTAGTTGGATACCATAAGGAGACCCTTCTAGTTCATGGGCCAATTCTACATTAGAATTGTTAAGACACATTGTCCTCATTAAAAGAGTCTGTAAATCCTTGCAAGTAGACAATGGTATCTTTGAAGAGTGGATTTACATTTAAAGTCTCGTGATAAAGAGAGATAATATTTACAGTTTTGTACATGTAAATGTCATCTTCAAACTAATTTACAATATACCAACGAATCCAAAGAAAGAAAAAAGCTACTATGTACATCTATAAAATTTGGTGCACTACAACTTGAATCAAATAAAAATCACTACAGAGTTCATTGAAATGGACCTTGTTGATCATTGACCTCTTCATTTTTTATCTCTAAATTCATTGCGGGGATCCAAGTGTCAATTGATTGATCATGTGTTGTGGATGGGCTCGGCAAAACTCAATCCTGTCTTCTGGATGGTCCAAAAAGAATAGTAGCTTTGCTATCCAAAGACACCGATGTGTGGTTCTCCAACATCAGCCGACGTTCCTCCATTCGAAACAGATCAATCATTTGAAGAAGCAGCAAGGACGACAATCCCTTAATAGATCCTTGATACTATTAGGAAAACTCTCTACAAGCAGTTTATAGTGCAACTCATCCTCCATCTTGGTGTACTTCCTCTCAACCCTATTTTCCTCCTAAAGCTTATGATCTTGCTTCCTTTGCTCTTGTTCTCACTCCACTGCTAGCTTGCTCCCTTGCCTTTCATTCTTCTCCACTATATGTTCCTCAAATTTCATGATTAGTTCATGCATTTTTTCCATCAAGCCTACTATAAAATTATATTTGCTATGAGCTCCTCTGTAGTATCTAGATTCCTCTCCCCACAACCTTGGCCCAAGGAAGTGGGTGGAGATGTGTCCGATGAACCCTAGCAATTAATCTCAGGTGGATCCATGTTGAAGTCTACTAGAGGTCGAAGAGTAACAAGATCTTGGGGCATGGGAGGATCCATCATTTGGTCATCTTCATCTTCTTCTTGGTCAATTGTGATGGACATATTGTTGTAGGTCCTCCATCTCTTTCAATGATCCTACCTCAAATTGTAGTCTCTTTCCTTTGCTAAATAATGAGACTTCCTTGTTTGACTTCTTTATAGTGAGAAATTTGCCTTGTTTAAGTCAGTCAACTATCGTGATAGCTCCGAGAAGTCATTTATTACGTTAAGATGCCCGACGAAGTAGTTCAACATTAAGTTCATCTGGTACAAAACAAAACAAATATCAGATTTGAATCTCACTGTGAATTAATTAATAATGATTTTTATAATACCATCTAGTAAGTTGGATCAATTTGAATTGAGTTAAATATAGAAGAGTAGATTTTAGATACCCACCCAAGCTACACAGATGATCTTGCCATCCCTGTATATATTCCATTCTTGGAATTGCAAAATAGGTTTAGTAGCTTGAGGTAGAATTCCATCCGTCACTCATTGACATAGATCCTATACTGCAACTCGTTGTATGTGCTTGGCATAAAAAATTTGTAGGTAGTGGGAGCCTCGAAAGTCCTCGAGAGGGACTTGCTCTTTGTCTTGTGGCTCTTCTTCACCAGGTATATGATGTGAACCTTAGCCTTGACTTTCTGTTTATTTAAGGCGAGGATTTCTAACCGTCCATTAGTTTTAAGAATTGTCTTGTCTAATAGAAAAATGGATTTCAATGGTGACATGCTGGACATTTGACATTGCGTGTTGTGTTTGTTGTATGTTGCTTTAGTTGTCTAATAAGACCCCATTTTCAGCAGCTAAGACAATTTGGAATCTCACTTTAATTGTGAACTTAAATTTAAAATGTAATATGTATTCATCAAATTGAGACACTTCACTAAAATGAGACTTTAATATGTCAAAAGTGTAAATGGGAGGTAATTTACTTGAAAGTCAACTTAAAGTTGACTATATTAAACGTCACAAGGAGTCTACTATTGGACGTCTAACCTTGTGTTTATCGTGTTGTCAACAGGTTCAAGAAGACAACTAGGCTCGTACTTTGGCAACATTTATTCAACGTAGTGCACATTGTATATCTTGATTAATACCGAATGGAAAGTGTAGTGCACTAGTTGGATGTTGGTCTACTTGTCGCTATATATATTTAAATCCATATAGAAACATTAGTGATGACAGGATTGCACATCCGCATCATTTTCATCAAGAATGAATAGAAGAAGGGGTTTGTTGTTGTCAACTTCTTTATATTTATGCTGCCTGGCACAAGCTTGAAGTTCATAAAATTCATTTTCATGCACTCTAAAGTTGAGTCATCCTAGGCTCTGCCATTCCGCTGTGCTAGGTTGTTTGACTCTGAGTTGAAGGGACGATAGAATGCCTTTTCAATTGGCACGGCAAACTTTTTCTAGTTCTATAAGAAAACCTTGAAGAACTCCTTAGTGTATGGAAAATTTCTCCAATGTCCTTATTTTTATCACAAAGAAGTTTTGAAGCTATGAACAACTTCTCTCCCTGTCTTGTGAGCAAGATGTAACTAACCTGCAAGGCAATACTATTGATTTTGTAATTTTTTTTGAATTTTTTCTAGCTCTTCTTCTTGTACTCCCGGCTTGAGCTAAATAAATTGAGTGTGGACTTGAGATCCTGGAGTTGTGTCTTCACAATTTCTTTCTTCTTATGTATCTCCAACCCATCTTTGTAGCTGTAGTAGTTGGAGTCTATTTTCTTGAATTTCTTAAATGTAACCTTTGAATAACCCTCCAACCTTTTTTTCTTTCTCTTGTGTGTTGGACTTCTATGGAGGTGTTCATCCAATCTCTTTAGACTTGAATTTTAGAGATTGTCAAGTCATTAGAAGAACCCTCAACCAATGTCACCATCTTTCTTTAGAGTTTACCCTTTAATATGCTTGTTTAGCTTTGTGTCGGGTACGGTTGTTCACGTCACATCATGTCATGACGTCAATATGTCCATCATAATGTTAGCTTTCAAATCCAACGTCTACTAGGATAGAATATTTATTGTTAGGGACATAATTATATAACCACGATGGACGATCTGGATGAAAATAGTTGTGACCTTGAGGACATATCATCTTGACAAACATGCCATTTAGTTCAACGGACTAGCTGTCTGGCTAGACGAATTTGCTATTTAGATGACAAATATGAAATATGGACCCTACAAACTTCATTGACATTTTTTATTCTAGAGTAAATTTTAGATTAAAAAAAGCATTGAAATTTAAAATTGGTTTTGACCATCTATATCCAAATGCGATCCTAACTTGTTAGGATGTGTCAGGATTGACGTGTCTTGACAAATTGATGCAAATAGCCAATGTTGATTTAGAATAGAAAACCTTGATCCTTGGTCTCTGGATCCATAAATTTTCCCATAGACTGGGCAGAAATCAACCTTTTCAAGACATCACACACACCATTTGGGGCTATGATGATCTTCAACTTGTTTATATATGTTTACCTCAGGAACTTTGACACTCTTAGATTTTTGCACCTTTTTGATGTCAATCATTCTAAACCGTAGTTGGCAAGCAACAATTTTTTTTATACATACAAGAATGTCATATGCTTAATCATTTTTATACTAATTCAACTGAATTCAATGTAACTTGACTACACAACATCCAAATTATAAGACCAACCACAATAGCCAAATGGTATGAGTAGCCCACAACATTCATTTGATAAGAGTACTTACAACATTCAAATGATAATGTATAGAAGCTTCATTTTTTCTAAACATAAATAATTCTATGGGACCATCTCTAACCGAGCTGGATAGTTTGCAACTATTCTGTACGCTATAGTGCTAAACTTTGTAATTGACCGCATTTCCGATGTCATACTACAATTTTCCTTTGAGAATTGCTCTTCCTACTTCAACATCATGTTTAAATGGAGTTGGTCTTCCCATCTTTGTCTACATTCCTTAGGCACCTATTATATTTATTGCCTAAATTGGTATGTATTGATCAAAGTTGTTAATTCAGTTACAGTACAAGGAGATTTGGCATAGGAGGAAATGGTCCTTGCTCCACACAATCGATAAAGCACTCCCATTTCTTGAAATTGTTGATGATCTTCTTTGCCTTTTCCTAGTTATTGTAAATGGCATGGGAAAGGGCCAATGAAGCATGGAAAGCACAAAGTCTTTGGCTAGGCAAAAAGCATTAGGAAATTGAAGTTGCTTCCGTCAATGTTGTTCTGAGTAACAAATGAGAGTCTATCCACATTGCTATCAATCTTGCAATGTCTGATTTTCAAACATAATAAAAAAACCATGAAAATCTACATTCTACTTTTTTATTAGCAAATATATTTTTGAAAATCAATTTTCCTTTCAATGGTTTCATTTGAGTGGACAATACAAAAATAGCAAAGAATAAAAATCATATTTGTCACTTTGAGAATGCAAGGATCTCTAGAGGTTGAGTTCATTGTAAGGATCTCAATGCAAGGATCTCTAGAGGTTCAGCCCTCAAAGGGGCCGTGAGTGAGATGTCCCCCGGTGCATTTAGAGAAAAAAATAAAAAAATTAATTAATTAATTTTTTTTGAAAAAATAAAAAATGACATGGCACTATTGGTGCCATGTCAGTGCCATGTCAGATTGGGAAAATTTTAAATATTTTAAACTAAAAAAATTGTTTTTTTTCAAATTTTTTCCCCCCCTGTAATTGCACCCTAGGGGTCCCAAAAATAAAAAAACTGGCAACCCCTTTGAGGGCTGAAATTTTTCCTAATGACATGTAAGTAAAGGATTGAAAGACTTTGAACAATTTTCATAATTTTAACCTCCTTGTGATCAATCATCATGATTTATCAAGATTTTAATATGCATAATTTTGTATTTTCCTTCTCCATACAATTTATAGAATATCTTGTTTAATTTGTGAAAGACTACTTAGGCGTTCAAGTTTTGAACAACAAACGAATGCAAACATGTCGTAAATCCATAGAATTTTTTTTTCATCCATCTAAAAAGTTTATACATTCATGTGTTAGTTCTCTTACATTTGTATGGTACAAATTTTTAATACTCTTTTTTATAAATATTCTATAGTTAGAGAAGCGCAAGTATGCTTGACCTCAAATCTAATTTTTCTAATTCAATAAATGACCATTCAAAATGACTTGAATAAACAAGTAAAATAAAAATCTTAAAACGTCACCATAATTTGAACTTTACATTTTGAATCTAACCTTTAAAGGACCAAGTGTCTCCTCATGGCACATTGTAAGGTTTAGGCAGGTTTCTATAATCTCATTTTTTTACGTAATTTTTGAATTTTTTTTTGAAGATAGTAAAATATAATAATTTTGTCAAAATATAGTTTTTATTCCAATTAGTGCTCGGGAGAAAAAATTTGTACCAAACTAAGCTCAAAAAGCAATTTATTAGGTAGCACAAAAAAATCACAAAAAATCAATATAAAATTTTGTACATTTTGTTTCTTAGAAAAATGACTTTTGTCTACATAGAAAGATTTGATTCATTCCATTTGGACTAGTAATGAGAAAATTACAAAGAATCTTGTTTTTGGAAGCAATTTGAACATTTTCGTCAAAAAGCTTATTAGATTCATTTGAATTCAATATTTATAATTTTTTTATTTTTAAATTCCATATCTTTTAGTTTTCTTGCCAGGACAATCTCACCATTGCAATTAATATGATTAAATTCCATCCTAGAACTATTAAAGATTTAGTCCTTCCTTCTATCTTGTATATATTTCTATGTAACAATTTTTTAAAGAATGAAAATTAAATGATTTTAAAATTAAAAAAATTATAGATTTACAATTGAATTCTTCAATAAAAGAAATTTAATTCAAAATCTATAGTGTAGAAATTTCAAGTTAAAAAAATTTCAAGTCAAAAAATCTAGTCACGGAAGGTGCAAAAAGACTTGATTTATTTAAAACCCATATTTAACTAATTATGGACAAATACACCAAATATGGACAAATTCGTAGACCGAAATCACCTAAAAGAAGAGAAGAAAGTGATTAAAAGGTGTCGGCCGCCCACCCACATGGAATGATTCGAAGCTTTCTATGTGTCTAGGTAAAGTGCTTGTCTAGAAAAATAGATTCATGAAACAGAATTTGATTATAGTAGAAAACACAACTACTAGAATAATTTAGTTGCAAGGACATTGTGATACCAGAAGAGTTGCCTATGACCGTGCAACAAAAACGAATGCGATCCCCAAAACAAAGGCTAAAATTCATTTCATTTGATATCCAAACACCAAATAGGAAATAGCCCCGAACACGTATCAGCTGGCAGCCGACACCAGAGATAAGAGTAATATATATGCAGCAAAATATGCACAGTAAAGCTAACATCAGAAAAGGAAAAGTTAGCATTCCAAGAGCTCAGCAGAAATCGAAGTTGGAAAATCGCTCTTAGAGGAGCTTCAATTATAAAAAAAGTTACAGATCCGATGCCATTCCCGACTAAAAGAGCAGAAGCCAGACTCCAACGACCAAAAATGTCATAGCTAAAAATGCTCTGCTCACAGACGCTAGCTCTGTCGGTGGGCAGCCGATAGTAAGGCTAAATATCAAGTGTGCCAAATAAAGATATTGCAGACTTGAAGCTACTCCCACTCTGATCCAAAATAAGAAAAGATAAAGTCCACATCCGGTGCCGTTCACAAAAAACAAAACTATGCCCATAACATCTCGAAAAATACGCAGCAGGGTCCTCCATGTCGACTGGCAGCCGACACCACCGCCCGAGATCCCCGCCCGGCCAGCAAAGGAATCAGACAACAACCACATAACGAAACTCATTCTATCGGTTGTCAGCCGACACCACAAAAAAGACTTGAGGCGCTAGTCATCTCCCTCCTCGTCAGCATCTCCGTCAATCGCTGCGCCCGCGGCCTCTAGATTCGCAATTGCAGCAATAACGGAGGGCTCCGGAATAAGATGAGATGTCGGAGGTCCTTTCTTCGCATGCGAGGGCATTTGGTGCGAGTACATGACAATGCGAACATGAACAACCTGTGGAAGATGAAGTTCCTTATGCCACCTACGGGTTCAGCACTCCCTCGCCACAACCGCTTTTCCCTCCCTCTTAGCCTTCATTGGAGTCCACCATTCCACCTTGAAAGTACCATAGGATGGCCCTGGAGTCATGACTACACACTCCAGCACCCACCCAAGCCAAACAGGAAGGTAATTATTGTGACAAGGTCGACAGAGAACAAAGTCACCCAGCAGAACATCCCGAAAGGGGTTGAAGCTCAACTTGGGCCTGTCCTTCGCCGGCCCGCAGTATGGAGCAGGTTCTGGGTCGTCCTTTGGAGTTGTGTCAGGTGGATTATTTGGATCCGCTCCCTCTTCAGTAAACGCAGATTTATGATCTCTTGACCAGTCAGACAGCGGCCAAAACCCCTCCCGAAGCAATGTAGGTGTCGGTGGCAGCGGCGAACAAATTTCAGGGTGAATTCGTTCCCAGTATGCCACACAACCTGCCATTTCCTCTGCGTACCGCTTGTTCCTGGCCATTCCCAACTTCCAGAATTCAATGTACTTTGCAATTCCATTCTTGATGAAGGTCTGTTTCTCATTGCATTCGTTGACCCTGGCAGCTTCCTTGTCTGCGTTTCGCTTCCTCGGATTTATGTCCATGTTCCCCCAGAGAGCCTTGAACGGAACAGGTACTGGGTCCCCCTTCGGAATTTTCGGGTTCCCATCTTCGTCCGCTACCCACATTTTCACAAGTGGCCCAAGATGAAGCCACGAAGAATCTGTTGTCCTTTTCTTGTACCTCATCACCGGCCATCCTCGATCAACTCCAGACTCTTCCACGTAGAATTTGAACAGGTGTTTATCCCCGAGTCCCACGATCTTATTCACACCATCATGATGAAAGCCTTTCAGATAGGATTTGAAGTCAGCAACCTCCTGAACGAACTCCGGGATGAAGGCTACAGTCTTCTGGGAATCCATGAACGCCTTCATGAGGTCAGCGAGAACGTAAGTGTTTTTCCTTTTGATCAGCTTAGAAAGATAACTGAAGTGCGCATCAATGTCCTCGTGCGTATGACCAACAATGAGAAACCCGACAGTCACTTCTTTGAAGATGCGCCTAGCAGTGAGTAATGAGCAGAATGCCATGAGGAACCGATTCTTGTTGTCCTTCGCGGAATTGTCCAGTTGCAGGAACAGCTTCCTCGGAAGTGGAATATGAGGTTGTCCTGGTCCTGGAGCAATTGTGACTCCTTCCGTGGATGCAGAAATGGATGCACTGCATCGTGATTTACCATGCAGCAGAGCTTCAAAGAAGCTGTTCAGTGGTGGCAATGAGAAAAGGATCTTGGACTCCCGAATAGGGGGCAGCTCCAGAGCCCGAAAGACCCTGCAGAGCGACGATATTGTGAAATTTGAATCCCCGGGCCACAGGGTTGTGGAATAATGAGCATACGTGCCGTCACCATGCCCATGTGTAAGCATACCCGTACACGAGATTGGTATCTGCCCGAGTCCGGCGGTTGCCTTGGTGATGCGTTGCATCCTGGGAATAGTGGTCTTCGTGGTGTCCATCTTGTCATGAATAATGCATAGGAACTCGGACGGATTCTGCACAGACTGTGAAGTCCAACCACCATAGACATTCCGACAAGCGCGCTGGTAATTGAGATGCCGCTCTCTGTCGTCCACGAGGGACTGCCACTCGTCACATCCTCTAGGGTATTTCGCAATGAACTCGACAAGAAAGTCTCATTCCGTGCATTTGGAGAAATTGCTTCCAACAGCCTTAATCTCGACGTTCTTAAAATGAGCTTTCCGAAGACGGCTAATGGCAGACTGCAAGACCGGCTTCATATTGCAGATTCCATTGACCTGAAAGGCAAAAAAATCACTATGAGATACGCTGGAGGGAGAGACAGTTCTATCGGCTGCCAGCCGACAGAAGTAGAGTGCATGGGCATACCCAATTACGTAGAATTATAGCAGAACCGCGAGGCGGAGGATGGATTCAACGCAAGGCAGCTAGAGTAGAGGGTGTCGGCTGGCAGCCAATAGAAGCTATGACTTCCTACAGGATAAGAGAGGAATATGGCTGACACTTACATGATTAACTTGCTCACGCATGTGATCCCAATTCATTGCGGAGGGGACTATCTTGAGATTGTCCACGCGCTTATTTCCAACAAGTCTGAACTCGTTTGGCATCTGGTCAACATTCTCGTTGATGATCGTCGTCAAAGTTGCTTGAGCTTGAACAGTCTGCGGACGTGGTTGTCGAGCCCCCGCGTTTCCATGCGACCCGCTAATGGATCCTCCAGCGGCTGCGGCCTTGTACACATGGTAGGCCGACCTGGAGACCCCGTGAATGATATACCAGGCGTTCTCGCAGACGTCAACATTTGCCAGAGTAACAAACTTCTTCCCTGCAATAACACCTGCATGCAGTTGACTATGAACGGCATATGCCGTCTCTCTTCTGGTCTCGAATGTGCAAGCATAGAACTTTCGTCGTAGACTCTTGGTATCCTCCCACGAAAAACTCTGGTAGCATCTAAGCTTGCAGCACTTCTGGGAACTGACCTTCCGTATGTCCAGTTCCGACGTCTTCATTTTCAGTTTCGATAAGCTCCTGCGATCCTTCGGAAGTACCTTTCGTCGGACCGACCGGTATGGATTCTTCAAAACTCCCTGCATTCCACCGTCGTCGGACTCATTCATCTCAGCAGCCTCGGAGCAGAGCGTGACAATTTTTGAAAGTAGCCTGCCTCCTTCTAATCTTGTATGGGACAACCTCCAGTGCATGGTTGTCATCTGCAGTTCCTCATGGTTAGAAACGAACATGACACCCACATTCGAATCTCCGAGGACGCCGTCGTCGCAGGCCTTGTTCGGAAGACAAACCTGGATCATCGCCCTTCCGAAGACAGAGAAGTTGTCATTCAAAAGCTCACAGTACTGATTTCTCCGAAGTGGTCTGTCAGGGAATGGAAGAACCGACTGTGTTCCATCAGAGAGGCAGTCGAGGTTTCCACTTCCACTGGTTCCAATAAACGCATCGGAATCGAATAAGTTCTCGTCATCGCTAGGATCGGATCCGTCATCGCCATTGCTACTGAAACCATGCACATTGGGACTCTGATCAGGGGACCCGCGGATTTCATCGTCGGACGAGTACATCCTATCCTCTCGATTATCTTCGTCCGATGTGACGACAAGATTCTGATCCCCTGCCGCTTCGCCAACATTAGCGTGGAAGTCATATGAGCTCCCACCACTTTCGCAGCTAACATCCAGAAATGGCTTCCCCAGTCGGTCCAACGGGGTACATGTCGGCTGGCCGCCGACACTCGAAGGTGATGCATTGGAGGAACCGATAGGCCGGACCTTGTAACCACTCCAGAGAGTTTTGTATCCGACACAAAGTTTGAGGGTCATGTAATCTGGAATCTTGCAGTAGGCATTGTGATCCTTAAATTCATCAACGACTTGCAGTAGTCTGACAACTAGGAAGAAGCTATGTGGAACACGGAAGCCTTCCCAGAAACCCTTCGGAGAGAATTCCTCAATTACGCCAATCCCCGCATATTGTAGGTTGGGTTCCATAGTCTGCAGAAGAGCGACCTCCATATTAAGATTAAGTGAAAGGAACTATTGTATGGGCTTTTCGTCCGTGTTCACTTGTATTGGCTGCTGGCCGACACCAGCGCAATGAGTCCCTTCCGCTTCCTCATGGGGGTAAAGATTGCCCGCCTCCCACACAATAGACCTTCCCGGGCAGTGGCGGAGAAAAAGCAAGTCCCCCTCCAAAAACGGAATCTTCATGTCCAGGTTATCCGGGACATCGAGTACAAGGACACGCACAAGGTAAGGGTCCTGGTTTACGACTTCTTCTACGACCGCCCGCCCAGCGTAATAGAATCCTTCCAGTGTTAGAACAACTACAATACCCTTCCGCAACTTCAGTCTCCCTGAACTGCCATTCTTTGTGAACGCCTCAATCGGACTCGCATCCAAACCGTAGTCAGCAGATTCAGTCATGACGCAGAGTAGGCGAGAACCCCCTCCAATGAAAGACCGGCTGATGCACTCCGACCCCGAATCAACTTATCGGCTGGCAGCCGATACGCTTATTACCAACCTGCAAGACGAGCTACAATCCGCAAATAGGCTTCTATTTCTAGCTTCCAACCCGCTACTGCAGATTCTATCGGCGGGCAGCCGACATGGAGCCAGCTTATGGGCTGGCAGCCGACAAGACAGACTGTACGGACCAGCTAATGTCCCTAGACCACGCAGATCAGAACCTAAATAACACTCGGTAAGCGATATTCCGAATCAAATTCAGCGATCTAGGTAGTATGCTTTGACCGAATGACCAAACATTGTCGAGGAGAGCTGTAAATGGACTGACATTGCAAACTTAAAGGAAGTAAGAAGTCACAGACTGAACCCTGACTTGCTGCAAAGTCTCTGACTGTTTCCTAATCAACTGAGCTCAATCTAATGCATCTCACTACACTCCCGACAACACTGCAATCCACTGCATTCAAGTCATTCACTGCATTGCCCTAAATTCCACTGCATTCCACTCATTCCTGAAGCACCCACCGTGTTCTGACTGAGTCACCGCAAGTAGCAAATGAAACTGAAAGAAAGAAATGGAGCCCAATTTGGACCTAAGTAAGGAGGGGGGGGAAGCAACTTGGCGCTTGAAATTTGAATCTGGAAAAGGATGAATTCGCTGTGATTACAAAAGGGACAGGTACGTCCATTTCAAGATCAAGAAACCAAACGTACGCATCTTCTCGCAATGAGTGTTCGTCACTTTGATGTCCTCGGCTCGGAGAGATGTACCGAATTTTGGATGAAAAACAGGGGATGGATGAAAAAAAAGGATGAACGCCTAACGAAAGCCATCATTTTGCCTCCCGACTGGCAGCCGTCACTTCATTCAGGAGGGGGGTATACTCTCCTGGCTCCTCTCATTTTTTCTCATTTCCAGCTGCTCATTTGCTCTCTCTCTCACTCTCTCACTCTCTCTCCCTCTCCCTCTCCCGCCCTCTCTCCGGCTTGCAACTGATACGCCGTCGGATCCCTGAGCTCCTGCCTCCTCGCCGATAGGTTTTTTGGTGCCGCCGACACAGTTTTTAGGGCAGCCGATACAATTTGAGCCTGAGGAGAGAGAGCATCACTCCCAACCGACAGGAGCGTCTGGCCAGCCGATAAAAGACTACAGCCAGCACCGATGGCGTCCTCAACTCTAGCGAGCGACAAGTACCGTGCCTGCCGTTATATCAGCTGGCCGCCGATACAATTCCTTCTTTCATGCATTGAAGTAGCCTTCTTCAGAGGTTCCTTCATTTGGTAGTGTCGCCCATCTGCACGTTGATCTCTCTCTCGGCTGGCAGTCGACATTGTTCAGAGAGGCCGAGAACAGCCCGTCCTCGAACTTTGTCGGCTGGCAGCCGATATACCTCGCACATGGATGATTTAGGTACTCGCATAATGTATCGACTACCAGCCGACATTGTGTCTACCTTCCTTCCGATTCCGACCACCGAAGTATGTCGACTGGCAGCCGATAGAATTCCTGCGAAGATGATTCTGGGAATGTTGCAAGGTATCGGCTACCAGCCCATACATTAGTCTGCGACCAGTAGAACTCGTCAAGGTCTGTCGGCTGCCAACCGATAATTGTGTACTTAGCTCAAGGACTTCAATAATGCTGTGCAGAAAACCAGTACTGATGGCCAGACTTCTCGGGGAGCGTATTCCGAACTCGCACATATTGGACGACGGGTTCATGCCACGTGCTAAATGGATCGCAAATCCTGCTATCCAAGAGTGGGGTCTGTGCTGGAGAGAATTTCCGGATTGTCCGGTGGAGATTGCGTATTCCTTCAAGTTGAAGGGGAACATGATGCCCGGTTACGGAAACGTCTTGTCAGTAGTCGCCGTTGGTGAGGACGTTCACGTGATGATCTGCCTTCACCCGATCAGTAACCCGGAGGGCGACGCGGACTATTTTGCCGTGGAGCTGCCGGTCCACAAGTGCACGGAGGAAGCATGTAGAGACAAGTCAATGGCCAAGGGCATGACATTTGTGGGCAACTCGCCCGCTGATGCTGAGGACCTTGTCTTGGGCTGGGAAACTCTGAGCGCAGAAAGGGACCAGGAGATTGCTCTTTGCACTATGGAGAAAGAGAAGGGCAAGAAGAAGGTGCCCGCGTCAAAAAAGCAGTTGGCAAGGACGACGGTGGACGAAAGTGAAACTACTATTGTGGAGGCCGGATCGCCAAGCAAACCCAAGAGGAAGGGAAAGGGGAAGGACGATCCCAATAGGGTGATAAAGCTAACGCTGGACGAAGCACTGGTTCGTGGGAATTACCTTACTACGAAGACCAAAGACAACGAGGTGACTGCCATCTACCAGGCGCTGGAGGAGGGGTTGCTTCACGCCTTTCCTTACAAGAAGCAGAGGCTAACGGGTGTCATTCCCTTGAACAGGCTCCACATTGCTCTCGATAGCCTGAAGTACCGGAAGATCGCGAAGGACCGACTTGGTCAGGTATTCCATCAAAGTCCTCCGTCATTGCCCCTTTCATAATTTATAATGTTCATATCTCATATGTCGGCTGGCAGCCGACATATGCGAACATCCTTTCTGACCTTCAGATCTCGTATGACTTCAGGTAAAGACCATGTACAAGGGGTATGGGTCAATCAAAAAGAAGCCTGAGATTCACGGCATTTCGTTGAAGCGAGCACCCTTACCAACTGACAATGGGCTGGACGCGGTGATGGACAATTGTCCGCTTGAGGGACGAAGGTGGTCATCGATAGTGTGTCTGTGGATTGGTGGAAGGCTCCGAATGTGCACTGGTACATCATTGGGGGCCAGCATACCGTCACTGCCTGCTGAGAGTTGGCCGAGCAGTACCCCGATGACTCGCCAGTCAAGATAGATCTCCTCGAGTTTGAGGTGATTCCTGTTTTTAGTAGGGACCCGGCCACACTCGTGCGCGTCTCCAACGCGCTAAACTTGAACATCGCGGAGAAGGTAGCGAAGAAGAACTTTCGGTCCAACGCGGAGATGGGGAGGGCGGCATGGGTGAAGGCGGGATGTCCGGAGCCGCACCGTGGTGGAGGCAAGCCGTCGACGGACTTCGAGGTATTCATCATTTTCTCCATTTCTTTTATTAGTAACTATAATCAAGCATGTATCCATTCTCCTTTCACAATTGTATCGGCTGCCAGCCGATAAGAGTTATGTTTTCGTCCTACTTACTGAATATTTCCGTTTTTGTAACGGAATGCCATGAATCCCTGCTTGTTGGCTGCCAGCCGATACCCCTTCTTCGTGTTCTCATATTTTGGGATGTCATCTGCTCCAGGTAGCGAAGCTCAGTGTCATGGCGCATTTCGTGGACGAGAAGGTGAACTCCAAGCTTCCGCTGATCTTCGTGAAGGAGAAGACCTGGGAACTCTGGACGGAGGTGTTTGACGCCTGGGAAAATGGTGAGCTTGTTGGCGACGACGGGATTGTTCCGAATTCAGTCCTCAATTGGAAACCCTTGACGCACATCACCAAGACGGATCTTACACCAACACTTGGCCTCCAAGATTCAGACCTTTGTGACCTCGTGGAAGACATTATCGTACTCCGTGTCAGCATAAAGAACACGGCCAAGGTGCGTTCTTTGGGGAAGGTGACTTTGATCGACTAGTGCCGGGATAAGAAGCTCGACCGGGTCGTGATGAATGAGATCATGTGGACCAGGAAGAAGTATCCCCTTCCTTGTAAGGGTGCTGCTTGGGTGCCTTACTCAGACGAAGCGTGGCAAGGACTCGCAGACAAGGAGGGCTATTTTCCTGCTGTCATCAGGAACGTGTGGAAAGACGTCAAGAAAATGACGGATGGCAACACCTGGTTGAGCGGGCGCGTCAACCCCATGCATCCGACGACGGATAAGTCGAACGATGGAATGGCTCCGGGGGTCTTCTTTACGACCTTGTCGAAATACGCCACGATCAATGTGGATCCAGTGGAGGAGAGTGGGTCGGAGCTGATGTATGAATGTTGCCTGGGGGAGACTATCGAGACGGTGGTGAAGTTCGTTCGAGGCAGGTGTAGGCGCAAGATTACCCACCCTTGGTAATAAAGCGAACATCGACCAAGTTCTATGCCTTTGTCCACAATTTTTAATATATGGGGGTGATGTGAGCGCGGTCCACTGTGCCTTCCAAGCAATAGATCTTTTTTGCTAACGTTTCCTAAGTGTCGTGGATGGCAGCGAATAATTAGAATGTATGTAATAACTCACAAGGTAACTACAAGCTCAGGGATAATGGTAAACTTCTAACTCCCTAACTATCTATCCTATGTCGAGGGTCGACTGGGTAGTTGGCGTCATTTCTAACGTCCCTAACTACGTAAAAAAGGGAAACCCCTATGTTCCTTCCATGAACACCTAAGACTATCTTGGGTTTCTAAGACTCCACCTAGAAGTTCTACTTTTAAGAGCTACCCCTAGAGTTCCAACTTCGGAATGTAACTCTAGATTTTACTTCTTTAACTTGATTCTTAAATATTAACTACCGACTTGTGCTCGATGTTTTGACTTTTGCCTTTAGGTTTCTATTTCTAAATTAACTCTAAGAATTACCCTTGAATTTTAACTCTATGTTTTAACCTTTAACTCTAAGTTTTTACTCCTAAATTAACTCTAAGATTTATCCTTGAATTTTAACTCTATGTTTTAACGTTTAACTCTAAGTTTTTACTCCTAAATTAACTCTAAACTCTACCCTTGAATTTTAACTCTAGGTTTTTGACTTCTAATTCTAAATTTTACTTCTAGAATTAATTCTAAATTTTAGCCTCTAGGTTTGACTATACGTTTTTACTTTGTCTCTCGATTTTTTCTACTTCCAACAACTAACTCTAAGATTTACCCTCTAAATCTAACTTTAACTTTTCACTTTTCACTTTTCACTTTAGCTTTTTACTCTAACTTTTTACTTTCCCCCTTGACTCTAAAGTTTAACCTTTAAATTTAATCTTAACTTTTGACTTTTGACTTTTGACTTTCTACTTCCAACTTTAATCCTATCGTTTTAATCCTAGATGAACTCTAAATGTTACTCCAAGTTTTGACTTCTACTTTTTACTCTATTCCTAACTCAAAAATCTACTTCCTAAGTTGATTTTCAATTCTACTGTTGACCTCTACTTTCTACTCTAATTTTTGACTCCCTAATCAACTCTAAACTCTTACATGAACCTACCCTAAGATTTGACTTGAGAGTTGAAACTCCTAAGTTAAGTTCTAAATTAATTCTATTTTTTAACTCCCCAAAGTTAACTCTAGATTTTGACCTTAGAAGTTTAACTTTAAAAAGTAAAAGTGTAAATTGATTCTAATTCTAACTGCTAATTAATCCCTAATTTTAATCCTAAATTCTCCTTCTAATTTAAACCTAATTTCCGTCCATGGTTCTTTTTGGATGAAATTTTATTCAAAATTCCTCCGTCCTACCCCCTACTGCTTAACTTAGCCTAACGCGGTCAGTTTACGGTCAAATCTTAATTATAAGCTGTTTTTGGAAACCTCTATTTCTAATCTATCAACTTTTGAATCTAAACTTCTAATCTACACTAATCTCGGATGCTAATCACGCTCTAAGGGCAGATTAGGAAAATAAATGCTAATTAGGGAGAAACATCAAAGATTAAATCAAAAACTCACCTCTTCACTACCGGTGTCGGAAATGACTTCGTCCACGTCCACGGGTACATCCTCACGCTCCATGGTAGTCTTTGGCTTTGTTTTGAATTTTTTCCAAGCTCACCGCTTATTGAGAAAATATTACAATTTTTGATGATCTAAACTCCCTCTTTCCCTTCCTCCTTTCTTTTCTTTATTCCTCTTTCTTCTACACTAGCACTATTCCACCTAAGCTTTTATGAGTCTTACACTATGGTTTCAAACTACGAGAAGGGTTTAAATGTTCTTCCTACCCTCTTACGCAACCTTGCTTTGTGTCATCCTAATCCTCCTCCCAACGGTTGCAAGGAGTTCTTCTAGATTTCCTACCTAATCTCCTAACTAGGCACTATTCATCGTCTCTCTCCTTTCCATTCCTATAACACATCCTTCTCCCTAATTTCCTTCCATTGTGTGTAGGTGTGAGTGGTGATGCAGGTTGGATCGGATGTTTTGTGCAGGTGGCGCGTGGAATGGCAACCTCTATTTCTCCCTCCTCCCTTTTGTATTTTTTGCCCTAATCCTACTTCAACCGCACTTAGCACAAAATTAGTCCAACATGCTTTTGGTTTGGTTTGTCTTTGTTTGTGTTCTGGTTTGGGGAAACCAAAATTAAAAAAAAAAAGAGAATCAGATTTTGGGGAGGAGCCCGAATGGCCCCAACCCTCTTGCTGTACCGAGAGCTGCTGGCCTTCCCGGCTGGTTGGCTGGCTGGGGGGGTCGGCCAATTAATTAAAAAAAAATTTAATTAATTTTTTTTTTCTGTTATGTTGGTTCTGCCTGTTGGCTGGCTCGTTATGCTGGTCTGATGTTGGCTGGCTCGTTATGCTGGTTCTGATGTTGGCTGGCTCGTTATGCTGGTTCTGATGTTGGCTGGCTTGTATGCTGGTTCTGATGTTGGCTGGCCGTATG
The DNA here is from genome assembly GCA_951799445.1 of Pseudisothecium myosuroides. Lineage (NCBI taxonomy): Eukaryota > Viridiplantae > Streptophyta > Bryopsida > Hypnales > Lembophyllaceae > Pseudisothecium > Pseudisothecium myosuroides. The sequence continues at coordinate 9,133,525 of OX637287.1, read as the reverse complement.
CTGGTTCTGGAAACTCGATTTCTGACTAAGGCTAAAAGACTAGAATTTTGGCTAAGGCTAAATAAAAAGACTATATTCTTGACTAAGGCTAAAGGGATTGGAAATTTGGCTAAGGCTAAATTAAAAGGACTAGATTCTTGCTAACCTAGGGGGGGATGGACTTTGGGGGGTGCTAGATACACTAAGATTTTTTTGGGATACAACCAACTAAATAAACTTTGGGGAACAACTAAACTTCACTAAGTGCAAAGGAACCTACATCTCTTGGAAGCTAAACTCTGGAGGTTTCCACAAAGGTCTTGGAAACTAAACTTTGGATCTAAATACGGGGGAGGTGCAAAGCTTCGGCGTGAAATTGGTTTTAACACCAACTTTAGGACTTCTAGACTCCTCGGGGGTTCAAAGCTCCGCCGTCTATGCTTTTAACACACGCTTTAGGACTTCTACTTTGTCACTAGTTCAAAGCTTCGCCGTTTTCAAGTGGGGTCCATACAATGAGAGAGACTTTAGAAGAGGGAAAAATTAAACTCTTAAAAAAACCCCACACATGGGTTCAAAGCTTCGCCGTCCCGGAGGGAGGTCCACTCAACAAGGAGAAGATTAGAAGAGGGTTGGGAAAAAAACTTAGCAAAAACATGCACAAGGAGGTTCAAAGCTTCGCCGTCCCGGAGGGGGGTCCACTCAACAAGGAGAAGATTAGAAGAGGGTTGGGAAGAAACTTAGCAAAAACATGCACAAAGAGGTTCAAAGCTTCGCCGTCCCGGAGGGGGGTCCACTCAACAAGGAGAAGATTAGAAGAGGGTTTAAGAAAAAACACAAAGAGGAAAACACACGAGTTAGACCACGTGGCAACACAAAGCTCACACGCTAAAGGCCCCCCAAAGCGGCATCGCCAAGGTACGGTGGGGGGTGACTTTAGGATTAGTGCAAGATACAAAAAAGACTCTTAAACTTCACAAGTTAGATCACAACACGTACAAGAGGGAGAGAGAGGCTCTCCACTTACAACAAGGTACCAAAAACTTCACAAAAGAGTACACAAAGCAAGGTAGAAGGACCCCCAAGGACCTTCAAAGCTTGAAAATAAGCAACAATGGAGCCAAAAGTGCTCCGAAAACACCGTAGAGGTTTTTGGCTTCAAACGCCAAAATATCCAAAATAACTTGGACCCACGGACCCAAAACAAGAATTGGGGGTGTTCTAGAGAGAGAAATGGGGCCCTTATATAGGTTTCCCAAGGGCTCACCCCTCCCTCTAAAGCTCTAAGGTAACCTTATCAACGGGGATTTTCATCCTCATCCTCAAAGATTTTCATCCTACATCCTAAATTTCTACTTCTACCATCTATGTTGGACCAACATCCTAACTTTTGGAGATTAGCTCCAATCGCCGAACGGATTGCGCCGTTGGATCCAGATCGCCGTGTTTAGTCTTAGATCCCTATATCCCCCGAACCGAGGCCAAAAACCCATCGTAGGCTAATTTAGTTTAAAAACCAAATCGTGGTAAAATCCTAGATCTTGGGGGTCTCCCATTTTGAGAAATGTGAATAGCCTAGGGTCTCCGGTAGGTGCGAGAGAGTCGGGAAGGACTTTTGGTTGACTTCATTTCGCCATCATATGGGCCCGGGATGCCGGTCAACGTGGCGGGGACCCCGCCATGTGGTTAATTTCCGAGGAATCTCGCCGGTTCGGGTACTTGCCGCTATCGGAATGTTGTGAAACTTCATGGAGCGCATTATTAACATAAAATAAGCTAGTCTAATTTTTAGTGAGATTTTATTGTAACCTGGGTAATTTCCATGAAATTCCCGTTGGAGGTTAGGAGGGTTGACCACCCGGAAAAGGTTCTTCTGCAAGTCGGAAGATGCCGGGATTTTTCACGTGACCTTTCAGGGAGTCACATGAAAGACGTGCGGGTGTGTTTCCGTACCTGGCACAATTGGTCAATGGAGATTAAAACTGAACATCTCCTTGAATTAGCGACGGTGCGTGAATCTTCTGCAGGTGGAGGAATCTTGGCGAACCGATTTCGCCGTTGGACTCCTGGCATGGGATTCACCCTAGAATACCATCCTTGGGCTGTAGATTCCTCCACGGGCCCGGTCTTGCGTGAGTGGCTCCTACATGCTAACAATCGGGATTTCGGGAATTCGTCGATCTAATGGGGAATTCTAAATCTAACTCTAGGACCCGACCTAGTGGCCTCGCTATGGATCCCTCGGACCGACCTAGCCATGAATCGCCACCTTCATGGTGGGATTTAGCCCTTTTGGGGTTGTGTGACTCGAATCCTCCAAATCTAACCTTTTCGTTATTTCTACACTATTTTTAGGCAAGGTTTGAGGGATTCTAAGTAAAAAACACAAATCTAGACCAAATACTATAATGGGTATGACACAATCCTATTTCGGTTCTACACTCTTTTTATGGGTTTTTGTATACTTTTATCAACTTAAAATTGCAAATTTCCAAAAAAAATAATTCTACGAGTCCCGAGTGACAAATTGGGAGCTCACAGTCGGCCACGGGCTTCTGGAGCAATTGTTGAAGCCGACACTGAAGTCCAAGGTCTGCACAGTCATAAACGTCTGGGGTGGTGGAAACATTACCGAGATTGCTCTAGTAAGTCGATCACTCTACTGCTCGTCTTGTCTTTTTCTCAATCTTGTTTTAATTCATTCCTGTCGGTTGGCAGCCGATACGTAACCTAACTGATTGTATTTTGCTGGGTCTCTAGAGGAATGGCCAGCCCGTACTGGAGTTCGTTCGGGAGGAGGATGGCATATCCCGCGCACATGACCGCGTAAAGGGAATGAACCTGCTCGCTTCTACTCAGGTGGTTCCTCATCGGGATTCGGTCGAAGTAATCGAATCTGGTAGTGCTGGCGGATCGGGACAGGGGACACTTACGCCTCCTTCGTCTACTCTGCAGCCTCAGCCCGAGTCGGCATCCATGTCTCCTCGACAGGATATCGCCGCCTCTGCTGATCCTGGTTCCTGTCCGCTAATGGGCACGCCAGTCCCAAGGCGGGCACTCTTCGCAGAACCGGCTTCGCAGGATATTTTGTCCAGTGATGAGTCGGACGTGGTAACCCTTGACGGCAGACTGGGGACCTGTCTAACTCAGTCTCCTGCACCGGCTCGGGTTCCAGATCCTCGACCGCTCCCCTCACCTACAAGAACAACTCAGGAACCTCGAGTGGAGTCGTCACTTGCCGGGGAAGCAAGAGGAGGAGGAGGTGGTGTTACCGGCACGCAGGCCGCCATGATAGTCGACCTCCGTGCTGTCCCGCCTTCCGAGGAGATTGTTAGATCTGGAGCCGGACCCGTTTATCTTGATCCGGCTCTGCCTCATGCCCAGGCGTCAGGACAAGCGATAGCCATGGGAAGACTGGCGACCGCGTCTGATATTCTTGTCGGCGGGCAGCCAATACGAGGGGACGCTTCCCTCGATGAACTGCGGCGAGGAAGGAGCAAAGGAGCCCTAGTCGAACTAACTTTGACTTCGACGGACTCTCTTCGCTCGGGCAGGTCGAAGCCCAAGCGGGACCGCATCGACCTTGAGGGAGACGAAGGCGCGGCGTTCGGGGACACACCCGACGTGGACTTCCCTAACGAAGTGCTGTCACCCATTGGCCAGGCAGCATCTAAGCGAACACGGTCTGGAGGTTTGTAGGCGATAGACATATTCCCGGCTATTTGGGGAGTACCTAGAGGAGGTCAATTACAATTAGTGCTGCCTGGCTCCGACATGTTCTGTAGGACTTGTCAGTTTGAGCCTTTAGCTGTGCAGACTAGAATATTCATCTAGTATGTCGGCTGCCAGCCGATACTTTGTTGTATTGTTGCCCTATTCAATTCCTTGTATTGCATCTCATGTTTTATTCACTTCATCCCTCGTTGCAGATTCTGGTTGTGGAACTTCAGAGCCCTCCAAGAGGAACGTGTCTGAACGCGCAGTGGAGAGTGGCCAACCGGCTCTTGACACTATGGCCACCACGTCCACAACTGACGCTCCACAGGTAGCGTTTCCGAAATTGTTTCTTTTCCTCGAGGTACCAGGAACCTTAATGTTCTATGAACCTATCATTTTGAAGGGAGCTAGTATGACTCAGAGGTCGGTCATAAGAGATTGTCCCGGACTTCAACCTTTTCTGAACTTCTGCCTTAGTCAGGACATCAGGATTATTTTCTGGTCGGATTTGCCTATGGAGAAACTGGAACATCGCCTAGGCAATATTAGATGGAGAGTGCTGGACATCGTAGGGAGGTACCTGGCCTACGGGCAGGAATACTGTGACGTGAGCGCATATCAGGATCCACAGAGTCCCGGAAAGCCAATCTACTTGAAGCGTCTGGCACGGATCCTTTCCTGTGCGCCGGAGTTGTACAACAGCGTAGCCTCCATAAACAATTCATTGATCGTCGATCATGTTCCTTACAGGAACGTTTTGAATCTGCCTTACAATGCGGTTCATCCACCTCCTTGTATAATGTACTCAAAGAACAAGTTGAAGCCCGGAAAACTGCCCTTCCTTGAGCAGTTCATGATCCCGTTCATGAGGGGCTTGCTATCTTCGGGGCTGTCAGTTCCCGAGTTCTACGAACTCAATTACAAGGTTGGCCAGCTGCGTTGCATGCCGGGTTCGGCTGTGCATAATCAGTACGTTACAGTGGTTCCGGAGTGTCGGAAGGGGTTCGAGGTGCCCTACACGGCGGAAGAGCTAGAAGCTATGGGATTTACCAGCTGAGGACGCCCATCAACCTTCTGGAGGAGGGCGTTTGTTGTATCGGCTGCCAGCCGACATAGAATTGTTAATTAGTGTTTATTCTTTGTATTCCTAGCAAACAATCTGTAGGTTTTTTAGAACTTTTGTAAGAAATATTTTGATAAGCATTTACCTATAATAAAGGCATTTACGGTCGGGTGTCCGGCTATGTAAGGGGGATATTTGTTTCGCTCTTGAAGCATTCAAATGTTTCCTTCGAGAGTTTGATCGTTCAGGCACGGACACTATAATCAGGTGCTGTGGATTTTGCAGGTGCAGCCGCTGGATCTCCACTACACAGCCTCTGCGACACGTAATGACATAGTCTTGTAGACATTCGGACATGGTTTTGGCGCTGAACTCTGAAGGGACTTTGTCATTACGTGTCGCAGAGGTTGTGTGGTGGAGTTCCACCGGTTGCACCTATAACTCTGCACCACATGATTACAGTGTTGTGCTATACCACCAAGCTCTTTAGGGAAGCGTTTTTTGTCTTCTTGGGCAAAAGCGAGCTCTGTCATATATGGCCGGGCATTTCCCATTTTACCTCAGATGTTTTGTGCTCGTATGGCGTGGATGATTTGCAAGCTGAATCACTGCTTCTGCCTTAATGTTGCTCTGATTCTCGTTCAGTGTTTGTTGTCAATCCTGCATATCGGCTGCCAGCCAATATCACGTCTAGCAATCTTCTCTGTTCCCTTATCCATGTCTCATGATCTTCTGTCGCCACATTTCTTGTTGTTCAAGGGTCAACCAATGGACAGCCGTATTCATTTAGGAAATGTGTCGTTCTCTGCGTCACGGGACTGTTTTGTTTTTTAGACCCGAATATCACGGTGGATAAGTGGGACCCTTTCCGAAACGTCGTCAGATGACCAAGGCTCGTCGGAATGTTCTCGACGTTGTTTGAGGAGTTTCACGTGGGGATCTGATCGAAGATGCCGATGCGAGAGCTTCGTCCATTGCTGGCGCACCTGCTTCCGAAACATGTCATTGACAAGCTGGCATTTGTATATGGGAGAGAATTTTGTGTTGATAGTCAAAATTTTCCTTGGTGCTACAAGATGCTCGAAACTCTTTTTAAGAAGGGCCCATCGAAGGAATTCTGTTGCGTGGACCAAGTTCTCATGGTGGATGTGTGCCCGCTTTCTTTGCAAAGGACACCTGATCCGGCGTGCTATATTCCGTTGCCATTTGTGGGGGATCTTGACTTTCCCAATGATAGTAGAGTTATTCCAAACATTTCAACGGACATTGTTCCATTCATATATCCCATATTCGAGCATGAGTCAGTCTCGGAATATGTAAAAGTCTCCAAAAGGCCGGGCCAGTTGCATTATGAAGTCGCACAGGCCGTCAAGTATGGGAAGCCTAATTGGAAGGGATTATTCTGGTAGCTGCTTCTTCCTCTTGTAGGCTGCCAGCCGATAACCTTCTGCAGTTGTCGGGAGGGATGTCATGGACTTCGTCTGCTTCATTGCCTGCATCAGCTTCCGTCAGCTCTATCAACTAAACCAGTTGTTTTGCTTTCATCGCGTTTGTTTTTCTTAAGACTTGTTCTGTGGTTCTTTAGACCCTCTTTAGGATATCGGCTGCCAGCTAATACTCTTCATAGATTTCAATGTAGCAGTTGTAGTTAGTGTGTGAGGCACTTGTTCAGGGTGTTGCACTTTTTTCAGCAGTCGGCGGTTTTCGCCGGTTTTGGTAGTTTAGATAGTTACCTTATTCAGGGGATGCAATTTTTTGATTGCTGCGGAGTATCGGTTGGAGGCCGACGGTGTGCCGAGACTTCTGGTCCGACTTCTTAGCAACTTTCGTGTCATAGCTGATTTTGTACTTTGTACTTTCCCATTTTCAATATACTATGGAGTTTCATTTTCAGTATTCATTGCGTTCATTTTCATTCATTGTTTTTTTCAATCAGAACGTGCCCATGCTGCTCTATCGGCGGACAGCCGACTTATTTCTGGACTATGGATATGTCCATAATTAGTTAAATATCAGTTTTAAACTTTAAACAAAGAAATCTTGGAATCTATCAAGTCAAATTTTTGAAACTTCTTCCACACATTCTAATACTAGTCTATTGCAAGATCATATAGTTAGAGATGGAAAAAAAATATGTTTTGCACCTTACAATAGAACTGGCAATTTTGAGTGTTTTTTGACAAAAAAAAAGGTTTTGGCCTTTTAGGGTTAAAGAAAAAAGTTTTGTGAAAATTACAAGTATTTAATTTAAGAATTAAGAATATAAAAAGGAATTTTTTATTTTTTATTTCAGATTTTATTGATAAATATTAGTAGTGTTGCAAACGGTCTAATTAGATGGATATGATCTATGTTCAAAAATCATCATTAAATTATTGTTCTAAATTGTATTTTATAATACATCTTCACAATTTTATGAATTTGTATTACCCTCTTGCCCTTAAAGGGTTAAAATCCTATGGTTCCAGCTTAGAATAAGTTTTTAAAACTTATCAAATCTTTGACTTTTATTTTGTTCTCAAAAGGCCTTGGATGTTGGGGCAGTAAAACATTTTTCAAAGTAGATTTATATAAAAGATAGTGTTAATACATCCACACCATCTCCTATGTCCTATGAAAGACATTTTTTTGTAAAAATTTGGAACATCTGGTTGACATGGGATAAGATTTGGGACATGAGACAAGACATATTTTATCCATTTTTTAACTTAAAAGTCTACATTTACACTGTCATATTTCACATTTTCATCATTTGTCAGCAAATGCAATATTTATTCAAGACCACGAATTTGTCCATAATTAGTTAAATATCACATTAAATAGATATATTCAAAGATTCAATAGTTAAAAGTTTCAAAAGATATGGTATATTGTTTTTTTCCATATTTGTTACAAATATACTAATGTGCATGTATATATATGCATATGTATGTATGTTTGTATATTGTATTGGTATGGGACATGGGACAAGATATGAAACATGTGGTTGACAATTTTGGTTGCACAATGATAGTATGCATCCCATGTCCCATATCACACAAGGGCATTTTTTTACCTAATATTTGAGAACATTGAATACATATTATTAGTGGCTTAAAAGTTCACATTTTTCAAACAATATAGTATAGTATATTTTCTAAAAGCATTTATACATAACCGGTTGTTGACTTTTCAATGCTAAAGTGGCACCGACCCATTTGCAATCCGTCACCATTGCCATTACAAATTGCAACTCATAACCTTCTTTCCTTTCAACTTGCTTCCTACACCCTTGGATCATGAAGATCAAAGATTGAGATTGAAAAATGAACAACCAGTTATGTCCAATAACCTATTCGCTGCTAGCGCGGTTCATTGGTTATCTAATACATAACGGTGTATGACATGCCTATGTACCCATACATTGTGCACTATATAATATGTCCATATCTATGTATACCCATATCTATGTATTCTAAACCATATCTGTATATCCTAAATCATATCTATACGGACATGGGACAAGCTGTGGAACAAAGTTTACACAAAATAGTGAATTTAGGCTCCCTTAACAATTAGGTTGCTTTGCCCCAAGAAAGTTACTTTAGACGCCATCAAAGTCAACAAATATTTTTACAAATATTTTCATTTATACAAATGGAGGTTCACAAGTCCCAATTACAACAATACCTAATTCAAAAGTAGTGCATAATTCTTGTACAATAACATGAAATATTTATATAGTGTCAAATGTCAAGAAATGAGTATGGGGCAACCTAATTTCACTATGTTGTGTATACTAAATAGTGAAATCGGGTTGCCTTGACAATTAGGTTGCCTTACCACAGAGAAGTTACCTCATATTACTACATGACTCATTGCTTGTCCAGATGGAGGTACAAACCATTCTCTAACCCAAAGCCATGAATCAATACACCGACCCAGATAGCACACATGTTTCCCACATCATTGCATCCTTCTACAGTAATTGTGATATTGATATAGTGTAGAATGTCGAGATATTAGTGTGGGGCAACCAAACTTCTCTATTTAGTGTAAGGTGAAAACACCCATTCCCATCCCTACATCCAGTTCCGTCACTATGTACCAACAAAGTACATTCTTACTAGGAAAATGTGCACCATTGGTACATTGTGACGGAATTGGGTACAGGGAAGGGAATGGGTGTTTTCACCTTAGTTTGCACTTTTGGGTGCATAGTGCAGAGTTAACATTTGAATTGTATTGTACAGTCGGGTACAAGAACCTTACAAATTTTCCAGTTAGTTTTCAGTAGAAAGTTCATCAGCTTCAGGAAGCTCTAGCATGCTAAAAAATGAACCGATTTTGGAACCGCAAATTGCATTGGAATTGCAATGAAGTGCACTTTAACTTTGTAACAAGCAAAAAATGAATAAATTCAAATAATACAACAATTTGAATTTCTTTTATACACTATCTACCATTTCATAGAGAACCTTTGGAAGATAGTCAATGTTTTTTGGCAATGGGGTGAAGAACAAGCAAAAAATCATACAAGAAAATCAAGTGGTATTAGATCAAGTATCTCTTCAGCAATTGTGAAGGTTCATTTCTTATATGTACCATTGAATATAAGTTGTAACTTTCACAAATGTTGGCAACACTAGATAGTACATAGTGTGTAGAAAACATCAAAGTCTTTGTATGGTTTTCAATTACATATGAGTGTTTGTAATGATGATAAAGTAGACTTTAGTGTGATTCCAACGCAACTCAAAATTTGAAATTCAATTCAATTTTGAGCACACACGGGCCTCCCAAAGTTGACCTAATCTTAATAGGATGCAAAAATTTGTAAGGTTCCTGTACCCGACTGTATAGTCATTCCTAGTACCTCATATCATTCGTAGCAGATGGTCAATTTTGTGAAATTGCATCATGACTCTACCGTCAAAAATTGTAATATATATTATATGTGTAGTTAATCAAGGTTTAATACTCCTTTAACCCCTAAAGGACTAGCATGCGTTTTTTGGTTGTATAGAAATTTTGGGCAGGTACGTGTGACTAGAGATTTCCATACTTTAAGCTGAAATTTTAATAGAAGGTGGGTGCAAGGAATATCTTTCATATGCACTAAATTTCAGGGCATTTGGAAATAGGGGTCAAAAGTTATGGCCAAATATGTTACTTTTTTTTGTAATTGGGCAGTTTGGGCAGCAAAAAAAAATTGGAAAAACTTTTATTTTTTATTTTTAACATTTTTTTTTCTTGTAGATTATATTTTTGTCTATCTAAAAAGCTTTGATTCATTTCATTTGACTTAGCTATGAGAAAGTTATGGACATTCTTGTTTTTTGGGCAATTAGAGCATCTTCTTGAAAAAAATAACTTGTAGGATTCATTTCTAAATGCTATTTTTGCAATTTTTCAAAAATAAAAAATTCTCATGGTTTAGTTTACTTGCTAGAAAAATCTCACCATTGGGATTAGTGTATTTTAATTCCATCTAAAATATATTAATATTTTAGATTTTCCTTCTATCTCGTACATACTTCTACTTAATAAATTTTTTAGGAATGATAATTAAGGTTTTTTGAATATTTTTTTTTCCCTAGACTCTCAACTCAATTCTCCACTATTAAAGATTTAAAGCTCAAAACTCTGTAGTGCAAAAATCTTAAGTTAAAAATGTTTAAAGTCAAAAAATCCAGTCCCATAATGTGCTGAAATACTTGTTTTTTCCACTTTAAATGCAGATACTGTATCTTGCAATTTGAGCAGTCAAAAATTCTGAAGTTTTTTCCACACATTCTTATACTATTTAGGTGTAAGATCCTATGGTTAGATGTGCAAAAAAAACATTTTTCAAATTTTTTTACTCCATGCTATAGAAATGGCAGTTTTGAGTGTTTTTTGGCAGAAAAAAGGCCTAGGGCTTTTTGGGGTTAAAGATATAAGTTTATGTTTCAAAATGGCATTTTGAAAAGTGTCAAAGTATTGGAACACCGCCAATTTAACAAAATTGTTCTTCACTCATAGGTAGCTAGAAGATGATAAACATTTCAAGGATCTCTGCTACAGAAACATTATAAAAAAATCAAGCTTATTGACATAATAAAATATCAATTTTTTTTTAAGAGCTCGAAAACTTTCTAATATGGCTCATGGAAAATTTTGTTAAAATCGTAGTATTTCATATGCCATTTTCCATTTCTTCAATAGGTATAGATTTCAGACCGCCCGGTCTAAATGTGAAAGTCAAGGGTGATCTGCAACCACTACTTATAATGCCGAGTGTGCCTTGAAGGCAACAATCATACATGTTCAATCCAATTGACTTGTTGGTTTTCAAGCTTAGTTTTCGAGGCCAAACTAGATGAGCCTCAATAGTCTTTCCATTCACTCCTAGAGTTTTAACCCCTGAACGTCCTAGTTAGAACACTAAGCTTCTTGGCACTTTGCAGTCAAATTGGAATAATGAAAAATTGTGTAGTTTACTAAGAACTTCACGATTGAATTTAGGAGCTAACTACTTGATGAATGTGAAGGTTCAATTTTCAAGAGAATCCACTGTCCGGATTTATAGATTGTAATAATTGATCAACAAGGATCATGGACGTGAGGCTTTCAACTCCTAAACGTCATGGCGGACATTTTCTTGACGTTTAGAGTTGAAAGACATTCATTGGCTCTTTTAGGTCCTCCAACTCTTTGTAGAATTTCTCTAACTCGGAGCTCATTCCCCTCTCCTCTTTCTAAATGCACGCAGCTCTTTTGCTTAATAGCCTTCCTCTAGTTCCTCCTCCAATTGTCATAGAGGAAGCTCATCTAGAAGCTCACAACCACCATCACCACTATGTTCATCAAGTGGTCCATTTCTCTTTCAAGCCATAGACATTGAGTCCTTCAATTGTATAGTTACAATTTTTCTACTTACATTGTATCCCTCATTAGAAGAAATTTCAGCCCCCGAAGGGACCGCAAGTTTTGACCCCCCCGGGTGCAATTGCAGAAAAAATTCAAGTAAAAAATTATTTGATTTCGGGTGTTGATGTGGCACTACTTGTGCCACGTCACACTTTTTTATTTTTTTAAATATTTTTTATTTTTTAAATATTTAAATAATAATAATAATAAATAATAATTATTATTTTTTTAATGTTCTGTAATTGCACCGCAAGGGTGCCGAAAATGATTTGTTAACAGCCTCTTTCAGGGCTGAAACTTCTTGTAATGTATGCATGTTGAGTTGAGACTAAAATTACAAGTTGCATTTTTACAACTAATAGTGTAGTTTGTTGTTGCATATGCTTGAATGACTTGTGAGATTCATTTATTTTAAACAAAATTAAAAGTTTGCATGTCACATTAGTTAATATTAATATCTATAGTGGAGACTGAGTGTATGTGTAAATTGTTGTTTGAGAAACATGTAGGATCTTCCGAGATGGATGGATCGATCCATTTCTAGAGACACCTCTTGTGTAGTGTGGTTAGTGGAAAAGATGCACATCAAGATTTTGCCATCCATTTGATCCTCCCAGGATGAAACCGATTATTATCCACCCTTGGCCAAGGTGTGAGTGCATTCTAGTTGTTTGTGGACCTGCAGCAAATACTTTGCAACGGTTTTGGATCCGCCCTGTTTGAAGCAAAAGTAGACTCCATTGGAATGCAAATTGGAAGTCTTCGCAAATGAAACAATTTATATTGATTGCTTTGCAAGGATGTACATCTCTTTTCAAAATAGCTTTGAGGACGAGAACTATGTTCTCTAATTTCTCCGTGTTGCCACCCAAATTGAGTTTGAGGAGCTTTTGAGATCCATCTGCCGATACTTGTCCTCAGTCCAGTGGTCCGGTGAGGATGAATTGAAGATCCTTTGGTATGTAGCTTCACCCAATTTTCCTTGTTGAATGTCATGCCTAAGAGCTTGTGGTGCGGGTGGAGAAGAAAAAAGCTCATTGTAGAAAATAAGAAATCTTATATGACCACTACAAGAGAAAGGGGTGTTTTAAGTATAGTCCTAGTAGTATAGTCCTATAAATAATGACCTGAAAGGAGTGTTTTAGTAAGTTTTGACTGAAAACTCATGTATTTTTAGTAAAATTTGACTAAAAACATCCCTTTTAGGTCATTACTTGTTGGACTATACTTCTAGGACTATACTTAAAATACCCCTTTCTCTTATAGTCGACAAGTGAAAATACTATCTCTAGGGATGATTGCAATGTGGAACTTGTCAAATGCCACAATAGTAGAAGGTTATGTGGTGAATGGATGTCAATGCCTATTGTTTGCAAGAAAGCTCTGAGCCACCTTCTCTGTTAAATGTGAGTTGTTTTGATCTTCTTCCAAAGAAGTTCTACCCCTGAACATCAAATAGCTTAATTTGATCAATGTTGTTACACTCATTGAACTAAAAGGAAGCAAAGAAACATATTTAGTGATGGTGACCTCACAATTTCCACAATTCTAATAGCGCCAATCTCAAATATCTACTTTAATTTGGAAGACTATTATATAAAAGTTTAGAAGACCTATAAAAGAACAATGAACCACCTTAGGATGCCTTAAGCTCTTGATTCACATTGACACCTAATCAAAGTGCCACTTAATGATTTATTTTGGATCTTAATGAATTATAGCACTTGCTAGCAATCAAACTAGTACACAAAGAAAGGATTATTGAAGCCTTTAGTCGAATGACAAAAAAATGACCAATAATTATCCGCTAGCAATATTTGAACAATTTCATAGTAATTTAATGCTTTGACCAACTAAGTCTTTAATTTTGAAACTAGACAAGAAATTGATTAAATTTGCCACCAATCTATAGTAAAGCAATGGATTGTGTCACTTTTACAATCCAAATCATAGGTAGAGTAGTCTACATCAAGTCACGTCAGCATGTCCATCATGACGTCAACCTTCAATCTTAATGTCCGTTAAGATAGAATATTCATTATCATAGAGGTAATTAATTACCACGATGGGTGATTTAGATGAAAATAGTCACAACCTCAATAGATAGGATTGATTGACCGACTAGCTCGAAAGTTACTAAGGACAAACCATCTCAACGGATTGACTATCCACTTGATAGACCAGTCATTCAAATGATGGACATTAAGGACAAAATTAGAGAACTTCATTGATGCTTTTTACTCTAAAGGAAATCTTAGATTAAGAATAATTGAAAATAGGACAATAGAATCTCTCTTTGGCCGAAATATGCTTTGCACTTCAATGAGGGAACCTTGTCCTTTCAAAAGAATCTCTCTCTTGCTAAAGCCTTCTTTTCTCTATTATAGCATTCAAATTCCAAGTAATCACTTTTTAACCATAATAACAAAAAATCCCTCTACTTTATCCAACTTTGCTACCATCTTCGAAGAATGAGCCTTGCGTTAGCCAAATCACCTTGAACAAGGCTATTCATCTTTTTTTGGATCCCCCTTCTAGCTACACTCTGTATTTCTTCCATTGGAACTTCAAACTTTTTACAAGCACCCAAACTTTCTCAAGCGACTATAGTAAGTCTGTTTTTGATTGCTAGTATTCTCACGATTTCTACATTCTAGTAGTGCTGACATTTCACATCTACTCTAACTCAAGGTTTTCAATGTCACGTCGTATTAGGATGTTCATTGGAATGTCAAGATTCAAACTTTGCGTCCATCTCTGTCAAATTCATTGGCCGGGATAATTTAGTTACTATATTTAACAAATTAGATGACAATAATAGCAATTTAGATGGATAGAGATGCTTGATGGATTTTGTGGACACTCTATAGACATCCTCACTGGAAGGACAGACTCATTGGAAAAACGGACTTAGTGAAAGGATATGTAGACAGTCCTTATGGATGGCCTTCATGATAAAGCGTCCCGCTTGACTATCCTTCATGACGGTCTTGATTGATGGTCTTGATGTTCCTTTTAGGACGCCGGTTAGGGTGGACAATCTACAGTGACAACTGAAACCCAGTACTATTGTGAAACGTTTTCATTCAAACAACCATACCGTAAGCATCAATGGACAAAGTCCAAAAGTGTATATACGAAAGTTGTAGTGTACGACATGCTACTCATTACCATGGAAGTTTGAAGAAAAAAATAGTTGTGATATTTGAAAGAAAATCAATTTCAAAGTTAGCCATGTCTAAAACTCAATTTTGTTCAACATGATTTGGAATTCTTTTATTTTTATCAATTTTTTTTAGAACTCCGAAAAAACTTTTTGTGCCTTGGCATGTTGGTATACATCATTTCAAATTGTTGTACCCAAAAATTGAAGGAAATTGCCATTTATAGAATTTAAAACACCAACAATTTGACAAACATACAAATGATGTTTGTTCTCACAATATTTGATTTCTTTTTTGGAATTGAGAGTATGGGATAGCATAAGCCATTGTAGAGAGAGCATAGGTTGCAATATGGACCATTGTTACATCTTTGTGCCTTTGCATTTGAAATATTTGTTGAATTTGACAATGCATTCGATTTATATTTCGCAATTTTATAATGCGTTTTTAAATTCAACTTCTTTTGTCCAAAGACTAGAATTCATGATGCACATAATTGATCCAACAAATCTCAAAAAAAAAATTTATCATTGTCAATATCATCAAAAAACTAAAGATTGCCAAAAATTACACTGACCCTCATCAAATTTTCAGTTTTTTGATGATATTGACAATGATAAATTTTTTTTTTGAGATTTGTTGGATCAATTATGTGCATCATGAATTCTAGTCTTTGGACAAAAGAAGTTGAATTTAAAAACGCATTATAAAATTGCGAAATATAAATCGAATGCATTGTCAAATTCAACAAATATTTCAAATGCAAAGGCACAAAGATGTAACAATGGTCCATATTGCAACCTATGCTCTCTCTACAATGGCTAATGCTATCCCATACTCTCAATTCCAAAAAAGAAATCAAATATTGTGAGAACAAACATCATTTGTATGTTTGTCAAATTGTTGGTGTTTTAAATTCTATAAATGGCAATTTCCTTCAATTTTTGGGTACAACAATTTGAAATGATGTATACCAACATGCCAAGGCACAAAAAGTTTTTTCGGAGTTCTAAAAAAAATTGATAAAAATAAAAGAATTCCAAATCATGTTGAACAAAATTGAGTTTTAGACATGGCTAACTTTGAAATTGATTTTCTTTCAAATATCACAACTATTTTTTTCTTCAAACTTCCATGGTAATGTGTAGCATGTCGTACACTACAACTTTCGTATATACACTTTTGGACTTTGTCCATTGATGCTTACGGTATGGTTGTTTGAATGAAAACGTTTCACAATAGTACTGGGTTTCGGTTGTCACTGTAGATGGACACATGCAATGGACAATCCTTCTAATTAGACTTGAAATTCATGATTTATGAAAGGTCTTCTGAGGCAAAGTTTCCTTACATTTCATGGAAGTATTTTCATATATTGGAACTCAAAAAGGGATGTGTTGAAAATAATGATATTTACAAATCTTTTGCCTATATTGTAAGATCTATATTATATCAATCGGCACCAAGAATTCCTGTGAGGTGCGCAGTCATGTAAAGCGTTCACTCATCAATTGAAATTCTGAAAATTCGAAAAGCGGTTAACGAAAGGGAAATACCAGCAAAAAGAAAAGATTTTGTTACATGTCTGACAAATCTGACCCTAATGTACAATATTTGTCATTGACTATCCATTGGTAAAATTTTGGAACAATATATTTAAACAAGTTAATTAAAGGATCCTAAGTATGTTACTTTGGATTTGTAAAAGAATAAATATAGATGAAGATTTTAGACTTGGTTTGGGTACAAGTATTTTGAAATAGTTTTGGGCTACAAAAATTGCAATCCTTTAGGGTATAATAAGTGCCCACTTTGGAAAAAGTTCCAAATTGCAAATAGTTAATGTTAACTAACCCTTAGACTTTTAAACTCACACTCACAAATAAGATTAATATCTTGAACTTGGAAACAAGAGAAACTACATTGACCACCTAATAGTGTGTTCAAAACTACCGTAATCTACCAAACTTATAAAATTTTAGATTACACCACGTTGAAATACTAGTATATTATATCCATTTAAATTAAATAAAAAGTTTAATATACGTATTGTATAGCTGACACTACTTTTCTAATTAGCAAAATTCTCCTCTTTACAAATAATACTCCTTCCATCCCAAAAATGATCTTCTGGTTCCCCTTAATTTTTTGTTCCAAAATGATCTTTTAGTAGCAAGTTGTAACGTGGGAGGAAGGGGATTGATGGTAGTTTGGAAAGTGGCAGGATGAAATGCAAGTCAGAATATGTAAAGAATAGTAAGATGCACCAATACCTTTGACACATGGGTTTAGGCCTCAAAGTTTGCCACACATTTGACTACCCTACACAAACCTTATTGGCTGCCACACATGTGCTTGGGCCACCTATAGGTCAACAATGACAATCAATAGTCACATAGGCTTGGACCACAAGCATCGTTGGAATCTCCTTCCGACCCTACTCATGGCCTCGAAGAAGACCTCACAATGAGCAATTGAGTGGCCACCGGTGCTCCTTCAAAATGCCCCAAAATTTTCACATTTGACTACTCCTAAACTACACTTTGAAAACTTCTATAAAACTCAAAGTTTCAGAATAGTAGAAGTGCACCAAACTCTATTTACAACTCAAAATGGGAGAAGATAACTTGATATTTTCAGCTTTAATCCAAAACATGTTGTCCAAACAGAAAGAACATTTTGGGACAGAGGGAAAACTAATCCGTGAAACTAGTTGCACATTATATACAACTAGAGGGATACCATTGTTTCCATGCATCCAAGTACAGAAAATTGATCAGATTGCACTGAATTGTATTTAGTTGAAAAAGACCCCCACCCTTCCCAATTAGGGTTCCGAAGAACTCATCCAGAGGCAAGTCGTCTCTCTCCCCAGCTCAGTTCAAGCACCAGTCAAGGTTTTAGGGTTTAGTGCTCTCCCCTTTGCTCCCTTTGGAACCCGTCTTGCTCTGTTTTTAGGTTCCTGCGGCCTCTGCGCAGGCCGAGCACCCCTCTCCCTTCCGTTTGCTCATCAGTTCTCTCTTGAGAGCCTGCGTGTGTCCCCCGGTGGTGTTGTTTGTTTCCTTCCTTCTTCGCCATGGCGTACGACGGGTCTCGCGACTACGGGGGCGGTTACGACGACTCCTACGACGATCGCCCGGAGTTCCGCGACGGGCTGCGCGACCTGCAGCCGCCGGAGCCCGGCTTCGACAGCGCCACGTACGTGCCCGACGTGGTGAAGACGTTCGTGGTGTACCTGTACCGCCACATTCGCGAGAAGAACGTGTACGAGATCCACCAGATGTACGAGGGCAGCTTCCAGAAGCTGAGCGACCGGCTGTTCAAGCAGAGCAATTGGCCCGCCGTGGACATGATCGCGCCCTACGTCGAAAACGACCACGTGTTCTGCCTGCTGTACAAGGAAATGTGGTTTCGCCATTTGTATGCGCGTCTGCAGCCCACTCTGGAGCAGCGGTGCGACTCGTGGGACAACTACTGCAATCTGTTTCAGGTCATCCTCCACGGAAACGTGAACATGCAGCTGCCCAACCAGTGGCTGTGGGACATGGTGGACGAGTTCATCTACCAGTTCCAGTCGTTCTGCCAGTACCGCGCCAAGTTGAAGCAGAAGAGCGACCACGAACTCGCGGTCCTTCGACAGATCGATGAGGTTAGTGAACTGGTTTGGGGTTTCTTGGGCGACTTGGGGGTGCAGACCCTTGGTTAGGGTATGTTTGGAATTGCCTCGCAAGCAGCATGTTTTTGTTACGGGGTCATTTTGGGAATCTGGATACAATTCTGGAAATAGGGTCCGGGGCTCTCGTGCACTTGGTGAAGAAAATTTCGGCAACCCGAATTTCGCCTGTAATGCCGAACGCAAGCTGTAGTACCGTTATTGAATTCTTGGGCCCCTCCCACCGAGTTCCTCTGTAATCCTTTCCAGTCTTCCAGTAGACGATACGTGACGTCATTCTGCCCGCTTTTCGTAGGGAGCTTATTAATTCGTGTCCCCGAGGGGTCAAATTAGGGTTTGTTCTGCCGCTGGAGCTTTGAAGAATAGCTCCTCGCCGATCCATCCTTTCAGCGAGAGGTTCGGATAAAAAGCCTGCCTTCTTTGTCGGGCATTGGTCGGGCGCTTGTTCGACGTAGCCCCGCATTCCACTTGTTGACCATTTCGTCTTGAAGAAGAATTCAGTGTGCATGAGCCCTACTGACAGGTCGAGTATCAGGGTCCAAGGGCTGTGCGTAGTGTTGTTTTGTACTCAGTCCCTTGTTGCATTCTCGTTGTTCCGAGAGATATTCTGCATACAATTTTGAAGGTGTCTGCTGTTCGTGAATTCCCAATTCATGCCTGCCGGCATCGATACGTCTCTCAGGAGCGTAGACTGATGGTTTCCGTTCCTTGCCGCGACCTTGGATTCTCGTGTGCGACTTCATTCTGTCCATGTAAGTCTTTTCTGGATCTTAATCGAGTGCTTGAACAGGTGTGGAACGTTGTCGGAGTGTTGAACTACCTTCAAGCACTGATTGAGAAGTCGATGATCCTCCAAATCCTGGAGGAAGAGAAGGAGGGAAACGTCACTTTTACGGCTACCGACGGTTATGATTATCATGGCGGGACGAATGTGCTTAAAGTTTTGGGGTACTTCAGTATCGTGGGTCTGCTGCGGGTCCATTGTTTGTTAGGTGATTATCACAGCGGTTTACGCGCGCTCTCCCCCATCGATATCAACCAGCCTGGGGTATTTAATACGGTAATCGGGTGTCAAATCACGACGATCTACTATTACGGATTTGCCAACCTTATGCTGCGGAGGTATTTTTTCTTCCATTTCTGACGACGTTGTTTCCGTCGTCGTCGTACCTAGTTTTGCCTTCGGCCACACTCGTTTCATATGAACACCTTGGCGCCTCTTTTTAGAGTGTTCGAACTCTTTACTTATTCGCTGACGCATTCTGGATGTGGGACCCAGGTACATGGATGCCATCAAATCTTTCAATCAAGTCCTCCTTTACATTTTCAAGACCAAGCAGTATCACCAGCGTTCATCACAGTACGACCAGATTTTGAAGAAGAACGAGCAGATGTACGCTCTCCTGGCCATCTGTTTATCGCTCTGCCCGCATCCGAAACTGGTCGAGGAGAATGTCAACAATCAGTTGCGGGAAAAGTATGCTGAGAAGATGCTGAGAATGCAACGCAGTGACGAAGCCATGTTCGACGAACTGTTCTCCTATGCCTGTCCTAAGTTCATCACCCCGTCGCCACCGAACTACGATGAGCCTCTTGTCAACTTCAATCAGGTGTGGAATTAGTAGGACAATGTATGCGTTCCAGGAGGCAAACTTTTGTTAGTTTGGTATGGAATGTCATTGCTACTGAGTCAATTGAACTTCTGCTCACTTGTCTCACATGCTTTACGACGAAGTTACCTGTGTTTATTTCCCTGTCTTCTTTCGCAGTGTCGCTGTTCACTGAATAAGTGTATGACTTTGGGTTGACGCAGGATGCTTACAGGCTACAGTTGAAGCTCTTTTTGTCGGAGGTACGACAACAGCAGCTTCTTTCTAGCATCCGGAGTTTCTTAAAACTTTACACTACCATCTCCATTGCGAAGCTTGCATCCTTCATGGATGTCGATGAGCCCACTCTTAGGTATGCGTGACCTTTCCTACTGGCCTTGAAATGGTTTTGTTTTTGGTGCTGGCTATATGTGTAGTGCATTCATTGCGGTCATTGAAGCACCATGCAGGATAGGCTATGTTCACTTGGGAAGAATCTCATGGCAATTTTATTTGATCTTATTTGGCTGCAATTTGTGATCAGGGTGGCATTACTCACATACAAGCACAAGACTCATGTGATAAACAATGATGGCAGCGTTCTCTCCAATGCGGATGTAGACTTCTACATTGATGATGTAAGTTTCGTTAACTGCATGGACACTGCATTCTTCAGAAATGTAAGTTGGACTGTAAGTGTCGTGTGAGTAACGAGTGTTTTCCTTCTCTGTCTCTAATATAATTCTCCTCTTTGCAGGACATGGTTCATATCGCTGATTCTAAAGTTACAAAGCGATTTGGTGATTACTTTATTCGTCACATTCAAAAGGTTTGTACACTCTCGTAAATGTGGGTGATCCTTTCTATGCTAGGGTTCAGGTACCTTGCACAAAGACCTAGTTGTGTACCTAGTTGTGACCTGGTTGCATTTGCAATTGCTGGCCTCATTGTCCCTGAACCTTGTTTTGTGGATTTGTTTTGGGTGGCGGGTGACAGTTTGATGAAATTGTAAGTGAGTTGGATCGCACGCAGCTCGAATGAGAAACGATCTCCTTACTCGGTTCCAGGTAGTTCTAGTGATGTGGTCCCGACCGGCACGTTCCTCTGAAACTTATTGACGCCTTTTTGGACCAGAATAGCACCGTGGCGTCAATTACATCTTTTGGAGCAACAGTTTCAATTCTACAGAGATTTTTCCTTCCCAGCTCTCCCATGTAGTGGAATTGTGCGACTTGGTTTGCTTGCCAATTCTTTGCTTCCGCAGGTGATTAATGAGTACTTTCTTTTGCGCATAGGTCCTCAATGAGGAAGTTGACCTTGTTTGCACAGGTGTATGTTATGGCACAGTAAATCCACTGCGATTATTCTGGGACGCATTTTGGATTCTTCATTTTTCAGCTGGTGAACCAATGCAGCTGCATTGATCACTGGTGCTTGTGTCTTGAGAATACAGGGGTTCATCCCCTACGAGGAGCTCTTGCAACGGTGTACCATACAAGAATGAATAAAAGGCAACATCCTATATATTAGATGATGTAGATGTTCTTAGGAACCCATTAACTGAAAATGAGTGATGCTGCCTGCGAAAAATTAGTGTCATGAAGAACATCTTATTTGTATCTGGGGCGTATGTTGGAGTATTTCATCTCCAGAGGTCCTCGCAATCTCCTGTCGTATTGAACCCCTTTTGTTGACCAAAGTGGGTTTTGCATTTGTGGCAGGTTCTTGCGACCCTAGGGATTTTTTTTCATTTTCCGATCTTTTTAGCGTAGCTCCTAATTGTCATCTTCTTCATTCATGCTTTGTTTTGTGTGATTCTGATTAGTATTGCAAAAGATACAAGGTTTTTTGTTTTAGTAGGTTTTTTGTTTTAGGAGCCAACTCTGGCCTTCAAAGGTGACTCTGAAATTTTGCTTCTTTTCATAATAAACATATGGGTTTAATTTTGTCGTTGTATGTGCATGTGGAAAGCATTGAATAATTCTAGTCCGATTGATGAAATCAATGTTATGACACGTTTTATTTTGTGGTAATCATGGCATTTTTTCACAAAAATAATATATTCTTTTTTGAACGGAGTTAACCCTTACATGTGTTTGGAGCCACAAAGTGGCACTTGGATGATTAAGAAGTGGCCTTATAGATGAATATTGCTCCTTTTCATCCAATATTTTCAGGATTTGGGGCGAGTTGATATTTGTAGAGTTTGATTTGTATAGAATTGTCGTGGGGTTACATATTCAATTACTCTAGATGAAAGTTAAAAAAACACGGCGTGGGGAATATTTGGTAGAGGGATATGATTTTGTATCCATCTTAAAAAATTTGAGTGAGTGAGATAGCTTTTTCAATACCCAATTGTGCAAACTTTCCTAGTTTGTTTTTTTGAAGCAAATGCCATGTTGGTTAGTGGGCACCTTTGCATAAGTGAGAAGGAAACTTGACGGTTGGTCACTGTAGTTGTGTTGAGATGTGGTTGCTCTTCATTGCCTAGATCTAAGGTTGGCATGGGTTGATTGGCTTCATAAAGTCTAAAAGCAATTGCAATTGAATACATTGTCCTGTATCAATGAAAGACATGCTACCTCTACCAAGCAAAACAATGAGACATTTCAATAGAAGCTACTAATGGAAAGTTTTAGGGGGTTAAGATATGGATTGATTGACTCCATATTGATTCTCTAGATTTCTATTTTATGACGGTTTCAATGGCCTAGGGAGTTTTCCTTTTGAAAATTCATTGTAACTACATGTTAAGTCCAAAAATTCTAATTTTTTAATGAAAATTCATGATTTTCAATTGCTAATATTGTCTATAAAAATGTTTTAAATGAAAAAATGCCTACAACTACTTTAGAGAAAAAATTAGCCCTTTGAGAGGGCTCCTTCCCATTGTCAAAGGGCCTATAAGTTCCCTGCAATGGAACTCACAACCCCTTGGAGGGACAATGGGCACTATTCACCATCAATGATGAATAGTGACCACAATATTAAAACATTAAAAAAATATTAAAATACTAAAAAGTATTTAAATAATAATTTAAATAATAAATTAATAAAAATTCAAGCTGACGAGGATAATTTCAGACACGTTAGATTTGGGAATTCTGAGATTTTGTATTTATTTTTATTTTAATCATTTTCTAAATTTTCTAAATTATATTATTAAATCGTCCCGCGCAAATCAAACCCTGCAGCTAATTGGCCAAACTATTTGTTTTGTTTTGTTTTGTTTTCTCGGCCAGCATTCCTTATTGTCTGGGAATTGTCCGATGGCTCATTTTTCTTCTAATGTGTTGAGTCGCTTACTTTGACAATTTTGGATTTTTAACCTTTAGTTAATCATCAATTATTCTATACCTTTGGGTTCAATTTACATACTAACAAAATTCAAAGGTAGTAAGGGCGGGCAATGAGGAACCACATGACACTCACAACACTAGCTAACAACAAAAAAACAACCAACAATTCTTCTAATCACCTCCAAGCTCACATAGAAGTAAAAATAATCACAAAATTTGATGAAAGCAACCTTAGCTCCATCATATTTAAAAACTCTTTTTCAACTCCAACACAACATGGAAGTCGTCCCGCACTTCTCTTCAAGGATTAAAATAAACACACCTAGTTGCAACACCATCCACTTGAAAACACCTATAAACAGAATTGAATGAACACTTCCATAACTCAAACAACCACAACTTTCCAAAAAACACCAATGAAAGCTTAAGAGGTGGAGAGTTATTTTGAAGCAACCACACAAAGTTGAGTTGTTTCTTGCTTTAAACCGGATATCCATTCAAGATCATCACAAAGTACAAAAACACAAAGCATCTCAAAGGTTACATTTTTCTTGAATTTGCTAATAATATCATCAATGTCTTTTAGTCACACAACCTATGAAATAGGAGGACCATAACAAGTGTCCTTTTGTAGGTGTTGGTACCTCATGGCTTCATATAGAAGTTTGGCGTGTATTCACACACAGCTCCGCAAAACTGCTCGTTCCTTCCAAACAAGTCCAAAACAATATCCGTTTTGGACTCTCCAGAAACAACATCATATTGCAGCACATAATCATGCACTGACACCCAAATCACGCTTCCCTTGGCCGTACACCTGAACCAATTTGTATTCAACCTACTCTTATGACTCTTCATTGCATCGTGGTACAACACTTCATGGCGACACCACAAGGCGCTATTCCGGTGAGGACGTTGTTGCTCTGTGGAACCAAGTACACAACTGTCACACTTGCAATTGATGAACCCTTGCGTGCGTGGAATTTGTATCCTCAACACACCACGACGACGGATACCATGAGCTTCCACTTGCAATCTTCCTTCTTCTCCATTGAACCCGAGATTGAAAATGTGGAATTGAAGAGGCATACAAACGAAGTTGTTATGCGGATCCCGAATCTTCCAATTCTGCACCAATAGTGTAGGAATGATGGCAAACAAGTTGTCCATGCATACCACGACTTCTAAGGAGTAGCTACAACGTCCTAATCCATGGTTCAAACGTGGGTCTTGGATTTCGTCTTCATCCAAGTCTCCATCCCCGGCCCGATCTTGGTGCCTCCCTTGGATTTGTTCCTCGTTCTCATCCTCACGAAAAACATATGTAAGTGGGTGTAGCCCTAACCGCCTTACCTCCACAAGCTCTTGAGAATATCCATAAAAATTCAAACACCCACATTCTTGAACCAAGCGCCCATCCCTCTGTGGCTCTCCATTATGTCCCATTGATAGATCAACAAGCAACACGCGTCCACGAATGCACACACTTGTCCCTTGGTATCGCCACGCCACTGGTTGCACTTGCTCAAGCCCCCTATACCCGGACCCCCATTCAAGCACCGGATGAAACCTATGACACGTCCATGTCTTTTCCCTTGAATTGTATATACACATAGATTGTAAAAACACCAATATCACTTGGTAGGAATTTTCCACTTCATCTACCATCAAGTGTGCTTGGACAAAACGATAGTCCCACACTGACATTCCCATGTCTTGAGGGCTCACTGCAGGGAGGATCCGCCATTCCTTACGAAGCGGGTTGTACACCATGAGGGGAGTCCAACGTTCACCTAATATTCCATGGCCTGCTTCATGGCTAGATAAGAACTTGGGGTGGCGCCAACGTGTGAGACTGGGATGGTAGTTGTCAAGGGGGCGGCGCAATGCATCCATCTCAGAAACCTTGCGAGTTTCAAGTTTGAGGAGAAGGAGGCCGTGAGTGGATGCAATGATGTCATCACGGGGATTGCATCGGCAGATCCAATCCAAGGGGAGGTTGAAGGACGGCAAGGAGAGACACATCGGCTCAAGGTGGGTTGGAGAGAGGTGTTGAATGCCCCTCCATGTCCACGAAATGTTGGATTCTTCGTCATCGTCCAACATGCCTATGCGGTAGTAACTTTGGGATGCCATGAAACGTTCTGTGAAGTTAGTTTGACATTTAAAAGAAAAAAAATCAAATGGAAGAAGAAAATTGATTTAACTTAGTTCTTGGAATTGTAAAAAATTCCTTAATCATAGAAAGATGCAAGTCTATTACCAAGGTAGACACCAAAAAACGATTCAATTTTGAAATCACTAGGTGCGTTAACATTCCTATTCATAAAAGGGCAAGGCCCAATCGACAAGAATGAAGAGAATTTCAAGATAAAGAGGTGTGTTCTTGGATTTTATGGTGTCCTTCAAAGTCATTCAATGGACTCTTTGACTCATGGTTGTCTTTATAGGGTTAATTGGTTCACAAGGGACCCAATTAACTTGAAGGAAGTTCTAATATCTAGTACATTCTTTCAAAAGATGAGGTGCCGCCTAACCACTTTCACTCTCAAACTAGATGATTCTTCACTTTGTGGGACTTTAGCTTTTGGAGACCACTTACACTAGTTTAGAATGTTGCAATTAGTGATTCCAGCCCACAATGCTCTTTTGATTAAAAGAAGATAATGGCATTAACTTGAAGTTGGTTTAACTTAAAATAACTAAAAACAATCGATTTCTAAGAATAATAGAGTTGCATATATTTGAGGAAATCAACTACAAATCTACAATTAATAACGTGGAATTGTCTTTCCTTTGTATATAAAATAAAAATCATTTTCTCCAAACATGTCTTAAATAAAAATGAGCGCTTGTTGAATGAAATTGTAATAGACTTTTATGATGTGACTATGAATTCCCATGAATGTTTATTTTTTCTCACTCTTATATTAAAAAATCATTCTATTTATACAAAGAAGTCATGTTTAGCTTGAAAGCACTTCAACTTTCTTTTATATAAATGCATTGCTACACTACCAATGCAAATGAATGAGAATGATTATTGTAATACTAAATTGTGTAATTATATATATAACTCAAATGTGGCCAATGAACAAAATAGAGTCGCATACCTAGGATCACCTTTGGCCCGGAAATGTAATGGAAAATACCAATCTGAGGTATCATTCGTGTGAGCTATTTCCTCTTTGGAATGAACATGCTCATGATCTGCAAGTTGCATAGAATAATAAAAGATATGTTGAATTGAATCAGGTTCATAAAAAGAAATGCAAGTGTAAACTAAATTCAAATAATACACAGAAGGTAACTACAACAAATTCAATAAGCATTTAAGCTTAGTTCCTATTCTTAAATGGGTTTTTTGTCTAAGTTTTTGTTGGGAGTCAGTCCAAAGGAGATCCTAAACTTCTCTTAACTGATGCATTTCTTGGAACACCATATGA
The DNA here is from genome assembly GCA_951799445.1 of Pseudisothecium myosuroides. Classification (NCBI taxonomy): domain Eukaryota; kingdom Viridiplantae; phylum Streptophyta; class Bryopsida; order Hypnales; family Lembophyllaceae; genus Pseudisothecium; species Pseudisothecium myosuroides. The sequence goes on along the minus strand of OX637287.1, from coordinate 9,106,701 downwards.
ATAATCTATGACTTTTCAAATGATGTAAACAAGGTGAATCTAAAAAACTATCTTAATGAAATGTTAGTTGCTTGGATATCCAAAGAGAAACAAGACATGGAATGCAAAAGCTATGATGATACATTGATAGAAAAAAGAACAAACTTACCTAGAGAACCCAAGACATCCATTTCCAATGGACGCCCCATTCACACCAATCTTTTCGACTGTGTTCACCTTCTTCTTTTGGGACCTAAGATGAAGGGATTCTTAATCTGCACCAACCTTAAAATAAGGTTAGAGTCACCTTTCAAGCAACTTGCAATGGTTTATTAGTGTCTCTTTTCACAATATAACAACAAACCCACCATAAAATCCACTCCAAGAAACACTTTGGAAACCACATCACCTGTAGAAATTAGGTATTGAAGTTCTCAAGTATTGGTTGAGAGAAACAGAACTTGATAGAGCGCGAAAACAATTAAGCCCAATACAGATAACAAAAGTAGAACATGGCTAGTCGACTCCAAATAGAAAAGAAATCACAACTATCTTCTTGTATCACCTACCTAAGTCACTCCACACCGCTTCCACTTGTTGTAGACCTTATCACCTTTTCCGCCTCCGCTTTGCCCTTCACAAGCTTGCCGCTTCCACTTTAGAGTTGTGTGGAAAGAGAGGTTGAGAGGAGACAAAATTATGTAAAAGAGAGAGTTAGGGTTTTCAAAAGAGATGGTGGTGGTTGCACTCGGGTTTTAAAAGAGATTCTTAAATCCCCTTTCAAACCCTACTAAACCTCATTTTCTACTTTAGCACCTTAAGAAATGAGGTTTAAAAATCTCTTTAAAACCCTAATATACAAGTGTTGCCGCCACCTAATGACCCTTTTAGTTTGTATAATATCACTTGAGTGTTGTGTAATCACAAAACAACATTAGTACAATTTTACATGATTCACTTGCTAATCATTTCATTGTTTTTTTTATTCAATGAAAATTTTTGGTCTCACTATCTTTGTTGACAAAAACACATTTATTAGAAGAAATTTGAGGGCAAGGAAAGGCCATTTCAGGCTTATTTGCCTAGTTGAAACTATAGTATGCTATCAAAAAAATTTAATAATTATAAAACAATTATATAATATATAATATATTAAATATTAAATAATAATAAATAATAATAATAAATATTTTTTAAAATATTAAAAAACTAATTAAATATCAATTGCTTATGTGGCATTCTCTTGACCACGTCAAACTACGCATGTGGCAAAGTTCCAAGAGTTCCTACAGTTCAAGAACTTGCAATCTTCTACAACCTCTAAATCTCTTCTAATGTATTTTTGTTGATGAAGATAATAAGTGGGACCTAAAATTGTTGCATTTTAGAACATTATTAAACATTGGAAAGTTTTGAACAAAAATAATTATAATATTTGGTTCCCACTTAAAGACTTTTGGAGTACAACCATTACTTGTTTATTTGATCAATAATTACACAAACCAATATTTTATAATAAAGTTTGAAGTTAAAAGTTAAAACCTCCTTCTAAAATCAATTGTAGATTGAATCCTTATGATTTTTAAAAAAAATAAATTTTAAGTTCAAAATACTAGCTCTATTCATAGTGATTTTTGAAGATTTTCATTTTATTTTTTGATTCTTGTTGTTTTTGAAGGGTCGTTTTTTGAACTAAAAAAGTTTCTTTTTTAGACTAGACGTCCCGATAATCTTTGAAACATAGAATATTTGCAAAGGAAAATCTTCATAATCTAAACCATACAAATGCTGAAGATTTAATATAAGAATCTTCTAAAACATTGATGGATGAAAAATCACATTTTCAGTGAGTTTGGGACATGTTTCCGTTCATTTGTTGTTCTAAATCTGCAATCCAGGTTCTTAAGGGGTTAAGAATTAAAAACTTAATTTAGAATGTAGTAATCATGCCTTCACTAATGTTGTATAAAGATGAAAAGTACGAATGCAATGCCAACATGTATGAGACCAAGTCAAATTAGAATATACTATTCTTAATTTATTACCCATATTCTCTTGATACATACATCTATAGTGACTCCCAAAAGTAGTTGGCCACCCTAAAAATCGCTCCCATAAATTGAGAAATTGGAATTTTGAAGTGAAATTTAGAGATGTTGTTGTACAAAAGGAATTATACCCTCATGTGCAATTTTACTTTAAATGGACTACATTTAGACCTATTATTAATTGAATGAAATTTCTATGGAAAAAAAACTTTTTGTGAGAAGTCAAAATGTCCCATTTCTTTTTATAGGAAGAATGTACATCTTGACAAGAATCACATGTTACAAGTTTCATGAATTTTGGATTTTTATTGATTGAGATCTAATAGACTAAAATTTGACCCCAAAATTCTGTTTTTTTAATTCTTCACTCCATAAATTGTAAAAAAATAAAATAAAAATTTAAAATAACATAAAATAATTATGTATATCAAAAACATATTTTTTTGCAATTTATGGAGTGAAGAATTAAAAGAACAGAATTTTGGGGTCAAATTTTAGTCTATTAGATCTCAATCAATAAAAATCCAAAATTCATGAAACTTGTAACATGTGATTCTTGTCAAGATGTACATTCTTCCTATAAAAAGAAATGGGACATTTTGACTTCTCACAAAAAGTTTTTTTTCCATAGAAATTTCATTCAATTAATAATAGGTCTAAATGTAGTCCATTTAAAGTAAAATTGCACATGAGGGTATAATTCCTTTTGTACAACAACATCTCTAAATTTCACTTCAAAATTCCAATTTCTCAATTTATGGGAGCGATTTTTAGGGTGGCCAACTACTTTTGGGAGTCACTATAGATGTATGTATCAAGAGAATATGGGTAATAAATTAAGAATAGTATATTCTAATTTGACTTGGTCTCATACATGTTGGCATTGCATTCGTACTTTTCATCTTTATACAACATTAGTGAAGGCATGATTACTACATTCTAAATTAAGTTTTTAATTCTTAACCCCTTAAGAACCTGGATTGCAGATTTAGAACAACAAATGAACGGAAACATGTCCCAAACTCACTGAAAATGTGATTTTTCATCCATCAATGTTTTAGAAGATTCTTATATTAAATCTTCAGCATTTGTATGGTTTAGATTATGAAGATTTTCCTTTGCAAATATTCTATGTTTCAAAGATTATCGGGACGTCTAGTCTAAAAAAGAAACTTTTTTAGTTCAAAAAACGACCCTTCAAAAACAACAAGAATCAAAAAATAAAATGAAAATCTTCAAAAATCACTATGAATAGAGCTAGTATTTTGAACTTAAAATTTATTTTTTTTAAAAATCATAAGGATTCAATCTACAATTGATTTTAGAAGGAGGTTTTAACTTTTAACTTCAAACTTTATTATAAAATATTGGTTTGTGTAATTATTGATCAAATAAACAAGTAATGGTTGTACTCCAAAAGTCTTTAAGTGGGAACCAAATATTATAATTATTTTTGTTCAAAACTTTCCAATGTTTAATAATGTTCTAAAATGCAACAATTTTAGGTCCCACTTATTATCTTCATCAACAAAAATACATTAGAAGAGATTTAGAGGTTGTAGAAGATTGCAAGTTCTTGAACTGTAGGAACTCTTGGAACTTTGCCACATGCGTAGTTTGACGTGGTCAAGAGAATGCCACATAAGCAATTGATATTTAATTAGTTTTTTAATATTTTAAAAAATATTTATTATTATTATTTATTATTATTTAATATTTAATATATTATATATTATATAATTGTTTTATAATTATTAAATTTTTTTGATAGCATACTATAGTTTCAACTAGGCAAATAAGCCTGAAATGGCCTTTCCTTGCCCTCAAATTTCTTCTAATAAATGTGTTTTTGTCAACAAAGATAGTGAGACCAAAAATTTTCATTGAATAAAAAAAACAATGAAATGATTAGCAAGTGAATCATGTAAAATTGTACTAATGTTGTTTTGTGATTACACAACACTCAAGTGATATTATACAAACTAAAAGGGTCATTAGGTGGCGGCAACACTTGTATATTAGGGTTTTAAAGAGATTTTTAAACCTCATTTCTTAAGGTGCTAAAGTAGAAAATGAGGTTTAGTAGGGTTTGAAAGGGGATTTAAGAATCTCTTTTAAAACCCGAGTGCAACCACCACCATCTCTTTTGAAAACCCTAACTCTCTCTTTTACATAATTTTGTCTCCTCTCAACCTCTCTTTCCACACAACTCTAAAGTGGAAGCGGCAAGCTTGTGAAGGGCAAAGCGGAGGCGGAAAAGGTGATAAGGTCTACAACAAGTGGAAGCGGTGTGGAGTGACTTAGGTAGGTGATACAAGAAGATAGTTGTGATTTCTTTTCTATTTGGAGTCGACTAGCCATGTTCTACTTTTGTTATCTGTATTGGGCTTAATTGTTTTCGCGCTCTATCAAGTTCTGTTTCTCTCAACCAATACTTGAGAACTTCAATACCTAATTTCTACAGGTGATGTGGTTTCCAAAGTGTTTCTTGGAGTGGATTTTATGGTGGGTTTGTTGTTATATTGTGAAAAGAGACACTAATAAACCATTGCAAGTTGCTTGAAAGGTGACTCTAACCTTATTTTAAGGTTGGTGCAGATTAAGAATCCCTTCATCTTAGGTCCCAAAAGAAGAAGGTGAACACAGTCGAAAAGATTGGTGTGAATGGGGCGTCCATTGGAAATGGATGTCTTGGGTTCTCTAGGTAAGTTTGTTCTTTTTTCTATCAATGTATCATCATAGCTTTTGCATTCCATGTCTTGTTTCTCTTTGGATATCCAAGCAACTAACATTTCATTAAGATAGTTTTTTAGATTCACCTTGTTTACATCATTTGAAAAGTCATAGATTATTCATATGGTGTTCCAAGAAATGCATCAGTTAAGAGAAGTTTAGGATCTCCTTTGGACTGACTCCCAACAAAAACTTAGACAAAAAACCCATTTAAGAATAGGAACTAAGCTTAAATGCTTATTGAATTTGTTGTAGTTACCTTCTGTGTATTATTTGAATTTAGTTTACACTTGCATTTCTTTTTATGAACCTGATTCAATTCAACATATCTTTTATTATTCTATGCAACTTGCAGATCATGAGCATGTTCATTCCAAAGAGGAAATAGCTCACACGAATGATACCTCAGATTGGTATTTTCCATTACATTTCCGGGCCAAAGGTGATCCTAGGTATGCGACTCTATTTTGTTCATTGGCCACATTTGAGTTATATATATAATTACACAATTTAGTATTACAATAATCATTCTCATTCATTTGCATTGGTAGTGTAGCAATGCATTTATATAAAAGAAAGTTGAAGTGCTTTCAAGCTAAACATGACTTCTTTGTATAAATAGAATGATTTTTTAATATAAGAGTGAGAAAAAATAAACATTCATGGGAATTCATAGTCACATCATAAAAGTCTATTACAATTTCATTCAACAAGCGCTCATTTTTATTTAAGACATGTTTGGAGAAAATGATTTTTATTTTATATACAAAGGAAAGACAATTCCACGTTATTAATTGTAGATTTGTAGTTGATTTCCTCAAATATATGCAACTCTATTATTCTTAGAAATCGATTGTTTTTAGTTATTTTAAGTTAAACCAACTTCAAGTTAATGCCATTATCTTCTTTTAATCAAAAGAGCATTGTGGGCTGGAATCACTAATTGCAACATTCTAAACTAGTGTAAGTGGTCTCCAAAAGCTAAAGTCCCACAAAGTGAAGAATCATCTAGTTTGAGAGTGAAAGTGGTTAGGCGGCACCTCATCTTTTGAAAGAATGTACTAGATATTAGAACTTCCTTCAAGTTAATTGGGTCCCTTGTGAACCAATTAACCCTATAAAGACAACCATGAGTCAAAGAGTCCATTGAATGACTTTGAAGGACACCATAAAATCCAAGAACACACCTCTTTATCTTGAAATTCTCTTCATTCTTGTCGATTGGGCCTTGCCCTTTTATGAATAGGAATGTTAACGCACCTAGTGATTTCAAAATTGAATCGTTTTTTGGTGTCTACCTTGGTAATAGACTTGCATCTTTCTATGATTAAGGAATTTTTTACAATTCCAAGAACTAAGTTAAATCAATTTTCTTCTTCCATTTGATTTTTTTTTCTTTTAAATGTCAAACTAACTTCACAGAACGTTTCATGGCATCCCAAAGTTACTACCGCATAGGCATGTTGGACGATGACGAAGAATCCAACATTTCGTGGACATGGAGGGGCATTCAACACCTCTCTCCAACCCACCTTGAGCCGATGTGTCTCTCCTTGCCGTCCTTCAACCTCCCCTTGGATTGGATCTGCCGATGCAATCCCCGTGATGACATCATTGCATCCACTCACGGCCTCCTTCTCCTCAAACTTGAAACTCGCAAGGTTTCTGAGATGGATGCATTGCGCCGCCCCCTTGACAACTACCATCCCAGTCTCACACGTTGGCGCCACCCCAAGTTCTTATCTAGCCATGAAGCAGGCCATGGAATATTAGGTGAACGTTGGACTCCCCTCATGGTGTACAACCCGCTTCGTAAGGAATGGCGGATCCTCCCTGCAGTGAGCCCTCAAGACATGGGAATGTCAGTGTGGGACTATCGTTTTGTCCAAGCACACTTGATGGTAGATGAAGTGGAAAATTCCTACCAAGTGATATTGGTGTTTTTACAATCTATGTGTATATACAATTCAAGGGAAAAGACATGGACGTGTCATAGGTTTCATCCGGTGCTTGAATGGGGGTCCGGGTATAGGGGGCTTGAGCAAGTGCAACCAGTGGCGTGGCGATACCAAGGGACAAGTGTGTGCATTCGTGGACGCGTGTTGCTTGTTGATCTATCAATGGGACATAATGGAGAGCCACAGAGGGATGGGCGCTTGGTTCAAGAATGTGGGTGTTTGAATTTTTATGGATATTCTCAAGAGCTTGTGGAGGTAAGGCGGTTAGGGCTACACCCACTTACATATGTTTTTCGTGAGGATGAGAACGAGGAACAAATCCAAGGGAGGCACCAAGATCGGGCCGGGGATGGAGACTTGGATGAAGACGAAATCCAAGACCCACGTTTGAACCATGGATTAGGACGTTGTAGCTACTCCTTAGAAGTCGTGGTATGCATGGACAACTTGTTTGCCATCATTCCTACACTATTGGTGCAGAATTGGAAGATTCGGGATCCGCATAACAACTTCGTTTGTATGCCTCTTCAATTCCACATTTTCAATCTCGGGTTCAATGGAGAAGAAGGAAGATTGCAAGTGGAAGCTCATGGTATCCGTCGTCGTGGTGTGTTGAGGATACAAATTCCACGCACGCAAGGGTTCATCAATTGCAAGTGTGACAGTTGTGTACTTGGTTCCACAGAGCAACAACGTCCTCACCGGAATAGCGCCTTGTGGTGTCGCCATGAAGTGTTTGTACCACGATGCAATGAAGAGTCATAAGAGTAGGTTGAATACAAATTGGTTCAGGGGTACGGCCAAGGGAAGCGTGATTTGGGTGTCAGTGCATGATTATGTGCTGCAATATGATGTTGTTTCTGGAGAGTCCAAAACGGATATTGTTTTGGACTTGTTTGGAAGGAACGAGCAGTTTTGCGGAGCTGTGTGTGAATACACGCCAAACTTCTATATGAAGCCATGAGGGTACCAACACCTACAAAAGGACACTTGTTATGGTCCTCCTATTTCATAGGTTGTGTGACTAAAAGACATTGATGATATTATTAGCAAATTCAAGAAAAATGTAACCTTTGAGATGCTTTGTGTTTTTGTACTTTGTGATGATCTTGAATGGATATCCGGTTTAAAGCAAGAACAACTCAACTTTGTGTGGTTGCTTCAAAATAACTCTCCACCTCTTAAGCTTTCATTGGTGTTTTTTGGAAAGTTGTGGTTGTTTGAGTTATGGAAGTGTTCATTCAATTCTGTTTATAGGTGTTTTCAAGTGGATGGTGTTGCAACTAGGTGTGTTTATTTTAATCCTTGAAGAGAAGTGCGGGACGACTTCCATGTTGTGTTGGAGTTGAAAAAGAGTTTTTAAATATGATGGAGCTAAGGTTGCTTTCATCAAATTTTGTGATTATTTTTACTTCTATGTGAGCTTGGAGGTGATTAGAAGAATTGTTGGTTGTTTTTTGTTGTTAGCTAGTGTTGTGAGTGTCATGTGGTTCCTCATTGCCCGCCCTTACTACCTTTGAATTTTGTTAGTATGTAAATTGAACCCAAAGGTATAGAATAATTGATGATTAACTAAAGGTTAAAAATCCAAAATTGTCAAAGTAAGCGACTCAACACATTAGAAGAAAAATGAGCCATCGGACAATTCCCAGACAATAAGGAATGCTGGCCGAGAAAACAAAACAAAACAAAACAAATAGTTTGGCCAATTAGCTGCAGGGTTTGATTTGCGCGGGACGATTTAATAATATAATTTAGAAAATTTAGAAAATGATTAAAATAAAAATAAATACAAAATCTCAGAATTCCCAAATCTAACGTGTCTGAAATTATCCTCGTCAGCTTGAATTTTTATTAATTTATTATTTAAATTATTATTTAAATACTTTTTAGTATTTTAATATTTTTTTAATGTTTTAATATTGTGGTCACTATTCATCATTGATGGTGAATAGTGCCCATTGTCCCTCCAAGGGGTTGTGAGTTCCATTGCAGGGAACTTATAGGCCCTTTGACAATGGGAAGGAGCCTCTCAAAGGGCTAATTTTTTCTCTAAAGTAGTTGTAGGCATTTTTTCATTTAAAACATTTTTATAGACAATATTAGCAATTGAAAATCATGAATTTTCATTAAAAAATTAGAATTTTTGGACTTAACATGTAGTTACAATGAATTTTCAAAAGGAAAACTCCCTAGGCCATTGAAACCGTCATAAAATAGAAATCTAGAGAATCAATATGGAGTCAATCAATCCATATCTTAACCCCCTAAAACTTTCCATTAGTAGCTTCTATTGAAATGTCTCATTGTTTTGCTTGGTAGAGGTAGCATGTCTTTCATTAATT